>CM053163.1:72171948-73371948 GCA_028571685.1 Heterohyrax brucei
CTGGAAGCAAAGAAGCAGGACAGATGGTTGGAAAACCATGGCCTTGGTGATAGAAATCACACTGAAAGTCTCATGATAGGGTTTGGCAAGACCAACGACCTCTTCACCGTAAACACCTTTCTCCACCAGTGTAAATGGTGCTGTCCACATCACCAGATGGAGTACGTGGAATCAGATTGACTGCGACTGTGGAAGGAGAAGATGGCAACGCTCCACGTCAGCGGCCAGGACAAGGCCAGGGCCCAACTGCGCCCAGACCATCTGCCGCTCGCACGAGGTCTGACAGTGAAGTCCTGAACGTCATTGTCCTGAGGGCGGCAGACCCCATTGCTGAAGATCACCACAGTCACCTTTGGAGTCCTCCCCTTGGGGAGCTATCCACTGACACATAGTCTGTCCTTCAAAGCAACTTTGGAACTCTTTCTGGGATGGCCACTGCACATGGTGGCAAGGTGGCAATTTGGGGAACTTACCTAGTTGTCTGTGAGGGAGTTTTTAGCCAGTAAACAGGTAACTGTGTTGGAATGCTGTCCTGACTCACCTGACCTAGCCGTCCATGACTGTTTTATTTAGCTGAAGATAAAGCAAATGTTGAAAGGAAGACATTTTCATGACATTCAGGACAGTAAGGGTAATACAACGGGCAGCTCTGATGGCCAATGGCCATTCTAGAAAAGGAGTTACTAGGTGCTAGTGTTGGTGCATAGCTTCCCAAGGGGAGGACTTGGAAGGGGACCGTAATGATTCTTCAGCTCTGAGGTGTGGTGCACCTTTTCAAGGAGAAGTTCAAGAACTTCAGTCTTCAAGTTCCAGTAGGAACTGAAGAAAATCAGAAGGAGGCCCTGACAGCCCAGGCCCAACCCTGGGGGTCTGCTCCGACGGGCTGGCCCAGGGAGGGATATGGTGTGCCGAGCGCCAGGGACTGGAGACCGCGTGCATTGTGGAGTGGTGGCAAGGACATCGCACGCAACGAAGGCCAGAGGTGGTTTTGATAATGTCAGGAAAGAAAGACGAAACCAGATTGGATGTCAGAAGACCATCTGACACTTGCTCTTGAATGTCAAACAGCTGAAGCGGAGGAGGAGGAAGAGGAGGAGAAGTACAGGCTGAAGAGGACTCCAGGTGCAGCTGCAGAAAACAGAGCGCTGCGGTGACGCGTGCAGAGGCCTGGAGACAGGGCGAGACGAGGAGAGTCCGCTGCGCCATCCTCAGGCTGCGAGAACTGAAGAACAAAGCCAAGCCTTGAGTTGCAGTAGTGAAGGTTTGTTCAGGGAAAATAGTAAACAACACAGAAGAATCCAGAGAAGACAGAAGGAACCCCAGCACGCAGCCATCATACCCAAACGAATGGGTGTGCACTCAAGCGCTTCGAGAGGCGGGATACGACCAGGAAACGGCGGTCCTGGAGGAAGGGGTCAGAGTTGCATGGAGCCGTGGTGAAAAACAAGGCTCCAAGAATAGATGGACTGTCAGGAGAGATCTTTCAACAAAAGGATGCAGCGCTTGGAAGGTGAGAAGAGACACCTACCTCAGTGCCTGTCTGGAAGAGATTGGTATTTGTGCCTGTTCCCAGGGAAGGTGATCCAGCCAAATGCAGAAATTATGGAACATTGTCATTAATATCACATGTGAGTGAAATTTTGCTAAACATCATTCAGAAGCAACGACAGCAGTATTTTGACAGGCAAGAAATTCAGGCCTGATTTAGAAGATAGCGTGGGACTGGGAATGTCACTGCTGATGTCAGATAGGTGTTGGCTGAAAGCAGAGAACACCAGAAAGGTGTTCACTTCTGTTTTTTTTGACCATGCAAAGGTGTTTGATTTTGTGGATCGTAACAAATTATGGATAATATTTTGGAAAAATGGGAATTCCAGAACACTTACTTGTGTCCATGAGGAAGGTATATATGGATCAGGAGACAGTTACTCAAACAGAACAAGGGGACCCTGCGTGGTTTAAAGTCAGGAAAGGCGCATGTCAGGAGTGCATCCTTTGTGCATATCTATTCAGTCTGTGCTGAGCAAAGAAGCAGAGTAGCTGGACTCTGTGAAGAAGAGTGGGCATCAGGGTTGGAAGATGACTCATTAACAACCTGCATTACACAGACAACGTACCCTTGGTTGCTGAAAGTGAAGAGAAGATGTGAAACACTTACTGATGACGGTCAAAGAGTGCAGCCGTCAGGATCTGTTGCCTCTCAGCATCAACACAAGTCTTCACAGCTGGACCAGGAAGCAACATCTTTAAAGGAGTGAAAAGCAGAGATGGCACCTTGAAGACTAAGGTACCCCTGACCAAAGCCGTGGTATTTTCAGTCGCATCTTAGGCGTGCATAAGCTGAACAGTGAATAAAGAAGACAGAAGAGTTGATGACTTTGAATTGTGGTGCTGCAGAAGAATGTTGAATGTGCCTTGGACTGCCGAAAGAACCAAGAGATCTGTTCTGGAAGAAGTCCAACCGGAGTGCCCCTTGGAAGCTGAGGCGGCGGAACTGCATCTGACATACTTGGGACGTGTTGTCAGGAAGGGCCCGCCCCTGGAGAAGGGCATCATGCTTGGTAGAGTGGAGGGTCAGTGAGAAAGAGGAAGACCCTCACTGAAATGGACTGACACAGTGGTGGCTGCAGTGGCGTCAAGCCTGACAGTGTGGGTGGGCATGGCCCAGGACCGGGCGGCGTTCCGTTCTGCTGTGTGTCGGGTAGCTGAGAGTTGGTACCTGGCAGCCTGGCAGCAGCACCCTGCTGACTTCTCCTCAAAGAGCAAGTTAAATTCCACCTCTTTCATAAGGTAGAATAAAACAGAAAAACCCTCTGATTTTGACCCAAGACTGCCTTGTGTGCTTTCCGGGGCTGTAACTCTGTGTGAAGCTGACCCCACATCTGTCTCCCATGGAGCTGCTGGGGGTTTGGAACCCCAGGCCTGGTGTTAGCTGCCTGGCGCTCTAACCAGTGTACCGCCGGGCTTCCTGTCCTCCTGCTGCCAGTTGGAGTGATTCTTTTCACTGTCAGAGCCATCACAGCTACTCAGAGCACCTTGCTGACAATGTTAGTACTCTGACACTTAATCATAGTGATGTCACACCTACCTGAGGAAACTGTCACTTCTAGAGGGAGAGGGATGTATTCATACCTGCTGCCTTACCACCTAGCAGGTGTGTTATGCAAAGTACGTGCTAAAGTTTTTAAAGAAAAACAAACTATTCGATTAATGTTTTAAATGTTCTAGAAAAAGCATTCTTTAATTATTACTCTGCATAGAAGTGTAATCTGATTTTTAAGTTGAGATTTCTACATTTGAATTTATTAAAATAAATCGTGTATTTCCTTTAGTTTGTATTCAGTTTTTTTTCTTTTGGATTCCAAAAATCCTGGCCGTGTTTCCACACACAGCCTTCTGCACGTGTCTTTCCTTCCACACATCTGCTATGGGGACTATTTCAGAACGTGGACGTGGGGCCATTGTTCTCTGGGAGAGCTGTTCGGAGGGTGGATCAGCCGCTGTGACGGGCGAAGGTGGCCTTGAGCAGGGAGGGCTACACCATGTAGATCGGTTAATAGTCCTGAAGCCAGCAGGGGTAGAAGCCTGCGCGGGTCTGAGAAACTGAAGGAGAAAGTGTCTTACTTTTAGGCGATGTCCTTTTATAATTATCTGTGATCAGGCAATGTCTTACTTTTGTAACCCTGTAGTGCAGCAAGAAAAAAGCCACACATGTCACCACTGGGTTGATTCACACTCCTGGCGACCCTGTGTGGGGTTTCCCAGGGTGCAGATCTGTGTGGGAGCCGACTGCCGCCGTTCTCCTGGGGCAGTGGGTGGGCTCAGAGCACCAGCCTGTCGGTGATGACCAGCCTGTCACCGTAGGCACTAAATAAAAGTGTTCCAGTGACTGAGTAAGTAAACCAGGTACCTGATGTTGGCCTTCCGTATTCTGTGACTCTTAAGCGTATGTGTTTTCATTTAAACGATGTTCAGACTGGTTGATGGAGGTAGGTGTTCATACTTCATCGTCTTTGCCTGTGTGGAGACCTGTGCGAGGGTACTGCCTCTCGTGAACAGTGCCATCTGTTGGCCGTCATCACAGCTGTGCCCACGGCCCAGGTTCACTCTGGGATCACTAACCACATTTTTAGAACTCCACACTTAGGAAACATTTTCTCATAAGTTGACATGAGATACGAAAACTGAATTTCATCAGGTGTAACAGCAAAGGAAAGCAACACTGGGCCTTGGTACAGTAGCAGAAAACGTGTGCCATCAGTATATCATTCTGTTTATAACTGTTCTTTCTTAGTGACATTAAAAATTAAAGTAGCTGCTTTTATTATTTGATAAAAAAATTATTTGATATTATTTGATATAACCCAGAATACAAAAGAACATTTACTCTCACCCTTTCCCTCTGAAAACAAAGGCACATTTTCTGACTTAGACGGCATTTGTTTCCAAATACTTGTTAAGTTTTCATGAAAGTATAAGAAAAGCAAAACAAGGTGTCTCTAAACTGTGAACACTTGTCCTTTAATGGAATCCGCTGCCCGCGTGGAGAGAAAAAATTCTACTGTCTCTTCCCTCCTGCAGCCCTTCTTTGCCAGCTTGTAGACGTTGCTGCTTCTCCACACTGTTGCTTAATGTATGTCTGTAACTGGCTGTGAGCTACTGAAACTCATCATTCTCACACCACTGTAAAACCATAATAAAACCCCAATGAGACCCACTGCCGTTGAGTCGGTTCTGACTCATAGTGACCCTATAGGACAGAGTAGAACTGGCCCATAGAGTTCCCAGGGAACACAGCCATGAGAGTAGTAATGCGATTCCGGTGACAGCATTAGGTCACAGCTGTATAACGTGGGCTGTGTGCCTGCCGTTGTGCGTGGGTGGGTGGGTGCATGGGTGGGCACACCCGTTCTCGCTGTAGCTCCCCAGCACCTGCGCCAGCTGGACGCAGAGACCCCGCAGCAACACACCACGTGGTAAGTAAAAGTCAGGCGCGGAAGCCAGGTCCCCTGATGGGGTTCTCTAAGACTGGTGCCCGTGTTCCTTTCAAGTCCCTTTTTTCAGTAATCTAAACAGCGACTGTACACGTGGAACTCCATGGATGGAAAGCACAGGAATCAAATCCACTTACACCTATAGGAAGAGATGATGGAGGCGTTCAGTATCTTCAGTCAGAACCGGCCAGGAGCCGACCGCAGAACAGACCGTCAGCTGCTTATATACAAGTTGGCGTTAAAGCTGAAGAAGATTAACACAAGCCCTTGAGAACCGAAGTGCAACCTTGAGTGTATCCCATCTGAGTGTAGACACTGTCTTGATACTATCTGTGATGTTCTGAATGCTAAGGCTGGCGACCAGACGAGCTGAAGAGGGACATCATGCTTGAAGAATGCAAACGGTCATTTAAAAAATAGGAAAGAAACCAGAGACTCAAATCGGTGTCAGAAGAGACTGAAGTCACGCTTGAATTTAAAGTAGCTAAAACTGAATGGAAGAAACCAAGAAGGAAAGGACATTTTAGGAAGATTTCACAGGGCAGTTTAAGAAGGCAAAGGAAAGAATTCATGAAATACACAAAGACCTAGAGTTAGAAAACCCAAAGAGAAGAGCACACGTGGCATTTTTTTCAGGCTGGGAGAACTAAAGGAGAACATTCAAGCCACAGGTTGCAGCAGTTAAAGATTTTTACGGGCCAAATGTTAAGCAGTGCAGGAAGCACCAGAGAAGGTGGGGAGACTAGTTATTGCCCCAAAGAAAACGGGCCAGAGGTCAGCCATTTGCCGTGTCAGGGTGTAGCGGTATCACTGAGCGCCAGGGGTGCTGAGGGCGGGGGGCCAGGCTGCACTGAAGGGGGTGTGGGAAACGGGGCTCCAGGAGCGGACACGAGACCGACTCAGGTGTCTCAGCGGACACACGCAGCCCTCGAGCTCCTTACCTGTCTGTGCCGTAACATTTAGGAGACAGCTGACTGGCTGAAAGAAAGCTGTAGTTGTGCCCCTTCCAAAGGAAAGGGATCTGACAGAGTGTGGAAATTATTCAGCAATATCGTTAGTATGACATACAAGTGAAATTTTGATAAAGGTCATTAAAAAGCAGCTGCAGAAGCTTGTCTCTGGGAACTGCCAGAAATTCAAGCCTGATGCGGAAGTGGAATTGAGGATGTCATCGCTGACGTCAGACAGGTCTTGACTGAAAGCAGAATACTAGAAAAATGTTTACTTGAGTCTTACTGACTGTGTAAATGCATGTGGATCTTAACCAACTGTGAATAACATTGTAAAAAATTGGACTTCCAGAACGCTAAATTACGTTCACAAGGAGCCTGTGCACAGACCGAGAAGTAGTCGTTGGAACAGGACAAGGGGTCACTCTGTGGTTTGCATTGTGCACACTGTAGGGGCCCGGGGTGCTCGGCCAGCACTGCCTGTCGCTCCTCAGCTGGCCGAGCGGTCTCCTGGGTTCCCTGATGACCGAAGAGCCAAGAACAGCAGACGCTCTCCAGCTCAGCTAGGGCTGGTCTGCAGAAAAGGGCCCGGGGAGGGGGCTGCTGGAAACAGCCCTCCCAGCCTCGTCTGGACTATCCGAGGGCTGTCTGCTCCCCAGTTTACCTTCCCTGGTGGCAGTGTGCAAGTCTGCGTTGTTGGCATCTGACAGGGTTTATGAAAAGTGACCACTGCACCCCAGAAGTTGAGCAGTCACCCCTCTCCAGAGAGTGTGCGCTTGGCTCTTGGAGGCTGCTTTCTAGTGGCTGTTGAATAGATCCAGACTCATAGCAACCCCATTAGAGAAACTCCCTGCTGTCAAATCTGTTCTGACTCCTAGGGACCCTGTAGGACAGAATAGAACTGCCCAGTAGAGTCTCCAAGGAGGAGCAGCTAAAGGCTGTCTTAGCTCACCCTTAGGAGTTTGTGTTGGAGTTCATTTGTTGTTTGAAAGAAGACATGTTTGAACCAAAGCGTTAATATGAAACATACTAGTTTAAGTATTTTATAGGTGATTTGTCTTTCATAAACAATTGCCTTGCCTGAAGAAGAGCAGGGCCTAAGGACTGAATGAAGGGTTGTTGTTAACAGCCTGCAGAGTACGGATGGCACAGCTTCACTTGCTCGAAGTGGAGAAGACTTGGAGCAGTCTCTGGTGGAGAGCCGAGACCACAGTGGGTTATGTCTCAGCGTAGAGGAGAGCCTCACAACCGGACCAGCAAGTAGTAACATGGTGAAACAAGGAATGTGTCTCAGTGGAAGTGTACAGAGCCAGTTAGTTTCCTAAAGGGTTCCCCGACCCTGGTTTCATTCCTCATCAAGTCTCAGCACTCTCCACTCTCCCCATCTCTGCCCTGGGCTCCCCATTTTCTTTTGTCCTATTTCTTTGATCTGTAGAATTGATTGTTCTAAGAAGCACATTAAGTTATTTCTTGATCCACAGTGTTCTAAAGAACGTTCCCCTAACAGCTGGACATACGATTTTACATTTCAGACACTTTCTTACTGTTCTCAGGAGTTGAAATATTTGCCCAAAGCATGTGAATACTTTCTGAGCTCCTTTAACATATTTTAAATGATTTTCTGTAAGTGTTATGTAAGTTTACAGTCTATACTGCCAGTGAAGTATGAGTTTTACACCATCTCCAGCACTCCACTAGCGTAAATGGTAACTACACATGGACCTCACCAGATGGAATGCACAGGAATCACGTCGGCTGCATCTGTGGGAAGACACAATGGAAAAGCTCAGTTTCAGCAGGCTCAGCAAGACCAGGTGCCCGATGCAGCACAGACCATCAGCAACTCTTCTGCAAGGCCAGTTTGAAGCTGACGAAAATTAGAACACATCCACGAGAGCCCAGGTATGACCCTGAGTATATCTCAGCTGAATTTAGAAACCTGATGCATTGAATGCGTATGACCAAAGATTAGACGAGTTGTGGAATGACATCAAATACATCATCTATGAAGAAAGCAAGAGGTCATTAAAAAGACAGGAAAGAAAGAAAAGACCAAATTGGATGTCAGAAGAGACTCTGAAACTTGCTCTTGAATATCGAGGAGCTAAAGCAAAAGAAGGGAATGACCAAGTACAAGAGCTGAACAGGAGATTTCAAAGAGCAGCTTGAGAAGAGAGTATTATAATGATGTGTGAAAATAGCTAGACATAGAAAACCAAAAGGAAAGAACATGCTCTACATTTCTCAAATTGAAAGAACTGAAGAAAAATTCAAGCCTCAAGTTGAAATAGTGAAGGATTCTACAGGGAAAATATTAAACCAGAAAAATTACACCAGAAAGAACTAGTTGGTGTTCAACCATTTCAAGAGGTGGTTTATGATGAGGAACCGATGGTGCTGAAGGAAGAAGTCGAAGCTGCACTGAAGGTGTTGGTGAAAAAGAAGGCTCCAGGAATTGGCGAAATATCAACTGAAATGTTTCAACAAACAGATGCATCACTGGAAGTGCTCACTCATACATGCCAAGGAATTGCGAGTATGGCCACCTGGCCAGCTGACTGGAAGAGGTCCATATTTATGTGTATTTCCAAGACAGGTGATCTGACTGAAGGTGGAAATTACCAAACAATATCATTAATGTCACATGCAAGTAAAATTTTACTCAAGATCATTCAAAAGTGACTGTAACAGTATATTGACAAGGAACTGCCAGAAATTTAAGAAGGATTCAGAAGAGGACATGGAACCAGGGATATCACTGTTAATGTCAAATGGATTTTGGCTCAAAGCAGAGAATACCAGAAGGATGTTTACCTGTGTTCCATTGACTATGCAAGGGCATCATGCTATGTGTGGATCGTAACAGATTACGGATAACATTGCAGAGAATGGGAATTCCAGAACACTTAACTGTGTTCCTACGGATTCTGTATGGGGATCAAGAGGCAGTCGTGTTAACGTAGTGAAGGAACACTGGGTGGTTTAAAGTCAGGAAAGATGTGCATCAGGGTTGTATCCTTTCAACATATGTTTTTAATCTGTGTGCTGAGCAAATAATGTGAGAAGCTAAACTGTATGAAAAGCAAGGCAGGCTTGGAGGATAACTCATTAACAAGCTGCTTTACGCAGACGATTCCACCTTACTTGCTGGAAGTGAAGAGGATTTGAAACACTGCTGAAGATCAAAAACCACAGCCTTCAGTATGGATTGTATCTCAACATCAAGAAAATGAAAATTCTCACAATTGGACCGCTAAGCAACATCGTGATAAATGGAGAAAGGATTGAGGTTGTCAGGGATTTCGTTTTACTTGGGTCCACAATCAACACTCATGGAAGCTGC
The DNA here is from genome assembly GCA_028571685.1 of Heterohyrax brucei. Lineage (NCBI taxonomy): Eukaryota > Metazoa > Chordata > Mammalia > Hyracoidea > Procaviidae > Heterohyrax > Heterohyrax brucei. The sequence continues at coordinate 72,181,236 of CM053163.1, forward strand.
AGTGAAGAAATCAAAAGACGCATTGCACTGGAAAAGTCTACAAAAGGTCTCTTTTGAGTGTTAAAAAGTAAAATATGTCACCTTAAAGACTAAGGTGCGCCTGACCCAAGCCATAATATTTTCAGTCGCGTCATATGTATGTGAAAGCTTGGCCGTCAATATGAAGACAGAAGTAGAATTGATGACTTTGAATTATGGTGTTGGGGGAGAAGGTTGAGTATACCATGGACCGCCAAAAGAGCAAGCAGATCTGTTCTGGAATAAGTACAACCAGAGTGCTCCTTAGAAGAGATGGCAAGACTGTGTCGTGCATACTTGGGACATGTTGTCAGGAGGGATCAGTTCCTGGAGAAAGGACATGCTTGGTAGAGTGGAGGGTCAGTGAAAAAGAGGAGGACCCTGAACAAGATGGACTGACCCAGAGTCTTCAACAATAGGCTTAAGCATAAAAATGATTGTGGGCATGGTGCAAGACTGGGCAGTGTTTTGTTGTGGTGTGTGTGGGGTCACCAGGAGTTGGAGCAGACTCGATGGCATCTCACAACAACACGCAATACCTGCTGTGTGTGTTTGTCGTTGTATCTGGTGTTGATGACACAGAGTTCTGCCAGAGAAATCTAAGAGGAAAATTGGAAGACTTGTCTTGTTTCTGCACATTTGTGCTCTTTTATTAATTAGTCATTTTGTTGTCAGTTTATAAGAAGATTTTTTTTTTCAAAATGAAGCTATTAACTCTTGATAAAATTTACTACTGATAATAACAGTGCTACTGTGTTGCCTCTGTATTTTAATTCTGTTTTCTGGGTGCTTTCTGTGTAGCATTGAATGTCTTTATAGCAGGCAAACCTCTCAGTCTTTTTCTTCATGACGTCCACCGTGGCTTCTAAGCCTGAGGAGTCAGGACCACCCCCGTGTGGAATCTGCCTTGTTTTGCTGGGCTTCACCAAATGCAGCTACGATGAGTACAGTTAAAGAATGATGAAATGCGAGTATTTCGTGTACATTTTAAAAAGTATCTTCTGTTTTCTTGTTGAAATTATTTTGATTTTGGTGTCCTAAAGTACAAATACAAAATAAAGGCCAAAGCCAGTCTTAAATATGGTGACGTTTTACAAGAGCATGAAAAATTCACTGCCATATTGATGATGATGGTCAAAAGATTTTAAGGTAAAGTGAGGGTTGTGTGATGAGCAGTTGCGGTAATCATCCCAGAGTTACCATGGTAATGCTTTTATTTACTTACCTCTTATAATAGCAGCACTTTTGACACAGGGCTTTGTTTTTGTGACAGTTTTTATTAATAAAAAAGTTGGACGTAATTCGTTTTTTGGGGGAGTTAAGAAAGGGACTGCTAAGAGAGTAATCAAATTGTTGGGGAATGAGACAGTGTTTTCCATAAATATGTGTCTGTTTCTTTGGCTGTATGTTACAATTCTAAAAAAAAACCACACAGGTTAGAAGTCAAGTTTCTGGGAATACTTTTTGATCCTGACTAGGAGTGCCCACTTGGGGTAGTGGGCTTTCCTTAAGCAGAGGTCATTAGTTATGGTAAGCTGTGCAGTGGTTTTGTCAGTAGACTGATGTCCACTAAGAACCAGTACTTGAGCATCTCCCTTATTGTCACTTACTCCAGAATGCGCTTATTGATCGCTGGTCTCCTGGGAGCAAGGGCTGATGCGTTCACGGGACACCATCACTCTGAGCACGGCGCGATTGCGACCTCGTGGTAGTAGCAGACGAGCATCGGACACCGAGCCCAGGAAAGACTTGACTAGGTCTTGTAGTTTTCAAAGCAGCTCTTAGTGTGTTGTATAAATTAAAATGTGATATGAGTATCTTTGGATAGAACAATGAATGGGACACTGCACGGTTTAAAGTCAGGAAAGGTGTGTATCGGTACTATATCCTTTTACTGTACCAATTCAGTCTGTATGCTGAGCAAGTAATCCAGGAAGCTGGACTGTATGAAGAAGAACAAGCATCAGGATTGGAGGAGGACTCATTAACAGCCTGCATTTTGCAGATGATAGAACCTCGCTTTCTGAAAGTGAAGAGGACTTGAAGCCTTTACGATAAAAACTGAAGACCACAGCCTTCAGTATGGATGACACCTCAGCACAAAACAAAAATCCTCACAATGGGACCAAAATGCAGCATCGTCATAAAGAGAAAATGATGAAGTTGTCAAGGGTATAATTTTCTTGTATCCACAATCAACACCTGTGGACACAGCAGTCAAGAAATCCAAAGACACATTGCACTGGGCAAATCCCCAGCAAAAAACTTGAAAGAAAAAGAAAAAAGACCATATTTTAAGTGAGTTTACAATTCACATCAATCTGGCATATAAAACTGCACGCACACGGCACTGTGCAACTCTAATTGCTGCCCCTCCCCAACCCCGGGGCGGCATGCTCCTCCTCTCCCCCTGCACTTCCTGTGTCCATTCAGCCAGTGCCTGTCCCGTCCACCCTGTTACCTCTCTACAGAGCTGCTGCTCAGGCAGCCTCATGTGTGTACTTACGCCAAGAAGCGTATTCTTCAGCACCATCACTCTGTGTCTTATAGTTCAATTGAAACTTTGAAGAGTTGGCTTTGGTACTTGTTTTAGCACTGAGCTAACAGAGAGTCCAGGAACCATGTCCTCAGGAGACCCTCCAGTCTGATGGATCAAATGTGGTCTTTTAATCCAGCCCTAGTTCTGCACACCCGTTTTTATCCCACCACATGAGGAACTTCCTGTTTTGTTTCTCGTCAGGGCAGTCATTGGTGGTGGCCAGGCACCATTTAGTTCTTCTGGTCTCTTGCTGATGTAGTCTCTGGATCATATGGTACCTTTTTTGTCTTTTGGGCTTATATATTTTCATGTCTTGGATGTCTTTCAATCTCCTCTGCTCCAGGTGAATGAGGGCCACTTGATGCTATTTGAATGGCAGCTTGCTAGCTTTTAAGATCCCAAATGCCACTCACCAAAGTGGCATGCAGAATGTTTTCTTTAAAACAAAAAAAAAGAAGTTATGCCAGCTACTAGATGTCCCCTGAGACCATGATCCCGTGTCCCCTGTCCTGACTGCTCTGTCCTTCAAAATGTTCGGTTGTCTTAGAGCATCTTTTAGCTTTTGGTGTGGTACAGTCGTGCCGACCTCCCTTTCACTGCGTCCCATCAGTCCCTTCACCTGACCCAGTCCCCGTCTACTGTCCAGTCTGTGAATGCTCTCTGCTACCCATACCACCCTTGTACCATCAACGGTTATCTTCCTCCGTGCTCAAACCTTTTCTTAAGTCCTTTTAAGAGTGGTCTTACACAGTATCAGTCCTTTTCCTACTCACTACTTTTACTTAGCGTAATGTCTTTCAGAGGACTCCGTGTTACCAGGTGTTTCCCATGATAGTAACTGTGCTTGATCGTGGCACAGTGTTCCACTGTGTGCATGTACCGTGGTTGGCTTGTCCCTTCATCTGTTGATGAGCACCTAGGTTGATTCCGTCTTTTTGCTGTGGTGGACAGTGCTGCAATAGACATTTGTGTGCGTGTATCTGTCTGTGTAGCAGTCCTTAGTTCTCTAGGTTATATTCCAAGCAGTGTGATTGCTGGATCACGTGGTATTTCTGTTTCTAACATTTTAAGGAAGCGCCAAATCAATTTTACATTCCTACCTGCAGTGTAGAAGAGTTCCAGTCCTGCCAGCCTTGATGGATGAGATGGTGTCTGATTGTGGCTAATGATCATGATCATTTCCTCACATGTCCATTAGTGTCCTGGTGGGCTTCTTTGATAAAATGTCTGTTCAGATCCTTTGTCCCCGTTTTAACTGAGTTGTCATTTTCTTGTTGAGGTTTTGCAGTACTTTGGAGAGTTTAGAAGTTAGATGCCAATTGGGTTCGTGGTAGCCAAAAATTCTTTCCCAGTCTGTAGGTAGTCTTCATGCTCTTTTGATGAAATCTTTGGATGTGCCTCAGTGTTTGGTTTTCAGAAGTTCCCATTTGTCTGTTGTCTGGTGTTTGTACATTTTTTAGTAATGTTTCATAGTTTGTTTATGCAAGTATTAGGGCTCCCAGCGTTGTTGCAGTCTCGTCTCCTTGATCTTTATTGTTTTAGATTTTATATTTAGATCTTTGATCCGTTTTGATTTACTTTTTGTTCATGGTGTGAGATGTGGGTCTTGTTTTATTTCTTTGCAAATGGTCATCGAGATACGCCAACACCATTTGTTAAAGAGACTATCTTTTCCCCAGTTTACACATTTTGGACTTTTTCCAAACATCTGCTGCTCTTAGGTGGGTGATGCGGTAATCGGATTGTTAGTTCTGTCCCGTTGGTCTGTGTGCGTGTTGCTCTTCCAGTGGTGGCTGTTCTGGCCACCGTGGCAGTGTGAACATTCACTTTAGGTGAAGGCTTATCGAGTGAATTCATTTCCCATTCTGTAGTTGACATACAGTGTGCTGTGTGACATTGTTAGTAGTCCCCGCAACGTCTGAGTACTCTCCACTTTACCACCCAGGCTTCTCTGTTTCTGGTGCTCTAGTTCTCTTGCCCCTTCCTGCCTTCTTGATTTTGCATTTGGGCAGCTGTTGCCTTCTTGATCTCATGTAGATGACTGTTCTGAGGAACACTTTTCTCACAGGTGTCATTGCGTATTTTATAAGCCTATGTACTATTTGGCTAAAAGGTGATCTCTGGGAATGAGTTCAGTTGAAGCTAGGAGTATCTGAAGGCCATAGTTTCGGGGGCTCCCCCAGTCTCTCAAAGACCAGTAAATCTGGCCTTTTTCATGAATTTCAGTTTTGTTCTACCTTTTTTCTCCATCCTTAGTGGAACATTTTATTGTGATCCTTGTCAAAGCGATAGGTGGTGATAGCTGGTCCCCATCTATTTCTGCTAGTCCAGGCTAGAGGAGGCTTTGGTCCCTGTGGCCCATTAATCCTTTGGACTCTTCTGAGTCTGTGGTTTTCTTCACTTTCCTTTGCTCTGGACAGTAAGAGACCTGTATCTTAGATGGCTGCGTGTAAGCTCTGGAGACCCCAGATGCTGCTCACCGGAGTGGGGTGTAGGACATTGTGTGCCAGATGACCCAAGCGCCCTCCGAGACCGGGGTCTGTAGCCTTCACGCCCAGTGACAGCCTCCCGAGGTATTTATGTCTAGGATGTTTCCATGACTGTGCCCTCGGTGCGTTCTGTGTATGAATATACGTACAACACTTAGTAGTATGTATACTGAAATACCCGCAGCCAAGCCTGTTGCACACGCCCGTACCTTGCAGCTCACATACGTGGTGGCCCAGCGGGTCAGCGTTTGGCTGCCAACCAGAAGGTCGACAGTTCAGATCTAACAGCCATTCCTTGGAAACCCTGGGGGTAGTCTCACTTTGTCCTCTGGGGTCACTGTGGGTTGGAATTACCTGGGCAGCGTCTTTGGTTTTCCTTCTTATACCTGTCTGTCCATTCAGAAGTGATTCTTTCTTTTTGCAGCTGTAGGATTGCCTGTTACAGTATTTACTCCACTGCCTTTTAGGCATGAGTGCCTCTCAGTGCCATCCCTTGTCTTCTGTGCTGACTTCCCTGTGCTGCGTGCTGCCTTCACCCTCGCCGAGGTTAACCACGTCTTCGCCCCAGTTAGCAGTTTCCCCTCCATTCCCCTTCCATCCCTGGTAACTGTCAAAAAAGTGTTTCTTTCTGTATGTAAACCTTTTCTCGGCTATTCCTAATACTGATCTCATACAGTATGTTCTTTTTTGATTGACTTAAATATCAGTCAGCATATCCAGACTCATCTGTGTTTTGCAGATTCATTGTTGTTCTTTATTGCTGCGTACTAGTCCATTGTGTGTATGGACCACTGTTTGTCCCCCACTGATCTGTTGCTGGGGCACTTAGGTTGTTTCTGTCTTTTCACTTTTGTAAATTATGCTGCAGCAAACATGCGTCTGTTCTTGTTGTGGCTCTTATTTTCCAGGATTGATAACTAGGAGCAGGATTGCTGGATTGTGTGGTATTTCTCTTTTTAGTTTTTTAGGGACGTGCGACACCAGTTCTCCTAGTGGTTGTGTCGTTTTACAACCCCTGCAGAGTGCGTGAGGGTTCCAGTCTCCCCACAACCTTCCAGCCTTGGTGGTTTTCTGTCTCTTAGCTCAGCACCATTACTTCCAAGGCTTATTACTCTTGTAAGTCAACACAAAGTGTTTTGTTTTAGAAAAAAATTAGGAATTTTAAAAGTGATTTTCCTTTGAAAACTATAAACAAGTGTATTATTGAATCTACTTAGCCTGACTGCCTTGTTGAGGTATTACTGAAAATAACTTTGTTTGCATGGAAGTATTTTAAGATTTGTGAGAAGCTTAACAACTGATGTATGTTAAAAAAAAACATAAATTTTCCTCTCTGTAGAGAATCTCTTTGTTTAGCTATCAAAAAAAAAGAAGCAGAAGCAGACGGCTCGACTTCTATGGGGAGTCGTAAGTAAGCGTTTCTGCTCAGTGCCGTGGTTCTGTAACCATTGGACACAGTGTGGATTGGTTGGTTGTTTTGTGTGGTTTCCATTTGCTATGTGTGTCTGAACCTTCACCGAAATCCTCAGACTTCTTGCCATAAATGCCTGCCTGCCTGGGAACCTCAGAGATGACAGAATTTCTACTTCATCTAGTTAAACTTTTATAGCTTCCTTGTTTCTCAGTCTTAGCTTTTTGTTTCAGTTCCATTGGAAAGTGGTTTAATCTTTTGACTCCAAATATCGGGAAGAGGGAATGAAGAAAACCATCTTTTTGACATAATAGAGAAATATCTGTAGCATTGTCACAGAAATTTTTAGTCCCTAGGAGTTATGAATCAGTCCGTACTATATTCAGCCAGGTAGAGATAGAAGAAGGTGGTAGACTTTCTACAGCCAGCAGTGACTGGGGAGAAGGGAATGTCAAGTGGCAGGTTGGGCCTGAGTGAAAGCCACTCCTGAAAACCAGCTGTCTGTGAGTTGTGTCGGACTCCTAGTGACCACTGTGCATGGATTCAGATGCTGCTGCAGAAATGTGTGTCGGCTTGCCTGGCTGTGATTCCCAGGAGTGTGTGATGGTCCTCCATTTTCCCATCTAATATGATTTTTGTAGGTGTTGTAAATCCTTCCACTCTAAGACAATGTAGAAACAGTTATGTTAATGAGGCCGGACTTACCCACAAGTTTAGGTTTTCTCCATATCTTTGGGGATATAAAAAGCGGCACTAGCAGGGAGGAGAGAGGCCTTCTACCACCAGGAAAGCAGAGCTGTCGTTTGGATCCAGAGTCCCTCCACTGAGAAGCTCCTAGGCCAGGGAGAAGACTGATGTCAAGGACCTTCCCCCAGAGCTGACAGAGCTGACTTTCCCCTGGGGTTGGCACCTGGAATTTTGGCTTCTAACATCCTAAACTGAGAGTTAAGCCACCTAGTTGTGGTATTACAGCAGCTCTAGAAGACTAAGACTGTGTGTGTGTCGGAATAGAAGTGTGCTCCCTAGAGTTTGGGGTGTCAGACCTGTTGGAAGTGGACTGGCAGGGGGTCCTTCTAAGTTGCCTTTGGGATGGGTTGGCCCTGCAGCCACCAGGCCAGCCTTGAGTTGGCAAGTGATTATGAAGGTGACATGTGACCAGGCAGCATTTCACTCTCTTGTGCACAGTTCACCGTGCATCTGCATCAGTTTGATGCCAACTGTCTGTCTTAGTAGCCTGAGTTCTCTCTCCGGGTGTCTGTCGTGCTGGCTTGGAAAGATATGAGATATAAAAGTCATCGTTTATACACATTTGGGACCCAGATGGGATCGCTTTAAGAGTTGCCATTTTATTATCAAAGATGGTTAAGGAAAATATTAATTATGTGCAGGTTACGTAGTTTATCAGTGCCACTTGTTATAATTTCCACAATACCATTGTCGATTTTGCAAATATCCGAATATTTGAATTAGGCAAATTCTGTCTAAGAGGTGGAATTCAGTGAGGTTAATGATTCACAGTTAATTTACACTTGATCCCTATGTGGAGCTTAAAATTTACAGGGAAGTTTGTTTCTAATATGTACCTACAAAAGTTCAGCTGTATTCCAGACATTACCACAGGTAATGATGATACAGGGTTGGAGGTGCTGAAGACACAGATGGAGGCGCCCAGGACACAGAGGTGGAGGTGCCATGGACACAGAGGTGGAGGCGCCCAGGATGCAGAGGTGGAGGCGCCCAGGATGCAGAGGTGGAGGTGCCATGGACACACAGGTGGAGGCACCCAGGACGCACAGGTGGAGGCGCCCAGGACACAGAGGTGGAGGTGCCATGGACACAGAGGTGGAGGTGCCATGGACACAGAGGTGGAGGCCCCCAGGACACACAGGTGGAGGCGCCCAGGATGCAGAGGTGGAGGTGCCATGGACACACAGGTGGAGGCGCCCAGGACGCACAGATGGAGGCGCCCAGGACACAGAGGTGGAGGTGCCATGGACACACAGGTGGAGGCGCCCAGGACGCACAGCAGGAGGTGCCCAGGACGCACAGGTGGAGGCGCCCAGGACGCACAGCAGGAGGTGCCATGGACACACAGGTGGAGGCGCCCAGGACGCACAGATGAAGGGCAGGTGTTGGCGTCAGGAGGCTCACAGCCTGGTAGGAAAGGTAGGCCAGCCAATTAGTAAGCACTAAAAATGGTCAGTGTGGTGACAGGTGTGTGCCCGGGGCGTGACAGTAGCACGGAGCAGGGGATAAGAACCGTCATAAAGGAGCTGCAGAAAAAATAAACTGAAATTAACAAAGTTTTATCGAAGTGATGTCACCAGAACTTGGAGGGGTTAAGCTGGAAGGAAGTAGATGAATTTTCAAGACAAAGGGAATCCATGGGTTTATCTGTATAGATAACGTACTTTATTTTTAAGGTGAAGAAAATTGGCCATACAACATTGGACGTGTTACTCTATCTCACTAGTTGTTTTCAGTATTAGAGAAAACAATCGGTCTCTGCTTTCAGTCAAGATGGAGTCACGGGTTGGGCTGACTCTCTTATCCATAGCAACTGAAAACGTCGGTACAGTATTGGAAAGAACGCCTTTCCCAGCAGTGGACATCAGGCATAAAGAACAGTGCGTCCTGAGACATGGGGACAAGTCAGGTGAGCCCTGCAGTTTCCCCAGTTGACTGCCTGGAGTAAGTTCTTAGATCATCTTGTAGGAAGGGGAGCCACTCAGAGCCTGGTTGTCCCCTCCTCTTGAAAAGATAGAGCTGGGGAACAGGGACGCCAGAGCCACCGGTTCACAGGACTGGTCACCAGAGAGGAGTGAACGTTCAAGAGTTACTTGGAGATTAATAGACTGTCCCTCTCGAGTTTTCTCTTGAAAACTACTGGAGGCTTGGGGAAGGCGCCCTGAAACAGCTCAGCAGTGCCTGGCATGCACGCAGGATTGGGCGGGGGTCTGTCCCCGGGAGTGTGTGCTGGCACTCTCCAGGCGCCCGGCTTCTCTGACGGTGTGCTCGGTACACAAACTGAGTAGGTGTAAGCTTCCCGGTGACGTTTGTGGAAGAACCGTGAGACCTGGAGTCAGAGAGCCTTGATTTTAGTCCATTATTTACTAATTACTGAGATGCTGTTACACCGTAGGAATCCTGTATTATAGATGATTGAAGGAATTAGCTAAACAAACTGTAGAATTGCCTTGGGGGGCAGTGTCTGACCTCATCCAGCCCCGCAAGGGAAGAACGACGGGCAGCAGGGCAGACTCCGCGCCGCGAGGGCCGGACCACCCCTCCCTCCCCACCGTCTCTGCCGCTGCTCCCGTGGTGCCCCCCCTCCGCTGGGCTCCGTAACGCCGCGGTGGTCGCAGCACGCTCCTGACGGTGGGTTTGTTAGGGAAGTAGCGGTCACAGTGGAGGCTCCGCGACACTCAGGGTGCAGTTCTTCCAGCAGGCCGGCCTCTCCCCTGCTGTGCTCACAGGACTGTCCCCAGAGACACTCAGCTCGCTCTCTGTGGGCATGAGGTCTGCTGTGCCGTTTCACGCTCTGGGCCACTCCCGGCCCCACTGGTCACCGTTGTCAGGGTTACAGCTTGCTCTGTCCATCTCCTGCTTCCAGGAGGTGCTCAGCACAAGGGTCCCTGGGTCCAGAGGCTGTATCCTCTGCTGTTGGCTCTTCATACTCGGTAGGGGCACTATCCTCCTCTCTCTGTGGAATTGACGCTCTTTTTAAGGCAAAACTGACCAGCCCTCTTGGACCGTCACACAGTCACATCCGGTGACCTGGGTGGGTGTTCTAAGACCATGGCCAGAAAGGCCACACAGAAGAGTTAATCCCACAGCACAATATATGTCCCAACAGACATTTTTAGCATAAACATCAGCATCAAGAATCACCAGATTCTTAAGATACAGTGGTTACAAATGGGGTGCAAGGGGCTACTCTGGAGGAGGATTTTGTGGGGTGAGGGTCTTTATAGTGTTACTGTTTTACTGGGTGTTGGGTACACATTATTCTGTATATTTTTCTGTGTCTTAAATGCTTCTTCATTGTTACCAACTTCTTTCATCAAATGTACACTCTTTTTCATGAACCAAACCAAGGAAACCAAGCCCTCTGCCGCCTGATAGATGGCCTCTCTCAGTGACGACCATAAAGGACACGGTAGAGTTGCCCCAGAGAGTTTCCAGGGAGCACCTGCTAGGCTCGGACTGCCAACCGTTTGGCCAGTAACGCCAGCACTTAACCGCTATGCCACCAGGGTTTCCGTTAACAGTCCTCCCTAGCAGTGTCTGAGATTTCCCATCAGGGGACACCGCCTACCAGGATGCCGAAATGTCTGCCTCGTAATTCTTAGCTTGCGTCGGACGAGCTAGTCGGAATGTCATTGCCTTCCTCGTGTTGTAGCCGTCACTCTGTCACCTCCAGCCGCGTGTGGCAGGCAGGTAGCAGAGGCCCTGGCTGCCCGCCTCGGGTTGACCTGCCCGTGGAGGTGCCACGTTGGTTCTGCAGCAGGGCTTCTTGTGGTGGCTTAGTTCTGGTGAAAAGTCACCCCATGTTAGAGTCCCGGTCTTACACTTCTGCTCCAGCATGCTCACTGGTGGCTGACTCCCGCTGCGGTCGCTGTCTGGAGTGTGTAGTGGGCAGCCCTCTACACTTTGTGGGGCCACCTGGTGCTGACACAGATGTCAGCTGCCATTTATGATACTGAGTGTCTTAGGTATTTTAGTTTGTAGCTGCTCTTAGAGATTGTGTTTAGTAGGCGTTTCATGTTCTGGTCACCGTTTTCTGTGGTATTTTGATGTGTCGTGTGTCATACCATACTTCACATTCTTTGTAAAGCTTGCTTTCATACTTTTCCCAGGAAACATGTGACGTGGTTCTCTTTATGTCAACTTCTCTTTCTCTCAAGTCCAGTCTGTCCTTTCATTTTGCCAATGAGATACTTGTCAACTCTGATTCATGCCTTCCACTGTCCCTGCTGCTGTGTGGCTTGCCCTCAGCTGGCTTCTCAGACTGCCCCCTTACCAGGCTACTTGGAGCCCTGCTGGCTCGGTGGTTAAGAGCCCAGCTGCTAATCTAAAGGTCAGCAGTTTGAATCCACCAGCCACTTCTTGGAACTCTGTGGGGCAGTCCTGCTCTGTCCTGTAGGGACTCTGTGAGCTGCCTGTTGTTTTAAGCAGGCTCGTGGCCCCAAGGCTGTCTTGTGCTTGGCAACTCACCCTGAAAAGAGCTACTTGAAGGGTGTCTCAGGGCACAGATGTGGCCCTATCACTTTGCCACTTCACAGTCCACTGGGATGCTGTCTCTGCCTTTTGTTCAGCAAGCTCTGTAAGGTCCAGGTAGGAAGTGTTCTAGGCTTTTCTGGCCGTGTGGTCCCTGTCACCAACAGACACCTCTGCAGTTACAGCAGGAAAGCAGCTGTAGACAGTACTAAAGGAACGGGCGTCATGGTGTTGCTCTGACACTTACTTACAAACCAGGGCCTATGTGCTGCCTCCCAGCTGTGGTGTGGACCGGTCTCCAGCTGCCCGGCCACCCGCTGCCCTCACTGGCCTTGCCGCCATCCCGTCCTTCCCAGTCTGTTCTGATGCACTGCTGACTGTACGTTTTCTGGGCACTGCCTCTTTCTACGTCCAGTTACTTGAGTCTTTTGATTCAAGTGGTGTTTCTCATCAGTTGCAAAGTGTTCAAATAGTGAACTGTCGTGCGTGAAATGATGGTTTCCATGTATAAAAATGGGCTTATTTTTATAAATGAATCACTAAGTAAAGTCATAAGTATTAAAACAGTTTTTAACCGATCTTTCATCGAAAGATCATAACCTGGATATCATCCGTGTTATCTTTTGGGGACCCTCAACCCATCACCCAGCCATCTGAAAATGAAATCCTTGGGGGACATTGGTGTTGTTTCAGCACTGCCAGCTGAAAGCTGAGGACTGAAACTTGAGGACAGTCAGTGAGAAGCTTGACCAGTTGCCAGTGAGGGTACCCCAGCTCGTGTGACCCCTGTGTCTCCGAGCAGAGCTGTGCTCTGCGGAGCTTTCGGAGGCTGTGGTCTTTGGGACTCCATGGCAGGGTGACTTCAAACTGCCGACCTTTGGCTAGTGGTCCCGCCTGTCACCGTTTGTTTCACTCAGGGAAAAGGAACAGTTATTTATGCTCTTGCTGACTGTCAGGGGGCAAACAAAACCTCTCCTGCTAGGAAACAGAATTTCACTAGCAGCTCGTCCTGGTGTCATCTGAATGGGAAGTGGGATCTGACTACGGAGGTGAGGGGACAGCGGGGTCAGAGCTGCTGGGGAGGACGTGTGTTGGATGTTGGAGAGACAGCCGTGCTGACGAGGTGCGCGCCCTCGGCGTTCCCGGGGACCTGGTCACATGGGTTCCTGCGAAGCTCTGTCTGTCAGCACTGACCGGTAACGTCTGTCTCTGCTTCTCTTGTAGCCACCAGCTGAGCAGGCCCGAGCCAGACTGCAACTGGTCCTCGAAGCCGCCGGTGAGTGCTCACGGCCCCGGGGCCCCTGGGTTCACGCGTCTCGGGGTGAGAGAGACGAGCCCGGACGCTCCTGGATCCTCACAGGTCTGCCAGATCTGGATTACGTGTGGGGCTGTGTGCTCCCGGGAATGTTTATCGCTGCAGTGTTGTGATAAAAGATCGTTCTTTGCCTTTTTACTTGTAAAACTAGGTTCAGTTTTGACTTTTAATTTTTATTACTATTTCATGAAGCTGAGTGGTTTCCGTGGAATTCTTCTTCATCGCAGTCACACTCAGGTTGCAGATGCTTGGATTCCGTGTTACCTGGCATCCCTCAGGTTGCGTGACAGCTCCTCAGTGCTGCCGCCTTTCAGGCCAACTCCTGACCATGGCTGTTCTCTTCCTCAGTGGCCTTGATAATGCTGCAACATGGGTTGTAGACATTGTACTCAGATTGATGTAGATGTTACATACTCTACCTTTTAAAAATGTGTAAGATCATGTTGTCTTTTCTCAGGGTTGAATCTGAACATGCTCTTCAAAAATGTATGTAATTTGTGCAAGTGATAGGTCATTAAGAGAACACTTGAGGGAGAGTTAGAATAATGTCACTGAAATAGTACTTATTTCTTACAGTTATTTACTTTTTAAAGATGTGTAAAGATCTCATAATTTCAACTTAGTGGGAAATGAGAATTCTATTTTAACATCAAAACTAGCTTCAGACTACCAGATGATAGTGGTTCAGTTCATACTGTCATCAGTTAAGAGTGTTGTGGATGTAGGTATTGATGCAGAGATCTGCTACATCAGCTCCTTGCGCACCTGCCCAGAGTGTCTGCAGTGTAAAGATCAGAAACACTGTCATGACAATATGCTGGCTTCTTGGATGGCTCGTAGAAGTAACTTGCTGTGAAAGGATAGAAATAATGAATGTTCTAATTTTGATCAGTAGTCTCTACACTCTTCCACAATGCTTAAAAAATTACTTGAATTTTGTGTGTAAGTCATTTATTTTTTGATTACATGGAAGGCATGATTTCTTCAAATTTTGATTGCTGCTACTTTTTTGTGTTTTGACTCACAAATATATATACAGTAGGATAAAGCTAATTATGTGGTTCTCTAGTGTGTGCATATTATACATATATTTTTCAGTGGTGTTTTGATTTTTAGAAATGTTTCCAGCTTGTTTTTTTTTAATTATGATTGAATGAAAATGAACATTCCCATATAAATTCACATCCTCACCTATATGCAGCTCCCAGTGCTCTCCCTGCCCAGTGACAGCACACCCCTCCTCTCTGTTCCATACATGTCCTATCCTCCCAGCAGTCTCCTATCCCCTCCTCTCCACCCACTCCCCTTCCTCCAGCAAGAAGTCAGCAGGATGGCATCCTATAGATACATAGAACCCTAAAGTTCCCACAAGATACAGTCACTGTGCGTTGCCAAGTCCAATCCATTGCTGTCGGAAAAGTTGACGTTCATTATGATTTATGGACAGGGACAGCATCAGGGCCAGGGGCCATGCTCCCAGAGGAATGCCAAAGCCCCCAGACTATCAATTGTGGTCTTTCAGTGGAGATCTCAGGGTGCACCCATATTTATTCTCTTGTTGCCAGTGAGATTCAACTTTGTCAGCTCCGTCGTGGTTATCACTGGTGGTGGCTGGGCACCATCCGGTTCTTCTGGTCACATTGGCAAACTTGGTCTGAAAGAAACTATTTGTTACCTAACCATCCTGAAAATATTTTTTTTCATTACTATATTAAAAAAAAAAGCCATGAACTTGATTGCTGACTCACAGTGACCCTATTCAACAGAGTAGAACCGCCCCATAGAGTTTCCAAGGAGCACCTGGCAGATTCAAACTACTGTCCTTTTAGTTAACAGACATAACACTTAACCCACTATGCCACCAGGGTTTCCTACAGTGATATAAACCAAAAGAAAAAACAAAAACAAAAAACCCACTGCCATGGAGTCAGGTCTGACTCACAGCAACCCTGTAGGATAGCGTAGAACTGCCCTACTGAGGTTCCAAGGAGTGCCTGGCTGCCGACCTTTTGGTTAGCAGCCAGAGCACTTCACCACCGCGCCACTAGGGCTCTCGCCATTCGTACAGGTACGGGGAATTCTGGTCTGTAGCTGCATGCCTTTTTTGTGATGTTGTGATGTGACTTCAAAGCGCATTGTAAAGCAAATCTGTCAGCCGACAGCTCTTGTTGTTGAAGTAGCTCCTGTTGGTCACAGCTGCCACCTTCAGTTTTTAAGTTGACATTCTCAGTTGTGTTAAGGATAAGGAGTTAGGTTCTGTGAATTTGGAAAGCGTTTAAAATGTTACGACAGTTTTCAAATTAACAATGCTATGTTCACCTTCGCTCAGAGCGGCGTTCGGTCACCTCCTTTCTTACTGGCCGTCGGCGTCGCCCCGAGCTTCTCCGTCTTGTCGTAGCAGCAGAAGGAACGCCCCCTGCATGTTGTTTTTTCTGTGTCTTGTTTCCTTGGGATTGGTGGGTACAGAAATGTGCCCGTGAGGTCAGAGATGGCATTTTAGTGACTTTTCATGCATTTCTCTTAAACTGTTTCGTAAAAGCGTTGTGCCACTTCTTACTGCCGCTGGTTACTTTATTGTTTTTACCAGACTTTGCTTTCTGATGCCAGTTTCGTGAACATACTGTTTATAACATGACATGACACATTACACTGCTTTGGAAACCATCCAGTACTGCTTTTAATGAAAACTGTGACCTTAGAGAGAGAGGCAGACAGATGGACAGACAAGCAGCACACTAGGAAATGCAGAACTTCCTGGGAAGATTGTAGCTTTGTGTTTTGGTTAGGAATTAAAAGCTTGTTGTATTGTTAAAACAGTAAGCAAGTGAAACAAAGGGAGAGGTGGTAAGAACAGCTTGATTGGTAGTGTGGTGAGGCTGGGACTGAGCGGCCGGTCCAGTCTACTCCTCAGGAAGGCCTGGCAGCACCCTTTCTGACACCCCAGAGTTGGCTGGCATTCCCAGGGAAAGCACCTTCAACACTGGGTCTTCAAGAACTGGTCAGGAAGGACGTAAGACTTGTTCTAGAGCTGATGGAACAGGGGGGCTTCACCCCGCGGTTAGCGTCACCTAGTAGACGTGTTGATCCTATTCTAGAGCTGGTGGAACAGGAGGGGCTTCACCCCGCGGTTAGCGTCACCTAGTAGATGTGTTGATCCTGTTCTAGAGCTGGTGGAACAGGAGGGGCTTCACCCCGCGGTTAGTGTCACCTAGTAGACACCTTTTGATCTATTCTAGAGCTGATGGAGCAGGAGAGGCTTCACCCCACAGTGAGTGTCACCTAGTAGACACATGGAGATCCTATTCTAGAGCTGATGGAGCAAGAGGGGCTTCACCTCATGGTTAGCGTCACCTAGTAGACTTGTGCTGATCTATTCTAGAGCTGATAGAACAGGAGAGGCTTCACCCTGAGGTTAACATCACCTAGTAGACATGTGTTGATCCTATTCTAGAGCTGATAGAACAGGAGAGGCTTCACCCTGAGGTTAACATCACCTAGTAGACATGTGTTGATCCTATTCTAGAGCTGATGGAGCAGGAGGGGCTTCACCCTGCGGTTAGCGTCACCTAGTAGATGTTGTGTTGTGGTTTCTGGGTGCTACAGGATAGACTCTGATTTACAGCGGTGCTGTGTGACAAAGTGGAACCTGTCCCACAGGGTTTTCTTGGCTGTCATCTTTACAGAGGCACGACACCAGTTCTTCCTTCCGTGGTGTTGCTGGGTGAATTTGAACTCCCTAACTTTTGGTTAGCAGCTGAGTGCTCAGTGGTTGTGCTTCCAGGGTTTCCCCTAACCTGGTGGATTGGGGTCTTGCACAGAAACTTAGTCCTTTAGTCTAGGTGTGATCCCAGAAACATGTTTTGTAAGTAGCGATCACATTCTCGTTGATTATTAGTGAATTGAGTCATATTGTTAGATTGTGATTCCAGTGCATCTCAGAACATGTGGCAGTGATTATCGTGCTGTGGTATTATTTAAAGAGAAATGTGCGTATAAGGTAATGCTAAGCCAAGCATAACTGGAGGGTATCATACTCGTGTATCAAGTGTGAATTTGAAGTCAGAGATTTTGTTGCTTTTACTATGAGTGTATTTTAAGTGCACTAAACTTTACATTTTTGTACTTTGCTGTTGAGTCTTAAGATTCAGATAGAATCTCCTTTTGTGTGTTTATTGCTGCTTTATATTTTCAATCAAATTCCATGTTTTTGTTTAACTTTTAATTCAAAGATGATGTCAAGTTAAGATTATGTCTCAACAAATTTTTAGTAGTGGTGCCATACAAAGTAAGACTGGTGCCATTAATCTTGGACGAGGGAATTGTAGTGGAGACGCCAGTAACCCGGGTATCTGGCAGCAAAACCTTCAGCTACAGAGTCCTCATCTTACCCAAGCCGGGCAGGGCTGTGTTAATCAGGTCCTGGACTTCAGAAGTATAGGACGTATGGCAGGGAGCTGTTTAAACGTCAGCATGATGGTAGCTGATGACAGAAAAGACCAGGAGGCAGGGCTGTGACGCAGGAGCAGGAGCGGGGAGAGGAAGGGTTCCCTTGTGACTAGCCCAGTGTCCTCGGGCTTGCAGCACTGCTCCAAGCTGTCCCCAAACTTCAGCAAAACCACAGCATCCCTCGTACCACATGTGACTGGGGCCTGAGGAAGAACGCAGGACAGAGATGTGTCCATTGGCTTCAGTGCACACTGCCCCAGAGTGTGCTTAGGATTCTACTTTTAGTAGAATTCTGGACAGATGAAACTATGGAAATTATGCCTCTAACATTATAACAAAAAATAGAAAGTTCTTTTAGTGTGTGTAGGGTGAATCAGCTTTATCACGTAAGATTTATTTTATAATAATGTATCATTTCCTGCATAATATCTACAACCTTCGAACGCTACATAGTTTTCAAAGGACTTGGATGATCTTTTATCCTTTGACTGACATCACTGCGTGGAGAGCTAATTAACTCCATTTCGCAAATACCCTGGAAGCTTAAATGACTTGTAAAGGATCGTGTCGTGCCTAAGTGGCAGAATCCGATTCAGATCCAGTGACTCCTGACTCAGGCACTCTTTCTGCTCATGGAGTAAATCCCTGAGCTGAGCTGGGCAGAAGGAAGGGCGGTAGGAAGTAGTCTTCCGTATATACCTGATTTGTTAGGTCCAGAGTCCCTGGTGGCATGGGGTTAGAGTGCTCAGCTGGTAACCGAGAGATCGGCCGTTCAAACGTACCCATCACCCTCTGGGAAGAAGGTGGTCATTCAGCCTCTGTAGAGACCGCAGCCTCGGGGACCCTGTGGGACAGCCCTTCTCTGTCCTCACAGGTCGCTGTGAGCCAAGGTCGACTCCGTGGCAGGGGTTTGGTTGGTTCCGGTGTCCTAGACTTCACTTTGCAGTCGTCATGCAGTCGTTCCAGTCTTCAAACAAACCTTTGATTCTGAAACAAATTTTTCATTGAAAATGCAGAAAGATGAAAGATTAAATGTGAAAAAAGCTCTTTTACGCACGTGTAGGTATATGACATGTATTTAGAAAGACAGGGCCGAGGAGAGGAGAGGAGAAATGGTGTGTTGGTGGCCGTGACATGTATGATGGCTCCTAGGGCCTCTGGTGGCGTTTTATGGTCCCGGAAGTTCGCATCCTGCGTACACCTTAATCCTAACCAGGGGCTTGCGTTTTCATGGCACCTGCTCCAATGGAACTAGGTTAAATATTGTAGGAACACAGATTAGTTGTACCCACACAGCATAACCAGATAACAAGCTGTACTTAGGAATAAACCAGATAGGAAGCGGACCACTTGCTGTTGAGTCTGTTCCTACTCATGGTGGCCCCATGGGACAGGGAAGGACTGCACCGGAGGGTCTCCACGGCTGTCGTCTTTACCAAAGCAGACCGCCACGTTTTTCTTCCATGGAGCGGCTGGGGAGTTAGAACCAGCCGTGTTGACTGGCCACCGCGCGTTGTAACCGCCGCACCCCCCGGGCCCCTCGGCCCCCCGTCTTCGGCGCGTGTTACCCTGAGGTTTGACCCCGTTAGTTGCGAGCTCCGCGGGAGATGTGTGTGGTTAGACACAGGACTGTCCACCAAGAGGCTGGTGGTTTGACGCCGCTCCAAGGGGCTCTAGAGGGCAACCCTGCTCCTGAAAGGTCACAGCCGCGAAGACCCATGGGGCGCAGTGTCCCAGTCAAGCTCACGGGGTTGCCAGCAGTCAGGGTCTAGTTTCCCTTCAGCCCGTGCCTGACCTCCTCTCGCACCAGCTGGTCTTAGAAGTCCCAGCCTGAGTCAGCTAAGACGGGGGGAACCGTAAAGGAGGCTGCTGCGGGGCACCCCTACTTCCTCGGTGGTCCAGCGGGGTTCTGATGGCGCCTGAGGCACTTAGAACGGTGCTGGCTGCTGGACAGGTGCTCAGTGATGGCGGCCACTGGTGTGAGAGGCGACACAAACCCACTGCTGTTGCATTGATTCCTCCTCATAGTGACACCACGGGGCAGAGTAGAACTGCCCCATGGAGTTTCCAGGGAGCGTCTGATGGATTGTGGACCTGCTGGTCAGTGGATGTGGCTCTTAACCACTACACTGCCAGGGTTTCCGAGGCAGTGCCTTCTTGTGGTGAGTTCCTAAGTCGGAAGGGCCGGGGGTTGGTCCTGCAGTTGGATGGCCTCGGTGGCCCAGGTGTCCGTCCCTCCGTCAGACAGCCTGGGTGTCGGTCCCGTGTCTGCTTCTACTGATGGCATGTAGGGAAGCTTTTCCAGCCGCCGAGTCTCTGTTCCCCAGAATGAAATGGGAGCCACGGCAGTATGTGCCTCACGGGGTTGTTAGGGGACCCAGAGAAATGACTGGGAGAGTGTGGAGAACAGCTCCCGGCTCACACTGGCGAGCAGGAGTTGTTTCCCGGGCGTCAGTGGAGGGCGTTATGAGGAGGGGAAGCGGAGGAGCCGAGGTACGCATCCTCCATGCCACTGTGACACACAGAGAGTGCTTTTCAAAAGGAACAGATGAGTGAAACTGGAAATCATTTAGTTGACTCAGGAATGGGTTACAGCTTTATGCAAACTTGAGAAAGTTTACATAAAGTTGAGTATCTTAAAATCAAATTGATAGTGTTCATTTGACTTTAACTTTCTAATAATGAACGTGATTTTTCACTTTGTGTTAATCTAAGCGGAGAGAATTTGTGCTCCCTAAGGAGGGTTGTTATGGAAAGGTTACTTTCTAGGACTCGCTGTTACTGCAGCTTGTGACACATTTCTACTGGAATGGTGCTGATTTTCTCCGAATGCTGTTCAGAAGAAGAAAGCCACCAGCTAGAAGCGAACAGTGTCGCGGCGACTGGCCATGTCTGAGCAGATGTGAAGCCGACAGTCGTTGGATGTTAATTCTGAGCGGCTGCTATGGTTCAGCTGAGCCCACGTATGTGCGTGTGGGCTCTCTCGGCTGGAGCACAATGCTCGGTCTCTGGAGGGAACTGTAAAGCTGAACCTCTTTCTTTGGGGTCCTCTATATGGACTCTCCCGCCAGTGTAAAGCAGATCATCCCTGGGCTAAAGCCCTCCAGCTTTTGTTATTGGGCTCTGTGGACCTGTAATGAGGCCTCCTGGCAGGCCTTGCAGCCCAGCTAACGGTCATATGGAGTTTCTGTGAGGCCGGCCGGCTTTGTGTAAATCCTGGGTTGGAATCTGTTTATGGGTCACTTCCTACCAGGACCATGCTTTGTCCTTGTGCCCTGCGGGCTGGCGGGGAGCAGGTTCCCTTGACCGTGGACTGTTGGGTGTGCGACTCCAGACCTGCTCCCCTAATCCCCAGTGTAAACAGGGGATTTCAGAGGACTTCTGTCACTTACAGTGGCCAATTCACTCGGGTGTCTGCGAATGTATTTTCCCTGATTTCATTATTGAAAGACTGACAAGTGTATAAGATTCAAATGCTTGTTTATGTATCAGATATGCAGTTTTTCAGTGGATTTAGAATTATTGTCAGTAATTTATCCAGTGAGAAATTATGTAATGAGTTTCTTAGTGTTTAAACACCCTTCAGTATTTCTTAATTTAAGCTGTGAGAAATTTTGGAAGGAAACTCGACCTTTCCTTGTAAGAGTAATTATAGGTCTTTTTTTTCTTTTTAGTGAAAGTACAGGGATGTCAGTGTGTGTAGATTTCAGATGTTAAGTCAAAGAAATAATTAAATCAAATTTCTTGTAGACTATATTTTGTGTTAAGTAAAAAGGGCATTTTAGTGTAACTGAGAACTTTTGAACAGAATAGCAGATCAGCATATCAAGTGCTGAATGACATACGATTTATGAAATATTTAAAGCAGTTGAGTTATGTTTATTGAGCACCTACTGTGTGGTATGGTTTTTATATGTATTTCATGTTTATTAAATATTGTTTAAGAAATGGTTCTTGTTTTCTAACCAAGCTAAGCGTTTGGGTGTTGAGGAAGCCGTGAGCGACGCTTTGTCTCTGGTCCTGTTTGGTACCTGGTGTCATTTTGGTTTTCTCTTTGTTGCTTGCACTGTGTTCGGATTTGATTCTGAAATTCGGAAGTGAGTCTGGAGTTTGCTGTACAAAGGACTCTGTTACCCGTCTTCTCAAGTCAGCTGCTCTTTCGGGGGACACTGACTGGTGAGCCCTTTCCCAGTTCTCACCTGGTGAATCAGTGCTCGGGGGTCTGCCTCTTGGGGTGCCGCAGTGGCTCGCGACAGATGTGCGGCGAGGACCACATGCGTGGACTGCAGGGTGTCAGTCTGCTGGAACTAACAGGATCACCCGCCACATTCTAAACCCTGGGGGTTCTTTTTCCTTTCATTAAAAAAAAAAGAAAACCTGTTTAAATAGAGTGGCCGGTTTTGTGTGGGGCTGCGACATCGTCCCCTGAATTTACAAGGGCTGGTGGCAGCAGACTGATCTTCCTGTGTACCCAAAATTCCTTCTGTCAATGTTTGTTTGGTGTAAACATACTTTTTTAGATGTCCTGTCACACTGTAAATGTTAAAATTTTGTTCTGTTTCTATAAAGGATTTCTCTTTAAGGGAGGTAGAAAGCATATTCCATAGAAAATGCAGGACCTGTGAATTGGACTCAGTTGTATGTTAATTAATAAACAAGTATTGTGAAGGTTTAGAAAATTAATATCCACAACAGGGCAACAGAAAGAGGACATGGTAGGGGTCCACGGTGTCAGCTCACAGTACAGAGCTCGTCAGGTTTTCTTTCTTCAATGTCCAGAGTATATTTATGGAAATAGAAATATGTTTGTAATTATTTGGGAGTTTGCAAAAGAAGTTCCTAACACAGTATGAAAAGTCTAACCCTAATTCAGCTTGTAACAGAAGTTAATACTCACATTGGCAAGTGTCCAGGGTGAATGTACATCAGCTGCTAACAGTGGCTTTTGTCTTTGGGAAGTATGATCAAGGGCTGTTCAGAAAACTTTTTTGTTTGGCTTGTCTTTGTTTCCTTGGTGTGTTCTAGTTGTGAAAACAACTTGATGTGGTCTAGAAAAGGTTGACTTATATGATGACATTTCTGGTGTTTCATGTAAAATCCCGTGAGCTTTGGCAGATCTATGTAGTCTGTAACTACCTCCGAAGTCATCTCACAGAAGGGGGACACTCCCCCGGAAGGTTCCCTTGTCGTCCTTCGAGGTAAGCCCCCTCCCCTCCCTGCCGTCAGCACCCGCTGATCTGCTTTACGTTGCTCTGGTGTTGCTGTTTTCAGAATGCTGTGTAAACGGAACCGTATGGTGTATGGGCGCACGCGTCAGAATGGGCACTTGGGATCTACCGCGTGGCCACGAGCGTCGCGTCTTTTCTCCTTCCCGCTGTGTGGTGTGCCATTGGAAGCCTGGTGGCATGCTGGCGGTCCTCCTCCCCAGGCGCTCCCGAGAAAACCCGGGGAACAGTTCCGCTCTGAGTTGGCCTCTACTTGACAGCACATGTGTGGCTTGGTTTTGGTTGTTATTCCATTGTGTTGTTGTGCCAGCTGGTTCTTCTCATCACCAATTGGTAGACAAAAGAGTTGCTTCCAGTTTATGGCTTTTATGGGTAAAACTTTTCTCAATGTTTTCGTACAGACCTATGGTGAACATGTATTTTTGTTTCTGTTGGGTAAATACCTAGGACTGGACTGGGTTTGTTATACAACAGGTATAGCCGGAACCTTCTGAGAAGCTGTTTACTGCTGGCCGAGTGGCCGAGCTGTCCTGCACACCCAGCAGTGTCACGTTAGAAGTCGACCTGCTCCGAACCCTTGTAGTCCTTTACCACTGCTGGCGATGGTGCTGAGGCCGCAGGGGATCACGCTGCCTGTCCCTCCGTTTCCCTCATGGCACTGGTCATGTTACCAAGGCCACGGAGCTGTGTCACTGTGTGTCCCTCGTGACACTGGTCACATTACCGAGGCCGTGGTGGTGTGTCACTGGCTGTCTCCGCGCTTCCCTTGTGGCACGTGACACTGAGCGTCTCTCTGCTGTCGGCTGCTGTCCATCTTCTCAGCTCCTTTGTTTCAGTTTTGTTGTTTGTTTTTTGCTGAGTTTGAAGAATTAGATGCAGGTTCTGGATACAAGTTCATTATCAGATTTGTGATTTGCAAATGTTCTTCATATTTTCAGGCATGTGGTTTCATTCTGTTAGCTCTGTATTCTTGAGAACAGGAATTTTTAAGATTGCTAAATTCCAGTTCACCAAGTATTTATTATTATTATTTTTTAATGTATTGTGCTTTTAGTGTTGTTTCTAAACTTCTTTCCCTGACTAGAAAACACAGATTCACTCCTGTGTTTTCTTCTAGGATATTTGTACTTCGGGTTTTATATGTTGATCTGTGACTCACTTTTAATTCCTTTTTCTGCGTGATGTGACATGTGCGTTGGAGTTCGTCTCCTCACGTGTGGCTAATTGTCTCAGCACTGTTTGGTGTATTTTTGTCTACTGAGTTGCCTTTGTATCTTTCTTAAAAATTAGTTGCCCGTGTCTGACAGATCCATTTTGAATTCTCTGTCCTATTCCATATGTGTGTGTGTGTCGTTTTGCTAACTCTATCTCAATCACTATAGCTTTATAGGAAGTCTTCATCGAATCAGGTGATAGGAATTTTCCAACTCTGTTCTTCTTTGATAAAAATATGGGCCGCATAGTGTCCACTGTTTCCGCAGCCTGTGGACACTTCAGTGGCGTCAGTCGAGGTCTTCCCGTTGTCGCCGCCGTTGTCACTGGCCCTCCCTCTGTGGTCTCTTTCCCCGGGACTTAGCTGTGCTGCGCCCTGAACTTCTGACCTGTGTCGGGCATCACCGGGCATCACCGCCTCGGCATCACCGCCTTGGCGTCGTCTCGTCCGGGGATCCTTTAAAGGAGGGGCCTGCTCTACCTGAGCCTGTTTGTAGGAGTTAGTTACATTGATGCCTGGTTTAAAGGAGGTCCCTGGGGTAGAGGAGCTTGCTTTTATTAATTGAGTTACATTGTTATCTAGTTTGTGGGAGCCCAGTGAGTCTGCTTTTCCTAGTTTAGCTACACTGTTTCTTAATTTACAGATGACTGCAGGGGATAATTTTTTAATGAGAGCAATAGATTTAGAAATTTCTCCAATCCCAGTGGGCCCAGTAAGTCTGGATTTTCTAAGGATTGGTAATTTTTTCCAACCCCTCCCCACCACTGGTCCTATGATCAGGATTCGTCTGTTGGCTCCTTGCCCACAGTGTTCAGTGACGGTAGCCAGGCACCGTCCTGTTCTTCTGGTCTCTTGACAGAGGAGGCAGTAGTTCTTGGAAGCAGTTTCTCATCTGACTCCTGTGTGTCATCTGTCTCTGCTCCTCCAGGCAGATAGAAACCAATAACCATATTTGTACAAATAGCACATGCCCTCTAATTTGTTGGCTTGTTACACCTGCCCAGGGAGATATTTTTGTAGACACGCTGTGCTCGTCTTCTTTTTTTGCGGAGACTGTAGCAGTGCCTCCTCAGGGACATCTTAAGCAGCCTGCAGTGTCCACCATAGGACAGTCCTGCTGGGTTCTGTCTCCCCACAGCACCGCACAGCATGTGTGGCACCTAGCAGCAGGGCTCAGTAGATTCCTATCAGTGGGTCGTGTTAACCTGAAAGGATGTTGCTGTTCCTGGTCGTTGTCCCACAAGAACTCTGCTTATCCTATTGGAAGGCAGTAAAACCTGTCACGTGAAAAATCCTGTGCATCGGACAGCTTACTGTTACCTGTTTATTGCTAACAAAAACAATGTCCTCTGGAACCGATGTTTCAGCAGGGAAATAAACTGACTGTGATCTCAATATGTTAATTAAACTAACACACAATTTAAATTGTCAAGTTGTGGTTTAATATCTTGAATTGTTTCAGGGAGAACATGTTTTAGAAACCTTCCATGCAGGCTGAGGGCTTTAGCCACGTAGGCTGTGTGCTGAATCTGAATCGTGCTGGTTGTTTGTGGAGGGACCCCGCTGGGCTCAGTGCAGAGTGGGTTGTCAGGGCTCTGCTGCCCTGCAGCCGGAGAGTGCTGCCCGCACACCGGTGGACGTCCCCACTGCCAGGCTCACTGTCTCTCTCTCACCCGGGGAGGGTCCGCTGGGTGGGCTTTGGGCTCAGCCTTGGTTTGGAGCCCCAGCCCCACCATTCATTGTAAATTGCAGATAGTAACACACTGTTGTCATGACAGTCACATACGTAAGGTGCTTGGCAAGGTACCCAGCGTACATTAAGCACTTAACAGATGTCAGCGTGGAGCCCTTGAGGGTGCAGATGGCTGTCGTAGGTTCAAGTCCCCACAGAGGCACCTTGAAAGAAAGGCCTAGTGATCTGCGTCTCAAAGCGTCGGCCCCTGAAAGCCCTGTGTCTGAGCTGTCCTCTGACACCTGGGGTCGCCGTGAGTCAGAGCCAGCTGATGACCACTGCTGCGTGCTATCCCATCTCAGCCAGGTCACAGTAAATGGGTCAGTGTGAATCTGTGTGTTAGTTTTTCATCTGTAAAACAAGTTTAGGTGATTATTAAGATCTCTGGCTTTAAATTTTTGGAATTCTGTAGTCTTCCGTTTTAGGAGCTATTATGACATTAGGTGGGGTTTTTGGTCTTATAGATGACTCCCCAATTCACTTGTATTTTTGGATGCCCTTCGGGCAGTCTGCTGCTTTCTCCATCTGACTCTTTTGCTTCTACCTCCGGCATTGCTCCTGTGTCTCTGTTTCACAGTGAAAACAGAGGAGACTGTGTCGGTGGGTTGATGCCCAATCCGGGCGTCGTTCCTGGGCAGCAGAGGTGAAGTGAGGCTGAGCTGCACCCTCCCTTGGCTGCTGGGATGCCCAGCCCTGGTCCAGGAGTGCCTGACCCTGGTCTAGGAGGCACTGGGCCATGTTCCTCTCTGTTATGTCCTGCCCATGTCTCCAGAGGGGACACTCAGCATTTGTCAGATTCCCAGAAGCACCCATGGCATGTTCTCAGGGCTGTGTTCTGTATCTTATGTTTTTAATATTCTTTCTGTTTTTCCTTGTGTGTGAGAGAGGTGTATAATGCAGATACTCCACTGGATGCACTTCCAGCAGCTGCTGTAGTGCCCTGGGGCTTCAAAATGATTTTAAAAGCAAAAACTTACAGATTCTATTCAAATTAAATTTAATGTTTTTCCACCATATCCACAATCAGATCACCCTGATTCTAATTACCCCACTGACACTGGGGAGCACAAAGTGACTCAAATTGCCTTTGTTAATCACTTCTCTCCCAAAGCATAATTCTCAGAGTTCTTTTCCTTCCGCAGGAGTACCTGCCCGTTAGCTGCAAAGTTAGGTTGCTGTCATTATTAAAACAATAACGATGATAAATGTGACAGCGGTCGAGCCGAGTGGTCTTGGTGGGCCTGCCAGAGGACCCGCGCATCGAGGGACTTCACGCAGGGGACGGCTCCATCAGTGAGCTGTTTCAGACGCGCGGGCCACCCCGTGCTCTTTGTCCCCAGCAGTTAGCAGGGTGGACAGTGTTTGTTTTGGCTGTTGTATTTTTGTGACTCTTCTGCTGTGCTCTCGCATGTCTCCGGAATTTAAGGTCAGTCCTGGCGCCATCCTAAAAACAACTTTTCCTTCACTGATCTGGTGCCACATTTGTTCTGAGATGCCAAAATTTGTTCTGAGATACCCAGTTGTTAAACTTGTGTCAGGCTAACTAGAGTACGTTAGAGGGCAGCAGGATAAAGCCCTCAAATGAGACCTGCTAAAACCTGGCAGAGAAGACATGGGGCAATTATAAATAGTCAGGCAATCCCAGAAACCACCGGGGCCTGATGACCAGCAGCTCTCTGTGGAAGATCCTTCAAGGACATGATGTGACATCTCAGAAACCACCCGAGTCTGGTGACCAGCACAGCTCTCTGCACAGGATCCTGTAGGGACGTGACTGTTGACATCTCGGCTGTAATTGATGTCTGATTGTGATAATGATGTGTCGAGCCATCAAGAAAAGGAAGTTTGGTGACAATGTTCACAAAGATGTGGAAGGACAGGGGAGTACTGTGCAGGCTTGGAAGAAAAGGAACCATAGTGTCCAGTCCCAAAGAGGGATGTCTGTCGAATTGTTAACAGGAAACGGAGCTCTGTGCAGAAGCCACACACACAAGGACTGCTTGTGGGTGGTGCCATGTACAGGGACATGTATAGTTGTAGCCTGACTGTGTGTGTTTTTGAACATGCAGCATGGAAAAAGCCCTGAAATAACATCCACTAAACAAGGACAGGCGGGAGAGTGGTTGGTGGTGGGCACGGGCCTTCGTTCTCTACTTCTCTGTGAGGTTTTGATTTTTTTGTTCGAAATAAGCATTGATTTCATGTAATTAGAAGTTATGATAGGAGGCTCATCAGTCACAACTGAGCAGTTGAAATGTTGGAAGTCGGAGAGGTCTGCTCTGCAGAACTGCGTTAGGAGGCACTTCATCTGCTGGGGACACCCTGGCAGCCTTGTGGTGAAATGCCACAGCCGCTTGTGGAAAGGCCGGTAGTTCCCCTCCGCCGGGTGCTCCCTGGAGACTCTACGGGGCCGTTCTGGTCTGTCCTGTGGGTTGTGAGTCGGAGTTGACGCAGTGGCATCAGCTTGGTGTTTGGGGTTTTCATTCCCTGTAGGTGCCAGTACATTGGACAAGCCTTTTTTCACAGTGTCTAGGAATAAAAAAGAAAGGAAAAAATAAACTCTACATGGAAGTGCTTTATAACTGGGAAATACTGACTGTGTGTCTGTTTTATTTAGAAAAGATTTTATCTGTATTTATTTCTTTATAAAGTAGCCCACTTATTTTAGGCTTCTTGTTGTTGGATTTTATTTTGTATTAATGAAAATGATTTTCTATTTTTCCTAACCCACGAAGTCAGTAGGTCAGCACAAATTGTTGAAATGAGGGGCAGGAATCAGACAAGACACCAGGAAGCTCTCTCCGCCAGCCATCAGGAGCCAGGGTTAGGGTCCAAGCCGAAAGTTAGGAGCGGAAAGTTCCTGTGGAGATCCCTGAAGTCCAGGCCAGGTGTCGTGAGGCGTGGGAGTCGGGATCAGCCTGTGGGGGCCGCACCCACGGGCCAGCCCTGTGCTGACTAACTGTAGGTCCCACGTGTGCTTCAGACCCCAGGGGCGGGGCGGGAGCCAGAGACACGCATGTGCACAGCTCTTTCAAAGGCAGCCTCGAGGACGGGGTCGTGAAGGACAGCGGATGAGCCTGGCAGAGGGGCCACCGTGGTTCCTGGCCTGGGGACAGCTGAGAGTCCTGCCCTTCTGGGCCTGCAGGGGCAGCGGGGACTGAGCAGCTGTGGAGCCCAGTGTGGCAACGTGGGACAGGGCTGCTGGGACAGAAGCTGAGCCCTCGGGGGAGAGGGCGGCCTGCCGGGCTGCAGGTGGGCTGCGGGTGGGCCGTGCGCGAGGCCACCTCTGGTCTCGCCTCTGACTGACCGCCCTCGGTGCCTGCTGCTGGCCAAAGCTGGACCGCAGCTCAGGGACAGGGGAGCCTGGTTGCTGACCGTCACAATGTTGACCAGCCAGCACGGGGTGGGGCTGGCACCGAGGGACGGAGCAGGCAGGCACAGCGGACCCAGCAGCACCGCGCTCGGGGGGGGGGGGGGGGAAGCCCGTCACCCTGTTCAGTGACAGCAGAGACCAGGCAGCAGGAGGAGACTGGTCCCGTAGTAAACAAAGAAGGTGATGATGACTTCTTTTTTGATTGCCATTGAGTCCTTTCAGGACGAGGCAGAACCCTCCAGCTTCTGCTGCCACTGAAGCTGCCTTATCAGAACATTACACAGTGGGCTACTTTTCCTCAGACTGGATTTGAATGAAAACAAGTTGTGCCGGCTGTATTCTGAGTGGTTACCATTGAGTTGATTCTGCCTCACGGTGAGTCTGTGTATTGCGGCACAGAACTGCGTTTCTGCGGCTCTCAGTGATCCCCAGGCCTTGGTCCTGAGAGCGACCCTAACCACCAGCCCGTCGGTTGGTGCCAGGCACCCTCCTGTGTGTCCCACCCGGGGACTTCGAGGCCCCGTGCTGGGCCGTGGGAATTCAGAGGTTCCCGAACGTTGCCCCTGCCCCTCAGGCAGCACCGTGAGGCCGAGAAGGACCCTGTGTGAGCAGGCGCTCACGGTGCAGCACAGTCCTGTCCCCTCTGTGTCTCTCTGGTACGCGTGTGAGCCCTACTGTGTGTCAGATGGCGGCCTGATGGTGTAGTGCCTTAAGAGCTTGGCCACTCACTGCGTGCAGACTGTGGGAATCCCCCGCTACCCTCGGGAAACCCTACTGGGCCGTTCTCCTCTGTCCCATAGGGTCACTTGGAGTTGGGATGTGCTCTACGGCAGAGGACTCAATGTGCGGCAGACCCAGCATAAAGTTAGAGAGCACAGCCGAATTCCAGAAGGGTGGGTGACCCCGCTGCCCGAGGGCCCGAGGGAGGCCTGCCTGAGGAGTGCGGCTGCGGCGGCCCTGGCGGGCGTCCTGCCTTGTCTTCATGCCTGGACTGAGCCTGAGCCGTGCGGCCTGGCAGGTCAGTCGTAAAGAAGAGCAGTATAACCTGAGTAAGAACGCCTTTGGGGCGCGGTTATTGAAAGAGTATTTATCACAGCCTTGTTAAATACGGAGAAATAACTGTGCCATTTTTTTTCCCAAATGGTTTCCTTTGGTCATGTTTTCTTTGTTGACCCAAATGAATGAAATTAGAATAAACAATCTCTAAGTCATTTGTAATCAGGAGCTGATTAATGGAGTTTGGTTTCATAGCCATTATTCATTCACGAACACCTGATATCTTTCCCATAAACAAATTGTGTTTGTCCAAATTAAGAAATTAAATGAAGCGTTTGATGAGTTTATGATTGACCCTTCTAACTCAGAGCCCATTAGTCAATGTCCTTATCACAGAAAACTATGTGACGAATGTGCCGTCGGAGGGGGCATGTGGATTTATTATGACTTCTGATTAATGTGCACTGCGAGCCAAGCTACTAGATTATCACAATTTTTGATTCTCATTTTAGCAGTCATTGAAGAATTTCATGTCTGATGAAATGCATTTGGGCCCCACTGGAGTTACAGATGATTACAAGGTGCTGAGTAGATAAAAGTTTTAAGGTGTCTTGGGTTTCAGAAGGCAGAGACTGTGTATGCCGCTTTAAATCAAAAGCAGTTTGGCATCTGTAAACACTGAGAACAGCGCCTCTTCCTTTTGGGGTGGGGAGCCTTTTTATAGTTGTTGTCACCCAGGATTTCTTGATTTTTTGTTGTTGTTAGGTGCTGTGGAGTCAGTTCTGACCCACTGACCGTGTGCACAGCACAACCCAGCACCACCGTGCCTGGCCTTATGCCGTGTCCACAGTCTGGTTTATGCTTAAACCCACTGCTGGCCGCCGTGTCAGTCCATCTCGTCAGGGTCTTCCTCTTTCTCGCTGACCCTCCGCTCTGCCAAGCGTGATGTCCTTCTCCAGGGCCTGATCCCTCCTGACAGCATGTCCAGAGTGTGTGAGATGCAGTCTTGCCCTCTTGGCTTCCAAGGAGCACTCTGGTTGGACTTCTTCCAGAGCAGATCCGTTGGTTCTTTGGGTGGCCTGTTCTTCTACAACACTGCAATTCAAAGGCATCAATTCTTCTGTCTCCTTCGTTCACTGTCCAGCTTTCACATGCGTGTGATGAGCTTGAAAATACCATGGCTTGGGTCAGGTGCACTTTAGTCTTCAAGGTGACATCTTTACTTTTCAATACTTCAAAGAGATCCTTTGCAGCAGATTTCCCCAGTACAATGCATTTGTTGATTTCTTGGCTGCTGCTTCCATGGGCATTGATTGTGGACCCAAGTAAGATGAAGTCCTTGACAACCTCAGTCTTTTCTTCATTTATGGCAGTGTTGCTTACTGGTCCAGTTGTGAGAATTTTTATTTTCCTCTTAATTTATTAAGAAATTAAAATAGTAAAAATATAATGTGGGTTTCTAATATTTTATGTAACAAAAAGAAGTTCTAATAGGACCAACACATGACTGGGAAGAAACTGAGACCCTCAGATATGACCAAGTTGTTAATTTGCGGGAGGGTAGGATTAAAAGTTGGGAGCCCCACGTCAGAGCTCGTCTGATGGACAGAGGTCATGAGCCGGGACACTGGGTTTACTTTCTGTTGTGAGGAAATTGATTTTCACTCGTCTCGGGAAAAGATCAGGGCTGGTCTGCAACGTGTCGTGGTTCTCCTGGTGCGTCCGTCCTCCTGGGGAGTGACTGGGGACGGAGGTCCTGGTGAAGACGAATTATCTAGAAGAATGCAGATTCAAGCACCAAGAAAATGGACTTGACTCTAAGGAGGTGGAGGAGGATAGGAGCCCCATGGGATTGAGCTCTGGAGACACTGTAGCCTTCTAAAGAAGGCAGTGGAGTTTGGGCTGTGCCTGAACCCCGAACACAGCGGGGTTTACGTGGAGCTGTTGCAGACAGCTTGCTCTCAGCTCTCAGGAGAGAGGGTGGGGCACAGACGCACCCACAGAGCAGTGGCATAAAGGCCTGGAGATCTGGTTTCCTAAGAAGTCGGTAGTTGTCAGTGCCCACAGTCGGTTTTTGTATTGTGATGGCTAAGAAAACCCGAGAACACAGTTCTTCTCTCAAGTGCATGGGGCCTCTGTGAGTCAGGATGGATTGTACCGTGACTAGTTTATTTCCTGCGTTCAGTAGGAGTAAGGTACCCTGGTAGCATGGTGGCTAAGCCCTGGGCCGCTCATTGAGGGGCCTGTGTCTCTAAACCAGCCACTGGTCTGTGATAGAAAGCTGTGCAGCCAGCTTCCCTGAAGGTGGTGGCCGCTGGGGTCGCAGCTTAGCACAGGGGCAGTGGGTTTGGATTTGGGTTTTGTTAGTAGGGAGGAAGACCCCTCTGGTTTGCCCTTTCTGGTTTGTACTGGTCAGAGTAGGGGTGGTGTGGTGAATTCCTAGCACAGTAACTTTATATTAGTTATTAAAAATTCCGTCTTGGTATGTCTGGAGACCTGGCGGTGGCAGTTATGTAGAGACTTATGCCGTTCATAGGTCAGTTGTGCGGGAGTGGCTTCTCGCTCAGCAGGGCTGGGCCGTGCTTGGTGTCCTGGTCTGAAAGCGGGGAGTCAGCGGTCACAGCTTGCGTCCACCGAGTGCAGTGTCACTGCGCCACCATGACAGCACGGCGGTCCTCTCTCGGACTCGAGAGCAACTCTGAGATTTGTTTTACCATGACAGCATGCCAGTCCTCTCTCTCCTGGACTCGAGAGCAACTCTGAGGACTGTTTTACCGTGACGGCGTGGTGGTCGTCTCTCTCCTGGACCTGAATGCTACTCTCAGAACTGTCTTGCCCTTCCCCCTAAAAAATGAAAACAGCCCACTTCTTGCAAACTCTGTGCTCTAGCTGATCATTCAGTGTCTCTGAATCTCTCTTTGACTCTAGGAAGTAGGTCTGTGGGGGAAGGAGGTTCTGCTCTCTCCTGAGTGAGTATCCCCATGCCTGCTCTAAAAGGCCGTGTTCACAACTTGCTTTTAGTATCTGTTTTAGGGCATAGAAATCTGAGTTAGAAGCCAGTATTCCTGGGGTTCCTAATTGTTTGAATGTAGCCATCTGAACAGCACAGCTAGAGTCACACTCACTGGACAGAAACAGAATGTCATTTCAGTAGCTCTGAGTAAAGCCACAGAGAGAAATGGCCACATTGCTCATGGGAATACTCAGACATAAGGTGACTGTTTGAGCAGTGATGGAACAGTAACATTTTATTGGTGAAAAAGTCACATGAAGAATATGTTTCTTGGTTTTTATAACAAGATATCATATAACTCAGCTTCTTATGTGAAATTAAGTTCCTGGTGACTTTCAAAGAAAAGAAAAGATGCTGTTGGGTTGGCCTTTGTACCAGCATTCACGAGTTTGCAGGAGGGAGAAGCCCAGGCTGCCAGGGTTAGTTCACTGCCATGTTTGTAGCTTTGTGATAAGATAAAATTATTTTGTTATGCTGTCTGTAAAAATGCCAGAAAGGATTGCCAGAATGGGGTGTCCCAGATTACTCCAGAAGTGGAGCAGGAAGTGACAGTCCCAGGCGAGAGGAAACGGGAGTTCTGTTTTTTGGGATCCAACTCGACGTCACTTGGCTGGCTCTTAGGGGCGTCCCTGATTACTCTAAAAGTGAAGCAGGGAGTAGGAGAGAGAAAATGGGAGTTCTTGGTTTTTTAAATTTTATACTTCTGAACCTAACAGTATTTATTTTGAAGCCCATAAAAGCGAGGCTTTAAGTTAGGTATACTGTGTGTTCCAAATTTGGAGAATAAACCATGGATTTCTTGTATAGCATTTTCATAGTTGTTAAGATTAACTGTTAGTGCAAAGTTAAGATGTGTGAGCTAACTCGTTATCCAGATGTGTCCTCGGAGTAGGTGGGGAAACTTGTGTCTCTGTGTATCTGGTGGTACACCGTATCAGGATGATCTCTGATGAACCTGTGTCTTTTCTCTGAGTATTACAGGGTGATTGAAATCCAGGCAGCTATGCTTAAGTATTTAATCTCTGGTGAGAGAGTTCTCTGCCACCTCTGGAATTGATCCCTCCCTCGGGGTTTGGTACCACTCCAGCCTTTGGCCTGAAATGAAGGTCAAATGATTCGGGAACTTGAACATTATCTGAAGCCAGCTAGAATGTGGGAGTAAAAGCCATCTATGCCAAATTCACTGGGTGTCTGCAGTGTTTGCATCTGAAGTTTCATGGTTTGTCTCTGGTGAGATCCCATAATGTCTTTGTTAGTCACTGAAACTATGGTGAAATAAAGGGCTAAGAGATATTAGTAAGCCTTGATGTTGTGTCCACCCTAAACCCAGACAGAATGCCAAAACAAACCTCCTGGTGTAGGACCAGGCGTGATTTAGCTGGAGGGAAAAGGGTCTTTTCTCCTTTGTCTTATTACTGTAGAAGTGTTTGTTTCAAAAAAAACTTAAGTTGGCTCCTCGTGTGTCTTGTAAAATCAGCTTCATCAAAATCAGCAAGCTCTGTAGCCTAACCAAAGGTGGTCATGGCATCTCCAAGACATCAGGTGCAGGCCAACCCACGGGTGGTCTTGGGAGCACATACCCCCAGCAGATAGCTGTTATGGAACAGAGCACACAGAAGCATAAGGGGTTGTTTTGGCAGGTTTGGAAACTCAGTCAAATGCTCTGGAAGTGCCAGATGAAGATGAAGAAGTCATCAGTGAAATAAACAAGTCCCTGGAATGCAGGTAACAGAGCTGAGAAGTGGAGAAGTCGGTGGCAGCTCAGGGACAGGCAGTCTTCGCAGTGAGTCGTCAGAGAAAATGGTCATTTCCGATTTTGCTGTTTCTGTTGTGAGGTGCCGTCTAGCTGGTTCCGACTCACCGTGGCCCATGTGCAAAACCCCGCCGAGCGCTGCGCCTGCCCGCGGTCACCGTGCGCTGCAGTTTTTTGTCCTGTGGAAGGTCTTCTCTGTTGCTGACCTTTCACTTTACCAAGCGCAGAGTCCTTCTCCAGGCTGACCACTACTGGCGGTGTGTCCAGAGCGTGTCAGACTCACTCTGGCCACCCTTTCTTCCCAGGGGCTTTGCCTGCGCGTCTTGTAGGACAGACCAGTTCCTGTTTGGGCGGTCCGTGGTATAGTCAGTATTTTTTCTCCAACACCACAATTCAAAGGCATCGATTCTTTTGTGTTCCTCACTCATTATCCGTCTTTCGCTTGCATATGATGTGATTGAAAATACTGTGGCTTGGGTCAGGCACCCCCTTAATCTTCAAGGTGACATCTCTGCTTTTCAACACTTTAAGGAACTCCTTTGCAGAAGATTTTCCCCGAGCAGTGTCTTGATTTCTTGACAGCTGCTTCTGTGGATGTTGATTGTGGATCCAAGTAAAATGAAATCCTTGACAAACTTCAGTCTTTTCTCTATTTATCATGATGTTGCTTATTGATCCAATTGTGAGGAGTTTTATTTTCTTTATTTGAAGTGTAATCTGTTCTGAAGGCTCTGGTCTTGGACTTTCATCTGTGTTTTTAGTCCTTTTCACTTTTGGCAGGCAGGGTTGTGTGAGTTGCATAACACAGGTTGTTAATGAGTCTTCCTCTGATGCTGATGCCTCTTCTTCATATAATACAGCTTCTTGGGTTATTTGCTCAGCATACTGGATGAATGTTAAGGTGAAAGGATACAACCCTGATGCACACCTTTCCTAACTTTAAACCACGCAGCGTCCACGTGTTCTGTTTGCATGACTGCCTCTTGATCCATATACACTTTCCTTAAGAGCACAATGAAGTGTTCTGGGATTCCCATTCTCTCCAGTGTTACCGTAATTCGTTATGATCCACACAGTTGAATGCCTTTGCATGGTCAGTAAAACAGAAGTCAACATGTTTCTGGTGTTCTCTGCTTTCAGCCAAGATCCATCTGACATCAGCAGTGACACCCCTGGTTTCAAGTCCTCTTCTGAGTCGAGCTTGGCTTTCTGCAGTTCCCTGTCAACCTACTGCTGCAGCTGGTTTTGAGCTCACTGTGGCAGTCGTCCTAAATATGGGTCTCTTCCAGGTGGTTGGCCGGGTAGCTGTCCTCCAAATTTCTCAGCACAAACACGTGAGCAGTTTCTGCGATGCGTCCGCTTGTTTAAACGTCTCCATGCTGTCCCGTCACTTCCTGGGCCTGTGTCCTGCCTGGGCCGTCACTGCAGTGACCACGTCTTCCTCCAGCACCGTTGGTCCCCGACCGTCTGCTGCCTCCTGAGACGGCTGAGCACCGACCAGTTCCTTCTGGGCTGACAGCGGTGTATGTCATCAGCTTTTTCCTAGTCTCCCTGTGTCACGTAATGTTTTTCCTAGAATCCTTCACTGTTGCAACTCGTGGTTTGAGGCTTGAATTTTTGCTTTAATTTTTCCAGCTTGAGAAATGCAGAGTGTATTTGCCTTTTTTATTTTCTATCTCCAGCTCTTTGCACATGTCATTAGAATACCTCCTCTTCTCAAGCTGCCCTCGGACTGTTCACTTCTTCAGCTTTGTCGTTTCTCCCTTTGTCTTTAGCTGCTTCGCATTCAAGAACAAGTTTCAGAGTCCCTTCTGATGTCTGATTTGGTCTTTTCTTTCTTTGCAGTCTTTTTAATGACTTCTTGCCTCTTTCCTGCATGATTTCCTTGGCATTGTTCCACAGACTCACCTGGTCTGTGGTCATTGGTGTTGACTGCATCAGGCCCGTTGTTGCCACGGCCTCCTAACTCAGGTGACAGACGCTCTGAAATCTGTCCTTGGATGGTCATGGACTGCTGGTTTTCTTCAGGTTGGGTTTGAACTTGCATGTGAGAATAGATAGATCCGTGCCACAGGCAGCCCCTGGCTTGTGCTGACTGGTGACACTGAGTCTCTCCGTTGTCTCTGTCCGCAGATGTACTCGGTTTGATTCCCGTGTGTTCCACTGGGCGAGGTTCAGGTGTGTAGTCACCATTATGTCAGTGAGAAGTAATTGCAATGAAGAAGTCATTGATCTTGCAATATTCTATCTTGTAATCACCGAGGCCATATTTTTCCAGCTAATGATCCCTCTTCTTTGGTTGTGATTTTTGCATTCCAATCACCCATGATTACCAGTGCATCCTGATGGCGTGTTTGATCGATTCCGGACTGCAGAAGCTGTTCGGAATCTTCAGTTCCTTCATCTTTGGCCTTAGTGGTTGGTGACTAAATTCCAATAATAGAAATATTAACTGGTCTGCCTTGTAGGCGTCTAGATACTAACCTATCACTGGCAGCACTGTGCTTCAACACAGATCTTGAAATGTTCTTTCTGATTTTAATTTACAAAAATTGTATAGGCGACATACAGGTGGGATTTCTCGTGGCTTGATGGCTGTATTTTTGTTGTGATGTATCTTTGTGATTGTAATTTTGTCACCTCTATAGTGACATGGCCTAAAGGAATAAATGCAGACCACAAATACTGACTCCTGAATGTAGATAATTCATTTTATTTCTTTTGCATGCAATGTTAAGTATATTCTGATGACTTCCCCAAATCGACTGAAGTTTGAGTCCTAGAGGAGATTGAAGAACAGGTTATAGTTTCACGCCTCCTTCTCTTTGCAGCTCTGTGAAGGCTAAGCAGGAAGACGGTCACTCCTGGGAAGAGG
This sequence comes from Heterohyrax brucei, assembly GCA_028571685.1. NCBI lineage: Eukaryota > Metazoa > Chordata > Mammalia > Hyracoidea > Procaviidae > Heterohyrax > Heterohyrax brucei. The sequence continues at coordinate 72,218,854 of CM053163.1, forward strand.
TGCAGCAGCAGCTTGGTGGCATGCTGGCTTGCCACTGTGCCCTGCCCTGACCCAAGTGCAGCACTTAGATTTTCGGGCTCCGTTCTTCATTCTCCTCCCCTACACCCCTCAGGGCTGCCTCTGTCTTTCATAATTATTTTCTTCTCCATATACTTTGTAAGCGGTTAACCCTTTTACCTGTGTTCCAGCTGTGTTTTTGGTAATTTGGCCTTGAAATGCGTCACGATGAGTCATCAGAATGCTGGCACCGTAGTGTGCATCCTGTCACCCTCTGGCCTTGGGTGTTTTCTCCTCTGAAAGCTTGTGGGCGAGGGGACAGCCTTCATGTGGTCGTTGGTTGATTGCCAGCCCAGGTAGACTACATCAGGGCCTGCAGTGTAACAGGGCCCCCGGGTGACTCTTCTGGGAAGTAAATGCTGAGAGCCACTGCCCTCCTAGGGGATCTCAGAGTGGGTCCCTAACCAGCAGCCGGACTTCAACTGGGAACTGGTTCGAGATGCAAATTCTCAGCAGGCTGAAGGTCTCCCACCAAAAACCGCTCCAGGTTCCCAGGCGGGAAGGAGCTGTGCCCGGCTGCGAGATTCGTTGTGGTGACGTGCGGGAGGCAGAAGCCCGAGTTCAGTGTGCAGCTCAGCGGCCTTTGTGTAATGCACAGGCTGTCAGTTCCTGTTCTGCTAGCTGGCGGGAAGAGCCCTTTACCAGACCGGCCCGGCCTCTCAGGGACTTGACTGTGACCAGCAGGAATTTAAAGATACTTAGCTCTGGAGCGGGGAGCAGGTGGTCACTGGATGGAGCCACCTGTGCTCAGGCCTGTGCAGAAGTGAGAACAGAGGGGAGTGCTGTTTGACTCACTAAAAAGATATTTTTTTGGATCAAATCAGAGTTAACTGAAATTCAGACACTTCAAAAATACCTCATTTTTAGATGTTTTTCAGAGAATGACACTGGAGGCAAATTCATTGAATTATAAATATAATGTAAAGTAATGGTCATTTATAATGTAAGCACACCCCGTGAGAAATAAGCCTTATTAGGCCAGAATTCTGAAAGAAATGCTGCTTTTCCAGCTTTTACCACTCTAGGGAACCTTGATTCTAATAGTAAAGTTTCAAACAAAATGAAACAGAAAAACTGATGCCGTTGAGTTGATTCCAGTCCGTGGTGACCTTATGGGACCGAGTACATCTGCTGCTTGGGGCTTCCAGGGGGTGGCTGAGGCAGTTCTGCTCTGTCCTGTGGCATTACCATGAGTGGGAATCAACTCGGTGGCAGTGGGTTGTTTGTTTTGGTATCTCAACCAAGGTGAGATCTACTAATTACATCAGCCGAAGCCACAGTGTCATAAAAGAATTCTTAAGACAAAGCTACAAAGAGTTAATGTGAATGAGTAACTGTGCTTGCCTTGTGCAGTCAACAGTCATCCCATGTGCTCTGCGGGTCCGTGTACCAGGCTGTACAGAGCCGGGAAACCCTTTACTGCTGTGCTTGGGAGGATGCTCTTGGTCCAGCTGGATCCTCGCTTGCTGACGCAGATGCCGAGGAGTTGTTTCTTCATTAGAGTCCACTCCCCGTGCTTTAAAATGGCTCCTGTGGTTAAGTCCTGGCTGCTAACGGAAGGGTCAGCGGTTCAAACCCACCGAGGGTTCTGTGGGAGAAGGATGTGGCCATCTGCTTACTTAAGTATTTACAGTTGCCGAGCCCTGCGTGGCAGTTCTGCTCTGTCCTGTAGGGCCATTCTGAGTTGGAACCCACTTGATGACAGTGGGTTTGGGCGTGGATTTTTTAGTTTTAAAGGAAGATGCATGTTCCCTGAAGTTTTGTTGTTCGGAGTGGTGGTGTTGTCCAGGGAGTCCAGCATTTGCGCTGTTTGTCCATGCTGAGTGAGGGAAAGACACTCTTCCGGACGGAGGGCCCGGGTGAGCAGACTGAGCTAGTGGTGTGTGCTTGCAGGCTGAGAGAGGAGTTCACGTCATAGTGATTTCATGTGTTGTGTAAACCTGGCTTTACTGTGATAGTGACCTTGACTAAACGATATGGGACCAGTTCACGGAAGGTGGACTCCAGCTGAGAATTGGCGACTCCTCAGCTGCATGGGAACGTCGATGGTCTGTTTGTAAGAGGTTAGCTTCTGACCAACAGATGAGTGGTTCAGATCCACCAGCCACCCCTTGGTGGCCCTGTGGGGCCGTTTCTCTCTGTCCTCTAAGGTCACTGTGAGTGGGCATCACACTGACAGCAGCAGGGTCTGCGTATTTTGTTTTAAGTTGTTCTTGTTGGCTGCACACATGCTGCCCTCACGGGACATGCAGTCAGCGGTGCCCACAGTGAGCCCGCGGGGTGGAGTGAGGTCTGAGAGAAAAGACTGAGCTGCAGCTCTCTGGGGGGCCCAGGAAGAGCCAGGGGCCAGAGGCCCTGGGCCTCCCGCGCTCCGTGTTCTGCAAACTTGAGTCAGACTGCAGGGGAGACCAAGCCCGGTGGAGAGAGCGCAGAGGGCTTTCAGTGCGTCACGATGGATTCATAGTGCTTAGTTTGCATGTTCACCCCACTGAAGAGACTCTTATTGACCCCAACTTAGATGTGGGGGTGCAGAGGTTCGGAGGGGTCACATAGCTGGTCAGTGATGGTGCTGGGTCAGTAACAGTTGTACTTTTAACTGCTCAGAAAGTTCATGTAGAGGTCAGATCAGAGTCCTCATATGCCTGAGTTCTCTTAGGATTGATTGGCTAGTTGAGGTCTAGTAAGAAGGCCTGTCTACAACTGAGTCAACCCTTAGGGAAGCATTTGGCAGACTCACACTTGAACCTGGTTGTCCTGTGTTTCAGAAATTTTGACTAAATAACTAAGCGAGTAACAACTCTGTCATGGATTGAATTGTGTCCCCCCCAAAATAGGTGTAGGCACATGGCTGAGCCATGATTCCCAGTATCTTGTGACTGTCCTTCATTTTGTGGTTTTCCTATGCTGTATGTTAATGGATCAGGGTGGGACCAGCTCCGTGCTTCACTGTAAAGGGAGTTTCCCTGGAGTATGGCTTGCCCTACCCTTAATCCTTTCATCTGCAAGAGATAAAAGGAAAGGGAAGCAGGCTGAGAATTGGGAACCTCACACCGTCAAGCAGGCAGCATCTGGAGAAGAGCCCATCCCTCAGACCTGAGGTTCCTGTGCCAAGATGCTCCCTGGATGAAGACTGATGTAATATCAGACTTTCCTCCAGAGCCGACTAGGGGGAAAGCCTTCGCCTGGAGTGGCCATCCTGAATTTGGACTTGTAGCCCACCGGACTATGTAAGAATAAACCTTCCTTTGTTAAAGCCATCCACTCTGTGGTATTTCTGTGAGAGCAGCCTTAGCTGACAAAAACAAGTGCTGTGTGCCTGGTACCTCACAGAGGACACAGTTGGTGGTAGTGGGTTCTGATGCGTGGCGGCCCTTTGTGACAGTGAAGCAGTGCCATGCGGTGTCCCAGGCTGTCATCATCATGAGAGCAGATTACCAGGCCCCTTCTCTCGTGGAGCCACTGGGGGGCCACCAAATCCTCTGCTAGGGGCCAAGCCCTTAGCCATTGTCCCTCCAGGGATCCTTGAAGAATAGAAAGCGTGTCATAAACACATGTATTTCTTAATATAGAAGGATATCTATTGTGGATTGAAAATACTACTTTTCAGGATAATATCAATAGTGAGATCTCATTTTTAGAAGTGGCAGTCTATATATCTTTGTGTGTATGTATGTGTGTGCGTGCGTGCATGCACACGTGCATTTATCTATTGGTATCTATCTGTGTGGAGCCTGGGTGCTGTGGGGGCTCATTGTATGTGTGTGTGTTTATTATTGGATGTGTGTGTGGAGCCTGGGTGCTGTGGGGGCAACCAGAAGATGGATTGTTTGAATCCACCAGCTACTCCTTGGAAACCCTAATTAGGGCAGTTCTGCTGTGTCCTGTAGAATCGCTGTGGGTTGGACTCAGCTCAGCAGCAATGGGTGTGTGTGTGTGTGTGTGTGTGTGTGTAAGTGTGTAAGTAAACTCCCTCTGAAAAGTGGACGTCCCCAGCACGTCGATGCCAACTCCTGAACACCTGTGTGTCACAGATCAGAACTGCTCCGCTGAGGTTTTGAGGCCATGCTCCGTGTGGAGGTGATCACCAGGCCTTTGTCCAGTGGTGCTGCAGGGCGGGTGCACACTGCCAACCTTCGGGTTATCAGTCGGGGGCAGAGAGTTTGCGTTACCCAGAGGCCGTGTGCATGGATGTGTCTGTATACACACAGATGCATACATGTGGACACACCCACGTAAATATACGTATGTGCATGTGTTTACCGTGGAAAGGGTGTGAATGCTTATCACGTTTCAGGCATTTCTGAGATCGTTACATGGATTATGCATTCCAAGCCTCTGCAGTTTTCTGAGGTAAATACTGTTAGACCTGAAGCCTAGCCATGTTACTTGCCTGTGGTCACACAGCCAGTAAAGGCTGAAGCTAGGATTAGCAACATGCGGCGACTTCTATTTCAGTTCGTCAGAACGTCACCCTGATGCCGTCTTGTACTGGTTAGGGCCGCAGCTCCTTACCCAGAAGGTCAGCAGTTCGAATCCTGCAGAGGCGCCTTGGAAGCTCTGTGGGCAGCTGTCGCCTGCTCTCTGGGGCTGCTGGGCGTCAGAACTGACCCCACAGCAGTGGGTGTTGTGTGGGTTGGTGGATCAACATTTCAGACACTCAGTGGCCACATGTGGCTGGCAGCACAGCGCGCTCCGGGTCCCCGGTCGGCCGGTGGCACCCTCACCACTGAGCTGTCCCTGCCCTGTTTAGGTCTGGACTCTGGTGGGGAGCGGCCGAGGCGGCGGCAGCAGAACGCCTGCAAGTTCCCGGTATGCCCTCGTGCCTCCCGGACTTCAGCGGGTCGTTGGCACGGCCGTTTGTAGGTCCGTGGTCCTAACTGCTTCTCTGAGCAGATGCCGACCGGTAGTGAACCCTGAGTGTGCGGATTCCGGGTGCACCATCTAGGTCACTGTAGATTTTTCTTCCAATAAAGATGTTGGTGTTGACATGTCACAGTTACGCGTAGTAGGAGGAGATGGGACGGTCCACCAAGAACCGCACGAGACGGTCCGTAGCCAGCTCACGGAAGTCCACACGTACCTGAACAGCAGTTCAGAGGTCAGGCTCACCTGCTGATTCACTGACCACTGAGTGAACTTGACCGTGTGCGAAGTGAGTGCTGAGAAGGCAGACATGGACAGCCGCACTCCCTCCCAGGAGGACGTTCACTGTGCAGCCTGTGGTGGGGGACCTCCAAAGAAGGGGCTGAGTGGAAGAGACCAGCGGGGTCGTCTCAAGGGAGAGAGGGGAGGAGGCGATGTCAGACCTGGGGGGGAGGGGCAGAAAGACTTGTGTGGGGTCAAGGGCCCGACCCCGAGTAACTGGGGCTGGAGTGTTCACTCCTCAGCGTCTCCTGCCCTGGCCTCAACCCTGCAGTCTCTTCCCCTCTTGGGACACGGAAAGCTTGCTCAGTCTCCGTCCTCGGCTTCGCTGGACTGACTGAGAGCAAGACACTGTAGGTGAGAGCATCCTTCCTCAGGTGACGGCTGTGACCTTGTGTCTGTTCGTACCAACAATGATCTGACGGGGGAGCTGTGACACTGTACAGCCTACGTTCAGAACAATTCAGGCAAATGTCTTTAAAGATTTCTTTCCAGTGTTTATTATTTATGTAGCTTTTGGAGTTGGCAAGTGAATAATTTCAAAAGTGAAAATATTTTTTAAATTAAAAATCATTTGAAAGGGAATATTTTTGTGATTAGTTCCACTGCTCTGAAATACATTAGATCACTTTCTGTAAATGATTGACGTTGTAATACCTCAATAGAATTATTGTGTACCTTTTATTGTGTGTTGTTTACATGTAATGACTCATTTCCTATATTACTGGGCAGTAACATTAGCTGTGTTGTAGCAGTTTAATTTTTTTTAGACTAAGAACATATGAATTAAATAAAGAGTGTTTGCTCTTTGCTTACCAGATACTGTAGTGAACACACAGGCTTCCCGGCCAATGGGTTCCTCTCTGCATTTGTCTCTCTTGTCCTCATTGGTCCTCCGAGCTGTGTGCCTGTTACTGACGTTTTCCTCCAAGACTCAAGCTGGACCCAGATGATAGAGTGAGCTGTGCTGTCTAGAGAAAACGGCGATACGAGTCGGCTGTTTGTAGGTGACTGCCGGGCTACCGCATAAGGCCTAAGCGTCCTATTAACTGTGCTGTCTAGATGGGTGCTAATAGACTCTGAATGAAACTCTCCATTACTGAGCGTCTGTGAGCTCCGACAGGACAGTCCCCTGACGTTAATGGCATCTTTATAACCTGTTTAACTTCTCGTTTCTCGGACAGAGCTCTACTGTAACAGCCTAGGGCCTGCCCTCGGAGAGCCCAGACTCATTTTGAGAGGATAATGGGTATTTACTATTTAGATAGCGGGCCATAAAATTTCTCTGAATGAGATTTTCCTGAGAATCTATAAACTGATTCAATTACTTTCTTGTAATGGACTAGAAAGCCGTGTAGTGATGGTGCACCAAAGGTCCACGTCCAGAATCATGCTTCCTTTTAGGGGGACACGGCACGGGCTGCTCTTCAGTGAATTAAGAAAAACCAAAGCCAACTGCCGTGTTGATTAAAATTAGTTTTCACTGTATAGTTGATTCTCAGTATTTTCTCAAAGAAAAAAAAAATTGAAGCAGAGTGCATCTGTGATGATAAGAAGAATGTAACCAGTAATGTCTCTGTTACTTCAGAAGTAAAATTTAGCAGTTGTTTTAATCTTTGAGAACTTTTAAGAAACGTGTCCAACCAGGATATGAATGTGCAAAACTGCCCTATTTTTCTAGCTGGCATCTTTGCTTGACTTACTTAAAATAAACAGAAAACTAAAACCATTTTCTCTTTTGCTTAAAAACTAAAAGTCAGGTTATTAGTTTCTACTAGTATTAATTGTGCTTATGTATGTTAATATTACATGGGCAATCTAAGCCAAGGATTTTGATTAATAATTCTTACAAAACTTGATTAAGGAGCTTCTTAAAATTCCACTTATATGTGAATTTTGTCAATAAATGTCAACTTAGAAAAGTAATTTGTATTTCTTGATTTAGAAGGTGAAAGTGTACATAAAATACGTTTGGTAATTCACACGGTCAACATTTTTCTTCAAAGACAAATCCATTTATGTTCCTTGGGGGCGACAGCTGGCATAATATCTTCCAAGGCCATGAATTTTGCACAGAAGGGCATCAAATTCCATATTTTTATTGGCCGTCGGAATTTCATATTTGTCGCTATAATAAAATTGTGATTGAAGTGGGACCTTGAGTGTCCTGTCCGTACGTGACGTCCTTAGAACTTGAATGTCGCCCAGAGCCTGTCGCCGGAGCCACATCTCCTCTCCAGCCTTTGCTGCAGTCACTTCCGCCGCTGGCGCTGTCGTTGCAGAAACGGGTGCCATTGGCCCTGCCGAGGGATGAGGCGAAGTGAGAGGCCACCTGTCTGCCTCCCTCTGCGCCCTGTCCTCTAGGGCAGGGCCACAGCTCAGACCCAGTGTCGCTGCGCTCTCAGGGGCGCGCTGCTGTGTTATTCCCTACATCTCGGGGTTCAAGTAAGTAAACATAAGTGAGACATCATGAAATAATGGGTGGTCTGGTGAATTGACGGAAATATCTTTACAACTGACCTGGGGAAAACAAAGAGAAAAACTGACATGACTTTAAAATAGAAACTCTGTCTGTGTAATGAACAGTTGTACTTTATTTAATTCTGACAATAGTGAAGTCACTGTCAAAACAGATTTACTGAAGCCTCCTAGGGACATAGAGAGGAATGACGTGTGCGCGTTTGGGACCTGTGGTGCGGATCCGTGCTAACCACTGGGATGTTCTTCATCAAAAGTCCTTAGGAAGATCCTACTGTCCTTATTGCTGGGCTGTAAACTGTTAAAGTCTAGCAGAGTGAGAAAGAATAGAAACATTTCTGGTACAAAATACATCAACTTTAAGCTTATTCTGATAATAAAATTTATCTAGCAGATTTTTTTACTATAAAAAATTAATTGCTATATGTGCACATCATTTTTTCCGAGAATTGTGAATCGTTAGATCTTTATTCTTATTAAATCAGGTACTGGTGCACTTTCTGTTTGTTTCCTGGCACTGCCTTCCAGGGTGATTTAGCGCACTGACCTCAATGTTTCGCCCCTCAACAGAAAGCACACAAATGGAAACTTGAATTCAGTGTTGTGACTGTGGTCTGCATGCAGTTACACAGTCATCACTGGTTTCTTGTTCCCGTTGATGCTCCCATTAATCCTGTTCACTGTGTAAACTGGTGAACCTCTCCGAAATAGTTTTCAGTGGGCCCTGCAGGACCGGAGGGTTAGCGGGATGGAGCTCACCACTGCTCCACAGTGCAGGGTGCCATTTCAGCCGGCGCTCTCTAGTTGACAGTTCTTACACTGAAGTTTTCTTTTCTTCTAAAGAGATTTTCAATTTTAGTCTGAGGCAACTGGTGTTTGGTAAAGCTTTTACATGGAAACAAAGTAGCAGATGGGAGGGTTTTAGAGGCTTGAATCCCTCCAGCCTGCTAACCTTTTCAGACTGGACTAGAATCACCTGAGGCAACAGGGAATAAAGGAAAAGAAAGGCTGCTAGCTGACCTCCGCCCTGAGTCCTGGTAGCTGGCCCTGGAGGGTTCCCCTGCCACGTTCTCCGAGCATTGCGTTTCATTGTTCATACAGTTCTGACATTTTACATGAAAACTGTGTAAATAAGCGTCTTAACTATCTTCACATTATGAACATGTGCTGTCTCCTTTTTGTAGAGAGATTTGAGGCGTTCAAATTTGATTGCAGGTTATTTCTAAACAAGCATAAGAAAACATTTAGAAACAGGGAAGTGTAGACTTAATAGGATTTAAAATATTTAAATAATCTTGCCTATTGGAAAACTACAACCAGGTGTTGATGAACTATTATAAAACTACATCCTCAAAGTGTTTTTGCAGGTTTCTCGGCAGTGTGTCCTATCCACGTTGGACAGTGTTTAAACAGAGCCATCAGTGAGGTGTCCGTATCAACACTGTCAGCAGCACTGAGTAGGAGAGATGACTTACTGAGACTTTAACCAAGGAATGGGAGTTCATGCAGAGTGAGGCTTTATCTCATCTCAGGCAGAGAATGGTAAGTGGTACCTTGACACTGACAAAGATTAGAATAAGACAACACTGAGGAAGTTGATGAAGGACTGAAATCGTTCAGGTGACCTGGTGCCCTGTGAGGCCCTCTCCCTAGTTTTTAATTTTTCATCTAGAAGGGGAGATTTTAAGAATCAATATGAAGATCTGTTGATAATATTATATTTAATTAGAGTAATCAAAAACCATGCTTGGAGCACGACACCTGCCAGCAAGAGCTTCAAACAGACGGCAAGCAGCCGCGTGCTGGCCGTCTCCTGGCCTGTCCATGGGCGCTAATCCAGAGCAGGTCCCAAATGGGGCAGCCAGGCAGTGATTTTATTGGCTTTGATCTGGTTTGGGGGCCAGTTTATTTTCCCATAATGCCATTGATCAATGATTTCCTTTCAGCAGTGATGTAATTAAGGGGCTTTAGTTGGCTTCTGCTGTGTTGCCTTGAAATTTCTTATTCTGGAGATTTAAAGATCGATAGGGCGCGGCGGCCTGGTGCTCAGACCCGAGCAGGAGGGCCTGCAGGGAGAGCACGGCGTGCAGGAGATGAGGCTCCAGGACACAAGCAAGATGTTTACCTGGGACCCTGAGCTGACCTGTGCCCAGCAGAGCCCTGGAACCAGCAGCAGTCTGGTGCCTATTTTTACCACAGTCTCAAAACTACCCTGTCTTCTTTGTTACTGATTTGCAGAGTTTTTTTTTAAAGCACTGGAAATCAGATAGTCTCACTGTCAAAGAAGGAATTAAAAACTTATTATTAAAAACATATTTGCCAGAAATGCAGATTTCAAATGCCTTTAAATTGGGAATAAAACGTACCTGATTTTGGGAATGTGAATATCATTTAAGACTCACTGCCAAGCAAAGATACACCATGATTTGCTTTGTTTTATAGCCAGTGTAAATACAGACAGTTTATTTTTGTATATGTAGAAATGTACATGCAGAGAACAGCATTCCTAAGTGATCAAAACACCACTTAGGTAGTGAGTGCCTAGGACCTGCCTGCTCCTGTCCAGAAATCCGGACTTGAATCCCCGTCGACGTGAGGGTGTCAGTGAAGTCCACTCAGAGGGTCTGGGAAGGGTGTCAGCTGTGCGCACGGGGCCAGCTACGGCGGCGTTTGAGTGAAGTCAAAATAAGCAGGAAATAAAAGAGTCGGAAATATTTAAGCTCTCCAGCTCCACTGAATTGCTCCTTTAATAACTGTTCTCTGTGAAGATAGGTAAATAAAACAAATTTTATCACCAGATACATTTTCTAAAAATCCTACATGCTTCTTTTTAGAGCATCTCAATGTATGTGACTATGTTTTAGGTTTTAAGAATTCCTGAAATAATCTGTTTACAACTGTGCTGACCCAGTCTGAGGAATGCAAGTGACCATGACAGTGGGCCTGGCAGGCGAGGCAGCTGCCCTCAGTCCTAACCGTGGCCTCGTGTCTGGTTGCCCATCTCCTCCTGCTGTGTGCCTCAGCCGTCTGGTCTGAGACTGAGGACGCATATTGGAGGTGACGGGCTGGTCACTGGAGCATGTCACGGCATCCCTAGGAACAGCTCCAGAGTAGGAGTCCCACCAGGCCCTCCTTCCACACTGAGGTTGACTTGCGTGTTTAGGTGCTTTCATCGGCTGGGTAATGGTATGGGTATTAACACATTTTTCTGAATATTCTGATTTAGTTATTTAACTGTCACTTTAGGGACTTTTAGCCATCAAAGAGGGAGTCCTGGCATCACAGGGGTTAAAGCACTGGCTGCCAACCTGGAGGTTAGTGGGTCAGGCCCCCCAGCCCCTTCGCAGGAGAGGACATGGCCATTGGCTTCTGTAAAGACGACCCCCTCGGAGACCCCGCCAGCCGTTCTGCTCTGCCCTGTGGGGCCACCAGGAGTCAGAAGCGCCTCGGTTGCAGTGGATTCAGTCATCAAAGAAATTGTAAACATCGGTTCTGTCTGGAAATCTAAGTGTAAACACACGCACAACTTACCACTTGGCCAAATTTAGCCAACACTGGCAACTGAGTCTCCAACAGGGCAGGCTGTCTAGCCAGAGAGCAGAAGTGGTCATGCAGCCACATCTGCTAGTCTCCTGTCTTGGTGAGTGTTGCCTGGTTCAGGAGCATGACTGTCACCATACATCATAGCTGAGCAATGCGGAGGCATGGAGCTGGAGCAGCAGGACGTGTGTGTACCAGAGAGCTGGTTTTCGTTTTAACCGCTCCAGGAGTCACTGAGAGTGGTGAATGCAAGTTTTGACTTCTCTTTGGAGCCCTGGCGGCTTAGTAAGAAATGAGGAGCTTGAATTCAGCATGTGCAGGGTCAGAGGAGCTGGAAGGGACAGCCTTCATGCCCGCCTTCTTGGGCTCAGAAGCCGGGGACAGCAGACATGTAAGGACCCTGCTGCAGACAGGACCGCCGCGGGGTGTCATAAGCACAGTCCAGTAAAGACCGTGATAGAGGGAGAGCTGATGGTGGAAGGACAGAATGCTTACTTGGGTTTGATTGATTTATCAGTTTATTGTCGAGCTTATTTGTGGACCTCACTGCTCCCTGACTTTACATGTATGTCTGTTTAGTGTCTAACCATCAGACTTGCTGTGAGCAGTGAGCTCCCTAAAGGCACGGTCCTTGTCTACTTAGTGAAATGTACCCCGTTCGAGAAGGGGACTGGTGCCTTGTAGGTGGTTGCAGAAGCTTACTGGCTCTCGGGAACTCTTGGCTCCATCAGCAGAGGGACCTGCGTGGTCTGAACTGGGCTTTAGAAGGTAATTTGGGGGGTAGTAGGCTAATGAGGCGTTCTGCTGTCAGTAGGATGGTGAAATCCAGAACCGGAGTCACGGTCATCCCAGAAATAAAAGAGAGCAAACGAAAAAGACTGTTTGGGTGTTGACTGTTCTGTAGAGTATGACAGTAATTGGGCAGAGGAGAGGGAGGGGAGACTATGATACCGTTAATACGGGGAGGAAGCATGGGAAAATGAACCAGTTTGAGGGAGGCAGATCTCTTTTGGACATTGCTTGGCTGCTGCATAAAACTATGAATTTTCATCATTAATGCATAAGCCAAACCCAAACCCACTGCTATCGAGTCAATTCTGATTTCTAGCACCCCTACAGGACAGAGTGCAGCTGCTCCACAGTGTTCCCAAGAGCACCTGGTGGATCTGAACGGCTGACCTTCTGGGGAGCAGAGGTAGCCCTTAAGCACTGTGCTGCTACCAGCGGTTTCCAGTCAGTGCTCAGGGGAAAAAATCCCTTCCAGCAGGGAGCCCTGGTGGCACCGTGGTTAGGCGCTTGACCACAAACCAAAAGGCCAGTGGTTCAGATCTCCCAGCTGCTCCCGGGAGACCCTGTGGGCATTTCTGCTCCGTCTGACGGCACCGGGCGTGGGCTTGGTTTATTTTCAACATGTGAGCATTATACTAAAAAATCCGTCTTCTTCATACTGTCTGCAGAGCTGTGGGTCACCGAACCAGGCGAGTGTCCTCTGTGCTGCGGGTTGCTGTTTTTCATTGGTGTTAATACTCAATTATTAAAATAATTGTAGTAATTACTAAGGAATTAGTTCATTACTAGTTATTAATAGTTATTTCATTTGTTAGATAATTGATACTAAAGTAACAAGTTGATGAGTTCTCTGATAATGGCTTGTTCACAGTGCATTCATCAATCAGGTTTTTGGAGTCCTGGTTGCTCATTCTTTAAGAGCTCAGCTACTACGCAACAGGTCTGCAGTTTGAATCGACCAGGTGCTCCCTGGGAACCTCTAGGGGCAGTTCTGCTCTGTCTTGGAGGTCACTGTGAGTCAGAATTGACTCGGGCAGTCTCTTACTTCTCTGCATGCCTGCTAACTGTCCTGAATTTTTCTTTCCTCTGTGTGTCTCATTTTGAGTTCTCGCCTCTGTTCTCACGTTCAGATGTCCTCTGTGTACATCAGCCCCTAAATTCATGTCTCCAGCCTCTGCCTGTCTTTGGAGCTTGAGACTTACAGCTGACTGCCTGTCCTCTCCACTTCTGTTTGTCACACAGGCACGGTTGTCCTAAGGACTTTAACCCTCCCCCCGTGGCCCTAACCTGCATTACAGCAGATGCTGTGTCCATCTGTCCAGTCGCTCAAACCGGCGATCGGTAGTCCCTCCTCTGCTGCGCCCCATCACCACACCCTACGAGTGGGCGCTTCCTAGAGAAAGTTCTCATCTTCCCGCTGCCTTGTTTTCCTTGCTTGCATCCTAGGCTCACCGTCGCCACCTCTTGCTCGTTGTTACTGGTGCTGTCAGCCATCGAGTTGTCTCTGACTCCTGGTGACCCTGTGTGGCAGAGAGAGCCGCCCCGTGGGGCTCCCCAGGTATCCCCTTTAGGAAAGCACGTGGCCAGGCCTTTCTGCTCTGAAGACACTCGGAGGCTCCAACCAGCACCCTCTTGTTCAGCAACTGAGCGCTCAACCCTTGTGCCACAGTCGCCTTCTGACCTTCTCCCCACACTCTTGTCCCCTGTAATCCATACCTTAGGGTCACCCAGGAAGGTCCTACCCACACTGTAAACTGGATTGTGTCACAAAACCTTACAGCAGCTTCCATTTGCCCTGAGGACAAAATGCAGACAAAATGAGTTGAAATCTGGTGGCTGCAGGGCCTTCTGTGGTTTACCCTTTTACTTCGCCAGCTGCACCCTAACTGCCCTCTAGGAAATTCTTCCCCACTGCTCTGCCTTCTGATCCCGGGGTCACCCACCGTTTTCTGTCTCAGGAGCCACATGCCTTACTCCCTCTGCATGAAGTGTCTGTCTCCTGGACTGACTCACACTCACCCTGAAGGTTCCAGCTTTAGTTCTCCACCTTAGAGACTCGTTCCCTCTGACTTCCCTGCGGCACTGGGAGCATTCCTGTTAGCGCCCTCCACCGTTTTTAATGGAATACAGGTTTTGTTTATTGACATTTCTCTTTCAGACTATTACCAAGTGAGACAGCACCTCTTGTTCACCAAGCTCTCAGTGCTGGCGGGGGTTCCTGGCACCCCGCAAATGCTCAGTAAACCCCTTAGCCCGGCTCCTCTCTTCCTCTTTTCCCTACCCGATAGTCTCCTTGTCCAGGTGTTTTTTTCAAATCACTCCTCTTTTGGAATCTCAGCTATGGAGCATTTAACAATCCCCTTGGATTTTTTCCCTTTTACTGTGTATAATATGAAATACAACACACTTGGAGAAAAGTATGTAGCATAAATGATCAGATCGTCAAATTTTTATGAAGCAAATACCTGTGTGTTATATCATCCAGATTGACAGATAACTTAGCCAGCACCTCAGAAGCCCCGTGGTCTCTGTCCTGTGATGATGCTCCCGTCCCCTCTGCTTTGGTGGTCACTCCCTGGCTTTCTTCCCAGTTTTAATGCCTACATGTAAACTGCTGAGGCAATTTTGCTTGGTTTGAACTGAACTCTGTTTGTTAACTCAGTTTTTTCCTGATAAAATGACGCAGCTTGAGGGACTCTCCTGTGCCTTTTTACAATGACTATTGTCCTGGGACGTGAGGGTGCTTTTCTGGTAATGTGTGCTTCTGCTCTCTGACTTTTAGAGACTGTGGTAGGTCTTTGGGGTCGTGGAGCTGGCTGCTGGAGTAGTTTGGGCTCTCCTTCTTACTGCTGAAGTTCCCCATGCCTCAGCCTCCTCGTAAGTAAAGCAGAGTGTTCGTAATGAGCACTAGGGACGTTAGCACATGTACAGCACTTCGTGTACTGGCGCGTCACAGCTTGGGAAAGGTGGGCTTTTGTTTTTGTTAAGTAACAGTGTGTTACACGAGTTGATGGAACTGGAACTCCTGAAGAAGGAGACAAGAGCTGTTTGTCCCTCGTGAGTATACACAGAGAGAACCCGCTTATGTCTCTGCTTCTTGATCAGAGGACAAGGCTGGCGAGACTCGTGTTTTGAGTTATGTTAAAAGAAACTGCTGTGACTGCATCACAAAAGTCTTCATTAATAGCAGTATTTTATGTCAAAATACATAATTGGCATTAATCTGCACTAAGGAAGTAGATTGTTTTTGCCTTATTAGATTTTGTGTGTACCTTTTATTATAGTTTCTTGGAATTTCAGATGTGATATAGCTTGTTTTCTTTACTATGTCAGAAATGATTCTAAGTGTTTAGAGTGTATTTTTCCTATGGACACATCATGTACGCATGATACTTCTTTTGCTGGTATTCTCAAATCTATTGCTTCTTCATTTAGTGATTTACTCTCATGAATATCACCCTATTGGCATTTTATATAGACTGATTTACTTACTTTCTGCTTTCCTTCTTGGTCTTTCTCTTTTACTGTTTTTCTTGGCACCACTCTCAACCCTTTTGATAGCTTAAACTTGTGACAGTTGTGAAACACACTTCAAGATTCTCTGATGCTTCTCCTAGTGAGGAGTGGGTCTGTGTACCCTCCCTTTGGACCTGGGCTCTGTGACTGCTTCGCCAACAGAAGCAGTGTTAAGTGACACAGTGCCGGTTCCCAGACCCAGGCCTGCAGGGACTGGTGGCTCCTACTTCCAGCCTCTCACTGCCCTTGCTCCTGGAAGCTGGTCTCCAT
The DNA here is from genome assembly GCA_028571685.1 of Heterohyrax brucei. Classification (NCBI taxonomy): domain Eukaryota; kingdom Metazoa; phylum Chordata; class Mammalia; order Hyracoidea; family Procaviidae; genus Heterohyrax; species Heterohyrax brucei. Next base: position 72,234,646 of record CM053163.1, read on the forward strand.
GCTGTAAGGAAGCCCGGTGGACATGTGGACAGGCCCTGTGTAAGGGTTCTGGCCAATATCTCCTGCTGAATTCCCAGTTGGCTGCAGAGCTGTCAGAGGCATGGGTGAGTTGGCCTCCAGAAGGTTCTTGCCCCAACTCATCAAACAGTTCCAGCCTTTGTGTCGTCCCAGCTGATGCCACATGCCCAGCTGTCCTAGCTGAGTGCTACCCAAACTGCAGATTTACGAGCTAAACGAGTGAGGGCAGCTGTTTGTAGCATAAACTTGAGTTGGCGTGTTACATGTGGTAGATGACTCACATGTGAGGATGAATTTCTCTTGTCTTCAGAGTAACACACTTAAGGGAATAAACATTGCTACAAACAGATTTTAGGATATGGGAAGACATTTGGTATTTCTGCAGAGGAATAAAGTCTGTAGAATGTCTGTGAAGATCTTGTTTGTTAAAGAGCTTGAAGGGACACATGAGTGAATGAAACAGGAAAGTTTCTGCATCCCTTTTTCCTGTCTTCAAGATTGTATCTGTTCCACCTTCCGCTGACTCTGGTGACTTTGCCGTTATTTTGTTTTGTAGGTCAGGGATGCCCGTCTGGAGCCATGGTCCCGTCCTCTAGGCTGCACCTCTGGCACGGTGCTGGTGGTGTGTGTTTGCTCCCACTGAGTCCCGCTGTGACTCAGGACTCAGCACAGTCCTTGACGCCGTCACTAGCCAGGTAGTCATTGACATAACCTATCAGCGTGAGGCCTACTGCTCTCCGTTTCCTGACTTTGCCCCAGATTCCCAGAGCCACGTGAGCGCCCCCGTCGCTTGGCTAATCTGAAGGCATTCGTTTGTTAGAACAAGTCTCTTCTTCACCTACAGATTTTCTTTTTTCTTGCACGTGTCCTGTACTTTTCTTTACAAGTCAGAAGTTACCTACTTCTTTGGTGGAACAAATTCAGAGATTTCCCAGAGGGTACACTATGGTGAGTGCGAAAAATGCCTGGTTTCCGCAGAGCAGTCCCAGTGTGGAAAAGGCGACGCCGAGCGAGCACCTCGGGGATGAGGTGGTTCGCGAGGTCGCGGGCAGCAGGAGCGGGGAAGGGCCCGGCGGAGTCCGGGCCTGCTGGTCCCGGGGCCAGACGCCGGAGCTCTGGGGCTCGTCGGTCACAGTGTGTCCCTTCATCCATGCCCAGTTACCCTTTCTGTCTTATTCTCCTACAAATTCTGTGAAGAATGCCGCGGAAGAGAGGACCGGAAGGGCAGGAGGTGGCCTCCGGGCTTCCGGGCGGGGCCGGAAGTGGAGAGAAACAGGCGGGGCGGGCGGCTTCCGGGTTCCTGGGCGGGGCCGGAAGCGGGGCTGCGGCCGGAAGGACGCTGCACGGCGCAGGCTCTCCCGGGAGTTCGCAAGAGATGTTCTCACTGTCACTTCGCAGAGGGGAGTGTTTGGTAAACGGAGGCCACGAGCCTTCGGATGTCGTCTTTTGTTGTTGTTAAAATGTGTCTTACTGTCGCCGTCACTGTGGGATGTGGCGTGGGATGCCCTCAGCGCCATCATTCCCACAAATGCAGTGACAAATTTCCGCCTCCGGCTTCAGTGTCCAGCCGTAAAGGCAGGGCATGAGCATGACAGAGTAGCACCTGAGAATGAGTTCCACTTGGTTAAGAAAATAGGATCCAAGTTTACGGACTTGGCATGATCTGCCTAAATCTAGTTGAAACTGGTATATCTGGAGAAGTGCAGCGTGTGTGACCTCGCAACCGCTGTTTCTGTGTCGAGTCCCCTTCCCTGGCGGCTCCAGCGGACGCCCTTGCCGACTCCCGTGCTCACGGGAGGGCCCGAGGTCCTAGAAGGTCGGCTGAGGAGGGGTCCTTCAACTAGAGATCAGGCGATGTTGGCGTTCTATCCTGAAGACCGAGGAGCCTAATGCGGGCTCCCTCCTGGGTATCTGGCCCGTCACCTCCCCAGGATGGGGCCGAGTGAGGATAGTGTGCCCGGCAGAGCCTCGGGTTGGTCTCAGGAATCAGCACTATGCCGACGTCAGGACATGAGCGAAACTGTTTCCAAAGTTTTACAACCCCGAGCAAGAGCGAAATTTCCATATCATTTCGTATTCTGTCTCACTGATTAGCTGCTGTGGCCCTGAAAACTGTCACTAATGTTGTCATCAGATGTCCCTCTTGAGGCAAGTGGCCGCAGTGAACTGACCAGACATCATTTGTTCATCTATTAAAAATCCGAGTGTAAAACAGCAAACAACAGCTTTCTGCCATCAGAACTGTTGACAGACTCTTTTACTGGTAAACCCTGTTCTTAGCAACCAGTTTATTACAATTGATTTTAAAGTGATCCTTTCTGGGTGGATTCAAATGGTGGCTAACCCTGCCTTCCAAAGAGTGGAAGGCCATGGCTGCTGTGACCAGCTAGTAGGCTGGGCTGCTGACCGAAAGCTTAGGGGTTCACCCACAGGCTCTCAGAGGAAGGGCCTGTTGGTCTGTGTCCAGAAGCCACCAGCTGTCCAGTGTCCCAGAGAGCACAGTCCACTCTGGTACTTGGGGATGCCCTGATTGTCAGAACTGACTGAACAACTCCTTTTTTAACAGACCTTCTAAGTCTCGACAGCACTTGGCTTGGCTGGCAAGTGTTTAGTCGACGTAATTTTATAAGGTGACAGTACTGAGTCCCACTGGGAACTGAGTGTGGCATTTTTGACCTTTGAGACTTTGTAGCGCTGAAGAGCTGAAGAAAACGTAAGAGCTATGAACGTCAACTGGAGTCTGGGCCTCAATACAGCGTGAGCACAGAGGCACGGAGTCTTCATGTCTTAAAAGACAAGTCGAAACAGGGCTTACTCTGAACATGCTCAGTGGGAAATTTGTTAATGTGCTTATTTCCTGTCTGGTTAAGTGTTTGCTGCTACGTGCTCTTAAGACCAGAGAGTACTAGCTGTGGTCACATATTAATGAGTTATTACAAGACTGGTGAAATGTGTCACTTTCATATCAATCAAAGTTAAGCAGATAGTGGACTGTACTGATAATCAAGACAAATACAGCAGGGACTAGAATGTTTAGCACGTCAAGCCTCACAAAGATTTCTTGTGCTGATGTGGGACACAAGGACCTGACTCAGTAGCACGTACTGCTCTCATTTTGGGCACAGTCGTGAGGCTTTTCCTCCATCAGATGGAGAAACTAGCCATCTGGCCCTCAGATCTGGCCATAGGGTAAGAGCACGCTGCACAGGTAAACAGTGGCCAGTGGTGACGAGAACTTGACCATCAGAGGCGACAGTGTATTTGTAGCTATCTAAAAACTTGGGTTTTTTGTTTGTTTTCTACTCTTGTACTAGAAGAGTGTCCTTGGTTGGAGTCCCGGTCCAAGGTGGGTGACCTTCCGTCCCAGCGGCGGCTCTCCGCCCTAGCACCGTGTGACTTGTGATCTTTATCCTATCAAATACTTGAAGCGATGACACTTCATCTGGAGGCTTGGTGACCAGGTGACCTGTCTGTTCCTTAGTGCCGCTGTGACAGATCTGCAGACACACCGTTTTATGTGACAGTACCCAGCTCCTCACCAGATAGACTCAAGTCCTCTGCAATCACAAAGATGCAGATAACTTCAGTCTAGCAAAAAAGACCAACATCACCCCGAAGTCCAGACCTCCACCTTGGCAGCAAGTGCTACTGGCCTTTACATCATCCAAACCCAAACCAACCCACTGCTGTCCAGCTGATGCCAACTCCTTGTGACCCTAAAGGACAGGTCGACTTGCCCTGGTGGGTTTCCCTGGAGCACCTAGTGGAGCCCAACATCCAGGCTCCTGGTCAGCAGCCGTAGCTCCTAACCAGTGCGCCACCAGGGTCTCCTGTTACGTCAGCGGTCTTTTGAAATAGGTCACGCTGTTCCCTAGCTCTTGCCCGGTGAAACACACACCTTCATTCATTCTCCTTCTCTTCTCTCCTTCTGTGCTGCCCTTTCTCTTTCGGTCTCAGTTTCCTTCTAGGCAAGACCTGAGAAGTCTCCCCACAGAGAAGCTCTGAAGAACTCCCTCGCAGGCACAGCTGCACAGTCCTTCACATGTCAACACTTGAAAAGGAAAATAAGTGTGCCTTGAATTTAGTGATGCAGAAATCATACCATTGTAGCTTTGCTTGAGTGATCAAGTTGGAAACCATATTGAAATGGACTGGTAAATAAATCGATGTTGGGAAAATGAGGCAGAGTTTACACAGTTCCCTGAAAAAGTTAGGTTTACAGAGGGGCATGACCAGGGAAAGGAGGCGTGAAGAGAAGAACTGCAGTGGAGATGAAGGGACTCTCCAGACGTCACTGAAAGGCACAAGGATCCAAGTAATAAAGGAAAACACGGATTCTTAGAGGGGAGGATGAAGCGTTAAGAAAATTTCAGTTTTCTGTAAAGTAATGCTTTATGCAATAACTCACATCCCAAAAGCATTGTGACATTTATTTCTGGGTGGTTTTTTTGTTGCTGTTAGAATCAAGGGAGAAACTAAACAAAAAAGACACTGACATTTATTTAGAAGAGTAATTCCAGGAGTATGGCCCCATCTTTCCAAAAAACAATTAAAGGTGGAATAACAAGGCTCATGGGCCTGACCAGACAGGAGAACGTCTGTTGACAGCACATCGTCACCTGTCAGAACAGTGAGACACAAAGCTCCAGACGAGAGCCACTTACAGACGTGAGCCTGCAGATAACAAGTAGGGTGTTTCTCACTTTTCCCCTATCTCACTATTTGTGTCACAAAATTCAGTTTTTAGTTTCACTTTTTTGGCATCAGAAGCCTTTTCTCAACTAGTGATAATTTTGTTCAGCATCATTCTTTCACCTGTATCTCTCTCCAGGACATAGAACATTAGCCATTTGCTTTTTGAATATTTGCATTGTTGGTTTTTTTACCATTAAGATAATGTTTCAGTGAATGTGGTCCTGCACACTTTTTTTTTTCCATTTTAAATGTTTTTCTCAGATTTTGAGAAGTGAAGCGATTGCATTGAGGGGCATGAACTGATTGTAGTCCTTGGGATACGCCCTAGCATTTCCGTATGAGAGACTGTAGGTAGAGAGGAACTGACCGCCGTCTACCACTGGGCATACGGTTCAAGTCTTCATGCCTTTGGTGAGGACAGTGGTGTCTTGCTTGCTCTGCTTTCTCTAGGAAGGGTGTCAAGTGTCCCCACTCCACGTTGCCTGTCGCCAAGCCAAACAGCCCTTTAGCTGGATTGCCGCAGCCGTCTTTGGCCCCGTGACTTACTTGCAGTGTCACTGAGTTAAAAAAAAAAAAAAAGAAGAAGAAGTAGAAAGTAAATTGTCTCATCACTGTTTATCTGTAAAGGGGAGAAGGCTGCCACACTTAGGGAACAGACCGTCAGTGAAGGGTGGAGACTTGGGGGCCAGACCACCGGTCCTCAATCTTGGCTCTGTCCCTCAGTGACTTGTGTGTACCTGAGCAGTGGGCGTCACCTGTCTGTATCTTGGCTTCATCAGCTGTAGAAGGCGTGAAAGCCACACATGCTTACCCTGCACCCTGAACGACTGAACACATGTGAGCCGTACACAGAGATGCGTGGCGCATACTAAGACCCAGTAAATGTTGACTCTTGTGATAGAATTGTGTATTGGCCCCTAACATTCTCACTTCCTTCTAGTCTGCCTTCCTGTACTGCAAAGGCCAGAAAGCTGAAGCCTGTGTGTTCTAGAATCCTTGCACCTGAAATCTGGATATGAATGAGGTTCCACCAGTTAGATACAGTCCCATGGCGTTTCCGAGGTGGGAATGATGTGGAGATTGCCTGTTGCTGCCAGAAGCAGAGCCGTGGAGACTGAGAACGTGTCTGGGAGCGTCTCCCTGGCTCATTGCCCTCCGTGTGCGGTGGCCGTTTGAAGAGGCACTGGGGTGCTGGTATTCCCTTCAGTTCCACAGCAGTCTCCTGGTTGCTCACCCTCCTGCCTGGGGTGGGATTCTTGGAGGCCAGGCACAGAGCCTGTGCTGTCAGCCCTTTGAGCAAAGTCATCGGTGCCCAGTGGGGCCCTGTGTCGAATCCGTTTTTGCTTAAGATGATGCGAAAAGTTGCTGTTTCCTGAATCTGTTGATGGCAGTGATGGTGAGAGTGGCGATACCCGGAGCAGTGGTGGGCGCAGTGCCCACGGCCACTGTCCTCAGGGCTCTTGGCATGATGGATCTTGCAGGAATGGAGACCTGTTAACGCAGGGGCGACCGTCGTTTGTAACTGCTCGTGACACTTTGTCGTGAACCCAGGCACACGACAACCCTTGGCACAGAGCCCCGGGGCGGCTGTGCATCTGTGTCACTCCCTCATGTAGAGTGTCTCACGGCTTCACCTGCGTCCTTGGTTGAGGTGGCTGTTGGCCTTGGAGAGAAGAGGGAGGGAGGGGAAGCCCACATTCAGACCATGAAGTCCTGGAGCAATCGAGGAAATATGGAATGCGGCTTCAGTTGGACAGCTGTGTGTGCAGCTTCTGCTGCTGACCGGTTGCTCGGCCCTGGGAAGATAAGGGGTGAGTCAGATGCAGCTCCAGGGGCAGACGGGCCGCGGTAGAGAGGAGTTCCCTCCCCTGTGGAGACCCTGGTGGTGCAGATGGGAAGCCCTGGGCTGCTGGTCCGGAAGGCCAGGCTTCCAACCGACAGAGAGGCTCCTGGAAGGCAGGCTGGGCGGTCTGATGAGGAAAGGGCACAAGCTTTGAAAACCTTACAGAAACCTTGAAACCCCTGCGCACATGGGATCTCTGGGAGGTGGATCCCCTTGGAGGCAGTGACAGTATAGTAACATGCTTCACTGGAATGTGGGTACCTGGAGACTAGTCCATTGGTCCCTGTTAGAATTTGTCATCTACCAGAGTCCTTGGTATACGGTGTGTTTGTTCTCGGTAGATCTTTTAAATAAATAGAGAGATAGAGTATCAAGTCCAGCACAGACAGAAGAGACATGGTTAAGTTAACTGGTGCAAGCTAGGAGATGAATCCTGTGGATCATCCGATGATAGCAAAAGCTGGTTCCAGGTTGGGTAAGTTTGGAAATCACCACACCGCCTCAGCCTCTTCGGGCTGTAAGCCGGGTTACCGTGTGCTCGGTTCCGGTGAGCTCGGCAGGGAAGAAACGGTTTCGTTCAGCCCAGAATTTTCCAAGTCTGTCTTGACCCTTGTAGCTCTCCCTCACAAGGCCCACAGTTTAGGAAACACAGATGCAGTGACTTCTGGGACCTCCAAACAGCGATCGGACAAAGCTAGGGCGCTGTGGATTTGATGCTGGCGTTTCAGGTCTCGGCGTCCTCGGCTCCGTGTTCTGAGTGAAGGCCTGAAGAGCTCGCAGAAGAATCTCCATAAAAAAGCCGGGGTCGCGGGCACCGCTTCCGCCTCCTGGGTGAGCAGCTGGTGTCGTTTCTCTGTTCCTGCTCAGAAAGGTTGGGGAGCAAAGCATTTTAAACAACCCCAAGTATCTTGTTATTAAATAAAACTAATGATGTTTTTCAAAACAAAAAGCGAGTTGTGGAGAAAGTTTTCCTTTTTGCTGAGTCCTGTGGCCCATCTTTGATTGCGCGGTTTCATGTCAGCTGTCTGCAGGAGCAGTGAACTTGTCCCAGCTGACGCGCGTGGGGGCAGGCAACATGGTGCCAGCCAAAAACGAAACATGGGAAGTCTCTTCCTGTTTACAAAGAAAAGGATGAATTTCTAGTGGGACCCTTATGATCTAAATGGGCCCTGGATTCAATCCTGTGGGGCATTTTATTGCGTCTTCAATTGCTAAGCAAGGTGTTTATGTTCGGTAAAAATTTAAGCGTTACTGTACATTGTAACTCTGTCTTCAGGGGTGGAAAAAAAAGCCCTGGTCATCCCTAATGTGGCCAGATAGGCCTTTTTGTTGTGTTTTGTTTTAATGGCTTAGTACTGAGAATTTCGGTTTTGTGCATTTATTTTGCTTTACAGGATTGTGTATCGTCACCTTTACTAAATTGTGTTGCTTCAGAAACGTATCTCGGATGACTAAAAATAGCATCACCAAATGTGTTTGTTATATCCTTAATTGTGCTGGCCATAGAATTAATTTTAAAGTCGAGAAGGGGACTGCTTTTTCATCCTTTCCAGCTCAGAATATTCAGCGTGTCACAGATGTTCATGAATAATGTCCATTTAGAACTGTTGGCAGAGGCGCTGGCGAGTGGGCTAGATGAGTGAGCGCTGGGGGGATCTGACAGGCAGCACGTCGCTTTGTGATCCTTCCAAAGTTCTAATAATCTCCCTCACCTTCCCTGCCTGCCGCTAATGAAAGAGAATAGGTGATTGCACCTCCGGCTATGTTCTGTGCCTAATGACCCCTCCAAAGGCAGATTTATGAAGAAAAAATTAACTTTGAATGAGGATTGAATTGGGCCTGACAGTCTGATAGACTGTGACACAGATTCTGTGGCAAAACAGACGTAGCCCTAATTGATTATCAATATTTTAAGCAAAGTGATGAAAATAAGCATTAAGTGATGAGAAAGGCAGTCTTAATACAGTAGGCAGTCACCAGGATGCGCGAGTCCGCGGGGAGGAGGGTCCTGATTGCGATTACTGAATTTTATCTGTCGATTTCTCCCGTGGCGTCCCAGCAGCCGCTGTCCCTTGTGCCGCGCTGTTTCTTCCTTCAGGATCTGGGACTGGAATGTCAGTCTGCTGGTACCAGTGATAGCGTCATCTCTGTGTCTGTCTCTGGAGAAACTCGTTTAGTATTTGACTTGTCCTGAATGGAGGCTGGTTTTCATAGTTTTGCAGAACAGAGGTTTTCTGTAAAAATTTCTAATCCAGCACATTTTAACATATTATTTCCAGATTTGTTCCAGTTCCTGAAATACACACTGGCTAAGGAGGCTGCGTGTTGCAGGTCCCGTGTTTCATGGCTTCAGGCATTCCGTCTTTTACTCGTTTGTAGCTCTGATCTTACGAATTAAATAAAAATATTTTTCCTGGAGATAATACATATATATGTACACACAGAGTGAATGAGTCGATATATACACCTTAAAAAGAAAAACCCACTGCCGTCAAGTCAACTGTGACTTACAGTGACCTCAGAGGACACAGTGGAACTGTCCCGTAGGTTTCCAAGGAGGACCGAGCAAAGCTGAATGGCCAACCTGTAGGCTAGCAGATGTAGCACTTGACCACTGTGCCAGCAGCGTTTCCGCATGCACCATACTTACAGAACGTGTTTTCGGGTTAAAAGAATTCAACCCAGGTGATTCTGTGTCTGTGTGGTGTGTCCTAATTCAGTGACTTGAAATCATATACCTTTGTTCTTACAGATTATATTTATTCTTCTATGTTAGAAGCATGGAGAAAACATCACTTAAAAATATGTAGCTGTTAAATTCAGTATTGAAATTGATGAGCCAAGACCATACTGTGTGACATACATAATGATGTGGTTGTTTACTGTTAAATAGGTTTTAGATAGATTAGCTTATTTAACACAGGAACTAGACATATTTTCTGCATGTTAAAATACCCTTTTATTAGTCATCAGTATTCATACTGTTTTGTGAAATTAATTTCAGCCAGAAATTTTGCAGTTATACAAAACTTGATGAAAGAGGCAGCAGGTTAACTGCAGAGATGAAGAGTGACAGCTCGGTGTTTTCCAGTGGCCTTCAGTAACTTATTGTATGTGACATTGGGTTATTGCACAGAAATCACAGGACAGCACTCCCAGTCCTTCTCAAGTTGTGACGCGCCAGGGAGTTGTGTCTCTTTGGCTGTGCTGAGCTGGAGGCCACTGGCTTTGGAGCTCCTGCAACCTCAGAGCCTGCGTGGTCACCTTGAGGATGAAGAGGACCCACATCTGACACACCTGTAACGGATGCGTATTGCCCAGGGGTTGGCAGGCTCTGAGGGTATCACAGTTTAATGCTACATTTATGAAACCTAGACAGAATAATAGAATAAGAGTTTGAAGTTTTAATGTCCAAGAGGTGTTCTAAAAATTACCCTTTCCAGAAGGAGAACAGATATGTTGCTAGATGTGGTTCTTGCCAGATGGAGTAATGGTCTTAAGTGTATTTTCCACTTAATGGTAAACCTAATATTTGTTAAGATTATTCAGATTTTAATCTTTGGCATGACCTCAGTAAAACAGAATATACATTTAAACTTCATTCTTAGAGAAATATTCAATAAAATAAGGTTATGCCTTGGCAGAAACATGTTTTCTGAAACTGCAAAGGACTTTAAAACTAATTGAATCCAATTCTGTCATTTGACTGTTTAAGAAGCTGTAACCCAGGTCACTAATTAGATCATTGCTAAGTAGATCTAGAATCCAGTTCTGATTCCTAGAGAGGCCCTTTGAACACGACTCTCTGGAAGCTTAAAAATATTACAAGAGCTACTAAAATGATCTGTATTATAAAATTCACACATCACGCTTTTGCATCCACAAGAAGTACTCCCTTTTCCTTCTAAGGTTGAGGATATTGTTCTGTAGGTTTCCAGTTAAGGGGTGCCTGTCTTTATTTTTGTTACACACGGCCTTCTCACAAAATGCCCCCCCCTTCTGTCTCAGTGTTTAAAAACTGGTCAGAAAAGAAAATCATCATGTTGGAGTTCACTTTGTGCTAAAAACTAGGGTTATTATAAGGGAAATAGCTCTAGTATAAATACATTTGGCAAAAAAAAAAAATGCTCTAGGTAAGAACTCGAGAAACAGCCCTAGGCACGGTCCCCGGTCGGTCCTCTGGCGGGCCTTCCTGCGGACCCCCGAAGCCGCCCGAAGATCAGTTGTTCCCGTGGTGCCACCTAGTGGCAGTCGGGTGCTGCGTGTGCCCCTCCTCTCGGAACCGGAGCCGTTCTGAGATCTCGGCTGAAGGCTGCTTTGTTCGCTGGTCTTGGGTGGAGAGAAACTTGAGGACTGAAATACTGTTAGCAGAATGTCACCGTGTCTGCTCCCTTAATCTCTGAATGCATTGCTTGGAACAAGGAACAGTACTTGGATAAGGTTTTTAAAATTACACTCTTCAGGTTGTAATTCCGAAATTCTGCTCAGTGATGTGCTCTAGAGAAAAGTTGAAATTACTGAAAATAGATGGCACAGAATGGCAGTGCAGACATAGATATTTTAAATATCCGAAGCTTTTTTAGTCATTTATGGGAAATACAGAGTATCTGCCATCGGTGAGGTGTTTCACTTTTTGTCACAGTACAGGTGTGTTTTTGAAGCCGTTTGTGCCACACGTCTGCATTAGAAATACAAATAAAATTTTAAAAATGCAGGGTGTTCTGAATTGTAGTAGGGAATAACTCCATGTAAAAGAGTCTTTTTTAAAATTTGTGGTTCAAGTATTTAAGAGAAAAGTCTTGCTTTTCTAACACTGCCAGCCGTCCAGTGGGGCCTTAGTCTCTGTGCTGTGCTTAGAGCCTGGGCTTTCAGAATGCTGGCAGGGTAAGATGACACAGCTGCTGTCAGTGTCACTGTGTTGGTACAGCGTTCTTGCCCAACTCAGCGCTCTGTGTGCATCAGGACGAAACACTGCCCCGTCCTACGCCATGCTTGCAGCTGGTGTTGCGCTTGAGCCCGTGGTGGCAGCCACCGTGTCAATCCATCTCATCAAGGGGCTTCCTCTTTTTCGCTGACCCGTCACTCTGCCAACTGTGGTGTCCTTCTCCAGGGACTGGTCCCTCCTAACAACATGCCCAAAGCATGTAAGACCCAGTCTTGCAATCTTTGCTTCCAGGGAGAACTCTGGTTGTGCTTCTTCCAGAACAGATCTCTTTGTTCTTTGGTGGTCCGTAGGACATTCAGCATTCTTCTCCAGCACCACAATTCAAAGGCATCAGTTCTTCTTCTGTCTTCCTTGTTTATTGTTCAGCTTTTGCATGCATATGATGTCAGTGAAAATACCGTGGCTTGGGTCAAGCACATCTTGGTCTTCAAGGTGACGGCTTTACTTTTCATCACTTTAAAGAGGTCTTCTGTAACAGATTTTCCCAGTGCAATGTGTCTTTTGATTTCTGCTGCTTCCATGGGTGTTGATTGTAGAACCAAGTAAAATGAAATCCTTGACAACCTCAATCCTTTTCCATTTATCATGAGGTTGCTAACTGGTCCAGTTGTGAGGATTTTTGTTTTCTTGATGCTAAGGTGCAATCCATATTGACATCTGTGGTCTCTGATCTTCATCAGTAAGTGTTTCCAGTCCTCTTCGCTTTCAGCAAGCAAGATTGTGTCATCTGCCCAACACAGATTGTTAATGAGTCTTGCTCCAGTCCTGGTGCCTCATTCTTCTGTGTGTCGTCCAGCTTCTTGGGTTATTTGTTCAGCATACAGATTGAATGGTTATAATAAACCAAACCCACTGCCGTCAAGTCAAGTCTGACTCATAGTGACCCTGCAGGTCAAAGTAGAACTGCCCCATAGAGTTTCCAAGGACCACCTGGCAGAGATGACTTGCTGGCCTTCTGGTTAGCAGACGTAACAGTTAACCCACTGTGCCAGTGGTTATCGTGGTAGGATCTGACTTGACAGCACTTGGTTTGGCATAATTTTTAAAAATCAGGGAAATTAATTTATCCAAATGAAAGAAAAGTGTTCCCTGTGTGTCTAAATTTATTGTGTATGTAGAAGTACAGGACTTTTGATTTTCAAGATTTTAACTTGATGTGATATGTAATTACTATGAAAATTCACAAGACTGATGGCCCTTAAATATATTTTGTAAAGAGAAAAATTTCCAAGTATGTAAGTTTCTAAACTTAAATATCGAATCATATTGTAAGTGAATTTTTTTGGTAAGAGAAAGGTTCTTAAAAACTTGTGGAAAGGCATATTTATAAATGCATGCATACGTACAAGCACACATCGGATTGCTGTCTCGCAATTGGAAATTTTGAGGAACTATGCCAGATTATGTGTTGGAAATACCATTTGAACATAACTGAATGTTTGTCATACTGCCATTCCTGAGTAGTCATTTTGTGTGTTGGTCCTCAGTGTCGTCCAGTAAACATTTATGAAGGAGCTTGTGGACTGTGCCCCCTGGCACCGTGCCCAGGAGTGGCCAGCCATCCAGCTCGAGAAGCTGCAGTCCAAAGGCAAGACAGACAGCTGCCCACCTGGCTGCTCTGGGGACAGAGTCCTCTGAGGCCCATGGTGGGGGTTCAGTGCCGTTGCGTCAGTTCTGACCTGTAGAGCCACTGTGTGACAGAGCTTTTCTCGGCAGCAGTCTGTAGGGAAGCAGATGGCTCCTGTCCCACAGAGCCCCAGAGTTGGTTTGAACCGGCAGCATCCTGGTGCCAATCTGTGACGGTCGAGGATTGCAGAGGAAGCTGCAGACGGGTGAACAGTTAGCATTCCGGAGTGCTCTGGGGACGGATAAGGCAGGTGTCAAATACGCACCTGAATTTGTACTTGTCGTGGAGAACATCCAGGGGCCAAAAAGTAAACATACTCTCTTCTTCATTTTCTCTTCCTCTGTAAACCAATAAATGAAAAGGATCCAGCAAAGTGATCTGGTTAAAACACATGCACACAGGCTGACTCCCGTGCACCGACTCACGCAGACAGCCCAATCCTCATTGTCCCCTTCTGACTTCAGCTCAGAGCAGAAAGCCTGGTCGCGCAGTGGCTAGGGGCAGCTGCCAAACAGAGGGTCCGCAGTCTGAAGCCACTAGGTGCTCCATGGGAAGCTTCTGGGGCACTTCTGCTCCGTCCTGTTGGGTTGCTGTGAGTTGGAATCCACTTGGTAGGTTTGGTGGGGTTTTTTGGCTTTCAGTTGAAAGCAGACCTGTTTCATACTCTGTCCAGTGTCTCAGAAATGTCATTCATTACGCGTGCATAGTACATATTTCCCTAAGTAAAGTTTTGTGTCAGGGAAGGGGTTCGCTACCAAAAACTCGTCAGTTGGTTTTAAAGAAAATGTGTCAATCATAAACAGGATGAATGTGTGTACTTTTAACAATAATTACTGTAATTAAATGCGAGTATCTTTGAGAGTACATAGATATTTTTGTGTATTTTACATAAATACAATGTTTCCAACAAAATTTGCAGTTGAGTGGGTTTTGAGCAGTGCCCACTATGTGTCATCAGAAGGAACGGCACACTGGGGGCCTTCGGGGGCTGTGAGCTTCCAGAGCTAGGGTGCCAGGCTTTTCCTGCAGTCACCCCTCGGTGGCTCCTGGTGTGCAGCCCCTCTGTTGGCCGCCAAGCGTGTTAACCGTCCACACCAGCTGGGGCTCCGGACCGACCTCAGTGCCTCTAAGTGCTGTGCTTGTCCACCGGAGTTACACCTGTTTTTAGCTACCATAGCTCATTTTTCAAGCTACTGTTTTCTTTTTTGAAAAACTGAAAACAGTTTAATAAGGATTTGATTTAGCAACTTCATGGCCCTGATCTGAGTTATGAAGACGCGACAGTGACTGGGAGACAGCTCCGTTAAACGGTGACACCCGGTGTGACTGACCGCTGCCCCCTGCGGCCCGGGAAGGGGGGACGCCGCGCGGACCCGGAACGGGGCAGGGACGCCCACCAGACGCAGCACCCACACGGCGAGCAGGACTTCAGGCGGGGCGGCCGGAGGCGCAGAACTGGGGAGAACGGGGTGCGTTTCGCGAACGAACGAGCCTGGGGTGTGGGCGGTGCCGCGAACGCAGAGTGGGGTGCCGCGGGGTGTGGGCGGGCCCCGAGACCGCCAGGTGCAGGCTCCCGAAGGTCGCGCCGAGGGAAGTGGGGGGTCTCCAGCAGTTAGGGGGCCGGGGGCAGGATGGGCGCTGCTGGGTCCGCATCGCGAAGGGCACGCTGTTCCCAGTCAGCTGCCCCACCACCCACGCCCCCTTCCCCCCACGACACTCGTCTGCGTGCCTGCGTCCCTTCCCATCCCCGGGGTGTCCTGGGACTGCCGCCAGCAAACCTGCCCGCGCGGCCAAGGTTTGCGTCTCGGCCGTTAGGCTGTGCACTGGGAAATCTCTGAGTCTGCGCTGCTCTCAGTCTGGGTTGTGAGGGGTGTTTTTACTTCTCAGCCTCTTAGCAGGAAGCACGAAGTCTAATGTTTATTAAACGTCTGCTAGAAAGCAGCCTTACCATTAAAATGATGAGCTTAAGAGATAAAATAGGTCAAGTTTGGCAGAGTGAAAAGAAAATAGCTTTTTTCCATGCCTTGGACCAGTCAGCAGTCCTTTCATAAGTGGTTCCAGAGAGGAGAAATGCTGATAGTGTTAGGCACATTTTGCAGTTGGAATGACTCGAGAACTCCTTCAATTTATGAAGAAGACAGTTGTTTAATTAGGAGAAGAATGTGGCTTTTGAACCCCAATTGTATGCTTTCCTGCAGGTTGGCTTAATCTCTTCTTTATAAAGCAGCGTTCAGCCATCTGATTTGCACCTACTTCTTAAACCTGAACTCATCTTCTCCTGTGCTTCAGTACAGAAAACCCCACCTGCAGCAACTGACGCTCTGGATTTCCATGTGCTTGGACGGCAAGAGGTGATCTTTAGCAGTTTCCTGCACTGCCACGGTGGCTCTGGGCTGCTGCCTGGCTGCAGGGAAAGCCGGCACGCAGGTGCCATGATCGTGGGTACCTGTGAGGCATTCCAGGAGCCGAGCTCCCGGTGCAGTCTGAGTCACAAGGCCTGGGTCGCGTGGCGAGGATTCTGGAACAGGTGGTGTTTCCTGTAACAGATGCCCGCCCCCCACCTCCCAGAGAATGTGTGCACCTCGTTTTGTTTCCGTGACGGGGTGCTGCAGCGAGTAGGTGCCCGGGCCAACAGGCGTGTTCTAACAAGTTTCTCACCTAATGCCCACACGTGCTGAAGTTTGAGATCCACTTCGCGTAAAGCAAGGACTATAAATGAGTGTGCCCACGAGAGAGCACCCAGCGTCCAGGTGAAGCCTGTAAAATATTGGTGATGATTGATACTGTGAGGGAAAAGTCGCTAGTCGTGTGTGCCTCTCAATGCAGAATTGATGAGTGCTCTATCCAGTTTGGGGACAAATTGTCACCGTCATATCTGGCAGAGTGGCTCTGCCTGAGACCTGAATGTTATTTGATTCTGTTTTTTATACTGGAATGTTATTGAAAGTATTTTTCTTTGCTTCAGTGCTGACAAGTTGAATTGAAGTGAGAGAAATACTTCAAAAGAATACTATATTTCTGTTTTTCTGAATATGTGAATTTCCTTTTGATATACATTTTTGTTGTCTATAAAATATATAAACAAATTTCTTTTGTTACCACAATAATAGACTGCTAAGGACCATATAGTGACATGTATGGTATGCCTTGTTAATGAAGCACATTGATTCACTAGAAATAAATATCTAAAGTTCACATGTCTAATACAGCCAAGACCACTGAGTCAGTTCCAAATCACAGTGACCCTGTAGGACAGAGTAGAACTGCCCCATAGGGTTTCCCGGGAGCTCCTGGTGGGTTTGAACTGCCAGCCTTTCGGTGCGCAGATGTGGCACTTAATCACTCCCAGATGGTTCCAAAGACGGGCACACCCTCCAGAGTAACATAGTTTTTCATCCAAAGAAGACTGAGTTACCACTTTTGAAGTGTATTCGGTAGCATACTAGGGGCAGTCAGATTAGGGTGATGTTAAACAGCTTCTCTGTCGGGATGTTGTGTGTAAAGTGAATGTTTAAAACATCCCTTTAACAGGATGGAATCAGGACACAGAGGGAAGCCTCTTTGGGGAGTGTTTGTGGGTCAGCAGCAGGCGTTGGTGTTTTCAGTGTAGAGTTGTCTGCATTCACACACTGAAGTCCAGCCATGCGTCTCAGCTTACTTAAAACGAGGGATCTCTGACGCTGAGGCGCCCAATGCGAGGCGCGCACATCAGCGCGAGGACACTCCTGAAGGGGCACCGGACCCCACAGCCCTAGTTTCTGATAGCACAGCTGTTGCACGTCACCCATCAGCTTTCAGACCTGTCCTAAAACAAAGGACAGTTGATTGATCACTCTCCTGACTTCACCCTTAACAAGAAAAAAATAAATTACCATTTATTTAGAAGCAGTGATAGAAGTCACAAATTAATATGGTGATTTATTATTCATTGCCATTAGATTTGTTTTATATAGTTTCCACTGCTTTTTGAAAAGTCGTTGTAATGGGAAGAAGAGCGACCAGCCTACAGGGCTCTCGACTCTGCTGCTGGTGGGGTGTGTAACCTCGAGCAGCTGATGCAGCCTCTCCGGGTCCCTGTCAGGGTCACGTAAGTCCCACGTCCTAGACTGCATGGCCTGGTGACTGGCACATGGTAGGCCTGCCTAAGTTTGTTTCCTTTCAGGAATGAAACCATGAAAATAAATGTGTGAATAAAAATACATGATTCTACTTTTAAAAATAAATGTAAGAGATAAAGAAAAAGTAATGTATGAGATAAAGGAAAAATCAGGGTGAGAAATACAGCATCGATTTTTCCTTGTGGGAAAGGACTGCTTCTCAAGCATGATTTCTTATGTATATTTAAACATGGCTATCTCCGAACTTTGTTATTTTTAAGGGGATTTTTGCCTGTAATTCTTTTTAAAAAAAAAAAAAAATACATGTTGATAGGGTGTTTGGAGCTGAAGAGAAAAAGCCTTGCAGACCATTTTTTGGAGCCTAGGTTGGGCTTGCTTTCAGAGGTCATGACTCTCGCTTCCAGACCTTGGGGTTTTTTGGAACTACTGACGCGCCTTCCTCGGAGTGGGGCTTATTCTGGGAGCCAGTGGACCACAGGCTGACATCACGTGGTGGGCGTGCAGAAAGACAGAGGAACACCAGTGCAGGATGCTGTTTGTACACCCCATGTCAGCATTCTGTAAGAAAGAAAGAAAAATCTGGTACCGCTTGTCTTTAACAGATTAAAAATCACAGCAGTTGATTATCCCCATGTTATTGCTGGATTATTTTCCATTTCTTCAACTTTTTTTCTTAATTAAGTTTTGGTGAATAACGTATTCATTGCCATAGGTGAGCCTTTTATTCAGGTTATGGGATGAGAAGCTGGTTAAGCCCCAGGCATCAGAACAGGAAAAGAGAAACAGCATGAAGAAGGCTATCGGGCTTTACGCATTAGAAAATTTTTTGGAAAGTTACCAACTTTTTTTTCTCAAGTTGTAACTGGGTCCTGATTCCCTTCTCTGACATGGCCATGCTCATGGATCACAGCATACAGCTGTGTTAGACCAGCGCGTCTGCTGTGCCAGGGGACAGAGGAGGGTGTGCTGCACAGAGCCACCTCAGACCAGCACGTCTGCTGTGCCAGGGGACAGAGGAGGGTGCGCTGCACAGAGCCACCTCAGACCAGCGCGTCTGCTTGTGCCAGGGGACAGGTGAGGGTGCGCTGCACAGAGCCACCTCAGACCAGCACGTCTGCTGTGCCAGGGGACAGAGGAGGGTGCGCTGCACAGAGCCACCTCAGACCAGCGCGTCTGCTGTGCCAGGGGACAGGTGAGGGTGCGCTGCACAGAGCCACCTCAGACCAGCGCGTCTGCTGTGCCAGGGGACAGGTGAGGGTGCGCTGCACAGAGCCACCTCAGACCAGCGCGTCTGCTGTGCCAGGGGACAGGTGAGGGTGCGCTGCACAGAGCCACCTCAGACCAGCGCGTCTGCTGTGCCAGGGGACAGAGGAGGGTGCGCTGCACAGAGCCACCTCAGACCAGCGCGTCTGCTGTGCCAGGGGACAGGTGAGGGTGCGCTGCACAGAGCCACCTCAGACCAGCGCGTCTGCTGTGCCAGGGGACAGAGGAGGGTGCGCTGCACAGAGCCACCTCAGACCAGCGCGTCTGCTGTGCCAGGGGACAGAGGAGGGTGCGCTGCACAGAGCCACCTCAGACCAGCGCGTCTGCTGTGCCAGGGGACAGGTGAGGGTGCGCTGCACAGAGCCACCTCAGACCAGCGCGTCTGCTGTGCCAGGGGACAGGTGAGGGTGCGCTGCACAGAGCCACCTCAGACCAGCGCGTCTGCTGTGCCAGGGGACAGAGGAGGGTGCGCTGCACAGAGCCACCTCAGACCAGCGCGTCTGCTGTGCCAGGGGACAGGTGAGGGTGCGCTGCACGCAGCCACCTCAGACCAGCGCGTCTGCTGTGCCAGGGGACAGAGGAGGGTGCGCTGCACACAGTCCCGTTAGGCCAGCACAGCTGTTACACATCCTGGCTGTGTCACTCAGCAGTGAAACTGAGCATCAAAGGTTTTGTAATAAATGATGCTGAAATTTATCCGACAGCACAAAGGAAGGGCACAGAAGGTAAACCCTTGCAACTCTGGGTAATCTTTAAAGTCGACTTGGGGGCCTGAGAGTCAGGAGGGAACCCAGGAGACACGATAGAGGATGAACTAATAAAGGAGTAGGCCTTGACTCTGTCAACAGATACACAGTACACAAAAGGGAAGCTGATAAAAAGCAAGCCAGCCAGAATCATTCAGTGTGTCCCAAATACTCACACTCCTGTGTTGGTGTTAAATAAAGAAAAGAATTAAAAGGTACTTCCTACTTTCACCTGTGACCCTCACTGAATCCCCAGTTTTTCAGCGTCGTCTTTCATCGCTACTGTTGTGTCAATGACTGACAGGAATAGACGTGAATGACGTGCTGAGGGAACCTGTGGCACCCTAGGGTGTGACACAGCATGAAGTCCTGTGGGATCATTTCTGGTCCCAGGATAACTGTGCCTGGGAAGCAGTGTTTCCTGTGTCTTGAAATATCCCAATGAGAGATTTCAAAATACGTTTTAAATGATCAGGTGTTTTCAGTCTTCTTGAAACCTGCGCTAGGAAAAAAGACGAAACAGCTGACTGAAAGCAGAGAGAATGCGAGTCTCCCTGCCAGTCTCCTTCATTTATGCTCTAGAGAGGGCGCCGTCCAGTGAAACGCACCCGGGAACCTGGCACAGCTCAGCCAACAGGTGTCTCATCTACAGAGTGGCTCCCAGCTTGCCAATGAGGGAAGGTCCCACTTGTGTGGCCCCGTCTGGTTCCATGTGGAACCTTGGGTGGACCAGAGCCCAGTCAGAGGCGCCCGTGTTCCCTGGCACACGCTTCTCAGCAGGATTGGAGGCCAGAGCACCTCTCAGGGCCCCTGGGTTCAGGCATGTGTGATTTTCTGAGAGGTGGCACTGTGTCTGATTCAGGGTACAGCTTCTTTCCTTGACTCAGGGTTATTTTTGAGCCAGTAGGATCTCCCTGGCAGTAGACAGCACCCTTTGGGGACACAGCTGGCCTGGTCAAGGGTCCCTTTGTGTTTACGATGATCTACCTGCTGTATTTCTACTACTGTTTCGGAGCCCCTCTGGAGTGCATTGGACCCTAAAACAAGATGTAATTGAGCGAGTTCACTGAGACTCCGTGAGCCCAGCGACGGGCCTGGCTTCCAGGCTGACAGTTACCCCTCCAACAGGCAGCTGCACAGCTTCACCTCCCAGGGTCTTCTCTGACTAGAGCCCCTTCCTCTGTGCTTCCAGAGTCCTTGGGTACAATCGCGTCACCCCCACCCCCTTTGCCCCTGCTAGTCTGTGGACGTCGTCTTCTTCTAGTCCTCAGTTTCTAACCCAGCTTTGCGGATACGGGATTCTGTAGTTGCTGAGGTTTCTGTCTCCTGTTTGGTGCGTCTGTTTTGAATAGACAGATGAAGGAGTAATGAAAAATCATCTGCTTACAGAGTGACCTAAGAAAAATAATATTTATAGAGCGTGTGCTAATAATGAGGAGTGGTTTTCTTTTTCTGTGGTAACTGTTCAACAGCAGGAACGTTGCGTTTGTAGGACTTGTGAAATCAGGCTACGCGTTGCCTTTGCGGTGCTCCAGGTGGCTGCAGAGCAGTCGTTGGCAGCGCTACCCACTGCTGTTGGGTCGGTCCCTCTCCCAGCGACCCTGCAGGCAGAGGAGAACTGCCCCAGACTTTCCAGGGGCGCCGGGTGCATTCACACTGCTAACCTCTTGGTGAGCAGGCATAGCACTGAGCCACTGCACCGCCAGGGTTTCTGTTTCAGCCATCAGGCGTGACAAAACTTTCAGTCATAATTTGCATGGCTTGTGTTTATTAGAAGTACAAGGTGGTTCAGAACAAGAGCTTGTCTTCAGCCGGCCTCCCTTCTGCACTGTGTGTCCGGGGCAGGGCAGGGCCACTGGAGGCAGCTGCAGCCACCTGGCCCTGGAATAGGAAGAAACAACTGCTGTGTTCCTAAGTAGATTTGTAATTCAATGTGATGTGGGGACAGCTAATGTGTTTCTTAGTTACCTGCTGTGCTGGTGTCTAGGTAAGTTATTGTTTGTGTTTTCCCAACTAACACAATCATGTTTTCTTCTAGTGTTTTCTCGTTGTTAAAGTTGGCATACCTTGAATTATTTCTGGGGGTTTACTGTCTTTCAATTATGTAAAGAAAAGGCAGACTTTTTTTTTTAATATTTATTTAACATAACTGAGTGAAAATGTACATTCCCATATAAATTTACATGCCCCCCTATATGCAGCTTCCACTGCTCTCCCTGTCCGGTGACAGCACACTATTCCTCTCTGCTCCATACCTGTCTCATCCTCCCAACAGTCTCCTTTCCCCTCCTGTCCATCCACTCCCCTTCCTCCAACCAGAGGTCAGTAAGATGATATCCTATAGATGTATAGAACCATAAAGTGCTTCCAATATATGGTCACTCTGCCTTGGAAAAGGCAGACTTTTGCAACTCTGATATTCCTAGTTATAACTAGGTTTCAAAAATTTCATGGTTTTTAAAGCAGGTTGTTCAGTGTGTGGTTATTTGCTGTGAAGCTTGTATGCCAGTCCTTGATGCAGAGTTATACCAGTTTCCCTTTGAAATTAACTAAAGCTAATAATTACAAATTGTTTTAGCCATACTAATAATGGCCCCCTCCCCACTTTTTCCCCCAAGACATTAAAAAATATCAGTGGACAAAGGCGTAGTGATGTTTGCTACCAGATGCACTGATAGATTTGGAAGATTGGTTGAGAACTGACTCCTCTGCACCACTACGTCTTTCCACTAAGACCTAGAGAGAGGCCTTGGCAGGATGGAGTGAGAATTTCACCATCACCTGATTCTTCTTCCTCTGGATTAAAAATGAAAGTTCCCTACGCATTCCCATGGAATTTCAAGGGAAATGAAATCCCGTATGTAAAGACTGCCTTTCTCGTCTTTGCCAGTGCTCTCTCACAAACACACGGTGCCCAAACGAGTGTTGGCTTTCTTCTGGAGCGCCCGTTCTGCAGTAGTCACCGCTGCTGGGGCGCTGCTCAGCCGTCGTGGTCCTTACAGCGTGGAAACAGCACTTTGGAATCGGAGTGGCACTTAATGGCGTCACGACCACCATCCACTTTAGGTGGGCTGTTGCATTTTGGAAACGGGGAAAAAATCTCACGATTACTGACTGTTTTGCACATGTGGCTGCTTGTGGGTGACTTAACGTGATGTGTCCGAGAGAAGCTTTCTGGATATGTTTTCTAGTGCTACCATAAACGTAGGGAAAAAAACATGTATGGCTGGTTGACAGCGGAACAGAGGCCTCTTCAGGTGTCCACACAACTGCATAAAATTTATTCAAGGCAAAGTTTCTTGATACAGCAGTAATATGTGCACGGACAGGGTTCATCGGTCTTTGTTTCTGGCTGCTATTTGCTTCCAGATGAATGGGTAGGCAAGGGCGGAAATAAAGCCACTGCTGTTGAGTCAATTCCAACTCACAGCAACTCTAAAGGACAGAATAGAACTGTGCCATAGATTGCCAAAGAGCACCTGGAAATTCACACTGGCAGCATTTTGGTCAGCAGCCGTAACAGTTAACTACTGTACCACCAGGGTTTCCAAACAGGTAAGGGGTAGGCTGAAAAGACCATTGAACTGAGATTCAGAATCCCCATATCATGGTCATTGTGACCTTCGGCAAAGCATTTAACCTTCTTATGCCCCTCATTAATAAAACGTGTATAGCAACAACTTATTTAAAGTACCCATACTTAAAATTATTTGGGAATGATTTTTTATTAATAATTTATATTTTTTTTCTTGGATTCATTTGGATTTTTTAAAACTTTTGATGATATTTCAGACAAATAAAATTAGTACCATGCATGGTAAATGTAATGAAAAAGAATGAAACATTGGGGAATTTTCCCAGATGTGTTTAGGTCACTAACCTAAGGTTAAAGGCCCTGCACACAGGAAGGATGTGTGGGCAATGCTGGGCACAGTGCCAGTGGCCTGGTCACGAAAGTGTTTTGAACATTTTGGCATAGCAGTGCCTTTAAGATGCCCTCGTGTCTTTTTCTCAGTGTAGAAAACACTGTAATACACTGAAATAAACAGAACTGTCCATTTTGAGTGAACACTAATGCCCAAAGACCAGAGGAATTGTAGAAGGACATCACACATGAGAAAAGCAAGAAGTCATTAAAAAGACAGGAAAGAAAGAAAAAACCAAAATAAATATCAAAAGAGACTGTGAAACTTACTCCTGAGCATAGGACAGCTCAAGCAAATGAAAGAAATGAGGAAGTAAAAGAGCTGAACAGAAGACTCCAGAGAGCACCTGAGAAAGAGTGAAGTGGGACAGTGAGCTGTGCAGAGACCTGGAGGTGGAAAACCCAAAGGGAAGAAGAGCACTGGGCGTTTCTCAAGCTTAAGGAACTGAAGAAAAGGTGCAAGCGTCAAGTTGCGGTCTTGAATACTTCTGTGGACAAAATATTGAACAATGCAGAAACCATCAAAAGAAGATGGATAGAACACAGGAAGTCATGATACCAAAAATAGTTGGGTGACATTTTAGTCATTTCAAGAGTTAGTATATGATGAACAGCTGTCTGTGTTAGGTGAGATGAGAGGGTCGGGGGGATGGGAGTTGACTGGATGGATGTGGGAAGGACAGGGTGGAAAGGAGGAGTGTGCTGTCTCCAGGTGGGGAGGGCAGCTAGAGTTGCTTAGGGGCGTGGGTGCAGGGTTTCCTCTGGCACATTCATTTGGGTTGTGAACTTTAACTGAAAGCACAATAAAGGATTTAAAGAAAACAAGCAGAAAACCTACTGTGTGGAAGGAGAAAGTCCAAGCTGCATTGAAGGCAGTGGTGGAAAACAGGCTGCAGGAATTGAGGGAATACCAGCTGAGACATTTCAGCAAACTGACAGAATGCTGTGAGTGCTCACTTGTCTGTGCCGTACAATCTGGAAGATAGCTGCCTGACCAACTGGCAGAAATAGGCCCACGTTTTGGCGCATTCCGAAGAATCGTGATCCAGCAGGATGCAGACATTACCAAACATCACTGATGTCATACGCAGGTAAAATTTTGCTGTCGGTCATTTGAAAGTGGTTGTACCAGTGGGGAATGAGAAACTCCAGCCAGATTCAGAAGAGGACATGGAACTGGGGATGTTGCTTAGGTCAGATGGATCTGGGCTGAAAGCAGAGAGTACCAGAAAGATGTTTACCTGTGTTTCATTGACTGTGCAGAGGCCTTCAGCTGTATGTATCGTACCAATTATGTCCTCAAGTGAAGGAAATAAAGTATGACTCATTCCACGAGGACAGGCTTAAAGTGGACAAGGAGAAAGGAGAGAGCAACCAGGTCAGCGTATTGATTAGGGAAGACTTCACAGAAGAGGTGACGTTTGAACTGAAATTTTCTGGTAGGATCAGCACAGCAGGAAGGTGAGGGTGAGCGCTGGGTGGGGACAGAGGCACGGCAGTGCAGTCGGGAGGCGCCAGGGCAGGGAGGCGACGTTTCAGACCTCAGAGTAGGAAGGGCGAGTGCTGAGGCTGGGGGGGGGTCACCCTAGAGTCCGGCGTGCTGTGCCGAGGGCCTGGGAGTCGCCTTTGTGCTGCATGGGGCCTGCAGACGTTCTTTTTACTGAAAGATACACTCATCACTTAAAGAGTTAGTGAGTGTCTGTACGTCCTAGGTACTGCACTGGCTGCTGGGTGACCAAAACAGACAACAACATCAAAGCGCATTCCTTACTCTGGTGATGTGGAGGCCGCGTCGGAGGGAATAGGGTCAGTAGCACGAAAGGGGGGCATCTTTCTTGTTGAGAGTCAAGAAATGAGGGTCAGAGTGTGGATGTTGGCAGTGGAACTGGACACGAGTGGATGGTTCTGGAAATATCCGCAGAGTGGAATCAGATGGAATTCTTGGTCAGTCAGAGGTGTTGCATGAGGGGAAGAGTGGCATGCGAGTGCCACCAAGATTTCCCGCATCAGAGAGCAGGGAGCTGTTGAAAACTGAATTAGCAGAAGGTGGGCCAGGCTTGAGGGAAAGAGTGAGTTCAGTCGTGGATGTGACTGAAATGCGTGGGGGGGGATGTTGGAGAGGTCAGGAGAGGCTCTGGGCCCGGGCAGGGGAGGCGCGCCTGGGGTGGCACACGGGTGGCCCGCCGGCCGAAGACACTGCACGGGACAGCTGCAGGACGTGGGAGGCAGGAGAAAGCGAGGCAGCCCGGGGCTGACAGAGACTTGTCGGAATTAGGAGCGTCCTCGAAGAGACATGGTGTTGGTTAACTTCTAGAAGTGGAGAAACTCGTGTGAGCAGGGTGCACCCAGGTGACCGGGAGACGTGGCTGTGCCCGCGTGTAGGGATCTATGGGTGCCGTGAGGGAAGAGCAGTGGGGACGAGAGGGGACAGACGGTGGTCTGGCTGCAGGTGAGTCAGCCCCACAGAGGGTCTGGGAGACTCCCTGTTCTCACAGCTGGACAGTGGGA
This sequence comes from Heterohyrax brucei, assembly GCA_028571685.1. Classification (NCBI taxonomy): domain Eukaryota; kingdom Metazoa; phylum Chordata; class Mammalia; order Hyracoidea; family Procaviidae; genus Heterohyrax; species Heterohyrax brucei. The sequence continues at coordinate 72,260,334 of CM053163.1, forward strand.
GGGTCAGCTGGACCCCCAAAAATAAGAGAGCCCCGGAAGGCTGTGGAAAGGAGTGAGTTAAAGCCCGGTGGACAGCTCTGCTCTACAGACGAGGCCAGCAGGAAGGTCCGAAGTGAGTGCGCGAGGCCTGGGAAAGGAGGAGCGGGGCTGGGTGACGGGGCGGCATCGGTGGGGAGAAGGCGTGGTGCGCCCCAGCGTGGAGATGGGGTGCGGCTCAAGGGGCACACCAAGGAGGAATCCACGTTAGCTTCTAAGTCACTGGATTTTGGTGGCGCTGATGGCATTTATGCACCGTATTTACACACTGTAAATGGAAAAAATGGCCGATGCACTGGTAACAGATCGTTCAACAACACAGTGAAGGAAGCCGAAGTGTTTGTGAGCAGGGGAGGAGGCCCGGTGGCCCAGTGGTAAGTGGTTGGCCGCTCACAGGAAGCTCGGTGGCGTGAACCTGCCCTGTGGCCCCTTGGGGGAAAGACCTGGCCGTCTGCGTGATGAAAGACGGCCGTGGGAGACCCCGTGGGCAAGGCTGCCGGTGGGCCGCCTGCGGGATGGAGACGGCTCTGGGGCCGGTGGGCAGACCGGGCGCGGGAAGCCCGGAGGGACCCTGAGCGTTGGAGCGGGGGAGCCCGGGGACGGGACGGCGCGCCGGGCTTGGGGCGAGGGCTGAGTCCTCTGGGTGCGTGACCCTGCTGTCAGTGCCGAAGGCTGCGGCCGCGAGGAGCGGGGCTCACGCTCGCTGGGCTCTTGGGCCTCTGTTTCCGCGGTGCTGCCAGCGAGAGGCAGCGTCCCTGTGTGCGCGACGGGACCGTTGTCTCCTGCAGAGTGTAGACGCTGTTTGGAAAATCGAAGTCCTGTGTGAATGACCGTGGCTGCTTCCCTTGTTCACGTCTAAATCCAAACTTCAGAAAGAAGCACACTGTTTTCTTCTAGATTCCTTTAATCATCACTGAGAAGTTTGTCCTAACGAGTAATTTGTGTAGATTTTCGTGAAGGGAGTTCATTCGTATTTTTGTAGAGAACCTTATCTATGATTGGTAAAACTTTAAAAAATATTTTATTATGCTTTAAGTGAAAGTCTACAGTCTAGGTCAGTTTGTTATATAAAAACTCACACACACGTTGCTGTGTAACCCTAGCTGCCTCCCTGAGCTGTGACAGCACCATCTTCCGTCCCACCCGGTGTTTCCTGTGTCCGCTCAGCCAGCTCTTGTACCCGCTGTCCTCTTGTCTCACCTCCAGGCAGGAGCTGCCCAGTTAGCCTGATGTGTCAACTCCCGCCACAAAGCACACTTGTCACCAGTATCGTTTGATGTCTTACAGTCCCATTCAGATAATTAGTAAAACTTTCACATGTGCTTTTAAAAGTATTATTTATGCTTTTAAAAGTATTATTTAAGCGTTATTCAAAAGCTTGTATATGTGGGTGTGGGTGTGGGTGTGGGTGTGAGTGTGGGTGTGGGTGTGGCTGTGTTTGTGTATATATTTGTGTACATGAATGAGGTCTGACAGTTCAGACCACGAACTTAATTGTTTGGAGTGCTACATACCTCACTGGTGAGTATCCCTGTGGTCACCTCTGAAATTCTCCCCTTGGGAAGCTGTGTACCGACACTGGTGTCTAGTCCACCCCTCAGAGCAGCTTTAGAACTCTTTCTGGAGTGGCCGTCACACGTGGTGGCACAGTGGCAAGTTCGTGAACTTCATTGTCTAGTTGTCTGTGACGGAGTTTTTAGCCCGTAAACATGTAACTGTATGGAAACACCCTCCCTACCCACCTGACCTGGCCCCCGGTGACGTGCTTCTTTACCCAGTGATAAAGGAAGATAAAAGAAACATTGAAAGGAAGACATTCGGATGACGTTCAGGACATCAAGGGCAATACGACAACAGCTCTGAAGGCCATTCCAGAAAGTGTTCCGAAATGGATTTGAAGGGTGGGCTCAGCACTGGTGTCGGTACACGGCTTCCCAAGGGGAGGACTTGGAAGGTGACCGTAGAGATATTCAGCAGTGAGGTAGGGAGCACTTTAACTTAATTGGCAGTCCTTGAATACATGGAAAGCTGGTGGCATGCTGGTTAAGTGCTCCGTCTGCTAACCGAAAGGTCAGCAGTTCCAGTCTGCCAGGTGCTGCGTGGAAACCGTGGAGCAGGGGTGCTGTGACCGGCCGAATCGCCGTGAGTCAGAATCAACTGAGCAGCAGCGGGTTTGATTTGGGTTTGCTGTGGAAACCTGGTGATGTGCAGTGGTGAAGTGCTGCGCTGCTGACCTTCGGATCCAGCAGGTGCTCCTTTGAAACTCTACGGGGCAAGCTCTGCTGTGTCCTGCAGAGTCACCGCGAGTCAGAATTGACTTGGTGGTGGTGAGTGTGTACACACACACACGTTTACATACTTGTGTGTATATATATTGAACAATAGCATAAAGCTGAATTACATAAAATGTTTAACTGCAGTACAAGAACCATTTGCAGTTTAAAAAACATATAAAACAATATTGCAGTGAATTGTCTAGGTATAGCAACAAATCAGTAAGACAGGACAAACCCACATAGTGAAGTAGATAAATCAGATTTAGGCAGGGTAGTTTATTGAATTTAAATTGCGCCCAGTTGGCCCGAGAGCTCCATCTGAGCCATCCATCTTGCGTTGTTAATGGAGGTTCTTGAAATCCACCTGATGTTTGCATTATTAAATTTCAGTCTAATGAGCTCAGCTAATACATATTGAAGACGGTTGTAAGGAGTGGAATGTGAATCTGAGCGGGATAATTTGAAAGAAACATAAGCTGGGCATTTTACATGACTCGAGGGGTGTATCTGCAATTACGCACGTAACCAAAATTGAATTTAAATGGAATTTCTGTTATCCTTGTCCTTCTACCCGGGAGAATAAAGTGTAAATGAAGTAAAAGTCTTTAGAGTTACTGGTGGTTTGTTTTTATTATCTAATTTAATAGATTCTTGCAATGATACAGAGTAGCATAAAAGTTTTAATATTTCATGACTTTAAATGCAGTCCAAGTATGTATAAAAGCCTGTAAGTGGAAACAGATGTCTGTGTAATTGGATATAGCACTTCATAAAGCTATTATATAAGTTTTATATTTTAAGAAAGTGTCAATATTAATGGTAAAGAAAAATCATACTTGCAAGAAAAATAATTATGTATGCGGCATATATTTTCTTTAGAGTCTTGTTTGAAGCTAGGGTTGGTGCTTCCAGATGACGTGTTTATTATTTTGTAGAGGAAAAATCTATGCAGCCCAAAACTGAAGACTAAGTTTATTCCTTAAATCATGCTTTACATTGCTGTTATCATTATAATAAAGCCTCATCCAGAGTTTAATGCTGGCACAGTTGGATTCTTTTTCCTTCTGACGAGGCAGTACTTTTTCAGCGTAACGTTTCATCAAGTATAATGCTATTAGAGACTTATTTTCCCTTCGTTCACTCATCAGGCAGTGAAACGGCAATAAAGGAGAATCGCTCCTTGGAGACATTAATGCTTTGGAATAAATGATGTGCTAGAACAGAAATTTAATTAATTTACAGAGTATATTGATAGTCCCTTGTTACTGTGCTGTATATTTTTAATCTTCTTTAGCATCTGTAGTGAAGTGTTTGAAAACCCCTGCAGTTGAGCAACTAGTAGATAATTAAGTAATAAGGGAAGAGGCTTCTAGAGGGAGAAAGATTCTTTTCACCAAACGCTGTTAGAACATGAAGATAGAGCTGCTGCCATGAAGTGCATAACGTGCAGCCTAATTTGATCCTGTCCACAGATGCCACAGGCTCCTTTTCTGTAAAGTACAAATAGAAGCTAAGGACATTCCTCTGAAGGCTAAGACAGATGCCTCACGCTGACACGTCCGATGACTTCTAATGACCTCAACAGTTGTTCATTAGGCCATTGTTTAAACTTAGATTCTGAAAATCATTGGATCCAACTCGATGGCACTTGGCTGGCTCTGAAAATCATTTTCATATAGAGATTGTTGTGCATTAAGTTCAGGGATTCTAAATGAATATGCTGAGTGTTTTCCTCTGAATAAATTCTAAAATGTGTATTTTACATCTCCAACTGCTTTGTTTCTAGACTGCTTCACCAAAAAACCCATAATTCCTGCTTCATATTCCCCAGTATTTTCACTTGTAACATGGTCATCAAATAAATGCTGAAATATTGGTTTTTTTTGTTTCAGCAAAAGCTGACGAAGCCCTGAAAGCCAAAGAAAGAAACGAGGGAGAAGCAAAAAGAAGAAAGGACGAAGGTAAAGACCTGTGTGATGGGGAGCCAGTCAGTACAGCTCGGGTCACCATCGGCCAGTCGGTACAGCTCGGGTCGCCGTTGGCCTGTCGGTACAGCTCGGGTCACGGTTGGCCTCTCGGTACAGCTCGGGTCACTGTTGGCCAGTCTGTACAGCTTGGGTCACTGTTGGCCTGTCGGTACAGCTCGGGTCACGGTTGGCCTGTCGGTACAGCTCGGGTCACCATTGGCCTGTCGGTACAGCTCGGGTCGTGGTTAACCAGTTGGTAGAGCTTGGGTTGCAGTTGACCTCTTGGTACAGTTCAGGCCATTGTTGACCTGTCGTTACAGCTCGGGTCATTGTACACCTGGGGTCCTTTTTGAGTGATTCTCTCTCTTCCTTAGACAGAGTGTAGAATCTAATCACATGCCGTCAGGGTCCCTCAGGCTACTTCACGAACCTGGACTATGGCCACAACAAACTGTGTTTAAGGTCTTATACTGATGTTTCCTAACATGAAACATTATGGGCACTCCTCAGAAATTCTATGGGGCAGTTCTACTCTGTCCTACAAGGTCACTATGAGTCAGAATTGACATGACGGTGACGAGTTACCATATGTTCTGGGAAATGGGGAAGAGAAAGCAGAGTGGGTTTGTTTCTTTCTGATATTTATCACTATAGTTGACAAATTATCCAAATAAATCACAGAAGTAGATTTAACTTTTAACAGTATGTTTGTAGTGATGAAGAAAACTCCTCTTGCCAGAAACTCCTCTTCTTAAAAGGCTGTTAAGAATAAATAATAAAATCTAAAGTGTTAGAAATACTCATGATTCATATTAAGAAATGCATATCTGAATTTGTATGGACTACAGATTTGTTCCTTGAAAACATTTTAGCCATCTCCCCAAAATATTATCATGCAAACGAATCCAGAATGTTTTTATCTGCCCTAGCAAACTCTTGTTTCCCTGTGAGCTTATTCCCTGAGATTCACGGAGCAGAACCGCTGAGTGTGTCCCCCCGCAGCGGCTTCCCATCGGCTGTGGACTCGATACTCCGCTCCAGATGCCAGCTGCCACTGCTCACTGAGCTTGGTGGGTCATCTGCCTGGTCTGACAGGCACTTTCCTGGCTGATAGGTGGGGGCACCGTTTCCTCCAGGAGCGCATGAGAAGCCAGCACCCTGAGAATTTGTGCCAAGTCCTGGCTTTGAGTGCTGATGTGTAAATCTGAAACTTGACATTTTCACACTAGGACCTCTGTTTTCCTGTGACAGTAAGAATAAAAACTCAACTTGTAGCCCTCATTTGGGAGCTGAGATCCAGAAGAGCCTAAAAGGTCTGATGGCTTAGGCCCAAGCCCCCAGGGCAAATCCAGAACAGCTCCAGGAGATGGAGATGGCAGGAGTCCCCGGTGAATCGCTTTCAGCTCAGCGTGAATGACCCTGTACACACAGTGTGCAGTAGCCTGCTCCCATCAGCAGTGGCCTCTGGGAATCCTGACTGTGTGCTCGTGTCGGGACCAACTGGCTTCATGGCACATCAAGAGTACAGGCGAGTCCTCTGCAGATGTTCTTGTCTTTTCACCCTAAAGTTCCCCTTGTGACTTTGTGAAGTGCGAGCAGCCAATCAGACTGTAGGTCTGCTCGTGGTATATACACACAGATACAGTGTTAGACACAGAACACTCTAAGCAAACTGTAATATTTTAGTACTGCTGTGTTGTGTGGTATTCTGATCAGACTAACTAATAAGACAGAGACCCTCACAGTTAGTCACACGTGTAGTTCTTACCAGCAGCCAACGTAGTCGGAGTACGGTGCTGTCGTTGTATGCCCAGTCCCAGCCATCCAAACCTTAACTGGAGTTGTAATCCACCAAAAAAAGATGGCATTGATGATCACCATGGATATTGAAATTGCTGGGTGATTTATTATTGTGAAGAAAAAGTAATATGAGTGCTTGAACTATTTAAAGAAATTGTTTTTGAATACTTAAGAATTTCTCATTTACATGTTGACACTTGATATTTTTATTAGTGTCAATTTTTCATTAAACTAGTTTTAGGCCTCTTGAATAAAGATACTTTACAGATTTTCCAGTATCCATGGTTACGAAAAAGTTACACTGTAATTCTGTTGTAAGTATTCCGTTATGGTCACGTCTCACGGGGCCACCCTGACCTGGTCCGTGGCATGGTGGACAGTGACCGTTGTCTGTCTCACCTCTGGAGAGCTGGGGGAAGGCAGTGTCCCTCAGTCAGCACTCTGGTGCCATCGGGTGGATTCTGGCTCCTGCTGACCTTGTGGGACAGAGCACAGCCACCCCGTCAGGGGTCAGGGAGTGACTGGCAGGTTCAAACTGCCCGAGAAACGGTGTTCTTTTTCATTCCATAGCTTTCCTTTGCTTGTAGGTGACAGCCAGCCACTACTGGTCTCTTTGTCAGCTTTCTTGTTTTGCTTCCAGAATTTTCTTTCTTGTAGGTTGTGGAGATACTGGGAGGCTATCAAATTCACCTTCCCCTGAAAATGATGGATATGCAAGCCACATTATTTTTATTATTTCCTATAATTAGTCCCGCTGCAGATCGAAGCCCGAGACACCTCAGTAAGTGTAGGTGTGGGCACTTCAGCACCTGAAAGAGTGACACGCCTTGACTTCCAGTCCTAAAGGCACTGGTGCGTACCTCTGTCCCATCAGTTAAAGACTTCATCTCGTCATTTCTCAGCGTGTGGATGTGCCATTCAGGGTTGAAAGCATTGTTAAAATGCAGAAAATGTTGTCTACCTGGCTCCCTTTATACACTCTCTGTTATCAAAAAACAAACAACTGTATTAGCATAGTAAGATCCGTGCCGTACAAATCCCTTCTGACTGTTACGCAGTCCTTTCCCCTGGAGAGCTGCATCCAAGATAGAAGTCAGGCCCCAGCCCAACACACATCCCGTCCCGTGTGATCCCTTTGCCTTCTGTCCTGTGGCTGCAGAGCCCCCTGTCAGGGTGGTCTCCCTGTCCTTGTGCGGCTCTGTGGGTGTCCCACTTAGTGGACTTTCAGCGTGGACACTCATGCTGGGACATCTGCTGTCTGACTCTCGCCACATTGGTTGAATTATATAAAAGCCATCATTCCTTAGTAAAGGTCAGCTCATCTGTCAGCTTTAGGCTGACAGTTTTCTTCTTTTAAAAGAAGCACTCTTTAAAAATTCTAGATGGTATTTTTGGGAAATAAGAGTAGTGTTAAATCTTTCAGTCCTGTCTTGTTTTCTCTTTTTTTGGCCTTGTAAATGCTTGATTCTGGATTTCTCCTGTCCCCGTATGTGTTTTTAAACATGTTATAATACTGTACTTTTAAAATGCCTAGTTAAAGGTCATCCCAACCTCTTTCCTTCATTTGTTTTCTTTATTACTTATTGAATGCTTTGGCATAACTCCTTTGATTTTGTTTTATTTTTATATTCAGTATACCAAAACGAAACCCACCTACATGGAGTCAATTCTGACTCATAGTGACTGCGTGGAAAAGAGCAGAACTATCCCGTTGAGTCTCCAGAGGCACTTGGTGGGTTCCAGCTGTCAGCCTTGGGTTAGCAGCCGTAGCTCGTGGCCACCGCACCAGCAGGGTTTCTGCGTTGAGTGCAGCACTGTGCGTTAAGGGTTCCAGTGGTGGCACAGCGCTGAAGCTCTCAGCTGCTGACTGAAAGATCCCTGGTGGTATCTGTGAGAGAAAGATGTGGCCATCTGCGTCAGTGGGGACTACAGCCTTGGGGACCCCCTGGGGCAGTTCTACTTCCTGTGGGGTCACCAGGGCCTGGACTCAGTTCAACAGCAGTGATTATGTTTTAATCTGTTTATAATAGAGTGTCTTTGTGTCTTCTCTGTGACGCGAACTTCTTATTTGCAGTGTAAGTCTAGTAGCTTTTGCACTCTTTCCCTTGTGCTTGCTCAGCATAGCTCTGCCCCTCTATCCCGTTTTCAGGCCAGGCTTTTTTGCTTCAGGCAGTGTTGGGCAGCCTCCTCTGAATTGTTCACAGGGCTGGTGGCCGGTGGGACCTGGAGACAATGTGAGGTGGCGCTTGGGGCAGTCCCGAGTCTGCTTTATCCAAGTATAAATTCATCAAGTGTTTGGTCACTAGCGACTCATGAGAAATAGAAAAAAAAAGACTGGCCTTAATTTGCTTGTTCTGTTTTCAGTTAAATCCTGAGATGGAGGTAAATAGTACGAGTAGCTTAGAGCAAAAGGCAGTGCCAGGCAGTGTTCTCAGGACCCTCCCTGTCTTCACTGACCTCATCCAACTGGGGAGACCCTGGGTCTGGTCTCCTGCTGACGCAGTGATCGGAAGTTACGGGTGTTAACTAAAGAAGTGGCATTTCAGATCCCCCAGGTGCTCCTCGGGAAGCCTGTGGGGTTGCTGAGAGCCAGATTCAATGCGACAGCAACAGGCTTGGTCTGGGGTTTAGCTTAATCCCCGTGCACCGTGTGAGGGACGTGTTATTAGCCCCCGTACTACAGGGCAGACAGGAGCTAAGTGCCGAGTGCTTCATAATTTGCGCTCTTGCACAGCAAGGGGTAAAGACAGGCAGTGTGTTGGGGTGCTCACTGAAAGCCTAGACCCTGGAAACTCAGCTGTGACAAACTGTGTGGCTCACGGCCCTGCTGGGACACACGGGGGTTCCCCTGAGTCAGAGTGGACTGGTGGTATCTGGTCATTGCTGAGAGACAGTGAGGCCAAGATATCAGCCCAGCTGGTCGGAGTCGAGCGCACGGCACTGCTTCCATATACAGCCTGTGGACAGCTGTTACAGCCAGTCCTCAAACAGAAGTGGGTGCTCTCACCCCACCCATTCACCCCCTCTACCCGCTAGCTCCTAAGCATTGGCTTGCTCTCTAGTTCTCCCATCTTCAGTGAAATCTGGACCCCGTGAGGTTGTCTCATTGGGTTTCAAGGGCACCCAGCAGCCGAAGGACTCCAGCGCGAGAGAGACATGCTTTGTCAGCTGTCTGTGTCCATGTCCACAGTCTTGGTCTGCTTTTGTCCTGGGGAGCTGGCAGTTGGCACGCATGTCCTTCTGCCTTCAGCATTTAGGGCCTCGAGTCCCCTTCCCTGTGGCACCATGGCTGAGCACCCAGCTGCTAACTGAAAGCCAAGTGGTTGGAACCTACCTGAGGCTCCATGGAGACAGGACATGGCATCTGCTCCTATAAAAGTGGCCGGTCGAGAGACCCAGTTGGCAGTTCTGCTTGGTCCCACGGGGCCTCAGGAAGTCAGAATCGACGCAACGACCTGGAACAATGTAGTCTTTTAACATTTTTCTGTTAACACTAGAGGACTAGTTTTAAAGAAAATTAACTTGTTTGCCTTGAAATATGCTTTTTTATGTAGTTTTTCAAGTTCCTGTTTAGTCAGAAATCCCGCAAGGACAGTCATCCAGCCTTGCCAGGTCCCTAAGCAGTGATTTGTCCTTTATGTGCCCTGTGATTCCACGTCTCCCCAAACCTGACTGCTGGGTGCATTGAAGCCCCCCTTGCTGGGGTTCCATGGGTCGCACACTGGGCAGCCGCGTCTGCCACATCTTCAGAGCCATCGCTTCCAGACGAGGGCTCAGTTGGCACTGACTTTGTAGCGAAGGAGGACCCTCCTTGTTTTCCTGATGACCCAGCGGCCTTCCTTTCGGACGTGAAGTGAGTTCAGGTCACGTTTTCACCGACTTGAAGTGGGTAGTGTGTGGACACGGACTGCCGAGGTGCCCAGCAGCTAACTGGCATCGTGCATTCCCTTGTCTGTCTGAGTTTTTTCTGTTCTTCGTGGATGGAACCATGAGCTCTGCACTCGAGGCTTCCTTTTCAGTCAGGTGTCCCCAGTGTGAATTGAACAGTAAGAGGCTGACGGGTGCACACTGAGTGCCCACAGGTGTGCTCTCCTGGAGGTGACCAGGGAAGTCATGGCCACAGAAGGAATCAGTTGTGCTCGAGTGGCTTTTTCCAGCTGAAGTAAGAGAGGGAGGTTCAGAGTCCTGCTGTCTGCTGGCTTTGTGACCAGACAGACTACATAATCCCACAGTGTCTCTAATGTCAGACAGGTAATAAAATCTGCCTAGAATTTTTATAAACATTAAATGATATGTAGTATTTAAAAGACAGAAGCCCTGCTGGTATAGTGGTTAAGAGCTTGCCTGCACCCAGAAGGTCAGCCGCTAGAATCTGCCAGCTGACCCTACTCTGTCTTGTAGGGTTGCTGGGGTCCATGTAAGCAGGTCTTGTTTTTATCTGAAGGACACAATACTTACGAATGTAAGCCATTGTTATTACCCAGAATTGCTACACAAAAGAGCCACTAATCATCTTTTGCCATTCGTTCCTTGAGTAACTTCCATTAATTTTAAAAATATTCACGGAATGTCCACGGCTCACTGAATGCTGTTAACAGCAGGCTGTGTGACCCACGCAGTGAAAATGAGAATCAAAGCCCTGCCCTCATGCAGTAGAGACCCTGAAGAAGAGCTGAAAACTGCCTCTGGGGTCAGACGGAAGAGAAACGTGACAACAAGTGCTAAACAGGTTAAATCCAGATGCAGAATTAGTCTGTGTGTTATGGTATGTAGACCCTTTGAACCTGGTTCCCCATCTGTTAAACAGGGTGCTATCACCCCTCTTCTGTCCCTAAGAATCTAGTTGCAACACAGCAGATACAAAACCACTTTATAAAGTTTATAAAATATTAGTTGTTGCACTTTATTAATTTCAAAAGTACTTCAACTAGCATTCCTCAGCAGTTGACAGAGTAAAAGGAAATCGTGGTAGAAATGATAGTGTACCAAGAACGGAACTGAACTGCAGGTACCACATATCAGAATTTAAGGGACTGGGATACTTGTGGACTAGCTTGTTTCAGTGTACCCTCCCTCTGAAAACAAATGGAAAAACTAGTCAAAAACATCAAAAACGTATGTTTGAAGGCCCCAGAGAGTTAGTAGGATAGAGAGAGATGTGCATCAAAGTTCCAGGAAAAGAAAGATCTCTAGGAGGTAAGCTCAGCGTTTAAGACCACTTTTCCCTAGAGGTGATTCTGATAGTAGTGTCTGCCAGTGCTGGAAGACGCAGCTGAGAGGCTGAGAATCTGGGAAGAGCCGTTGAGAGACGGCTGGGGCCAGAGGGACAAACACTGGGATTCAGCACCCACCAAGGTGAGAGAGACTCTGGTAAGATGTCAAATCAGGCTTTAGATTGGGATCCTGATGAGTTACACTCTAAAAGAAAGGATGAACCTTACATGGACAGGCCCCTTAGGGAACTAAGCCTAGCTTTGAATCAACACAGTTCCTTACTGAATTAAGATGACTCAGAATCTCTGTGCCTCTGTCTAAGTAACAGAGCACATATGAATTCTCTCTGGAAAAGCCAGCATTAGGCTAAACATCCAATTACAAGTCTTTACAATCTGTTCTGCATGACACCCATTAAAAATAGCCAGGCATATGTGAAGACAAGAAAAGATTGAAGAACCCCAAGAAATAAGAAGACCAAAAGAAACACGTATCAGTTGGGCAGAGTCAAAGAGGATCGAGACAGTGGAGTTGTTAGACACAGGCTTTACCAGTATGCTGTGTAATCTGTTCATAAAAATAAAATACTGAAAATTTCAGCAAAAAAAAGGAGCTGTAAAAAAAAAGAATTACAGGAGAATAAATAGAACTGGAAAATACCATAATTGAAGTCAGGAACTCAGTGGACTAAGCAGCCAACTAGACAGAGCTGAAAGAAGAATTAGAGAACTGGAAGATGGATTAAAAAATAGTGAATGAAACACTGAAACACAAAAGGAGCAGAAATTCAGGAAACCAAAAGCCCACTGCTGTTGAGTCGATTCCAACTCATAGTGACCCCATAGGACAGAAGAGAACTGTCCCATAGGGTTTCCAAGGAGCACCTGGTAGATTTGAATTGCTGACCTTTGGGTGAACAGGTGTAGCACTTAACCACTACACTACCAGGCAGCTTAAAAGAGATAAGAAAAATGATGAAAAAATTTAACATGAATGTGAGTACAAAAAACAGAGATTGAAGAGAAGCAATGTCTGAGGAGATAATGGCTGAGAATTTTCCAAAACTATTGAAAGGCATCAGTCTCCAAACTAATGAAACATTGCAAACTCCAAGGAAGTATATGAAATAAAACTGCCCATAGATGCATTGTAGTAAAGATGAGTAAAGAACAAAAACTAAAAAAAAAAAATTTAAAAACAAAGACATGAAAGGAAATAGCTACTAAGAATTCTAAACTCAGAAAAATGATCTTTCAAGAATGACAGTGAAATAGACGCTCCAGCAAAAAACCTAACAGAAGTGTCCTTGGCAGACCCAGACTTCCCAGTGGGTGTTCCTCGTGCCTTTGAATGATGTCAGTGAGGACTACTGAGTGCAGCAGAGTCCACCAGAAGAGGGGACACGTCTGTCCGGGAAGAGGCACAGCCAGAACGCTCCTTCGAAGCGAGGAGGGCCAGGCTTCCCTTCCTAGACTCAGGACACGTCATCAGGAGGCATCAGTCCCTGGGAAAGGACACAAGCTGGATGAAGTGGAGAGTCAGTGACAAAGAGGAAGAACCTCGGCAAGCGAAGTGACACAGTGGCTGCGGCGACGAGATGTGGCAGCAGTTGTGGATGCGGCACAGGACTGGACAGTGTGGGGTTCCATTGCGTGGGGTCCCCCGGAGTGTTGGGGGAAGGCTGGCAGCCGTCACGTTAGCAGAGGCAGTGGGAGGGTGGGCGGTGGGCCGCTGACCACAGCGGGGAGGTGACGGTGGTGGAGTCCCGACCGTCCCTTGCCACCTCTTTGAGGTAGTGTCTCTAATTCTGGTTTCAAAGGTGGGAGCTTTGCCTTTGGGACAAACCTCTGGTTGGTCTGATACCTCTGTAATGAGAAGAAACAGACAACCCAGGTGCCTGCCCTGTGTTTCTGTAGACTGGTATGAAACCTAAAGGAGCAGAATTTGCTGTGAATTCTGAAGTTAGGGTGCCTCAGATTCTCCCAGGCTGCAGAAGAACGCTTCAGGGACGTAGGAAATGATAAGAAATTGTTGGGATTAGGGGAGCAGAAAATTCAGTCATCATGTGGAATCCTGTCCAATTGATGGAGCCCTAATTGCCTGTATTTTGGACCAAGCCTGCCGTGGTCACTGACCCAGGGAGAGCGGGCACCCTTTCAGATAGGTCCTTGTTAGACTTCAGAGCCAAAGCGTGCCAAGTGATTGCAGCTAAATGCACGCTAGGGTGGCTTATGCAATATGTAAACAAAGCCTAATGGTTTTACTCTGTTACCCATCGTTAAATAAACACCAGCATACCCACTAATGAAAAACAGTGCTGTCGGGCAGCAACATTTTCCCTGTTGTTAGTAATTCTTATTTAATTTCACCCCATCCTGTCCCTACCCAGCATATCCATGGATAATTTGTTTTTTAATCACATTGACTTTTAAAAACAGGTTGTTATATATTTCCAGGGTGAGATTACTTTCTGTTCATTATCTCTCTGGGAACTTTGAGGTCAGAAATGTCCCAGCCTAGTGTCTGCTTTGAAGGTTGAAAATAATAAGTCTTCCCTTTGTAAAACAACTTCAGTAAGCTTCTTGCTGAAGAAAGTAAATAAAAAAATCTGTATCCTTTCAGTTTTCTCTAGAGCGTTATCCTGGAGGGCTGTTACCAGTCAGAATCGACTCGATGGTGACAGGTTAGGTGTTTAGATTTGATACACACATGTTTTGGTACATACGACTGTAAAAAAACTACAAAGGAGTATTTATGTTCTCTGTCGCTTCGTTACCTCTTCTGCCTACTAATGAAAACCATCCCCCTGGCAGACTTTCCCCTGCATTTCTCCCTTAATCCCACTTCCTCTCCTGCCTGCCTTTAGCTTGTGATTACCATGAAACTGAAGACAGTAAATGCCTTCACATGTTTCTGGAAGTTTCTTAATACAGGCTTGTAACAGCAAATCCACATATTGTAGTCCTGTAAGATGAAGTTGAAGACAGTCAGAATTAGAAACAATGGAATCTGTTTACATTGTCTTCTCCCTGAACTTGGTGACTAGCCCTGGGATGATTGTAGATCGTCGCCCTGGCAGTGCCCACAGACTTCTGGAGGGAATTCAGTACTCTTGCTTTCAGTCTCCGGTTACTGTGAAATCTGTAGTTTATAAATGGTACCTTATATATGTATGTATCTGACTTGACGGCACTTGGCTTTGGGTATATATATATATATGTATATATATCTTTACATTTTTGATTATATATATAAGTATATAGGTTGGCTGCGTTTTCATGCTGTGTGGCTTACAGGTTGTCATGACGCTGGAGGCCATGCCACTGGCATTTCAAGTGCCAGCAGGATCACCCTTAGTGGACAAGCTTCAGACTAAGAAGGACACGGCAGTCGGCTTCTAAAAAGATTGGCTCAAGGAAACCTGGTGAACAGCAGCAGAACACTGTCTGGCACAGAGCCGGAAGATGAGGCCCCAGGTGGAAAGGCCCTCAGGAGACAGAGGAAGAGCTGCCTGCTCCGGTAGCGTCAGCCTCAGTGTGGGGATGGAGCCACGCTGCGGCACCTTCGTTTGCTGATGGGACAGGACTCAGAATGAGGAGAAACAGCTGCAGACGTCTGTCCATCACAGGAACATGAAATGCACCAGGTACGAATCTAGGAGACCAACGTCACCAGAACTGCAGTGGAGGACATGAACGGTGGTGCCATAGGCATGAGCAAGCTGACGTGGGCTGGTGCTGGCGGCTTTGAATCAGTCAAGCGGTCTGTAGTGCTGGGAATGACAAATTGAAGAGGAATGGTATCACCTTCGTTGTTAAAAAGAACATTGTAGGATGTGTCCTGAAGTACAGTGCTGTCAGTGACAGGGTAATAAATTCGTGTGTGTACAGTGAAGATGAGTTTAAAACTTTAAACCTTGAGTTGCAATATTGAAGGTTTTTACAGGGAAAATATTGAACAACTCAGGACACATTAAAAGCAGATGGAAGGAATACACAGAGTCACTGTACCAAAAAGAATTGGAAGACATTCAGCTGTTTCAGGAGGTAGCATGTGATCAAGAACCATTGGTACTTGGGGGAAGAAGTCGAAGCTGCACAGAAGGTACTGAAAAACAGCTCCGGGAGTTGGTGGAATATCAACTGAGATGTTGCAACAAATAGGTGCAGTGTTGGAGATGCTCACTTGTCGAGGACAGCTGCCTGGCCAAAGCACCCAAGAAAGGTGATCCAACCAAATGTGGAAATGACTCAGCACTGTCATGCACGTACAGTGGTGCTGAAGGTCACTCAAAAGCGGTTGCAGCTTTACCTCAGCAAGGAACTGCCAGGAATTCAAGTCAGACTCAGAAGACTTGGTGGGAGAAGGGCGATCGTTGCTGCTGTCAGGCGCTGCAGAGAACGCTCACCTGGGTTTCACCGACCATGCAGAAGCGTGCAGCTGTGCGGACCCCAACCAGCCACGCCGAGCACTTCACTGTGCTCAGGAGGGACCTGCGGGTGGATCAAGAGGCAGTTGTGCAAACAGAACAGGGGGACTCTGCATGGTTTACAGTCAGGAAAGCTGTGTGTGACGGTTGCATCCTTTCACCATGCCTTTTCAGTCTGTATGCCGAGCAAATAATCCAAGAAACTGGACTATACAAAGAATGTGGCTTCAGCATTGTGGGAAGATTCATTAAAACCTGTGATTTGTGGATCACATGGCCTTGCTTGCTGAAAGTGAAGAAGACTTACAGAGGAGGAAAAAGAACTACAGCCTTAGCACAGATTACAGCTCAAAAAAAAGGAAAAGGAAAATCTCCACAACTGAACCAGTAAGTGCGTCACGATAAACAACAAGAAAACTGACGTTGTTAAGGGCGTCGTTTTACCGAGAGCCACAGCCAACACCCGTGGGAGCAGCAGTCAGGAAATCAGGTGGCCCGTGGCACCGGGCAGGTCCGCTCGGGGGGAGAAGCTCGTTCCAAGATGCCACTTTGAGGACTGAGGGTTCCTGACCGAGGCAGTGGTGCGTTCAGTCAGCTGACGAGCGTGCCCAAGCTGAGTGGTGACGAAGGAAGCTGTAGAGGAATTGATGCCCTTGGAGAGTGACCTTGGCAAAGGATGCCACATAGACTGTGGACTTTCTGAAGAAGTAACAAATCAGTCTCGGAACAAATACAACCAGAATGCTTCTAGAAGCAAGGGTGGTGAGACTGCTCCTCATGACGTGGGGACCGTCCCTGGAGAAGGACATGAGTCCTAGTAAAGGGGGGTCTGGATAAAAGAGAAGGTCCCTCAAAGAGATGCGTTGACACAGTGGCTGCAGCGGCGGTGGGCTCCGGTGTAACAGTGACTGGACAATGGCGCAGGTGGTGCAGAGTGGTGTCCTCTCGTGCGTAGGGTTTCTCTGAGTCAGAGCTGACTGGACGTCACCCAGCAACAGCCCAGACTAGGGAGCGAGGATCTTCCACTTCACTGCCGTGTTCCAGCATAAATCTCGGTGTTCTTGTTCATGTGAAATCTGACTTCATAATGACTTAAGATACGGACTTGAATCCAAGCTGTGGAAACAGCTTGAATGCATCTGACCATGTGCTCCGTGGGAAGGCCGTCCCCGGTGGGGCCAGGCCCCGTCTAGTTCTTCGGGCCTCATGTTGGTGTCGTCCCTGGAGTATGTGGCCCTTTCTGTCTTCTGGGCTCGTATTTTCCTTAGGTCTTTGATCCTCTTTTTCTTCTTTTTTTGTTTTGGCTTCGGGTGAGTTGGGACCAATCGATGCAACTGTGACAGCTACTTGCTAGTTTTTTAGACCCCAGATGCCAGTCACCAAAGTAGAATGCAAAACACTGTCTTCAAAAACTTTGTCAAAACTGAATTCCTTCTTGGCTTCCTCTCTGTCTTGATAAATCTCATCCCATTAAAATCCATATTCTTGCATTTTGAATTGTTGATATCTATTTAATAATTGTTCCGGATAAGAGTGATAAAAATGCATGTAGTAAAAAGTTATGATAATTGACAACTAACCTTAGTGAATTCATATTATTTGACATCTTATCACTACAACCACTTTGGTAATTTTTAAAATATTAGCATTTTCTCCAGCATATCTGAGTCATTTTACTTTATTACCAGACTCGGGCCCACATCTGTGAACTTGCCAAAAGAACAGCAGTAATTTCTTTTATAGAGGTGGCAAGGAGCAAGAAAGACAAGTGTATTTAAACTAGAAACATCAGACTCTTAAACATAAGGAAATTGAGGCAGTCTCCCTTCCCGACTTTCCCCCGTGATCGTAGGTGTTCTTGTTTGCCATGTGTCTCAGTCGCAGGTGTCAGGGAAAGCTCTGTGACTTGTCCCTGTCACCCCCTGACCCCGCCACGTGGAGCTGGGGCCCCATCTCTGCGCAGCCGGCTCTGCCTGCTCGAGGCGAGTTGGGGATGCGAACCACGACCTTGCTCAGTGAATAAACCAGTGACTTTCTGGCCCAGTCCTCACTTCTCACCACTGGGGATGCGAGTCACAGAGTGGTTCGTTACACACAGGACACGGGCGAGTGGAAACTGAGTCACTTGACTGGGAAAGGTCTGTGAGTTTGGAGTTGGATTTGATCGACAGCACTGAAGCCGTGTTCCTACCGTGAGCACCCCCGGGTCACCAGCTGCCAAAAGAGGCGCTGCCGGTGATGAACTGCAGGAAGACAGGAGTCAAGGAAAAGAAAGTGGGGGAAAAAAATTGGGATTATGTACAAGCAAAGGTTGAGGACTTCTGGAGAGCACGGAGTGTCCTTTGTTTCTCTCTGAGCTCCTTCCCAGCTTCTGTGATTTCATCACGGCTTCAGTGAGTGCCGTTAGAGTGTGTGTGAACTTGGGCACGTCCAGCAGCCAGCGCAGCACGGACGCAGAGCAGTTGTGCAACCAGTGTGCGCCCTCAGGGCCAGAGGGTGAGCGCTCCCCAAGGACTTGAAAAACTCATGTTATTTTTAAAACCTGACATCACCACCAGTCCAGAAAGGCAACTTGAAGAAATCCATTACTGTTGTGTTTTCTGCTTATAGCCTGAGTGTTCTTGTTTTTGTTCTCAGTTTTAGTAAAATTTCTGAATTCTGTGTCACTAGTGAATTAGCAAATTAGTGTGATAAAATTTACATTTACCAAGAGATAGTCACCACTCAGCAGAGGAAAAAACGAACAGATTATTATAGTTGCTGAGGACCTTATCCTAAATGTAAAGAAAAAGGATGAAAGATTGATAATTATAAAGCCAAGATATATTTGCATTTCTGTGTATTTTAATGTGAAATAAATCCATTAATCTTTATATCTTACCTTCATAACAAGTCTTAATCTAGCAAATATTCTATAATTCAATTTTCATTTCACAACATTTATGGCCACATTTATGAGGTTGTAATAGGATGGTTTTTTTCCAGTTCTAGTTTTCTGTTTACTTGCCCTTCTCTTGCCTAACACTAAGGAAGCAGTTTTAAAACAGCTCTTGAATGTTCCAAATGATGCAAGTTTGTCTTAGAACAAAGCTGCTACTCCAGTGTGGTCCTTCAGAAGGCAAGAGAATGAACTAGAAAAGGCCCCTCGCCCTCCCTGTGCTGCATTTGCCAAGTTCCATGTGTTTTAGTGAGCTAAGATACGTGGCGTTCTCAGCATCCATGAAAGGAAGACAGACGTTGCCTACTTTCCTCATCAACTGTCATGCTTTGTAAAATCGTTGTCATTTTTATTATTGAAAAGTTCAGCCTAAAAAGTACAATAAACAAACTTAATGCTTTAAAGAGATGTTACACAGCCCATAGAAAAAAGCCGTATTTTTCTAGTTTCTGGTGGTGGTGTCCTCACCTCATATTTATTGTCCTCGTTTTGCTAAATCAGGTGTGAGATTAGATGCTGGATGTTACATGTAATCGGCACAGAAATCAAATTATTTAACCTCGAAGCCCGTGATGCCCCCTTCTGCTGGCTTCCTGTTAAATATTCAGTATTTTCTTGTCATGAATACAAATGGAAGACAAATTAGAATCTACAGACAACTGACCTCGGCTTCGGATGCGAGGCGGGGTGGGGGCTCCGTGCTGTTTCAAGTGCTTTAGTTGTCACAGTCCCAGTGACCAGCTGAAGGACATATGTAGGAAATCGTTTGTAACGAAAGAAAAGGCTTTCTCCTGCCGCCTCTCCTTGTGAATGTTGGGTTACACTTGTGTTTCCATCGGAGCTGTGCTAATTTGCTGCATAAAATTAGGTCTATTAGTAGTAGTAATCTTTTTAAATCATCAGGCATTTCCTGCAGTGTCTCCCCTTGGTGTATGTGTGTCTGCCTTGCAGTAAGGATAGTACATGTCTCCCGTTTTATTTCAGAGACAGTAGGTTGTCAGTGTTTACTTGTACAGCTTAGTGTAGACGGTAGGTCTGGTAGTTCACATTCAGTGTGATGGAATATATGGGGCTAGTGCGCTGATTTAGCTGTGACAGCGCGTATTTACAGTAGTGGGATGGAGAGTTAACACCCAAGTGAAATGAGCTAGAAGGATCCTCCCGGAAATTAAAAACATGGAGTGGCTGCTAGTTTGAGATTTATTTTATTTAAAGTCGTGCTGCTGCCTTGAACACATTCACCCTTTGAAGTTGAAGGGAAGGTTAGGCAGTAACTACAGGTTTGTACTAGCTGATGAGTCCAAAGTGTTTATGGGTGATGGAAAAGAAATAAAGTTTTCATGTTGAAAAAGGTAGAAATAAGTTCTTTTCATTCTGAAAGTATCTTTACATTAATATTCATTCACAAGAATATATTATTCTGATGCTACCATGAATTTGCATTTCTTATTTCTGGTATATGTTGGGGTAGTGTTGATTTGATTAGTTGTGCCTGGCTGGTAAGCAGTGACACATTTTTATATGCTCTTGGGAAATAAATTTGGCAGAAAATCAGCATGAGTAGATTTAATTATCGCTCTGAGACCTTTTCCTTTTTGGGTGTAGTGATCCTGAAATTCCACGCGTCTTGCTGAAATCTGTGTGGACGCTAAGCTTCGCTTCCCAATTTGTTCCTCCATGCAATGATAAGCCAAGCAATTACTGGTTTATTGATTTTTCATCATGGCAAATTTAAAGTTGATTTTTTCCTGAAAAGGCAGGGTGATTAAGTGTTTCCCCTTGGTTTAGTACAAGAGAGCAATGTGGCAGAATCCAATATCCTGAGGTCAGCCTCTGCAGGCCGATAATACGGTGTCGTGGCCACGTGTTACAGAGAGAAATTAGGCTGCAAATGTGATAGGATATGTGTGGAGACAGTTTAATTTGCTCCGTTGATGTGAACAAGTCGTGTGGCACATGCTTGGAAGACATCATTCTGAATGGGCTTAGAAGTGAGGCCCACGTGGGCAGGGACGGTGAGCAAGCATACACAAGCAAGATATTATCGGTTATTAAGAGAATTTCCCTGCCAGTTTTTAATGAAAATAAGTAAACCGTTTTATATATGATATTTAGATGTGGAGTGAGGTCCACACAGACTGTCGTTAAGATTTGCAGGTCTGTGAAAGGTAAGAATGAATAACCTGTCGTGTAAGGAAATTACGTTTAAGCTGTGCATGGGAGTTTTAAAAATATATGCATTCTAATCTTGTTGGGCAGTTCTCTCTGGCAGCAGTATATTTCTGTGCTTCTTAAAGGCAGAATTTTTTAAGTCAAATACTCAACTGATTTAAAGTTCTTGGGGCAGTTTTTAGAAATAATTGATATCATGCCATAAAAGCTACTAATTACTAGCAGTATGAATGGGAGTATAGATAAATAATAGACACAGATACGGATCACTTTAAACCTAAGAATGGTAAGGAAGTTCATCAGTAACTTGATTGAATATTTTACCTAATTCTTGCTTGTACGAAACAGAACATTTCTCGTTTTAGCTTTTGCAGTGGTAGAAAGCAAATGTATTCTGCTAGGATGTCACATAAAACCAAAAACTAAACCCACCACGATCCGACTCGACGGCACTTGGCTTGGCAAACCCACCACCGTAAAGTTGATTCCAGCTCTTTGCAGCCCCACAGGACTGAGGAGGACTTCTCTGTAGGGTTTCCAAGAAACAGCGGATGAATTCAAACTGCTGACTTGAGGTTTTAAGCACCGTGCCATGGGGCTAATGGAATAGGGTACATGTTGCTGTCGAGTCGGCTCCAACCATAGCGACCCTACAGACCAAGCAGACCTGCCCCACGGAATGTCCAGGGGGTTGCTGGCAGATTGGAACGGCCGACCTTTCGGTGAGCAGCTGTAGCCCTTAACCACTGTGCCACCCGGGCTTCCACGGGTCTGATAGGAGACTTAAAATAAGAGATGTAAATTACCTGTGTGGCAGTTTTTCTTAATCTATTATTTGAAAGGTAAGTAGTCTGCTAAAACGTTGAAAGAATATGACCTGACCCTAAGTGGACAGACTCAGGGTCTCATTTCAGTCCCAATGAGCAGTCCGTGGTATCCTACCGCGGTCTGTCTGATCCTGGTTGCTTCCGTTTGTCCCCTTGTCCCTCAAGAGGGGAGGCTCCTGGTTGTCGTGGGCAGTTAGTACTGGACAGGAAGCACAAAAGTTGGCAGTTTGGACCCGCTCTGGCCGCCGGCTCCTGGGGAGCTCGCCACCGCGGAAGCCCTTGGCAGCAGCTGCACTCTAACCGACTGGGTCGCCGGGAGTTGACACAGCTCGACAACAACAGGCCAGGACTGGAGGCTGTCGGCTGCGGGTGGATCCCGTTCAACTCAGAAGCTCAGCGAGCGTGGCCTCAGTCGTTAGCAGAAGTTAATCGTCGATTGTTGGTGCTGTCAGTGAACTACCAACACCATGCCATCTATGCAGTGTGTCAGTGTCATCGTTTCTAAAAAGTATGTAAAATATTTCAGTGACTTTGAAACAGCAACACTGAAAGCAAACATTCCACTGTGCAAGTGACGGCAGCATAGCTCTGGTTCCATCTTCCTGTGTCTTAGACTTACGATCCCAATCCAGACCCACTGCCACTGAGTCAATTCCAACTGAGAGTGACCCCTCAGGACCGAGTAGAACCTCCCATAGAGTTTCCAAGGAGCGCCTGCTGGGTTTGAACTGCCAGCCTTTTGGTTAACCGACACAGAGCTGAACCACTACACCAGCAGGATTCCCACCCTCTAACAGATAGAAACACATCAAGCTCGTCAATAGTGGCCACTCTCTAAGAGCAGCCAGGCTTTGGGTACCAGCAGAATTCTGCCTCTGGCCATGTGGGTTCTGTGACACGTGTGGCACCAGTGTTCTGTCTGTGATCACATTGGGTCTGTGACTTGAGACCACGTGACCAGAATTAGATCACACTTTCCACTCCAGAATCGCTCTTCGTTCATCAGTGTTTGGTCTCTTGAGTTGTGGTTTTTATTTTTTCCCACATTTAACAGTAACTGTCTGGCTTCTTTGTCTTTATCATTACTTTTTATCAATTTTACCGTCTCAAAGTTATTTTTAAAGACTCATGAATCATTTTCAGTCCCTTGAGAGATTTTTTTTTTAAGTACAGGTTGATGTAGAAATTAGATGATTTTCAGTGGTTACAGAGTACATCTGCTGCCAGGGGTTTCCCTGGTCGTGAGCTTCCCAGAAGCTGGTGGCCACAGTGGGTCCAGACTGCCAGCCTTTGTGCTGAGTCCCAGCTGCCTGTGCCACACAGGAGCCTTCCCTCTAGAGGGACAAAGAGATAAGGGGAAGTAATCAGAGTCATACAGACCGTGGTATGACACCATGGACTGTGCAGGAGGAAATACCGCAGGGCTGAAATGAGTCCTGCAGTCTGTCCATCTAGGGTTAGGGTGCATTCTTCCAGTGTTTTAGCAAACTCAGGGCTTTTCACAGACTGAAAAGTTTCTGTTTAAATAATGCCTCCCAAAACAATGAAGATTATGGAGAAAATTCTAACTTGAATTTAAAAAGAGTTTCCTACCTGTGTTGTTCACATGTGTGTGAGCTTCCGTTACAGGAGTTAAGGGCGTTGTGCCGGGTCCTCATCTGAAGGACATCCAAGGAAAAAGGAGGCTTGTCTCATCACAGCTGTGCCACACTGGTGGCTGCACTGCATGTTTTCTTAAAGCTTCTCAGAGGACTCGGGTTTTTAATGAGCAAACGATGCAGAGATAGGCATTTGGAACAAACCAGTCACAGACATGATTTTCTGCGTATCACAAGAATGGGCATCTACGCAGGTGTTCGTATTTAATCATACCCTTACGCTTTTGAACCAGTCACTGCTTATCTAAACACTCAGTTGCATCCACCCTTCTTTAAGTGCCAAGATTTGCAACCAAGATATGTCTGTATCCTTGAAAAGTAGCAAACCACATTTCTTTGATTATTAAACACAGTGTTTTTCTTCACGTTTTTAACATCTTTGAAAGCAGGATACATCATACAGTTAATACTGTTTTACAGCTGCTGTCATCTAGACAGCAGTGGGACTCGAATGTGCGTATCTGGGCCTTGGCGAGCTTGGCTGTTCCTTCCAGTGGCATGAAGTGTCACCCATGGTCTCCAACTGGTGCCCAACAAGACACAGGAGGACTGGGAGAAGGAGGGTGGCCCTGCTCGTGGGCCGAACCTCTTCCCCTCGCTTTCTGTTGGGATCAAGCCAATACCTGCGAGAGGCATCGATACCTTGGAGGTAAACCCCAGAAACAGTGGGGGGGGCACCCACAGAGAAGGGTGGCCACCCAGCATGCTCCACGCAGAGAGAGCCGTCCTGCGGGGCAAGGCGCACATGTCGGCGACCCTGAGTGGAGAGATTCGAGGGTCAGATTTGAACGTGAAGATGTTTCAGGAGAACCCCAGGCAATTTCTCTTGCTTTTGTCATTTACGTACGTGTGAGAATGATACGTAGTTTTAAAAGTCTGTACATCTAAACGATCTCTTTTAATAAGTATGTAAGAATCTGAAGTGATAGGAAGTGTGCTGGAGTGTAGTTGATAACACTTGCCTCATGTAAAAGAAGTTTGCACTTAGGATCCGTGAAAGGCGATATGAAGGCTGGGGTCCCATTAGCTGCTAGTGCTGTTCCACGTTTC
This sequence comes from Heterohyrax brucei, assembly GCA_028571685.1. NCBI lineage: Eukaryota > Metazoa > Chordata > Mammalia > Hyracoidea > Procaviidae > Heterohyrax > Heterohyrax brucei. The sequence goes on from CM053163.1 coordinate 72,284,701, forward strand.
GTCTCTCGGCGGAGCCCCTGACGTTCCGCTGCGCTGAGCGGCCCTCCCCGCGTGACAGCCGCCGGTGCTGAGATGTTGGAAATCTCAGACACCGAAGAGGAGGTGCAGATGCTGGATACCAAGATGTTATTAGAAGCTCGAGAAACCCTAGAAGAGTGTCCATTACAGAAATAAAATTCCCAAATAATTTCCTTAAGCAAAATTAATTTTCTTTTTGACAGGTGAAAGAGGCCATTCCCACGCTAGGCCCCTGCTTAAGGAGTCGCTCATTGCTAACCGGGTTAAGCGAGGAGATGAGCCTTTTGTTTAACACTTCTTCAGTCCGAGTTAACGTCCGGCCCTTATCTAATTGCTGTCAGAGGCATTAGCCTGTTTGGCTCTGGAGTGATTCAATTGCATGAGGTCATGCCTCCCGTGTGATAACCTAGAGTGCTTCGCCAGGCGATAAGAGAAGGATTGGGATGCTCTCAAGTTCATTCATATGGCCTAAGGTCATGCTCCGCAGCCAGCCCATTACTGAAGCTGGCTGTAATGGTACCAACCTGAACTCCAGTGTTTTAAGTCTTTCAATATAAGAAATATAATACGTTTAAAGAAATTGTGTTTGTATTTTAATCTGCTTAAAGAAAAGTAGATTATTTTTATTTCTACCACTTGCTAGAAGAGTTGGAAATAAATTTAATGTTATCTCGTCACGAAAGTGCACATAAGACATTTTTTTCCTTCGGTCTTAGCTTGGAAGAGAAATTTAAAAACTGTTCTTAAAGAGTCTGCTACCTAGATGAGAACGCCTTGATTCTGTGCCATTCTTGCTTTGACTGCAGACCCTGTCACGTACTTTCATAAATCACCAAGCTCGAGCAGGGCTTCCCGTGCACCCTCTGTACCCTCGTGAGCCTGTGGCTTCGTAAGGCTGTCCCCACCACCTGGCGTGGGGCCTCCAGTCCCGAGAGACCCTCTCAACATCTGCCGTTAGCTGTGATCTTTGTATACGTGTGCTTTGTCTTTTTATTGACACTTTGTAAGGAAAAAGAATTTCGGACAAATTAGGAGGATGTATAGAACAATAAAAAAATAAGCCTTAGTGGGTCTGATGTGCCATAGTGTACTCTAAAGCGTGTAGGAAAAAATGAACCAGTAAGTAGAAGATGGATAGGTATTCCAGGTGAATTCATCTTAGAACTTAGTGTGATGTATGTGAATTTAAAAAAAGATTTTTACTTCACAGATAATATTGCTGGTTGAGGTGTTAATCTGGCGTCAAACTCTAGTCATCCTTTAAAAGAAATCATGTATTTTAATCTTCTATTAAGTAACCCATTACTGCTTTAGGGCGATTAGTGCAGCAAAACAACTGAGGTCTGTATCTTCTTAACCTTCTGAAAGAAGATGTGGCCAAGTGTCCGAACTAGGGAATGTGGATATGATGTATATAAAACTCAGTTTTCATCGTAGAAACTGTCATGGATTGACTTAGGTGCCCCCCAAAGTATGTGTAGCCCTGTGGCTGGGCCATGATTCCCAGTATCTTGTGACTGCCCTGCAGTCTGTAGTTTTCCTGTGCTGTATGTTAAAGGAGTAGGGTGGCGATATGAATCCCCTCGTACCTCCCTGCTCCACTGTAAAGGGAGTTTCCCTGGAGTGTGGCTGAGACGGAAGACGTAAAAGGAAGGAGAAGCAGGCTGAGAATTGGGAACCTCACACCACCAAGAAAGCAGCACCGGGAGAAGAATGTGTCCCTCAGACCTGAGGTTCCTGCACCAAGACGCTCCCCGGACAAAGACGGATGCAGTACCCGACTTTCCTCCAGAGCCGACAGCGGGGAAAGCCTTCCCCGGGAGCGGACACCCTGAATATGGACTTGTAGCCTACCAGACTGTGTAAGAACAAACCTTCCTTTGTTAAAGCCATCCACTCTGGTATTTGTGTCAGAGCAGCCCTAGCTGACTCAAACAGAAACCCTGAACAAGGCCATCTGTATGTCACCTGTTGGGTGGCTAACTGAACTGGTCCCGGTGGAGACAGAGTGCTGTGGCTTGTCCTCGCTGCATCATCTGTTTCAACACTATGTTGGGGAGCCCTGGTGGTGCAGCAGATTAAGTGTTGCAGCTGCTAGCGAGAAGTCAGCGGTTCAGGTTCGCAGCAGCCCAATGGGAAGTCTCCGGGGCAGTTCCCCTCTCCTTTGGGGGTCGCTATGAATCGAAATGGACTCAACAGCAGTGGGTTGAGGTTTACTACCGTAGTGATTAAATACTAAGCATTGCAAAAACAGGCAAATTAATTTTGATGTAATTCTTTAAATGATACTGCCTATTTCAGATGGTACAAACAGGCCACCGTGTGCGGGAAGCAAAAGCAACATGTGAGAGTGTGAACTGTCATTCTTTTCCTTATACATTTAAAGTGTTTCATGTCACAATATTTCCTACTTTTTAAGAAGCAAATTAACAATGAATTATCAAACAGGCACAGCTATTGTTTGTATCTTCTTAATTTAGGCAAAGTGACATTAGACTGTAATGTGCCTTTTCTGGTATGGGGCAGCGCTGGGGCCCTGTGTAACCGATCTGTAGACAGAGAGAACTTTCCTGCTTGGAGCCCAGGAAATGCCGACCGCCTCTGATCTTGACCCGCTGACCGGCCGAGAGATAGCGCATAAAATCGCGAAGAGGGTGACTGAGCACACTGCTGACGTCACCCTCCGGGGCAGCGATGAGCCACAGCGCAGACAGCTGCCCGGTGCAGCAGACCCGCAGAGTCTGGTGTGACAGGTCTCCCTTGTCCTTGGTGGGGGCATGGCGATACCATTTCCTTTCCTGATACTTAGGTCAGTACATTAGATTCTGCAAAGTCTCCTTTTCAACTATTGTTGTTAGCGGCCCTGTTTTTAGCTCAGCTGTGGTTTTCCCCGTTACGTGGCTTGTAAACTGGGTCTCCTCTCACTTCCTGTTGTCTCCTGGGAAATAGCTCAACAGCGACCGGTCCAGTAGAAAAAAGAGAATGCAGGCGCCAGAGAAGCTCTCTCAGTGAAAACGTCTTTATCACCTGGCGGATGTGAAATGACGTGCCCGTCATGTGGGTGACTTCTGATGAGAATGGTGCGTGTTTGCTGCTGTGGGGTTCCGTGGGGTCTTCTGGTCTACAGCAGAGGGGACCCTGCCCACACCTGTGCTGTCCCCACGGTCACTGCTGCGTTGGAGCCCCTGGTGACAGCCACTGTGTCCGTCTATCTCATTGGGGGTCCTCTCTGTCGCCGACCCTACGGTACAGAGCAGAAATCCTTCTCCAGGGACTGGTCCTTCACGATGGCATGTCTAAAACATGGGAGACGTAGTCCCCACCCTCCTCACTTCTGAGGAGCCCTCTGGCTGTCCTTTTCCGAGACAGGCGTGTTTGTCCTTGTGGCGGTCCGCGGCTTGTGCAGTGTTCATCACCAACAGCAGGGCTGAAAGACGTCAGCTCTTCGTCACTCTCCCTCACCACTCTCCCTTGTCACTGCCCAGTCTTCACACACAGACACACGAGGTGACTGAGGACACCATGGCGTGGTCAGGCGCACGTTAGTCCTCAAAGTGACATCTTCACTTTTTAACACTTTAAAGAGGTCTTCTGCAGCAGAAATGGCGCATAGTGCCCTGTTTATAGAGAGAGAAACTCACCCTGGCATTCACAACCAGTTAGTTCTGTCTGTTCCAAAATTACCCAGGATCACGGGAGTCCCACTTTTTTTCTTTACTTTTTTTAGCTTGCCTCAGTAGGTGTGACATCTCATCTCACAGAGAAGGCTGGCAAGGCTTTTGTCATCAGTGGCCCCTTAAAATCTTATGTCCCTAAAGTGTTAGATTTGGTTAGCTTTTTTCTGTTGAGAATCATGTAGTAGTATTGGGCAAAAGTCATCATCCTTGTTTGTCAAACTAATTGCCTAAAATAGGAAACCCTGGCCCGGTGGAGTCAGTGCTGTGTCTGCTCACCAGAAGGCCAGCAGTTCAAACCCATCAGGCACTCCTTGGAAAGTGGGGGGCCGTTCTGCTGCGCCCTCTAGGGTCACTGAGTCGGACCCCACTTGGTGGCAGTGGGTTGGGTTTGCGTTTTGGTGCCTAAGTAGCTGATCATGAAAGTCGCTGGGGGTAAGTCCCACGTGATCACAGAACACAGCACAGGAGCAGCTCTGTGGCCCTCGGGGGATGGGTGGCAGGTTCTGAAGAGAACATGGCTCATCTAGAGGTTTTGTCTTCATTTGTAGGATGTGAAAAGGAAGGGAATGTTTTAATGGTGCTCAGAAGAGAGTGTTTCAAAGGTTGGTGTTGTTTGTTTATGAAGATTTTTTTTAAAGCATTTTTTAAATTTGTGTATCACATCTTAAGTCTTCCCTACTTCCTGTTAAGTAATAACCAAAGGCAGTTTTTAAGGCCTATAATATATTTCTGGATCAGAGGGTATACTGCTGTTCTCAGACTGGTGAGCTTTGAACAAATCTGGCCCAAGCACTGTTAGGTTTTCATTACGAAATAGTGGGCAGCTGCAAATAGTGTGAGGAATCTGGCTAGACGCCCCTCCTCTGGGATGTACCCTAGACGCGGCGGCGGGAGGTGCTCTTGCTGCGCCCCTGCCACTGCCGGTAGGCTCCAGTTAACTGGGGCTCTATCCTGACTTCTGCCCCAGTTACCTACCCAAGTTAGCATCGTATTTCTGAGCATCATTTCATTTCCTCTTTTCTCATTAAAATTAATCTGTGAAAGGTAAGAGTTGCGAGATGTGCACCTCTCCTCCAGTTCAGCTGTCTGACTTCACAGACACACGGCGCCTGCCAGAAATACGTGTTGGCACAGTGGTTTGTGTGCTGTGTCTGCCAACCAGGAGGATGGCAGGGCAAATCCACCGTGCGCCCCTTGGAAACTCAGCAGGACAGTCCTGCTCTGCCCTGCAGGGTCACTGTGGGTTGGAACTGAAACAATGGCAGTGGGTTTGGGGTTTCTTGTTGTTGTTTTTCAAAAAAATAAGGGGAAGAGCCACACCATGGCAAAGGAGGAAGGTGCTTTTAAGTCTGCAGTAATGAGAAAGCAGCTCTGACATCTTCTTAAAAAAAGGAGACATTTTTGTGAGGGAAGCTGGTTCTGTGGGAGTCCTGAGTGCAGCAACAGGCGGGAAGAGGCCGTCGAGCGTGTGTGTTAATTCACTCCCTCGGTCGGGCCTGACCTGAGTCAAGGGGTGTACAATAGTGTCTTTTATTTTCAGCAGAGTCTCCGAAACAGAGGGAAGTGAAGTGAGGTTTGTTAAATCCTTTTAACAGCTGCTGCAAGAAGCCCTCACCGTCACCGTCACCTGCTGAGCTGAAGCAGTAGGTCACTGCTGACAGCTATGCGATCGTCAAGCAGGTGGCCGGGCACACCGGGGGCTGGCCGTCCCCAGTGCACCCAGCCCGGGATGGGAGCTTTGAAGCAGTCAGGTCCTTCATTCACGTTTTGAGGTGTGGGTCTGTCATTTGTTTTCCACTGGGGGTTGAGAAGAGAGAGAGGGGACTGAGCAGAAAACACAGGAAGGATTTTTGCTGCTTATGTCCCTTACACAGTTGCTCCAAAAACAACTTTTTTGTTTAAAATAGAAGTTCCATACTTGGGCCCGACTAGGAAAACAGGTTATTTTCTGTGTCTAGAGAAGTGCAAAATAACTGAGAGAGGTTAAGAATGAAAATCATACTGAGATGGGTTGAAAAACAAAAGGTTCTAAAAACAGTACACAGATTTAGTACACAGTTCATGAAACCATTTTATTATCTCAATATTATGATCTTTTTATCTTGAAAGAAATTAGGGAAGAAGGAAAAGGTTTTCTGTTCTCAGAGCATAGTCGGCAAACGGAGGAGCTGGGTCCTGAACTCAGTGCTCTCGGGCGCTCTGCAAGGACAGAGGGTGAGCAGCATGAAGGACAGTCAGTAACAGAGGCCAGCGGACGTGGCCCGAGGGCCAAACCTCACCCCACTTCTGGTTCTGTGCACAAGGCATTACTGGGACGCAGCCATCCCATTGCTGGGCACGTCGTCATGGGTTCAGTGGCCACTGCCAAGAGCGGACAGCTGCCGGGCCTGAAACAGTTACTCCTGCCTCTGGGGAGAAAGTATGCCGACCCTGACTTAAATCACTATCGGAAGAAGGGAATTCTGATACCAGAATGTAATTCCACACACACACACATTGTGTTCTGTATAGACAAGCATATGTGTAAAGAAACGCTGTGTAGGAAATCCCTGTTCTCTTAGGCCACATGTGTGCACGTGCCGTGCTTGCTCCCCTCTGTGCCCAGTGTGGTAGCTGGTGGTGGCACACTCCTGGTGGTGCCTACGGGCGGTCCATCTGATGCATCACGTTGTGGTAGGGGTGCTCCTGCCCCCTCTGGGTCAGCACTGACCTCGGGTGGTGTGTGTTTGTTACATGTCACTGGCATCTGCACGTCGTGGGGGTTGAGGCTCCTGTCTGAACAGCGCAGGCCGGCAGCACTCCGACTTCTGTGTGCACTCAGGTCACCTAGAGGTTCACTGCGGAGCGCTGCTCCCAGCCTTCGTGAGTCAGGTGACCAGGGTACACTCCGAGAGCTGTCTTTCTGACAAGTTCTCACCTAGTTCTGGTGCTGTAATCTGGTGACCACACTTTGAAAACCACTGAAATATATCACAGAGGTACTGAAAGGGTAGCAGGGACCCAAGAAGCCATTCATGGAGACCACTGGGTTCTTCGGGAATTTACCGCCCTTCCCCGGGGAAGGTCTTCATGTGTTCACCAAGAAGCCCCCTGACTGGCCCTCACGGTCGGCCACCTCAGCTCACGGTCGGCCTGTCTGGGGGGTTCCTGAGGCCGACGACACTCTGATGAAGGTAGGCTGCAACATCTTTCGCCCCCAGAGCAGCTGGTGGGCTTGAACGCCTGACGTTTTGGTGGTTACCTGAGTGTTTTAACCACTGCGCCACAGAGCTCCTTCCAGAGAATTTGCTAAGTAGGGTCAAAGAGGCAGGATTCTAAGTAAAATATGTACTGTGAGAAAGTGAAGTGCTGCGGACAGGGGTGGGAGGTGATTTGCTATAAGCAGGTGTTGTTAAGACTGGAAGGATTTTATGCTCAGAGTTTTTTTAATTGAAAGACCTGTACTCACATACTGGCCTTTCCATGTACAGGTTAACTATGACCTTGGCCGTCTCACTTAACCTCCCTGAACTTGGGTTCTTCATGTAAAACTGGAAAGAACAATGCCAAAATCTCACAAGAATTTTGTCAGAACTAACTGTATGAAAAGCACTGTGTAGAGTTTCTCCAAATGTTAGCTAGAGGGCATGTAAATTCAAAATTTTGATTGTGGAAGAAAGGGGAGACTATCTGGGTGTTACGACGTTACCCGACCACCAGCATAAAGGAGACCTGCCGAGTGTTTTCAAGGAAAGAAATGGTCGTAACTGATGTCACTGAGTTATGAACCTGTATTGGTTTCATTTGTTAGGTATTTCGCTTCAATTCTGAGGTTTGGCCTTCAAATTTCCATTAATTTGAACTGTTTAGACTTTTGTGGTTTTCATTTGTCAAAATTGTTAGCTCTGGGGTATTACTAACACAAATATTGATGTGTAGCTTTGGCCTGTTAGCTATCAATGGAAATCAGAAAATCAATAAACTTAATAGCTGTTCATTACACAGTTGATGCATTTGCAGGACTAGGTTGAGTACTGTCAGTGAGTAATCAATTCAGTCAAAATCGATTACTAGATCCCTGCCAGGAGTTTTTTATAATACACTATTTTATTTATGACTTTATATGGCTAGTGCAGCGCTTTTTCGTGAAGCAGGCTTCTGGCTCATGGGGTCTCATGTTGGCTTGTCATCTGTGGCCCACCCGTTTGGAAACGCCTGGCAGCCTAGAGGCAGCACACCTGGGTGAACTCACCCTGTGGAAGCAGGGCTGTCGGTCTGGGCCCTTCTGAAGAATGTCCTCCAGTGGGGCCGAAAACCAAAACCAGAACACGGGTATGTGCCTAGAGTACGATAAACGCTGGGCTGGGTCTTCACGGAAGGAATCGGTAGGGCAGTGAATTTTGTGAAAGCTGATGTGGTGAGCGGCAGGTGACAGACATTCCAGGCTAAGAGAAGGCGCCTCAGTACGCCACGCTAGAGAATTTCATGGGAAGGTCACTAATCGGTGGTATAGGTTCCAGGGAGGATTCCTGGAGTGGGGAATTCCACACCGGGGTGAAGGAGTCGGTGACAGCTAGCCAGCTGCAAGAAGAAGGGTAGGGTGTTCCAGGTAGAGGGGACAGCATTTGGGAGACCCAGAGACAGTGGGACATGGTGCCCCAGGTCACTGAGAAGCGAATAGAGGTCCATGTGGTAGAAACCAAGTGGTCGACGCAGGAAACGGTTCGTCCCCAAAGCGGAGGCCAGCGGCGCAGGGCACTGCAGGCCGCCTGTGGCAGGAAGAGCAGAAGGAACCCGCCAGGAGCGGGTCTGGGCTGCAGAGCAGTTTTTAAAGGGGTATAAGTGTCTGTTGCTCTAAAACCACACAGCATAACTAGCAGCACCTCGAAGGTCCCTGAAGGAGGAAGATTTGGTGGTGAAGGCAGATGGCCTTTCTGTGTGTGAAGATGTGACCGTTTTCTGTTTTGTGGCACGATGAGGATCATTCTCAAGTGAGGAAAAAAAAATGCGAGGGGAACTGAGCGAAACCCACAGGTGTCCACCTCGTAACCCAGGGCCTTTAGCAGAACTTGGCGTCAGTCTCGGTTTCCAGTCGTGGTGTGTCTCCCGTTGCGTGCCGCTGTGACGCAAGGGCCACGAGCAGCTGCTGCAGCAGGGAGGTGGGTCCGCCCCCAGCCCAGGAGGCCGGGGCAGAGTGCGGGCCGCGCCGGGCGGGCTCTGCTCCTGGCCGGGGCTCGCGTTCCGCCGGCGCCTGCCTGTCGGGCGAGCTGTCCCTGATTCTCCGTGGGCCCGTGTGCAGGCGGGTGTGTTCCCTCAGGCCTGCGCGTCGTGGGCTCCGGTTCCTGGTCCGTTCCTTCGGGTTCTGTACCTCATATGACGTCTCAGAAACCTTGCCCTAACCTGCCGTCATAATCATGTTCTCCTGTGTTGTCTTCTGAAAGTGTGTAGTTTGGTCTACCCCACGTCTGAGGCATGCACCCCCAGAGTGGCTCTGTCTGTGAGGGGCACCGTCCTGGTCCCGGGGGCGTCGGTGGCGCGGTGGCTGGAGCCCCCGACTGCGAGCCGAGGCGTTGGCGTGGGAAGCCCCCAGCTGCTCCGTGGCAGGAGGAGGCGGCTGCACAGTCCCGCTCTGTCCTGGGGGCCGCTGCGAGCGGGAACCGTGGCAGTGGGCTGTTTTGTTTGGTGTTGGGTCTGCTTATTTTCCTACAGAGAGCTGTTTACCCCAACGTATCTGCTGAGTACTGCTCGGCGGTGCCAGCCCAGCGTCAGTCAGGTCTGCCGTGGCCACTCACCCTGGGCACCCTGGTCTATTGCAGAGGTTGGTGGGCTGGTCCCCGCGGTGCCAGTCGGTCTGTCACTGGCTGTGGAGTCAGTCTTGGTGTCTGACAAGGCGAGTCCACCGCCCCACTGCTCCTCTCTGCGAACGCATGTGCTTAATCTTAGGTCTTCCGGGTAAGTTAGAAACACGCTGCGGGAGTTTCACTGTAGACACAGAGAAGCCCTGGCCGACTGACAGGCTTGGGTTAGAGCTGAACTTACATTGAATCCATAGACTGATTTGGAAAGAAGCAGCAGCTTTAGAATATTGAGTCTCGTTATTTCAACATGCTAAAGTTCTCCATATTTGTTTAGGTTCTTCCTTAGTGTTGTTAATAAGGTTTTGTAGTTTCATCCCTAGAAGACTAGCACTGCATTTGTTGAACTTATTTCTAAGTGCCGTATGTTTTTATGCTATTCACATGGCGCCGTTGTAAAAATTATGATTTCTGTTCATGGCTGATGGGCAGAAATGCACTTGACTCTTGAAGATTTATTTTGTCTCTAACAAGTTACCTGTAGATACTTGTAGGTTTTCCGCAGACAATCCTATTGTCTACTAATAGTTAACTTTTTGTTTGTTCCTTTGGGGGCTGTTTAACCCTAAATTGTGGCAGCTGTCACCCCTGTGTTTGTGATCTCAAAGGAATTGTTTTTAACATTTTTCCATTAAGTGTGGTGGTTGCATAGCCTTTGAAACCTTCATTTTGGATGAAGTGCATCTTTTCACTTGTTCTGCTTGGTGGTGGATTCCCTTTTCCTGATGAAAGCCGTGCCCTTCCATTCTTAGTTTGTTTGTACTCGCAGAGCAATGTTCAATTTTATTAGAGTTCAGTTTTTTTACTTTAGTTTTTCTCCTTCAGTCAGATAGCCGTGTTAACTATGTCAGTGCCTCTTCCAGTGGTGAACCAAGTTTGTGGGTCTTAGGGTGAATCCAGCATGATCAGGACACGTTCTTTTCTACAGGCATTGACTTCATGTGCTTATATGTAAACTCTTCACATATATATACATGTGTATATGTGTATGATATGAGGCCCGACAATTTATTCCACAAAATGAATTGTCCTAAGTGCTACCTGCACTCCTCATTGCTGAGTGTCACTGTACAGTCCCCTTTGAGGTCCCTCTTGGGAAGCTGTGCACTAGCACCAACCCCCAATCCGCCCTTCAAAGCAGTTTTGGAAGTCTTTCTGGAATAGTCCTTGTGTACGATGGCACGGTGGCGAGTCCGTGAACTTAATTGTCTAGCTGTCTGTGAGGGAGTTTTTAGCCAGTAAACAAATAACTGTACTGGAACACCCGCTCTGCTCCCCTGATCTGGCCCCCAGTGACTTTTTTCTTTACTTGAAGATAAAGGAAATAATGAAAGGAGGACATATTGGTGACATTCAGGACATCAAGGGCAGTATGACAGCAGCTCCAATGGCCCTTCCAGAAAGAGTTCCCAGATTGTTCTGAAGCGCAGACTGCGTGCAGGTGTCAGCACACAGTCTGCCAAGGGGAGTATTTAGAAGGTGACCCTAGTGATACTCAGCAGTGCCCTACGGACCACTTTTCCTAGGGGGGTTCTCAAACTTAATTGTCAGACTGTGTGTGTGTGTGTGTGTGTGTGTGTGTGTGTGTGTGTGTGTGTGTGTGTGTGTGTGTGTTCGTGAATGTTTTTGCGTGGTCACGCACCTGTGTGTGTGTCTCAGTCATCTAGTGCTGCTGTAACAGAAATACCACGGGGGGGCGGAGTCAAGCTGGCGGACTGAGCCCACGTCTCCTTCTATCCCTCTGGAAACCAAGACCTGAAGTGACAATCAAACAGAGCCTTCTGAGCACCTAATCCGCCTTAGGACACGGCACAGAGCTGTTAATTGGGACTTCATACTACTCAGCGAAAAACCTCCTCTCTCTCTCTGACTCCCACTCCTGGCTAGCCCCGGCTCTCACAGACGGAAGGTAAACGCACCATTCTGACTTTTTTTCCCTCGGTCTCGGCTGGCGGGCGGAGCTGGGCCTTGCCTGGCGGCTGGACTCAGATGCGCTGCTGGGGGGATAGGCAGGCGAAATTCCCATGTTCTGAGAGCCAGGCTCGGGACTCTGTTAATCTAGACACGTTGAGCCTTTCGTTTTGTAGCTGGCTCGGTGGGGTTTGTGCGGAGCTCCGTGGTCAGGGTGCGGGACGCCATGTTGGTACCGAGATTTTAGCGGGACCTCGTTCTTAGCCTGGGAGCCAGCACCTGCAAACGGGACAGCGCTTCTCCGACAGAAAAGTGGTGATTTTGCACAGTGCTGCCTACGTTGGGGGCCCTGCATCGGAAGCAGAGGAATCACTGCCTCTCGGCACCTTTAGCCCCTCTGTCTGCTGCCTGTGTGGAGGACGCCATCTTGGATACGGTGGCTGCAGCTGGACCTAGTTCTTAGCTTGGGAGCCAGAGCCTGCCCACAAGAGAGCGCTTTTCTATCACAAAACCAGTACTCGACGCAGTGTTGGCTAAGGCTAGGCCCTGTCAGCAGAGGCCACCAGGGCGCTAGCAGTGCTGTATTCTGAACTAGTCTGTTATCATCTGGGGTTGGATATAGTGGCGCTTACTTTGTCAGATGAGAAGAGGGACCTCTACACCTGAAAACCTAACTGACTTGTGAACTGGTCAGATACCTTTTGCTTTACATTTGAAGACAGCCTAGAGAAACATTTGCAATCCATCCTCACAGTACCTCTTCCAGCCTCTGTATACTCACATGGAACCCAAAAAGCAACAGACAATTGTGGCATACAAGCAATCACTCATGGCTTCAGAAGGCTCCCAAACAAAGCAACCAAGGAGTTTTCCAGATGAAGAAACTTTTATGAAAGCATCAGGAAGTGAATACAAATTGATTATATATAGAGGCCTTCTAGACCTTATACAAAACGCAGCAGAACAAAGTGAAAAATTAAGCAAGCTGTTTGATCTGATGGAACGCCAGTACTCTGAAATCCAACAGATCAAGAAGAAAATCAAAGACATAGGAACTTCCATGCAAAGCCAAGAAAACAGAATGGAACAAATGGAAAAAAGAATTTCTGACTTGGAAGACAGAGCTACTGATGCCAGCGTCTATGAGCAGAAATCAGAAAAAAGAAACAAGAAAAATGAAGAAACATTTAGAAGCATGTGGGACTCTATCAAGAGGAACAACCTTCGATTAGTTGGAGTCTCTGAACAGGGTGAGACAACTGAGAACACAGAGAGTATTGTTGCTGAGCTGCTGAAAGAAAACTTCCCAGAAATCATGAAGGAAGAGAACATAGACATCTCAGATGCATATTGTACGCCACCCAATATAGATCTCAAAAAAAAGACTCGAAGACATACTATAATCAAGCTTAACAAAACGAAACATAAGCAGCAACTCTTAAAGGCAGCAAGACTCAAGGCAAAGCTAACATTCAGAGGGAAACCCTGTAGGCTGTCATCAGATTTCTCAGCAGAAACCATGCTGGCACGGAGACAGTGGCATGACACATTCAGTGTCTTGAAGGAGAAGAACTTTCAACCAAGAATTATATATCCTGCAAAACTGTCTTTCGAATATGAAAATGAAATTAAGACATTCCCAGATAAACAGAAACTCAGAGACTTTGTAAAAACCAAACCCAAACTACAAGAAATATTGAAAGAAGTTCTTGGCTTTGGCTTAGAAGAACAAAACCACTAACTTTATAATTTAGAACTACACACTACTCAATACTCTACTCATTTAGGGAAGGCTCCAAAGTAAATCACAGCTTTGATATGGAAAGAAGCGATCCAGTGATCATCATGAAAACTATGGTGTCATCATAATAAAAAGAGCGATGTAGTACAGTCATTATAGTCCTTCCAGATGGAGAGGAAGATGACAAGACTGGTAGTAATTAAAATTGGGTTTATAAATAGTTTATTAAGGGGGTTCATAGGGGCAGCTGTAAAGCACAACAAAGATGTATCATACCATTTGAAGAAATCTAACACACGAGTCTCAACAACTATAAAACCAGTTCTGAAAAAGGTGAAAAATCAACTCACAAAAAAGAATGTCCCAGAACAGACTAATAAGAGCAACAGAGAAAACATCAACATAAAAATAAACATATCACAATAGCAGCAGTGAACACAAACCTATCAATAATTACATTGAATGTAAATGGACTGAATGCTCCAGTAAAAAGACACCAAGTGTCATCTTGGATCAAAAGACATGACCCATCCATATGTTGACTACAAGAAACTCACTTGAGACCTAAAGACAGGAACAAACTGAAAATTAAAGGATGGAAGAATATATATCAAGCTAACAATGAACAAAGAAGAGCAGGGGTGGCAATTCTAATCTCAGACAAAATCAATTTTAATGTCAAATCCACCATCGTGGACAAAGATGGTCACTATTTGTTGCTGAAAGGTTCAGTACACAAGCAAGACTTAACTATATGAAATATTTATGCACCTAATGCCAGAGTACCTAAATATGTCGAAGACACACTGACTACACTCAAAAGAGAGTTAACTGACTCCACAATAATAGTGGGAGACTTTAACACTCCACTCTCATTACTAGACAGATCATCTAGAAAAAAGCTCAGTAAAGATACAGAAGACCTCATTGACACAATTAACCAACTAAACCTCATTGATATATACAGAACTTTCCACCCATCAGCAGACAACTACACCTTCTTCTCCAGTGCACATGGAACATTCTCCAGAATTGACCACGTGATAGGCCATAATGCAATGCTCAACAAAATCCATACCATTGAATTACTGCAAAGCATCTTCTCAGATCATAAAGCCATAAAAGTCTAAATGAATAGCAGAAAAAACAGAGATAGAAAGTGGAACTCTTGGAAACTGAACAACATCTTGCTCAAAAAAAAATGGGTTATAGAGGAAATCAAGGATGAATTAAAGAAATTCATGGATTCCAATCAGAACGAAAACACTTCCTACCAGAACCTGTGGGATACAGCCAAAGCAATGCTCAGAGGTCTGTTTATCTCCATAAATGCACACATCTGGAAGGAAGAAAGAAACCAAATCAAGGAACTAACTCTACAGCTTGAACAAGTAGAAAGAGAACAACAGAGGAACCCCTCGGGCACCGGAAGAAATGAGATCATAAAGATTAGAGCAGAGCTAAATGAATTAGAGAATAGAAAAACAATTGAAAAAATTGAAAAGACCAAAAGCTGGTTTTTTGAAAAGATCAACAAAATTGATAAACCACTGGCTAAACTTACTAAAGAAAAGCAGGAAAGGAAACAAATAACCCAAATTAGAAATGAGAGGGGAGTTGTCACCACAGATCCAACAGAAATCAAAAATATCATAACAGAATACTATGAAAGACTGTACTCTAACAAATTTGAAAACCTAGGGGAAATGGACCAATTCCTGGACTCATACCACCTACCCAAATTATCACAACATGAGGCAGAACAACTTAATAAACCCATCACAAAGAAAGAGATTGAAAAGGTCATCAAAACACTGCCAACCAAAAAAAGTCCAGGCCCAGATGGCTTCATGGCAGAATTCTACCAAGCATTTAGAGAAGAGTTATCCCCAATACTACTGAGACTATTTCACAGTATAGAAAGGGATGGAGTACTCCCAAACTCATTCTATGAAGCCAGCATAACCCTGATACCTAAGCCAGGGAAAGATCCAACAAAGACAGAGAACTACAAACCAATATCACTCATGAACCTAGATGCAAAAATCTTCAACAAAATTCTTGCCAACAGAATACAACAACATATCAAGAAAATAATCTATCACGACCAAGTGGGGTTCATACCGGGGATGCAAGTCTGGTTCAACATCAGGAAAACAATTAATGTGATAAACCACACAAATAACACAAAAGACAAGGATCACCTGATTTTGTCCATTGATGCAGAAAAGGCATTTAATAAAGTCCAACCCCCATTCATGCTAAAAACTCTTAGCTAAATGGGCATAGATGGCAAATTCCTCAACACAATAAGGGCCATTTATACAAAGCCAGTTGCCCACATCATCCTGAATGGAGAGAGACTGAAAGACTTTCCCTTGAGATCAGGAACTAGACAAGGATGCCCACTCTCACCTCTCCTATTCAACATTGTGCTAGAAGTTCTAGCCAGAGCAATTAGACAAGACGAAGAAATAAAGGGCATCTGCATCGGCAAAGAGGAAGTTAAAATCTCCCTGTTTGCAGATGATATGATTGTATATGCAGAGAACCCCAAGGAATCTATAAGTAAGCTACTCAAACTGATAGAAGAGTTCAGCAAAGTCTCAGGATACAAGATAAACATAAGTAAATCAGTGGGATTCCTTTATACCAACAACGAGACTGTTAAGGAGGAAATTATCAAATCAATACCATTTACGATAGCCCCTAAGAAGATAAAGTACCTACGAATTAATCTAACCAGAGAAACAACAGACCTTTACAAAGAGAACTACAAGCCCTTACTACAAGAAACTAAAAGAGACTTAGATAAATGGAAAAACCTACCCTGCTCATGGATAGGAAGACTTAACATTGTGAAAATGTCTATTTTACCCAAAGCAATTTATTTATATAATGCAATCCCAATACAAGTTCCAACATCATTTTTTAATGAGATGGAGAAACAAATCAATTTTGTTTGGAAAGGGAAGAAGCCCCGGAGAAGTAAGGTACTACTAAAGAAGAAGAACACACTGGGAGGCCTCTCATTACCCGACCTTAGAACATACTACACTGCCACAGTGGTCAAAACAGCCTGGTACTGGTACAAGAACAGACAGATTGATCAATGGAACAGAATTGAGACCCCAGAGATGACACCATCTGCCTATGAACAGCTGATATTCGACAAAGGCCCTAAGACATTAAACTGGGGTAAAAACAGTATCTTCAACAAATGATGCTGGCAAAATTGGTTATCCATCTGCAGTAAACTGAATCAAGATCCATATCTTACACCTTATACAAAAACCAACTCCAGCTGGATAAAAGACCTAAATATCAAACCTAAAACGACAAAGCTCATCCAAGAAAAGGTAGGAACAACAATGGAAGTTTTAATACACAATGAGGACAGACTCCAAAATCTGTCAAAGAAACCTCAATCAACAGAAGAGAAAATAGATAAATGGGAACTATTAAGAATCAAACACTTTTGCTCATCCAAAGACTTTATTAATAGAATTAAAAGAACACCCATAGAATGGGAAAAAATATTTGGCAACTGTATGTCAGACCGACGCCTGATCTCCACAATCTATAAGATACTACAAAATATGAAGAAGAAGATAAACCATCCAATTAAGTGATGGGCAAAGGAGATGGACAGACACTTCACTAAAGAGGAGATCCAGGCAGCCAAAAAACACATGCAGACATGTTCACGATCTTTAGTTTTAAAGAAATTCAAATCAAGACAACAATGAGATACCATCTCACCCCAACAAGATTGGCCATGATCCAGAAAACACAAAACAACAAATGCTGGAGAGGCTGTGGAGAAAGTCGAACCCTTCTACACTGTTGGTGGGGATGCAAAATGGTCCAGCCTCTTTGGAAGGCAGTCTGGCACTTCCTTAAAAAAATGGATATCGATATGCCATTTGACCCAGTAATTCTACTACTTGGAATATATCCTACAGATTCAAGGCCTTTCACACCAACGGACACACGCACCAGAATGTTTATCGCAGCACAGTCCATGATAGCAAAAAGATGGAATCAACCCAGATGCCCAACAATAGAAGAATGGATAGGTAAACTATGGTACATATACTCAATGGAGCACTACACAATGGTAAAGAATAACGATGATTCCAGGAAACATCTCCTAACCTGGTTTCAACTGGAAGACATTATGTTGAGTGAAAGTAGTCAGCGACAAAAGGACAAACACTGTATGAGACCTCTACAATAAAGACCTCAAAAACAGACTTGTGTATAGAAGAAAAGACTCTTTGACAGCTGCAAGGGAGGGGAGGGAGGGAGGGTTAGGGGAGGAGGGTTTAGTTTAGATAGTTACTAGAAATCTAGTTGGGAGAAAGCAGTGATAGCACACATTAGAAACAAGAACAACATTAAGTGGACTTTAGCATAACTTGAGTACTCCTTCCATCTTGACTCAATACTGCAAGGATAGAGTAGCTGGGGCAGGGGGCGGGGGACCATGCTCTTAGGCGAATTCCAGGCCAATTGGCACAACTAGCATTTTTCTAAGAGAGCTCTCTGCACCCCACATTGGTGAGTGGCGTCTGGGGTCTTAAAAGCTGCCAAGCTGCCATCCGAGGACACAGCAAATGGTCCCAACTCAGCAGGAACGGATGCTCACCAAGGACCAAAATGACATGCGATAAAGACAACCGAGAAGACGGAGAGACCCACAAGAGTGGGTGCCTACATCGACTTGGGACTGGAAGAACCGGATGGTGCCTGGCCACCACCAGTGATAGCCATGACAGAGCTCACAGAGAGGAGCCTCACTGGCAACACAAGAATAAAGAGGTGCATCATGAGATCTCCACTAAAAGACCTCAGTTGATGGTCCAGCAGTTTTGGGGGTCCCCTGACAGCATGGCCCCTGGCCCTGATGCTGCCCTTTCCCATAAATTATAACAAAGGTCCACTCTTTGGACAGGAATGGATTGGACTTGGCAATGCAGAGTGACCATATATTGGAAGTACTTTGTGGTTCTATACATCTACAGGATATCATCTTGCTGACCTCTGGCAGGAGGAAGGGGAGTGGACGGACAGGAGGGGAAAGGAGGTTGTTGGGAGGATGAGACATGTATGGAGCAGAGAGGAATAGTGTGCAGTCACTGGACAGGGAGAACAGTGGAAGCTGCATTTAGGTGGGCATGTAAATTTATACGTGAATGTACATTTTCACTCAGTTATGTTAAATAAAAATAAAGAAAAAAGAAGAAATACCACAAGTAGATGGCTTTACCGAAAGGAAATTCGTTGCATCCAGCAAAGTAGACTAAAAGTCCAAATTTAGAACAGGGGCCCCAGGGGAAGGTTTCTCTGCTGGCTCTGGAGGGAGGTCACTGTGGCCATTCTTCTCCTCGACTGGAAGATTCTGAGGCATGGGGACACCTGGCCCAAGGGGCATGCTCTGCTCCCAGTGCTGCTTTCTTGGTGACAGGACGTCCCCCAAATCAGTCTGCTAGCGTCCTGCTTTCCATCTCGGTCTGCCTTGGGGCACAGTACAGTCCACATACTGAGCCCCCCAGCAGAACTGCTGCCCGGCCTCTCGTTAATGTCACAGAGGCAGGACTTATAACTTACAGGAACACCGCGCAGGACCAGAATCATGGCCCAGCCAGAGTGCCGCCTGTGCTTGTCGGGGCCCACAGTTCCGCTTGTGACAATGTGTGTATGTATGTGTGTGTGTACGGTGTGCGTAAGTGTGTCTATATGTATCTGTAAGCTTTTTTATGCTTTTTGTATCTGTGTTCATTAGTTGTGCCTATAACTTTTCTTTTTCTTTCTTTTGTTTGTTCTTTCTGTCTCAACTTTGTGTATGGCTCTAGACCTGATAGGGTAGCAAGATTATGCTACCTAACAAAATGAGTTGGAAAGTAAGTTTGTGTACTGTTAGAATTATTTTTTCTTCGAAGGTTTGTTAGAATTTTTTTCTGTAAAACCTTCTGAGCCTGGTATTTGTAGAAAAAATTTTAGCAGATGATTCAGTTTCTTCATGGGTTAGAGGATTGTTAGGACGGTTCTCTTCGTTTTTGGTCTCTGTGGATTCCTTATGTCTTTAATCTCAGTGACATATGTAATTTGATTGTGAAAATGTTTTATCTTTATTATATCTTGTTCAACAGAAGAAGAATTTAAAGAATCTAATTTTTATAATCTAGGAAATGGAAGTCTTCATTGAAACTTAATATCCCTCTCAAGTGTGACTTAGCGATTAGTCCACTAAAACTGCTCTTCTCAAGATCCCCAGCCCTCTCTTAGTGCCAAATTTGGTGAGATTATTCTCATCGTATTCAGTTTGTCAGCAGCGTTCAGCATAGCTGACTGTGCCTTTCTCTTTAAAACTTTGTCTCACTTCCGATGGCAGAGTGTGTCCCTGGTTTTCCTGGACTCACGCTGTCTCTTCTCCTGCCTGGTCTCCAGGTGTTGGTGTCCACGGAAGTCAGATCCTTTCCTTTTCTCTCTCGGTATTTTCTCTTAGGTGAGCTGATCACTTTCTGCTGTGGTTAAATGCCGTGTGAATGCTTTTACTTCAAAATTTATAGTTTCAGCCCTGACATTCTACACTTGTTGACTTCAAAAAAAATCTACTTAATGTCATAACAGGCATCAGAGAGTCACTGTCTTTAAAACTAAGGTCCTGACAGCTCATCTTAGTGGTTGGCACCACCTTTATGCAGCTCCTTCGGTGAGAGACTTGCCCGCCAGCCCTGTCTCTCGCTCCGTCACCCTCCACTCACCTTCTTCCTGGTCCTGGATGAATCTGAGCGCATTATGCAGAGTGAGATACAGCAGTCACCAAAGGACGCATATTGTGTAAGACCACTACTGCAGAAGTTCATGGGAAGGCGTACACAAAAAGAAACAATCTTGGCTGGTTGGGAGGGAGGGAGGGGCGGGCATGGGAAAAGCTCTAAATAAACGACAGACAAGCAGCAGCAGGGCTGCAGGGTGAGACAGCAGACAGTCCTGAGGAGGCTGGCACAGCGTGTTGAAGGCGAGGTCTGGAGGCTCCAGAGAGACACCCAGGCTCCCCGAGGGACTGAAGGACTGGCTGAGGGCGCCGCGGACCGTGGTCTCAGGGAGCTTTGGCCTCAGTTGGCGTTGCGTAGTTCATAAAGGAGATGTTAAACGTTCCCCTCAGCTGGGTTAGCTTGTGAGCAGCCGTCTGAGATTCTCCACTGGCCTCCCCCCTGGGGAGCAAAGGAGAAAGCAGAACCCCGGAGACACAGGGGAAACATCAGCCTGAGGGCTGACCGGCCGCAGGGCCCACAGCCCCCGCCAGGCTGAGCCCAGCACAACTAGGGGGTGCCCGACGACCACCACCGGCCGCTCTGACAGAGGTCCCGGTCGAGGGTCCTGGCAGCGCTGGAGGAAACCGGAGGACAGAACTCTAACTCACAAAAGACGAAGCCTTGTAGTCTGGCAGAGACTGGAGAAACCCCGAGGGCTGGGTCCCCGGACACCGCTGTAGCTCAGGAATGAAGTCACTTCTGGGGTTCACCCTTCAGCCAAAGATGAGGGAGACTCCTACGTCAGGACTGAAAGGGCACATCGCCAGGGGACTCGGACAGGAAGGCAGGGGGGACAGGAAGCTGCTACCAGGGAAGCCAAGGCTGAGAAGGGAGGGTGTTGGCATGTCATGGGTTGGCGACCCATGTCACAGAGCAATGTGGGTGCTAGGTGTGTAAGGAGAAACTTGTTTGTTCTGTAAACTTTCATCTGCAGTATAATAAAAATTTTCTCAAATCATCAAAAAAGGTGAGAGATGTTTGAGGTAAACCAAAAAAAAATAGGTCTCTGTCTTCTCTGTCAGCCCTGGCCTGAGTCCGTGTCCTGTCTTGTCGGACTCCTGTGGCAGCCTCACAGCGGTCTCTGGGCATGCTGGATGGTGACCAGTGGCTGCCCTAGACTGAGTGCTCTGGCAAGGCCTCCCTGAGGCGCTGGCATTTAGAATACGTCTGCATGACAAGGATCCAGCTGTGCCCGGGGTATTCCCGGCAGAAGGCACAGCCTCTGTGAGCTCGGAGGGTTTAAAGAACTGCCAGGAAAGGCCCCTGCACCTGAGACAGGAGTCCGAGCTCGGGGTTCTGAGTTTTGCAGAGGATCATGTGGAGCTTTGGAAGTAAAGGTTTTGAATGTTACTCTAAGTGTGATACAAAGCAAATGAAAAACGGTCCTGTGGATTTAGGAATCCAGAGAAACACCGACGTGGTGAATCTGCAGCTGCAGGACCGTGTCAGGGTTGGAGCTGAAGATTTCAGGGTCCTCAGTGTGTAAACCGAGAACCAAACCCACTGCTGCTGAGTTGATTCAGACCCACAGCTACCCCAGAGCAACCCAGGTAGAACCCTCTAACCCAAGGCTGTCAGTCTCCATGGAAGCAGGACGCCCCGCCTCTCTCCTGTGGGGTGGCTGGTGGATTCAGACCCAGAGCTGAGGGTTTTAACCACTGCTCCACCAGGGGCGTTTCGTCAGGTACACAGGTGACGTTTATAGCTGTAGGTCACTGGGATGCGAGCTGTACCTAAGGGAGCCAGCACGTTCTCCCTGGCACTCAGTGTACAGCAGAACAGGAGCACTCGGGGGAGCTGCGCCTCCCTGCCGTTGTGGGTTCTGGACAGAGGCTGTGCCCTGCTGATGATTACAGCCGGAGGGAGAAACTGGGTTCATGAATGTGTTTACTGTACAAGATTTTTGAAGGGAGGACAGAGAGAGACGCTGAAACTTCTCAATCCATTTTCTGACTATTTTGGTCAAGTGGCCTTATGGTGTGTCAGGCAGTAATTGCTTCCAGGAGCTTGTTTTACTGCCTGAGTGGTCGCTGTCTCGTGGCTCTGGGACTGTTGACCTCCTGTGTCCATCTGGCTGCTGGGATCGAGCCGAGTCAGCCTGTGAAAGCAGTTCTTGAAATGTTTAAAATTAATTGCGGATTTGCAGTGGCTTCGTTTTCAAAGGTTTATTTTGAGAACTAATGTTGTTACATGCGATCATTTTTGTGATTATTCAGTGAGTTTAGGTAAGCCTGAAAGTGTGTGAGCTGTGTGTGTGTGTGCATGCAAAATTTATTTTATGTCATTCTTAGTGTTTAGGGGTTGAGATTGTGTTCTGTGTTTTTTTACGTTTTTTGTTTGGAGTGCAACATCTGGCTGGTATTTCCTGACGAGTGCAGTTCCGGGTGCCTCGGACTGGTGTGTAGACAGAGGGCGCACAGTTCTCCATCTGTCTGTGCCCGTTATAGGTGTTTGGGGGCAGATTGTAGAGGCCTGCACACTCATCGCCACCGGCCTTGCCGTCCCCCAGTTCCCTGAGATCACAGGTCTCTACGACACCAGTGACCTGCTGGTGGCTGGCAGAAGCCCAGAAGGACTTAAAATGGATGAAGTGGAGATTGTTCGGATGTTATGTTCTTTTAGTTAGAATTCTGCCCTGAAGCCGCTGTCCCCCTGGCCTGACAAGGGGTGTCACCAGCAGACGCGCGTGTGACCGCACAGGCATCGTGAGGATGTTCTTTGCCATCTGCGTCTTGTAGTGTCCCTTCACTCTGTCCTGTGAAACCCCCTGTGGGCCTCATGCCCAGGCTTA
Organism: Heterohyrax brucei; assembly: GCA_028571685.1. Lineage (NCBI taxonomy): Eukaryota > Metazoa > Chordata > Mammalia > Hyracoidea > Procaviidae > Heterohyrax > Heterohyrax brucei. Next base: position 72,307,497 of record CM053163.1, read on the forward strand.
GCATCCACACAGTCCCGGTGTTTCCCTCTGTCCCTCAGCCCTGGATGTCTCTGTCCTGCACACCTGCCAGTCCTCCAGGGCCTTGTTCTCCTGTGGAACTAATGGTCTCACCCCTAGAAGCGTTACTTCCTTCCAAGAGTTCATATCTGAAGTCTAGTGGTCCCCATGTCATCCCTCAGAGGGGAGGATGGCAGTCCAGTGGACAGATGCCCCGAGACAACACCGTCTCTTCACCTGTCTGCGCAGTCAGGCTCGTTGGTGACGTGGCCACTGTGTGGTGCGGAGCATTCTGTCTGCTGTGGAGACTGCCGCTGGTCGGAGGCGACTGACGGCCGCTGTTAGTGCCACTTTGTGCCTGTAGCTGGTTGCAGAGGGACAAGCCAGCATGTGGGCGTTGTTTCCCGTTTGCAGATGCCTCCGGCCCTGTGTCTGCACTCAGCTCTGCTCCTCTCCGCAGCTGACGGGCTCTGACCAGAGTCTGTCTGGAGCCCGGTCTGTCCAGCTGGCGTGCAGGTGGCACGCAGTCTGGTTTCTGGGTGCCGTGTGTTGGAAGCTGGTTGGAATGTGGAAACTTCTCCGTTTTCATAAGGGTATAATCATTACCATTAGGAAGTTTCCACCTTAAAAGCCTACTGGCCTGTTTTTCTTAAAGTGGAATCTCAAAACTCACGTCAGTAGCCTACCCTACTGTGGTATTGTAATTGGAAATATGTATGTAGACATACATACACAGACACACAGAGACACACAGCATGCGTACAACTCATAGTTCTAACTTAAAAAAAAAAGAGAAAGCCACACCTGTTGAGCGAATCAATGTGGACTCATAGCCAGCCTACAGGACAGAGTAGAACTGCCCCTTAGGGTCTCCATGGGGCAGCTCGTGGCTTCGCACTGCTGAGCTTTTGGTTAGCAGCCACGCTCTCAGCCGGTGCACCATCAGGCTCCGTCTCCAACCTCCTGTCGTGTGTTTCCATCACATTGTCCAGGGGGTTTGATGCCTGTCCCAAGTTAGCAGTAAATTAAGAGTCATAACATGCCCCTTGATGTAGCTGGAACAGCTGTATTTTAGCACAGAACCCGCCCTGCTGTCATACTGTAGATACTGTGGCGTGGAAGGCTTTTCCGGGGCTAAAACCAAGAGAGGCATTTGCATTGCTTTGATGGGAAAAAACTATGAATGAGCAACAAAGTGTTGCTGCCTTCTTTGACCAGATAGATAGGAGATATCAGCAGAGACTTCAGGGGGATGCGTGTGTGAGTGACTTCTGAAGTGGTCATCTGAGGAGTGGAAATGACTGACCTGACCCATGTAATTTGGGGTCTGTGGCCTGAACGGGTAGAAGTCTCTAATGGTTCTGACCGAGACGGGTGTGGCCCGTGGTGCCTTGATGTCACCTTCTGCCTCCCACCCCAGGAGAGCTGCCGTCTACATTGTCCACTGTCCTCTCTTCTCCTTTCTGATTCTTCTGTCACAGTGACACCTGAGTACGGTCGTCATTCATCGGCCAAAAAACAGCAAACTTCGCCATCGACGTTTTCTTACACATTTTGTTCCACTGTTTTTTTTATGTGGCCACCCCTTTATAAAGTGGCATGAATACGGCCCAGTTTGGGGCTGTCAAAATGAAGATTTGCAGTGGTGCTGTCTGTGTGTCAGAAATAACATGTTTGCACTGGGATTGTTTGCAGAAACCATGGCCTAACTGACCGTGGCTTCCTAGTCCTTGTCTGAGTGCCGTTAGCTGCCGTCGAGTCGGCTTCCAGCTGTGGCACCCCTGCACACCTTGGAACAAAGCCCTGCCCGGCTCTTCTCCTGGCCTGGCCCTCTGCTGTCCCCTAGACAGCTGCAGATGAGACCCGTGCAAAGGTTTTTCAGGGCCGATTTTCAGAGGTGGATCCCCGCCATTCTTCCCGGTCTCTAGAAATCGGGAAGCCCCGCTGATCCTGAGCACTCACGGCCCCACCCAAGCCTCCACTGACGGGCAGGTGGCAGCTGAAGGAGCGCCAGCCACGAGTCGAACCTGGGTCTCTCGCTTGAAAGGTGAGAATTCTCCCACTGAACCACCACTGCCCTCCAGTTTTAAACAGTGTCTGATTAAATACTTAACACTTGGAGAGTCGCTGGTAATCATTTGTATTTCAAATCACTCCTGAAATTGAATTTCATTATACGTTATGTTTTATATCCTGATGCTAAAATTTGAAAGCGCTGTGGCCTAGTGGTTAAGTGCTCGGGCAGCTAACCTCAGCGTCAGCAGTTCAGATTTGCCAGGTGCTCCTTGGGAACTCGGTGGGGCAATTTTCTGTTCTGTAGGGTTGCTGTGAGTCAGAGTCGACTCAGCAGCAGTGGGTTTGGTTTGGATTTTAATTCGTCATGAATAGTAGGAGCAAAGTTTTTACTAGAATCAATTTTATAGGAAATGTAAATAACCTAGAATAATTAAAGTGGTTTTAAAAAACAGTAAAGTTGGATGACTTACACTCCGTGGTTGTGAGACTTACTGTAAAGCTGTAGAAATCCACGCTGTGGATCGTTGGGAACTTAGACGTGTGGAAATGACAAAGACACAAAATTGACCCCCACTCAGATGGTCAGTTCGATCTCGGTGCAGACACAAAGTTCAGTGAGAAGCGTGTTTTCAACAAATAGTGCTTCAAAACTGGAAACACTTATGAGGAAAAATCAACATTGAAACTTACCTCACATCACCCACAAAAGTCAGCTTGAAATGGGTCCTAACCAGAAGAACCAAGCCCGTCACTGCTGAGTCGGCCCTGGCGCCGGGTGGCCGTGTGCTGCAGAGCAGGCCCGCTCCGGAAGGGGTCCTTGGCTGGTACCCGGATGGAAGCAGATTGTCATGGAGTTTCCCAGGAGCGCCTGGTGGGTTTGGCCTGCTGACACTTATGTTAGCAGCTCTAGCACTTAACCACTAGGCAACAGGGTTTCCAAATTTTAGCATCAGGGTATAAAATATAACATACAATGAAGGTCAGTTTGTTCTTGCACAGTGTTACCAGATTAGCCATCCTTACACTGCTTGTGCTCCTCTCACTAGGTGAGAGGCCTAAACATAGACAAGGCCCACTGTGTCACGTGGGGACCATGCAGTAGGTGACAGGCCTAAATACAGACACACAAGACCCATTGTACCACCCAGGGACCATGCACTAGGTGACAGGCCTAAATACAGACACACAAGACCCGTTGTACCACCCAGGGACCATGGACTAGGTGACAGGCCTCAGTACAGACAAACAGGGCCCATTGTGTCACCCAGGGATCGTGCTCTCAGTGACAGGCCTAAATACAATCAAGCAAGGCCAATTCTGTCACCCAGGGACTGTGAACCAGATGACGAGCCAAAATACAGACAAACAGGGCCCATTTTGTCACCCAGGGACCATGCACTAGGTGGCAGGCCTAAGTACAGACAAAGCATGTTGCCGTTAAGTCCACTCTGACTCACAGACACTGGGTACAACAGGGTAGGTCTGCCCCACCAAGTTTCCCAGGAGTGCTGGGTGGATTCCACATGCCAAACTTTTTGTTAGCAGCTGTCGCATTTAACGACTTTGTCACCAGAGTTTTCCAAGGCCTGTTTTACCTAAAATTACAAAACATGCAGGAGAATATCTCTGTACCCTGAAGGTAGGCAAAGTTCTTCAGTATGACACAAAACCATGACTCGTTTTAAAAAATAATAAATTGGACTTTTTTAGGATTAAATGTTTACATTATGGGAGAAAAAGGGCAAGTCACAGAAGAGGAGAAAATGGTAACGTTGCATGTGGCTGACAAAGGATGTGTATTAAGAATAATTAAAGAATTCTCGTAACTCAATAATGAGAAGACAACTCAGTTAAAAAAAGTAAAGAGAAACACGGGCATCTCAAAAACAAGCTGTATGAATAATGAGTAATTCCATGAAAAAAATGTAAACCACCCTCAGTCGTTGGAAAAATGCAAATTAAAACATGAGAGAGATAGCAGAGCGTACCTGTTAGAATGACTGCAAGTAAAAGTCTGGTGCCGCCAGACACTGGTGACGCTGTCGGACAGCCGGCACACTGACAGCACTGGTGGGGGTCTAACGGCCACTTGGGAAAGCAGTTTCCAGTTTTTTATCAACTGGGACGTGTATTTACCATACGGTCCAACCATCCCAATGTCAGATATCTAACCAAGAGAGATGAAAACACGTGTTCTCACAAAGACTTGTGTACAAATCTCATAACAACTTGAATTTTAAAAAAGAAGAAACCAAAATAACCAAAATGCTTCTCAGCAGGTGGGTGGATAAACGAACTGTGGCAGTCTCTATCATAGAAGTCTACCAGCTATTAAAGGAGTCTACTAGGATGAGGCCACTCACACAGATAAATCGGGAAACATTGGGCTGAGTGACAGACGTCAGACATGACGTAGTTTGCCATTCTAGGACACACCAATTAATTGATAGTGGCCACATGCAAATCCATGACCGTCTAAAGTCAGGCTCTCAGAGGGAGTGTGACTGTGGAGGGACACGAGGACATTTTGCTGTGATGGAAATGTTCTCTGTCTTGATGGTGATGCTTGTGACACAAGCATATGCATTTATCAAAACTCAGCCCGTGACGACTGCGGTTGTTACTCATAAATTACAGCTCAGTCAAACTAATCTTTAGAAGTATAATGTGAAGCTTTTAGTTATTTCTTTAAACTATGAATTTATGGTTACTATCACACACAAGTAAAATTTTACTAAAGATAATTCAAAAGCAGTTGCTGTGGTGCTTCAACAGGAAACTTCCAGAAATTTTAGCCAGATGCAGAAGATGTAGAATGAGGGCTATCGTGGCTGGTGTCAGATGGGTCCTGGCTGAATGCAGAGGTAGCAGGAAGAGGGTCACCTGCGCTGTGTTGTCTGCACAGACACGTTTGGTTGGGTGGATCTTAGCAAGTCACAGCTAACACTGTGAAGAACGGGGGCTACTGAGCACTTAACTGAGCCCGTGGAGAACTGCTCTGAGACCAGGAGGCAGCCGTGCAAGCAGAACAAGGGTCAGGACACTGCGTGGTCTGAAGTCAGGAAAGATGTGCGTCAGGGTTGCATCCTGTCACCGTACTTTTTCAGTCTGTATGCCGAGCAAGTAATCCGAGAAACCGGGCTACATGAAGAAGAGTTTGGCATCGGGATTGGACGACGACTCATTAGCAGCCTGCGGTATGCAGAGGACCCAACCTGGCTTGCTGGAGGACGGAAAACACTTACTGATGAAGGTCGGTGACCACCACCTCCGGCGTGGATCGGACCTCAGTGTAAAATCCTCACAGCTGAACTGGGAAGCAGCGTCACGAGAGATGGCTTCTGTTTGACTTGGATGTGCAGTCGGTGCCCATGCAAGCGGCTGTCAGGAAATCAGATGGCGTGCTGCTCTGGGCAAAACTTCGAAAGGCTGCTTTCAAGTGTTACAGAGACTTCACTTTACAGACTAACATGTTCCTGGCTTGTGCCGTGATGTTTTCAAGTGCCTCGTGTACGTGTGAAGCTGGACGACGAAGGAAGAAGACCAAGTAAGAATCGATGCTGTGAGTGACGGCGTTGGTGAGGAGCGTTGAGAAGACCACAGATCACCAGACAAGTGAGCAGCTCTGTCTCAGAGGGGGTGCAGTCCTCGTGCTCCCTGGAAGCCGGGACGGTGAGCTTGTCTCGCGTGCTCTGTGCGCGCCTTCAGGAGGGGTCACCGTGGAGAAGGGCCTCGTCTTGGGCAGAGTGGACAGCGAAACGGAGGACGACCTTCAGCGAGATGCGCTGACCTGGTAGCTGCAACGGTGAGCTCAGGCGTGACAGTGGCTGTGGGGACCGCAGGGCTGGGCGGGGTCCCCCCTTTGTGCTCGGGGCTGCCATGAGCGGAGCCAACCCCACGGCAGCCGAGCGCAGCAGCAGAGACTTGATGAACGCTTCAGTGAAATTCTCTTGCTTCTAAGAAATAGATCAGTCTCCTGCCATCTCTCGTCCTTCCTGTCCTGTCTCTGTTTGAAAGGTCAGAGTTGTGTGTGAAGGTGTTGAAATACCTAGAAGAAGCATACGTGGTCCTAGCTGTCCACCACTGAGGCTGTCAGAGATGTGAAGGCCGAGGAGCCCCCAGCGGTGAAGGTCGGAGATGTGGTCACCTGCTGTCACGGCCGTTTCAGGATCGCGTGAAATAGCAGGTATGGAGGCACTTTGTAAACACGACAGGTCCCTGTACACAGCCGCCCTCTGGTCAGCCTGTAACTCCCTGTCGGTGGAAGTTCCCCAGAAAGTCAGTGCCGTCTGGTGTGTGAGCCGCGTGAGCCCCCTCGCTGTCCCCCGTCACTGTCCCCCAGCCCCCCGTGCTGCTCTGGCACCCTGTGTATGTGGACGTGAACCGCTTGGGCTCTGAATTCAGTTCCTGCTTCTCTGCCCCAGTGTTCTCATCGTATGTTCAGGGAAACTAAAGCAGCCAGGGTGGTGGGCAATTTTCTATAAAACTAAGGCTCCAACACGGTACTCCGAACCTCGTCACAGGCATAGAGCTCAGCGCTCGGCTCTGAGGACTCGGAAGCTCCAGACCACAGTTGTTAGGTAGCTGCTTGTGAAATCGCAGAAACACAGGTCCCAGGAGCGGAGCTCAGGGTCTCTGCTTCTCCGGCCTAACAGGCCCCTGGTTTAGGGACTCCAGCCACCTGTGACTTTCGACTGAAGAGGAAATCAGTGGGAGAACTGGCCTCTGGAGCCAACATACCAGGAAGTCAAGCCAGGATCGCCGTCTCTGTGTCTTGACAAGTTAACAGTTTCAGCTCTTTTTTTTTTTAACTCCCGTTTCGCCATCCCCTCCCCCATCCTGCATCCGTTAATCCCCTTTGGTGTCCGTGGATTTGCCTGTTCCGGGTGCTCCACGTATGGTCAGGCAGAGTTTGTCCTTTTGTGTCTGATTCATTCCAGCACAACGTTGTCAGGGCCGGTGCCGGTGATGGCCTGTGTCAGAACGTGCTCTGGGGGTGACAGAGTCGCGCTCTGTTAGATGCTGAAGCCACGTTTTGTGTAGTCGTTCTTCTGTTGATGGGCATGTGTGTCGTGTCCGTCTTCTGGCTGTTGTGAGTCGTGCGTTAGTGAACACTGGTATCCGTGTCTCTTCTACTCACAACTCGCAGGGCTTTGGGGCAAATACCTAGGAGTGGAATTGCTGGGTCATGGGATCTGTTTTTCTTTAACTTTTTGAGGATCCACCCCACTGTTTTCCACAGTGACTGTGTCACTTTTTGTTCCCATAAAACCTTTCTTTGGTAGTGGTCCCCTGCACACATTTCTCGCCCCTTCCCCTGCCTCCTGCTGTCAGAGGAGGCCTGCAGCTGTGGTCACCCACGAGGTGGCCGGGCTGGCACTCACACTGTGGCTGCTGCGCAGTGCGCTTTAGGGCATTGATCTCTGTACTGCGCGTACACCCTCGTTCTAGCTGCTGGGACGGCCCACACAGCGCCTTGCGAGCAGAAGCACAGGTGTCACTGCGATGAAGAGAGCAAAGGGAGAGCTTTAAATCTCCTCTGCACCTCCAAACAAGCGTGACACTCTTTGCCATCAAGTGATTTCCAACTCATAGCGACCCTGTAGGACAGAGTGGAACTGCCCCAGAGAGTCCCCAAGGAGCAGCTGGTGGGTTCAGACTGCCGACCTTTCCGTTAGCCGCTGAGCTCTTAACCACTCCTCCACCAGGGCTCCGACACGTTTGACAGAGTGCAGGCAGGCACATCTCGGCGTCTTCCTGGAGTGGGGCTTGGGTGGACGTGTTGCCTCTGGGCTCAGTGTTTGTTTCTGGAATATCAATGGTTTTCCTGTCTTTCTCTAATGAACCGGTGGATGTACTTTGTGAAATAAGAAAAACTGGAATTATCGTATGGGTTTATTATACACTGGTGGAAAACTGTTCTTTTAATCTGTCCGTGGTCTTCTTTGACCTTCAAATTCTAGCACAACTTTCAAAAAGGAGTAAAGATTTATACATGAGCCACAGATCCTAGGTAAAGAACCAGGGATTTTGAGATTTCAAAGTTAGTTTTCATGTTTTTAGTAGTAGTTTTATTGTTGCAAAGGTTTATAACAGTGAGCCACTACTCGTGTGTTTTACACAAATAACGCGTACCTCCTACGTTCATTTGCTGCCCACACCATCCCCCACGAGGTGGTTTCACAAGCTTCACAAGCACAGTTCTTTCTACATGTTTCTTTACAAAGGAATTGGCATAGTATGCTTGTGAAAATACTTCACAGGTGGACAGCCCAGTTGGCAAGTGTAGAACGGGTGTTATTTATGTAAAATATGTCATTCCTGTTTCCTCTCTAACTTGTCATAAAAAGTCTAACTTAATACACGAAGACATTGCATTTTGATCATTAAGAAGCCGCCAGATTGATGGTCCAGCGGTTTTGGGGTTCCTCTGAGAGCATGGCCCCCAGCCCTGATGCTGCCCATTCCCATAAGTTATAACAAAGGTCCACTCTTTGGACAGGAATGGAATGGACTTGGCAATGCAGAGTAACCATATGTTGGAAGCACTTTATGGTTCTATACATCCATAGGATATCATCTTGCTGACCTCTGGCTGGAGGAAGGGGAGTGGACGGAGAGGAGGGGAAAGGAGACTGTTGGGAGGATGAGACATGTATGGAGCAGAGAGGAATAGTGTGCAGTCACCGGACAGGGAGAGCAGCGGAAGCTGCATATAGGGGGGCATGTAAATTTACATGTGAATGTACATTTTTACTCAGTTATGTTAAATAAAAAAAAAAAAAAGCCACCAGAAATCTGTGTATTTGAACCTCACTTGTACGAATGTGTGTGATCTTGTTTGTGTAGTAACATCTGTATGTCGTGATGCGTGTGGTGTGATGTTGGTGTATGTTTGTGGTAGACATGCTTGACTGCGTTTATATATTCACAGAGATTTATAAGGGGACATAAAAAAACAGGCATGACCAGTCACGTGTGCTCATTGTACATAAAGGTTATTGGAGATGCTGAGATATAAAAGATAGAAGAAGCTGGTAATTGCCTTTAAGATCAGAGCACAAAGCATTAGTTTGGATTTTACAAGGCCAGCCAGCAACAAAAGAGCAGTAATTTATGAGCTCAGCGTAAAAGAATAGCATAATTCCATTAAAAATTAATGCTAATGAACGCTCAAATGGGGAAGGTGGTTACGATGAAAGTTTGTATTCATCTCCCCGGTTTGAGTGATGGCTAGTGGCTTGATTAATGGCTTAATTTCTATCAATTAGCGGGGAAAAATCTCCTGCGAGACAAGGGTAAATTGAGCATTGAATTACATATCTTGCTTTTGTGTGCTAAGAAAAAAGAGCTGTGTGTCTCCGACATCAGCCCCGGTGACAAATGCGGTGTGCCCGGGAAGCCAGCATCCGCGCTCCTGACGGGCGAGGAGCGTGTGGTTGTGGGGTGTTTGGAGACGGCTGGCAGGCAGCACTCATCTTGAGTTCCTTAGAAACACACAACTCTGCCATCTACCGAATGTCAATCAGAGTCGGGGAGAGCCCTAGAAGGAAGGCAGACAGCGAGCGGTGACTGCGGGCTCCGGGTGCCACCCTGTGAGTGGGGTGCACCTCAGGCTGCAGTCCTCTCTGCTGCCCTGGTAAAGACGCGAAAACTTTCAGCAGCGTCAGCCCCGTTGAAGTGATTGTCGTCCCTTTCCGTTCCCGTGGGTTTGACCACCCGTGCTGACTGTGTTTGAAATAAGCTGTTCAGAGAAGGGATGTATTGTAATTACAGAAGTATTGACCAACATTTTATTTCAAACTACGTAATTTTGAGGTAGAATCAAAGTAGAGCATAAATTCTTTTGTACTTTGTCGCTGCGTTTCAAAACTCGGCTTTTCAGAAATTTTGCATTGTGCTCTCCTGATGGTTACATTTTGGTCTGAATGTTCAAAGCCTGGTGGAAGAAGAGAGACTGGGAAGCCCTAGATCTTGCTTAAGCATCCGGTATGACAAGATGGGGTTCCCTCTCACCAGGCATCTGCAGTGCTCTGCAGAGAGCAGAGGGATGGCATCAGCATCTCGACACTTCCGTGGGGGCAGGGGGGTCACTGACCTCCCTGTGGGTGGGGGTCACCATGCTTCCGGTGGGAGGTCACTGACCTTCCTGTGGGTGGGGCCACTGTTCTCCGTGTGGATAGGGGGTCACTGTCCTCCGTGTGGGTGGACATCACTGTCGTCTCTGTGGGTGGGAGTCACTGTCCTCCATGTGGGTGGGGGTCTCTGTCCTCTGTGTGGGTGGGGGTCATGTCCTCCGTGTGGGCAGAGGCCTTCCTTCCGGGGACTGTTGGTTGGCCGAGCCGGGGTTGTCTGCGCTGACAGCAGCTGTTGTACGATAAACAAAGAAAAACTCGAGAGCGAACAGTTATTGCTCAGGCTGTTTGTAGGCTCAAGTGAACAAATGCCAGGTTTTCTGGGAACAGGGTTTTTTTTTTTTATAATGGCCATTTTTGAAACGTGACATACATTGTTGTTTAAGAATGTTTTTCCAATTTGGAAAGCTCTGAAAATCTAGCTGCAGCTTTGTCCTCTAAGAACAAATACATATATATGTATGCAGCATCTCATCTCCCAAGAAGGCTGGTTGTGTTTTATTGAGTTAATATGCAGAATACGAACAGACCTAGAACACGTACTATTCCCAGCAACGGATGGAGAGGAAGCTGAAGGAAGGATTTGCTGCTTGGCACGAGGGGGTGAAAAATTCACTCGATTGGGAAGTGGTGGCTGGCTCCACGGCCACCGCCAGCTGTCCCCGTGACCCCGGCTACAGGTAGCCTGCCAGGCAGCTCTGTAGTGAGAGTTGGCGGCAGTGGGTTGGTAGCTGGATCTTGGAGCCGTGGTGGCACAGTGGTTAAGCTCCTGACTGCTGACCCCAAGGTGGGCAGTTCGGCTCCACCGGCCCCCTGCGGGAACCGTGCGGGCAGCCGTGCTCTGTCCTGCAGGGTCACTGAGTGAGAGCTGAGGGAGGTGTCGCCTGTCAGGTACTCAGCCGCGTCTGTATACGAGTTCTTGTCCCTGCAGCCACGCTTTTATAGCCACCGAAGTGGCCTCTGACCCTGCCTGCTGACCCTGGCCCCCAGAACAGAGGTTTCTGGGCACCCACAGAGACAGGACTGTACCGTGGAACCTGCATGTCGGGCTGTTGGTGCTATAGACCCTCCGTCCCTTGAGTCACTGTCCTCAGTCGAGCCACCACTAAGTGACAGCGCAGCAGCCGTGGGCTGAACTCAGGAACGGGCACTGGCTGTGAACCCGTCAGAGTCTGCTCAGTGGACTCGGGTTTGGGGTGTTTTTTTAATCAGAAATTCAGAGGCAGATCACTGAAGTTTTTACCCATTCTACATCCAGATGGCACAGAATTAGCACTTTAGTGGTGTCCCCGTGGAGAGCTCTTGGGGCCTCTGCCCTAGGCTGAGCGCATCTCAGGTGACAATTCTGGGACTTGGTGCTGCTGCTCCTCGTCATTCTGCTCTCTGCCGAGATGTCACACTCACTGGTTACCCCAGCTGAAGTAGCCCCAGTTCCCCGTTCTAGCTCTCTACCCCGGCTGCTGTGCTGTCGCAGTGTTCATCTGCCTGCTTACCTTTTACGTCCCCCACAGGCTGCACGAGGGCAGAAGCTGCCTTCTTTGTTGTGGCCTGCCCCATGGTGTGTGGAAGGAGGAGAGAAAGTGTCTCATCGTGTGAGGTTTAGGATATGATTACCCCTGGGTCACAAAGGAGAAAACTGAGGCCAGCCCAGATGAGACCTCTTGTCCCCAGGTGAGACAGCTAGTGCCTCGCACACACAAGGCCTGACCCTGACCGTGTGGACCCAGAAATCGTAAAACTAATGACTTAGAGACATGTGACTTTTTACGTCACAGAAAACACGTACGGTTTAACATCTCCCCCCATGAAATGTTTCAGTGGCCACTTCAGTTCCCTGGCTGTTTCTTCTTCTCCAAATGTTTGCCAACTGCTTACTGAAGAGCAGCAGGGCCCATGACTCTAATTTCTGGAGGTGGCACCAAGAAGCACGTCCCGCCCACTGGTGAGACAAAGGTCCCACTCATGAAAACATTACTATCTGTGCAAGGCGGTGTGTGCTGAGAGTCAGAGGAGCCGTGGAAGAGCCCCTGTCTCTGGACTGGCAGGTGACAGCGCTGGCAAAAGGTGGGCTTCAGGCCTGGTCTCAATGACCAGGAGAACTCAACAGTGGCAGAGGCCACGGGGGGCACCCGTGGGGGTTCCCCTGTTGGTCAGCCAGAGCCTGGCCCAGTGCCGTGCCCCGTGTACTTGCTGCGAGGCCGTCTCGGAGCTGGGTTGCAGGTAACATTATGACTTCGTCCGGTTCAGGGGCTTCTGCGTCGGCATAGGGTGAGGCTGTTCTGAGGGACACCTCGGGAGCCTCGATGGTGACTTGGTACATGGCCCCGGCTCCCTGAAGACAATAGATGAGCCTGCCCTGATGTCACTTGTCATGTCAGAGCTGGAAATTTGTGCCCAAGGAGAAGGATCTTGGGAACAACCTTAAAATGCTGGATGGGTTGGATTCCTGGTTTGTCCTCTGGGTGCTTTGTCAAAGACACTTACTTAAAGTGATCTGTTTTGAAGAGGAAACTGCAGCTGTGTTTCATTAAAATTTGTGTCTGTGAGAAACTGTTTTAATAAGTGTAGAATTCTGAGCAAGCTTTGGGGGATGCTCTGTGTGTTTACACATTTTCTTGCCCGGTGCATGTCACATACACGCTGTTGTCACTTTCTACTCTTTTCACTCCCATGAAGTACTTCACGATGCTGCATTCTCCCCAAGTTTCGTGGTGGTTTGTTCTCCAGCGCCCTGGCAGCATAGCGGCTCAGTGCTGTGTCTGCTCACCAAGAGGTCAGCGGTTCAAATCCACCAGGTGGTCCTTGAAAACTCGAAGGGGCAGTTCTTCTCTGTCTCAGAGGGTCCCATGGAATCAGTATGGACTGGACGGCGGTGGGTTTTGTATTTTCCTGCAGAAAGGAATTTCTTGGCTGTCTCCATCCTTGACTACAGTGCAAGTCGATTTAATCTGAGAAGGTAGCGCTGCACTGCCCACGGGTTTGTAGTAATACTGGTGAAAACCAAACCCGGCGCCACTGAGTCAATTCTGACTTATAGCGACCCTGCAGGAGAAGGAAGAGCCGTCCCACAGAGCTTCCGAGGAGCGCCTGGGGGTTCAAAACACAGCCTTGTGGTGAGCAGACGTAGCCCTTAGCTGCTGCGCCCCAGGATACCAGTGTGGAAGTACCTTTTTTTCCTAGAAGAGTGACATACGTAACTACAAGGCCAACCGACGCAAATTCCTTGTAGCATAAAAGGCATTTTAACTTCGCAGAAACCCACAGAGTTTTAATATTCAAGAGGAGTCCCTTGGAGAGGAGACTGTGGGCAGGGCTGTTCCCGAGCACCCGAGATCACAGCTTGTGCAACAGCGCCATCTGCTGCTGCCCGCCGGGCGCCGGGCCGAGGGGCTGTGAGCCTGCGTGTCCCCCGCTGGGGCCCTGGGTGCGGCTGGTCTCCGTCGTCTCTGCACTCACCTTCAGGGAAGAAAGCTGTACGCGTGTTACATCATGGAGATTGCTACCCAGGACAGTGAGCCAGCAGAAAAAGCTGCGTTTTTCTGTAATGATACTAACAGTAGCTAGTAAAGTATTTGATTTTAATTTTTCACCAACAAAGGAACTCTGTGATTTTTCCATACAGTGGGTTCCTGTTGATGTGTTTGCCAGTAGTGACGTAGCTTTCAGGCTCCACTTTTCAGCCACCTTGTGAAATATATGTCCTTTCCGCAGATACATCGTAAGCAACATTCGCAGGTCACTGTATTCGCTAATAATGTGTTCATCCAGAAGCATCTGGTGATGACGGAGTGTGTCTCCTGCACTTGTACCATGCTCGGATCTGGGGACATTCTGTAATTCTCACCCTCCTTGGTGGTGCGTTGCCCACCTGCCGGCTGAGTGTGTGCCGGGCGTGGGTGTCAAAAATGCAGACGGTCACTAGTTTGCATTCGTATCTTTCCCTGTATTTGGATAGGTACCGGTTTCATCTATGATAAATGTATACTTGAAGAAACCGAATTTAAAATAAATGTAGTATATATTTTTGGTATGTTTTATTCTGCTCTCAGAAATGACAGTGTTACAGTTAATACAGACATCCGTGTACAATGAGATGGAAATTGTGGGTGTCTAGCAGTGGAAGACTTCATACCTATTCTCAGACAGTATGGAGGTCACCTACTGGAACCAGAAAAACGCAAACCCACTGCTGCTGAGTCCATCCCGACTCACGGCAACCCTGCAGGGCAGAGCAGCACTGCCCCACAGTTACCAAGGAGCACCTGGTAAATCTGGACTGTTGGCCAGGTTTCTAAGCTATGACAGGGCTGAAAATTTCTATCTCCCCTGAATCTTTTAAATTTTTATTTCAATATCATTTTCTGGCCAGTGAAATCACTTCCACCTTGGAGGTGAAAGCTATGTTGGTTGTTTTCTGCTGCAAGTGAGACAGAGTGGCTCATTCCTGTCTGCCCTGCCCCTTTGCAGACCCTGACATGGTTTTCAGGGGAGCTCAAAGGAAATGATGGGCTGCTTTTCTCTCATCTATCTCCCCCCTCTCTCTCATTTGACCCACTGCTGTTTTCTTAAGCATCCTGGCCCATTGGCCAGCTTCTGGGATACCAGTTTTATTTGTATTGGGAGCTGATTGTATGTCCAGGTTTAAAGCTCCAGGTGCTTGCAACTCCAGACATCAGGGACCGTTGGCGAGCTCGGCTCTGACGTCTGATGCTAACGGTGTGTTTGCCGATCTGAAGGGGGGACTGCCCTGGAGGACAGACCCAAGGAGGGGGGCTGCGCTGGAGGACAGACCCAAGGAGGGGGGCTGTGCTGGAGGACAGACCCAAGGAGGGGGCTGCCCTGGAGGACAGACCCAAGGAGGGGGCTGCCCTGGAGGACAGACCCAAGGAGGGGGGCTGCCCTGGAGGACAGACCCAAGGAGGGGGCCTGCGCTGGAGGACAGATCCAAGGAGGGGGCCTGTGCTGGAGGACAGACCCAAGGAGGGGGGCTGCAGCTACATGAGAGACGTGATCCTGAAGTCAGAAATACTGTATTTGTGTAGGAGTTGGTGATTGTGAAATAATCCTAGGGAGACCAGTTCAAACGACACAAAGCACTGTTGCCATCTGGGGAAATAAAGTAGGATCCTGTGGAAGTGTCCATTACGACTCTTCTCTGCTGTGTTAGCAGAGTTCCGCAGGCGACTGATAAAACCGCTACCCACCGGCGTGCTGTGTGTCAGGGCCGGTATTACCCGGCCGGAGAGCCGTCTCTTACCCAGATGTTCAGTCAGTACATGGTGTCGTTTAAGTCCAGACTGCCCAGGATGCTCTGATGGTGCCTGCGTTTAGTAGGGACACAGGTTCTGTCTCACAAGAACAGGGGTGGTGGCTCTGGTGGCGGAGACTTCACGCGACGCAGGTGGGATTTCTCCCAGCGAATGGAGGTGCATGTGCCTTGTCTCACCTGAGGAAGGACCGTGGACAGACGCAGCTGCAGAAGCCCCGAGAACCCCCTCTGTCGCAAATGAGGACCTATAAGATTGGAGCCTTGTTTTGATATCAGCCCAAGTTGGACAAAGTGTTCACAGAAAATGTTCATTTTTACTGCGTTTAGGAAACGAAATTACCCTTTCTCCTCTTTTTTATTTATGGTGACATTTAACGTGTTCAGCTGAGACCTCCTAGGATATAAAAAATTACTTTGATGCAAATAACTCCACCTTCTTATCAAACTTGTTGTTACAAGTTGCATTTTTAGAAAGTAAATCCAGCTGTTATTTAGAAAGTCTTAAAATCCCAACATTTTTACAGAAACCACCTCCCTCTAAAACCAAACATGTCCTGTTGCTGTTAAGCCAGTCCCGGTAGGACAGCCCACGGGGTTTCTGAGGAGGGACTGGGGTTCAGCCTGCCCACTTCCGGTCAGTGGCTGAGCTGTTCGGCCGTGTGCCGGCTCTCACATAGTGGGTCCTACTCTGTCATCGGCTCAGAGCAGGAGTTTAAACAGCACTTTTTCTGCTCAGCTAGCATGCAAAGAAAAAAAAGTAAATATAAATGATACGTGCATGTGGCTGTTTATTAAAGCACTAATTATAACAGCAAAAGATAAGAAGCAGCTCCAGTAGCAGTCAGCTATCAGTGGGGCCTCGATGGGGAACAGCTGTCTTACGGCCTTAAAGTAGACGCCGGGTGCCACCGTGGCCTAGGGTGAGGGCGTCTGCAGGACGCAGTGGGACAGTGAAGAGGCACTGTGAAGCCACGCAGTGGGTGGGAAGGTGCTGCTTTGGGGTAAGAACATGGGGTGGTGTGTGCTCAGATTTTCAGACAGAAACAATGACGTTACCATCAAGACCCTAAGGAAAGGACTCGTGTGGGTCGGGGAGGAAGGCGGGAAACAGGGGTGGAGACCAGGTTTTAAGTTTTTACTCTAAAACACAAAAAACCAAACCTGTTGCTGTGGGGCTGGTTCTGGCTCTGGTGAACTGTGTTTACAGGTCGGAACCGCCCCGGGGGCTTTCGTGGTCACAGTCGTCCTGCAGTGGCTGCAGGCCGTTCTGCTGCCCGGATTACAACAGGGATATGTCCACGTGCTCACCCCGCTTCTGTCCTGATTCAAACAAGCCAACTCTAAAGACAGTTTTTAACATGGTCAATGAAAACTAAATGTCGGTTGAATGAAACTGTATTAAGGAATGATTGATAATCTTCTTGCATGTGAAAATGACGTGGTTCCTTTTTTTAAGTCCTTATTAGAGATCGATATTAAAATACTTAGGTGTGAGCTGCTAGGTGTGACAGCTAGGGTCTACTTTTCAATAGTCGAGGTCCAATCACAACAAGAAACAGAAGCAAAGTGGAAGCAGGAGAGGAATTGATTAAGTAGAAAAATAGAAGTTAGTGATTGCGGAAGCTGGAGGATGGGAAGAGGCGAGTTCCTTGTGCCCCTATTCCTTTTATATGTGTTTCCGTAATAAAAAAAAGTTGGAAGAAAAATACATCCCCTTCTGGATTAGCCAGGACCCTTGTAGAGCAGTGCCTTCTCAGCAACAGTTTTAGGTGTTAGGTGAGAGTCTTATTTTGTTGGAATGTTATTTTTGTAGATTTGGGGGCTGGGAGGAGTTTGGTATGGTTTAACTGTAATGCCTTTTCATCCAGATACATCTTATAGGACTACAGTTGTTTCCTAGAAAGAACTTGGCCTGTGTGCAGTGTGGTAACAAGCATATCCCCAGATACTCAGACATCTGCTTGCTTGTTTTTCAGACCAACCCAGCCTGGTGGAGCAGGTGAAAAGAGTAAAAGAAATCGAAGCTATTGAAAGCGATTCTTTCGTTCAGCAAACATTCAGATCAAGCAAAGAAGTCAAAAAGGTACGTTTTCATCCAGGCGCATGGTAGGTAGGGGCCCTTGTTCCACCTGATGAGATACTGTGAATGGGTTTGACCTGAACATGTGTGCTGCTTCTGGCGGGTGAACAGGTGTGAGAGTTCAAGTGTGCCGGGGAAGGAATCGCTGGGGATCCGTGCAGGTTTCACCTGGACAAGGATGAAAAACAAGTGTTCTGATAACGTTGGTATTTTAAAATACACCAAGAAGACAAAGCAAGCCGTTGGCACGGCCATTCTGGGGCCGTGATACACATGTGTGACCTCACGTGTACGGGCCAGCTTTTTGAATGGACGTTGTTAGAAAAAGGTTAGGAAACAACTTTAAAAATAAAACTGTTGTCCTAGTAATAGTGTGTGTTGACTGGTTGCCACCGTGAGAAACCACTGGAGCAGCTCTGCCCTGACACTTGAGGTCGCCCTGAGTTGGGTCAACGTGACAGCGACTGAGAACGTCAATGGCATCTTTACCCAGGTGGATGTCCTTCACTGAAACCGCGTCAGAGGAGCGTGGGTTGGCCTTGGTTCCTGTGGGATAGTTTGTGTGTCCTTGCACCCATTCACAGGATGCTCTTAGGAGTTTGTCTGTGTTCCTTTAGGAGGAAAGACATTCTGCTAAGAAACATGCATGTTCTTTTAAGAACATATGTAACAAAGACACAGTTATATCACCACTTACTCAGAAATGTTCTGCGCCTGTCCATGTACAGGGTGGCTGCAAAAATATCAGGGTGATGAACGGATCACTGTTGTTCTATTTGTTCTGTGTGATGAGATAGCGAGGCCTCAGAGGTGTAGAGCTGTCCTCAGGTCTCCGTCAGTATCTGCGGGTATCACCTTGAGGAGAGTTCTGCAGGTGGCAGCATGGCTACAGGTCAACGCCACGTCTCCTGGGACATGTTGGCATGGTCACCCTCCAGAGTGTCGTGTGGAGTCCGGTTCCACCCGGAAGTGCAGGGGTGCCTGCTTCTCCCACCTGGTCCCTCCAGGTCCTCAGACCTTTCACAGTGACCACCCGGGCAGGTCCACGTTCGTCTGTCGCTTCCACTGGTGTTTCCTTGGTTATGAGGAAGAGGAGCACTTTCCCAGTTACGGCACAGACACCACCCGGGTTCCCAGTCACTGTGTGTGCTTCCAAAGTGACACCTGGAGGAGAAGTGAGCCCAGCATGTACGGTGTGTCAGGACAGCCGCGGAGAGCCTGGTGACGCGCTCCCCTGCCTGGTCGTTCACTGGCTGCATCTGAGCCTGCTGTCCCTGTTGCTACTACTCCTGGAAAATGGAGCTGTGACAGGCACATGATTGGGGCTGCCTATTTTCTGTAATTCTCGCCCTTAAATATTGTACAGCCTTTCATGTGACAGAATGGGACTGTAGTCTGTTTTAGTATTCGCCTTCCTGAAATTCTGCCTGACTTCCCGGTTCTCTAAGAGTCTCTTGTGATAAACCATTGTTTTCTTTCTATGGAAGTAATTCTCTGAAGTTGGTTACCTGTGTGGTTTTCGAAATCATTTTTTCTGTGAATACTTTTCTTTAAACTGACTTGAATCCAGTGCCTGCGTCCGAAGCTGTCGGGATCTCTCAGTGATCAGTGTCCCCGGTGCCGCGGGAGGAGGCGGCTGTGGGCACGGAGACCCTCGGTTTCAGTCTCTACCCCCTCCACCTCCCATGGTTTATGATCCTGAGCAGGCGCTCTCTGCCCTTAGGGTCTCAGTTTCCAGATTCATAAAACAGAGGCAGTAATAGCTGCCACATGGAGCTGTTTGGGATTAGATGCAGTGCTGATGTCCAGCCCCATTCCTGGCCCGGGGAGGAGCACACTACTGTCAACAGTCCACGCTGGTGGCTGCCGCACTGGCCCTGGCAGGGCATATGGCTCACTGTGACACTGGTCACCAAAAGGTGCAGGCCACCCTGAGGCCCTAAAGGCCTGGTGACTTGCTGCTGGTGGTCACAGCCTGGAAGCACTGTGGGGCAGTTTTGCTTGGCTCACGTGGGGTCACTGTGAGTCCTGACCAGCGTGGTGGCAGCTAACAGTGGTGAAAAACTGAGGTCGGTGTGAATTCTGTAAACCAAGCGTAGTCCTTGAAACCTGCTGCACGTGGCGTGCAGTCTGTCGTAAGTACAGACACCGTCCCCAGTGACATTTCTCTGGCATACCCTGTCTCAGTCATTGACGGCCACTGGGACAGCAGTACCACAGGTGGACAGCTGTAACAAAGAGAACTTGGTTCTCTTGCTGCCCAGTAGGCTGCAGGCCCAAGCTTCAGGCCGTCAGCCCTAGAGGAAGGCTTCCTCTCTCTGTAGGCTCTGGAGGAGGCTCCTTGTCACCAGTCTTCCCTGGATCTGGGAGCATCCCAGCCAGGATCCTCAGGTCCAGAGGACGGACTCTGCTCCCGGTGCTGCTTCCTTGGTGGTATGGGGTCCCCATCTCTGTCTGCTCCTTTCTCTCTTTATATCAAGTGGTGGACAGTCACACAATACCAGACTCATGGCCCAGCTAAACTGATAAATGTGGGGGGGACATAGTTCCATCCATGACATGCCCCTGTCCTTTGTCTCTGTCTCATCAATAAAACAGACCTTTTATTGACAAACACGCAAACTCTACATACCTGGCTTTACCACAAAAGCCTTCTGAAATGTGTTACCATGATAATATTTGTAGAAATTCCAAGACTAGTGATGTTTTTGCCAAAGCGTATCCTCTAAAAGACTATAAAGGAATCCTCTGTAGACTATAAGGGAATTCTAAGATAAGTGACTGAACACGTGGAAGAACACTTCTTGCCAAGCTCGTGATCAAATCCTGCGTAGTCACGTGACTTCCCGTGGCATCCCGTCACCCCAGTGACCCGCTAAGAGCTTGACTTCTAAGCAGAAGGTCAGCCGTTGGAATCTGTGGCCGCTCCTTGGAACCCTTGTGGGCAGCTGTGTCCTATAGAGTCACTCGGAGTCAGGACTGACTTGCTGGCAACAGGCTTGGGTTATGGAACCTGATACAGGAATTCCATCTACAGCTCTGATCAAAGGGGTCACCGTTATTGTTGTCACAATTTGCTCCCTTTAAGTCTGGCACGGATGTGTAGTGTCACGATGAAGTTCGCTGTCACCTCCATCGTAGCTTTCCCTGTGCTGTAGTTCATGTGCCATCACTGGGAGCTGAGCACCCGTCACCAAAGTGCATGAGGAAGACTCATCTTCGGCCACAGCTCTGTTTTGAATGAGGTTTCTGGTCCTAACATCTCCTAGAAAGAAAAACTCAGTTCTGGAGAGCCTGGGGACGCCTGACCCTCCCTTCCGGCTGGATGCGTGGGTCAGAGCCGCAAAAGCAGCTCAGCAGTGTCACTATCCAGCACTGGGAATCGAAGCAGCTTCGAAATGTATTCTGTTCAGATATTTTACAAACATTTTTATTTCTTTAAGATCAAAACCAAATTACAGTAAACATCTTAGGCCTACGAACTGGGGGTAAAGGCGTGAGATGTCACTCCACATCTGGAGCAGATTCTGATTCTGCCACTTTCTGCTGTGGGGTCCCCTTCTCTGGAACAAGGATGATACCCATGACCAGAGGCTCCTGTAAGGAAGGCCGAGGCACCTTGCACAGAACCTACAGCACAGAGCCTGGCACATGGCAAGTGCTTGAGAAACGGAAGCTGTCACCAGTCCTGCTGCTGCTGCGGGGACACCTCTGACCGAATGCCCACGGCTCTCTGGTGATGCAAGGTGCTCATTTCCTGTTCAACGGTGATCACTTATGTAATTGTTTATAGTCTGTAGACCCTGGAATTCTCACGTGAGGTTTAGACCCCATTGTATTGCTAAGCAAATAGTTACAAGTTAACTCAGCTTTATACAGTAACTTAGTGGTCCCATGCACTGATCAGTGGCCTGTTAATGCCACTGACGAAGCTGAGAGGTCGGCCAGGCGGGTGGCAGTCACCGTGACGTGCTACACTCTGTGTCTCCTGTGGCGCGTGGTGACTGAACTAGTCTGTCCACAGTCTTCCTTCTCCCGTCCGAGTCAGCAGAGGATCGACAGACCCGGCTCAGCCCTCAGCCTCGGGAAGCAAGTGCAGCTCGTGTCCTGACTGCTGGCCCTAGTCGGCTCAGTTTGCGTTTTCAGCCCTGCAGTGCGGTGTCGGCCACAGACTCACCGGGTGGCCGTTTGTCCTTCTGTTGGAGGACATCCTGAAGCCGACTCTTCCCCAGGGAGCCACCAGGTGACAGTACTGCCCAGAGCCTCAGCGGGCCTGGGGGGGGGGGCACCGGGGGAGGGGCCTCGGAGGGGGTGCCTCAGGGCGTTTCGGGGCGAGGCGAGCTTTCTCACGGGTTCCCTCCGCTCAGTGGAGAAGCGGGTGGTGGGTGGGGCCACTGAGCCCCGAGAGTGTCCTCTCCCCCAAAGCCGCCCGGCCCTCCCCGCGTGGCCCCGCGGAGCCCTCCGCGCCTGGCCGGTGGTCCAGCAGTGCGGCTCCCGGAGACGCCACGTGGGTTGACCCGCCGCCTGCAACCCCGAGTGCGCGGCTGGGCAACCTCGCCTTATGTTGGACAGAGGGTCGCTGTGCCTCCAAACCGACTGGGTAGCACCTAACCAAAAAAAAAAATTTTTTTTAATGCACTGATAGATAGGAACAGATGAGATTCCTGGATTTTAGCTATAGGATGTCGTCTCTGACCCAGGAACAGGTGGGATCTCCTTCTCTGGTTACTGGAATGGCAGCAGCAGTTCAGCAAGGACAGCCAGTCTCCCCGTGACGTCCTATCACAGCCTCGCTGAGATGTGCAGAATGACTTCGTCTTCATTCTCTGCGAACCCAAAACCAATCCTGCTGTCATCGAGTCGGTTCCAACCAACAGTGACCCTATAACACAAAGTAGACCTGCCCTATAGAGTTTCCGAGGAGTGCCTGGTGGGTTTGAACTGCCCGCCCGTTGGTTAGCAAACAAAGCGCTTCACCACTGCGCCATGGTCCTCTGCAAGACAGCTAACTGCAAAGCAAGCCGGTCACTGTTAAGTTGCTTCTGACTTGTAGCCGGTCATGTAAGAGAGTAAATCTGCCCACAGGGCTTCCGAGGAACAGCTGATGGGTGCCGACTGCCGGCCCTTCGGGGAGCAGCCGTGGCTCTTAACCCCTGCACCACCAAGGCTCCAGAAGCCCTGTTAGCGCGTTGCTGGGCTAGCGCAGCAGGCGCCCCGTAGACGTGCAGGAATTAAGTGTCCGGACTCTGCAGATGACGGAGAAGCGCTCATTTTCTTGGTGGCCAAAGGAACACTTTTTTTTTCAACTTTCATCTGTTGTGAATGTCGTAAGTAGCCTTAAAAGAGCCTCCTTTGAGCCTCCCAGTTGGTGAATGGATAATCGATGTGGTGCCTCCGTACGGTGGGATGTCCTTCAGCCGTCAGGAGGGGTGACGGGGTGAAGCCCGGCCTCAGCGTCCGTGAGTCGGGAAAGACAGCCGCCTGCTCAGGGAGCGATTCGAGTCACGACAGACGGCGCATTGTATGGAGCCACTTGTGCGGAGCGTCCCAGGTAGACAGACTGACAGTGACTGAGAGTGGCCCGGTGCGGCTGGGGATGGCGGGCCAGGGGCCGTGAGGACTGACCGCCCTGGGCGTCTGAGGGGAAGGCGAGAACATTCTGGAGTTAACTGTGGGGACGGTCACACAACTGTGTGAACGCACTGAAACTGTAAATGCAGGGATTGTGTGGTGTGTGAGCTGTATCTTAATAAAGCTGTTATGAAAAACAAAGATAGCTTCTGAATTTGCTTTTTATGCCTAAAGAGGACAGCCAAGTGCTAGGGATTTGTTGCGAGCTTTTCTCTGAGTGACAGGGTTTAGGTCTGTGATACAACTGGGTCACTGACACAGACTCACAGGCGCTGACCTCTTAAGAAAGTGTGTAAATTGTAAGAAATGATAAATACTTCCCAGCTTTTTTTGTGGCTTCTTTGCTTAGGAACAGTTGTTTCTCATTCAGAAACCGAGAACATTTTTGAGATGGCTATCTTCTCCAAGGAAGCTGAAGTGAGCAGTGACTATTCAAAACGAGAGCTGTTTCTGAAACTGAGTTCTGGCTGTGTCTTGTGTTTCCGTGAACGCCCCCTCCAGGCCCCGGAACCCAGCGAGGTGAAGCATGTGGCCTCGGTGTCGGGACCAGCGTCAGGACCGGCGACGGCAGCTGCTGACCCGCCCAGCGTGGAGAGGGAGTCGGACCCCAGCAGCATCCCTACCGCCATCAAGTACCAAGACGACAATTCTCTGGCCCATCCGAACGTAAGAGCCGTAAGCCTTCACCGTGTCCCTTGGAATGGGTTGACTGAAGTGAATTTGAACTTGTGTCCTTTCAGGCTGGTACAGGGACTTGGAGAAGTAGATCACTGTGTTCCTCTTTGCTGAAGGTAGACCGCTGACCCCCAGGCCTGGGACTGGTCACATGTCTTTGAATCTCATGTGCCCTAACTCGTCTTCCCACCTCTGGAGGTATTCTCCTAGGTTGAAGAGAAACAGAGTCGAGTTTTGTAAAATGAGGCACCGAGTGATCTCCTTCTGGCCTGGCGGTCGTCTGCGCGTTGGCCACGAGCCTGTCACCAGCCTCTGTGCCACCGTGTTGTCTGGTGTGGTGAGACCTGCTGTGTCTCTAGGATGGTGACAGGAAGGGGACGTGACAAACCTGAGGCGCGACACTGCCAGCTGGCGGCGCTGGTGTCAGCCCTTGGCTCCAGGGGTGCTGGAGCGCTGATGTCGGGTTGGCGGCAGCGAGGGTCGATCAGAGCTCGCAGTGCCCGCGCCCCGTCCTGGCTGGGTGCTCTCCCCAGGGTGTTTGTGTCACCTGAGGTCAGACCTGAGTCACTGGCCGAGATTACCAGTTATGTTCTTTCTCTTTTTCTTATTTCAGTTATTTGTGGAGAAAGCAGAGGCTGAGGAGAAGTGGTTCCAGAGGCTGACGGCGCTCCGACAGGAGAGGCTGATGGGAAGCCCTGTGGCCTGAGGGGGGTGGGCACCTTGAAAATTTAGGGTTTGAATCCCACTGTTAACTTTTTTATTGTAATGTCATTTTGTTCTTTTCCAGTCTAGGTAAGCATGGATATTTGTTGCTTTGAATTCAAGCCAACATTGTAAATACTAAAATTAGTAGAAAGTTTTAAGATGCATGAAAATGTTACAGTGTTAATAAAGCTGATCTGAAAATATCCATGTTGATGTAAAAGATGCACATTAGTGTTTCTGAGTAAAAGTTGAAAATGCAGTTTTCATTTAAAGAATTTTGATTATTTGTGAATATATAACGATCAAACAATATCCTTTAAATATAAGATTTCATTTACCTTATAAAACCATTTTTAAGCCTTTATTTCACCTTATTAGAAATTTTAGGCATTAAAAAATCCTAAATAATCTAAGAGTCTTAATGTTTAACTTAAGAGAATAGTACATTGATTTTAAACATTTCTGGAAAATTGAGTAGGTGGTTTTGCTGAGAGCTAGGCTCCCACCGGGCTGCGTCTCTCCTCACCCTTCTAGCACATGTCTGCTGCACCTGCTGCAAGCTGGGCAGTCGCTCCTGCCAGCCCTGCTGAGGGCCCGCCCTTCAGCCCCCTTGCCCCCTGCGCTCCCTGTGCGGAAGCCTGCCAGTGGTGGCACTGGCAGGGCGTCACTCTGGGGACCCTTCTCTCAGCTGGCCAGACCGTGCCAGAGAGGAGGACCGTCGGGCCCCGCCTTCCCAGGCTGGTTTCCCGAGTGGGCAGGGGCCTTCCCTCCCTGTGTTTGGGGCCACGCTGAGCTAGTGTCTGTGAAGTGTAGCTCAGAGCAGGACACGAGCAGGGGGCGTCCTTGGGGGGTGGGTCAGTAACATGTAGGACCTTGGAATGTCACGTTTTTTGTATCTGTGGAACCACTGAAATCCTAATCTCTGTTGAAAAGCAAAAATAGAAAGTTGCAAAAGGTATGACACACAGACTAACGGTGAGGTACTTGTCGCTTAGGCATGTCTTCCCCTTCTGAGGAGACACTGGAGGTCTCTTTTCCGTAACCCATTGCCTAGGGAGTCGATTCTGACTCACAGCAACCCTGTAGGACAGCCTCGGTAGAACTGCCCCCTGGGGAGTCCAGCGAGTAGCTGGTGGATTTGAACGGCTGACCTTTTGTTTAGCAGCTCAGCTCTGAACCACTGCGCCACCAGGTGTTTGTTCCTTAACCGTAAATAACTCAGGTTTGTGCAGTTTTTGATGCACACCTGTTGCCGTCACATCGGTTGTGACTCAGTGGTTTTTAATACAGATACTGAAATTTTTAAGATCTTCAAACCAGAGCTTCTAACTGGTTCATTCCAGTTGGAGCCCCTCCTGAGAACGTGCTCTAGCCAATTCCCTGCTGAGGATGTGGTCTCCACTGCGGAGACACCGACCCAGCGTCCATGGGATCCCCAGGAGGCTCCACGTCTGCGCAGCCAGCTAGAGGTGCAGATTCTCAGCAAGGTGCCCGCAGCACGGACCAAAGCCCGGCTTCAAGGATTTCAGTCTCTGAAACATTTTTTATGTCATTCTTTGTGTCAGTGAAAAACTCTGAAAGTACTGTCACCCTCTTGGAAGGTGTATTGTGGTGGTCCAGGAAAGAATGACCAAGAAACCGAACCGATGCCATCGAGTCACTCCAACTCCTGGCGACCTACAGGACGGCGCAGAACTGCCCCAGAGCCCCCAGTGAGCGCCTGGTGGATTCGAACTGCCGACCCGTCGGTGGGCAGCTGCAGCACTATGCCCCCGGGGTCTCCTAGGAGAGAATGCAGGCTCTTCCTCGGGCCTCCAGTGACTCCCCCGAGAGCCAGACTTCGGCGGCTTCTCTCAGTCTGCCTGATGTTGCTTGTCTATAAAACAGCCATCAGGTTATGATCCACTTGAATTACACTGGACTCCAGCATTTCTCTGTGGCAAGCACAGAAGCTAGAACTGACAGAGATCAGTAGCTTCAAGCTCACTTCTTCATGAAGAATACAAAATCTAGTTATTCTTTTTTTAAATGAACTAAACTTTGGTCCCTGCAGAAACTCAAGGTCTCCTTCCCTCCATCCTGACTTGTAGCGTGACTCATTCTGTTGCCTTCCTTTATTCCTACCGAAGACCACAGAGTTCGTCTACAAGGCAGGTCCACCTTAAGAAGAAAGCCTTCGCAGAGTGCTCGCAAACATAGCACCACGCTCAAGCTAGGTGACGCGTCAAGGCTTTCTTTAATCCCCTACTGTAATGAGTCTATAAAGACACAGCAATCCTTGCATGTCACTTGATTCACAGTAGCAATTTGGACGTACACACAGCCCTCAAAGTATTGTTTGAAGTGTCAGATTCTTAGAGAATGACAGACACTGAGAACAGAGTTGTTTTCATTTCTGATTACTAAGAGTGCCGCCTCAGAGAAAATGCCTGAGGAGCATGTCCAGGCCGTCCCCGAGTCCCCTGAGATGGATAGATGCCACCAGGTCTGAGTCCAGCCCCATGAGCCATCCTCCCCTTCCGCAGTGACACATGTGAAATGAGGCTGCTGAGAGTGGGCTGCCTGCTTTGGGTTTTTTTTTTTTTTTTTCAGCAAAACGACATAAAAGAAAACCTCTTCATAGAAAAGCTGTATTGGTGGTGGTGGTAGTGTTTGGATGTCAAGGTTTATTTTGACATGGTAGCCGTGTAGGTGATGTGTGGTACAGGTGGTTGCCTGGTAATGACTTGAAAAGCTACACCCCCGTGTCCGTGTACCTCCTGCGTGTGTGTCCTTGAATTGCTGTGGCTGGTGGATCCTGTCCTGGCTTCCCTCCTGTCATCGCTGCCATCCCTCCCAGCCCAGGCCATGAGAGACCCGTCCTGCTGTGGCGTTGGCAGGCCACCTCTGCTCAAGGACGCTCTGGTCTTCACCCTGCTTCACAGCCACGGTCACACGTTTGCCACTGTTGGTGAGCCCCTGATCTGTGCGAGTCACTCTACAGGGCACATAGGAGAATCGGGGAAATTTTGCCTCAAGAAGCTTAGGAAGAATAGCATGTAAAAAAAAAATTTAAAACAGCTAACACTGAACCATTTCCAACTTATAGTGACCCTGTAGGACAGCACAGGACTGCCTGTAGGGTTTCCAAGACTAATCTTTGCAGACACAAGCGTCCTGAGTGAACCTTTTACTTTGCAGTGGAGTGTATAACCACTGCGCCGCCAGGTCTCCCGCCAGACACATAAATGATGTGAGAACTACAGGTCAGAGGCAATGAGAGGAGAGGTGGCTCCTGGGCAGACAGGGAGGGAAGGCTTCGCGGAGGAGGTCACAGCTGAGACTCAGCAGGCCAGCGAGCTGATGGAGTCCCAGAGCTCACAGCCCCCTCATGTCTGTCTTCCTGGTGGCCCAAGGACAGAGGTCCTCTTGTGAGTCCCTCAAATAAACACACCTTTTCAGCATTACCAGAAACCCATGCAAATGTGGGTGGTCTCCGGCTCTGCCGTTTCTCCCGTTGGGGGGGAATCGTGGGTGGTCTCTGGCTCTGCCGTTTCTTTGGTGGAGAATCTGTTTCATCTCACTGCTGTTGTGAAGCTAGAAACAAAACAGAACTTGGGACGTTTTGGCACCCAAATAAGGAGTGCTGGTGGCGCAGTGGTTTTAAGTGCTCAGCTGTTAACTGAGGGACTGGCAGTTTGAACTACCCAGCAGCTCTGTGGGACAAAGACCTGGTGATCTGCTCCTGTAAAGATCACTGACTAATAACAAAGTTTTTAAAGATGATATCTGCATCTAACTTTGGGGAGCAGCGTCTGGCGTCTTAAAAGCTAGTAAGCAGCCATCTGAGTAGCATCATTTGGTCCCAACACACTGAAGCGGAGGAGAATGAAAGACATCAAAGACAAGGAAGATACAAGCCCGGGAGACAGAAAGGGCCGCACAGTCCAGAGACCACGTCAGCAGGAGACCAGAAGAACTAGATGGTGCCCAGCCACCACCAGTGACGGCCCTGACGGGGAGAACAAAAAGAGTCCCTGACGTACCAGGAGAAAAACACGTATGAAGGACTCACATTCAAGAAAAAGACCAGACTTGGTGGTCCGATACAGTGGACAGTCCCCTCTGAACATGGTCCCTGGACTGTCAGCCCAGAACAGAAACCATCCTGAAGCCAACTCTTCAGACCAAGATGAGGCTGGACTGTAAGACACACAGTGAGACTGGTGAAGAGGGGTCTTCTGGGCTGCAGTAGATCCTGGAGGGTCCTGGGGCAGCTCCTGTCCAGAGGGGAGACAAGAGGGCAGAGGGGGCAGGAGCTGGTGGAAGGGACACGGGAAATAAACGGTGGAACGGAGTGCACTGTCCCGGGTGTGAGTGCAGCTGTAGGCACATTGTGTGTCTTTAAGTTTTTGTGTGACAAACTGGCTTGGGTTGTGAACCTTTTTTTTATATTTAATATGACTGAGTGAAAATGTACATTAACATATAAATTTACATGCCCACCTCTGTGCAGCTTCCACTGCTCTCCCTGCCTGGTGACAGCACACTATTCCTCCGTGCTCCATCCATGTCTCATCCTCCCAACAGCCTCCTTTCCCCTCCTCTCCACCCACTCTCCTTCCTCCAGCCAGAGGTCAAACTTTCTCTTAAAGCACAATGAAATATTTAGAAAGAAAAGATGACAGCCTAGGAAACCCTGCACACAGTAGTACTGTCATGGGGGTGACAGTGAGCTGGAATCAACGGCCCACAGCAACAAGCCAGGGGTTCGCTGACCTGGGATCCTCGCTCTTACGTTACCCCCCACCTGCAGTCACTTGTGAGCATTGCAGAAGAGGTTTCAGACCAGCTCGTGGTGCCCTCATTTGGTAAACCAAAACACCAGACCAGAATGAGCACCGTCAGGTAGATTCCGACTCATTTGGTGAAAGTGTTTGAATTATTTACACAATTTTTAAATGCCATTCTGTAAGGCTAACTCTCAGGAACTCCTGTATAGCAGAATGGAAAAGCAGAACCACTTCGTAAGAAAACGTCTACATTATTACCCAAACCCGCTGCCATCGAGTTGATTCCTACTCTTAGCGACCCTATAGGACAGGACAGCGGCCCCAGAGAGTTTCCAAGGAGCACTTGGTGGATTCGAACTGCCAACCTTTTGGTAAGCAGCCAAGTTCTTAACTACTGCACCTCCAGTGTTTTCTGAATCTTTACAGCAGGCTAGGAATGGAACTGGGTGCGAGAAAAGACACTGGATGAATTCCTTGATTGTCTTCACTTCTGTCACTGCTCTCCAAAGTGGAGGGATGCACCTTGATGAATTTATTCAGCTATACATGGCTTTTTTCTAAATCAAATAAAAGATCTGTTGTAATAGTTTCTAACTTGTGTTTTGCTGTGTTTGTACCCTCAGAATCTTGCACTGTGCCAAAGAACATCCTCAATACATAGGTGTGAATGAAAGAAGAGTCCGTTGTTCTGTCTCACACAGGAGATGGGTCCTGACAGGAGGGAAGAATGTGGAGCAGAATTTCACATTCCCAGTGAATCCAGACGTACTAGATCCACTGAGCCTGGATGTTGTGGAGAAGCCTGCCCGAAGATGTGCTTCAAGCCCTGAAATGTCACTGTCCCCTGAACTCATCTCTAAACAAACAAACAAAAATGTAGCTCAAAAAGTAAGCAGTGCCATCCTTAAGTAATAGTGTGCTTAAAAAAAAAAAAAATTATGTGAGACCAGAGTGAGCACGGTACCCGTAACCCCCAGATGAGAAGTGTGGAGGCGGTGAGTCAGGATTCCCGGGAGTGACAGCCAGAGCAGAACCACGAGGATGCTGACATGTGCAAGACGCAGGTGACCGCACCCGTGTAGACAGTGTTCAGCGGAAGCCTGTTATCAATGTGTTTATTTTTACCAAAAATGAAATTTAAAAAAATGTCTCTGTCTCACATGAATATGTATGGAGGATCCCAGTCTGTTTAGCAGGCTAGTTATTTAAGTCACTCGAGCTGTTTGGAGCCAGTGCAGAAACGAATTAATGAATTTCATAGTGAATGTCGTTTGGCCTCTGTGCTTTGTCTTCGGACGTCTCTGGGAGGCGCAGAGTCACAGTGCCGTTTTGGCTGCGTTGGGCATTAACAACGATGAGGCTAAGGCAGAGTTTGTAGGGACTTGTCCAATCTTTTTTTTTATTCTATAAATATTAGTATTTCAAGTGATGAGGTTGTGGACATTCAGGGTCTTCCAGGCATCTCCTTCCAAACTTGCAGGTCAGTTTGTAAGAAAGTCCCCCAGTGTAGTAAGGCAACACTTGAACCTCAGCAGCATGAGACCTATTTTTAGGTCTGAAGAAGGAACGGCAAAATGATCCGGCTGCAGGGCCTCAGAGAGGGCAACGGACTGAACTGACCCTTCTCAGCACCTGGTGACGTGCAGCCCGGGCCTGAGTCCCACGGTGTAAAAGATAGTGTCGTGCGGGTTCCCGTCTCGGTCCTTGAAGAAACTAACTTGTGAAGTCCTGTGTCTTGTAAACAGCCCACAGCTGCAGTCTGTCACGTCCAGATCCACTGAGGGACCAAACTGCAGGGCTGAGGTGGTGGTGACGTCTGGCTGAGTCCGTATGACACTTCATACAGGAAATGTTCCACATTCTACTTCAGTGAGGAGTGTCTGCGGTATTAAAAGCCTGCAGGTGGCCATCGAGGATACTCCACTGGTCTCACGACCCCTTCCGAGCAAGGGAGAATGAAGACTACTAAAGACCCCAGGGAAAGACAAGTTCAGAGGACTGGGGGACCACAACTAGCACGGCCTCCGACAGACTGCGGCCAGCACCACTAGACGGTGCTCGGCTACCGCTGGTGACCACTCTGACAGGGACAAGAGAGGGCCCAGACAGAGCTGGAAAGAAATGGAGAAAAAAGTTCTAACCCAAAAGGAAAGACCGGACTTGCTGACCTGACAGAGGCTGGAGAAACCCTGCAAATATCACCCCACCCCCGACACCTTTTCCCCTCAGTAACAAAGCCTCTCCTGAGGTTCACCCTTCAGCCAGTGTTTGGACAGACCCATGAAACAGAACAAGACTAAGGGGCCTGCCAGCCCAGGGACAGTGACTGGAAGGCAGGAGGGGACAGCTGGTGACAGGGAACCCCAGGCTGAGAGGGAGAGTGTTATTAACCTGTGCCATAAAACAACACATGTTCTAAATACTCATACAAACTGTACATCATCTTTAAATAACCACTTAGGAATAGGGGTGTCCTGTCCGGTGCTGCCCGAGGTCCCAGCCTTGGGCACAGGCTGGGGCTGCCACCTGCATCTCCTGCTCCCCTGGTTCTCGTGAGGTGGTGTCTTTTTTGACTCGCTGTGACGTCGTAGGAGTAGAAGTGCCCCTTGGGAGGTTGTGGTCTGGCTTTTCGCCCATGGGGCTGCTAGGTGGGCCGGACCATCAGTCCTGCTGTTGGGAGCCCAGTGCTTAACTGTGGCATCACTGCGACTTTCAGAAGTCTCCCAAAGAGATGGCATCGTCTAGGAAAACATAGCTCAATGTGGTACTAAAGTCATGAACTGCCTCAAGCTAGTAGCCTGCACAGAGGTTAATTTTCTCTCTTTCTCTCAAAAATACGCAACATTCCATGATGCCCCTGTAGGGCCTCTGCACACAGTTTGGAAGAAGGCGGTTAGGACAGAGAAAGCCTAGCCATGCTGACATCAGCTGTGGAAAAGGCGTTTGTGATAGCCTGACACGCATCACTCCAGAGAGACAGAATCCGTCTGCAGGTCTGGCACCTGAGAGCCGGTTTGATGATGACTTCAGAAGCATTTTGAAAATCCCACAGTGCTCTCACATGGGGATGGAATTCGCTGGTGAAAGAGCTGTCAGCTGGATGCAGACTCCACGGGCCGAGGGGCTTCATCCTCAGTGCCTGGAGTGTCGCTGTCGTTGGTAGATGCCGCTGTTGTGCCACTGTCGTGAGGGGTCCCGGTGGCCCTGCGCACATCAGGAACCCGGCCCGGTCCTGCGCCGCCCTCAGAGGCACTGTTACGCTTGAACCCTCTGCCGTGGCCCCGGTGT
Source organism: Heterohyrax brucei (assembly GCA_028571685.1). Classification (NCBI taxonomy): domain Eukaryota; kingdom Metazoa; phylum Chordata; class Mammalia; order Hyracoidea; family Procaviidae; genus Heterohyrax; species Heterohyrax brucei. The sequence goes on from CM053163.1 coordinate 72,340,065, forward strand.
GGAGCTGGCTCCTCAGGCACCCCCGCGTTTCCACTGACTGCGCTTTACCAAGCACGATGACCTTCTCCGAGGATCGGTCTGTCTTAATGACAAGTCCAAAGTATGTGAGGCAAAGTCTTGCCATCTTTCCTTTGAGGAACATTCTGGTTGTACTTCTTCCACAACAGATCTGCTTGTCCTTTTGGCAGTCCAGGGTAGATTCAATATTCTTCACCACTGCGGTTCAGAGTCAGCCGTTCTTCTGTCTTCCTGATTCATCGTCCAGTTTTCGCATGTATATGAAGCCATTGAAACATACTGTGGCTTCGGTCAAGCACTTGTGGGGTCACTATAAGTTGGAATCAACTCAACAGCAGTGGGTTTTTGGTTTGGGGTCAGGCACACTTGTCTTCAAGGTGAAATCTTTGCTTTTCAGCACTTTAAAGAGGTCTTTTGCAGCAAATTTGCCCAGTGCGCTGTGTCTTTTGATTTTTTGACTGCTGCCTCCATGGGTGCTGATTATGGATCCAAGTAAAATGACATCCCCAGACAACCTCAGTCTTTTCTGCATTTATCATGATGTTGGTCCAGTTGTGAGGATTTTTGTTTTCTTGATGCTGAAGTGTAATCCACACTGAAGGCTGCGGTCTTTGATCTTCATCATTATTCCAAGTCCTCTTCACTTTCAGCAAGCTGTGTTGTGTCATCTGCACACTGCAGGCTGCTGACGCGTCTTCCTCCAGTCCTGATGCCTCGTTCTTCATCCAGTCCCGCTGCTCAGCACAATAGATTGAACGGGTATAGGGAAAGGACGCAGCCCTGACCCACACCTTTCCAGACTTGAAACCATGCAGTGTCCCCTTGTTCTGTTTGAGCAGCTGTCTCTCAATACATGTACAGATTCCTCAGGAGCACAGTTCAAGTGTTCAGAATTGGCACTCTGCAATGTTATCCATAATTTGTTATGATCCACACAGTCAGATGCCTTTGCCATAAAACATAAGAAAACTTCTTTCTGGTATTAATTCCGTGCTTCCAGCCAACATCCATCCTGACCTTCGCAGTGATATCCCTCCTTTCTCCTCCTCTTCCGAATCCAGCTTGTAGTTGTGGAAGCCCCGTCAGTACACTGCTGCGGCTGCTTTCGCATAATCTCCAGCAAAATTTTACCTGTGTGTGTTATTAATGATGCTGGTCATCAGTTCCACGTTCAGTTGGATCACCTTTTTTTAGAATAGGGGTAAAAACGAACCTCTTCTAGTTGGTTGACCACGTACCTGTCTTCCAAATTTTTCAGCATGACTGAGTTAGCGCTTGCAGCCCTGCCTCTGTTTGCTGAAATGTTCCATTGGTGTTCTTGCAATCCCGACAGTCTTGTTCTTTGCCAGTGCCTTCCGTGAAGCTTGGACGTGTCCCTTCTTTGCCTTCAGTTCCTGATCACATGCTGCCTCCTGAAGGGCTTGAACATCAACGAATGGTTTTTGGTGTAGCGACTCCGTATTCCTTCTGTCATGTTTTGATGCTACCTGTGTTGCTTGGTATTTTCCCCGCAGAACCCTTCAGCATTCCACCTTGAGGCTGGAAAATTTCTCCAGTTCGCTCAGCTTGAGACCTGCTGAGCGTGTTCTTCCCTTTGGCTTTTTCATCCCCAGGTCTTTGCACATGTGAGTATAATACTTAGCTTTGTCATCTCGAGCCTCCCTTTGAAATCTTCCGTTCAGCTATTTTACTTCCTTTCTTTCTTTTGCTTTAGCTACTCGATGTTCAGCAGCAGATTTCAGAATCTTCTGACATCCCTTTTGGTCTTTTCTTTCTTTCCTCTCTTTAAGTGACTTCCTGCGTTTTTCATGGGTATTGTCCTTGAAGTGATTCCACAGCTGGTCTGGTTTGTGGTTGTTAGTGTTCTATGCGTCAGATCTATTTTTGAGATGGTTTCTAAATTCAGGTGGGTTATACTCAAGGTTGTTCTTTGGCTCTGTGTGGAGTTTTTCTAATTTTCTTTGGTTTCAACTTGAACTTGGTTATGAGCAGCTGGTGATCCTGTTCTGCAGTCATCCCATGACCTTGTTCTGACTAATGATATTGAGCTTTTCCATTGTCCTTTTCCACAGATATAGCCAGTGTGATTCCTGTGTATTCCATCTGGGTAATCCATGTATACAATCACCATTTACATTCGTGGGGAAAAAGGAAGATCTTCAATAAAGTCTTTGGTCTTGCAAAATTTTATCATTCAATCCCTGACATTGTTTCTATCATGAAAGCCTTATTTTCCAATTACTGACCCTCCTTCTTTGTTTCCAACTTCTGCATTCCAATTATCAGTAATTGTCAATGAATCCTGATTGCATGTTTGATACATTTCAGCCTGCGGGAGTTGGTAGAAAATCTTCAGTATCTCCGCCTTTGGCCTTAGTGGTTGGTAGGTAAATTTGAGTAATAGTCGTATTAACTGGCCTTCCCAGTAGACATATTGGGGCTATTACGCTGTCACTGACAACGTTGTACTTCAGTATAAATCATGGAATGTTCTTTTTGACAACAGACATGACACTATTCCTCTTTAGTCTGTCATTCCTGCTGTAGTAAACCGTGTGGTTGTCTGATTCAAAATGGCCAGTAGCAGTCCCTTTCAACTCACCAGTGCCCAGGATATCAGCACTGATGCGTTCCATTTCAGTTTTGGCTAGTTCCAATTTTCAGAGATTCGTGTTTCATGCATTCCACATTCCAGTTATTAATGGATATTTGCAGCTGTTTCTTCTCATTTTGTACTGTGACACATCAGCAAATGAAGGTCCCGAAAGATTGACTCTATCCACCTCACTAAGGTCAACTCTGCTTTGAGGTGGCAGTTCCTCCCATGTCACCTTTGGAGTGTCCTCCAACCTGAGGGGTGCACTTCTGGCACTGGATCAGACAACGTTTCACTGCTATTTGTAAGGGTTCCACCTTTTTCTTTTTTTCAGAAGTAGACAGCCAGGAAACTCAATTGAAACCTGTCAACCATGGGTGATCCTGCTGGTGTTTGAATAACAGTGGCCTAGCTTCCAGCATCACGACACCCTCCACAGTACAACAAACCAACAGACGGGTGGAGAATATAAACTTTACAGGGTGAGAAATCTGAATTTGAAATGAGTGGACACCCATATTTCTCTGGGTCTGTTTTTTCTTATGTAGTATAGGAATAAGCATTTTATTATATGGAGTGCTGTAAGATTTCAGTGGAAACATGTTTCATGCAGTGCCTGAACATACAAAATAAAAGCAGTGCTAAGGTCAGGAGTTCAAATTCAGCGGGTGCTCCTTGGAAGCTTGATAAGGCTGCTCTATTCTGTCCTCTAGGGTCTCTAGGAGTCAGAGTCAGCGGCAGTGGGTTGGCTTGGTTCTCATTGCTCTGTTAGGTTATTTTTACCTGGCTGGCAACTCAGGCCCTTTGCATTGGCTGGAATGCTTTCCCCAGATGGCTACGTCCTTAAGTTTTTGCTCAGATTCATCGTTTCAGTCGGGCTTGTACAGAGCTTCCGACTTCCGGTTGCGCTCACCCACCCCCTCGCCCTGCTCAGTTTCCTCCCCGAGCACTTACCACCTTTCACATGTTATTTTTTGGATTATTTCTTTTCGTTGGCCCCCACTAGAACATAAGCTCCAGGACAGCGGGGATTGTTTTGTTCCCTTCACTGACATCTTGGTGTCCACTTAAATGCCTGACACCAGCTCCTTGATTTGGCTATGTTCCCACTGAATTTTTTTAACTTTTTATTTAGGTCTGTTATTTACTCTGATATTAGAAGACCTTCCCCTGCTCCCGGCACCTTGACGTGTAGCCACTCACCCACCTGCCAAGCCACTGGCCACACGAGGGAGAACTCCAGGCACTGAGCCCAGTTCCCTTTGCCCAAGCCTTGGGTGAGCTGTGGACTAGTCAGCAAGCTACACACAGCCTTCGTTGTGTTACCGTACTGATCCACAGTGCACGATTTCACATGAGTCCGTGAAACTGCGCACTCAAGCAGAGTTAAGCCCATGAGCACCTTGCTTAGTGGTCACCTATCTGTGATCCTCTGTGTACAGGGAAAAAAACCATCTCTCTTCTGTGACTCCATCGTGAAGATCACATGCCTTAGCACAGGGAAGCGCTGCAGCCGTACCTGGGAGAAGCGATCAGTACTGGCTGTTAGGGTTGCATTTCCGTCCCAGTCCTGACCTTCCTGCCTCAGGCCCGGTCTGCGGCGGCTCCTCTGCTGGGTTGCTGGGCCCCTTGTCTCACCCCTCACCTGTTAGCCCTCCAATCTGAAACTGGTAAGGTCGCTCCACTTCTGCTCTCCTCTCTCTCCCTAACATTTGTTTAAACACTTGTCCTCAAGCACACTCCTTTCAGAGGTTTTCTGCCTGAAGTGTTCTGACCTAAAGCTTTCACATGGTAACAACATAACTCTAAGAAGTTAAATTCCCATGGGAAATTTTTTAACAGTCTCATAAATTATTTTATTTAGCCTTAATTCAGCACTGTGTTAATGCTATCATTTATCACCATAAATTATTTCATTTAATTTTAAGGCTTTTCCATTTTTTTTCCATTGAGGGTGGCTTCCTTAATATCGCATTCTCGTGCTACCCGAGTCGGAACTGACGCAACGGCTATGCATTTGGCAGGTTTTTCTTTTTTTCACTATTTTAAAGGCAAGTGATTTCTGGTCTCTTAAAATGATTTGGCCTTGAAATTTCAGCCACGGCAAAGCAAAGTTCGGGCTTTCCTGACACGTACTCACCATCTGGGTTTCACAGTCGGGCCTGAAGAGAGGGTGCCCGTGAAGTGGGCTCCACTGGACACCCCGGCCTCAGGGAGAAGGCTGCCACGGCACTTGGCTACCATGGTGGGAGTGAAATGTCTGGAGGATCGAGTTTCAGGCTCCCAAAATAACCCTCAAGTATTCCTGCCACCTCCAAATCAGGCCTTGCACGCTTCTTCTGGCTGGCAGAGTCCCACTCTGGCAGATCCCAGGAGGCCGTGATAAGCCGTGGACTCCCCTCCATTTCCACAGGACAGCCCCCTCGAGCAGACTGGGAGCCCACGGACTGAAAGGCGGGTGTGTGTGCAGGGGCCTTGTCTCTGTTCCACGTTGTCACGCCCTTAGCCTCACCTCCGCTGTTCTCCCTTTTCCTTCTCTGCCTGTTCTCTGGCCCTGGCAGGCCCTGGACAGTGTTTTCCAAAACTCAGTAATTTGTCTACCACTGTCCTAATTATTTTAATCTCCATGTCCAAATTCCCCTATACTCTTTCTGTAAATTAGCTCTTTTTAACTTGGACTTAAAAGGAGTGTCAATGTATCCTCCAACCCCCATGCTGTTGAGTCGTTAATGTGTAGAACCGCTTTAAATTTAAAACCAGGTTCACTCATGGTAAATAAACAGTAGTTGCCACTGGCTAGATAAGGGCTCCTGGCGACCCCACCCAGCTCACAGCAGAACTGCACTGCACTGGGGGCTCATCAGCTGGTTTTCCAGAAGTGGACTGCCAGGGTCTGCTTCCAAGGCAACCCTGGGTGGGCTGAACAGCCAGCCTCACACTTTTAAACTGAGCATTGTTAACTGTCGGTACCCCCCCTGGACTTGTGCCTGGGAGAGTGCTAACAGTTATATGTAGGCTACACATAGCTTATAAATAGCTTACCCTATGGAAATAAAAACACACAGTAATTGAATTTTAGTTGGATATGACTGTTAATTTAAAGACTGTTGGAGAGATGCTGAACGTAATCGGTATTAGCATGAGACTTCCTCCGTGGAAAAAACGAGACATGGGAAGAGGACCGAGAAGAGAGCAGCTTTCTCACTTATTTTTGATGTTAGGTCCACTTATTACTTGAATGCGCCCTACTTTGGGAAGTATCACTTTGAGTTTTGGCCTCACAAGAGAGAAACATTTTTGTTGAAATTTGATAGGCCTTATTCTACCAGGTGCGCCTTGAAAACTTCATGGGGCAGTCCTGCTCTGCTGAAATCAACTGGCCGGAAGTGGATTTTTGTTTTTTTAACTCCATTTCTCTGAAGCATTGACTACATTGTTGCTAAGTAGACTCCAAAAATTTTTGTATATATTTTTCTCATTATTTGTGACTTTTGACCAAGCACCGCAGTATTTCGGATACAGGACTCCTTCCTGAGTATCACGGAATATGGCCCGTGTATGGAGCTTTGTGTATCATGAAGCCCAAATTTTGACCCAATTTCATGTTCCGAAAAGACCCTTGAAGTTCGGAGCCGAGAGCTTTGGCCCGCGGTCATACGCAGGGCGATCTGATTTGTGGGGTCTCGAAGCCCAGCGCACCTGCTTTCCCTCATCCTCAGGAGGCTTCGCGTCGGGGGACCCAGCCTGGCCAAAGGCCCCGCCTCCTGTGTTGATCTCCGTTGTCATGGCAGCGACGCATTGTTCCCGCCCCCTCATGGTGACGTCGGGGGCGCTGGCCAATAGGAGGCCGCGCGGCGCCTTTTCCGACGGGCGCCGCCTGGGGGCCGGGAGAAGCGTTGGGGACGCCGGCGAGGCAGGGTCGGGGCGGCGGCCGGCGACATCGACTCCAGTCCGCCCGCCTCCGCGGCCAGCCGGGGACACCGCGATGTTCGGGATGCTCAATAGCGGCTTCGAGGACGACCCCTTCTTCTCGTGAGTCCGTGCCGGCGGCGCCGGGGGGGCCGCGGAGGCAGTTTCAGGGGAAAAGAAGTTTCAGAGGCGGGAGAGAAAGCGGGGCGACTGCGAGAGAGGAGGGGGACTTGGGGGCGTGGAAGGCAGGAGATAAGAGGATTTCGGGGTGAGAGATGGAGGCTGGGTCGAGAGAGTATTCAGGGGCTTCGCTGCGCTTACCAACTGCTGTGACACACAGTTTCACCTGCTTTTCGCCGTTTCACAGCTAAAACATTAGTGTAAGCACAGTGAAGCTCATGCGTACCTTGCTTACTAAGTGATCCTCGTTGCGTGAGGAGGGGGCGGCCGGGGGGGCCGTGAGGTGAGGAGGGGACTTCTGGGGGGGCCGTGAGGTGAGGAGGGGACTTCTGGGGGGGCCGTGAGGTGAGGAGGGGACTTCTGGGGGGGCCGTGAGGTCAGGAGGGGGCGGCCAGGGGGCCGTGAGGTCAGGAGGGGGCGGGCGGGGGCCGTGAGGTCAGGAGGGGGCGGCCGGGGGGCCGTGAGGTCAGGAGGGGACGGCCGGGGGCCGTGAGGTCAGGAGGGGCGGCCAGGGGGGGCCGTGAGGTCAGGAGGGGGCGGCCGGGGGGGCCGTGAGGTCAGGAGGGGGCGGGCGGGGGGCCGTGAGGTCAGGAGGGGCGGCCGGGGGGGCCGTGAGGTCAGGAGGGGGCGGGCGGGGGGCCGTGAGGTCAGGAGGGGGCAGGCGGGGGGGCCGTGAGGTCAGGAGGGGGCGGGCGGGGGCCGTGAGGTCAGGAGGGGGCGGGCAGGGGCCGTGAGGTCAGGAGGGGACGGCCGGGGTCCGTGAGGTCAGGAGGGGGCGGCCAGGGGGGGCCGTGAGGTCAGGAGGGGCGGCCAGGGGGGGCCGTGAGGTCAGGAGGGGGCGGGCGGGGGCCGTGAGGTCAGGAGGGGGCGGGCAGGGGCCGTGAGGTCAGGAGGGGACGGCCGGGGTCCGTGAGGTCAGGAGGGGGCGGCCAGGGGGGGCCGTAAGGTCAGGAGGGGTGGCCAGGGGGGGCCGTGAGGTCAGGAGGGGGCGGCCGGGGGGGCCGTGAGGTCAGGAGGGGGCGGGCGGGGGGCCGTGAGGTCAGGAGGGGGCGGGCGGGGGGCCGTGAGGTCAGGAGGGGCGGCCGGCCGGCGGGGAACCCGAGGTGGAAAGGCGGGAGATGAGGGCGGTGGGAACAGGCTGCTCCCCACAGACACCGGGGGGCACGCTGTCGTCCCCCGGCGGGACCGCGGGTGACAGCCGCCCAGCCCCGCGCCCCGCGGTGGGGTCCCGTTCGGCGCGCGTCCCCGTGGGCGGGCTGCCGGGGTCGCGCTCGTCGCCGCGGTTAGCTGCCAGCAGAGGGACGCGTTTGTGACGGCGCGGCGACGACGGTCGCGTTGTGTTTTCCCTCATTGCCCGGGGCTTGGAAGTTGCCAGGTGCCCCGTTTGCTTCCTTTCTTCCTTGGTGGCAACGCCAGCCTCGTTTCGAAGGGACTTCTTTTTCTGACCGATGTACACATAGGGCAAAGGAAGAGAAAAGGGCGCGTCTGACAGCCCAGGAAGCCGTCCCGTCGTCCCCGAGGAGGTCCCCTGCCACCAGGGCACTAGAAACTGGCACAGGAACTGGCTGTTGGACTGGGATCCAATCGCGTCAGTTGTTTGGTCTTTTATAAGCACGGTAGCCTGGCCTAGCTGGGTCCCTAAGACAGGAAGCTTTGGGACACATTGTCGTCCAAGTGTTTCGTCTAGTTTGAATTTTGCCTTGGTGTCCTAATTTATTTTGGTCCTTTAAGGTTTCTGGTGGTTAAGATTTCATCGGGCTGCCGACAAGAAGGTGAGCCACTCGAGTCCACCAGGCGCTCCTGGGAAACACTGGGGGACAGTTCTGCTCTGTCCTGTAGCATCGCTTTGAGTTGAAATCCACTTGTTGGTAGTTCGGTCTTGTTTGTGTACAATTCTCTGCCATTAAAAAAAAAAAAAAAAAAGATTGTCACCAATTGACTTCACAAATTTTTGGTTCTTAAAGCAAATACTATGTAGGCTCAAATAACTAAATAATAGAAAAGTTACAATTGAAAAGGAATAAATAGTAGAAAAGTAAAACGATAATTTATTTTAAAGGTTATTATATTTAAGGAGTATGTGGACTCAGGCAAATTTATTATTACTGTGGATTGTGTATTTGTTAAGATGTGATTAAGTCATTTCAACAACTTTAAGATGTTTAAAATTTTGTATTATGATTTGCTCTTTAAAAAGCCTCTTAGAGGGGGAACTAAATATATCCCTATATGAGTTGAGCTATTTAAGGGCTTTTTATTTGAGTGTAACATCAATACAATGGACAGTACTTAAGACGATTTTGATGGACCTTTCTTTAATTATATTCTTGATTAGACCAACAAGAGCAATGGCCTTAACTGAACTGTGAATGTGTAACGCGTACCTTCTCAGGAAAGCCTGTGAACCCAAAGTCAGGGTCAGAAATAGTAACCGGCCACAAATAGTAGCCGTGCATCAAAGAACGCTTCCCTTGTGTTTAGGACGGAAAGGATCGTCTGTCAGAAGTCGGTGAGCCTTTTAGTCACCCACTCCTGTAGCTTTCTTCAGATGCAGGCGTCCATGCTGAGAAAAATTTAAGATAAAATGACTGTAATCAACTTTGTAAAACGGAGTCATGCCTCTAATTTGTATGCTTCACAATTAATTATATATGAACAGTATTTGGGGGTAGGAAGGAAAGAGGATGTCAGTTTATATTTCAGGTAATGTTTCATTGCCTCAACCCCAAACAAAATGAGTATTCATGACTAAGAGTAATGTAAACTTAAGGAATTCATAAAGGTAAAAAACTTCTTTTGAAGCATCCCCTAGTCTTAAGGAACAGACAAGGGAGATGAAAGATATGTCCCATGCTCACCATCTTTCATATAAACACTGTCCTTGCTGGTATTACAGGGGCCCCTGGGTGGTACAGTTGGCACACTTGACTGCTAACCGCAAGATGAGAGCTACCAGCCCACCCAAAGGTGGCTTGCAGGACAGGCTGGGGTCCTCCTGAAAAATCAGCAATTGAAAATCCTGTGGAGCCCAGCTGTGCTCTGGCAAACTTAGGGCCACCGTGAGTCACCATGGACTTGACAGCAATGAGTTCACTAACGTTATGAGTCTGTCTGGTCAGTGGATTCTTTAGCTTAGTGCTGAACACAAGGGGTGGATTCAGTACTGTTGGAATAATGGTCTGGTGTTCGTTACTCTGGCACTTAGTTGATCTAAAAGTAATTAGCATTGGCATGGGGGCACTTGGCTGGCTTGGCATGTAACAAATACTGTTTGCAGTGTTGGGGTTTCCCAGTTAGTACACCGACCATTTTCTAAATTATTCAGAGTCAAGGTGAGTAAATGTAAGAACTTTCTACTAATTTATTGATTATGTGTAAGTGAAGAGAAAAAAATACTTGTATATAAAATTTGCATGAATTTAAATAATTAGAGAATAGCAAAATGTCTTAGTCAAATTAATAACATTTTTAAAAATTCAGCCGATACCAGTGTGCCAGTTTGTTGTATGGTGGTGACTTGCCTGTGTCTGGGATGGTAGAAGCTATGCCATTGGTATTTCAACTGCCAGCAGGGTCACCTGTGGTGAACATGTTTCAGCTGAGCTTCCACGCTAAGACAGACCAGGAAGAAGGACCCGGCAATCTGCTTCTAAAAGGAGTGGCCTTGTGAAAACCTTATGAATAGCAAGAGACCATTTTCTGATGTGATGCCAGAACATAAGCCCCTCAGGCTGGCAGACCTTCGAAATATGACAGTGGAAGAGCTGCTTTGTCAAAGTGCAGCTGACCTTAATGGTGTGGGCGGAGCAGAGCTCTCAGGATCTTCCTCTGCTGTTGTGGCGCTACTCAAAGTGAGAAGAAACAGCTACAAACATCCATTAACAATCGGGACATAGAATGTGTGAGGTACAAATCTAGGAAACTTGGAAGTCATCAGAAATGAAATGGAACACATAGAGATCATTATCCTAGGCACCAGAGAGCAGGACTGGACTGGTATGGGCCATTTTGAATCAGTCATGTGGTCTGCTGTGTCAGGCGTGAGACACTGAGGAGGGGTGGCATAATGTTCATCATCAAAAAGAACATCTCAAGATTTACCTCGAAGTACAGCACTGTCAGGGATAGGGTAATGTCTATATGCATTCAAGGAAGACCAGTTAATGTAATTATTTCTCAAAGTTATGCACCAACCACTAAGGCCAAAAGTGAAGATTTTCACCAACTTCAGCAGTCTGAAATCAATCAAAATGAAATCAAGATACACTGGTCATTGAAATGATTACAGTGAGAAAGTTGGAAGATGAAGAAGGATTGGTTGTTGGAAAATATGTACTTTTTCAGTGCTAATACTTTTTTTTAACAACATGGATAGCAGCTATACACTTGGACCTCACCATATGGAAAACAGGAATCAAACTGACTACATCTGTGAAAAGCATGGAAAAAGTCAGTGTGCTGAGTCAGAATAAGGCTGACCAGAACAAAGGCAAGTCAGAAACACACCATCAGTTGCTCATAGGCAAGTTGAAGTTGAAACGGGACACAATTAAAACAAGTTTATAAGCCAAAATACCAGCTTGAGTATTTCTTACCTGAATTTGGATTCCATCTCAAGAGTAGATTTAACACCTTGAGCACTAATTGACTGAAGACTAGACGAGTAGAGGGGAAGAGATCAAGCCCATCATCCGTGAAGAAACCGAGAGGTCATCAGAAAGACAGAGAAAACCACAATGGATGTCAGGAGAGATTCTGAAACTTGCTCTTGAATGTAGAGCAGATAAAGCCGTTGGAAGAAGTGATTGAGTAAAAGAGCTACACAGAACACTTCAAACGACAGCTTGAAAAAATGAAGTCAGGTATCGTAATGACATGTGCAGAAGCCTAGAGATCAAACCAAAAGGGAAGAAGACACTCAGCATTTCTCAGGTTGTGAGAAGTGAAGAAAAATTCAGTCCTCAAGTTGCAATTTTGATGAATTCAATGGGCAGAATAACTGAAGATACCGGAGACACCAAAGGAAGATGAAAGGTGCATACAGAGTCATTGTACCAAAACTAATTTGTTGAAGTTAGTTAAAAAATGTTTGGAGCACTACACTGACAGGACAGGGAACTGCCAGAAATTTAAGCTGGATTCACAAGAGGTCTTTGGACAAAGGCTATCATTGCTGATATCAGAAGTATCTTGGTGAAAGCAGAGAATGCCAGAAAGGTATTTACCTGGATTATATGGACTCTGCAAAGGCTTTCAACTGTGTGGATCATAACAAATTCTGGATAATATTGTGAAGAATGCCAATTTCAGAAGACTTAATTATGCTTATGAGGAACCTATACACAGATCAAGAGGCAGTCTTTTGAACAGATGTGTGGTTTAAAGTCAGGAAAGAGTTGTATCGGGATTAGATCCACAATCTATGCCCCTGGAAGCAGCAGTTAAGAAATAAGTGACTCATTCCATTGGGCAAATTTGCTGCACAAAACTTCTTTCTTAAAATGCAAAGACATGACCTCAAGGACTAAGGTGCACATGGCTCAAGCCATGTGATTTTCAGTTGCCTCATAGGCATGCAAAACCAGTGAATAAGGAAGACCAAAGAAGAATTGATGCATTTGAATTAATGGTGTTGGCAGAGAATATTGAATATACCGTGGGCTTCTAGAAGAATGAACAAGCCTCGCTTGGAAGCAATACAACCCCAATGCTTCTTAAAGCAAGGGTGATGAGATTTCTCACATACTCTGAACATGCTCTCAGGAGGCGCTAGTCCCTGGAGAAGGACCTCGTGCTCGGTAAAGCAGTGAGTCAATGAAAAAAGGAAGCCCCTCAATGAGCTGGGCTGACAGAGTGGCTGCCGTGTCGGGCTCCAGCACAGCAACAATTGTGAGAGTGGTGCAGGAGCAGATGGTGCTCAGTTCTGCTGTACGCAGGGTGGCTGGGAGCTGGAGCTTGTTTGGTAACCCTGGCAGAAGAACTGAGTAAAAAACATTAAAATCTGTAGTTTTAAATTATAGATGTATTTGGTTTTAATGCTAACTTTCTGTTAGCAGTGTATGTTAAGTATTTCTTATGAAAATTAACGGGAAAATTAAGGAAATATGAAAATTAACGGGAAAATTAAGGAAATATGAAAATTAAAGGGAAAAATTTTAAAGTTTGGTATTTTTGTTACATAATTGGAAACTTTAGATTTTGGTATCATGTCTCAGAATTGACATTATTTAGTGAAAATTCAAGTCTACATGTACCTTCAAATTTCTTAAGTAAACAGTACTTGTAACTTGGTTAAAAACAGTCCTGGAGTTACACCATGAGGTTGTCTCTCATGAACACTTTTCTTCCCACTTGTATTTAAGAAGAAATGTAAGTGTGCATGTGTTTAAGTAGCTAATATATACCCGAACCAAAGCCACTGCCATCAAGTTTGTCCCAACTCAGTGACCCTGCAGGACAGAGCCGAAACGCCCTGTAGGGTCTCCAGGGAGCAGCTGGTGGATTGAAACTGCTGCTGTTTTGGTGAGCAGCTGAGCTCTCCACTGCTCTACCACCAGGGCTCTGTGTTAACACATGTCTAAAAACTGGAAAGCCTGTGTGGCAGACTTGCATCCTTCCCCCGAACTTACTCAGTCTGAACAAACAGCCCATGAAACTAGAAGAACATGGCATTGGAATTGGAGGAAGACCTATTAACAATGTGTGGTATGCTCAGGACACAACCTTGCTTGCCAAAATGATGCAAGGCAGAGATTACAGCCTTAAGTATTGATTACTCCTGAATGTGAAGAAGATAAAAATTTTCAACAACTGTACCAATAAACATCATAATAAATGGAGAAGAAAATGAACTTGTCAGTGATTTCATTCTGCTTGGATCAACAGTGTCCCTGGAGCAGGCTGTCAGAAACTCAAATGGTGTAATTGCGCTGGACAAACCCGCTGCAAAGACCTCTTTAGTGTTCTAAAATGCGGAGATGTCACAGGGATGACTCAAGTGTGCCTACCCCAAGCTATGTTTTTTTCAGTTTCCTCTTATGCTGCAGCAGCTGGGCACTGGAAAAGGAAGACAGAAGCAAACTGATGCATTTGAGTTGTGGTTCTGTAAGACGGCCAGGAGAATGAATAAAGCAGTCTTAGAAGACAAACAGATGTTCCTTAGGAGCAAAGAGGATGAGACTTCAGTTTACTTCGTTTGGACACATCATCAGGACAGACCAGTCACGGAAAAGGACCTTGTGTTTGGTAGAGGGCCAGGGAAAACCTCAGGAGATGAACTGGCAAAACAGCTGCATCAGGTGATTGAGACCCACTGAGGATCAAGAAGATGACACAGGGCCAGGGGTTGTTTCCTTCTGTTATATGCGGGGTCTGGGGAAGAGTCAAGATGGCGGACTAAACGCACGTCTCCCTAAATCCCTCTGGAAACCAAGACCTGAAATGATAATTAAACAGAGCCTTCTGGACACCTAGTGAGCCCTGGGATGTGGCATAGGACTGTTAACTTGGACTTCATACCACTGAATGCAAAACCTCCTGTCTTTCACTGACCCAATCTCGGCGAGCACAGGCTTGCACAGACCGAAGGTAACTCACCGTTTTGATTTTTTTTTTCATCTGTCTTGGCCAGCAAGCACAGCTGTGGCTTGACTAGCTGCTGGTCTCAGATGCACTGCTGGTGGGACTGGCAAGCGTAATTACCAGGTTCTGAGAGCCTGGCTTTGGACTCCATACATCTCGGCTTCCCTGGCCTATCTTCCTGCCTCCGCCATGTGGTAGCCGTACAGACGCACTTGTGCGGGACACGATCTTGATCCACTGCGAAACAGAGAAGCCCAGGCAGAGGCCCCAACCGGACTTGGCTCCTAGGCTGGGAGGTGGTGCCTGTGGTGCAGGAGAGTGCTTTTCCAGCAGGGAAGCAGTGTTTTGCATAGTGTCACCTGGGGCAGGGGCCCAGTGGCTGAAGCTGTGGACTCGGCATTCGTGGCCTCTCTGCTGAGAGCTTGGGCCCGGCCAGCTGGCAAGCTTGTGTGGGGTGCCATCTTGTTTTGCTAGGAGGTGGATTCATCCATAGGGAACCCTCAGCTGGACCTAATTCCTGTGCTATGAGTTAGTCCCTACCCAGAAGAGACTGCTTTTCCAGCAGAAAAACAGAATTCTACACAGTATTGCCTACAGCTGGGGTCCAACAGCAGAGGCCAGCAGGCCAGTAGCCTTTCTGTACTTTGAGCTGGTTTATAACATCTGGTGTTCAATATAGAGGTGTTTACTTTGCCAGCTGGGAAGAGGGACATATACACCTGAAAACCTGACTGACTTTGGAAGTTGCCCAATACTTTTTACTTCTCATTTTAAGTTAGCCTAGAGAAGCAACTGTGATCTGTCTTCACAGCATCTCTCCGAGCCTCTATTGACCCACATAAAGCTCAAAAGGCAACAAACATTGGGGAAGACGGTAACCTGAAAATCACCGATGGCATCACAAGGCCCCCAAAAGAAACCACCTCAGAACTTCCCAGACGAAGAAGCTTTTCTGAAAATATTGGAAGGTGAATACAAAAGGTTTATATAGAGAGCCCTCCTAGACCTTATACAAAATGCAGCAGAGCAAAACAAAAAATTAAACAAGCTGTTCAGTCTGATGGAACATCAGTACTTGGAAACCCAGCAGATGAAGAACAAAATCAAAGACACATACAAACTTCAATTCAAAGCCAAGAAAACATAATGGAACAAATGGAAAAGAGAATTTCTGATTAGGAACACAGAGCTACTAACTCCAGCATCTGTGAGGAGAAATCAGAAAAAAGAAACAAGAAAAATGAAGAAGCATTAAGAAGAATGTGGGACTCTATTAAGAAGAACAATCTATGATTAATTGGAGTTCCTGAACAGGGCGAGAAACCTGAAAACACAGAGAGTATTGTTGCCGAGCTGCTGACAGAAAACTTCCCAGAGATTATGAAAGAAGAGAATATAGATATTCAAGATACATATTTAACACCACTCAATATAGATCTCAATAGAAAGACTCCAAGACATGTTATAATCAAGCTTAACAAAATGAAACATAACCAGAATCTCTTAAAGGCAGCAAGACTCAAAGCAAAGCTAATATTCAGAGGGAAACCCTGTAGGCTTTTGTCGGATTTCCCAGCAGAAACGATGCTGGCACAGAGACGGTGGCATGTCATATTCAAAGCCTTGAAGGAGAACTTCAAACCAAGAATTATATATCCTGCAAAATTATCTTTTAAATATGAAAATGAAATTAAGACATTCGCAGATAAACAGAAACTCAGAGACTTTGTAAAAACCAAACCAAAGCTACAAGAAATACTGAAAGAATTTCTTGGCTTGGAAGTACAAAACTGCTAACCTTACATTTTAGAAGGACACATTATCCAGAATCCTACTTAGTTAGGGAAGGCTCCAAACACAATCAAAGCTATAATAGTGAAAGAAGCAATCTAGTGATCGTATCATGTAAACTGTGATATCATCATATTAAAAAGAGGGATGTACTACAGTTGTTATAGACCTTCCAGATGGAGAGGAAGTTGACAACACTCGTAATCAAAATTGGGTTTATATATAGTTTAATAAGCGGGACCATAGGGGCAGTTGTAAAGCACAATAAAAAAGCAACATGCCGTATCAAGAAATGTAATACGGTAGTCTCAACAACCACAAAACCAACCCTGAAAAAAGTGAAAAATCAACTCACAAAGGTCACAGAACAGATTAACAAGAACAACACAAAAAACATCAACACAAAAATAAACATATCACAATGGCAGCACTAAACACATACCTATAAATAATTACGTTGAATGTGAATGGACTGAATACTCCAGTAAAGAGACATCAAGTGACATCTTGGATCAAAAGACATGACCCATCTGTATGTTGCTGACAAGAAACTCACCTTAGACTTAAAGATATGAACAAACTGGAAATCAAAGGATGGAAGAATATGTATCAAGCTAACAATGAACAAAGAGCAGATGTGGCAGTTCTAATCTTTGATAAAATCAATTTTAATGTAAAATCCACCATCATGGACAAAGATGGTCAGTGTTTATTGCTGAAAGGTTCAATACACAAGCAGGACTTAACAGTGTTAAATATTTGTGCACCTAATGTTAGAGCACCTAAATATGTCAAAGAAACACTGACTGCACTCAAAAAGGACATAGATCACTCCACAGTAATACTGAGAGACTTCAACACTCCACTCTCAATATTGGATAGATCGTCTAGAACAAAGCTCAGTAAAGGCACAGAAGACCTTATTGCCACAATTAACCGACTAGACCTTATCAACATATACAGAACTTTCTATCCATCAGTGGACAACTACACCTTCTTCTCTAGTGCACATGGAACATTCTCCAGAATAGACCATGTGTTGGGACATAAAGCAATTCTCAACAAAATCCATACCACTGAATTAATGCAAAGCATCTTGTCAGATCATAAAGCCATAAAAGTCTAAATGAATAGCAGAAAAAGCATAGAAAGTGGAACTCATGGAAACTGAACAACACCTTGCTCAAAAAATCATGGGTCATAGAAGAAATCAAGGATGAAATAAATTTATGGATTCCAGTGTGAATGAAAACACTTCCTACCAGAACCTATGGGATACAGCCAAAGCAGTGCTCAGAGGTCTGTTTATCTCCATAAATGCACACATCTGGAAGCAGTAAAGAAACCAAATCAAAGAACTGACCCTACAGCTTGAACAAGTAGAGAGAGAACAACAGAGGAACCCCTCAGGCACCAGAAGAAAACAGATCATAAAGATTAGAGCAGAACTAAATGAATTAGAGAACAGAAGAACAATTGAAAAAAATTGAAAAGACCAAAAGCTGATTTTTTTTTTTAAGATCAACAAAATTGACAAACCATTGGCTAATCTTACTAAAGAAAAACAGGAAAGAAAACAAATAACCCAAATAAGAAATGAGAGGGGAGTTGTCACCACAGATCCAACAGAAATAAAAAATATCATAGGTGTATACGATGAAAGACTGTATTCTAATAAATTTGAAAACCTAGAGGAAATGGACAAATTCCTTGCTTCATATCACCTACCAACCAAAATTACCCCAAGGTGAAGCAGAACAACTTAATAAACCGATCATAAAGAAAGAGATTGAAAAAGTCATCAAAAAGCTGCCAACCAAAAAAAGCCCGGTCTCAGATGGCTTCACCACAGAATGCTACCAAGGTTTTAGAGAAGAGTTATCTCCAATACTACTAAGACTATTTCACATATAGAAAGGGATGAAATACTCCCAAATTCGTTGTGTGAAGCCAACATAACCCTGATACCAAAGCCAGGGAAAGACCTAACAAAAAAGGAGAACTACAGACTGTTACCCCTCAGGAATCTAGATGCAAAAATCTTCAACAAAATTCTGGCCAATAGAATACAACATATCCAAATAATAATCCATCATGACCCAGTTGGGTTCATACCAGGGATGCAAGACTGGTTCAACATCAGAAAAACAATTAATGTGATCAACCACATAAATACCACAAAAGACAAGAACCACCTGATCTTGTCTATTGATGCAGAAAAGGCATTTGATGAAGTCTAACACACATTCATGCTAAAAACTCTCAGCGAGATACAAATAGACAGCTAATTCCTCAGTGCAGTAAGGGCCACTGATACAAAGCCAACTGCCTGCATCATCCTGAATGGAGGGAGACTGAAACAGTTTCCCTTGAGAACAGGAACCAGACAAGGATGCTCACTCTCACCTATCCTAGTCAACATTGTACTAGAAGTTCTAGCCGGAGCAATTAGACAAGACCGAGAAATAAAGGACATCTGCATTGGCAAAGAAGAAGTAAAAATCTCCCTATCTGCAAGTGGTGTAATTGAATATTCAGAGAATCCTAAAGAATCCATAAGGAAACTACTCAGACTGATAGAAGAGTTCAGCAGAGTCTCAGGATACAAGATAAAGGTAAGTAAATCAGTCGGATTCCTTTATACCAACAACGACATTATTAAGGAAGAAATCACCAGGTCAATACCATTTACCATAGCCCCTAACAAGATAAAGTACCTATGAGTAAATTTAACCAGAGAAATAACAGAACTTTACGAAGAGAACTACAAACCCTTACTACAAGAAACTAAGAGAAACTTCCATCAACGGAGAAACCTACCACGCACGCTCATGGATAGGAAGACTTAACATTATGAAAATGTCTGTTTTACCCAAAGCAATCTACTTATATAATGCAATCCCAATACAAGTTCCAGTGACATTTTTTAATGAGATGGAGGAACAAATTACCAACTTTGTCTGGAAAGTCAAGAAGCCCCGGATAAGTAAAGCATTACTAAAGACGAACACACTGGGAGGCCTCTCATTACCCAACCTTAGAATGTATTACACTGCCACAGTAGTCAAAACAGCCTGGTACTGCTACAAAAACAGACAGGTCAGTGGAACAGAATCGAGACCCCAGAGATGACATCATCTGCCTATGAACAGTGGATATTAGACAAAGACCCTAAGACATTAAACTGGGATAAAAACAATCTTTTCAACAAATGGTGTGGGCAAAATTGGAAGTCCATCTGCACTAAATTAAAACAAGACCCATATCTTACACCTTATACAAAAACCAGCTCAAACTGGATGAAAGACCTGAATATCAAATCTAAAACAATAAAACTCATCCAAGAGAAAGTAGGAACAGCAATGGAAGGTTTAATACACAATGGAGACAAACGTCAAAATGTGTCAGACAAACCACAATCATCGGAAGAGAAAATAGATAAATGGGAACTGCTAAGAATCAATCACTTTTGCTCGTCCAAAGACTTTATTAATAGAATTAAAAGGCCACTTACAGAATGGGAAAAAATATTTGGCAACTCTATGTCAGACCAATGCCTGATCTCCATAATCTATAAGGTACTACAAAATATTGACAAGAAAGAGAGAAATCATCCAATTAAGCAATGGGCAAAGGAGATGGACAGATACTTCTCTAAAGAGGCGATCCAGGCAACCAAAAAACACATGCGGACATGCTCACGATCATTAGCTATTAAAGAAATTCAAATCAAAATGACAATGAAATACCATCTCACCCCAACAAGGTTGGCCATGATTCCAAAAATGCAAAACAACAAATGCTGGAGAGGCTGTAGGGTGATTGGAACTCTTTCACACTGTTGGTGGAATTGCAAAATGGTGCAACCTCTTTGGAAAGCAATCTGGCACTCCCTTAAAAAAGGGATAATAGATACACAGTTTGACCCAGTGATTCCACTGATGGAATATATCCTACAGAATCAAGGCCATTCACACCAACTGATACATGCACACAAATGTTCATCGCAGCACAGTCCATAATAGCAAAAAAAGATGGAATCAACCCAGATACCCAACAACAGAGGAATGGATAGATAAACTATGCTATATATACTCAATGGAACACTATGCAATGATAAAGAATGACAATGATTGCAGAAAACATCTCTTAACGTGGTTTCAACTGGAGGACATTATGCTGAATGAAAGTAGTCAGCGACGAAAGGACAAATATTGTATGAGACCCCTACAATAAGAACTTAAAAATAGACTCACATGTAGAAGAAAAGACTCTTTGAAGGCTGCGAGGTTGGGGAAGGAGGGAGCGGGTGGGGAGAGGGTTTAGATTAGATAGTTAATAGAAATTTGGTTGGGTGAAATTGGTGACAGCACACATTAGAAAGAAGATTAGTAATAACTGGACTTCAACACAATTTGAGTACTCTTCCCATCTTAACACAATATTGCAAGGACAGAGTAGCTGGGGTGGGGGCCCAGGGACCATGTTCTCAGGCGAAATCGAGGCCAATTGGCACAGCTAGCATTTTGCTAATGAGGACTCTCTGCAACCCTCATTGGTCAGTGGCATCTGGGGTCTTAAAAGCTGCCAAGCTGCCAAGCTGCCATCTGAGGGTGCAGCAAATGGTCCCAACTCAACAGGAACGAATGATCACCGAGAACAAGAATGACATGGGGAAAGAGAACCCAGAAGACAGATGGTGCCCAGCCACCACCAGTGATAGCCAGGATGGAGCTCCCAAAGTGGAGTCTCACTGGCAACAAGAGAATAAATAGAGGTATACCCTGAGATCTTCAATAAAAGACGGCAATTGATGGTCCAGGTGCTTCCGAGTTCCCTGGGAGCATGGCCCCTGGCCCTGATGCTGCCTCTGTCCGTAAATCATAATGAAGATCAACTTTTCCAACAGCAGTGGATTGGACTTGGTGACGCAGAGTGGCCGTATCTTGTGGGAATTTTATGGTTCTGTTCATCTATAGGATGTCATCCTGCTGACCTCTTGCTGGAGGAAGGGGAGTGGGTGGAGAGGAGGGGATAGGAGACTGTTCGGAGGCTAGGACATGTATGGAGCAGACAGGAGGGGTGTGCTGTCACCGGGCAGGGAGAGCAGTGAGAGCTGCATATAGGTGAGCATGTGAATTTATATGGGAATGTACATTTTCATTCAATCATAATAAAAACGTATGCGGGGTCACTGTGGAATCAGAGCTGGTTTTATGGCACTACAGTTACCTACAGACGGACAAGAGAAAATTTTGGGGAGCAGCAGGTCATGCATATGTAGTACATCTGGACTGGAAAATTTTCCTGTATATATAGTCTGCCTTAAAAATGCTGAATTAAAACAACCTTCCTACAAACAAATGCAAATCCAGTTAAACTATTTGCAGATCTTATTAAGTAGAGTGACTAGACTTCAGGAATACTTGCACATGAAGGAGTTGTATGTTTTTACTTCCAAAGTAGTAACAAATTTTGAGCTCCCTTGGGAAGCATTTATGTGTACAAGTGGTGTAGAGTTCAAAGGAAAAGCTCTTTCTGCCTGGAACTACTTACTGTAGAAGTTGTTGAGTACTCTCATGATGACATCATACATTAGTAACTGGATTAGAAGGGGGCTGAGAAACCTAAGGTGGACGAAACTTGGGGTGGGGAAGACTGAGGGGGGAGAGTCATTGGTGGGGAGTGCTCTGTTGGACAGCAGAGAAGAGTAAGATTGACCAGGCAAAGTAGACTCCAGTCATGGTGTGTAGTAAGTTCTAGAAGGAGCAATAAGTCATTGACCAAATGGGTCAGTGACTTTCCAGTGGGAACAAAGTGGGATGACCACTGTGGTGAGCAGTAGGAATTTTAGATTCTTGAATTAAGGTTGAGGTGAAAGAGTTAACATTGGAGAAGAGTGTCAATATTTGTAAAACGGATAGAATCAGTCCTGGAACATGGTAATTGCTACATTTGTTTTTAAATAGGTCTTTTTTCCATGAGAGGTGCTGACTGATAGAGTAATAGTGAATGGTGTCTGTACGTGAATTAAGAAGAGACGGTAAGGGAAATTAACAGTTTTCAAACATATGGGTCTGTTACTGTGCTGTTTGTGCTTTCAGATGCATTATGTTATTTCACAACAGAGAAATAGGGAAATACAGGTTCAGGAAGGGAGGTGTAAGTTGTTGCAGGGGTAAAAGGATCCCAGACTGTAAACAGAAGGCAGTTTCATTAAACTACAACAAAGACAGATATGATCATTCAAAGGAGGGAGACTATCGGTGTGTACCCTGTTCCGAGGAATCTGCCGAGTCACGTTCCATACACAGTAGAGAAGATATCTCATGCTGTATAGCATGTCAGTTCATCACTGTCATAAGTGGGACTACGGAGGCGGGGAAGGAACCGTGACTGGGACGCATGCAGAATGACAGGTGTCATGTGGAGTCGTAGCTGACTGGCTACCTAGTGCCTGGGGTCAACTCGTAGTCATGGGATCCCGAGTGATAGTCACAAGGTAGCTACAAGACAGTACCCAGACCCCAGCCTTTAACTCGGAGGTCTTCTCTTCAGCTCTTTGCATCATTTCTTCTGTTGGTTTTAGCTACTGTACATTTAAGAGCAAATTTCAGAGTCTTTTCTGACAACCATTTTGGTCTTTTCTTTCCCATCTTTCTAATGACCTTTTTCTTACTTAGTGTGTGATTTCCTTAATGTCGTCCCACAACTTGTCTTGTCTGGTCGTTAGTGTTCAATGTGCCAAATCTGTTCTTGACGTGGTCTCTAAATTCCTTTAGTGCTGGTATAAGTCATCTGAAATGTATTTGTGTTTACCATTTTTATACAGTAAGGGATAATGGTGTGTTTGTATTTTTACATATGTGGCACTTGGCAAGTGAATTCTAAACCTGCTGATATTGAATCCCTCCCAACTCATAGCAACCCAAATAGTGAATTAGAGTGAATAGCAGAAGAACAGTGTTTCCTAAATTGCATGTATTTATGGGTAATGAGTCTATGAAATCATTCTATTCTGCTAAACTAACATCTTTTAACAAGCATATTAACTCCAAATCTTTGCAGTATTTAGCTGCAAACTCGTTATTTAAATTCAACACATAATCTCATGTATTTGTGCATGTTTCAACAGTGATTCTTTTATGGCACACCGCGAAAGTATGCAACAAATGATGAGGAGTTTTCCTGAACCTTTTGGAAGAGACTTGTTCAGCATCTCCGATGGCAGAAGAAGAGCTCATGGTCATAGAGGACATGATGATGACGAAGAGTCCTTTAGTGTGAGTTGCTTGTTGTCGAGAGGATGAGTGACAAAGTCTGTGGGGTGGGAGGAGGAGAGTTCCAGGACGTGTCTGTGATGATGCCATATCAGAGTAACTTCCAGAAGGGAAGTTGTTGGAGAGCTACCTTCGTTAACAATGAATCATTAGGTGTGTATTCCACTATGCTACCAAATTTTAGGATCATAGTGCTATGTATAAGCCGAACTTAAGTCATGATTTCCCCCCCCAAAATGTATATATATTTCTCATCTTATTCCTCTCTTATCTTGGATTGAAATAGTAACCTTTCTATTCCGTATACCACTTTTTTCTCCTTACTTTAAAATAGCAGCGAAAGCTGTGATGTGATGCTTTATCTTTGTTAAACGAGGTAACTCTGATCTGTGGGGCTTCTACCTTGGAGCTTCAGACAGATTAACTTTTGTGGCTCACAGGCTTGGGCAGCTAAAATATATTTTTGTACATTCTGTATGAGAGCAAAACTAGGAGATTATAACACAGTCAACTTTTATGTACACACACACAGACACACACACACACACAGACACACACACACACACACACATACACATACATATATACTCCCTGCTTGCTTGTTTATTCCTGTTACTTTATAAAACCTTGGAATGCTAGTTTTAAGAATAACAAATCCATGAGGATTTTTATGAAAATGAATCTCTGCAGTTGAAATGCAGATATGTAGAACTCTGTAAACTTGGAATTGGTCAATTGGGAAACTTCCAGAATCTTTCTTTTTACCACACAAAGCTGGAATTTCAGAAATTGATGCCTAAAATACATTTTCATGTCTTCTGTTTGCATTAGTAAGTGTCAGTAGAGCAAAACATCTCCAGTGCTCCTAGGAGGTTTGATGAACAAAACTGGAACACATCTTCATCCTCATGTGTGTTCCTATGTAGTCCCAGCAGCACACTGACGTCCGTGACCAGAGCTCAGGCCAGCACAGCGGCCACAGGAGCAGGCATGGTTGCTGGACGTGGATGTGAACCTTGGCTGTCCCAGGCCACTTCTCAGGAGCAGACCCCAGCACTGCAGCCACTGGGAGGGCCGTTACCAGGCCAAACTCTGCCTCCCGACAACTTGGAAGTGGGTCATTGGCAAAGGAGCCCTCAGAGACTGAAAGTGTAGCGGCTGTCTGCTTGCACCAGCCTTTGGGAAACAGGGAAGCTGAGTCGGGCAGACCTCAGGTTACTGGAAGGGCAGTCAGCAGAGTGCTCTGGCCCTCAGGGCGCACCCGGCGTCCTTCACTGGCAGAGGTGTGTCATTAAAGAGCGAAGTGGATGGTAGATTTGTCACCATTGTGAAATGAAATGTCACATAATGAGACGGTCGGTAGTGAGAGTCGGGGAAGTGTCGCCCTTTGTATTTCTGCACAGAAGTGGACTCCTCCACTTCTTGGTGGAAGAAGCCAGAAGTGATGCTTTTATTTTCTTACTTAGAAATACAGAAAGGAGATCCACTTACAATTCGACCCAAAAGTTCTTATTGAAGATGGTGCGCATGTGAGATGTGACTCTGGTGCCAGTGAAGGGTTCTTTCTGGAGCACTTGCACCTGAGACCCCCGAATGTTTACCAAGACCTGGTGGTGTGGTGGCCAAGTGACACATCTGCTGACCAAAAAGGGAAGTTCATACTCGCCAGGCTTTCCCTGGAACCTGGAGAGTCTCTCGTGAGTCAGAATTAACTTGATGGCAGTAAGTTTAGGATTTTTTTTTTTTTGGTTTTGGAATGATACATGTAACTAAATAAATAAATTTCTGTGGAACTGGAGTTTGTGAGATTCACACTTTAAAACTATCTGCATTGCTAGCATCATCTATGGAGCGAGCAAGCAATCACTAAAAAGACAGGAAAGACGGAAAAGACCAAACTGGGTGTCAGATGAGACTCCAAAACTTGCTCTTGAATGTCAAGCAGCTAAAGCAAAAGGAAGGAATGGCAAAGTAAGAGACCTGAGCAGAAGGTTTCAAAGAGCAGCTTGAGAGAACGAAAGCAAGTATTATAATGACATGTACAAAGAGCTGGAAACGGGAAACCAGAAGGGAAGAAACACGTTCTGCATTTTCAAGCTGAAAGAACTGAAGAAAAACATTCAAGTCTCGAGTTGCAATAGTATGCGTGGGAAACTGTGAAACGACTCAGGGAGCATCAAGATAAGACGGGAGGGGTACGCAGAGTCGTTATGGCACGGAGAAGCGCTCAGTGCTCAGCCATTTGGAGAGGTAGCATGGGATCAGGAACCAGCGGTGCTGAGGGAAGAAGTCAAAGCCCCGCTGAAGGCACTGGAGAGAAACAAGGCTCCAGGAATTGGTAAGAGTATCAACTGAGATATTTCAGCAAACCTGTGCAGCGCTGGAAGTACTCACTTGTCTGTGCCAAGAAATTTGGAGGACAGCTGCCTGGCCAGCTGACTGGAAGAGATCCATATTTCAGCCCATTCCGAAGAAAGGTAGTCCAACTGAATGTGGAAATTACGGAACAATATTGTTGACATTACATGCAAGCAAAACATTGCTCAGGATCATTCAAAAATGACTACAACAGTATGTTGACAAGGAACTGCCAGAAATTCAAGCGGGATTCAGAAGAGGACATGGGACCAGGGATATCATTGCTGATGTCAGCTGGATGTTGGCTGAAAGCAGAGAATACCAGCAAGATGTTTACTTCTATTTCATTGACTATGCAAAAGCATTTGACTGTGTGGATCATACTAAACTATGACTGACATTGTGGAGAATGGGAATTGCAGAACCCCTAATTATGCTCTTAAGGAATCTGTAAATGGATCAAGAGGCAGTCATGCTATCAGGACAAGCGGACACTGCATGGTTTAAAGTCAGGAAAGCTGTGTGTCAGGGTTGTATCTTTTCACCATACCTTTCTAATCTGTATGCTGAGCAAATAATCTGAGAAACTGAATTATACGAAGAAGAATGAGGCTCAGGATTGGAGGGCAACTCCTTAACAGCCTTGGTTACACAGATGATACCTCCTTACTTGCTGGAAATGAAGAAGATTTGAGATACTGATGAAGATCAAGGACCACGGCCTTCAGTATGGATTGTACCTCAACATCAGGAAAGCAAAAATCCTCACAACTGGACCAGTAGCAACATTGTCGTAAAGGGAGAAAAGACCGAGGTGGTCAAGGGTCTCATTGTACTGGGCCCACAGCCAACACCCGTGGAAACAGCAGTCAGGAAATCAAAAGACGCCGTGCAGTGGGAAAATCTGCTGCAGAAGATCTGTTTAAAGTATTCAGCAGTAAGGATGTCACCTTGAAGACTAACATGTGCCTGACTCAAGCCGTGGTACTTTCAGTCACGTCCTGTGCATGTGAAAGCTGGACAGTGAACAAAGAAGACAGAAGAAGAATTGATAGAATTAATGCCTTTGAATTGTGATGTTGGAGAAGAATGTTGGATGGACCATGGACCACCGAAAGAACAAACAGTTCTGTTCTGGAAGAAGTATAACCACAGTGCTCCTTGGAAGCAAATATGGCAAGACTGCATACTTTGGACACTTTGTCAGTGGGGATCAGTCCCTGGGGACGGACGTCATGCTTGGTAGAGTGGAGGGTAAGAGAGAAAGAAGAAGATCCTCGACAGGATGGATTGACACAGTGGCTGCAACGATGGGCTTGAGCATAAAAACAATTGTGGACACGGTGCAGGACCGGGCAGTATTTTGTTCCGTTGTTCACAGGGTCACTGTGAGTTGGAACCAATTCAGTGGCACCCAACAACAATAACAACAACATTATATAAAGATGTATTCATATGTTACTAAAAATAAATGCTTTTCTGTGCCTCAGCCTCTTGAAAGCATTGAATACATTATTGTGGTGGTCCACTGTCTTTCAAGAAACAAGCACCAAATTTCATCCATTACTGACTGGAGGTACCTGACCTTTAGTTATGCTGACTTTTTGTAGCGAGGTTCATCTTAACAACTGAAAGTCTAATTAGTGAATTATTTACTATTATGATAACTTCTTGGTCTTTGTATTCTCAACTAATGTTATTGTAGGTAGTGGGGGCTGCTGTTGCCATTAGCCTTGACTCATAAGGGCCTTCCATATGGCAACTAAAAGTCGCCTGGTCCCCCGCCCTCTTCCTAATGTCTGAATCTGTTGTGGCTACTGCAGCAGTCCGTCTCATCGAGGGTCTGCTGTCTGCCGGCCGTGACGCTCTTCAGAGATTGGTCTGTGGGCAAAGTACTGTCTGTTCTTTTGTGGAAATAGCGTGCCTATGGAAATACCGGGGGCGGGTGGCAGTTGGCAAACAAGCATAGACAGCACGTGTTATTTGTGTAAAATACAGGACGTTTTCACCATTTTTGCTTC
Source organism: Heterohyrax brucei (assembly GCA_028571685.1). Taxonomy (NCBI): domain Eukaryota; kingdom Metazoa; phylum Chordata; class Mammalia; order Hyracoidea; family Procaviidae; genus Heterohyrax; species Heterohyrax brucei. The sequence goes on from CM053163.1 coordinate 72,367,799, forward strand.
TGTGACAATTCTGGTTGTATTTCTGGGAACAGTTCATTCTTTTGGCAGTCCGTGATCTGGTTGAGCTTTTCTGCTGACACCACAGTGTGAGCGCATCTGTCCTCATAGGTCTTTCTTTTTTACTGTCCAAATTTGACCTATGAGGCCACTGAAAGACCATGACTTCGAGGAGGCACACAGTAGCCATCAACATAATGTGTTTGCCTTTTATCTTAAATATTGTTGAAAAAACAAGACAAAACACCATCACTCATCAGGCTGGTTAGAAAGCAATCCCATTATATGATAATTTTGCAGAGTAAAAACATGTTTAGCGCAATCTTGCTGATTTTTCCTTTTTTTTGGCCAATTTCTGGATAATTTATCACGTTATAAGGTAAAAAAAGAAACTGAGGGGAACTCATACTTTTAAGTAGAAGTGTCAGCTCTGCCACTGGAAGTTTGCATTATCGACAATTTAATCTGCCCATGATTTCTTAATTGGAATATTCTAAGCCATTTATCAATTTTGTGAGGACTAGGCTTGTTAAAAATGAGATACCTTAATACACTGATTTATTTAATGAGGTATCTTACAACTCCAAATCGACATCTATGCAGAGTGATACTGCCAGTCACTTGGGAGGCTGTTCTGCCTTTCTTCCTTCTTTGTAGTAAAAACAGTAGAAGTAGACTTTTTATTGGTGACTCTTGTCTATCACCACAAACACTTCCGGCGCATATTGGGGTTCACTGTTTTAGGTGTACATTCTGAGTATGTACCAGCCAAGCCAAAAGCCAAGTGCCGTCGAGTACCATGTGATTATATATTACACACCTCAGTGTAAACATGCAATTCTTTTTCCTTGTAAATTATACAGGGAGAAAATTATCAGTGAATGATGGGAAAACTTTATGTATACTTTTTATCCAGAAATTCAAACTTTACTTTCAGCATATGAAATTTCCAAGTAGTACAAGTTTTTAATATCTAAATGTCTGTGCAGAATTGTATTTTTAATCATCTGTACCTGTTGGGGTAACCCTGGTGGCACCTGGTTAGGGGCTACGGCTGCAGGCCAAGAGGTAGACAGTTCACATCCTCCATGCACACCTTGGAAATTCGGTGGGGCAGTTCTGCTCTTCCCTGTAGGGTCACTGTGGGTAAGAACTGACTCAACAACGGTGGATTTGGTTGGCTTGGTACCTGCTGAGAGATACAGTTTGGGAACTATTAATTTTTACTATCCTACCTATTAAATTTAGCCTGGTTTTGCCTATCAAAGAAGAACTATTTTTAAAACTATATGCATGACCCTTTCTGAAGTTAAGGTTTTTAGGAGACGTTCATTAAATTTATATCCAATATTTCTAGTAATCTTGAACTTTCTTTAATGTTGATAAAAATTTTTAGTTTTGAAAGGTTCAGACAAGATTAACTGACCTAAAGATATGGAAGAGTTGAGCAAAGGAAAGATGATTTAGTCTTATTGTACCTTATGTTTTTATTAATTCTGGTATGAATTTTCTGTTTCTTTGGAGAAATATTTATCTTAATCCATAGCAAATACTTTTTCTTTCAGCTGTCTTTAACAAATACTAGAGTAGTCATATTTAAAAGTGATATATAGCCTTCCTGTTTGTTTCGAGAAAGCAATTTTTCTTCCTGTTAGACTTTGTAATGAATAATAAGCAGATAATTTAAAAAATACATGTTCAGGTCTTTTTTATTAAAAGAATTCTGTAGTTTTGCTAGCTCTGAGCTATGTGACTATGTATTATATTTCCTTTTTATAGGTATTATAAAATAAATATAACCAAAATTAAGTGGATTTCTTATTTTTTAGGCACTGAGTAATTCCCTCGTACCTCTTGGCAGTGTGGGTGGCCTGGTTTGTATCATGAGAAACCATGTCAGCAGCATTTTCTGACAGACGTTGGTTTGTTCGTCACTAACTCAAGCTGACTGAGTTCACGTGCAGTGTCACTAACTGTCATGATGTCTCCTTAGTGTTTGTTTTGAGAACCTCTGTATCATGTATTACACTTACTTTAGAGTGTTTAGACGTGTTTTCTGAAGGTCAGTCATATCAAATGTATGTAAGTCTTCAAAAAGAAAAAGTAGATTTTACTGGTGAATACTCAGTTGATTTGCAAAAGGGTCCCTGTAATTTTATTTGGCTATCATACTTGCAGTAATTCTCCGGAAGGTGGAGAGCCATCACACTGTAGATGAATGAACACAGCCGAGCCCAGATGCCTTGTTTTCCTGGGACTCTGGTGCCCACCTGTCTGGGTTGTTGTCCCTTGTCCATGCACAAGAGGGCCTGCTCTGCAGCCAGGTTTTCCACCTTGCGTGTTTCTTTGGAGTCAGACCCCACCGTCTGTAAGGTAGTGTCTGGCAGGCCGGGAGGGCCATTGTAAGGTGCAGGATGTTGCTGTGGGTGCCTCTAAATGCTCGTGATAGTGGCTTTTTGATTCCTTGGTGCTGCACCTGAACATTTGTCTCTCTAAAGCATGGCATGTGATGTTTGTTCTTCTTGACCATATTTTAGGGAGACAAATGATGAAGCAAAAAAACCAGTTATAACCCAGAGTTATCACTGAAATGATCAGGAAGTTCCAAATTGGTGGAAATGCACTGGTGGGTGCACACTAAGAAAAGACTTAACCCAGACCTTTTGGAGGGGAGGGGTAAGTGGGGAGGGTCAGGGAAAGGTCCCCGAGCCTTAAGGAAAAGGCAAGGATGGAGAGGAGGAGTATTCAGTACAGGAGAAACTACATGCAAAGACCCGGGGCTGGGGAACTCCACGTGGTTGGGATCCCGCAGCCCTGCACTGTGAGCTGGAGGAGCAGCACCCAGGAGATGGGAGAGATGACAGGCACTCATTGTGAGCATGGGAAGCTGTTGATGGATTTTATGAAAATATAATCATAAAGTCAAATTCTTATTTTCAAAAGATCTCTGTGACTGTGGAGGAAAGTATTAATTATTGCTGATAGCTCCTGCTTGGGCAGTGGTGGTGGTAATACACAGGAATGCTGTCATTTGGGAGAGCTGAAGTGGTGAATAGATAGAGCTGGACTATGCGTGGGTTTCATTCTCCTGGTGTGGCGAGTTAGGTGGACTGGAGTGCCTCTCAACCAAGTGCAGAGCATGGGTGCTGCATCGTGTGAGGATGTGTGGTCAGAACCATGAGTGCAGTGTGGGTGTGAGGGCGTGTGGTCAGAACTCGGGAGCAGGATGGGTGAGAGAGCACATGCTTCTGGTTGAGCTTAGGGCTTCTGTGGTTTGAGATGGAGATGATTTGTCCATTCAGCAATTATTTATTGAGCTCTTATGTGGCTCAGAGTTGGAACTGACTCGATGGCCGTGGGGTTTGGTTTCTGGTTCTGTGTGCCAAGAGTCACCGTGTGAGTGAGTGAGGTGTCAAGGGCAGCCATGCCCTCCCAGTGACTGCAGAGCAAGCAGAAGGTGAGCAGAGTGTTCGGGAGGCAGGGTCTGGAGAAGGCGAGGAGGGGGGACATCGCGGCCAAGGGCGTGACGTGGGGTTAGTGTAGATGGTTCATCAGGGAACGATTTTCTAAGAAGGTGACACTTACATGCTGAGTCAGGGAAGAGCGATGTGCACAGCTTCCGGAGGCCTAAGATCCCACTGGCAGCTCAACTCCAGTTCCTATGCCCACTTGTCGCTGCAGGATGTTGGGCCACCCCAGGGCAAGGGCAGATATGGCTTTTATGGCCAGTTGGCAGTTTAGAGAGAAGAGGACAGGATACATATGGATGTCCAGTCTCCTCATCACCCAGACACAGAATCCAGGTGCAGAAAGAGAGAGAGGCATCCCGCCCTGTAGAGTACCCACATGTATACACTTGATGCAGGCCATTCCACAGGCGAGTCTGTGACTCAAGGTATGCCCCATTTTTAATATTTATCTTGTGTCCAGCCACATTTAATTTCTTTGAGTTTTTCATAGTAAACAGTCATAGCATCTACAAAAGACAAACCATATTTCCACGTTAATCCTGCCTCATTAATATATAGAGGGTAGGAGGCATAACACATTAAAATGGAGGATGAGTGTATCAGATCACAAAATGTAGGACAGCCACATGGTACTGGGAATCATGGCCTAGACAAGCCAACACACACCACTGCTGCCACCACACCTGGTTAGGGCTCCACAGACCTTCTAGGTGTGGGAGTCACCAAGACGTGCGGGAAGGGCCCTGTTCAGTAAGGCACCGCACTGCCTTTCTCTCAGGTTCTGCTCCCCAGTGTGGAGACTGTTTCCTGAACTGTGCTGCTTCTCTAAAACAGATCAGTTCGGCTTAGTCCTCCATGTACTCAAAGATGCACAAAGGTGCCTTTGCTCTTCCCTAGTGTCTTAGGTTTCCTCTCAGAGGGGTTGGCTTTCCTACCTCCTCTCCATTGTTACCAGCAAACCCAGTAGCTAGCAGCGAGACAGACAGGCCTTCGATCCTTTTTCATTGAGTGCCCAGTTTGGCATGCTGCAAAAGAAATGCCCGAGGAGCTGAAACAGGGTCTTACAGAATTAGAAGACTTCTTGGAGCTGTGGGTTCCTTTGACCAGGCAACATGCTCTGTTTTAGAATAACTGCCACTGTACTGGGTGACCCACTAGAATGTGCTTTGTTTTATTCTCTGGGGAGTGTTCCAGTGATGACACCTGAAATCAGTGCCAGAGTTTTCTAGAGCAGGCTTTCTCCACCTGGGCCCTGCCTGCACTGTGGGCCAGGCAGTTCTTTGTTGGGGGTGGTTTCCTGTGCACTGTGGGATGTTGGGCAGCATCCCTGGCCTCTAATTCAGTGGATGCCGGTCCTCTGTCACCGCAGTGATGACGACCTAAAATGTGGATGCTGTTGTTAGCTCCCGCAGAGTTGGCCCCCACTCATGGCAGCTTTGTGTGAAACAGAAAGAAGCGGTGCCTGACGCCGCAGCATCTTTGTGATGGTTGATGTTTGAGTCGATTGCTGTGATCACTGTGTTGGCCCACCCACCGAGGGTTCTCTCCTTGTCATTGGCCCTCTGCCTCACCAAGCATCGTGTCCTTCTCTAGCGATGAACCATTCCTGATGACATTGCCAAAGTGAGCAAGCTGAAGTCTCACCGTCCTTGCCTCTGAGGAGCATTCTGTTTACATTTTTCTAAGAGTGGCGTGTTGTCATCCCGGCCACCCGTGGTATAGTTGTTGAGTGGCAGCCAGGTGTCCTCTAGAGCTGCACTGCTGCTGGCTGGGGTTCCCACTTCTGCAGGCAGCCTCAGCTGCTCCTGAGGAGAAGCACGTTCCCACTTGGAGGGGGACCTGCCAAGCCTTTGGTGGGAGGCAGCAAGATGCAGGCTCTACAGAGTGTACTGGCCACTGTCGCCCTGACCCTCCTGTGAGGAGGAGAGAGCTGGCTGCTCGGCAACAGCTCTGCCAGCCTCCTGGTACCAGTGGAGGTGCCAGTGTGATCTTGGTGTGGTGGACTACACAGAGGGAAGGTGAAGAGCGTGAAGACTTGTTTATGCTGGAACTGTCCCAGACGAGATGACATCACTGAGTCCACCTGTTTATTTAAACAGTCCCAGTGGGTAAAGCTCATGGCTGTTGGCCAGAAGGTCAGCAGTTCAAACCCACCAGCTGCTCTGCAGGAGAGATGTGGCCTTCTGTCTCCATGCAGGGTTACAGCCTGGAAATCCTGGGAGGCGGTTCTGCTCTGTCCTGGAGGGGCTGGAGGCGGGACTGACTGGACGGGAGTAGATTTGGGTTGAGATGTTGATTGTAATTACTGTTGCTCCATAATCATCACTAGGTTGACTCTCTGGACTTTCGTGTGTGTTTGAACTTTTTTCTTCAATCACTTTCATATTTAGTCTTTAAATTGTGTTTGCCTGGTTGGTGACTGCATGGGATCCCACTGCATGCATCTAGGGGAAACTGTCGTGCTGTGTTTGGGGATTGCTTTGTCTCTTGTGTTGTAGTTAATAATGTACTTCCCAATGTCCTGTAGCGTGCAGAAGTCAGCCCCTTTCAGGCAGTGGACCGAATGATGTTAAATATGCGAAACAGTATGCGAGACTTACACAGAAGCTTTGTAAGTACTGAACGTCCCTTGTTGAGAATGTTGTTTTCTGTGACTACTACCTGCTGTTAGAGCACCTTTCAACTTGTAGTCCACAGTACATACCTACTGTGCACTTTATAAATAAATAGACCTAATGCAAAAGTTTCATGAAAAAATAATCCGTGTATCCAGCTTACGTTTTATTGTTTACTTACTATTTTAAAAATACTTTTTGGTTTGTTTTTTTTAAAATTTATAACCCGCCTTATTCAAATAAAAGGATTTGGAGCATCTGTGAAATTAAGTTTGATGTTTGAAACTGATGGGTATGTGCTGGGTTTGAGCCCTACAATCCAGGGGTGACCAGCCACTCCCGACGCCCGCACTTCCCCGCTCACAGTGTTAACAGCAGAAGCAGCACTAACCCAGCTCTGCCCCAAGAGGCACTGTGCCGCTTGACTCATCATTTGGATTCTGAAGACCATTTCAGAATGCCCACACCCGGGCATGAATGATGAGTTGGTAATGTGGCATTCTGGTGTCCTCAGAGGGGTGCAGTTTCTTGGTGTGGGGCTCATTGGCTGCGCCGCTGCTCACTTGCTCATGGGGTCAGCCACTAGCCACTTCAGGGCACACCGCTTGTGTTTCAGCCCTGGTCGCCTAGTGAATCACCTGCGGTTTCTCCGGGGTGGGGGTCGCTCCTCCATGGAGAGAGGGATCAGGGGCTCCCTGGTTGCCTGTGTGCTCACCGTACTAGCAGGGTCAGGCCCAGCAGGACTTCTAGCTGACTGGGTCACGTACTTCAGTCCTCCTGCTGCTGGGTCTCCTACTGGGCTAGCATCTGAACCAGGGCCGTGTTTCTCTCCAGGCTCAGCTTTCAGTGGATCCCAGCGCTTGACTAGAGTCTGCGCTGACAGGGATGTGTTTCTCTCTAGGGTCAGCTTTCAGTGGATCCCAGCGGGCACTCGTTTTGTTCCTCCTCAGTTATGACGTATTCCAAAGTGGGGGACAAGCCACCGAAGGTTTTCCAGGCCTCAACGCAGACTCGCAGGGCTCCAGGAGGGGTGAGTATGACATTTTGGCCATGAAAACTCAACCTGGTACTGTGCTGGCCTGTGAGTGGGCGGGGGAGAGTTGACACGTCTCGCTAAAGGCATTAAAACTCGACTCGGTTTACTTAATTGATGAAACATTCTCCTCGTCCACCCCTTGAGAGCTTTTTTTCAGATAGACATCCAGTTATGTTTGTTACCTTTACATGCTGGCACAGGAAGCAGACACTGAAAGAAGTCTGTCATGAAATAAGTGTCCTTTAGTTTGTGTTTGAAATAACTGAATTCTTAAAATTATAAAATAATTCAGACAGTCAAAAGGATAGACTGTACCCGTATGTTTATCTACCAGTTAGACTGTAACATTTGTCTCGAGTCGCGGTCAGTTTTATTAATGTTACTGATGAGGCCAGGGCTTCCTGCACCCCCTTTCCCTCCTTTCTTCCTTCCTCCAAGAAAACCACTTTCCTGGATCTGAAACTTGTCATACTGTGTGTATTGTATTTGATTAACAGGCTGTTGTGTAGGTTTCTGAGCATAATAAAGCTGGTGTTATATTTTCCTGCATGTCCTTTCCCCTTGCCTTTGCTCAGTAATGGACTTCTGAGATTTATTCCAGTTGATATGTGCAGCCACGGCTTCTCTATTTTAACTTCAATATAGTATCCCAATATAGGAATGTATCACAGTTTTTTATCCATTTTCTTGTTGATACATAACTGGGTATTTTCAGTTTTTCATGAATGCATCCTTTCACATGTCTCCTTGTGCAAATGTGAGTTTCTCGGGAGCCTGGGCGTGGTATCACGGGGTCGTAGGCCGTCTGTATCTTCAGCTTTGCTTGGAAATTACCACACTCCCTCCACAGTGATGGAAGTAGTTGGCTCCCACCGGTTGTGGTGTGACAGGCCCCACTTCTCCACATCCCTCTCAGTACTTCTCTCACCAAGATTAGGTTTGCCAACCAGTCTAATGGGTATGAAATCACTTATTTTTTGAGTTCTTAAGTATGAATGTGCACCTTTTAATGATGCTCTTGCCATGAAAAAAACAAACCAAACCCATTGCCACTGAGTGAGTTCCAACTCATAGTGACCCCTAAAGGACAGCATACAACTGTCAAGCAGGATCTCCAAGGGATGGCTGGTGGATTTGAACTACCTCCCTTTTGGTTAGCAGCTAAATGTGTAACCACAGCACCACCAGGGTGTTTTATCAGGAATGCATAGTTGTAAATATAAACAATGTAATTTGATGTGTCCCACAACAAATCATGTTAATCTTGGGCTATCGTGAGTGTCCCCTCCCTGGCCAAGGGTTGACAGACGGGAGCTGTGGGATTCAGGTCCTTCAGGGTGACTGCTGGAGGGTTAGTTCTCTGACTTCACTTATGACGCTGTCAGGGACAGTGCTGAAGGCAGTTTTATATAATTAGGTGACTTTGTGTTAACATTTGATTCCAAATCGGACAAAGGTTAAATTGTATTAGTTCCATTTTCTTAGAGATTTTAATTTTTAGGTTGCTCAGGAAGTATCAGAGATATATGATGACAGTTTACCTTTGAGCTGATGGTCGTCTGCGTTGGATCTGTGGGGCCACTATGGACCTGTGGCCTTAATTCAGTCAGTGCACAGGCCCTGGGGAGCTTAGAACGATCTCCATGAACCAGCAGTGATTTCTGTCTGCTTCACATGTGCAGATCAAAGAAACCAGGAAGACTCTGCGAGATTCCGACAGTGGGTTGGAGAGGATGGCTGTCGGGCATCACATCCGTGACCGCGCTCACGTGATTCAGAAGTCCAAGAACCAGAAGACGGGTGACGAGGAGGTCAACCAGGAGTTCATCAACATGAGCGAGAGTGAGTCCCCACCCGGGCCCTCCACACTGCGTTCTGCCTGGGACGCCGGGTGATGACTCTTCCGTAGGGACGTTTCATAGGATGAGTTCTGAGGGACTTTGTCGCTAAGAGAGGTGTAGGGGACGTCTGGTCACAGGAGCTGTGGCTCCCTTCTGTCGTAGTAACACTGTTTGATGGTAAGTTCAGCAATATAAGGTATTGTTTATTTTCCATGTTTTTTACTTGGAAAATGCAGTCGTTAGGGTATGTATTTAGTAAGGCTGTTAGTGGGCAAATTGAGTAAGTATTTTTCTGATTGTTACAGAGGTACATTTTGAGAAAGTATAAAGAAGAAACTAAAAATCTGCAATCTCAACCCCAAATAACTATTTTATTATGTTTTTTCTTGATAGTTTCTCTGTGTTATGCAGATATACTGTCTTCAGAGTCCCGGCTGTGTGCCAGTGTGGTTGTGTAGTGTGCTCAGTGTAGCTCAGCACTGCGTTGCGATCGATGGCCTCTGGTGGTGTTCTGCACAGCATGATCTTTGATGGTTACGGAGCATTTATCGTGAACAGTAGTTGAGTGTCTGGTGTGTGGCGCCTCGTGTGTGTAGCGTTAGTAAGTCTGTCCATTTCCTAGATTTCTGTGTTCCATCCTCAAGGTATCTACGCCTTCAAGTGCACTAACCTGCCTTGTTACAGTCTTTGCATTGTATCCATCCCTTTTCAGAAAGTATTTTGAACAGCAATGTTTATCAGGGGAAACGATTAACCTTATTTTATCTTTTTAGAAGATAGAGTCTGATAACATTTTTTAGAGAAGTCAGTTTAATAACACCTTTAGAGAAGCTACTACATCACAACCTTTTTAAAAGCTTAACTTTTATTGAATTTTCAAGATACAGAGTACTTGACAATAATTAAGAATGTTGAAGAAGAATTAGTGAAGGAGCATGTTATTATAAAGGCAGCCTGAATGAGTAAGTACAGTCACCTGTCGCTCATACATGGAAGGCAGATTTTAAACTGCTTCTTACCAGAAGCTGACAGCTGGGTTGAAAAACATGTCCTAGAACACAGACAACATGACAGGCCAGCTTAGGTGGAAAATGAGGAAGTGAATAGGGAGTGTCAGCTGCTGACAGTGTCGGAGTCCAAGTGCACAGGGACAGCGTGGTCTCTGTGACATTACCCAGAACTAATTGGATCAATGGGTCTGTTGGGTAGAATAATAAGATATGCAGGCAGGTGCGTAAAAATAATGAGATAATCAACAGTAGTTTCCAACAGCCTGGAATGCAGTGTGTGGGAGCAAGGCGGTCCCCAACAGCCAGCACCTGCGCACCGACTTGATTTCTGTGTTCATTGTAGGTGATGCCCAAGCTTTCGATAATGAGTGGCAAAACGAGGTTTTGAAGTACAAACCAGGGGGCAGATGGCATCATCTGGAAAACAGCAGGGTGCCCAGCGTTGCTCCCGGGAAGTCGGGACCCCGAGAACATAGAAGAAGGTAATGGTGACTTGTGAGATACTGGTCCATTGTGAGAAGAACTAGAAGCCGTGTGATTTTACCTTCTTCCAGTAAGAGCATCTCACCTGTATCCGCAATGTCTTTTGTGAAAGATTTAATGTAACATTCTGAGTATTCCACAGAAATTTAAATTTGTATCTAAAAACACTGAGGATTATATGACTCGTAAGTCACTACTGAACTCTGACTCGGAGGACAGTCAGGACCAAAGTCCTTTGCAGGAAGAGGTATCGAGTATAATACAGTTATTCTTGGAAACGGGTTTTAATGTGGGTGTGTGTAAAGATCTCCCTCTCACACCAGGGAAAGATATTCATGTCTGGAGAAGCCGTAAAGGGCTTGGGAGTATTTAGAATGATTTGTAGACAGTCATGTAGTGTGTAGTGAGATGTGAGATACCATGATCCATGTGTGTGTTACATATTTTGAAATAACTTTGAGAAAAGTTTGCCTTCTTTTAGAATTACTTTTTGGGGTATCTTATAAAATAAACACGGTGATATCACAGATTAAAGATTTTAGAGCTTTCACACATTTGGTTACATATGCATTCTGGGATTGGCATCCTAATTTAATTTGATTCTTTGGGGAAAAGTTGAAGGTAACACCTAACCCCTGTTGAGAGTACACCTGAAGGAGAGAGAGGTGCCGGCAGGCCTTAAAAACAACAATCTGTTCCAGGCCCTAACGGGGGAGGACTGCTGTCGCAGGTGGAAGGCTTCCCAGAAGCAGCAGTAGCGACGGACAAGTGGGTATCAAGCCACTCAGAAGCCTTTTGCAGAATCTCCAGTGCTAGGATTTTTTTCTTTTAAAATACTTCTTTAAAACTTTAGAGGCCTTTCCCCTGTATTTTTTACAGAATGAGCTCAGTACCTTGCTCCATATTAATTTTAGACTATATTTGTCTCCTTTTGACATGTTTATTGATTAATACCTAGAGGTGTTAAATCAGAATGTGAAATCTGGGTCCTGGTTTGAGAAGACATGATCTTTGTGGATGATCTTTAGTTTATGGCCTTACCAGTGGCCTTTTCCCTAAATTGGTACTGTCCGGTAGAACTTTTGTCAGTGATGAAAGTGCTCTGGCTCTGCACTGTCCAGGGTTGTAGCCGTCTGCCACTTGTGGCCGTTGAATCCTACCTGAAATGCAGCTGGTACAACTGAGAAACTAAGTTTTTTGCTTTACTCAAATTTAGTAATGTGACTGCTGGCTGTCACATTGGACAGAACGGTGCAAACGTAAGTGGCTCCGTGTAGCCCGGGTACATGTCTTTGTTCCCCTCAACACTGGAGACAGTGGGACTGCCCATTGTGCGTTTGTCAGCACTGTGAGGAACTTTTAAAATAAAACGCTCCTCAAGTTACTGTGCTTTTAAACGTGTTGCACACTGATTGACGATACAAGCACTGACTGTTTTAAAGACAGCGTTAATGCTCATACCTGTATTCCTCAGGGAGAAGCCACGCCAGAGTCCAGCCATTGATGATGGAAGAAGAGCAAACACCTTTGCAGACAACCTCAACATCAAAGGATCATCTGTCCAAATCGGCAAAAAATAAATCACCGTGCACCGAGTGTGTCTCATTCTGGTGGTTCTGACAGAAAAAGCAGTGGTGCTGGGTCATGGGCGTTAGACCGAGCTTTTGTTTTGAATCAGTTCTGTCACTTTTAAATCAGTGCTGTCACTGACAGCGTTCCTTCTAGTAGCTGAGCAGTCTTGGAAGTTCTGTCTTTCTGTTTCCCCTACCTGAGGAATAAATCCCTGATTTTCAACCATGTGAATGAATGTTTAAACTTTCTATAAAACCCTTTACTTTAAAACATACTGCTTTTAAAGCTCACATGCTGATTTTGCTTTCTGAATTATTTTTTCCTATGGCTCTATATCTTTTAAACTTCTGAAAATTAAATAATGGAGCCAGTTTTATCATTTACAGTTACAGTTCCAAGTGAAATGTTATAGTCCTATTTTTCACTAACGCTGTATTAGAATGATGTTAATAAAAATCACAGTAACTTATGTCAAAATTTATGCTGTGTTATGTAGCCAGTTAGCTTAGACCTTAAAAAATAGTAGTATAATTTTTTTTTAATTAGGCATTATTTTGATAGACATAAAGAACAGTAAGGCAGATGAGGCAAGGGTGGCAGAATAGGCTTCCTCTGGTCCTTCTTACAGCGAAGAGCTGAAAAAAGAATTGAATCAATTCTATATGACAGTCTAAGAGCCCCGAACATCAAAGGTGAAGTTGAGGAATCAAACTGAGTTGGGGGGTGGGAGAGACAGTTCCTAAGTACGAGGAGTTGCCAGACGTGACCCAGGGGAAACTGGCAGCTGCAGGCTGGATTGGCTGGTGCCAGCAGTGAAGCAGTCTGTGGGGCTCAGGAAGCGTTTTCCACATCAGGACAGACTGAACACTGGAGAGTCTACTCAGCCCTCTAGAACCAGGGAAAAGCAGTACTCAGTTAGCAAAATATAAATACATGAATCTAACCTACCACATGGATCAAAAAACACCCCTTTGGGAAAAATGTCTCTCCCACTTTACCTGCCCCGTGCCCACTCTCAGCACTGTGTCTGCTGGGCTGGAAGTAGGCCCATCACATGCACTGGGCTGCTGTCCTGCCTTGGAGAGGGGACACATTAGCAAACAGGAAGAAATCATCTTCTGGCTTCCCTAAGCTGGGGCCTGAGAGCCCACTCGGCTCCTTCTCTAGGCACAGGCATGAGGAGTCCACGGGCTTGGAATGGCCTTCCTCCTGCCTGGACCTGTGTGGGTACGTTTCAGCAGCCTAGGCCCAGGTCAGTACAGTACATCAGGGTATCTACCTGCAGCCTGACTTCAGCTGTATCAGCTCTGTGGTGGAGAGGCAGCTTGGTGACATTTGACACTGCGCATTCAACAGGATCCTCACCTACACACATCAGGGGTCAGGACCGGTGGCTCCACCTACACCACTTAGCTTCCCACGACAGGTCCAAGAACAAGTGGTGCCCAGAAATCCTTATAGCCAGCAGCACTGGGTGCCCACAGTCCAGCCTCAAAACCCACCCACCTCCATGCTTGAGGGAACAGGGGCCTGCTTTCTTCCCAGGCAGGGGCAGCCATCAGTCCCCTGCCTTGCTCAGTGGGTGACAACTTCCTGCAGCGCAGCCAGATACTTGGGCCTACACCAATCACCCCTGGCCATCAAGGGCTGTGAGTGAGGGCCTGCCCCACATGCTTGGTGACTGACTACTGGGACACCCAAGCTGAATCCATATGAGAAAAGTAAATGAACTTCTGGGCTGACATGCCCAGTAGTGGATCTGACCACCTGGTGAGCGGAGATTAGAGCTTCCAAGGCTCCAATAATCACACCAGCTCCCTTGACCAGTCTAGTGGCACATCAAAAGAAACCATGAAGCCAGGACATGGAGATAGGATTCAATATCAAATTACATAAAGAGACAAACCATGGTGACTTCAGCCAGCACCCAGAAGAAGCAATCTCCTGGAGGAAGGGAACTTCATGGAATTACTGGAGGCAGAATACAAAAGATTAATATACAGAATTCTTTAAGAGACCAGGAAGGAGATCAGGAAAACTCAGAACAAACTGAGAAACACACAAACAATAGAGGAACTTAGAAAGATTCTAGAAGAGCATAATGATGAAACAGGCTGCAGGAATCCATAGAGCGACAGCTGCCGGGAGCGGGCTCCCCTCTCCCGACATGAGGACCAAGGAGGTGCCTCCTAAGAGGGGCTTCAACCCCTCGGTTTATGAGACTATATTGGGACAATCTGACCAAGAACTTCTGAGGAATAGAGATCAGAGAAATGGATTTCAATGCAGCATGCCTGACAGCACTGAGGCCTGTCCAGCTTCACTGGCTTCCCTCTAGTTGTATTCCCCCCTCCCTTTTCTTCACATACACAGGTCTGCAAGCTAACCCTTAGGAAGCTCTCAAGGACAATTCTCCACATAGCCATTAAAACTACACAAGAATAAATAAACTTCTAGGTTCTTTATAGTTGGTATGGAAAACTGATAAACACTAGAGAAACATCTTTCTTAGTGCAGCTGGCTTAATTAGAGAATGGCAGGTGCTTACTATCTGCACAGGAAGATATAAATAAGAACTTAGAGAAACAAAGGGAGACAGCCAAATGGTTAGGCCTTGAGAAGTTTTACCCCTCTGTGCCTTCCACTTTGAGGTACAAATAAAGCCATTAATTGTGTTCTTGACATTTATCACCACAGACACCTGGCTTAGACAATTATTCAAAAAGGCCTTGACAATTAATTAGAAGTAGAGGACCGCGAGGGGTCACTTTCTTGTTAGCCAATAATGATGGGTCAGTTTCTTGTTAACCAATAGTTTGCATAATAAAGAAAATAGGGTGACCAACTACGTCACCTTACCTATAAAAAATAAAGACGACAGCTCTCGACACCACCAGCAACAGAAGAAGATCTCTTGCTCTCTGGGTCGGGCTGCCTTAAACCAGAAAATTCTTTCCTGTCTTCTTTGTTCATTTCCCGCTGACGTCTTCCCTCCCTCCGTGCGGGACCCTACAAAGTGTTGGGACCGGCTCCCAGCAGATAGCAAACAGAAATCCAGAAGATTAACAAAATGTCAGAAAAACAATAAATGTTCGTCTTGAAAGAAATTAAATAGCTAATTTATATGACTTTTTATTACAGCTTATATAGTGTATTCTTTCTGTTTTGTACTGCATCCTTCACATCCATCAAACTTTGCACTGGCCCTTCTCTTCAGCTCCTTAAGGTGGCATATTTCTGTTCCTGCTTTACCACAGACTGGTTGATTGGTCCCCAAGGCTGACATTCTGCAGTTGGAGTGTCCTTGGAGAAGCTCACCCGTTTTGTGACAGCAGGAAAAATGCATCTGGTGTTCCGCAAACTTGAATGATTGATTATCTCAGAATCCGTTAGGTGATATGTTTTTGAGTAAGGTGCTGAAGCTAATAAGAGTATAAAATCCTAACTCTTAAGTCTTTGTTATTTTCTATCACAGCAAAAGAACAGAAAACTCACTACCATTCTGAAATTCTAATCCTGTGTTTTCTTCCAATTTTAGAGTTAAAATTATATAAATTATGCTTATATTCCTTAAATTTTCTGTATTATGTGAATACTGCTAGTCCATATTTTATGCCCTTAGTCATTAAATGTGTTAATTCACTTTTAGAACTGAAATTGAGCATTTATTAAAGTTGCAAATGTTAAAATTTCCCTTTTATACATGAATTTCTAGTTTAGTGTACTATAACGTTGAGCAGTTTCAATGACATACATTTTAAGTGGTAATTTTGAATAATTAATAGGGCAAACTTGCAACAGTCAGTAGACACTGTAATTACTTTAAGTCAGTATACTGATGATTACTTGAATCATATTCAAGTCTGAAAACTCACTTTAATAAATAATTTTGCCTAAACCAGTGTAACTCTAGTACATCATATAGTAGTTACCCTCCCTGCCTGCAGTTTGTTTACCATGGAAATCAAATAGAATCTGAATTATGTCTTTCTTCCTCTGATACGGTGCTTCATAACAGGTATTTATAACACAGGTGGCATGTATAGATTAAATGTCAGTTCTTTGTGTTGATAGGAACCTACAATGACTATTTTCAGAATTATTTTTTTCTGTAATGCTGAAGTCACTTGAACGAGTATGAAACAGATGGCTCTGCGTAGCTTGTAGTTAAGATTTTTTTTTTCACCCTAACTGATGACCATTCACCTTTCTGGAGCCCCGGGTCTTTGGAGGATGCGTGAATACTGACAGTTTAGTGAGTGTGACCTTAACGACAAGGTCTGGTGACATGCTTAGGCTCACTGCCGCATGAGACGTTTTCCTGACAGCTAGCATTCTCAGGAATGAGTTTTCCTTACTCCATTTTCATGGCTTCGTTGACCCTTATTGTCCCAAAACAGAAGTGGTGGCGCAGTGCCGTCAGATGGTACCCTGGCTTTTCAGCGATCCTGCCTTGGTCCTAAAAAGCACGACTGTGAGAAGCTGCTCGTAAACAGTCAAGGAAATCCTGTGGCCCTGACCTCTACACGTGGTTTCTGAGAGGGACCTCGGGCTTTTCCCTCACAGTATCCAGTGGTCACTCTTATTTTTGTTCTTAACATATAACAATGATTAATATTAATTGTGACTGCTGCAGGAGCGTGGCATTTTGTTTATTGCAAAAATCATCTTGACCCTTGACATCTGAAGTGGTGTTTCTCCTGCCTTCCTAACCCTCCCTCTTCTCACACTCCGCTCATTCATGTCTACTGTAAATCATGTTCATGTCCACTATTTCACAAAAATCAGAAAAAGTACTCTAACAAGGTTTTATTCACATCAACTTTTGGCTAAAAGTAACCCTAAAAGGGCTTTAGTTTATTTGTATTGTAAGCAGTGGCTGAACCCCAGTTTAAAGAGTTGAAAGTATTATTGAACTAGAAATTTGCTTTTGCGATAAAGCCGTTGCCGCAGTGCTGTGAAAGGTTAGCAAGGCCGTCAAGGCCGGATTCTGCCTGCTCTCACAGCACGTAAACAAGCTGTGTGTCTAACAGTTGTTATTTTTGATGAACCTAAATCTGAATTAAATGCTTCGAAAACATTAGTAGTAAGCTGCTGGCCCAAGTACCGAGCACCAGAGGTCAGAGGAGCAGGAGCCAGCTGCTGAGCCCAGAGCCAGCAAAAGCCCCCGGGATGTGCCAGGCTGTCCACCACAGCCTTGAGGACACGCCGTTTCCGTGGACGGGCTGCTCAGCAGATCCCATCATGGAAGTGACGGCCTCAGCTGACAGCTGCCATTTACGTCAGAACTGCTGAACTGCAGAGAACAGTGGCCCAGCCGCGTCAACACAGCTGCAGTGATCACCCTAGCCTTCCATGTGCTTCTGGTTTAATACTGCATCATGATGAACCGAATCAAAAAGCTGAAATATCAGTTTGCTTACTAATCGTTGATTAACATCCACAAGGCAAAAAAATTCAGGATTATGTCACCTCATCGAGCTGCTTTTGTCCTACGGATGCAGTCTGTGTACATAGGGCTGCCACCGCAGTGGTTTTCAGCCACATAGATCCCTACCTCACGGTGGAATGTAGAAGCCTGCCCCGGTGACAGGAACTGTCATTGTTAAATAGAGGGTCTCCTTGGTCATCCCTGGGTATCTCGAGCTTTACTTCTATGTTGTTGTCAGCTTACAATAAATTGTCTTCATTTTTCCTATTGAATTGCTTGTAGTTTTATATTGTGTTTAAGTCAAAGTGTACAATCCAAATTAGTTTTGCATGCCCACCTGTCTGTGGCTCCCACTGCTCTCCTTTGTCCTGTGACAGCACACTCCTCCCTTTCATTCTCTACTTGTCATATCCTCTTAACAAGTTCCTGTCACCTTCTCTCCACCCTCTTCTCTCTTATCCGGAAAGAGGCCAGTAAGACAGCATCTTATAAATGCCAGCCAGCCAAGTGCCGTCGAGTCGGATCCGAAATGCATTGAGTCATAAAGTACCTACACCATATGGTCACATTGTGTCCCTGAGTCCAGTCCACTTTTGCCCTAAGAGTTGACCTCAATAGTGTTTTCTGGTCAGGGGCAGCAGCAGATCTAGGGGTCGTGCTCCCAGGGGATCCCCCAGGCCATCGGACCATCAACTGTGTTATTTTAGTAGAGTTCTTGAGCTGCACCCCTCTTAATCTCATGTTGCCACAAGGACTCAACATTGTGGGCCCCATCATGGCTGCCTTTGGTGGTGGCCAGGCACCACCTGGTACTTCTGGTCACGTGATGATACAGTCTCCCATTCACACGGGTCCTTTCTCCCTCATGTCTGGTGTTCTCGGTGATCATCTCTTCTGGATGAGTTGGGACCATTTGGTGTACCTCAGATGGCAGCTTGGTAGCGTTTAAGACCCCAGATGCCACTCACCAATGTGGGGTGCAGAAGACTCTCTTAGCAATAGGCTGGTTATGCCAGTTGGTCTTGATGTCCCCCAAGAACATGGTCCCCAGACAACACCACTGCTACTCTATGCTTGCAATATTGGGTTGAGATTGGAAGAGGTTTCAGTTTATGGGAAAGTCCAGTTGAGTTGATTGAGTTTCTACTAAGTGCTGTCATTGCTTTCACCTAACCTAACTTCTATCAACTATTCAAGTAGGAGACATTTTTATGATGTCATAACACAAAACCCTCTGATCAGCAACGTCAGGCTATTTGGACTGTGCCCTATAGGAGAACTTTACCATGTATCATGTCTCAGCCGGTAAGGAAGAACTGGTCTACAGTGGTAAATGAAGCCATTCAAAATGAGACGTGTCTATCAGTTGGGCCTAAAGGAGAAAAAAATGGACCAGCCATTGAGTCACACTTGGATGATTAAGGTATCTGCAGTGCAGCTGGCAAATATCTGTCTGATAAGGGCAATAATCAACACTCTAGCCAAGTACTGCTTACTATAAATAAGTGGCTGCTGCCTTCCTAATTAGCTTCTGTAATAGTGTGATCAGGCTGACCCTTGAGCAGACAGACAGCACGACCCGAGAGTCTGAGGAACAGTTAGTGCCAGGTGAGTGTGCGGCGCTGAACTCCGACCCCAGCAGGGATTCTCCCAGAAAGGGACCCCTGGCTTTGAGGGTGGCGCGCTCTTCATCTGAAAGAGCCCCTCAAATTGCAGTGTATTTATAGTGTCTCTGGCTGCCATTGCCTTCCTGGTTGTCACAACAAGAGCCACAACAAAAAAGGACACCCTCTCTCGTTTCCAAAGCTGAGGTGTGGGGGATGAGGGTGCAGTGAGAACCGAGAGCAAAAACCTGACAGTCTGTGAAAACAACCGCACACAACGGCGGAAAGCCAGAGCCAGACAGGCCGTCTGGTGCCGCGAGACGTGCAGTTCTGAAAGAGACCGGGAGATGGCTGAGCTCAGACGAGGGATAAATGACAACGCTGCGGTCTTAGAGTGCTGTCCTAGCATCTTTTCGATAGAGGAGAGCCTTACTGGGCTGCAGAGAGGAAGCAGAAGGAAGGGAGCTGCGTCATGCTGTGTGTGACATAGACATACCTACTGTGTGCACATCATATCTACTGTGTGCTCTGTCTGATACACGTGTTGATTATTACAGGCTGTATAATGTTTTCTATACATATACATTTTTTATTTTTCCACCTTAAAACTTGTATGCACTTTCATAAAAAATTAGCTAGACACTTGAATTTCCCGTCTAGTTTTCTTTTTGTCTGAAGAAAACAGAAGTTGGTTGCTGTGGTTAAAAGTGGTGAGCCACAAAAATAATAAAGAAGAATACTTTCAGCATAATTACAGAAAAATATAAATATACAAATATGTTCAAGATAATGGATATGATGTGTTATTTAAGGAAATTACTAGTTTGCAAAATGGTAATTCTATTTAATAAATAATATGCAGGTAGAATTAATTATATCTTAATATTAAAGTAAAAATCTTTAATTTTGTTATCTAGCTACACAATTGCATATTTATGAATGTTTACACAAATACATATAATGGTAAATAAAGATAAATTTTAAGAGGTCCACAGCAGGACAAGTTGAAGTGCATATACAATAATTAAAGCATTTATTCATACAGTAGCTTACAAATTCTTTATTACAAATTATTACACAAATGCTATACAAAAGGAGCAAATTAGAAAGTCACCAGTGAACCTAATTTTTCTTTTCTTGTGTCTTATAATGGATTTCCTCTGATTTCTATTCATTTTATGTCACTCAGTCATTCAGCAGATACGTATCGGGCACCCAGTAAGTGCAAGGGAGTCCAGTAATCAACAAGACCCAGGGCAGCTTACACTCCAGGCGGGAGAGCCAGGAAATTAAACAGTGCGTGAAATGTGTGACGTCAGGTGCTGAGTCCTTCTAAAGGGGCAGCGGTAGTCTGTGGCCCAACTCTGGCCTTGCAAGTGGAGACCCAGCTCGACTTGGGCCCACGGTCCCTGTGTGCCTCCGTGCTGCTCAGCAGCCTCCAGTGCAGCTTCCGGACTGAGACAGGCTAGGGCAGAAGGCCTGGCGACCTGCTCCTGGAACTCTGCCAGTGGAAAGGCCATGGGTCACAATAGTCAGGCTCATTGTGCAGGGCTCACGGTGAGATTGCAGCTGTTCCGTGGCTGCCAGCGACAACAACCCAACGTCCCCTAGGGCAGCTGAGGAGCTAGAGACGGAGGAGCAGGTCTTTCAGAAGGGTCGGTCAAGAAGCAGGGAGCCCCGGTGTCACAGTGGTCAAAGCGCTCAGCTGCCAACCAAAAGGTCAGCGGTTCGAATCCACCAGCCCCTCTGGGGGATAAAGGAAGGGCAGCTCCACAGAAGTCTGCAGCCTGGGAAATCCTGCGGGGTGGTTCTACTCTGCCCTATAGGGTCACTAGGAGTCCAACGGACTGAACGGCAGAGCTTTGTTTTCCCTTGGCTTGTCAAGGAACCCCTGGGTGACAGATGCTATTTGGACAGACATAGGACAGTGAGAGGAAAAACTGTAAGGTCTCCAGGAAGCTGGGGACAGGCAAAGGGTCTCCACCTGAGCAGCACAAGGAGGCGGTGCGGCCAGCTGGGCAGAATAAGTTGCTCACCCAGGGCTTTGTAGGCTCTTGGCATTGGAGGGGAAGCCATTTCAGACTAAAAGAAAATTATTTCTCTCAAACTTGTGCAAACACGGACTCAGCACAGTGGAACTGTGTCCAGCAGAGAAACGTTGTCATCTGACTTGAAAAGGACACTGTAGTTACTCTGCTGAGGACAGGTTGGATAGCCAAGGGGCAGCAGGGCGGATACCCTACGGAGGCCATCCCGGTGACCCAAAGTGCCATGATGGTGGGGAGCTAGGGGAGGGGGCAGGTTCTGGGTCTGTGCAGACAGGGCAGAGCGCATCTGCTAATGGATTAGATGAGTCTACTGCAGAGAGCTGTCCAGGGGACTGAGGTTTTGGCCTGGGCACTTTGAAGAATAAGGTTTCCACTTATGGGATGGAGAAGACTGCAGGGAAGGTCCACTTGGGACGAGCTGAAGCCATCCCAGAGGAATCAATTGTTCACCAAGGACTGGGCCTGAAACCTCTACACCAAGCCCTATAAACGGCATCTGAAATACGAGAAACACCCGTACTGACAGCTCATTCGCTTTTGCTTTTCTGTGTTCTCTGTCTGGTCACATCCTACAGATGATTATTTTTTCGTATTTGTAACCTTAACAAAAAAAATTTGACGTTCTTTTTTTTTTACTTAAATTCTATTACAAACATTTCCCCACATTTCAATGTAAGCAAAACCACCATGTTTACAAGATGCATCCTTATACGTCAGTGATTGCATCTTTAATAATAATAATCACAGCAGTAATACTGAAAGAGAGAAAGGCTGAGATGACAGAGAATTGGACGCCCGCACAGCCGGCGCCAGGCTCAACGCTCCCGGCAGAACGCTGCACTTTCTCCTCCACGGCGACAGAGGGCGCGTGGACAGCCGAGGGCGCTGTTCCGTGCACCGGCCGGGAGCGCCTCTTCCTGCGGAAGCCCCGCCCCCTCCCTTCCTATCCCCGCCCCCTAGGCCTTCGCTCCGGAAGAGGCTGCCGCCGTGGCTCTGAGCGCTTCCGGCTGCGGTGCCGACCCTGACCCCGCGCCGCCGAGCCATGAGGCTGCTGGCCGCCGTCGCGGCGGTGGGGCGCCGGCCGCCCCCCTGCGTCCCCGCCGCCCTGGGCTGGCAGAGGGAGCAGGTGCGTGCGGGCGAGGCCCTCTGGGCCCCGGGCTGGGAGGGCGGTGAGCCCAGCTCCGTCCCCGGGAGCCCGGCCCGGCGGCTGCGCGTGCTGCGGCGCAGCGCGTGGGCTGGCGGCCGTGAGCGGCCTCGCGGTCGGGGGACGCGACCTGGGTGAAGGTCAGCCGCCGAGACACGCCGTCAGGGCTCGAGGTCGGGACTGCGGCCTCGGCGCCCGGGCTCTGGTCCTTGCGGAGGTCTCGGCAGCCCGAGGCCGAGTGACCTGCTGGTGCTTGTCTGCCACGCACCCGGCGTGTGGAGCGTCATAGGCTGCGCGAGGCGCGGGGCACAGTCTCTCCGCCTTTGCCAGCCGACCCCGTTCATGCAGTGCCTTTCTTTTTCCTAGATGGGGTTAGGTGCATTCTGGAGAGAAGATTTGGGGGGGCGAGGCTACTCAGTGTCTTGACGATGCAAGATAACAGGGTTTCTCCCCAGAGTAAAGTTAAAGTCACTAATAATGAAGTTTGTGAATTGTTTCTGTTTAGAAATGGAAATCTCTTCAGGGGGCCGCTCAGGGCTATCGGCACCGCTCCCCAGAACATTTAAATCTCAGACTTTGTTGATGGTGAATGAGAACTAGGGAGAAATGGAACCAGGGAAATTTAAGCTAAAATTTGTGTTTCCCGCGAGAGTAGCTGTTCAGAACTGCCCTGATTTCGTTGGCCTTGCTGTGTTGTAAAACCTCTCTCATTTGGCAAAGTTACATGTCCCCTTTTACGCCTCCACGTGGAGGGCCGAGTCCTGTCTCTGGTGTTCATCAAGGGTGTCAGCCCTCGCCTTTCACCCCAGCACTGAGGTCACTCCCAAGGGTCACCCTGCAAACGAAGGGTGACAGACCCATTGAAGAAAACGAGACCCAAGGGGCCACCAACCCAGGGGCGAGGGCGAGAAGGCAGGAGGGGACAGGAGAGCTGGTAATGGGAAACCCAGATCGAGAAGGAAGAGTTGGTCGAGGGATTATAAACTCTTGTCATAAAACAATGTGTGTACCATTTATAATGAGACGCTGACGTGGTCTATAAATATCTAAAGTACAGTAAAATAACAAATTGCAGTCACTGACGTTTTCTTAGAGAAGCCAGCATTTAGAAAGCACTCTGGGAGCTGACACTTAAACGTAAGCGTTGTTGTTCAAGAACTAGCTAAGGGGCTGGATTCCATCCTCAGGTCTTCTCAAAGCCGCTTGCCAGAGGACACAGGCATCAGATTGTTGGGTGCTGAGCTCCCTCTGTAAACACAGACCACAATTGTCCAGTTCCTCTGTGTGCCCTTCACCGGCTTGTATACTTTGTATATAATAATAACTTCAGTGTCAATCAGCTGCTGGGGTAGAAGAGAAAGAGATCTCACGTTCCACTGATGTTGTGTCCTGCCTCTGATAAATATTTAATAGATAATATTTCATCGTAGTTACAAGATTTTGCCAACTCAAATTGTCTGATATTTTAACAAAAAATCTGTTTGGGGAGATCCTCTTAAAGTAACTCTGCAGTAACAGTTGTTTATTCCTGTTTGAGATTTTAATTTTGCATCCATGAAAGCAACAAGATCCTTTATAGGCTTTTCATTTAGGGTTAATAGCCCGCAGAGTCCACATTCGGACCCCACAGAGGTCTTTCTGTGTTTCCCTTTGTATAGGGAAAAACATCTTTCAGGGCTAGTGGGTGAGATCTCTCTGCAGTGGTGTAAACTGCTCTGAGAGAACAGGAGTTGTGTCTTGGTCATTTTAATTCCAGAGCCTTGGCTAAAGCAGATACTCAGGAAATGCAACCTTTCTGTCCTTGATTGTCTTCTTAACTGCGAGAATCCTGCTGCCGGCCTTTTGCCTGTGGGGCACTTTCTGATGCCTTGTCCCCACTGAGGTTCCTGGGCGGAAGGACGCTCTCCCAGCCCATGCCGGTTGCTCTTTTGCCTTTTCTCATAGAGCGGGTGTTGAGTTCGCTGTCTTCTCGTCGCAGGTCACCTGGCAGGCCCGCCGATGGCTCTCGGCCGCCGTGGTCCCCAATGAGAAGATACGCAACATCGGCATCTCCGCCCACATCGATTCCGGGAAGACGACGTTGACGGAGCGTGTGCTGTACTACACCGGCAGAATCGCCAAGATGCACGAGGTAACCTGCGCGCTGAGAGCACGTGACGCCGAGCTGGGCTTCGCTGTACAGCTGGGACTTAATGAGCTTCCTCAGACTCGGGAGATGGAAGGAACACCAAGTGATCTCTAGCCTGTCACAGGCGCAGAGGGGCTGATTGTGCAGGGTGCCTTGAAACGGTGCTCGGAGCAATCCAGAGACCTTCGCCGTGGGGGTTGGGCAGAGGGCTTCGGAAGAGTGTCCAGTGAAGTGCTGTACTCAGAGGCAGTCATTAAAATAGTATCTGCGCAGCATGTTTATCAGGAAACTATATGATTTAAAATGGAAAAAGTGTTTAATATGATAAATATCATAGGTTTAAACCAAAAAAACCAAACCCATTCCCAGTGAGTCGGTTCCGACTGGTAGTGACCCTACAGGGCAGAGTGGAACTGCTCCGTAGTTTCCAAGGAGCCCCGGGAGGATTCGAACTGCTGACCTTTTGGTTAGCAGCTGTGACACAACCACTGTGCCTCCAGGGTTTCCATCATGAGCATAAATAGTTAGAAAATACACGTCAGAAAAAAGAATTTGAAAAAAGAGCTCTTGTAACGTTCCTAAAGGCATTATCGTGTCACTGAGTGTTTAAGTTCATGCTTCCTCAGACACAGGTCATCTTCTCCCATTCTGTGCCTTTAAAGTGGAATTCTTTCCTCCCGGGCCTCAGAGTCTACTGCAACAGAGGTCTGCTTGGGGGCTGGTGGGCAGGAGCAGAGGGACAGTGATGGTCTCGGGCCACATGCTAGCAGTGGCGAGAATGCAGCAGTGACTGGTGGCTGATACAGGACAGACCCTGTTACCTGTCCAGCAGCTGGACGTACCCAGCAGTGGTCAGTCACATACGTGTGTCCAGGTTCTGATTCTGTAGACTCCACCTCGGAATCTGAGGCCAGAAACCCCGAGCGTTGTGTTGTCTTCAGGTGAAAGGCAAGGACGGGGTCGGCGCTGTCATGGACTCCATGGAGCTGGAGAGGCAGCGGGGGATCACCATTCAGTCCGCTGCCACCTATACGATGTGGAGGGACACCAACATCAACATTATCGACACTCCTGGTGAGTCAGCTGGTGGCAGGGACACACTTCCACCTTTTCCCTGCTGCCTTCTGGCTTGTCTGTGAGTGGAGAGTGTTCGGAAGTGTGCTTGTCAGTGCTGATGGAGCCTACAGACGTGAGACAGCATGCACAGCGTGCAGAGTGTTCAGGAGTGTGCGTGTTAGTGGTCACGGAGTCAACAGACGTGAGGCAGCGTGCTCCTCGTCTTCCTGTGGTTTCCTTGAACGCTGCACAGTAACTTGTGAATGGGAAGGGCACCACCCCCAGCCCAGCTGATTCAAAGCCTGCACCCTGGGGTCTCTGGGAGTGGTCTTTGGACTGGTCCTGGTGGCGGGTGACCAGCATTCACGGGCTGTGGAGCCTGCGCTGTAGTTAACCTCGGTGACATGCTGAGTGCCTCATGCCTCCTCTGTCTCCTTCAGGTCACGTGGACTTCACCATCGAGGTGGAGAGGGCCCTGAGAGTGCTGGACGGGGCCATTCTTGTGCTCTGTGCTGTTGGAGGGGTGCAGTGCCAGACTATGACCGTCAACCGTCAGATGAGGCGCTACGGTGTCCCCTTTCTCACCTTCGTGAACAAACTGGACAGGGTGGGCTCTGACCCCGGCAGGGCCCTGCAGCAGATGAGGTGTGACCTGGGGGGAGCCGGGGGACAGGGCAGGGTATGACTCGTCCCCTTGGGGAGGGTGAGTGCATGGGCATGAGGCTTTGTTCTTGAGTTCTTTCCATGTAAAGTTTATTTCACGAGTGACTCACCCTGGTCAGTGGAACATAGTGGCCCATAATTCTGATCAGAATTTGTCACCTCTGTAATGAGGGCTTAAACTCCAGGGGTCCGGAAATAGTCTGTGCATGCTGCTTTGCTATAATAGAAAAGTCATAATCTAGAGTAGATTCTAAAATATATTTTGCAGATTAGAAACCTAGATGCTAAGGGTGTCCTCGCTGGTCTGTACCAGGCTTTAGAAATTGTTAGTGAATGTTTCTGAGTCGTGTGCCATGGAGGTGATGCTCCCTCCCTCTCATTGGTGACGTGTTTGCTAGGACGACACTGCCCCAGGTGTGACCAGCAGTGCTCGTGCTGTTTCATGCTGAGCATCCATTTCTCATGCCCTCAGAAAGAGTTCCACTTTTCTCCGTTTGTAAATGTGTCCGTGGAGGTGGGACCTTTACAGGGCAGGGCTGGTGGTTGAAGGTGGAAGTTGGTGGCCATGGAGGGACAGGAGTGACTTGAGTGATGGTATTGTTGTGCGCACGTTGACAGTGGTGACGCCTCCGAGGACATGCAGGTGCAGTTTTGCTTTACTGGGTATTTGTAATATTTTCTTGGTGAAACTAGACATTTTTCACTTTTTCTCTGTATCCCATTTTACTGTTGCTTGGCAGTAGATAAATTCTCTCAGTCCAGGCTGTTTCTTCATCCCTGGAAGGTTCTTTGTCCTTTATCTAACTGCTCTGGTTCCTTCTTTGCTGTGGTTGGTTTTCTGTAAGGACAGTGACCAGATGGAGGGTCTTCGTGAGTGGCCTCTGTGTCATCGCGTGTCTGCCGTACTTTCTGTCTCAGGCTGCTCTGGCTGCAGGAGAATTCCTGAGATTGGGAATTCTAACATGACATTCATCTGTGTTCCTTCTGTTATTTAGCCTTTTTTTTAATTTCAGCAATTTTTAGTTTTTATGAATCTTTTTATTGCAGTATCTTTTATTAACAGAGAGCTGCTTCTATAGTCTTGAAATTTTCTCTTCTTGCCTACAGGGACTCTTTCTTTGGAAGTCACTACTGTGCCTTGAGTCTTTGTCTGTTTCAGGCCATTGATTTTTCCCAGTGTTTGTGACTCTTAGTGTTGATGACAGTTATGGGTGAGGTCTGGGCTCTGGGCTGACACTGGTGTCCAGAGCATGTGTCTTCTCATGCCAGAGTGCTAGTGGGTTGAGGGTGCATCTCTTCAGGGGGTTCCGCCTGTTTGGGGTCCCTGTAGGTGAGGGAAGGTTCTGCCTGATGGGGCAGGGGTAGTATCTGAGGAGTGTCTGGCCGTCACATCCACTCTGTTTCCTGCGACATCTCCCTCCTCAGAGGGCTGTCCTCAGTTTTGCCAGAGGCAGTTGTTCCCAACTGGAGAGACAGTTATCCCAGCACCTTGTAATTCCCTGCCAGCTGCCGACTTTCCTTCCTGTTCTGCCTCCTGCTGGGGTGCTCTGGGGATCTGGTGGGAAACCACTGATTTTCCAAGTTCTTCACTTGCCTCAAAGGACTCCTGGTGGTGCAGCAGGTGAGGTGCTCAGCTGCTAACTGGAAAGCAAGCAGCTGTGTGAGAAGGGTGTGGCCGTCTGCATCCGTGAAGATGGCAGCTCGGACTCTGCGGGGCAGTCTGCCCTGTCCTCTGGGGTCCCCATGAGTCAGAATTACCTGGACGGCAGTGGGTTCGGCTTTTGTAGTCTGAGTGATGTTGTGACCTCCCGAGGTGGCTGAGCCTGGCTGTCACCTGTCCCTGCTGCTCCGTGTTGTATTCTGACCTGCAGACCTGACACCGTTCACTTCTCTAGCGTCTGCAATTCATGAAGTTTTATACTGCTGTCACTGTAGAGGGCTTTTGAAGAACAAATAAAGGAAAACATGTACTTTTATTTTTTCAGGTCCAAGCTGAATCATAACGCAGCATTTGTGCAGATCCCCATTGGCTTAGAGAGCGACTTCAGAGGGGTCATAGACCTGATTGAGGAACGGGCCATCTATTTTGATGGAGAGTTTGGGTAAGTGCTAAAAAAAGTTAGTAAAATCCTGTAAAAAGCATCAGAGTGAAGGCGAACGATGAGGTGCCTGGCAGGCAGGGGAAGGCACGGTGCCTTTGCGGCACAGTGTCCTGAAGGCCGCGTCACCCTCTCCGGTGTCCCTCCTCCTCAGGGGTGGAAGGAGCCTCTGCCCGGGGCTGTGACGCGCTGCCCCCTCTCTCCTTGTGCGTGTTCATCGTTCATTCATTCGTCTCCACAAACTGCTGTGGAGCAGCTGCTGTGTCCTGGGTACCGGGATGAAAATCGGAAATGTTCATCTTTTTATAATCGCATTTCTTGATTTAAAAAACGAATGTGTGACAGCAGCTCAGTGTGACACCCGTGTGGTTGGGCTGTGCTCTTGGGTTGGTTCCTGCTGTAAGACCTGGCAGGACTGCCGACCTGCACCCTGGGGTTCCCCAGGCTGTCGTCCTCGCGGGAGCGGATGGGCGCGTCTCCCCCCACAGGACAGCTGGGGTCCAGGTCGCCAGCCTCCGCTCAGCAGCCAGGGCTCCTTCCTGGGCTCAGCCTGGAGCTCCCAGTCCTGGAGAAATGCAGGTGCCATGGCTGGAGGTGGTTGCTGAGTGTGTCGTGTTGGTTCTGCGGGCACCTGAGCCAGAAGAGGGTCGCGCTTAGCAGCCTCTTTGACTATAGTCTTGACATCAGGCGCTGATGAGCTTTTTTTATTGGCAGCATGTGAAGTGTTGGGTTTCGGTTCCTCCCTGTGGGGATGGAGATGCCTTGGTTCTGTGATCACGGCCAGTGGGGTGTGGAAGAGCTCCTGTGAGCTTGAAGAGCTCCAGTGCTGGACGCTGGCCTGGAGCGCTCCCTCTCCCGTTCACTGGTAGTGCCACCTGGTCACCGGCCTGTGAGCTCGTGCCCTCATCCACGTGCAGGTCCCAGAAGCTGCTCTGTGGCATGTGAACGTGAGTGCGGTAACTTACCATGCACAGGTCCCAGAAGCTGCTCTGTGGCATGTGAACTTGAGTGCAGTAACTTACCATGCACAGGTCCCAGAAGCTGTGCTATGGCACAGGGACTTAGTAAGTGCAGTGACTAAACCAAGTACAAGTGACAGAAGCTGTCTCATGGCACGTGGCCTCTAGTGTGGTGCCTTACTAGGGACAGATGACAGAAGCAGTTCTGGGCACGTGAAGTTTAGTACACTGGCCTACCCAGTGCAGATGACAAGCTACTCTGTGGCACGGGGACTTGAGTGCACTGACTTACCAAGTGTGGATGACAGCAGCTGCCTTATGGCGTGGGAAGTTGAGTGTGGTGACTTTCCGAGTCTCGCATGTGGCTCACAGGTGCTCGGTTGTCCCGTGACTGTGTGCTCATCAGCCGACACGTGGTTGGACTGTAGTGAAAACAGTGCTGGTGGCCCGGAAAGAGCTGGGTCTCAGGTTCAGAGGGGGCCATCGAGGTGCCACTCTGAGTCGGTCAGGGCCGTGTCCATCTAGGTCGCTAGACAAAGGGTCAACCAGCATGCGTGAAAAGGAGGCTTTGACACTGTTTTTATCATTTTCTGTAAAACTCAACATAAAAACAGAATGTGATGTTTGTGGTGAAACGCTCTGCCTCCTTACCGAGAGGTCGGCGCTCCCCGTCAGCCAGGCGCTCCTTGGGGACTCTGGGGCCGCTGTCTTCAGTCTCAGGGTCGCTGTGAGCCAGAGTGGGCTCGGCAGCAGTGCATCAGGGTTTTCCGGTTCATTAAATGATACAGCCGAGCCAAGTGCCGTAGAGCCGGATCCGACTCATGGCGACCCTAGGGGCCGGGGTAGAACTGACCTCCAGAGTATTTGAACTATTTTTATTTTGCCTGTAATTCTCGGGGTTTTAAAAATGCACATTAGTGTTACTTCCGTTTTAATGCTAGTATCTCGGGGCTCTTTCTTATCATAAAATGACCCCAGCCCTCAGTCCATTGTTTGGTGGCTGCTTCGTGAGTTTGCTTTGTGAACCCTGAAGAAGCAAAACCCCTCCTGTCCTGTCTCAGCCAGACAGTCCGCTTCGGGGAGATCCCGGCAGAGCTGCGGGCGGTGGCCGCCGACCACCGGCAGGAGCTGGTCGAGTGCGTGGCTAACTCGGATGAGCAGCTGGGTGAGCAGTTCCTGGAGGAGCGGGTCCCCTCGGCGTCTGAGATCAAGGCAGGTACCCACAGGGGCTCCGGAGGGGCCCGGTGCTGGCGCGGGAGGGCCCAGGTTTCTGGGGGAGGGGCTCAAGTAACGAAATCTAACTTTCACATAATTGGTTTCCTCGGAAAATATGTGAAGTGCTGCCTTTTTTTTTAAATTAGAAAGTTGTTTGAAAATGGGAAAAGAGTCAACAGCTTGTTCTAGGAGAAAGGCACTCCCACCGCCAGCTCCCAGGGCGCATCCTTACTGAGCGGAAAGACAACCAGCAGCGTCCGCGCCCGGAGGTTGGCGTGCGACTGGGCCGCTCAGTCAGCAGAGCCCATGTTGCGCTCATGCCACCGGGCTGTGTCGCTTCTGTAGGTCTGTCTAATGGAAGAAGGACCCTGCCTGTGACAGAGACTCCCTTTCCCAGGCGGTGGGTGCACTGAGCAGGGGTCCCCGACTGTCACTGCTGTCGGGGAGGTGGTATCCTTGTGGCGTTCACAGGGGTCTGACCGTGAAGTTCTCAAACTTGCCACGGTGTGCACACGTGGCAGCGCTGCAGACAGCTCGGTCGGGGTCCGTGACCGCAGTGGATCAGTGTCTCACAGCTGTGTTTGTGGCACTGTCTTGCTGAGTGATGTTCATTATTGTGTGTTTCTGGGTGTCATCGTATGAATGTCGGAGCTTGAATTAGAGCAGTGAACAAACATTAAATTTCTTGTTAACCTTGGCCAAAGTGGAAGTGAAATCAGGGACATGTTAGTCCAAGTTATAGGGATAATGCCTTGGAGAAAACAGTGGTGTACAAATGGATTAAATGTTTTTCTGAGGCGAGAGAGAGAAAGCATCACTGCTGAAGAGAGGTCAGGGTGGGCAGTAACAAGCACAGCTGACAAAAACACTGCAAAAATTCATAAAATTGTGTGTCTAAATCATTGGAAGAAGCGTAGCAGACCCAGTAAACATGGATAGGGAAACAGTTTGAAAATCTTAAACAGAAAGTCTTGGCCTGAGAAAGGTGTGCACAAAACTGGTCCCAAAGGAGCTCACCGGTGGACCCAAGGAGAGGAGAGTCAGAGTTTGCCAAGATCTTTTGGAGAAGCAAGACGATGTTTGGGGCCACGTTATTACTGGTGATGAAATGTGTGCATCGACACAGCCCTGAGACACAGCGTCAGGGTGCACAATGGAGGTCAGCCAGTTCTCCGCAGCCAGAAAAGTTCTCTCCAAATAAAGAATCAAAACAATACTGCTCAACTTTTTTGATCTCAGAGGGATTGTTAATTATGAATTTGTAGTAGCTGGACAAACAGTGAGCCAAGTTTACTATTTGGAATGCTAAAAAGGCTGCATGAGAAAGTTAGACGAAACGACCTGAACTTTTCGCCAACAACTTGTGGCTCTTGCATCGTGACAGTGCACCAGCTCACACGATGCTGGCCGTGAGGGTTTTGAGCCAGGAAACCAATCACTGCATTGGAGCACTCTCCCTACTGACCTGATCTGGTCCCAGACACTTTTTTCTTTACCTGAAGATAAAGGAAATATTGAAAGGAAGACATTTGGATGACATTCAGGACATCCAGGGTGATACTGAAGACAGCGTTGATGGCCATTCCAGAAAGAGTTCGAGAATTGCTTTGAAGTGTGAGCTAGGTTGTGGTATCGGTGCCTCACTTCCTAAGGGGGTGTTCAGGGGTGCCTGCAGTGACAATCAGCAGTGAGGCGTGAAGCACTTCTCTCCTAGGATGGGTTTGTGAGTGTAATCTCAGACCTTGTCACAGACCCGCTGCACAGGGACAAAGCCGTGCTGAACTGAGGTTGCTGACAAGTCACT
The DNA here is from genome assembly GCA_028571685.1 of Heterohyrax brucei. NCBI lineage: Eukaryota > Metazoa > Chordata > Mammalia > Hyracoidea > Procaviidae > Heterohyrax > Heterohyrax brucei. The sequence continues at coordinate 72,399,974 of CM053163.1, forward strand.
TCTCTGACTCTGAGCTGGGTGTGCGTCTCATACCCTGACCCCAGCTCCTGCGGAGTAAAGAGCCCCAACAGCAGGTCTCAGTGACAGCTGGCATTGGATCCTGGGAGTCATGTTGGAGAGCTGGGTCATTATCCACTAAGGTGTGTTCTGGGGGTCCCCACTGCCATTCCAGGTTTAGTGACCTGGGTGACTGAGAGGGCCCAGTGTGTGTGGTGTTGCGTGACTGCCATTGATAACAGTTGAAGGAATAAGAAGTCCTATAAATAAAGGGAAACAAAGGCGTGTAGGGTGAAGTCCAGGGGAAACCAGGTGCGAGCTTCCTGAAGCCACCTCCTGGTGGGATCACACAGGACACCGGAGTCACCAGCCACAAGTGGACATGAGGACACGTGAGATGTTGTCACCGTGATGCCCCGCACAGACGTGGTACCCAGGGATGCCTGTGCAGACGTGGCATCAGGGTTTCTCCTGGGGGCTGTTCATGTAGCCCCCTGCCTAGCGTACCCCAGGGCTCCTGATGCCCCAAATCGCACTGGTGTGTGGCATCATCCCCGTCGCTGGGAGCAGCGGTCCGGGCCAGCTGAGCCCCTCTGGCCATCTCTAAGAGCCCTGAGGTCCCTCCACAGTCCCAGTCCCTAGACAGCAGCTGAGGCCAGCCCTGCAGCAGGCCTTTCTGAGGGTGGCCGTTTCAGACCCACTTGCTCACATCTGCACGGGGAGCGTGCTGTGATGTGTTTGGCACTGCGGTTGGGTATGTTACTGTAGGGGAGAGTGGGAAGGCCGCAGCTTTGATGTCTGAAAGTGACTCTTAGACCCACTGGGAGGAACATCTGGGGTAAGAATACAGCATTGTTTAGGGTGGCGATCAGGCTAATTGGAGGGTCTCTTGTCTGTTCCTCTCCCGCCTCGTACGGCCCACTCGGATGCATCTGATGGGGGCAGGAAGATGCCCCTGTCCTCAGCTCCACTGCTGCCCCGATCTGATCAGCAGAGCCGCTCCACCAGCCCTCCTGGGGAGTGCTGTGGGGCAGTTCTGTCCTGTCCTGTAGCGTTGCTATGAGTCCCAATCAGTTTGGCAGAAATAGGTTTGGGTTTGCAGTTTGATTGGAGTATAAGATGTAATTTTTAAGATGAGGCTGTTTTTTGTTGTTCTGTAGCTTGCCATCCGAAGAGCCACTCTAAGCCGTTCCTTCACACCTGTCCTTCTGGGCAGTGCCCTGAGGAACAAAGGCGTCCAGCCTCTCCTGGATGCCGTGGTGGACTACCTCCCAGACCCGTCGGAAGTCCAGAACTACGCCCTTCTCAGCGAGGACGGGTGAGTCTGCGGGGGGCTCTCACACCGGGTCTCATGAGGGGATTGAGGGGCAGTGCTTCCTATCACGTGGTGCTCCTGGCCTGGTTTTTTGTCAGGTACGAAAATCAGGCACCATTTTTACTTAGGTAACAGCTGTGGTGTATGGAAGATATTTGTTGTATGCTAGCTTCCATGTCAACCACTGTTATTTGAGAGATAGTAGTGGGATTAGTTTTATCATCTGTCCGGGTTACCATCATGAGAAAATGTTCTCATTTGGAACCATCTATTTTGGGTAATATTTTAAAAGTAAAAAAACTTGACAGATCTAGTTTTTAGGTCTCGCTGATGATTATCTGTATCTTCCTGATGGGTTCTATGGTTTTCTCTCTACTGGGAACGTGTCACAGTCTGGTAGCAAAGCCCCGACAACTTCTCACATGTCTCTTTGAGTGAAACTAGACTTGTATGAAGTCAAAAATACTTAGCCCATTTTCTCAGATACTACATTTTGATGAATTAATGTGAAAGCATGTTTCCTAAGTTGTGTTCCATTCATTTTAAGTGACTCAAAAGAGAAAACCAAGATCCTGATGAATTCGAGAAGAGACAGCTCCCACCCATTTGTGGGTCTGGCCTTCAAGCTGGAGGTGAGTTGCCTTCTGTATGTGCAGTGACTGTGAGCTGACGTCCTCTGTTAGGGGTGGTCCCGGTTATGGACTTCTGTGTACCTGACAGGCAGTTTGGGAAGTAGAAAAAGTGGAAAGAGGAGAGAAAGAATTCCTAAGTCCAGCCCCCAGTGGGGACTGTTCCTTACTGGGAGCTTGTCCTCTAGCCTCTTTGTGGTTTTAAAGTGTAAGTATTTACAGACACCATGCCAAATGTGTACAGATTGAAGTAAACCATATACACGTGTTAGTGTCAACATGAGCCTTGCTGTCCGTGTCGGTACCATCATGAACCATGCTGCACATGTCAGTGTCGACATGAACTGTACTGCCCGTGTCGGTATTGACGTGGGCCATGCCACGTGTCCGTGTTGACGTGGGCCGTGCCAGGTGTCTCAGTGTTGACGTGGGCCGTGCCACGTGTGTCAGTGTTGACATGAACTGTACTGCCCGTGTTAGTGTTGACATGGGCCGTGCCACGTGTGTCAGTGTTGACATGAAGTATACTGCCCATGTCGGTGTTGACATGTACCACACTGCATGTGTGATTTTGCCTTATTCCTTTCATGTACTATCAGAGTAGTCACGGTCCCTGCTTTTGTGAGTAGCATAATAATACTGATTGACATTGTGTAGTGGTCCATCAGGTAGATATTATGGGGTACCTGAAGCTTTCCTGGAGGGTCACCATGAGTCGGATCCGACCCGACGGCACCTGGCTGGCTGGGCATTTTTGTTCCCACGTTATCGCCATCACAGATAACATCAGGTTCCCTTCTGGAAAAGTCTTAAGGAACTAATGTACTGAAGTTAACTTCCATTTGCTCTTCCTGTCTTTGCTTATAAAAGTGAAATCTCACCAACGAGCGTGCCCAGAAATGAGTTTGAGTAAAGAAATTGAGATAGATTCTTGCTGTGGAATGTTATTTAGACTATCAAAGTTACCTTGAAATGCGTCGAAAAAATTTTTTTATTGCATCAAAATATGTAACATACCTTTGCTGTCCTAAGAGTTCAGTGACGTTCTGTTCACTGTACTGTGCAACTGTGAATCCCGTCTGTTCGCAGCACCCTCATTGCCCCGGACAGAGGGGACGCCAGTGAGGCCATGGCGCCTCATCTCTCCTCCCGCGGCCCCCCCCCGCGGTCCCCTGGTCCTCCCCGCGGTCCCCTGGCCCTCCACCCTGGTCTCGTGGCCGCTATGCATTCACTCTTTCTTGATCTTTCACGGAAGTGGACTCCTTCGGTTTGTGTCCTTGTACGTCTAGGTAGTTTCACTCAGCATCGTGTTTTCAAGGCTCATCCATGTTGTGAGCGTGTATCAGAATTTCAGTTTGCTGTGTGGTGGTGATGGTCCATTGTGTGTTACACCACCCTTTGTTTCTGTGTGGTGGAGTGACGGTCCACTGTACTACCGGTATACCATCTGGTGTTTCTGGATGGCAGTGATGATCCATTGTATGCTGTATATGGCATTTTGTATATGGCAGAGTGACAGTCCCTCGTATGTTAGAGCGCCCCTTCTTTCAGGATGGCTGAGTGATGGTCCATTGTACACTGTACTGCCCCCTGATTCCGGATGCCGAGGGATGGTCCAGCATAGCCATACCACCCTTCATTCCTCTGTGGCCCTGTGAGAGCCGGTTGTACGTGGTACCACGCTTTGTTTCTCCCCTCCTCTGTTGATAAACACTGGGCTGTTCCCAGCTTTTTGCTGTAGAGAGGCGCATGGAATTGCTGTGTCCTAGGCAGTGCTGGGTTGAGCCCTGTGAGCAGCTCCAAAGTGTTTCCAGCTGCTGAGCCGTCTGCCTCCCCCTGGGCAGTGGGTGAGGGTGCAGGTTCTCTGCGTGCCCTGCAGCACTGGGTTTCTGTTTGGGCCATCGCTGTCCCAGTGGTGCCGTGCAGAAGTGGTGCGTCGGCCAGCCGGAGGGCCAGAAGTTCCCATCCACTGGGCGCTCCTTGGAAACTCGGGAGCAGCTCTGCTCTGTCCATAGGGCTGCTGTGAGTTGCCGTCAGCGCCGCGGCAGTGGGTTTGATTTTGGATTTTTAGTGGGTGTGCGGTGATGTGTCACTGTGGTTTGATCTGCTTTTCTCTGATGACTCACTTCACGTGGCAGTCATACAGCTCCCGTGAGTAACTACCTGTGCAAGTCTTGTGCTCATTGTGTGGTTGGGTGCTTAGTCTTTTTGTGAGTTGTAGATGTTCTCTATTTGGGGTAGTGAGCCCTTACCAGGTTTATGGGAGCCCTGGTGGTGCAGTAGTTAGGCACTCAGCTATGCTGACCGAAACGCCGGTAGTTCAAACCCGCTGGCTGCTCGGAGGGGAAAGGTGAGGCCGTCTGCTGCTGGGAAGATTTGCAGACTGCAGGGGCGGGGGAGGCGGCTGGCCAGCTAGTGTTCAGAGGAGTGATCCCTGATGACTCGGTGCCGAGTCACTTTCTGGAACTCCAGTCACCAGAGGTCATTTTCTCTGTATTGTAGTCTTACTTTTCCAGATGATGTCTTGATTGTTTCTGTAGCAGTTGGTGACCGGGTGGCACAGTGGTGTAGAACTCAGCCGCTCACCCAAGACGGGCAGCCCAGACCCAGCAGCCGCACTTCAGGACCCTCCGGGGGTCCGCTGTGTCCTGTAGGGTCGCTATGAGTCAGAATCGGCTTGTCAGCGGGAGGTGTGGCTTCCAGTAGTTACACCTGAGTTTTGTTTTGTGTCCGTTTACTCTGTTGAGCTTAGGAAATGCTATCTGAAGGTGAAATCAGACATCCTGACCTTATCAATAACTGGGAAGTCTTTTTCTAGGAACTTTTATTTCAGAGGCAGCAGGAGTATTTTGGATTGTGACACCTGTGTCGTGTCTGTCTGTCTGTCTGCCTGGCCGGCTGCAGGCGGGAGGCGTGTCGGGGGCGGCAGGGTGCCTGCCTCCTGATTCTGAGCCCCGTGTCTCTGTGTCACTCTCCCCGCCCTCGCCCACCCGGTCTCCCAGGCGGGTCGCTTCGGGCAGCTGACCTACGTCCGGAACTACCAGGGGGAGCTGAAGAAGGGCGACAGCATCTACAACACGAGGACGCGGAGGAGGGTGCGGGTGCAGCGCCTGGTGCGGATGCACGCCGACGCCATGGAGGCAAGTCCGCGTCTCGGGGCCCCTGGGGCCCAGGGCCACCCGCTGGGTCCCCCCTGCCCCCAGCTGTCTGCTTCTCTTCGCATTTCCGTGAGCAGCACCGAGCTGCTTCCGGCTCATGGCAAAGTCAGCAGATGCCAGCGTGCTCTAGACCGCTGGGAACAGCTGGGGGTGGTGAGCTGGCCAGATTGGCTCAAGTGCCCAGGTAACAGAGAAGGGACATCCCCTGAGACTCAGGAGGCAGGTTCCCCACTTTGCCCGAGAACTGTCCTTACAAAGAGTGTGGGTGGATGCTGAGGACAGTGCGGCGAGGGTAATGACACGTCATCGCCCACCTTGCTCGGTGGTCTGCCTTCAAGGGGGTCTGCAGTGGCCAGCCGAGGAGGGGGCCTAGCGCTGGAGCTGTGGTTCCTCCCGTGGACCCCACTGGCTCATCAGTGCCCGGGTCCCTACAAAGGTCTGACCCCTTCCGGGCTGGTCGGGAGGTCCGCTGCTGCTTAGGGCTGAGGTGGTGAGTGGGTCCTGGTTCAGCTCTGACCTCCATGGTCCCTCAGGGTATGCCTTGGCCAGGACACGGAGCATGCATGCCCCACTCCGGCTCTCTCCTCATGCACCTCTGTTCCTGGAGAGACGTATGAGGCCTGGCAGAATCTGACTCAGAAGTCTTGGGTGGCTGTTGTTTCCTAGAAGATGGGACAGTGAGCGTTGCTGTTTTGTGGGACAGGCAGCAAGGGGCAGTATAGAGGGAGTAGTCTGCTTCGCTGGCCCGAAGCTGGCCTCATCCACCTGGGCAGCAGTCACACACACAGGCCTGCGCACCCACCGTCTTTTCACAGCTGCTGCAATAGCTGTCACTAGAGAGGGACAGCATCCTGGAAGCGTGGGGGCAGCAGGGCTTTGTTGTGGGTTTCCTTGATGGCTTGCCTCTGTGAGGAGCTGTTTTAAGTACCGTGAGATCCGTTCCCTGCCTTTGTTCTCTGAACTTCCTGTGCACTGTTCCCTGGGATGTCTGCCAGACACATTTCATGCTCCTGATGGTGGAGACATCCGCAGTGCGTGTCCTAAACCCAGAGAAGGCGTGTGAGAACCGTGAGCTGTTGTCAGGACTCAGGGCCTGTGGGCGTCTCGGTTCTAGTTTTGTCTCCCGAGGCGCAGGTCACAGGAGAACTCTCTGAGAGCCATCTCGGGGCGGCTGGTGGTCACTGCAGCGCGGGTTCGTCCGTGCTCTGTAGACGTTGACACGAAATGTCTGCTGTGTGGAACACGCCTGTCGAGCAGTCCCTGTCACGTTCCCATGTCTTGGTTCCTGCTACTTGGGTGTCTGTCCTGGTTCTCTCTTCCTCCAGGACGTTGAGGAGGTGTACGCCGGGGACATCTGTGCCTTGTTTGGCATTGACTGTGCTAGTGGGGACACATTCACCAGCAGAGATGGCAGCGGTCTGTCCATGGTGAGTCCTCTGCGCTCAGGGATGTTGCTCATCTCAGCTCCAGAAGTCTGGGTTTGGCTGTAGCACCTTTAGGACTTTAGGACAGCTGCCAGCATTTCGACTGAGTGTCACAGACATCAGATATGGGCCACTTGAGGGGTCTGTGAGCGTCACTTAGCCCAGTCCTCCGTGTCACTGCCTTAGCTAGTTTTTCCCAGAAAAGTACCCTGCAGCTCTCCTGGGGAGTCTTCTGGTCTGGGTGAGTCTTCACGGGCATCACCGGGCTGTGCATCCGCCAGGCCCTGGTCTGCGAGCTGCCCACCTCCGGGCTCGTCCCAGCAGTGCCCTCCCCAGACCCCTGAGAGAGGAGCTGTGAGAGCGGAGGCCAGGCCGGACGTGGGCTCGCTCAGAAGGCAGGCCAGGCTGGCGGCACTGAGCGCGCTGAGATGGTAGGGCGGCCAGGCGTGCTGGGCTCAGCCTGCCCTCTGGGGAGCCCACGCCTGCCGCTGTGCTGCGTAAGGCGACCCCAGTGGCTCAGAGCAGAGTGATGGCCGGGGCTTTCTTCCCACTCTGGAGTCAGAGCCCCTCCTCGTGCCTGAAGGGTCCGAGGGAAGAGCTTGCTTAGAAGGTGCGGCCTAGAACCCCCTCCGCCGCCTCCTGCTGAGCTTCTCAGTGAGAGTCAGTGCCCGAGGCCAATGCTTGTCCCACGGGCGGCCCCTCCTGAGTTCAGAGAAGAAGGCAGGGGACACCGGGAGCAGGGGAGCAAGGGAGCTTCCGGGGGCGGGTATGTAACGGCAGGTTGTATGCAGCCACTGGTGTGGCCCCGACAGATGTGTGCAGGAGTCGTCTCTGCATCAGATGATGAGTTCATAGTTTTATAATCAAGTATTTTGGTAGAAAATAGTTTCTTTTGTAGCTACGGTTTCCTGGGTTGGTTTAACACAGTGCCAGAGAATCCATTAAAAAGTCGAGAGTTTATGTCTGGAACCTTGGTAAGGAAAAGGCTTTTCCGAGTCACTGGATTCCGGCCTCGGCCGTGGGAAGGGCCCAGGGGTCGTGGGAGGGGCTGGGCTCTGGAGCAGACCATCCGGGTGGCTCGCCCCTCGCCCCTCGGCCGAGCCCGTCGGTCTGCCTTGTAAAACAGGGCTCGTGGCGCCTGCCTCTCTGAGTTATGATTAAGTGAGGTATCACGTATCTGGAGTCTAGTGCCCGGCGGTTTCTCTCGTCAGTGATGAGGGACCATCGTGTGCTTGGTTAAGTAAGGGGATCTGTCAGATGGTTGCAGCCCCCAAAGCAGCCTGGAGGCGGTAGGGATCGCATGTCTCGGCATTCGAGTTCCTCATCATGATTGTGTTCAGCTGACAGTGTGGATGAACTTAAAAAGTGAACAGATAGATAATTACTCTGGGTTAGTTTGTTGAGGAGGGAAATTGTGTAAGTAGACACCTGTCCTACAAGTAGACAGACCAAGGTGCGTATTACTCAGCATGAGAATGTGGGCATGTGTTTGTCCTTTGTTCTGTTTAAAGTACAACACCGAGAATCATCTGTCCCTGACCTGTACAGCATTGTATCGGAATTCTCCTTTGTTCTTTTAAAAACTTTTAGGAGTCAATTCATGTTCCTGATCCTGTGATTTCAGTAGCGATGAAGCCTTCTAACAAGGTAGGGGTGCCTTCCAGGAAACACCTGGGCTCTTTCCCAGCCACCTTTGCAATGCACGTGGTGTCTTGTGATGACTAGTAATCTCAGGGTCTGTTTCCTGGGGGGCTCTGGAGCTCCCCGTTTTAAAATTACTTTTCTGTTTCTGGCCGTGACTCCTCAGTATATCTGAAGAAATTAGAATGCTTACCAGACCGTGTTTTTCACTTCTTTGCTGTATCAGAGTGGGAATTGTCACTTCTGGATCCAAATGGTGAAGGGACAGAAAAGGAGAACCCTTGTCCCAAGTTTTGGCAAAATCCCCAGGTGGAGTCCAGGAGGGCGTTAGGTGGCCCGCTGCCCTCAGGGTCTTGCTGTATCCCCTGACTGGGCAGGAAAGGGTGCTAAAACGACAGCCTGTGAGCAGAGCTGATCTTCTCGTTTGAAAGTAGCGCATGTCTGTAGCGGGTGTGACATCATCGGTCTCTGACGAAGCCTGGGTGGCCCTGGGTGGGGGCCACACCCACAGTGCCTCTTGGTCGGTCCTGCCACTGGGCCATTGGGCCTCGCTGCCCTGCTCCTCACGTGGCGCTGACACTCCTCACAGACGTGCTAATCTGTCATGTCAACACGTGTGCACTGAGCGAACCCGTCTGACGCTCTGTCACCCAGAAGTGGACATTGTCCTCTGCGAGTCACTGCTAACAGCTTCCATGTGATCAGTTTTCAGGAATCTTGAGATTTCCCAGACTCCTCCTTTTTATGGAAATGTTGGGGTGGCATGACCCATCTCCTCAGGCTTGGGGGACGGGGCGCCTCATAGCCTGAGCTGAGTCGGGTGCCGCAGTGCTACGTCCCACGGTGCAGCTGCGTGGCTGGCTTCCTCCTCCCAGAAGGACACAGGGTTGGAAAGGAGCTGTGCTCTCCCTCCTTCCGGAGTCCAGACTGTGTGGTCCCTTCACCTGTGGGTGGCCCCCAACACCAAGAGGACTCAGGCCTGACAGTGCCCTGAAGGTGGCCCATTCTCCCGGGTGGCTTAAACGTTGAAAACCTGCAGCGTGCTGGTGTCAGCCGGCCAAGGTTGTTGTGCCAGTGGCATCCCGGTAGGGCACCAGACCCTCTGCTGTTTGAAGGACTCACTTCATCCTTCTGCTGGATTTTCAGCCACAAATGAGCAGTCTTTGTCAGGGTAGTAGAGGGGGCCCTGGAGCTTAGCCTTGTCCCTGTCATCTGGCTCATACGGAGAGAAGTTTTAGCAGTGAAGAATTTCCTCTTCTCTTGGCCCTCCAGTGCCCGCTGCACAGGGGAAACAGGGTGTGAACTCCTAGGGAACGGGGTGGGTTAGGGTTGCCCACTAACCGCGGGGTAGCTCAGCTCAGTTCAGTCAGGTTCCAGAATTCCGTTGCTTATCATCCTTAATAAAAACCTCCATCATTTCTTTTTCTCTTTAAAGAATGACCTAGAAAAATTTTCAAAAGGTATTGCCAGGTTTACACGAGAAGATCCCACCTTCAGAGTGCACTTTGACACCGAGAGCAAAGAGACCATTGTGTCTGGGATGGGGGAGCTGCACCTGGAAATCTACGCCCAGGTGAGGACGTGTGGAGACGCACCAGAGGGCCTTGCTTTTGACTGGGTCTTATTGAAGGCTGACAGCATCCGTTGTCAGTCTCAGGACCACAGGCCCCGTGGCTCTTCCTGCCGCACTGTGACCCGTGGGGGTGCACCCTGTCCCTGGTGCTCTCCATGGATTGTCTTGGGTCTCTAAGCTCTGTTTGTACAGCACTGAGGAAGTCGAGAGTCAAGGCCAGGCCGTCTGCAACAGCCCGGCCTGACCTTGTAGAACGACCTGCAGTTGAAGTGTGCCCACCGTCCTCACTCCTGAGGTCAGGTCTCACCTGCTGCCCCCACACCAGCACCCGAAAAACAAAATACGGGGCACAGGCCCTGTCCTTTCTTAGAAGAGGAATACAGAGTACTGGACGTACTAGAAACACCGTCAGGTCGTGTCTCCGAAGTGGGGGTAGCAGGGTTGCACTGACAGCGGGCTCACGTCGTCTTTGTGACTGTGGGGCAGTGTGGGGCAGCGGTGGTGCTTCAGTGCGCAGATTGGAGGGACATGTGAGTCAACCCCGATTACCCCAGGGAGTGTAGAATATGGGGGCGATGGTGACGCACTGATGCAGACTGGAGGAGTGTGTCACTTGGCCTGAGTCAGAAGCCCTGTGTATTGACACCTGTAGATGCAGTCTGTGTAGTAATGATGTGTCTGTTCCATGTAGGTGCCTGAGCTACTCAGGATGCTTAGGATTTTTTTTTTAAATTTAAATATGTCACAAAATTATAGCAACTTGTACTACCTGTGAAGAAAGGATTAAGTCCTGGTAAATGTCAGTACAACTTATGTAAGAACGAGCCAGTTCTGCCTTCACCAAAATGTAACTCACTGCCGTTGAGTGGATTTCTGTCACAGTGAGCCTGTGAGACAAGCAGACTGCCCCGTCAGGGTTTCCCTGGGGTGGCGGCGGGTCCTCACGTGGCCTTTGGGCGAGTGGCCGAGCTCCGCCTTCACGAGCAGGGCCCCAGCGCTGCCTCCTTGAGGGAGTGCAAACGAAGATTTGGTTGACTGTCTTCAAGGGGAAAGCTGGCTTACCGTCCTCTCTCCCTCTCTTCTAGAGGATGGAAAGAGAATACGGCTGTCCCTGTGTCATGGGAAAGCCCAAGGTGGCCTTTCGTGAGACCCTGACCGCCCCTGTCCCGTGAGTACGCGGGGAGTTAGTGACGAGGCTGGGGTTGGAGCGCTTTATTGTGGAGCACGCACAGGACTGTGCTGCCAGGCAGGGGTCCTCACGCGGCGGCACACTGCATCGTGGGGTCTGCAGCTCTGTGCTGTCATCAGGGCACTGACCCTGAGGGGCGCTGTGGGTCGGGGTTCGTCCTGACGACACTAGCAAGCGCGGAGACGCCTCACCCGGAGTGTGCTCCGGGGGGCAGGCGGCTGCTGTGTTTCACCTTGGTGCCGTACTGTGGGTGCCAGAGCACCTGCATCTGCCACGGAGTGACTTCCTGCAGGGGAAGAGAACAGCGCTGTGACAAACTTCCGAAATCACCCCTGGCCCACAGCCGGGGGCCCCAGCAGCCAGTGCTGTGCGTCAGGGCTCAGAGCGGGCGGCAGGACTGTGACTAGGGTCGGGGGGGGGCAGAGTGCGCGGTGGCTGTAACCTGGCCTGCGGTTCCAGCCCCAGGTCAGTGACACCCTACCTGAGACACGATGTCATGGAGCAGGATGGTGTAGTCGAGTTCAATGAAGTCGTCATTTCTCTGCTGTGACAAAAAAGAACGAACCTGGCATTTAAAACCAAACATCACTGGCAAAAGTGACTCAGCTCTGATTTGTAGATGACCCTAAGACTCCCACTTGGGTCCAAGTAGAAACGTCATGTCATAGCTCAGTCTGAGACCTGTGTGGTCTTCTCATTGACTTCAGGAGACCGTGATCTTTCATTTGCTGCTTGAAAGAGTGCGTCTTCCTCGTGTTCGGTTTCCAGGCTGTCGGGCGGCAGCTGGGGGGCTTTACCGTGTGGCCTGACCGTGCCCACTGTTCATAAAAGCAGCGTAGGGCGCTCAGCGACTGAAGTCAGAGCTGACGTGAAAGGGGACCGTGAGAAACTCTTTGGGAATCGGAAGGTAGAAAGAGGCAGGAAGTGGAGCGCTGTAAGCAGTCAGCATCCCGGCCTGTCTCACTCACTGCTTTGGAGGTACAGTTAGGCCCTCAGTGACCACGCAGGCAGCCCTGCAGAGGGGAGGCCCCGGCGGTCCGAGCTGCACCCATGAGGCTGTTGGTCTGCAGGCAGGGGCACCTCCCGCACTCGGGGGCAGCCCGGGCCTCGGCCCCTGCGGCTCTTGGGTTCGTGGTGTTGATCATTGTGGCCCTGCAGCTGGGCCAGGCACTGCCTCCAGGGGTCCTTCCTTCTGCTTATGAGAAGTCACCTTCCTCTGGATTGTACCCAGGAGTCCTTTAGGGTGCCGTAAACATCAGTGACTTTGCTGACACGCTGGATTGTAGGAACGGGTACAGATGTGTCAGCGGAGGCCAGCAGAGAGGCCTGTTGAGGTGTTCCCGGATCCCTGCAAACCACAGCTTGGGGAAGGACTGTCTGTCAGCAAACTCCTAGCATTGTCCTGTGTGCACTTAGCTAAAAGCATGGATAAAAATCGTGATTGTGGCTTTACGGCCTGTTAACTAGACTGGTTAGTTAAGGTCTCAATACTTCCAAAACCAACTCTCTGAAAAACTGAGACCAGACAGAGAACTGCCCACGGGGTTTCCAAGGAGTCGCTGGTGGGTTCCCGCTCTTGTCAGTCAGCAGCCCAGCTCCTCCCGCTCTGCCGCTAGGGTGTCCGGGCAGAAGCTTGGCGCCCCTTAAACAGTGACATGCACTTCTTCCTCCCTGTGGGAACGCTGTCGGGCTCCCTGAAAATGTTCACAGAGAAGGTCCTGGCTGTCTCGGGAGGCCGCCGCATTCACACGGCACCAGCGTCACTCCGCATGGCACCCGGCCATCCTGCCCTCCGTGGCCTGTGGAGAGCTGTGTTCTGCAGAGCACCGTCCAAGGGCGTGCCTGTCCTGTGCCCCATTTACTGTGACCTGTTCGATGTTCCTGGAGTGCTTGCTTTCTGTTGGCTGGTTTTCCGCCTCTTAACAAGGCAGGAATTGAAGGGTTACCTTTCCATGAAGCAAGAGAAGCAGTTCTAGGTGGGGGTCCTATCGGCTTTAAGGAAACACACAGCTAGGAACCGCGGAAGACGTAAGACAGCAAGTGACGAGCCAGGGAGTCACGCGCTGAGGGGAGAGGGGCAGCGCTCTTTGGAGACGTGGCAGCAAGCCTCACGAGGACGGAGACCCTGCTGGTTGTGCTCAGGCTGAATGGCAGCCATGTGTCTGAGTCACCAGCAGCCCCACTCCCCTAAGGCCTGAGGCAGTGAGGCAGGACCAAGCCGTGAGCACAGGCCTCAGGCAGCTGGAGGAGCGGCCACACGGAGCCAGGCACAGACGCAAGGCCCAGGTGCTGCGCTCACTATTCGCTCTGTGGAGGCTGCGAAAGGAGCTGACACCCAGTGTCCCCTGTGACTGCCACAGACGTGGCCTGTTACCTTCCTCACGCTGGTTGGCGGGGGCAGGTCGTAAGATGTATGTAAGGGAACCTAGGAGTCCCGTCCTGTGGGCTCCTGACCAGGTCTCAGACCTTAGCCTTCTGGCAAAGCAAAGCCTCCTGATCATGTCTGACTTCCCGGGGGAGAGCAGAAGTGCTCTGTCTCCCGTGCCGGGACGGACTGGAGTCCGGATGCCGCTGCCCAGTCAGCAGTGTCTACTGGAGCCCTTGGGTCTGCCACCGCGGTCACTGGGTGCCCTGCCCAGGGTGTGGGAGGGAAGCCGGGGGCAGACAGGCCGTGGCTGCATCTCAGCCACACCAGGTGACACTGTGGACCAGCTGCAGCCACTCTGGATGCTTTCCATGGCTGTTTGCCTTCTCCGGCCCCAGCTGTCACTGACCTGTCCTCTGAAGTATCAGGTTCACTGTTTTAAGTACAAAGTGACCAGTGGGCCCTACGCAAGTTAGAATACTCTAAACATAACATTATTGAGGTCTTAAGAGTGTGTCTTATGGAAGTTACTTACCACTTGCTTGACAGTTTGAATTTTTGCCATTTTATACCATGTATTTTCAGTAGAATTCTGCCATATTACATAACCACAGGCAACCCAGGCTAAGTGTTGGACTGGTTTCATCTCTGGAGACACATTTCCAAAATTATCTGGAGGGAAAATATATTTGTGTTAAAGAATTAAGTGTCATGTCATATATTCAGATCTAGCCTTAAAAATATTTTAAATTCTAAAACTAAGAATCTAAATTCTAAGGCATGTCTTAGTTTCATTCAAATAGGTGCAGAAAAAAAAAATGAAACCATGGATCTGTAAAGTTCCAAACATTTCTTGTTGCTGGATTAGGTGGCTAGTGAATATTTTGGCTAAAGCCAGTGATTTCCGACATAACATTGAGGCCCTCCCCTGGAGAACATCGCCGTGTGACAGCTGTCTACCTGGAATGTCATGTGCTTGCAGCGGCTCCTTCAGGGCCTTGAGCCTCTGGTAGAAGGTGTGGTCTTCCCCGTCGGGGCTCTCCCCCGCCCCTCCTTCCAACGTGAAGTCGACCTCCGGTGCAGTGTCCTGTCCTGCCGGTGGGTAAAGGACTTCAGCCGTGCAGTTCACTGTGATTTGCTGTTGGGGACATTTTTACAAGACTCTTAGATGTAGGTTGTTGTTCTGTGAAAGAGAAAACTTAGGGTGCCAGCCTCTGGTGTTGGTTCAGACTGGCTTGTTCCAGAAGCACCTCGCTGGAACGGCCCTACTGAGTTTCCAGAGAGATTGTCTACATGTCCGAAAAAAGAAACCAGAGGCTCTCACAGCCTTGTGACTCCAGTTTAACTGTGAATGTACGTCGGTCCTAATGGGGTGTCCACTGCTGGAGCACCGCTCTGTCTGTGTGTCTCATGCAGTCCGGGTGCAGCCGACCTTTTCTGCCCTCCATCCCTCTGACTCGGCCGAGAGCACAGAGAGACCCCGACGCAGCAGGCTGCTTCTCGGGGTCACATGGAGCTGAGCCTGGTGAGGCGCCTGCCCCTTCAGGGCTCGCCTGGGTCAGCCTGTGCGTCTTCTGAGTCCTGCCCAACAAAAGGGCGAGCTTTTTAAAAGTACAAGACGTTCATGGTACAGATTGTTGTGTCTCTGAAATCTGTGTCATTACTAACTGGACAGGCACCTAACAGTAAAATGCCAGCAGCCTTGCAGCCCGTGAAGTGCCGCCCCATCCCTGAAGGCCCCCCCCTTAAACAGAAGCAGGATGAGGGACGCAGATCACTGACTAGGGATCAGACTGCCAAGCGGTCACGTCTCCCTTCTCTCAAGGGCATCAGCTCAGCATGCCCGCTGAGTATGTCCTCTCTTGCAAGGAAATGTGAGTGATGTGTGGAACCTGTGTTCTGAGTGGCGCCAGTGACATGTGCTTCCTGGCCCCTGTAAGATGCCAAGACAGTGAAGACGGACCCTGGTCTGCCAGACCTGCCTGGCCAGCATTTTGTGACAGACAGGGGTTTCACGTCAACTTGAAGAAGCAAATGCTGCGATTTGATCAGCTGAATAATCAGGAGTCTAATTTAGAGTCTGATTTTATCGACCCAAAGGGGCTGCACTCACTTTTTGGACGATTTCTTCCACAGAGAATTTCAGGCGATACTTATGTCCTCGTCCTGGAATGTCCTATATGAAAACAGGGCGGAGAGCAGTCAGGCTGACAGCAGGAGCCCCTTCTCACCTGGGCGGAGGGCTGGCCGGTGTGGGGGAGGGACTGACACCCAGGCCTTGAGGAAGATGTCACAGCCAAGTGAGCAGGGGAGCTGCACAGGGGCCAGGCAGTTCGTACCTGTGGGGCACTCCTCAGAAACACACAGAGCAGTTCTGCTCCGTCCTTTGGGGTAGCTGTGAGTTGGAACTGACTCAAGGCAGTGGGTTTGGTTCTCTGTCTGGTTAATCCTGGCTGAGAACAGATGTGGGGGGTGGAAGCCCAGAAACCAAGGGGCAGACTCCTTCCCAGCATCAGGGCTGGACATCTGTGTCTGTGGTCCTGAGGCCTGGATGTGAGAGTTTCCGGCCACGTTTAATGCTAACAATGACAAGGGAAGCTTCGAAGGGTTTCCTCAGAAGCCCAGGACCCTCTGGATCCTGTCCGGAAAGCTGACCTCTCCTGGGAAGCAGGGAGCATCCCTGTGGGGAGGCTGCACAGAGAGGTGGTGCTCCTTTGCCTGCCTGCAGCTGACCTGCGGAGGGACCCCAGCTAGGTGACTCGCAGACAGTGCCCACCTGATAAAGTCGTGGTACCTGGCCCAGGGCAGACAGCACCTGGCCCATCAGCTCTGACATCTGGTCAGTTAACCCTTTGGTGCTCATGAGTGTGAAACGCAGTGGGTTTGGAGTTGGTTCCTTGAGTGTGTGTGCTGCCTCTGTCTGAAACCCAGGGTGTGTGCTGCAGGTGACTACCAGGTGTTGTGTGAGGTGCCTGAAGGGCTGATGTAA
This sequence comes from Heterohyrax brucei, assembly GCA_028571685.1. Classification (NCBI taxonomy): domain Eukaryota; kingdom Metazoa; phylum Chordata; class Mammalia; order Hyracoidea; family Procaviidae; genus Heterohyrax; species Heterohyrax brucei. Next base: position 72,416,254 of record CM053163.1, read on the forward strand.
CCCTGCAGGCAGGGGAGGCACCCAGCTGAAGGGGGGCTTGGGTTTGGGTCATTAACGTGAAGCTTCAGCTACAAGTGGTTTCCTTTTGCTCCAAGGACGCAGTAAGAACTGCTCTTAGAACCTAGGCGGTGATAAAGGTAGCTGAGCAGACGAGAGACTGAGCAGCAGTTTTCAGATTCTTTTGAATGGCTCTCACGGGGAACTTGGGGACAGGGGGAGATGCCACCCTTCTGAAGACTCTTCCCATTCCCTTGTAGTAACAGAGAAGCGGGGAGAGTCCCACACTAAGCCGGTTGCTGGAAAGTCGATTCTGGCTGACAGCGACCCTGTGGGACAGAGCGGAACCGCCTCGCGGTCTGTGAGGGAGAAGACCACCAGTGGTTTCTCCCGCGGAGCTGGTGGGTGGGTTCGAACACACGACCAGCCGACACCTGTCGCTCCAGACTGCTGGTGTCTGCCTTAGCCGGAAAAACAGTCAGCCCTGGGCTGTCCCCTGAGGTCGGAATCTGGCCAGCTCGGTTTCTGCAGAGCAGAAGTCGGCCCCGATCCCGGAGGAGCGGCCGGCGGGGTGGGGGAGGGACGGGGCCCCCCAGCGCGCGAGCCCGCGCCCTGGGCGCACTCACCTCCATGCTGGCTTGTTCCACCGTCCGCGCCAGGAACACCTTGTGAGGCGTCCCTTGCTGGTAGTTGATGCAGTTTTCGGCCACCGAGGCTGCCCTGGAGGCCGGGAACTGGGCAGGAGGGATCTCCATGCTCCGGGGCCGGGGCGCGGGCTGGGTGCGGGCTGGGCGCCGGCGGCTGGCGGGCTCCTCGGGCTCCGGAAACCGCTGCGGGGCCGGGGCGGGGCTCGGGCGGGGCGGGGGCTCTGCCCTGGGCTCCGGGGAGGGGCGCGGGCTCGGCTCCGACGGCTCGGGGCGGGGCGGGGCCCTGCTCTCGGCTCCGCCCTGCTCTCGGCTCCGCCCTGCTCTCGGCCCCGCCCCGCCCCTCCCCCCCGCCCGCTCTGCTCTGCGCCCCCCTCCGCCTCCCGGGACGGCGCCGGTGGGACGAGTGGCAGGGGCGGGGCCTTTTATCAGCCTAAGTCCCGCGGGAGGGCTCCACGCCCCTGTCCCCGCCCAGGAACCCTCGGGGAGCGGGGTGCAAAAGTGCCCCAGGTGGCCGGTCCACTTCCTCCTTTCCTTCTGGAGAGGGGTCCCGTCGCCTTCCTTCCCCGGGGCAGGGCTGCCTTCCAGGACAGGGTGAGGGACTGAAGCCTCATGCGGGACCAGCAGAAACATGCCTCCCCGCTGCTGGTTGAGGACAGTGAGGCTTGGCCGTGACACCGCTCTGCTAACTTGAATCACTGCAGTTTTACCGCATTACAACGTACTGTAAAAACTGAGGTTACGGAAAGCATTACGTGGAAGGAGCCTTTAACAAAAACAAGGTTTTCAAAAGCCGCGTGTAAGCAAGGCGCACAGTGGGCGGCGACGGGTGTCCAGCCTGTCTTGTGCCGCCTCCCCTGCCACTGTCCAGGAGCTGTGACAAAGCGCTTCAGGCCGCCGATCTTCGCTGAGCTACTGTTCACCACTGTCCTTGTTGCAGGCCCGCGCTTTACCTGGTTCCCTGGGGGATGGGTTGTTGGAGGCTCTTTGCTGGACCTGGAAACCTTGGTGGCACGGTGGTAAAGAGGTCTGTCTGCTGACCCTGAGGTCGGCAGTTCCGACCCCCCAGGCACTCCTGAAAAACTATGGGGTAGTTGTACTGTGATCTGTTAGGGTTGCTGTGAGTCGGAATCGACCTGATGGCACTGGGTGTGGTTTGGGTCCTGGTGAGACCTGAAGAAAAGTCCACAGAAGTGTACTTGTATTGTCTTCCTCATACACCGTTTTAAATGACCTGATAAGCAAGGTCTTCGGTTGTAATAAGTATTATTAAAACAAATTAGTGTGCAGCCAGGCATTTCCCAGCCTCTGTAGTTACCCAGGGTCAACAGCCTGCACAATGTAGACGGTTAATTTGTTTCTTGAATGAAAGGCTTCTTGGCTCTTCCTGTTAGCAGCTTCTCTAAGAAATGGAAGGTGGCTTTCATCTGTGTCTCTTTGGGAGTGGTGGATGGGAGTCAGCAACCTCTTGAGGGCACTGCCTGGGGCTGGGAAACTGAGCCAGCTGCCACTCTGCCAGCCTGGGTGGCCAGCCGTGTGCAGGAGTGAGGCGCTCCTGCGGTCACAGGAAGGAGTCACTGTCAGTCAGGAGGACCTGGAGAGCAGCAGTGAAGGTTTGTGTATTTTCAGGAGAGCCAGGAGTGGGTGAATGAGCTTTTGCTAATCATGATGTTCTGAGTTTCACAAATTGCTGGTTAATACATTTGTTACCAATGAGAAGAACCACCCAAGAGCTTCCCAGAGGCAGTCACCATCCTGAAGCGTCACAGATAGGACCACTGTCCCGGTTGGTCCAGGATTAATGCAGTTTGTGACATCTCTGGAAGTTACTAAAACCACACTTACCAGTGTACATTCGTAGATACAGTTATTACATGTTTTAAAAACTCTTACTGCCTCTCAGTATGTTGAGCAAATTGTGGGAAGAGGGCCTGTGTCCCACATGCGGGCCCTAAAGCTCTTAGCTGTCTGCTGAAGCTTCAAGAATCGTCACCGATCCGCTGTCCTTGAACTTGAGTAACGTGTGAATGGCCTTTCAAGCAAACAACTCATTGTGAGTCTCCGTGATGAATTAAATTGTTTTTATTATAATCTTATATAACTGTGTAAACGTGAGACTCTGGGTGATGCGGATGGATAAGCACTCAGCACCTAACGGAAGGTGGGCAGTCAAACCTGCCCCAAGATGCCAAGGAGGAGAGTCCTGGGGGTTGGCTTTCAGAAGGTCACAGCGCTGGAGACCCTGTGGGGAATGGCTCTGTTCCACAAACGTGGGTTGCCGAGAGGCCAAGTGGGTGCCACAGCAGCTGGTTTGGCTTTTAACATTGTGTGTGAGGAGAAGACTAAAAGTACCTGTGGCTTGCGACTTTGGTAGGACTGGAAAGTCAGAACCAGTCTGTGAGCTGGGAGCAAATGGCAAAACGGACACAGTTCTAGTCAACAGTGAATAGCCTGTCACAGCGCTTGGTGGCCAGGTGTTTATCATGCTTTTTTTTTTGCTGTGAAATACTGCACTGGGCAAATCTGCGTAAAGAGCTCTTTAAAGTGTTAAACAGCGAAGATGTCGTCTGGAGGACTGAAGTGCCCTGACCCGAGGCAGAGCGTTTCAGTCATGTCGTGAGCACACAAAAACTGGACAGTGAATAAGGGAGATAGAAGCACTGGGCCTGTGAGGTGCAGCGTTCTTGGAGAAGGGTGAACAGATCCGTCCTGGTAGGGGTACAGCCAGGTGCTGCTCAGAGGAAGGGTGCTGAGACTGCATCTCTGGGCGTGCAGTCAGGAGAAGGACGTCGTGCCTGGTAAAGTAGAGGGTCGGCGAAGACGACCCTGAACGAGACCGATTCACATAGTGGCTGCACCAGGGCCTCTCACACAGCAGCCCCTGTGAGGACGGCGCAAGACCGTTCTCTCGTACGCAGGGGCGCTGCGGCTCGGGACCACCTCAGCGACACCAACAGCGGCAGCAGCAGTAGCAGCACCGCCAGCGTCCCCGCGTGGCTGCCTGCCCACCAGGGCCGTCACCTTCTCACCTCTTTGTTCCAGGGACAGCTCAGTCTTCGTGCTGGACCCTCTGGTGGCTTTGGGGTGGGTGCATTGTTGAAAGAGTCCGTGAACTAGCATTCTGACTGGTCGTCTGGGACAGTGGTTAGGGACAGTGGTTAGGGCGCCGCTCCGCCATTGAAGCTGCCATCGTGCTGAGTCACTTGGCTGACTCAGGTTTCTCATCTGCAGAATGGGTCTGTGGTGGCCAACCAGGCGCTCCACGTGGAGGGCTTAGCACCCACTCGGGACATGGGTGTCCTCCTGTTTGACACCCCAATGACAGTAAATTCAGGAACGGTCCCTGGAGCTGCAGGAATCACTTTGTCGTGGGTTGAATTATGTCTCCCCCAAAATGCGCATCCATTTCCTGGGCGGTGACTCCCAGTAGTGTGTGGTTGGCCTCTGTTTTGTGATGTAACCTGATGTGGAAGAAGGTTGTGGCGGGACTGCTGACACCCTCGCCCCAGCCAACTCCCTGTCCCAGTGGGGAGGGGTGAGCATTTCCCTGGGGTGTGGCCTGCACGAAGTAAGAGGAAGGGAAAGCCAGCAGAGTGGGGGACCTCGTACCCCCAGGATAAGAGCAGTGGGAACAGAGCCCATCCTTTGAACGCAGGGTCCCAGCAGCAGAGAAGCCCGTCAGCCAAGGGAAGGTGGTGAGAAGACCCTTCCTCCAGACCCAGTGGGGAGAGGCCGCCACTGGGGCTGACGCCCTGAGTCTGCGCGTGCGGCCTGCTGGGCTGTGAGGGCCAACTGCTCTTGGTGACAGCTGTCCAGTCATCACGTTTCTGTTACAGTGGGACCAGATGACTAGGGTACTGTCCCCAACGTTGGTTCTCCGCAGTTGACGCGGAAGGTGGGGATGCCCTGTCTCACTGCCATCCATGCAGTGACCACCTCCGCATGTCACCAGTGAGCCCTGAACGTCTGGCTGGCCTGACCAGGGAGCTGGGTGTATGTCTCCCAGAGAGCCCATGTGTGTCCCGAGGGTGCTGCTGGGCCGTGGCTGGGAGAGTTGTCAGTTGCTGTGTGGTGACTAGGGAGTGGTTTCCCTCTGCTCACCCCGTAGGCTGACAGCGGTGGGGTTTTCTTCTCTCAGGAACACTAGCTGTGTGGGATCTGTTTTCCTGGCCCGCCCAGGCCTCTTCACCCTGGAGTATCATCTAAAGGCGTTTAATCGGGCACTCCCACACTTCCCGTCCTGTGCTGCCTTCTCAGGGTGGCACCTCCCACGTATCGGTGTCGACTTCTTCGGGACACTCAGGGCTCTGCAGAGAGTGCTTACAGTGTCCACTTCCTGCAGAGCATTCTGGAAGCAGTTGGCCTCTGCCATCAGACTCTGGAGGAGGGTTTCCGTGTGCAGGAAGACACACGTGCAGTGGTACTCGCGTGATGTTTATCTCGTGGAAATAGCAGCCTGTGTTTAGACGTGCGTAATGCGCAAGGCAGACGCCTGTTATTTCCCGTTCATGTTGCTGTTAGTGTCTTGCAGTAAACTCCAACCTGTGATATATGTATGTACAGACAAAAAGGAAAAGAAAACCAAACCCTTTGCCATCCAGTCTGTTCCCGACTCACAGTGACGCTGTAGACAGAGCAGAACTGCTCTGTGGTTTTCAGTGAGCACCTGGTGGATTCAAACTGCTGACCTTTGGTTAGCCATAACACGTAACCAGTAAGCCACCGGGGTTTCTGCATGGGTGTGGGTGTGGGTGTGGGGGTGTGCGCGCACGAGAGAGAGATCTGCTGTGAGAGATCTAAGTGCTAACCTTGTCTGTCCCTGTAAAGACTGAGGTGTGTCTGACCCCGGCTGTAGTGTTTAGATCACTTCCTGCGTGTGAAAGCTGTGCAGTGAGCAAGGAAGACTGAAAAAGACTTGATGCCTTTGAATTGTGGGGTCTGGGAAGAGTTTTAAATATACCATGGAATGCTGGGAAGTATGGAGAAACCTGCCTCGGGGTAAATGCAGCCAGAGTGTTCTTAGAAGCAAGGATGGCGATACTTTGCCTCCCGTGCTGTGGACATGTACCGGAGGGCCCAGTCCCTGGAGAGGGACGTCCTGCTGTGTGAAGTGGGGTGTGAGGGGCGCGGGGAAGCCCTTCCTCGGGATGGCCTGACCTGGTGGCTGTGGCTGTGGGCTCGAGCGTACTGTCAGTCGTGCAGGTGCAGGACCGGGCAGCATTCCCTTCTGTCATCCACGCGTGGGTGCTGTGAAACGGAACCAGCTCAGCACCACCTGGCGACGAGACACGTGTCTCTGTGCGCGGCCACGGCCCCCGTGGGACGGTGATGAGGCACTCGGCCGCTAACGTGAAGTCAGGTGTTCAAGCAGTGCACTCCTCCGTAGGAGGAGAGGGTAGCAGCAGTGTCCAGGATTATACCCTAGCTGTGGAGCCCTGGGGGGCAGCTCTTTAGGGCGGAGAGCACTGGAACAGGAGCCCTTCAGCCAGACCCACGCCGTCAGGTCAGCCTGACTCCTGTACTTCCCATGCGCCCTTTTGCCTCGGCTTTGCTTTTCTGTATGGGGAGTTCAGAATTGCTAAAATTAAAGAAAGCTGTTGATTGTTTGGGAGGTGATTCTGACCCTTCCCTGGAATAAGGATGGAGAAGAGAGGGTTCTTTTTTAAAAGAAATCCAACGGTACAGCTCTATAGCAGTGTCACCCTGTTCGAAGGAAAAAGAGGAGACAACCTCAGGGGATCTCACTCACCTTTTGCTTCTGCCCCGCAAATCACGTGCAGGTTTGAGTTTACACACAAAAAGCAGTCGGGCGGCGCCGGCCAGTTTGGGAAGGTCATGGGCGTCCTGGAGCCCTTGGACCCGGAGAACTACACCAAACTGGAGTTCACAGACGAGACCTTCGGTTCCAATATCCCAAAGCAGTTTATACCTGCTGTGGAAAAGGTAAGATAGAGCTGTTTTCCTTTTTTTGTTTCTTAAACGCAGGGTGAGAGTCATACTCTGTCCCTGGTGACGCTGTCTTCCACATGTCGTTACTGCCCTCCAGTCCTGCTTCTCGTCTGACTGCTAGGCTTCTCCGTCTGACTTAGACTCTTCATTTTGCTCACGGACTCTGAGTGTGCGCATTGGCACCAGCAGGAGACCCGCCTGGGTGTCAGTCACCATGACTGCGTGTCCCTTAGTGCACTGAGGCCCTGCCAGCTGTGATTGGCAGTTGGTGACAGTGTTGCGTGTACTGCTGTGTCATGACCCTGTGTCACCAGCCTGCCACCTGACTGCTGCTGCTGTCTGTCCTCCCCGCGGCTGGTTGGTATGGTCTCAGACGTCAGTGTTGGAGATCAGTTTCTTCATTTGTAACCTGAGAGCAAAGTACTAAAACCTGCACCCCTGATAAAACTGCACATCAGGTAAGATTGGGTGCAGTTTTGGGGAATGGTGAAGTGCTTTCCATGTAAGGCCACAAGGGTTCGTTTGGTTTCATAGTCGCTTTAAAGCCAGTGTGCATTCTTCCAGATGGAGGGTTTTTTTAACTTGGAAATTGTTGTTCACGGGTTCTGATTGCAGTGGCAGTGGCAGTGACGTGTGTTGTCAGCATTGTGTTTCATGGTGTTCTGTTTCCAGGCAGTGTTTTCCCATCCACATACAGTGAGCCCCTTCGTGGTGAGCGTGGAGGAGGCTTGGCTGCTGGCAGCGGCCTCGCTGGGGTTTGCCGTGCCCGCCGCTGTGTGTGGGGCCCGCGCCGCCCAGCTGGCAGAGTGGCCTCTGTGTTTGAGGGTGCTCTGCAGATGCTGGTTACATGACCAAGGGAGCAGAGAGCGCCCGTTTGCAGAATTGTGCTCTTGAAGCAGGTGCAGTTTGTTGTACGTGATCCTATCTCAGGGAAGCAGTTTTTGTGGGTTTTTTGGAAAGAAGAATTGCCTTTGGAAAAATGAAATTATTTTCTCGTTCTCTGTGACCGTGTGTAACAAGCCCTGAGGCTGTCACGTGGCCATCTGGAAATGAGGCAGGCAGTTACAGGCGTGTGGTTGGGCCTGAGACACCCGTGCTGGATAAACGCTCGTTTGGGTGCAGGTTCTCGTTAAACCTCCCTCCAGAAAGAAACAAAGGAAAACGGAGTGTCCTGGCGTTGCCTTTCCTTGGCTCCTCAGTGCCAAGTTCCAGTCCCGAGGGGCTCTGGGAGTCAGGTGATGCGGAAGGTGGGCTGTGAGAGGAGCGGCCCGCAGCGCTCCCAGCAGCGCCTGGGGACTGGCGCAGGCCTCGCAGTGCCAGCTTTTCTGTGGCATCGCTCATCTGGCTGCAGTGATGACGAAGCTCGTGTAGCCAGGTGTTTTGTGTTTTTAAAAATTCTTTCGGGGGATGAAATGTAACGTATGCAGAAGTGATAAACCTTGAACCCTGTCATCTGCTGGTTCTCGGTAACATTGCCTCTCAGTGAAACCCACTCACCGCAGAAGTTGTCTTCCTTCACAGGGGTTTCTGGATGCCTGTGAGAAGGGCCCGCTGTCGGGGCACAAGCTCTCAGGTCTCCGGTTTGTCCTGCAAGACGGCGCCCACCACATGGTCGATTCCAACGAGATCTCCTTCATCCGAGCGGGAGAGGGAGCAGTGAGACAAGGTACGGTGTGTCCTGGTGCCCATAGCCCCCGCCTGTCTGTGTGTGCTGGTGGACGGATGTCAGAGCCCCCAAGAGCCCCTGGCGCACACCACGGAGCAAGGAAACATTTCCTGCAATGGTGCCACTTTTAGTGGCTTGTGCAGATGCCAGGGAACCCATGAATTTGTAGGAACTGTGATTTGTTCATATGTGGCATTGTAGACTTTAGGCATTTTGAGGGTAACCAAGTGTTTTGAAAGAATATGCTTGTTCACATTGCTAAACTGGTAAAGCTGTCGGCCCTGACAGCCCAGTAATGTGTGTGGTGACTCTGACGAACCAGAGCTCTGAGCAGTTAGACTCGGAGGCTTTGCTTTTAGAGGAGAAAGGAGATGACGGCAGAGCAGGTGACCTCGGGGTCATTCAGAAGGGGCCTCAGAGCCGTGTCTTGAAGCCAGGTGGCTGAGTGTCACTCTTCCCTTCCTGTCATGCCTGATCGTCATCCCAGCTCCCTGTGAAATCCACGGCTGCCGACGTCTGCCCTGTAGAAACGCTGTCACTGCCTGAGCGTGCTGTTCGTGAGACCCAGCGAGGGAGTCATGAGGAAACGGTGCTCCAGCTCTGCAGCCGGTATCGCCTCTTGCTCTCTGTTTACATTCTATCAGAAACTGATGGTGATCACTTGACGTACCTTTCAGAAGTACAGTTAGAAGAGGTGAGAGATCACCGTTGTTCTGGGCTGCTGCTTATATGGGCTTTAAATTCGTCTCTTCCCTGGAGACAGCGATGCAGGAGGCCAGAGAATTGACACAGTTATCAGTTAACAGAGAGCCTTGTCCTTCTCAGCGGCTTCTCTGTTCAGTATTAGTGAACAGAGATGGACTACAGTTGGCCACTTCGCATAAGACAGCCATCGGGTCGCCTCTGCTGGAACAACAGACAGAAGAGGCTGGTGCTGTGCTTGTCACCCGAAGGGACACGCCAGGACCCGCCCTGCAGCCCAGCCCCCCCTGGGCTGGGGCAGCATCCTGCGCCTCCGAGGAAGACCACTCAGCGCAACTGCCCTTCAGGCTGACTCAGCTGCCGCTAACACCGGCGAGAGGACTTCGCAGGTGCTCACCGGCTTCGGCAGCGTGACGGTGATGAGACGTGCCATCAAAAGCCTGTCACAGTCCAGTCGATTCCTGCACACGGCGGCCCTGAGGTGTAGAGCAGGACTGTCCCAGGGAGTTTCTGGGGAACGCCCGGCGGATTCAAACTGCTGACCTTGCGGTTGGCAGCTGTAGCTCTTGACCGCCGTGCCACACCGATGGTTACTGGTGTTTGGAATGGATGAGCTGGAAACCATGGGGATCGGTATTTGGAAAATACAGGTTTGGTGAAGAAGAGAAATCGCAGGATGGCATTTGGGGACACCAACTGATGGCAGTCACATGCATGGCAGTGATGCATGTGGATCTCACCCCATGGAATGTACTGGAATCAGGTCGGCTACAGCTGTGGAAAGAGGTGAGGGGGAAGGTCACCGTTATGTGTCAGAAGGCAGCCAGGGTCTGACTGTGGAACAGACCCTCAGAACAGACCCTTGAACATGTGAGTTCAAGTTCAAGCTGAAGAAAATGAAAGCAAGCCTCTGAGAACCTATGCACGGCATCGAGGATGTCCCCCTGAATTTAGGCTGTCCCCGAGTAGGTCCGAGGCAGTAAACACTAAAGACTGCAGACCAGTGGTGTCAAGAGGGGACACTGAGGAAGCCGGTGACACCGCGCAGCTCAGATCACTGGGAGAGTGGTGGAGGGAGAGACGCAGAAGAAAAACTTCCAACATTGAAGGGTGAATACAGGGAAAACGCTGAGCGACGCAGGAAGCCTCGGAAGAAATGGAAGGGACGCACGGGGTCACTGCGCCCAAAGGAGCTGGCGGGTGCCTGGCTGTTTCTGGAGGCAGTATGTGGTCAGGAAGCGGTGGTGCTGGAGGAGGAAGTCCAGGGTGCACTGAGGGCGTTAGGGACAAACCAGGCTCTGGGAGTGACAGAGACACTCGTCCCAGCAGATGGACGCCATGCTAGAAGCTCTCGCTGGTTGGTCTGCGCCAGGACCCTGTAGGGAGGCCACCTGGCCAGTCTATGGCGGGACCCTGGGGAGAGGCCTCCTGGCCGGCTGGTCAGTCTATGCCAGGACCATAAGAGAGATCACCTGGCCAGTCGGTCTACACCAGGACCCTGGGCAGAGGCCACCTGGCTGGCCGGTTGGTCTACACTGGGATCGTAGAGAGAGTCCACCCGGCCTATTGGTCTATGCTGGGACCCTGGGCAGAGGCCACCTGGCCACCAGCTGAAAGATCCATATACGTGCCTGTTCCCAAGAAGGGTGATCCAGGGGAGTGGGGGACTTATCAGACAGTATCATTAATGTCACCTGCAGATCCAGTGAGGTGGGAAGTAACTGAGAAGTAGCAGCACGTCACCAGGGAACTGTCAGAAATTCCAGCCGGATTCCGAAGGGGTCGTGGAGTGAGGGGCATCATACAGCTGCTGTCCGGTGGGTCTGGGCGGAAGGTAGGAAGTTACCAGGAGGGTGTTTGCCTGGGCTCGACTGACTGCGGAGACGCTCAGCTGTGTGGGCCGCAACTGGTCACAGCTGACGTTGCAGAGAACAGGGACTCCCCAGCACTGGGCTCATGAGGGACTGCCTGCAGGCCAGGAGGCGGGCATTCGAACAGAAGAAGAGATGCTGCGTGGTGTCAAGTCAGGAGAGGTGTGCATCAGGGTTGTATCTTCTCACCGTGTGTGGTCAGTCTGTGCTGAAGAACGGGGCATCAGGACTGGAGGGAGACTGGTGAGCAGCCCGCCATGTGCAGGCGACACGAGCTTCCGCTGAAGAAGAGACGTGGAGCACCCACGGGTGAAGGCCAAAGACTAGAGGACTAGAGCCACCAGTGTGTGCTACACCTCAGCACAAAGAAAACAGAACTCCCCACAGCTGGACCAGTAAATACCGTCCTGATCCAGGAAGAACAGATGGACGCTGTTACAGCTTTTGTTTACTGGGATTCCCAGCCGGCGCCTGTGGAGGCAGCAGTCAGGGAATCAGACGACCTCCTCCATCAGGTGTTCAGCAGCAAGGGTGTCGCTTGGAGGGCTGAGGTGCTTCTGACCCCAAGCCCTAGTGTTCTCAGTTGCCTTGTGTATGTGCGAAAACTGGGCAGTGGGAAAGGAAGAGCGAAGGACAGCTGCCTCTGAACCGTGGTGCTGGAGGAAAATGTTGGGTATACCAGGGACTACGAAGAGGGAACACCTCTGTCTTTAGAAGCACAGACCCAGTGCTCCTTAGAAGCGACATGGTTGAGACGTTCTCTTGCTTGCTTTGGACCCCGTCAGAGGGAGCCTGTCCCTGGAGAAGGACCTCAGTGCGTGGGAGAATAGAGGGTCCGTGCAGCAGAGGCGGGCGCGCAACGAGACAGGGGGCTGCCGAGGACAGGGCCTCGGGGGTTGGAACCAGTGCGGGACACCCACCAACCCCGTCAGGACCGCTGTCGTTACCTTGTAGGTGGGCAGACTGGAGATCTGGACCAACTGAGACGCGCCTTGTTAGAGGCAGGACAGAGAGTGGAGACTGCGTGTTCTAGTTTTCAGGTAGAAATCATTCCTCGTTAGCAGGAAGGGCAGAGCGCAGTCGTGGCTGGCTCAGGCCTCCAGGTCCATGAGGGGGTGCCCCCAGCTTCCTCCCCGAGATTGAAATTGTTTTCTCATGGTTGAGAATAGCTGTCTGCCAGGGGCCAGATCAAAGACAGCATCAGAGTCTCATAGTTTCCTGCCTCTGACAAGTTTCAGAGAGAGGGTGAGTAACCTGCAGTTGGGGGACTCACAGGGGGGACCCCATCTGTTGTGAAATCTTTTAGTAGTCTTTGGGTTTCTGTGAGTTGCAAGGATAAAAATGAGCATTGTGTTGCCTTATTAAGCTTCCCATGTAGAGAAGTGACTGTTGGTGAAGCTAGAAGAATGAGTCCCTGCCACACATTTCAACAACTTTGGTGTGGGCATCCCTTTGGGACAACACCGTCCCTCTTCTGTGGGCACCTGCTTGGGAAGAGCTCCATTTTGTTGAGGGGTGATTATAAACTCATGCGTTTGTCTGTCTGTCTGTCTGTCTGAGTCCAGCCCTGGCCAGTGGAACGCTGTGTATCCTTGAACCTGTTATGTCTGTGGAAGTCGTTGCCCCCAACGAATTTCAGGGAGTGGTGATCGCAGGCATTAACCGGCGCCACGGGGTGATCACAGGCCAGGATGGCGTCGAGGACCACTTCACGCTATACGCCGACGTGAGTCCCCCCGCCTGCCGTGGCCTGGCTTCCCTAACCGTGGCGGGTTCGTGACGATGGCCCATCTCCCCAGCTGTCGGTGGCCCCACGTGTGCAGCCGTTGCTGTGGTTGGTGCTCGGGACAGCGCTGAAGGGCAGCAGCTGAGGTGCCCACTGAGAGCCAGTGGGTGGTCTAGGGGGGCAGGTTGGGCAGGGTGTCCACTCCGATCGTGGGACTCAAAGCCTGGGCTTCTGGCCAGAACTGTGAAATTACTTTCAAAGGAAGGTTTCCATTTGGATTAAAGATGTGGAAATAGTTCCTGCTGGCCTTGATTCTTTAACCAGTAGTGGAACCCTAAAAGGAAACGGCTGAGGTGTCTCTGTCTTTTTCTCAACTATATCCCAATAAGCAGGGCTAAAACATTGCTGGTGTTTGCTTCCAGGTCCCTCTGAATGAGATGTTTGGCTATTCCACCGAGCTGAGGTCCTGTACAGAGGTACGTATGCAGGGTGATGGTGCCGGGTCCCCCCTGCATCACCCGAGGGGCTCACCATGTGAAGTCCTGCCTTGGCTCGACTGGGCTCGAGAGCTGTTAACGCAGACCCGTCCTCTGCTCTTTGTTTTCCTGAATCACAGGGGAAGGGAGAGTACACGATGGAGTATTTGAGGTACCAGCCATGCTTGCCAGCCACGCAGGAAGAACTGATGAACAAGTATTTGGAAGCCACCGGTCAGCTCCCCATGAGAAAGGGAAAAGCCAAAAGCTGATTGTGCAGGTCGGACTATCGGACTCGGACCCACCCCGAGGCTTCGGGGTGCTCTGAGCCACGCCAGGGTGGGCTCGGGCTGCGACGCGAGGGGTTCCAGAGCCCGCTGGTGTGTGTGGGGACAGCTCTGTGTCTGACGTCTCAGCTCTGTTGATGCATTTGATAGTTGACTGAAAAATATGATTCTGATGATTTCTGAAATGTAGTCATTGTGTATTTAAGGGAGGAAGAGATGAATCTGGGTTATTATCCTAAGCTTAGAATGTGTGTAAACTTCCAAATTTTTTATCAGGAATTTTCAACATACAGAGAAGCTGAGAAACAGTACAAAGACTGCCTACCTGCCTCTTGTCTAAATTCAGCAGATAGCAGATTTTTTAAATGTTTTATGCTGTTACAGTGTGTTTCCCATGTTTATCTGTTTGTCTGTGTCTTGTGCTTCTATGTATTTTTATTTTTAAATTATTTTGGTGAAGACTTGAAAGTAAATTTAATATATCATGATACTTCTTGAAGTGTCAGCTGAATTAGAATTGTGATTTAGGTGGCACCTGACAAGCAGGTCAGTTTCTCGTTCAGCAGTCACACCCAGAGTACTTGGTGATGTTGGCTGCCGTCTCGGCAGTCGGTCGGCACTCTCCCCCGTCCCTTTCCTCCCCTGGTTCCCTGTGTCCCTCCGTCCAGGTTCCCTGTCCTTCCCACCTTCTCATCTTGCCTGTTGGACAGGTGTCAACTGTTTGGTCTCACGACATGACCAAACGAAGCAGCACGAGCCCCGTGTGAGTGACTGTTGATTTCTAGACTGCCCGGGTCTGCAGCTGGGGAGCCTGGTGGTCAGCGGCCGGGAGCCCTGGTGAGCTAGGGCTGCCGACCCGAGGGTCCGCAGCCGGGACGTGCCAGCTGCCAGCTGTCGGCTGTGTCCCACAGGGTTGCTGTACGTGAGACTCAGCGGACGGCAGTGGGTTTTGCTGTTTGTCTTTGCCTGGCAGTGGACTTGGGGGTGACTTCAGTCCTAGGTCCAGGTGGTGTCTGAGGAGGAGATGCCATGTTTGTTTTGCAGGGGGCTCGGTATGATCTGGTAGCATTTTCCAGATTCTTTGCGAGACAGTTGGTCACAGGCTGAGTGTCTCACTGTCTGCCTGGCGGGTTGCCAATGTCACAGCTTCTGTGGTCTGCCCGCAGCTACCTGTCCTCCTCGGAGTGTGAGGTCGCATCCTTGCAGCCTCAGGAGGAGGGCGGCTGGACTTGCCCCAGGATGCTCTGCCTGACCTTCCGGTGGTGCTGTGACCCTGGAGAGGAAACGCGTTCTCTCCGAGTTCCTGCCGTTGTCATTACGGCAGTTGTTGGTTGGATGTGCCCTGCTGTGTTTGTGGTGGTTCTCTCCGGAACAAGCTGGACTTTTCTCAGGCAGTTCTGCCATCTTCCATGGAAGTGCCCCACCGGAAGGGTTCTGACCACACGGACACACCCCGGCCCTCCGGAGTGGACAGTGGAAATAAAACGACTGATTTAAATGCCTTCAGTTTTCTTCATTGGGGGATTTGGCTTTGTATTTTAAGGTTTCTAGAGAAAAACAAAATCAGCATTTGTTTTCATGGCTGCTGGCCAAAAGGTCAGCCACCAGAATCCACCGGCAGCTCCCTGGAAGCCCTCTGGGGCGGTTCTGCTGTGTCCTGTGCGGTTGCTGTGGATTGCAGTCTACCCAAAGGCGACAGGTGAGTTTATTTTTCTGTCAAGGCAGTGTCTTCAGTGCTTCCTATGTGCTTTGTAGTCCTTACAACTGCATGAAACTTAATTACCGTGGTTGTGCCCATGAGAAAATGAAGGCACAGAGAGGGTAGGTAACTTGTCTAAGACCACACGTGTTGTTCAGTTTTGAAATGGAAGCCTGAGGTGTGATGATTCCGCAAGCCGAGTGCGTTTCTCCATGAAATGCCGTCACTCTAATAGCTTGGTGCCGCCAGGCGGGCTGCTGTGGGTCCCATCTGTGCCTCGGGTCATTCCCAGGGGCCTTGATGTTGCTTATGAGGAAGAAATCCCTTCGCAGAACAACCAGAATGGGGTAGCTCAGTTCCGCTTGCTGTTTCCAACAGTCAGAAATGTTAGAAGGGGACCTATCTGGGTGTGTATCCTAGGTGTTACTAAGTTACAGTGTCTGAAAAGATCGAGACGTTTTCGACCTCAGCATTTGGTAGGTGCAACACGCCCAGGTGGCAGGAGCTGGAATCAGGGCCCGTGGGGACAGCACCAGGACCAGGAACTGGACCCCTGGGTCACTCGCTGACTTGTGTCTCAGTTGGTGAAGACCACACGCCAAGCAGGGTCTGCAGCCAGGAGAGACATGAGAACGTGTGTGCAGGCGGGGACAGCTGGCCTGCTGTGGGGCAGGTCCCCTGGGGCCTGGAAGCTCTCAGGCCGGCCCCGTGTGCAGGCGAGGGGAGAGACCAGGCCCAGAGAACGAAACAGACTAAAAACCCAGTGTATTGGTGTTCTTTCATGTGATGTTACTTTCCTGGTCTTGGGTTCTTAGCTTGATACCTATACCTTTAAAAAAAAAAAGTTTCAAAAATGTACCTAATTCTTTTCTTCTCTGCTCTCTTAGACTATGTAGTTGATGGGTTCTGAAGTTAGAAGGTTTTTTATACTTGAATGCCATTGCAGTCTGAATGAGTCTTGAAATGAGTGCCAGAAGAGCCCTCGCAGCCACCAGAAGGGAGTCGAGTGGGACGTGGGGCGCGTGTCCTCCTGTGGAAGACATCTGTTTGGTCTAAAAGCTTCAGTTGGGGGACGAGGCTTTGACTGCTGGCTCCGGTGTCTCTGAGTGTGTAATGCTGGTGTGCGTGCGGACATAGCTTGTGTGCACAGATGTTTTAATGGACATTCATGTACTCGTTCAGATAAGTGCCAGCCAGCCTTCTAGTGGCCCCAGCACTTTGTGAGCTAGGGACAGTCACGGGACAGATCACAGTATGTGCTGAGCTGAGGACATCGTCCCATCACCAGATAGAGAAGCTGCCGGCTGACTTGCTGGAGAACGTGTGTAGCGTCTAACAATTCGTAATTCAGGGAAAGGGAAAGGAGACTGAGTACAGTCAAATGGGATGCCAACGGGATTCCTAGTGCTCTTGGTGCCTTTGAATTCTGAATGTTGTTTAGAAATTTAAAAAATACATGTGGTGTGGTGTGCCAGCAGCTTACCTGGTTTCAAAGGACTTTGGAGCTCAGGAGCAGAGGCCCCACATCAGGGTGGATAAGGTCATTTCCTGTTGTTAGGTGGTGACATCAGGTCGGCAGTTTTATAGTTTGTGTTAGGGTATTTTAGTAGCAGCGTTACAGAGTTATCTGTAGTGTGTTTAAGTTGTGTGGCTTTTATACATTTATAAAATAGGAAATTGTGTTTGTACGGCATCCATGTGTCTAGAATTCTTCTTTATAATGTAGTAAATACGTTAAAGGTTTAGAGTTCTTCCCTGGTTTGGGGGGCCTAAGCTCACTTCCTAAAAGGCTTCTAAGAAGACGCAGGAAGCTGCACCGGCCGAGAGTGGGGTCCCCTGTGCGTGGTCTTGGCGGTTGAGGTGACCGTGGGACTTGGTGCTGCTGTCACGGGCCCGGGAGGCTGGCTCGGGGACCTTCAGACAGAGGTGTGCGTCCCCAGACTGGCAGGATTGCCTCTCTGCGGGTACTGTCATGATGGCTTCTTGAGAGAGGACGCTGGGTTTCTGTCTGCCAGCTGCCGTGTAGCTGGCAGCCCTGGAAATCCAGCGGGCACCAAGGCTCGGGGTGTCCGTGAGGAAAGACCAAGGCCTGCCAGGTGTGCTGACAAGGAGCGTTAAGCTGCCTGCGGCCTCTGCTGTGGAGGTGCACGTCTTTAAAACTTTGTGTACTTTTCTGTCAGTGCAGACTTGAAAGTGGTATTTTGGTGTATTTTAAAGCTGGTGCTCTAGAACTAGTGACTGACTAGCTAAGGAACCTGGTGGAGAGAGTGTAGGCGCTCATGTCAGCGTCCCAACAAAAGACATCGATTTTGCAAGGGAAACGTTGGCAGCGTCCCATGGATTCCTGTCTCTCGCTATGGCAAAGCCCCGACAGCATCTGATGCTGGCGCACATTGTCGTGCTTGTGGTCACAGGGGACTCGGGCCCTTGCCGAGTCCAGCTCTGTGGTCACAGGGGACTCGGGCCCTCGCCAAGTCCAGCTCTGTGGTCACAGGTGGCTCGGGCCCTCGCCGGGTCCAGCGCTGTGGTCAGAAGGGACTTGGATCCTTGCTGGGTCTGGTGTTGTGGTCAGAAATAAATTTGTGAGACTTTTATAATCGTTCGGGCACGTACTTATTTTAGCGGATTTTTGTAGACACGGCTTTAAATGAAGAGATGTTTTGTGTAAAATTTAAATTAAGCAATATTAAGATTTCACCTGTTTCACCTGTTTCCACTTTCGCATAGGTATGTATACAAGTCTTTACAAACATGTTTTGTTTAGAAATGTAAACATTTATTTAAAAGTACCAATTTATCAAGAATCTCCTTGCTTGAAACCATAAAAAACAGTAAAATTCTTTTTAAAACAGGATTATCTCCTACAGTTTGCTTTCACTGAAAATATATTGATATCTACGAAGAGGCAACTTAGCACATAAAACAATTGGCTGCAGTGTGATCAAAATAATGAGAAGTGTAGATTTAGAGATCAGACCAATTTTAGAAAAAATACAGTTGATCCAGTTAACAGCATTCACTGACTCAGATTTGTATTTTCGGCTGAAATTTGGAGGTGCTTTCTCGACTTTGAGCACAGTCAAATACCACATGTTCCCAGAGTTAAAAACCAAACCAAGTAAAAACAAAAAACCCTCATTAATTTTTGAGAATTACTTATAATCAGAGTTTTCCAAATTGCTCAAAATGCCGTGTACCTTAGCTATTTTACGAGAAGAACCGTGTAGGCTGTGGAGAGTGGTTCCCTTGTGCAGAACTGGCTGGAAGCAGCTCTCCTGCCTATGCAGAAATCACTGCGTCCTGCGGTGCCGTGGCTGACCCTTCTCCTGTTCCGGAGGCTTCTGCCAGCATCTCGGACCCTTGACATCGGTACTTGACTTTCAGTGATTTGCTGGGGTGCCAGACCAGGTGAATGCGGCAGGGGACAATTTCCTAGGAAATAGAGTTAGAGCAGGTGACTGTTGGCAGGCGCTGCTGGTGACGCCGTTCTGCACACGGTTCTGGGGCTTTACCTGTGTTGGGGTTTCGTGAAGGAGAGCGGTGTAGTCAAAGTCCACTGCATCGTCGTCGGTTTTCTAGAGGAAGGAAAAGAGTTCATGTTGTGAATGCGGGTAGGTGTGTGTGAGCTCGGAACTGGGAAGGCTGATGCTACAGAGGAAAGCCTGGTGGCCTTGGGGAGGTCAGCCATTCAGATCCACCAGGTACTATGGGGCAGGTCTCCTCTGTCCGTGGGGTCACTGTGTCCAAATCAACTTGACAGCAGTGAGTTGGGCTTTTTATTTGTATTTTTTGGTATGCTGTATAAGCAGGTAACACCCACAGGTAAGCAGCGTAACAGCGTCGGGTGAGGTGGGTAAAGACAGCGAGCGGCCCCCACCGGTCTGTCCGTGGAGGCTTGTTGCTGGGATGCGGGAAGTGTGTCACCGTGGTTAGGTCCCAGCAGGGTCACCCACGGTGGACACGTTTCAGCTGAGCTTCGAGACTAAGACAGACTAGGAAGAAGGACGCGCAGTCGACTTGTGAAAGGAACCAGCCAGGGAAAACCTTACGGACAGCAGCCCGACGTGGTCAGATTCGAAAGTGAAGATGTCACCATGGAAACTAAAGTGCGCCTGACCCCACCAGGGTGTTTTCAGTCTCCTCACACGCATGCGAAAGCTGGGCAGTGAACAGGGAAGGCAGAAGAAGAACCGATGTCTTTGAGCTGTGGTGCTGGAGAAGGGTGTTGAGTGTGCTGTGGACCGCCGAGAGAGCCAACGGGTCTGTTCTGGAGGAGGTCCAACCAGGGGGCCCTTAGAAACCACGATGGTGCGGCGTCAGACGTGCTTTGGACATGTTGTCAGGAGGGACCGGTCCCTGGAGAAGGAGTCCGTGCTCGGTAGATGGACGGTCAGCGGAAAAGAGGAAGACCCACGAGACGGATCGACCCAGCGGCCGCAGCGATGGGCTGAAGCACAGAAACGACTGTGGGCGTGGCATGGGGCTGGCAGGGTTTCATTCTGTAGTGCCCAGGGTGGCTGTGGGTCGGAACCAACTCGACGGTGCCTGCCCCCACAACAGTGCGTGTGGGAAAAGGTGTCATCCGTGCTTGTCCGTAGCCAGCAAACATCTCCCCTGCCCGGGCATCGTCCTCTTGGCATGGGAAGGATGTCTGCCAGCCCTAGAGAAACAACAGTGCCAATCGGGGCCAGGTGCAGCAGTCCTCAGGGTGACTGCTTTCCGTTTCACCTCGGTCCTCAGGGTGACCTCTTTCCTTTTGACACTTACAGGAGGTCCTTGGCAGCAGATGTGCTCAGTGCGGTGTGTCATGTGACGTCTTGCCTGCTGCTTCCCTCGGTGTTGGTTGTGGATCCAAGTAAAATGAGATCCTCGACGACTTCAGTCTTTTCTCGCTTATCGTGACCGTAAAGTGAGTGTGTTAGTTCTCATTTGAGAGGCTCTAACACATGAAGAGTCTTCCTTGGGTGACCTAGTAAGTGAGTGGCAAATTCAGTTATTACATAAATCCCAGAGAGAAGAAACGATCTCACACTTGTAACTCAGGGCCCCTTCTCTCCGTCTGCCTTTCTGTTTTCTTAACTGTGCCCACAGCGGGCCCGTGAAAACGAGGACAGACGAGGTGACAGTGGCAGTGGGCTCAGGTGTGACGGGGGCGGCGAGCACAGTCAGGTCTGGGTGGCGTTCCGTTGTCACACACAGGGCCACCGCGAGTCTGAACCGACCCGACGGCACCTAACCAGTGCAGCGGCCGTAACAAGAGCGTCCCGCCTTCTCCCTGGTGGGGAGGGTGTGATGCGCAGGCAGAGGCTGGCCAGATGGGGAGAAACCGCTGCTGCTTTTGTACCTAGTGCGTGTGTCCTGGTGGTCACTTTGGTAACGTCACACAACAGCAGAAGCGTGGGAACAGCAGCGGGACAACAGTCCCGCTTTTCCCGCTCATCGCAGGGGGTTGTCTGTTCCTGTGAACTGCCCTCTCGTGCACACAGTTGTGAATTCTCCCGTCACCGTCTTGTGTCCCGTCATTACACACACCCCCTGACTAGGATTGTGAGCTTCTCAGGAGAGAACTCATGTTGAGGAGAACGGTCGCCTTGGTCAGTGGAGTGGAGGCTGCTGTCCTCTCCCGGCAGGCAGCCCCTGCTTCCGCTGGCTGAAGGGACAGAAGCCGACAAGAATGGCCTCGGGCCCCCAGCGTGACGTCCACCCCCCCCCCGTATCCGGGGCACTGTGGGCTCCCTCTGGGTGGGCTCTCAGTCCCACCCTGCGACCCTCCGATCGGCTCCCACCCCGGCCTGCTCCTGGCTGGTTCCTCTCTCCCCGAATTCCTCCCCCGCCCATCTCTGCTGATCTTTCTCATCAACACATGGATCTGCCAACTTCAAAGTACAGCGGAAGTCTAGGTTGTCCCCCCCCCACCCCCCCTGCTGTGTCCCTTCCCTTTTAACCCTTTATAGCTCGGTTCCCCAGTGATGACTGCCTGTTCCTCCCTTGCCACCCTCAGCCACCTCCTGTCAGGCTTCTGCCCCCACTGGGCCAGCAAGGCCGTGCTGGGGCAGGTCTCCCGGGCTTCTGGACGCCCGGTCCTGTGGGCAGTGCCCAGCCCTCGTCTTCACCGCACCTTCGGGGAGCATGTGGTACAGCCGCTCGGCTCCCGTCCTCCAGACCCGTGCCTGTGTCCAGCCTCTGAGGTCCCGGGTGCCCGGGCCCCAGGCCTCAGGTAACATCTTTGCTTTGCTGACACTTAGGCAGTCTCGTAGCTTTAAATGCCATCTCGGTGAGACTGACTCCAGTCCAGGCCTCTCCCCCAAACTTTGGACTCATATGTCTGGGTGACAGTACAGATTCTCTACTTGTTTATAGAGCGTGACAGGTGCCGAGCCAGGCTGGTGTCCCTCCAGGTGTGCTCCCCATGTGTCTTCCTCAGTTCAGGAGGTGCAACCTCTCTGGCTGTTCAGACCCAAATCCTAAGAGTGATCCCCGATCCCCTCGTTCTCTAGTGTGCTCTCCTCCTTGTGAAGAGGACAACTGCTGAGCCACCTTCAGGTACATCTGGAATCCTGAGAGCACCCCCACCGGCACTGCTGTCCCCTGGCCAGGCCACCACCATGTGTCACCGCGGTGACTGCAGTGGTTCCCTGCTCTCCCTGATCCCACCCTGCCTTGTGGACGCCAAGCGGCAGCCAGAACGAGCTAAGTCCGAGGGGCCCCCTCCGCTGCTGAACGCCCCCTCCGGGCCTGTCTCGGGTTCTCCGGAGGCACGGCCACGACCCCCCTCCCTGGCTGGCCGGTTGGCTGTGCGTCCTGGACGTCGCCCTGGCTCCCCGTGTTCCAGCCCCACTGGCTGCCCTGCTGGCCTCCAGCCGTCGGCCACACCCCGACCTCGGCGGACGGGCACCCAAGTCACTTCCCTGCACCACCGTCACCTCTGTTGTCACAGGGCCTGCCGTGGTGATGGCGTGGACAGCAGCTCCCCGCAGACCCTTCTCCCTGCTGTGTCCTAACTGCACAGCACTCGCCACCCTTGGACACGTGTTGACTGACTGACAGCGTGACCTCAGCGAGGGCAGCCGTGCCGTGGCTTCGCTCGGGGCTGTAGCCTGGGTCCCTGAAACAGTCCCTGGGCCACACTCACGCAGAGGCACTTGTTGGGTGAAGGAAGCACACATCACAGCACACAGTGAGGAGCTCCAGGAGCATGGCCTGGCCATCCCCTGGGGCACAGTCGGCACTGTGTCTTACCCACTGCTCCACACTGCTGACTTGGACCATGTGGTAGTGCAGAAGCTGGGTCGTCTTCTCCCACATGACGTAGGAGCCGCCCAGGAGAGCCAGGTCCCAGATGGGTCTCAGCGAGGGGTCCACGTAGCCGTAGCTGTCTGAGAGGGAGCGAGAGCACGTGTTAGCACGTAGTTGAGAGAGAAACCTCAGGAGGTGCTCTCACTCAGACAGCCGTCTCACAGCCAGTCATTGAGCCGGACGGGACTTGTTTCTGTCTTGTGGAGACTGACCTGCGTCAGCTGGACGCACTGAGTAAACGTGTGTGAGAGCTGCCATGACGCTCTAACTGATCTCATGGGGTCGTCTTGGTGGAGACACAGTGAACCAGTCTGTCCGCGGGCCCCACACTGCTTCCCGATCTGTCTGTAACCAGTGCGGGGGGCTCTCACGTCTAGTGAGCGTGTCTGGTCAGGGCTCCTGACCGGTGTGTGGGCAGCATCTCGGTCACTTTTCCTGAAGACGTGAGGAAATCAGGTCAGCGTTTCCTGTGGCATTGTTCTGGGGCCTGAAGTCTTTTCAGTTTAGGAAATGTTTATCAGAAATCTAGTCAGTATCAGACACTGCTAGAATGATTAACAAATTACCGTTGGTGATTTCTAGGAACTCAAATTTTAGCCAGTGATTATGAAATAACTGCTCAGTGATAATCATTTTCAGCAGTTTCGAGAAGAGCTCCTCCGTCTGTTCTAAGGGCCGGTAATAGCACGGCACGGTAAGGCCATTAAGAGGCCTGATGGAAACCAGCCCTGGGCAAGGGAACCCTGAACTCTGTCCGTGGGAAGTGAGCATCAGTTCTGCTCGGTGGTGGCAGGCCTGGACTTGGCTGCTGTATGACGGCCGGCAACTCGAAGTCGTCCTCTGATTGTTGGAGTGCTGTGAGGGCACAGAGGTGGGCTCGTGCCCCCAACGTGGTGATAGTCCAGAAACACAGCCGAGCGGGTCCTGAAGAGACCAAAGAGCTGAGGGGGCACTGGCGAGGGCGAGGGCCTGGGAGAGCCGCACAGAGGAGAGGGTCGGGGCTGCCCTGGCAGTCTTGTCAAGGACGCGGGCGTGGGAGGAGCGAGCGCGGCGAGGCCGGCAGGGACCGCGCGGCTTGGGGCTCTGTTCAGCTCTTGGCAGGGGACAGACCACATTTTCGCCCCGCTACGAATGGGCTTCTCTCTGGTGCCGGATGGGCGTGACTCTGGGTCGGGAGTGAGTGAGGGACTGCTGTCCTTTCAGAAGATGACAGCAGCAGCTGCAGATGAAAGAAGAAACTGCAGTCTGGGAGGCCAGGTGGACGCTAAGAAGCACACAGTATGGGGGACGGTGACGGTAGGGACAGAGAGGACAGGGTAGGCCAGGACACATCTGGAGGTAGGCTTGGTGAGAGCACGGAGAATTACTAAATGTTGGGAGATGAGGACTTGCTGATGACCGAGGCTTCTAGCCAAACTCAAGGAGCTTGTCATACTGCAGAGAAAACAGGGCTGAGGGGAAAACCTTTCCCGGGAAAACAAGTTGACCTTGGCATTGGTATGTTAGATACAAGGTCAAGGAAACCATCCGGGCAGATGATGTCAGATGCTCCAGATAAACAGAAGGGTGGGAAGCAAGTGAGGCGTGATGGTCTGCTGACCCAGGTGACAGCAGTTCAGGCATGTGCACAGGGTAGAAGCCAGACAGCCAGAGGCTGAAGGGATGTGCTGGGTAAGAAAGCTGAAGAAGGAAGGTGGTACAGAGGTGGCTTCCTGAAGTCCCTGGTCCACGGGGCACTGATGTCGGTCGAGGAGCGGGATGAGGGCTGGCTAATGGCAGATTTGAGACGGGAAGGGCCCGGTGGGGCGGAGCCTGGGGGACACTGCCGAGCCTGGGGGACGCTGCGGACCTGACTCCAGGGGGTGAGCAGGTGAGCAGAGGGAGCTTTAGGTAGGCGAAGAGCGGGGAAACAGTTTTTGAGGTGAAGGGCATGGTGGAAGCCAACATCTGTGTCTCAGTCTAGCATGCGGCAAGGCTGAGGCGAGGGTATGCTCTGGGGCTTGAAACAGAAAGGTTTTAGCGAGGCTGTTCTGTAGAAAGTAATTAAAAATTAAAAATGCGTGATGAGTAGCATCGAGGGCCCAGCAGGAAACGCCTGCTGAAAAGTAAACAACAGAAGTGCTTTCCCTGCCCTGTCCTCTGTGCTGCCCCCCCCCCCAGGCCTGGAAGTCTCTGGGCGCCCTGCTGCTCCCCTGCCCATTGTCCCCAGCCCATTGTCCCCCGGCAGCCTGACAGCCCTCCAGGGCAGCCCAGGCACCTTCCTGGCTACTCAGTGTCTTTTCTATGTGGTTGGTTGGTTGTAATTTGGTGGTGTGGGTTCAGTTGTGTTCCCCAGAGATTGTGTAGCCCTGTGGCTGGGCCAGGCTTCCCGGTTTGTGATGCCCCTCGCTGCTGGGATTCCTGCCTCTAGGGTGTTACTGAGAGCGGTGGACGGCAGCTGTGTTCGTGGGGCAGGGTTAATGTGCGGAAGGTACTGTGGTTTCGGGCACCGCTTGGGATTACAGAAGAAGGGGGGGCAAGCTGAGATCTGGGAACACCACCACTGAGAAGGTAGAGCTGAAGGCAGAGCGCGCCCCTCCGAGCAGAGGTCCCTGCGCCAGGACGCTCTCACGTTGAATTGGGACGCCGCCTACAGGACGGTGAAAATTTCTCATATTGAGTCTGGACTGGGAGAAGTAAAATTTCTCCTTTTCAACCCGTCCACTTCTGTTTCCGTTAAAGCAGGCCTAGAGGACGAAAACGCTTGGCAGACTCATCTTCCTGCCAGTGTGTGTGAGGTGACCTGAAGACGCTGTGGCAGGTTTTGTGGATGCCACAAGTGCGCGTGAGACTTGCACTTGCTAACGGGGCCGTCAGCCTCTGTGAGTGAACATGCCACGTCTCCCCAGGTGAGCGGCAGACCCCTGAGGCTTTCAGGAGGTGACGAAGCACCGACCAGGAATCCTGCATCTCATTGGGAAGGTGGTCTTGTTGGAAGTTTCTAGGCAGCCCCTTTGTTCTCTGGCTCAGTGGCTTCCCCATCCAGCCAGCCACCATGTGTGTCAGCTGACGAGCTTCTCTCAAGGAGCACAGAGCTGTGAGAGTACCCTAGAAGTGGCCTCTGCCAGACGGTGGGGACACTGACAGCGTCTGGGAGCAGAGGGGGCCGTGGTGCTGGGGCAGATACACTCTGGCAGACAGGGCTTGATGGTTCACAGGCCTTGGTCATTTCCTGTGCCCACTTGGGCTCATCTTGAGGAAGGTCATGCACTCTTTACCAAAACAGTCACGTACACAGGAAAAGCCGGACAACAGCAGCAGGGGACAAGGGTACTCTGAAACTGGACGAGCTCCGGCTTACAGCTGTGGAGAAGACGGTGTTGGGACAGCCCAGGTTCTCGGGCTGATGCGATACTACGTAGAATCTGCTGGGGTTTGAGCTGGTTGCTCCAGGGATATCTGCACTGTTAGTTCACTTTCTCTAGAACCAGACCTTTCTGGTTGTAAGTAAATAATTTCCTGTGCGCTGTAAACACACACCCACCAAGTGTCTGTGCTGAACTTACAGCAGAACCTTGTAAAGGTTGTTGATGAAAAGGTAACTTCTATGAAGTAGTTTCTGAAGCTTCACAGTCGCCACATTAGCTTAGATTGTTCTAGAATGAGTACTATTTGTAAACAGGGCTTTTACGTTGACCGTGATTCGGTTCACCTGTGCTATTCCAAAGTTCCCGTTCTGCTGACCCTGAGGCGTCTACTCCAGGACGAGTCTTGCTCAGTTTCCAGGACGTATATGGTAAGGAGAACACTAAAAAACCCAGCTCCACTACCGTCAAGTCATTCCAACTCGTAGTGACCCTGTTGGCCAGGGTGGAAGGGACCTGTAGGGTCTCTGAGGAGCAGCTGGTAGGGCTGACCTGCTGACCTCTGGGCGGGCGGGCCGCGGCTCTTAACCCTTACACTGCCAGAGCTCGGGACCAACTCGATTTCCCCGAGCAGTGCTGCTGGGGAGGAGAATCCCTCAGGGACTGCAGGTGGTTAGGTGTCGCTTAGCCCAGTTACTCCAGGCAGTGTCAGAAGAAGGAGGTTCTACAACCACCTGCAAACCTGAACTGTCTCTCCTAAGTCTCTGGGACAGGATTTGATCTGAGCTGTCAGGCAAGTACCGTGAGAGTCGGCAAGGCTCTGAGTTTGGGGATTGTAGGCAGCAGTGTTCCATGTCCAGGTGGTTATGAAAATGAAGTCACAGTCCCTGTGAATAGCTGGGGAACAGGGACCTCGGGAATGCAGGCTGCAAGTCCCCCATGGTGGAGAGGGGCTGGCACGGCAGCCGGGCAAACCGGTGTGCTGGGAGAGAAGGTGGGGCGGTGGACGCCACGGTGGGCAGAGGTCTAGCTTCGTGCCCACGAGAGCGCCTGGAAGGGGTTTTGTGGTTTGGAAATTGGATTTGCCAGTAAATGCAGAGACTCTGAGCTGCCCAGAGCCCTGCCTGGCGCCAGAGCAGATGAGCTGTGTCACTGCATCCGAGTCACCCAGAGGGCAGGCTCGTTCCCTAAAACGGGCCACACAGCTGCCCATTGGTGACGGGCCAGGAACGAGGCAGACACTGCCCTGCTGTCCAGTTCTGAAGGCCGGAGACAGTCGGTCACCTAGCCTGCCAATGGTCATGACGGTCAGAGGGGGCATCACCTGGCTTCCAGAGTGGCCACCAGAGTCCTCTAGCAGTGTCGCCTCGGGATCTGGACTCCACCCTGACACTGCACCCCTCCACACAGAGACCTTGACCACTTAGAGGTCCAGCACTTGCTATGCCTTCTGCTGGGTGAGAAGTAGGGAGACTGAAAAGGCACAGGTAGCTTTGGTGGCGGTGCTACACGTCCTGGAGCCAAGGGGTGGGGAAGTGAGCCTTCTGAGTGTTGTTTAACTCAAGCAGTGGAAGTGCAGAACCTTCTACCACATTCTAGAGCAGAATTCAAGTGCCATGTGGGGGACAAACACTTAAATGATCACTCGTGTAGACTTGGTAATTACAAAGTTTCTGAATACACACGTTCCAGGTACGGGCTCCTACCAGGTATGCTGCTGACGTCCAGCAGGGTGTGAAGTTGCTTCATTTTCAGGTACAGCTGGTAATCCTCCTCCTGTCTTGCTTTCCTCCCCATGAGCCGTGTGCAAGTTGCATTCACGATCGGTCTGGGTTTCTGGTTCCTGAAAACCACCCGAGCAGAGCACTTCCCCAAATGCTGCTCCCCTTCCTGAAAGGAGGGTTCTGGAGTTAAACAAGGACAGTTACTCATAATGCCCCACCCACCCGTGCACATGGGACAGAGAAGCGTTCATGGTACCTGGCAGGTTTGTTCAGGTGTCCCTAGAGGTAGTGGCCTTTGCTTTGGAGAAGAAATGATTTTTCTGCTCACAGCTGAAGAGAGGAGTCCTTCACTCCTCTCTAAAGCCTGGTGCTATAGTGGTTAAGTACTACAGCGGCTAACCAAGAAGTCAGCAGTGTGATTCTAGCAGGCGCTCCTTGGGAACTCTGGGGGGCAGTTCTACTCTGTCTGGTCGGGTCTCTGTAAGTTGGAATCAGCTTGACACCATTGCTTTTCTTCGTTTTCCCTCTTCACTATAACTCTCTGCCTCGTATCAGTGCCGCAGAAGGTGGGCGTTTTCCAGGGAAATTGGCCCCCATCTGTTGCACACTTCATGGCACAAACCTCCAGGTCTGCACACATGTCCCCCTGTAACTGTGGACTGACGTGAAGCTTGGTGGGGCTCAAGCTGGTGAACGTGACTCCAGAGAAGCAGCTGCTTCCTGTTAACGAAGACGAGAACCCTCATGCCACTTTTGGGTCAAGTCATCTTCCAGTTTTGTAGACAGTGACGTTTAAAGAAGCAGCCCTTCCATGTCCCATAGTTGTGAGGTGGTGAGTCAGGGCTGGGGCTCAAATCCGTCTGACTCAGAGCCTAGGCCCCCTCTGTGTTAACTCCATCCCCGTCTACACCGAGATCTACTCCGGCAAAGTGGAGACCATGTCATCCTAGCAAGACTAACACGGCTCCCTGAGAGGTGGACGTGTTTGCCGACACTCATTTCCAGAGTACGCATGCTGGGCACCGAACCTGTTTCACAATCCGGAGATAGCATGTGCCTATAGATGTTGTGGCCTTTATGTGGCTGGATGCCTCAGTGAGACATCAGAGACACAGTGTGTCTCCACGAAGTGCTGCTTTGCCCACTGAGGTCATGGATTCCTTAACGCAGCAAAAAAGTCGGGAGCCTCTTGGCAGAACAGTACACATGTCATTAACACTGGGCCTAGAACGTGTGGAAGATCACCCGTCCCTGTCCCCACACCCCCTACGCACCCACGGGCTCCTGACAAGTTAGGCAGCAGGTGCTGGACACGCAGACTTGACTGTGTTCACTGACGACTCTGCCGTGAGCAGTCTCACCTTTGATTTACAGATGTGGTGAGAAACAAGTGCAGCTGTTCACTACCGACCACGGGGAGCCCGTGCAGACCTGCTGTACTGGGGAGCCCGGCCCGGGCCTGATTAAGAACCCCTGTCTGTGCACAGCTGGGTCAACAAGCTGCTTGAGGTTTTGCAGTTGTTTAAACCTAGTGGAGTCCTAGTTAAAGCAGCAACCACCACAGATAGATTTAACAGGGAAAACCCACAAGGAAACAAAATGTGATCAAGACCAGTTCACCTTAATGAGCCCTTTTCAAGAACTAACTCAAGAAAACAGAATAGGGTTTCCGGCAGCCACTTCTCCTGAGGGTCTGAATGAGAGGGGATCCCAGCGGTATGTTAGCGTGCTCACCAGTACAATTGGGGAACAACAGAAAACGGGGAAAGGAACCTTCGGGAAGGGCACCGCAGAAAGGGCAGAAGACAGGACTGCTACCATCTGCCTTGATGCTGAAGCCATTGGCGGACAAGAGACAAGGAATGGGATGCCCTCCCTTCAGCTCCCCCTCCCCTAAAACAGCTCCGTAGAATCAGTTCCCTGAAGATCAAAGGGCGCTCCTGCCCCCCGAAATGGAGACCTGCGGGTGGCTAGCGGGGCCCTTGGGACAGGTATAGGCTCCAACCCAGAGGAGCATGTTGGTCAGAGCAATCTAGAAAATGCTTTCTTCACCTCTCATCTTACACCTCCCATCGGCAGCGCTGGGGGTCAAAGCCCTCTGCCTTCCACTGTGAGAATATTTTTAATTTTCAGCCTAACAAGCGAACTCCGAGCTTGTCGTTGCTGCGTTAGAACTTGCGTCTGGATGTTGGTCAGTAAGTGTTCTTCTGAAATCCTCGCCCTTCGCCTCCAGGCTCTTCCATCAGGACACTTGGTCACCCAGCAGATCTGACACGTGAACAACGCAGGGGATGTGGTCGGTGCCCGGCCTCCTGGCTTGGCCCAGCCCAGGGCAGTTTGTGTGGCTCTCGCCTCCACCTAAATCTTCTGTTGGCTCTCCTGCTGACAACAGGGGAGAAGGGAAACCCAGCCACACAGCCCACCTGGGCAGAAGGCACCAAGATTTGTGTGGCTGCTGCCGCTGGCCTTGGCCATGTGCCTCACAGAAGGCCTCGATGCCACTTGCTAATTAGAAATGTCACCAGCTGACAAGACGAGGAAGGGGTTGTCCTTGGACGGTGAGTCACGCTAAGGAATCTGAAGGGCCAGGAGGGGTGGTCCTGGGACTGGAGGTGTCTTCTGGGGCCTCAGGCCGGAGGTCGGAGGCCACCTCCTCAGTGCGGCCCTGTGCAAGGCTGGGAGCTGGGGTTCCGTCTTGAGTTCTTGCCCCCTGTGTTCTTCACTTTTCAAAAACAGATGTCAAGCAAGGACAGTAACTCAGGTCACTGGAAAGATTTTGACAGTTATTTCATAGGGACTGCGTGTGATAGGTTTGTTCACTGATTACGGCGCTTACCTCTTGGTGATAGCTCTCGGTGGTAAACACCAGGTCAACACTGCATCTCTTTTGTGGATTCATCTGAAATACAGAAGCCAAGTCTTAGCACAGTGGAGTCTATTAATATCTTCATAGCAAAGAATCACACCCTTGGAACATGACGTGAACAGTAGCTCATACGTGAACTTTACTGTGCTGTAAGTGAAAGCCCACATTCCGGATCAGTCTGCCATGTAAAACCCGGAGCACAGACCACTGTGCCCCTCTAAGGGCTGTCCCCTCCTCCCTGTGGCAGCGCACTCCTGCTCTCCGCCCTGTGCTTCCTGTGTCCTTTCTGCCGGCTCCTGTCCCCTCCACCCGCTCTTCTCGCCTCTGGGCGGGAGCTGCTCAGTCAGCTGCAGGTAGGCAGTCAAACAAGCACCCTTGTCTCCCGCCTCTGTGTCTCAGAGCCCCGTCCAGTCTTTGTCTGAGGAGTCGCCCGGGGGCCATGTCCTCAGGGGACCCTCCAGCCTGATGACCGTCAGCTGTGGACTTTTAATGGAGTTTTAGTTCTGCGCACCCATTTTTCCCCCGCTGTGTCAGGGACTTTATATTCTGTCCCTGTCAGGGAGGAGCTGTCCCAGTTTTTCGCTGAATATGGAGTCCCTGGGTGGTGCACACCAGTGAGTGCTCAGCTGCCGACCCAAAGGGTGGCCGCCCAGGCCCAGCCAGAGGCGCCTGGGAAGCCGGGCCTGGTCGTCTGCTGCCGTAGGGTCACTGACTGGACGGCCTATGGAGCAGGTCTCCTTGGCACACAGAGGTCACCACAGGTAGGGTCAGCTCAGTGGCGACTACCACGGCCACTCCAGGGACTGGTGGCTGCAGACCTGTGGTGACGCCGTGTGCCGGGGTGGACCCCTCCTCCACAGCATCTGCAAAGGCTGATATCGTGACAGCACCTGGAGTAGATTGCGTTCTTCCCCAGCTGCTCGGCGTCGTCTTCACGCCCTGATCGGGAGGCTGTGAGGGTGAGTGCCCAGGGCCCGTCCTCCGGGCACTGACAGGCTCCAGGGAGACCAGACCAGCTCTGGGTGCCAGGAGCTGAGCAGCGCTGGGAAGATGAGGGTGCGAGTGCGGAGGCCGTCAAGGACGGGGCTGGGAGGAGGGGCACTGGAAGCCGAGATCTAAGTGACAGGGGTGGCAGCACCACCCAGAGTCGGGGACACCAGGTGCAGGGGAAGGTGGGACCCGGAGAGGGGCTGTGCCCTGTGATGGGATCAGCCCCCAACAGGCAGGTTCTGCAGAGGAGAGGGCAGTGCCTCTGGCTGCCAGTGTCACAGGCAGGCACACTAGCGAACTTCTCAGGTGCGTGGTTAACCCCTTCACACTTGTGAGTGGACCCCGGGGCACACTGTCAGTCTACACCCAAGCCCCAGCCAGACCCGCTGCCGGCGAGTGGACTCTGGCTCGCAGAGACCCTACAGCCTGCAGAGCCGTGCTGCTGAGGCAGGGCCGCTGAGAAGAGCTTGTTATTTACCGGCTTTTGTTTTTTTCTCTTAAAAGAGAGAAAATGATCATTTGCTGAAAGTACTTTCTAGAGAAGAAAGGCAAGTTTTTGCTGCGTGGTGTTACGTTACTTCCTCTTGTTGTGATGACACTAAGCTCTGCAGACAGCAGTTTGCTTGGAATTTTAGCTCAGGGCACACAGTAAGCAGGCAGGGATGTGTCATCAGAAACAGACCAGAGCAGGCCTCCCGCCACAGCTTTAAGATGTTGGAGATCTGGAGAGCAGCGAGACAGGATTCTCTGGAAACATCTGTGTAAAAGATGTTTAAGCATGGAAAGATCTGGATGTGCCAGCAGAGTGCCCAAGAGGCAGACACAGAGAGCGCTTTGCTCCGGGCTTATTCTTCACCTTTTCGAAAAAATGTTTTGTTGTGGTTTTGGTGACTTACCCACCGATTTCCACACAAGGTGTTGAGTGATGCGGGTTACGGTCCTCACACCACACTAACGCCCTCAGCGTTTCTCTTCTGGTTGTCATGCCGGCCTTCATCTTGTCCCCCTGCCCCCTCGCCTTCTCGTCCTTGTTTGAAAGTCGCTGTCGGTCATTGGTCCCATATGCATTTTCAATGTTGAAGCCAGTTCTGGGGTCAGCTGGAACCTTCTTCTCATTTCACCAAAGCCCTGGGCAGCCGTCTGCCCTGACTCCCTCCCGGCCCCCGCCTCCCAGGCCAGGCACCAGGGAGAGAGGAGAAAGTGCGGCCCCCA
The DNA here is from genome assembly GCA_028571685.1 of Heterohyrax brucei. NCBI lineage: Eukaryota > Metazoa > Chordata > Mammalia > Hyracoidea > Procaviidae > Heterohyrax > Heterohyrax brucei. The sequence continues at coordinate 72,448,703 of CM053163.1, forward strand.
TGCACTGCGCAGACACCTGCTTCCCCTGGGGAGCAGACCTGGGCGCAGACAGGTAGAACAGCAGGCACCAGGGGAACACAGGGCTGGATGTAGGAGGGCTTTCCAGAAAGGACGAATCTGTCAGCCAGGCAAAGCCTGGGACAGGCCCTGGGGGAGGCCGGAAGCTGGGAGAAGGCTGGCGGAGCCAGGTGCAGGGTTGGGGGAGCCCCGAGGGTCCATGCTTAGGTGCGGGTTCTGAGCTGGGAGTCACAGCAGAGGGGGCGTGTCTGCAGGGCTGAGGGCGTTGCGAAGACTGAGTAAGACCAGGCATCCAAAGGACGTGGGACTGTGCCTGGTCCTGTGAATGCCCCACTGTTGTCTGCTAGTTTATTGTTAAAATCTGCAGACAGGTGGTGACAGATGAGGGAGAGGAAGAAAGCACTGAAAACCAGAGGCTGGTGCAGGCCTGAGGATGGCACAGGCCACACAGACCCCTAGCAAGCCACCTTGACTTGGATTTGACTCCACAGACACCCACCACGGCGTCCCAGGGCGTGAGGCCCGACAGTTCAGTCTGCGAATTTAGTTCCAAGTGCTACTCACCTCACTACCACGTGTCAGCAAGGTCACCTTCCGAGTGCCCACTATGGGTTGCTGTGCACTGATGCCAGGGCCTAGTCCACCCTTCAGAGCCATTTGGGACCTCTTTCTGGAATGGCCACTGTGCACGGTGCATGGTGGCAAGTTCGCAGACTTAATTGTCTAGTTGTCTGTGAGGGAGTTTTTAGCCAGTAAACAAATCACTGTATCAGAACACCCCCCCACCCACCTGATCTGGCCCCCAGTGACTTTTTTCTTTACCTGAAGATAAAGGAAATATTGGAAGGAAGACATATGGATGACATTCAGGATATCCAGGGTAATATGACGACAGCTCTGATGGCCATTCCAGAAAAAGAGTTCCAAAGCTGTTGTGAAAGGTAGACTAGGCCCTGGCATCAACGTATAGCTTTCCAAGGGGAGGACTTTGAAGGTGACCGTAGAGATATTCAGCAGTGAGGTAGGGAGCACTTTTTTTAGGATGATTTTGTGAACTTAGTCAGACCTTGCATAGATGAGATGAGGTCTCCCACGATCAGATGCACCCCCTCTATTTGAGGGTTCCCTCTCTGAGGCTTGCACAATGGATTATTATAGCCACTCAGTGCACGGGCTAATCCATGAAATTAAACACCAGTTGGGAAACAGCTTAATATCTTTGAGAGCCCAAATCCAGCAGCGCCATCTCTCCTAGCTCCAGGGGTACAGCGAGCAAACTCCATGGCGATATTCCACATGCTGCTTTTAGCAAGGACATTTGGAGACAGCAGTCTGCACTAAAATGACTTTTGCAGGACTTGTACCCCTTGCTTCGTGTTATGTGGGTGGCTACTTTTCAGTCAGTAACATTTATGTGCCCACGAAGAAATTAAAACAGCAACTATCTGTTTACCACAGAACAACACCAAGCTTGGTTTTCTTGCCAGTGAGTCAGAAACTCCTTGCAACACTTGTCTGGACTGTCTTTTAGACCCTGTCTTAGGCCAGAGAAGTAAATCGAGTAAAGCATAATACATACACTTCACATACAGAGATTTATCTCAGTGAATGGCTCACACGGCCACAGGGGCTCACAAGTTCGGAGTCCAGTGGTCAGGCATCAGGGTGGGGGCTTCTCCTGACTCACATGGCTGCAGGGGCTGAGAAATCTAACCAGCAAGTCAGATGGCAGGCTGCCGGCTTATCGGCTGTGAAGGCCGATGCATTCCAAGATCAGAGGTAATACTGGCTTGGTCCCAAGATCTGGAGGTCAGATGATGACGAGCCAGGTGCAGGATCCAGAGTGAGCTTTGCCTGAACTTTCACATCTCCATATTAGATGCAGGCCACACCCTTGAAGAAACACCCCTTACCACTGAGGGGCTGATCCCATCAGATCACATCATGGAAGATGATCATATCATTACATAACGGCTAAGCCACCAAGAATCATGGCCCAGCCAAGTCAACACGCAGCCTTAATCACTACACTACACAATTTGGAAACTGGTGGTGTAGTGGTTAAGTGTTACAACTGCTAACCAAAAGGTTAGCAATTCAAAGCCACCAAGTGTTCCTTGGAAACTCTATGGGGGCAGTTGTACTCTGTCCTATAGGGTTGTTGTGAGTTGGAGTCGACTTGATGGCAATGAATTTGTTTTTGGGGTTATACAATTGTTTGGAAAGTAAAGCTGTCCCTGAAATAAAGACGTGGACACTCAGACTTGAGGAGCGTGATGCAGGACAGGAGATAGGTCTTCATTTTGATGACGCCGAAGCAATAAGTATTGGGTTCAGAAACACATTTTTTAAAAACCTAAACAAAACAAGAACCATGAAAAATGTCAAACGCACTCAAGAAACAACAGAAACTTAGTGCAAGTAAAAAGAGGATATGGGGCCCAAGGGCCGTGTTCCCCTGAAACCTTGCTGTTGGCTGTCACGAGAGACCCTAGATCCCACAGCCCAGGAGTCTCCAGAGCCCAGACTCTGCCCAAAACGAAGCCATGGGAAGCAAATCTGCTTCAGGGAAGGCACCGCCCACATGGTTCTTCCAGCTGCGTCTGAGTGCCAAGCATGGTCACTTGACATTCAAAGCCCCCGCAGCGACCGCACATTTGGGCTCTAAGGCTGAGGTGAGTGGGTGGTGGGACATGCCTGGTTGGAAAGAACTCACAGGCGATTCTTATTTCCCATCCTGTGCATCCTGGGTCCCATTGGTCTAACAGACTCAGCTTCTAAATGTCCCTGTCAGCTTTGTGTTGCGTAAGAGAGCATAAATGTCATGCTATTCCAGTTAATGTGACTGTCTTCCTTTAATAAGGTTAGTGCCATGAGTCAGGCTGTGCTGGAGACCTGCCAACAGCTCATTTGTTGACCATGCCCGAGAGAGCAGGCATGTATTACATCAAATCTGGACTGACTGGATTTCCTTTTTCTTCTCTCTGGTAATGCCAGATAAAGTGAATCATTTATGGAGCAAAAATCAGGGCCTTCTGGTTAAGCCTTTGCTGTGGGCAGGAGAGCTGTGCATGGGCTCAGCTCGGTGGGTCAGCTCCCTTACTAGCTGTTGACCAGGATCAGGAAGTCCACATGGAAGTGCCTGGCAGCTCCCACCCACGTCCCTACCGGGCCCTCGGTGGCTGAGGGCGGAGGTTGGGTGGCCAAGGGATGACCTCCATCCCTTTCTGGAGGCTGCCTGCTCCTGGCCCTTTATCCGGTGGCTGTTTTAGCATTCATCCTCTGTAGGGCTCTGTGCTAGAGCCGGAGGAGATAAGGAGATACCTGGCTCGGCCCCAAGGGAGCTTCTAGAGTCCAGGAGAGGCAGAACCCAAAGCAAAAACCCCCAACTGCCAAGTGGGTTACAGGTCCTAGTGAGTAATGAGATGGAGCAGAACTTCTCTGTAGAGTTTCCGAGAGCCCCTTGGATTTGAACTGCTGGCTGTCAGGGTTAAAGCTGTGGGACTTCACCACTGAGCCACCAGGGTTTCCGAGACATGTGCCAAGTGGAAATAAGGCTGGCTACTCAGGAGCTGGCCCCGAAGCTGCCGTCACATGCCGGGGTGGACACGGAGGGCAGGCATCCAGAGGCCGCTGTTCCCTGGGTGCCTTGGCTCCATCAGCCGTGCTGGGGTGCTGTCTGAGGTGCCCCACCCCCGGTGCTGGGTGCGGTGGGGTGCATTCAGCCCAGAGATGTCCGTGTCTTAATTCCCGTTACCCAGGAGTAGGCCAAGGAGCCAGTGGCGCACTGGTCAAGTGCTCAGCCACTCACAGCAAGGCTGGTGGTTTCTACCCAAAGTCCCACATGGGACAGAGACGTGGCATTCTGCTTCTGTAAGGATGACAGCCTTGGAACCCTAGGTCTCCTCTGTTCTAGCAGGTTGCTGTGAATTGGAACAGACTCGACAGCAGTGGGTTTTGTGTTTATGACTGTGCATCCCTAGCCAAACGGATGCTGCAAGGTCTGCAGATGGGACTGCCAGCAGAGAGAACCCAGCTGCAGCCCTGTGGTGCCTGTCACTACTAAACCAACACGCAGACACAGGGACTTAATCCTTTAAGAGTGCTTGTTGCCAGCGACCTGGGAAGATGGCAGTTAGTACCCTAAAAACCACCTTAACATCTCAGGTCAGCCGGCCGGGTTTCATAGGGAGGTTTAGGGAAAGGAGGAAAGCCTGCTGGCATAGTGGTTACGTGCTGTCTGCTAGCCCAGAAGTCCACAGTTCGAACCCACCAGGCATTCCTTGGAAACTCGGTGGGTTAGTGTTCTACTCTACTGTATAGGGTCCCTATGAGCAGAAGTGACTTGACGGCAGTACGTTCAGCCTTCTTTTGGTTTTAGGGAAAGGAGGAGCCAACAGGTCCCTGGTGTGAGGGGGTGAGGTGTGGAGCTGTGGTATGAGAGGGTCAGCTGTGATGAGGCTCTGGGCAGTGGCTGTCAGCTGGCATCACCTTGTCTGGTCATCAGTCGCGAAGACAGCTTTAGGGCCTGGGAGAACAGCCTCCTCATCTTTAGGAGCACCAGTCGGAGGGGAGGTTAGCAGGTGCCGTTTTTATAGCTATCAACTCTGTTAAGATGAAGGGTCCTGAGACGGGGAGAGGCTCCCGGATCCTCCAGGCAGCCCAGTGGGAACGCAGAGGTCCTGGAAGAGGGGCACTGGAGGGTCAGGGACAGAAGATGCCCCAGCCCTGGCCCTGAAGGTTTGGAGGCTGGCAAGCTGGAAAAAAGCAAGGAGATGGATTCTGCCCTAGGGCCTGCCAAGGGAAGGCTGCCCGGCCAACATGCCAATTTTAGGACCTTCAGCCTCCAAAGCAGCGAGAAGCTAAATTTCTCCCACTGAAGCCGCGGGGCCTGTCGCTGTTGGTCACAGCAGCACGTCCCACGTGGTCCCTGCTGGAACGCAGGCTTGGGTTCTGCGGCTCTGCGACGCCGTCCAAGGTTCCCAGGGCCTCCTAGCTTCCAGGCCACAGCTCCCCTTACAGCTCCAAGCTGTCACATTTGATGTGAACCGCCCTCCAGGTGGCTTCAGACCTTCCCGTGATTTCTGCTCACCTCCCGGTGGGCATGTGCATGCTTAAAAACGGTGTCTTCACTGTCCCAACTCGGAGACACTGGAGATGGAAGTGGGAGTTACAGAGACATGAGGAAACGCACAAGGGTGGAAAGAGCCACAAAATGCTGACCAGGAGGGTGTTCCAAAAGCCGGGCACTGGTGAGTCCCTGGGATTATGGGACTGTCAGCATTTACCACGTGTCCCTCCCAGACTCTAGTTTACAGGAAAGCCCGTGGGGGAGCTGGGATCCAGCCCAGACCCTGGCCTGGAGCCTGCTTTCAGAGCCCTTCCTCCAGTTGTCCCCAGGCCCCACCCACGTAGCCAGGCGTGAAGTGCGGTGAGAAATGCATTGAAGGGCTCCGTCTGCAGAGGCTTTCCTTACGCTTCACCTCTCCCCTGCCAAAAGCTTCTCAGAGTCTAGGAATCTTCCCTGTAATTCAGAATGCCAGTGATGGCAGTGAGGGGTGGCTTTCTGCTTGCGGGGGCATCCCAGTCCTGCTGTGGTGGCAGGAAGCTTCCAGAGTTCCTCCTCCGGCTCTGACGCAGTGGTGCCAGCGACCAGCCAGCAGGACGGGCTTTGGTCAGAGTCTGGGGTCTCGGTCATCGACAGCTGCCCTCCCCACTGGGGTGGAAAAGTGAGGTCTTTCTTTTGACCCATCACTGGGGTCTCTAGGAGCCTGGTGGTGCAGTGGCAAAGCGCTCGGCTGCCTCTGAACCCTGGTGACCCAGGAGCAGGGCCCAGTGACCCACTTCGGACAAAGTAGGCCCTGAAGACCGGAGTGCCCGTCTACTCTGACACACACAGGGTCACCATGACAGCTGCTGGTGCTGACGGCCACCATCACCTGCCGCACGACACCACGTATGAAGAGGCGATGGACAGCGCCACAGGCTGGGAAAACGGTGGCTGGGGTTCCACAACAACTGGCTACAAGGTGCTCCAACCATTCCCATCAGCAGACTCATCTGGCTGCAGTCAGCTGGGAGGACTGGCCAAGCACCAGGGAGGCCACAGCCGGAACGTCACCCCAGGGCCACCCGGCTCCTCTGCAGAACAGCGCCGGCCCCAGAGCAGCCAGGCCGGCTCAGGAGGACGGGCCAGCTCTCTGTTCTGGGCTCTTGGGCCGGTTTCTCCCCGGGCTGGTGTGTGGGCTAGGAGGAGGGCGGTTCGCACCCACCCTTCGCTGAGGTCGCACCTGGGGGCCTTCCCGACCCGCCCGGGGCGCCCCCTCCACTCCGGTGTCTGGTGATGCATCTTTCCCTCCACATCTGCCACAGCTTTCCTGATTGTCTGGGCTCGTTTCTATGACCAACTTCACGTATTGCTTCCCCTCCTGATGGGTCACCTCTCCACTGTGGACAGTGAGGGAGGGCCCTGAGACGGTCATCAGATGGGCCAGCTTGAATTACAGTGCTTACGGGTTGGCAACAGCTCAAGGTGCAACGTGAGGAAGAAGTAAGCAGCGCTGTCGTGGTAGAGCAGGGTTGTCACCTGGCCTCTCCGTCCCCTCCCAGGCGCCATGACAGCGGCCGCAGCACCCTGGGTGTGGACCTGCTGATGGCCCCAGCATTTGGGCATGCACTTGTGACTCCAACCTCAGTGCCTGCACCAGGGTGGCCAAACACCGGTGGTTTTGGCTCCCAAACCTGTTCATGCCGGTTGTACTTAGTATCTGAATCACACAAATATTATGTGAACTGGTGAGACACAAGCGCAGAAAACCAGAGGTGCCACATTCACGAAAACCAAGTTAGATGCTTTAGGAAGGCCGGACTCAGTGAAGTCTCTAAAATGTTTTCTCCTGGACTGGGTGTGAGAGCCCCAGACCAGGCAGGGACGAAGAAAACCAAAGCCCGGATCCCACACAGCCCTCTCGGAAAGACTTCACAGTAAGGACACCAAAGAGATGTCCTTTATGGTCCATTATGGGTGTGGCTTCTGCTGGAAAGACGACACACCCCACTAAATGGCCTTGGCCTGATATCAAAAGGTAAGTGATAAATTTACATTGCTAGATTTTAGTTTAAATTGAAGCTATCAAAGTATAAGCGTTACCCACTCCCTTCCCTCCAACATCCACGCTTTGGTTATTAGATGCTCCAGTTTCCCCTCTGACAACCGGTCCTGCCCTGGTCAGGGGGCTGCTACCTAAAGTTACTGTCATTGGTTGAACTGTGTCCCCCCAAAATGTGTTCCAACTTCGTTAGTGTGGCTGTCCACTATTTTGTGCTCTGATGCAGTCATCCTGTGCGTTATAAGTCTTCACCTCTATGTTAAGGGAAACGCTGGTGGCGTAGTGGTTAATTGCTACGTCTGCTCACCAGAAGGTCGGCAGTTCAAAGCCACCAGGCGCTCCTTGGAAACTCTATGGGGCGGCTGTACCCCGTGCAGCAGAGTCACTAGGAGCCAGAATCGAGTTGACAGCAGCAGATTTTGTGACGTTAATAAGGCAGGATTAGAGGAGATTATGTTAAAGAGAAAGGAATCAATTTACTGGATTAGGTTGTATTTTGACTCAGTCTCCTTTGATGTATAAAAGAGAACTGAGCCGACAGACAGAGGGACCTGGTTACTGCCAAGCAGGAACTGCCAATGACAAGACCTTCCCCAGAGCTGACAGAGAGAGAGAGAAAGCTTTCCCCTGGAGCCGGTGCCTTGAATTCAGACTCCCAACCTCTCAAAAGTGTGAGAGAATAATTTCTCTTTGTTAAGCGCCCACTTGTGGTTCCTCTGTTAGAGCAGCCCTAGATGACTAAGAGGGTGACCAGCCCCAAAGGGTGGCTGACTCCCACACAGGTCGCCTTTCCCTGGGGTAGTCAGCGCTTGACAATCTCTCACCATCTCGAAGTGCCCTTGCTGGCTGGGCCCTCACAGATGCTGGGGGCGAGGCTGGTGGTCCTAGAATGAGCTGGGTGGTGGGACCACCCGTGCCTCAGAACAAGGGCCGGCCTCATGCGGTGGGGTGTGGGGAGGACTTCGAGGGGCTGACCCAGGGTGCCCCGGGTGGCAGAACTGTCCACACCATTACAGTCCCACAGCACTCCACTCAGGGCCTGAGGCTGGGCCCTGTGATACAAGAAAAATCCTCATTGGTCGGGGAAGGATGGTGTCAGGCTGGGGCAGAAGATGGCCTGGGGGACACAGGGAGGGAAGCGGTGCCTCCGTCTTAGGATGGACTCCACCCTTAAGTCAGTGAGCAAAAGGAGGCTGGCCACCGACTGCCCTGGCCATGATGGTGCGTCCCCAGCGAGGGTCCGCGCGGCCCTGCGAAGCCCCGTCCCATCCGGGCCGCCGAGCCAGGTGCGGGGCTGGGAACCGGCGGGCAGCTCACGCCAGCACCCTGGCCGGGAAGGTGGCCCGCAGCGCACCCCTCGGGGTGGGGGACAGCTGGGGGACCTGATGACGGCCAGCACGCCCCTCGGGCGGGGAACAGCTCGGGGACCTGCTAACGGTCTCCTCTGCCATGGCCGTCACAGCTGCTGTGACCCACCATTTCCTTAGAGAGAGACCACACCCGGCTACCCAGCTTCCAGGACCCAGAAACTCACTTTGTTGTGACTGACACACACAGCCTCTGGTAGGGTTGGCGTGGTGGGCAGAACCGAGTTACTCCCACTGCACATGGGGGGCGGCCGAGGAAGCCGCTGCAACCTTGTCTGGGGTGTGTGGCGCTGTGACATGGCCTTGCAGATGGAAAACAGCCAGCGCTCCATGGAAGAGAAGGGACCGGGTGCTTGACTCTCAGGTTCTGAGGGCCAGTTGGGTCATTTAGGAAGGGTACCAAGTGTTTTTTTTAAGGGTTAAATGTGACTAAGTAAAAATGCACACTATTTTTAGGTCTTGAAAGGAAGGGGAAAAAAATCCAGGAATCTAAAGACTTGTGTACTTTAGAAACCTGGGCCTGGTTTTCTGCAGGGAATCCTTCCCACTGGTAACCAGGGGAAGTCCTTGGGGGGCCCTCTTTGGGGCGCTGGGAGGTACCCCCTCTCCCACCCTAAGTGAAAACTCAGTCCTGTTCACTCATGTCTCAGCCAGCCTGGGGAAACTGAACCTTCCCCTGCCCCCGCCGCCCCCAACAGAACTGTTAAAACATGGCAGAAATAACCCATCCAAAAGCAAAGCAGTGGAGTCAGTTCAGTGGAGTCATAGCAAGCCCACAGGACACAGCAGAGCCGCCCCATAGGGTGAAGGACACAGCAGAGCCGCCCCATAGGGTGAAGGACACAGCAGAGCCGCCCCATAGGGTGAAGGACACAGCAGAGCCGCCCCATAGGGTGAAGGACACAGCAGAGCCGCCCCATAGGGTGAAGGACACAGCAGAGCCGCCCCATAGGGTGAAGGACACAGCAGAGCCGCCCCATAGGGTGAAGGACACAGCAGAGCCGCCCCATAGGGTGAAGGACACAGCAGAGCCGCCCCATAGGGTGAAGGACACAGCAGAGCCGCCCCATAGGGTGAAGGACAGAGAAGAACGGAGCAGTTGGTCGATTCAAACTGCTGACCTTTCCGGTAGCAGCTGTGCTGCACCACAGCTCTGACAGTGGACCGCCAGGGCTCTGGAGATGAGAATGGATTGCGTTTTTTTCCCCAGCAGTGAACTGATTTCAGGATGCAATGAGCTGAGCAGCCCCAGCCGCAGGATGGGAATCCTGGTGGCAGAGTGGCCAATGGTTACCTCCGCTCCCCAGTGTCAGCCGTTCAAATCCCCCAGGCGCTCCTTGGAAACTATGGGGCAGTTCTGCTCTGTCCTGTGGGGTCACTGTGAGTTGAGATGGATGTGACCGCAGTGGTTTCAGCTGCAGGATTATGTCTTTAGGGGCCAAGGCTGAGACTTTCAAACTTCTCCTCCCTGTATCTGACACCAGGCCCAGGACAATCATGATGGAAACTCCACTTGCCACCTTGAAGCCCCAACCTGCTACTGTCTACACTAATTCCAGATTCCCCGAGGCCATGGATGTGCCAGCTTTGCAGAGTATTGGGGGATTTCCAGAAGGAGCAAGGTTTGGGGTTAGATTTACGGTCTGTCTGTGACTTTTTTAGTCCAGCATCTGATGAAGAAAGTAACGTTCTGCCTCGCACAAAAATCAGTACCTGACACCAGTGACCTGGGGTGTAAGAAGACTGCAGATTTTTCCATTCCCCCCCTTCTTACAGCGAACAGCACCCCGGTCACTCACTCCTATAGATTAAGGGTCGTGCCAAGATGAGGAAGACTCCCGTCCCGGCTGACACTCAGATGCCAAACACACGACCCTGACACCCTGGCGTGATGGCGTGTAATTAACAAGGGACAGCCCCTCTGATCCAGCAGGAGAACTGTTTTTGAGGAGCCTCTGGCTAAGGTGGACTGATCACGGGGATTCCCACCGCCTCCGATCTAGGGTCGCTACGAGACCCACCCGACTCCACGGCAGTGGGTTTGATCCTCCGGAATGCGCACCACAGCTCAGTAAGCAAGCGCGGGGAGCTGCTGCGTACCTCATTCCCGGGTCACCGGCCCTGCTTCCAGGGCAGACACCCTGGGTGTCTCCGGACAAAGTTAAGCTGTGCCTTTGGGCCCCGCTCCCGGGTTTCCACGCCCCCGTCTCCCAGGTACGCGGTCTGCGGGGAGCGCCGCCCGCGCGGCACCCACCGCCTCGGGCGCCCGCCCGGCGCCGCACTCACCTGCGCGCGGCCCCGCTGCACGGCGGCCAGCCCCCGGAGCGCGCTGGGCGAGCCGGCGCGGAAGTTCACGAAGTGCAGGGCCGCGCGCGCCGCCAGCGCCAGGAGAGCGCGCGGGGGCCCGGGCTCCGCGGGGTCCCCGGGGCCCTCGGGGCTCGCCGCCGCCCGCGGGAGGGCCAGCAGCGCCAGCAGCAGCAGCGGGGCGGCGGGGCGCAGAGCCCCGGGCAGGGGCGCGGGCTGCGGCTGCCGGCGGCGCTGCATGGCCGTCTGGCGCTCGACGGCCCGGCTCCGAGCGGGAGGCGCCGGCTTCGCGGAAATAAGGCCGCGCGCCGCCCTCCGCCCCCGGGGCGTCGGCCCCCCGCTCCCCGCTCCGCGCTCCCCGCTCGCCGCGCCCTCCGCGCTCCCCGCGCCTGGGCCCGCGGCCCCCGCCCTGACGGCTCCCGACGCCCCGACTCCGGCCCGACGCGGCGGCGCCTATCCCGGAGACCGCGGGGCGCAGAGGGACAGGGGGCGCGTCCCCCGAGACCGCGCGGCCCGGGCCCAGCTCGGGACTTTGGTTTGTGATTTCTCAACGCTTTTGGTTTCAAAGTGATCCGGCTTCAGTTCTCCAAGGTCTGGGGTTGTGACTCCGAAGAGGGTGAAGAAAGGGACAGGAGGCGAGGGCTGCGGGCCCAGTGGGTGTGAATGGGGGTCACTGCAAGGGAGGGCACTGAGGCCGGTATGAGCAGCAGCTGGCCTGGAAGGAGAAGCCTCCAGAAAGGCCATGCGGCCAGCAGGACAGAGTAAGGTAAGAACCAGGAGGCCCGCTGGATTTAGTAACGAGTAGGTCGTTGGTGATCCCCACGGGGAGCAGGTGGAGAGGCAGATTCCACAGGTGAGACGTGGCCTCGGACTGAGGGACAGGAGGCAGCCAGTACAGCCTTTGACCTGGAGAGTCCCGTTCTGGAATTTATGTTGTGCCGTGCCGTTGGGTCTGTCCTGAGTCATAGCGACTCTGCACAGCGCTAAACACTGCCCGGCCCTGTGCCATGTCCTCAATCGTTGTTAGCTTAAGTGCATCATTGTAGCCACTGCATCAATCCTTCTCCTCGAGGGTCTGCCTCATTTTCACCGACCCTCGGCTCTGTCAAGCACGACCCCCTTCTCCAGGCACTGAGACCCCCTGATAACACGTCCAAAGCATGTAAGGCAGTCTTGCCGTCTTTGCTTCCAAGCGGCACTTGGCTGGACTTCTTCCAGAACAGATCTGTTGGTTCTTTTAGAGGTCTGTGGTACACTCGGTGGTCTTCTCCAACACCGCAATTCAAAGTCATCCATTGCTCTTCTGTCTTCCTTGTTCACCGTCCGGCTTCCACATGCGTAATAATGTGATGGAAAATAACACTGTCTGGAACTGATAGCTAAGATCAATTTACATACACGGGTATATGTAAGCATGTTCATCTCCGCGTGTAGACAAAGAGGCCCAGTGTCTCCTCCTCTGCTGCAGGTCCCAGTACACTGCCTGGGACATCACAAGTGCCAGCACATATTTATGGAAACAATGAAGCGTAAAAGGCTGGACAAAAATCTAAATTCCACGGTTGAATACTTACGGTAGCTCCCTAGAGTGGAATGTTGTGCAGCTACTGGGAAGAAGGCGGTGGGCCTAGAGTTACCACTGGGACCCTCTCAGGTTTGACATTGCCAGGTTTGGCCAGAGCAGCTAGAGTGCCCCAGAGTGTGTAAAAGGAAGCAAATGGCGTGCACACCTGCACACAGACTCAAATGCTGCAGGAAGTCAAGGCTGTCTCTGAAAAGGCCATAAGAAACCGTGGAATTGGCTGTTACAGGACAGGAGAGAGGTTGGGAGAGAAATTTGAGCAAGCAGCCCTAGTGGTGATGTTCTTAAATGTGTGTCACCTACACCAAGTCAGCAAATAAGCCACCTGCTGTGTACGGGGGACTCCTGCAGGAGGGAGACCCCCGTTTCTACAAGGGTGCTCCAGTTCTGTTGTCTGACACAGCAGAGTCAGCCTGTCCCCGCTCCTGATCCCCACCCCACCCCCAGGCTTCTCATCCTCCCTCGGAACCTTGCCTGTTACATGCTCTTATTGTTCAGGCTCGGTCAGGCTTTCCCACGTTGAAAGTTCCAGGAAAGAAATTAGTTAATGGTTACGTTACACCATAAGTGACTGCCTGGCTTACCGCCTTACTTCTCCCAGAGGTATTAATTTAATACAAAGATTTGTGCCGAGAAGCTAGTTTGGACATCAGCAACTGTGAGAGCACCCCTAAACATCCACTCCTGCCCCTGCCTGTCCCTTGGGTTCGTGAAGAAGAGAGGAGAGGAGAGGAGAGAGCCTCCCATGGCCTAACTGTTAATTCCTTCCTCCCCAGATGGGCCAGGTTCAGTCTCCCTTAAAGTTCAGCAGTATTACCTTAAAACCAGTGAAGAGCTAACTCTCCTTGCCGGGAGATGGCTAAGCACTGAAGAAGTCCTCTGTCTAGGGGGCTTCAGGGCACTGGGCGTCTGGAGACCAGGGCGGCCATGCTGAGAAGGCCGGGTGTAGTGGTCTTCCTGCGGTGGCTGCCCGGCTGGTGCAGGGTGTGGAGGAGGGCCCACGAAGCAGCTCCTGTGAGCCTCGGGCCCCCGGTCCTTTCACCAAGCCCTGGCTGTACACCCAGGACAGGGGGGCCTGTGTGGGCCCCGGTGTTTGGGGCCTCCTGGAAGTTGTCGCAGTACCCTCTTGGTGACGACGCTCTGATTTCGTCATTACCCACCCCTCGCCGTGCTGATGATGAGACCTCGAGTGTCTGACCCTGTGACTCAAGAGGAAGTCAACAGCGTGGACGTCGGGCCCCCAAGTGAGTACAGCATCTGGGCTAAGCAGAGCCTGCCGACATCTCAAGGTGATAAAGAGCATTGCACTTCCAGCGTCAGAGTTCTTGGTGATGTCGATGCTGGGCACTGACTCTGCAGTGGGTATGACCATGAGCCTGAGGGTACTGAATCGGTCACGGTGACAGCCTACCTCCTGGACCGTCTGGATGTGGAGGTCACTAGCCCAAGCTGATTAAGAGAACTGTGACTTGTTCCTCTGCTCCGCTCTCGCAGACATGAAACCGTCGTGTCTTAGCCTTTAAAAATCAAAGTCGTTCAGGTCCTGTGGCCTTAAGAAAATTTGCGTTCCTTCCAAAGATCTGAACAAGCCCTTCTTCAGGTGTGATTGCCACTGGATGGTTTTGTGAAGTACGGAGATGATTACGGTCACCGAGGCAGGCACCATGCTTTGCAGCTTTCCAAAGGCCCTTATTTCTGTCCTGTTGTGCTAGTTAAGATCTCACTGTCTTCACAGCTCAGTTATGCATTTTCCAGGGAACTCGGCTCAGCCCGTAGGGTTCCAATCAGTCACTCAGCATGAGAGGTCAGCCTGTCCGACGACGAATTAACGGGTGAGGCATGACTGAGAGGTACAGCCAATTACCAAAGGGCACATTCCGTTTTCCAAGCAAAAGATATTTAAAGATAGCTTGAAAAGGTCAAGTCTGTGCTTTATTCTTTGAGAAGACGTTATGTTCATTTACAGAATGAAAAATGATTTTAAAATTCGTTGTTTCTTTTTCCTGGCAATAGCACTTAGAATTTAATGTTCTTCAAGGAAAAAATATCTGTTACACTAGTTAACATACATGTACCAGGAACGTGCCAGAGAGATTAGTTTATGAAACTGCTTATGGCGTGAGTGTTCGTTAGTCAAGCTTGCACTGTGTGTGTTTTCTGAGAAAACCAAAACCACCTCCTCATAGCATAGGGTACACAGCCCGCACATGGCACGGCAGCCTGGATGACGGGACAATGACATCTCCACCCCCATCTTGCGTGGAGTACCTGACAGAGAGAGTGTACGATCGTGACAACCAAGGGGGCTGACAGGTAAGTCAACTGACACTAACGAGATGTTGTGGTCACCTGGCCGACGCAGAATACAGCACATGGACATGCAGGGCTGGTGGCATTCCATGGAAGGTAGGGGTGGACTGAGTGGATTTTTAGTGGGATAGCTAAAGGAATTAAATCCTTTAAGAACACGCTATTCAGGTTGCCAGCAATCTGAGAAGATGGCAGGTTAGTGCCCTAAATAAAAACCATCTCAACAGCTCCGCTCAGGCTGGCAGGTCTCATAGGAGGGTCTAGGGGAAGGAGGGGGCTATGGGTTCCAGGTGTGGGAGGGTCAGCTGTGATGAGGATCTGGGTGGTGGCTGTGAATTGGCGTCACCTTGTCTGGCATCCATTGAGAAGAACATCTTCAGGACCTGGGGAAACAGTCTCAGAATGCTGACGGGTGCTGGTCGGAAGGGAGGTTAGGAGCACAGTTTTTTGACAGCTGGGAGCCCCATCATCAGATCCACACCGCTTGCAAGGAGCACAGGTAGTGGGGACTCTGACCCTGTAGTTAGGTGGACAGTTTGTTCTCTAATCCTCAGTTGTCTCTCTTCTGCCACTCACAGGCCTGTGAGTCCCCCCTGTCATGGGGACAATTTCATAACTTCTCAGGGAGTGCGGACCAATGTGCTTAGCACCTTGTGCTTTCATTCCACCCTACACAGGGGTTACCAGAGTGAGGGGTATACCTTCAAGGGTAGCCTTCTAGGACGTGTGTTCATCTTTTTATACCTGTATTTGTCACTTGTTTGTTTAAATTGAGATAATACCTACAGAAAAATTGCTGGATCTTAGGTGTGCAGTCCCATGAGTTTTGACAAGTGTGGAGACCTCCGTCCCCAGCACTGCTGTCAAGGTCTAGATAACATCCTTCTCCTCCCCCCAGTCAGCTCCTCTGCTGCCCCTTATATGTCCTAAGGCTCCAACTCGCTAACAAGGCTGAGATGCCACACAAAGTGTTATTGGAGGGAGAGGGATTTAAATAGCCTATAAAAATAAAATAAGACAAGTTAGCCATCTCGCTCTTTGGGATCGGCAGCCACATGTTTACAAAGTTGTTTTTACAGATTTTCCATTGCACAATTTTCTTTAAATAGGTCAGTCTGACATGCCAATTAGAGCATTTATTTTCTGTTGCAACTTGTAGCTTTAATATTTTACAAATAGCTCTGTAAAATCAAACTTAAATGGAGACGACCCACTGCTGATGTGATTACTGTCAGGTCTGTAAGCACCAACATCACAGTCCCTGGCTGGCCGAGGGGTCGCAGGAGGCCTGTGGCCACACAAACACGTGCAGAGGCACAGGGAGCACCTGCCACTCTACCCTGGTTTGTGTTGGCTGCTGTTTATCAAGGCCTGTGCTTGTGAAAGCATTGCTGACTGCGTGAGGTGGCACGCTTGCAGGTACCTGCAGAATGTGAGTCAGTGACTGGCCTGGTCTTCCAGGTGATCAAGGCTTCTCTTGTTGCAGGGGATGAACTGGCCTGGCTGTGTATTGCAGGTGGATGGAAGACAACTCTCAGCACAGAAACACTGGACTTCGCTCCACTCCATAATGAGCATGCAAAACTCAGTAATGTGATAGTGACCTTAGGAAAACTTTGGGGAGTGCTAGTTCAGCCATCCTGTCGGAGCTCAGCCTTGGTGTATCTGGCCAGCTCTGGAGCCCTAGTGGCTCAGTGGTTAAGAGCTATCGCCGTTCACTAAAAAGTTGGCAGTTCCGACCACCAGCTTCTCCTTGGAAAGCTTACAGGACAATTCTACTGTGTCCTGTAGATTGTTACAAGTCAGAATTGACTCAGCGGCAATGGGCTTTGTCTTTTAGGGAGTCCCTGAGAGGTGCAGACAGTTACGGTACTTGACTGCTGAGTGCAAAGTTACTGGTTTGAATCCCCCCAGAGGCATCCCAGAAGAAAGGCCTGGAAAACCGTGGAGGGCTATTCTCCTCTGACACACATGGAGTCACCATGGGCCAGGGTTAGCTTGATGGTAACTGGATTTGGGGTTAGGGTGCTATTCAGGTCACTGGGTGGCAATGAAGGACTCGAGGTTGCAATAATGACAACCACAGCCCAGATTGTTTAACAGCCAGTAGACTGACTGGGCACCGTGCTCACAGAGCCTGCTGGGGGAGGTGATGTAGATCATCTCTGCTAAGTCCCACGGCCGCCTCCTTGTACAGACGGAGTAACTCCTAGTGGGAGTGCACACAGAGAAAAGCAGAATTTGTGTCAGGTCTAGTAGTCAGTGTCCCAGCAGAGACTAAATGGCACACTTAATCTGTGCAGTCTGAGGAGTGTAATGATGGTGTGGGCAGGGTCTAAGGAAACCTGAAGGGCAGTTAACAGTGAGGTCCACTGGACCCCTAAGTGAAGGGACAGAGGAGGGCCCTGGAGAGAGCATGGCTGTTACTGCAAACCTAAGGAGAGTTTGTGCCACCTGCTGCCAACAGCCAGTCTTGGAGACAGGGGTGAGATGGGAAGCCAGATGTATTGTGTACAGGCAGGCCAAGAGACAGAGGGGATAGATTCTTCCAAAATCTGCCTCCCTGAAATGGAGATGAGCTGGAAGTCTTTCAGAAGAAGGGAGTAAAGTGTTACGAGCCCTAGGACTCTGTAGAACGTTAATTCTTCTTTGGGTGGTCAAAGTGGTGTCCTCCCAGATGTGATGATACCTTAATCATTGTTGTTTTGAGCTATCATGTAAGTTCCCGGTCACACGGCAGATTCCTTTTTCTTTTATGGTTTTTAGATTATTATCACCTGTTTTTCCAGGTGCCCTAAAGGGAGCATGGAAACCCTGGTGGTGTGGTGGTTTAGAGTTATGGTTGCTAACCAAAAGGCTGACGGTTAGAATCCACCAGGTGCTGCTTTGGAGCTGCAAGGGGCGGTTCCACTCTAGGAGGTCTCTAGGAGTCGGAAGTGACGGCACAGCAGGGGGTTTTAAAGAGAGCGTAAATTAGTCCTTAAGCTTGAAACTAGGGTAAACAAGGGACTGCTCTTTGGAGACAGAACTAAAAACTAAACTGGTACAGATTACACTCTGCCGGTTCCCACACTACGTCGGAGGGCATCTCTCAACAGCTGCCGCCACTGGTTGGGAGACGCAGGCAGCCCAGGTGGAAGTCCGGACCCAGGCGGAAGTCCGAGCCCAGGCGGAAGTCCGGACCCACGCGGAAGTCCGGACCCAGGCGGAAGTCCGGACCCAGGCGGAAGTCCAGCCCCCGGCGGAAGTCCGGGCCCAGGCGGAAGTCCGGGCCCAGGCGGAAGTCCAGCCCCCCAGCGGAAGTTCGGAGAGGAAGCTGGCAGAGGGCACGCCCCAGCCTCACTTGTCTCCTTCCGATGATGACGGAAGTAAGCGGGCATGGCCGCCCTGTGAATGGAGTCCAGACAGGTCAGTCTCCCCGTGGACCGAGCAGGATGGACAATGGATCCGGAGGGTGCAAACCTCCATGACAGAGCTCTGTGGGAGAAAGAGGGCTTAATAGAATAACTGGCATGATGGGAAACTTGGGACAAAATTAAGGATGTGATACGGAAGTGGAAAATTTTTAAGATTGTGTTTATTTATAAATGAGTTTTGAACATTGTTAAACGACGTTTCTAGATCCATTAAGATAAGTTTCTCTATCTCTTAAAACAAAATAAACAAACAAAAAAAACCATTGCTGTTGAGTTGATTCTGGCTCATAGCAACTCTCTATATAGCACAGAGTAAAACTGCCCCATGTGTTTTCAGAGGAGTGCCTGATGGGTTTGAACTTCTGAGCTTTTGGGTAGCAATCTCCCTCCTAACCACTGTGCCATGGGTGCTACTATGCCTGCTAACAAGGTCAGCATCATCTCAGGAGAGCTGGTCACCAGTCCTGATGGACCACACACCTGGACACATCCAAAGAGGAGCCAACCTCTGCTCTGTTCTGTTCTCATGCAAACCCTGTGTTTGCCCATTGAGGAGCCATCTTGGCTCCCAGTGGGCTGCTTTGCTTGGCTAACCCAGTAAACTTTTCTTTTGCTTTCACCAGACTCGTCTCTGTGTCATGGGAGCAAGACCTGGACAACCAGTATAGAGCTGAGCTCCTAACTACTGGGACACCAATGTCATCCTACATAGACATGCTTTAAGACGTGGTCATCTGGTTTCTACATTGATGGATTTTCTAAAGTCAAGCCATCATTTTGTGATACTAATTACCTTGCAACATGTTTTCTCCTTTTCAAAATGAGTAACTGAGAGCTTGACATGACTAATGCCATAATAATGCACCAAGTAATCTTTTTTTTTTCAATTGTACCAGCTTCACTGGCCTCTTTCAAAAGAAATGCAGAGCCCTCTCAGCTCCTGTGACCTTCATCTCATTCCTCTTCTGTGCTGGCTTGAGAAAGGGCCTTCAGCCTGTGAGATAGCAGCTAGGAAAGATGCCTGGCATTTTTTTTTTTTTTTATCTGCTACTTTATTTCTTGCTCTTAGTCAGAGAGGACTTGGCAGGCCAGTTCCACTAGCTAGGGAATTTTTATGTAAGTTTTGTCTTTGCCTGTCACAAACATGCAGATTAGAATCTAGCCATCTGACATACATATCTATAGTTCAAAATAGAGTTTTGTTTGGTTATTTTGTGACGTCTACAATTATCTGTGGGCTATGTGCTTAAAAACATGAAATAACCCTTGCCAAAATGATACAGAAACTCACATGCAAAAATTGTCCTTTGAGACTCCACGGAGAACAGGTTTTGTTGCTGTCGAGTCTCTGCTGGTATCACACCTCCTCATAAGCCTTCTTCCTCTTTCTGACCTGGAGTGCCTTTCATTGGCTCAACGGCTCCAGGGTATGGACCCTAACTGCACAACAATTTCGTTCTGGGAGTAAATCTTATGTGGTCTTCTTTTTTAAAAAGTTTTAATACGCTACGGGATTTTTAGCTCACTAATCATTGTCTTATTTAACATTTTTGTCTTTGGAGGTTTAGTGTCAAGGATTGAATTGTGTCCCCCAGACGATGTATGTAGTCACTGGGCTGGGTCATGATTCCCAGTATTATGTGATTGCCTTCTGTTCTGTGATTTTCCTGTTCTGTAAAGAAAACCTTGATGGTGTAGTGGTTAAGAGCTATGGCTGCTAACCAGAAGGTCAGCAGTTCAGATCTGCCAGGTGCTCCTTGGGAACTCTATGGGGCAATTCTACTCTGTCCTGTAGGGTTGCTATGTGTCAGAATAAAAATGTTTTTGGGTTTTGGTATACTGTGAATTCTAATCTCTGCCTGTGATTAATAGACTGTATTATGTTAAAAGAGAATTAGGGTGGGACAGTAATACCCATCCTAAAGTCGCCTCCTTGCTCCAATGTAAAGGGAGTTTCCCTGGAGTCTGGCTTGCACCACCTTTTATCCTACAAGAGATGAAAGGAAAAGGAAGCGAGCAGAGAGTGGGGACCTCATGACACAAAGAAGCAGTACCAGGACATGAGTGTGTCCTTGGGAAAGGACCAGGCTCCCTGCACCTCAGAAGTTTCCAGTCGAGTGGAAGATTGATGACAAGAACCTTCCTCCAGAGCCAGCAGAGAAAGCCTTCCCTTGGAGCTGACACTCTGAATTTGCAGCCTACTAGACAGTGACAAAATAAAATTCCTCTTTTAAAAGCCATTCCACTTGTGATATTTTTTGTTAGAGCAACACTAGATGACTAGAACATTTGGTAAAATTCAGTTGCAATACTGTCTCAGTTTCTTAGAGCTACTGTAACAGAAATACCACATCTAGGTGACTTCAGTGAACAGAAATTTATTTTTTCACAAGGTAAGAGGCTGAAAGTCCAAGCTAAGATCACGGGCTCCAGGGGAGGCTCTCTGTTTCTGTTGGCTCTGGGGGAAGGTCCCTGTCTCCTTTCAGCTTCTGTTCTTGGTTCTTCTGCAGTCTTCATGTGACATGCCATCTCTCTTCTGTCAACTCTGCTTTCTGGCTTCTGTGCCTGATCGGTTCTTTTTATACCTCAGAAATGATGGGTTCAAAACACATGCCACACTGATACAGCCCCATTAACGTAACAAAAGTATACAAGTTATGATTTATAATACATCTCGGGAGAACAAACTTCAACCCGTAGCCAAACCCATGGAGCACTGTTACCTTTTTTAAATGATTATGTTGTTGTATAGATCTGTTGAGGTTTTTATTCTTTTTGACTCAAGTTTGGCTTTTACACTTTTCTAGAAAATTGACCACTACATCTAATTGGCCGTTGTCCTTAATAGTCTTCCATAAAATGTAAAAAATTTCCTATGCCACTGTTTATATTTCACTTTAATGTATAGTATTATTGATTTGTGCCTTTTCTCTTTTACTCTTGGTTAATATTGTGTGCTTTTGTCTATTTTTAAAGTCATTTGGTTTTATCGAGCCTAGGTATTTAGTTAGCATTTGTCTTTCATTCATTTCTGCCCTTATATATGTTCATTTCTTCCCTTTATTGTTATTTTTATAACTTCTTGAACACAATGTTTAGCTGACAAGCTTTTTGTTTTCTCCTTTCTGGCATATACGTTTATTTTTTCTCTGTGTTTTGTGTTAGCTGCATAGGATTCCATGTGATGATATAGGAATTTCTTCATCATGCATTTAAAGTATTTTAAAGTCATTTCATTTTTTAAATGACTTTTTCTTTAACTCATAACATATTTAGGAAAGTGAGTCCCAAGTACATTGTTCAGTTTTACTGCTTTGTTTTTGAGTTGTAATTACATTTTACTGTTATTAGAGAACCCAGTCTATAGGGTTATTGAGTTTCTGTGTTTACTTCAGTTCTCGCTGCTGCTCAGTCACTCGTCAGTTTTGTAATGTAATTTCTCTTTATTGCTGGCAGTGTGTCCAGGATGGGTTGCATATATATAGGTTACCTTGTAACGACAAGATAGAGGAGGGGGAAGGAAGGAAGGCAAGTCCTGAGCTGTAAGGAGGACTGACTAATGGAATTAAGGTGGTCAGAATTAGAGCTTCTGTTCCACAAACCAGAAGAACCAAACCTACTGCCATTGAGTGGATTCTGACTCATAAAACTCTATAGGGCACAATCAAGCTGCCCCATGGGGCTTCCAAGAAGATGCTGGTAGATTCAAACTGCTGACCTTTTGGTTTCTTTCTGGTTAGCAGTCCAGCTGTTATCGACTGCTCCACCGAGTAAGAGTTGTTGATTGTGTCACTAAGAGAATAGTAACACATGAATTTTATTTCTTCTGTTAGGATTAGGATGTGTCTGCCTATAAGGCCGGGGAGCACACTGTGTCCATCTGTGAGGGGAGGGCGTCGGGAGCTTGCCAGGTCTGGCTCTGGCACTGGCACTGTCAGAGGTGGCCCGGCCATGGTGTGCCGTGGTGGTAGGGGGTGGGCTTCAGCTGTTCTGCCTGGCTGTGTCAGTGGAGGGTGTACAGATGTACTGTGTGCTGTGGTGGTACCCTCCAGTGACACGCCTTCCCTCTGGTCTTGCAGTCCTAGGGTGGCGGTGCCTTCCTGCAGTGCCTGCCTCCGGGTAGACTCAGCGCTCTATCTGTTCCTTCAGCTCTCTGGTCGCCATGTCTCTGTGCGGGACACTGAGTGATGTTGCCAACTTTTCTTGACTAGGTTCTCAGGGCAGTGAGAGGGTCTGTAACAATAAGACGATTAAGGAAGCTCAGCTGTCTTGACTGGACAGCTGAACATTCTCATCTAATGTTGACACTGCCCAGTCATTGTGGCTGAGTCCCTGTTAGCACTAGGGACTGACTGTCTTCCTTTGTGAAGGACAGAGGCATTGGAGTGACATCACACTCCTGCAAATCATAGAGGACAGACGGCAGAGTGAGCATGCACTGTGTGTAGGACAGAAGTGTGCGTGCCGAACAGCAGCTGAGCTGGCCAGGGGGGCATGCCCTCACTGCAGATGAAGAGGGCAGGGACAGCACACTGCCCTTTGTTTGCTGACAGCCTGTGACATACCTGTTTCAGGCATCAGGAAATAACATGGTGAGCAGACCGTGGGCTTTGTTTCTGTGGAGGTCGCAGCCCAGTGAGGGAGAAGGACCTCAATCAAATGACCAGGCCCAATAGTTGTGTCATCACATGTTGTGATAAACTCCCCAAAGGGAAAGGCTCTCGGTGCTGAGACCAGGGAAGCTGACCAGGAAAGAGACGCTTAAGCTGAGGTCTGAGGCCTGGGTGTGAGACAGAATAGAGGACTTGGGTGGGGGCAGTGTTCTGGGTTCAATGAACAGCTTGAGCAGCTTGGGATGAGGAGGTGCCCCATGCCCCTGGAATGCTTGAGAGGCCTACAGAAGGCCAGGGTGGCAGGAGCAGCAGGCCTAGTGCATTATGAGGGAGCAGGTGGCTGGGAGCCCGGTGCCACGTCCTGAGGACCCCACTAGGATGGTGTCCTTGGTCCTGAGGTTGATAGAAGCCCGTTGCAATGCGATGCAGAGGACTGACATGGTGAGCTGTCCTAAAAGGGCCACTCCAGCTTCTTTGCTGTGAGCAGTGGGGACAGGCACTGGTGGCTGCTGGGAGCTTGAGGAGGAGGTGCCACAGCCACACTTGGCACTTAGTGACCACTGGTTCTCCCACCCCCAGATGACGTTTGTCACAATGATCTTTCCTGGCGCTGTGGAGCCTTGGAGCCGTGGCGGGTCTTTGAGGGGCATCTAGGGTTTCAAAAGCACCCTGGGAGGCTAAGTGTTGTTGTTATTGCTGACTCAAGGGTGAGGGCTCCTGAGTCGTGAACAGCATGTCCTCTGTACCCTGTGTCTTCCTGGCAGTGTCCTGTATGCGTCCCCTCCATCCCCAGCCCCACTTGCCTTGAGAACATGATACTACAGAGACTCAGGGGACGTGGCTTTGGGCTGTGTCTTGAGCAGTCTTAATTCTTTGTGAAACTCAGATCTATTTTTCTGTTCACCGACCTGCAGAGTCTTTACTTATATCTTTTGGGGATGGTTTGTGAATTTTGGATAGATAGCCACATGAGTTGATGTGGTCTTCAAACCCTGACAGTGAGGAGTAGAGGTAGTCTCCTCTGGTGAAGTTATTAGTGGAACTATTTTTTGATTGTAGTGCTAATTTTTTACCACAAATAATATGGTGCCAGCTTTCTCAAAATCTAGTTTTAAGGGATCTTGGGAGCCATTTGGTGGCACAGAGAGTTCCATACTAAGTTACTAGCTGAAGGTTGCTAGTTGGCACCCCGTGCCCCTGCAGACAAAGGAGGGAGGCCAGCCTGGCGTCTGCTTCCCCTGGTCACAGCTGTGAGAACCCTGCAGAGCCCTTTGTAGCCCGTGGGGCGGCTGCAAGCCGGCAGCTTGAATCAACTTCGTGGTTACTGGTTTTTTTCCTCCCCTTTGATCAGTAATATCTATGAGGACTCCCAGTTAAGTTCACATCTTCATCCTAGAAAAAGTGCCCCACACCTCATTGCTGAAAATCACTGCAGTCACCTTCCAAGTACTTCCTTTGGGAAGCTATGAACCAACGCTGGTGCCTGGTCCACCCTGCAAAGCCATTTTGGAACTCTTTTTCTGGAACAGCCATCAGAGCTGTCATCTTATTACCCTTGATGTCCTGAATGTCATCCAAATGTCTTCCTTTCAATATTTCCTTTATCGTTGGGTAAAGCAAAAAGCCACTGGGGCCAAATCAGGTGAGTAGGAAGGGTGTTCCAATACAGTTATTTGTTCACTGGCTAAAAACTCTCTCATGGACAACTAGACAATTACATCTGCAAACTTGTCACTGTGCCACCCTGTGAACTGGCCACTCCGGAAAGAGTTTCAAAATTGCTTTGAAGGGTGGGCTAGGTGCTGACGTCAGTGCCTGGCTTCCCAAGGGAGTGCTTCAAAGGTAACCGTAGTGATACTCGGTAATGAGCTCTGTAGCCCTTAGGACACTTAAGTTCTCAGACTTGCTTGTCAGACTTTGTATCACTGCACCTTGAATTCAGTAACTGAAACAGTTTGTCTTGGGACAAGATGTATAAAAAGCTTTTTGTTCTTCTCTAATTAGAGATTCTTCCCCTGTCGCTGTATGTTAGAGTGGCCAAACTGGAGGTGGAGCTTTCAGGTGAAGGAAACGCCGTCGGCTAGGCCTCCTGACCTATCTTTGTGTCGCTTGCCATCTGCCCGACTCCCCCAGTGGGTCACTGAAGGGCTAGTCTGCCCTCCCCAAGGGGCTTTTCATGGTGGTCCATGGGGGACCTTTCTAAGGGGCCGGCCTGGGCAGAGGAGGAAGTCAGCCTTGGGAAGAACACTCGTCACGTGGAAGTTCTGAGCAGCTGAAGTCAGGCACTGAAAGTAGGTCGTAAAGTTTATCAAGAGTCGTTAAAAGAACTGCGTTATTCAATCCACTGAAAAGAAAACTAAGAGTAGGCTTGGTACATTCTAGATTGAGAAGGGATTCGTTTCAGGAGTGTAAGGAGCAGGAGGCAGAGGGCTTCACTGTAGTTTTCTTGTCTGCAAAGTGACAAGGTTGGACTTAGTGATCTCAAGTCCTTCGTCAGAAAAACACCTGTGAGTGAACACCTCTTGCTTCTGGCTTCCTGGCTCCTGCTGCCGCTTCTCCAGATAACAGATTCCCAGGCTCCCATTGAGGAGTGACTCCTCCTCCGTCTTTCATCCCTGTGGTTTGACCGATCTCAGGGGTGCGCGTGAGCTCTGAGTCAAGCAGTCAGTGTATTTAATGCCTGTGATCACAGTGGTTGGTTTATCAGTGGGCATTTGAGCCAAGCTAGGCCTAATCAGAATTCACCCTGGGACTTCTGTGGCAACCACTGGGTTGCTAAACTGGTGGAATGTGACCCTGGCATTGATGGGGGCCACGTCATCATGTACAGGGCAAATCTGCTTAAAGGTGACACTGACAGTGTACAAAGCAGAGAGGATAGATGGAGAGATGTGGTCTGCAGATGGCCTCCTTTGAACACCTGGATACAGCTATACCTGAAAGTGTGCCTTGGGACTTTCGGTTTTTTGAAGTACTTATTTAGTATTTCTTTAAATTTATTTTTTGTTTCACAAGCTGATGAAAGGTGATGTATTATCTTTGTAGGCAATGTGGTAAGTATAGAAAAGCATTATTTACAAAAGCAGAAAATATGTTGTTGCCGTTAGTTACCGTAAAGCAGGCTCCAGCTTATGGCAGCTGTCAGTCTAACAGTCTAACTTGCCCGGCCGCAACACCCTCATGGGGACCAGCGCATCTGAGTCCATTGCTGCAGCTGCTGGGTCTGTCTCGTTGAGCATCTTCCTCATTTTTGTTGGCCTGCCGCTTAACCAAACACAATGTCCTTTCCAGTGATTGATCTGTCTGGATGAAGTGTCCACGATCAGGGCGTCAAAGTCTTTCTCTCCTCACTTCTGAGGAACATTCAGGTTGTATTTCTTCTAAGACTGATACAGCTGCTCAAAATTCTACCACCTGGAGTCAATCACTATTAAAATTTTGACATAGTTCCTTCCTATGCCTTTTGAATTTACATAAATGAAGACATACCACTTTAAAAACTTAAAATTACAGGCATTCTCATATCAAATAGATGCCGGGTAAACATCCTCCAGGCAGTAGGACGGGGTGTATGTCAAAGACTGAGCGTCCCAGATAAATATTGCGTGTCCATTGACTAGTAAGAACAGGAGGCTGAGTCAGCAGGTGCTGGAACCCTTGTGAACATCTCCTTCAGCACAGCTTGTGAACACTAAACAGAGATTTGTCACTTTTCTTGACCATAACAAAGCTATATCAGGCCTGGATTCTGACCCTTCCTCTCCAAACTATCAAGTTGCCCAGTGTCTCCTGCCTCTGCTTCCTGATGCTGTTGGTAAACCTCAGTGTGCATCTCAACAACCAAGACAAGCTCTCTGAGGGGACTCTTCAGTAGTATAGGGGACGGGCTTTGGAGGCTGTCCTCTAAGCTCACCATAAAACTGTATCCTTCAAGTCAATTCTGACTCATAGTGACTTATAGGACAGCGTAGAACTGTCCGATAGAATTTCCAAGGAGCACCCAGTAAATTCAGTCTGCTGACGTTTGGTTAGCAGCCGTAGTATGCTACCAGGATTCCCAGCCACACCACAGGGGCCTCTGTAATGAACTGAAGAGCAGCCCTGGGAGAATCTAGATGACTTGGGAATACCAGGAACTCTGGTAGGGGCTTAACATCTATCCCTGGGAAATTCCCTAACCTTTTCCCCAGTTGTGAAGGACTCTCAGGTCATGATCGGTCTGTATAGGGCTCTCCATTGTGCCCTATTTTGGAAGGGAGGGACATGTGGATGGAGACTAAGTAGAATGACAGTGACTGTAGCAGTGGGCTTGAGCACAACCAGGGTTGTGAGGACGTCCCAGGCCCAGGCGGTGTGTTGCTCTGTTGAGCACGAAGTCACTCTGAGTTGGAGCTGACGGGGCGGCACTCTCAACAAGCAGACGTCTTGAAGACTTTTTGTATTTAGCTTCAGCTAAAGGACTGGAGTTAACTGCTGCCTGAAAATCTATCTTTGTTTTTGTAGTCAACATTTCCTCCCATTCCATTTGTGTCCTTCTACCTTCTACCTTTTCTGTCTTCACTTTGAGCAACCAGGCCTCTTTCTATCTCTTGGGAAAGCAAAAATGTCTACTGCTACCAAACTTTACAAACTGGCTGGCCCCATCCTGCTCTCCTCCCCAAGGCAGATCCCTGTACTTGGACTCTGGGTCCCCTCCCTCTGGACTTCCTCGTCTCCTCTCTTTCTATAGTCTTATATGTATTTCCCCCCTTCATTTCTTCTTGTTCCATCTTTTTAAACATGCTTAAATCTTGTCCATCTGTAACTAGCCAACTAATCAACTAGCCAGCCAACCAGCCATCTAGCCAACTACCCAGCCAACTTTTCAGCCAAGCAATGCGCCAGCCAGCCAACCACACAGCCAACCTAACAGCCAGCCAGCTAACCAGTCTGCCAACCATGTAGCCAGCCAGCCAAGTGCAGGCTCACCAGCCAACAAATTACCTCTGATGTAAAGAAACACACACTCTCGTTTCCTGTTGATAACAGCATAAATTGGTATAATTTTTTGAAGAGTAACTTAGCAACACCTAACAAAATTTAAGTGCTCATATCCTTGGACTAGCAATTCCATGTCTGTGAAGGAATCTTAGAAGAGGCCTATTTGCAGTGACAAAGTCAAGCGTGTTCACTGTGGAGCAGTAAGAAACAGCCAGACAATGGGGGAGAAGCCCCGACCTGGGGCTGGAATGCCATGAGGAGCCAGTGAACACTGGTGGGAGTTTGTGAAGAGACTGTAAGGTGAGCACCCAAGGGCGTGAACTGTAACCGAGGCTCACTTGGGCACAGTCGGGGATGGGCCGCACTGGCTCTCCTTATCACAAAGCCACAGCACGGGGTGGCAGGGCACAGAAATGGATTTGAGTGCACACACACACATTTTAAGACAAAATTTATGAGATCAACAGTGTTGTCCTGATCGCTGTTGTGTGGACTGGAGTACAGGAACGGTGCACTTGTGTGGAAATGCTCGGAAGACTTCTGTGAGGACACGCAGTGGCTGTCCCCAGGAAGCAGGACTTGGGAGGTGGGGATGAGGGAGATTTCCTCTTCACTTTGTACTTCTGCACTGTTTGAACTTCTAGTCGTGATGACCTTACACATACATATATAGCTAAGGGAACCCTGGCGGTGCTGTGGGTTAACTGCTATCTCCGCTAATCGAAGTTTGGCAGTCCCTGTCTGCACGGTGCTCCTTAGGAACTCTATGGGGTGGTTCTCCTCTGACATCTGGGGTCGCTGAGGCTGAGTCAGGCCAGACTCAATGGCAGTGGGTTTTTATATATATGTAATAACTTCCTAATAAAGCAGAACTCTGTGTGTTGTTTTGTTTTGCAGACCACAAGGACAGTAGTGCCCCTGGTGTAAGGTGATGGTGAACTCAGAACAGCGTGAGCCAAGTCACCACGCCCTGCCACGGTCAACTCAGAGGTCAGTTTTTGGTGGACAGATAAACTCGAGTGTCCAAAGAGGTTCCGGTCAATGTGTTGCTAGAACGCAGGCCCCTCACCCTTCCGAACCCCGAGGCCACACTGGGAAGTTGTGGGGAGGCCCAGCCTCATCTCCTGTCAAAGTGCTTTCTGGCCATCACAGGGAGGGGGTCTCTCGCCACTGGAGGGGATGACAGGGGTGAGGTCCCTGAGGGACACATGTCAGCAGAGGGGATCCCCTCTCTCACAGCTGTGTCAGGAGAGTCTACTTTAAAAATGTCATTAAACCGGATAATTTTTCATATCATTCATGTAACATCTTCACAAAGGTTTAAAGCTCAGTCTAGAAAAGAGACAGGGGATGTGCCCGATTTGGGACTTTACAAGGGCTGTCCTCCGGATGACCCAGGCTGTCTTCCCGTTCCCGGCAACAAGCTGCTGGCCCCTCGTGTCCTCTGCCTGTCCAAGGGACATTCCCGGCTCCACTTCCCTCCTCGGCCACCAGGAAGGGGGGCGCCTGGTCAGCTGGCACCCACTGCGAGATGTCTGCCTCAGCTACGTGGCTTCTTGCCCACAAGATCCTCTGCTGTCACAGTCCTCGTCGGGCTCCATTGTGGCTGTTGATCACCAAGTCCACGGAAAAAGGGAGAGCAGCAGAGTCCCCGCTGGGGCACCCACAGGGCCGCGTGCTGCTTTGTCTGTATCCAGATGGCCCTCAGCAGGCCGTTTCGGGTGACTGGGGGTTTAGGGGTGACGTGTGTTCTGTAGCTGACTCTCCCTCCCTCTCTGAGCTGAACCCTGTGAACTTGCGGCACTTACCAGCCCTTCACGGACAACACCCTGTGGAACCCCAGGGCAGCGCGGTCCACAGAGCTCTTGGTGATGATGAGAATGTCCTGTAACGTCTGCCCTGCCCAGTGCCGCAGCCAGAAGCCGTATGTGGCCATTGGGCACTTGGAAGGTGGCAAGTGTGACCAAGGAACTGAATTTTAATCTTACTAATCTTAAACAGTCCCCTGAAGCTAGTGGCTGCCGTATTGGACAGCGTGGCTCTTGGACTGTGACCTGAACGGCTGTGTTACCTGGGTCCCAGTGAGGTTCCAGCTTGACCGTGTTCACTTAACCCTCCTGGGGTAGGCTCTGAGCCCTCAGCGGGGGAGCTCGTGTTAACCAGCTGAGTCACTTTTAACCCAACGAACCGATCCACCAGCTCGTGCTGCAGGGCCTGCGCTAGGTCCTTGTCTCTGCTTCACAGATGCATTTTGGAGATGGTTCTCTGCGACCCTTGGACACCTGTCTCCTTATGCCTGAGCACTCCTCAGTCCTGCACCTACCTCTGACAAAGTCACCGCTGTCAGTTTGGTGCTCGGTGCAGCTGCTGTTTCCGTCCCTGGCTTAGCTCACCCTCCTCAGCTGTGGACAGCACTGCCCTCTCTCCCTTGCTCCCTGCTCACTCCTGGTCCCCCCACCTTGCTGACTGCTGTCCTCCGTGTGTGCGACAGAACGCTCTCCCTGTCCTTTGATGCTGCTTGGGCGTGTGTCCTCAGAACCTCTTTCCACGTGATCTTCCGCGTGCTCTCGCCCACCCCCACGGCTGTTCTTGTGCCCTCACACTGATGGCACCCAACTCTCCTGTGAATCTCAGTCTCTGCTGGGCCCAGATCCGAACACACAGCCCCGAGTCTATACTTGTGTGTCCTACAGGCAGCTCGAGCTGAGCAGGTTCAGACTGAGCCGTCTTCCCCATTTCTCCAAACCTGCTCTCCCTGTTCTTCGGGGAACGGCAGCCCCCTCTTCCCACGTGCCTGTTCTGGGAGCCTGCAGCTCCGCTGGGACCTCTGACCCACACTGCCGCTTCTTCCCCCTGTTTTGTAAATTCTCCCTCCAAAGGGATTCAGTTCTGCCTCCCTTTCCTCTTCGGCCACCTCGCTGGCTAAAACTACCTCCTGATGCAGATGCAAAGGCAGACGACTGTGTCCCACACCTGCCCAACACTCCACAGCTCTCAGGGCACAGCCCAGAGCTCGTCCCGGTGGTTCCGCTGCCATCTGTCCCTGCTCCTCCCTTACCCACAGTGCTCCCTTCCTCCCCTGTTGTCTCGGATCCAGAGTCACCTCAGATGCCACCCAGGGTCTCTCCCACGTGGGCTGTGGCCCCTTCTCTTGGTCTGCCAGGAATCCTGTCCTCACCACCGGCTCTGGCGCCGTCACCCCAGCGTTGTTCTGGTCTCAGACCTCACAGGCCACGTGCTGCCTCCACACGCCCATGGCGACCCCGTGTGGGCACAGAGCACAAGTGCTCCCCAGGGCTTTCAAGGCTGTGACCTTTCAGAAGCGGATCTCGGGGCCTAATGTCGAGGCCTCCTGGGTGGGTTTGGACCACTGACTCTGGGTACTAACCCAGCGCTTGACCTTTGTGCCACCATGGACTTTGTGTGCCCCCACAGGACCCTGCGGACTCCAGCTTCTCCACAAGACTGCAGGTTCCCTGAGAGCAGACTACGTCTCTCCTGTTGGCCCTGCGACAGCATCCTTAAAGGGAACAGAGCAGGGACATGGCTTACGGCAATTGTGATGGCTTGGATCGTGCCACCCAAAGATCTGTTAAAGTCCTAACTACTGTGTCCATGAGTGTGCCTTTCTCTGGAAATAGGGTCTTTGCCGTGTCAGGAACAAGGCTGACATGAGGCCCTGCCACCTGCCTGGGTCCTAGTCCCACCACGGCGTGTGTCACAAGAGGAGAGCAGATACGGCATCAGAAGGATGGCCATGTGGCCACCGCTGCAAGCTGAGGAACGCCAAGGGCCGTGGGGCCACGAAGAGTGAGGAGAGAGAGGCACAGAGTGTCTCCCTGGGGACCTTGGGAGGGGCCAGCACAGCGGAAACCCATGGCGTTGTGGGCCCCCGTCCCCGGAGCTGTCAGACAGCACCTGCCTGTTCTTGAAGGCCCCCACGTGGTGGTGTTTTCTGCAGCAGAGCTCGGAGGCAATCGCAGAGGCCTGCCTCCTCTGGGCAGCTGGGGTGACACCTCCAGCCACTTTGTGGCCTCCCGGAGAGTCCCCCACGCCTGAAGCCCCGCTGGAGAGCCTGCAGGCCAGGGGCGGCTCAGGTGCTGTGAAGGAGAGAGTCTGGAAGGGACAGGGGACAGGGAGCAGTGCTCTGCCTGTTCCACCTGACCCCGGAGCTGGAGGTCTATCAGCGGAGTCCCAGGGTGGTCTCAGACAGCGTGGGCAGAGTCCACATGAGTCAGACAGTGGACAGATGGACATTTACAAACATGCACACTAAATAAGACTCTTCAACATGCTCTTGTGTGGTGGTAGGGTAAGCTTACGGTCCTAGACGCAAGATTAGGATTTTACCCTTCCTGAGACCTCTTTCTCAAGGCCCCCTCCATGCCAGGCTGTGGCTGTAGGCAGTGAGGACAGACCTTCCAGCTCACGCACGAGCAGCAGATCCCCGGATGTGACTATCCCGTCAAGTGAGAGACAGGCTTAAAATCCTTGTGAAGCTGTCCCCTCCCCCAAAGTCTGGCACCTAAAGAACTGAAGGCACATATTTTGCAAAACAAGGAATGTTCACGAAACTGGAAGAGCAATGTACTGGCTGATATTTTTACAAGACTACGTAATAGCAAAGAACCGTAAAGCTAAAGAACTGTACTTGATGACGACCCAATGCTTTCCAGTCTAAACAACTGCAGAGTGTGGCCAAGAGGTCTCTGCCGTGGAGCGCTGGGCCTGGAATGAGGAAGAGGTTGCCCTGAGACGAACTGGTGGGCAGGTCCCAGACATGGTGGGCTCCTGAGATCACAGGGTTCTGGGGCTAGGAAACAGCAGAGGAAAAGGCCCGGACTGGAGAAGGCCCTCTGAGCCACCTCTGGGTCGTAGTCTGCCTGCTGGTCCAGGTGAAGAAGTATCCAGACGGGAGACCAACTGACCCCTGCGTCACAGACCGGGCACGTAGCGGCAGGCACCTCCTGTCGTCTCCCGTCGGGAAGCAGCCTGGTGAGATGCGGCGCCGGGGCCTGCTCTTTCTCCGCCTGAGAGCTAAAGCGTGAGGTGAACCGTGGGAAGGTTTGTGGGAAGCCAAGGAAATCTGTGCCTTGTTGACTTTTGTATTGGTAACTAAGCTCTTTTCCCATCATCGCTGTGAGCAGAATACGCGGCAAAGGTTCTAGGGAATTTGCCGACACAGTGGGGAGGTCCCCGGGCCTGGCTGTGAGCTTAGATTGTCCCTTAATTACATTTTGCACGGTGTGTCCCTTGCCCATTGTAGGTGCCTGCTGCATACAGAGCGCCCCACAGGGCTGATCATTAAATCCAGGTGAACTGGAAGGAAGAGCTCAGACCGCACTGTCCCGACCGCTGGTGGAGCCGCCTGGAGGGATGAGAAGGAATGGTGTTTGTCGTTAACTCGCTCACTCGTTCTTTCCTGCAAACACGTTGAGTGTCTGCAAGTCACTGTCCTAGTTTCTGAGTGCGGCCCTAGCAGAAATGTCTGCCGTTGGGCTGGGCATGGGCTTTGAGAAACTGCATTCCTTTTCCATCGTTTAAGGAGCCTGAATTTGGGGTGTCGGCCCTGGGGGCTGTCTTTCTGTCTCTGTCAGCTGTGAGAGGCGGTCCTCTGCTGTTGTCACTGTCAGCACTCCTGCCCCTGAACTGCCCCTTGGGGTCTCAGAAGTGAGCGGTTTAAGACACACAGCACAGCACGGCCGATGCGGCATCTGTTTCGGATGGGATCTTATTTGCATGTGTAAGAACAAAACCTATAGCCACTGCTGTGGAGTCCATCCCGACCCACAGCAGCCCCGTAGGACTGAGTAGACTTGCCCCGAGGACAGAGGGAGTCTGCCCTCCAGGGCAGGGGACAGCTGGCCCCCAGGGCAGGGGAGAGCTGGCCCCCTGGGTTTCCAAAGCTGCAAGTCTTCCCATAGCTGACTGCCACGTCTCAGGCAGCTCATGGGTTTGAATCCCTGACCTTTGGGTTGGCAGTGGAGTGCTCATGCACTGTGCCACCAGGGACCCAGCTGCATATATACTAGTTGTCATCGAGTTGAGCCCGACTCATAGGGAGCCTATAGGACAGAGTAGACTCGCCCCACAGGGTTTCCGAGGCAGACTCACACTGCTGACGTTTCTGTTAGAAGACAGGGCTCCTGACTACAATAGCTCCAGGGTTTCCCTTGGGTGCAAAGGTGTTAGGATTTCAACACTCATCTCTTTTTGCAGGGACAGGATTCTGTCCAGGGCAGTCTCTCTGCTGGCTCTCGAGTTCTAACCAAGATTTAGACACAGTTCTTCCTGTTGCTGAAGACCCTGAGAGCAAAAAGCTCAGAGAGACAGCCTGAAAAGGGTCCAGCTCTCTCTGCCAGTTTTTCTGCCTTCCCTGTCTGTTATGGCACTTGAAGTTCAGGAAAAAAAGGAGGAAAGAAAGTTCAGATGCAGTTCATGGGGTGGGGGGGGGTGGGCACGCTTTCTCACAGCTGCAGCCCTCCAGGGAGGACTCTGGCTGAACCCAGAGAATCGCAAAAGCCCAGACTTGTTGACTAGGCAAATTCCCTGTGGTCTGACAGATTACCATTTCCCACAGGGCTGAGGCCATCAGAGGAAAGAAAGTTCCTCTTTCAGCTGCTTAGCGGCTGCTCGGGATGTTTCCTCCGTGTTCCTGGATCACGTCCTGCTGCAGTGCTTTGTCAGATTTAGAGGCACACTTGTGCCTTCCACCTGTGCAAAGTGCAGAGCTAGCACTCGTGATCCTTCCGATGTAATTACATCACGGCTTTCGGTTAAATCCGTATTCAGTATTAGCTGTGTTATGATTATTGTAAATATGTTTCCAAGCTAAGACATGTAATGTATGTTGGTAATATTTCCTTTGGTTCTCCCTGGAGTTCAAGGTTAGCTTATGTTTCAGTTTTCTTAGTTCTCTTTTTATCTATCCCTAATTCCTCTCCTAGAGAAGAAATCAAAGTTGTCAACAATTTCACTTTACTTGCATCAGTAATCAACTGCCGTGGAAGCAGCGGTCATAAACTCAACATATTACAGTGGGCAGATTTGCTGCAAAAGACCTCTTTAAAGTTTTAAAAAGCAAAGATGTTACTTTGATAACAAAAGTACCACAAATGAGTGGTATTAACAAACATAAATTTGTTGTCTCACTGTTTCACTTGGCTTGGATGGCGTGGCACTGTTCAATAGGCTAGACGTCCAAATCTAGGGTGCCAGCTCTAGCGAAAGGCGAGCTTTCTCTGTTGGCTCTGGTAGAAGGTCCTTGTCTCGTTAGCTTCTACACCTGGGTGTTTTTCATGTGACTTCTCATCTCTATTCCTCTGTCTCTGCTTGCTTGTTCAATCTCTTTTGTATCTCAGAAGAGTGACTCAGGATAGGCCCTACATTGATCCAGCTTCTTTAATTTAACAAAGACAACTCATTCCCATATGAGATTGTAACTACACATGGAGAGGTTAGCACATATTTGGGGGGAATGTAATTCTATCCATACCAATGACTAAGGTGTGTCTGACTCAAGCCATGGTCTTTTCAATCACCTTACATGCATACAAAAGTTAGACAATAAAGAAAGAAGACAGAAGAATTGGTGCATTTGAATCACAATATTGGAGATTACTAACTATACCGTGGACTGCCAAGACAAATCAGTCTTAGAAGAAAGACAACCAGAATGTTCTTTAGAAGTGAGGAAAGTGAGACTTGAACTCAGTAACTTTGGATGCAACAGGAAAGACCCCGCACTGGGGAAGGACATCATGTTTGGTAAAGTAGAAGACAAGGAAAGTGAGGGAAGGTCTCCACCGTCTGGGGTGACCCAAGAGCTGTCACAGTGCCCTCAAACCAACCATTGGCACGTGAAGGTCATACAGGACTCGGCAACACCTCATTCTTCTGTGCCTAAGGCCACCACGGATTGGAGCGAAGTTCATGGCAACTAGCAACTAAACAGCTAACAACTAAAGCAAAAACAATCCTGCTAGAATTCTTTAATGTAAATATTAAAAAATAATTTATCCTATTTTGTTGTTGTCGCTGAGAATATACTCAGCAAACATGTACACCAATTCAAGTTTCTACATTGACAGTTCAGTGACACTGGTTGTATTTTTTGAGTGGGGCTGCCATTCTCGCTGTCCTATTCTGAGTTGTTCCTCCTCTATGAACACAAACTCACTGCCCCCTGAGGTTCCTGTCTAATCATCTCAGTTGCTGCTGTCAAGTTGGTCCCATGCAGATAGAATTTAAAGGGCACAATGCTCAAGTCATACGGTCTTTACTAGTTAAGCTAAACTGCTGTTTGGTTTTAAGAAGGCTTAAGGTTTAAAGATGATTTCAGGGCAATGGTTTCAGGGGGTTCATCCACCCTCCATGGCTCCAGAAAGTATAGATTCCATGGGAATTTAAAACTCTGTTCTGTGTTTCCCCCTTTTTGATCAGGATTCTTCTATAGACTTTTTATCAAAACATTCAGTAATGGTGGCCAGGCACCATCCATTTCTTCTGGTCCCATGGATGCAATTATTGCCTCAAAGGAAGCAATTATTCGTGGAGGCACACGATTATTCATTAGTCACACATCCACTTTCTCCTCCTGTTTCTGATCGTCCTTCCTCTGTGGCTGCTGATGAACAGAACCCAATAGTTGTGTCTGGAATGGCTGCTGGTGAGCTTTTAAGGCCCCAGATAAAGTAGGAGGAAGAACAGAGACACTAAGCGTGATATAATATTAGGTGAGTTAACTGAGAAGTCCTGCAAAGCCATGACCTTAAACCTCCAAATCAAGGAATCAAATCACAAGAGGTGTTTGGTTGCACTTAATTAGTCTCAGCAGCTACTTCTTCATTTTTCTTTTTTTTGTCATTACTGCAATTGCATCTTTTAATATATCAAACGTATCAGTTAATCGACTGATTCAATCCTTTTTTAACACCACCCTCTCCTGGAGCCCTCTGTCTTTCTGCTCCGTCATCTGATCACCTGGCTCTCCTTTGTTTCATCTCTACTTCTTGCCTCCTCCCTTTTCCTTGGTTTAGTCCCTCACTTTGATGGTGTATGTCTTTCAGTAACTTCCCAGTGTAGTATGCTTGGATTCTGTTAGACTTCTCTTCCTTCTTTCTTGTTTTTGTCGGTTTTTAAAACTGAGAAGTCATTTTTGTTTTCTGAAGTGTCCTGTTCATTTTTTCCATGGGTGCAGTTATCTTCTGTTACCCCTCTGAAGATATTCAGTAAGGTTTTCCTGAGAGTTTATTGTGCTTTGTCTCAGTTTCCTCAAAATTTCTATGCTCTGTTAGGATCCCTGTAGTCTATAGGTTGTCTATAGGTCCACATGATCTATAGATCTTTTGGTGGACTCAGTTTCCCTGCAGAGGAAATCTCCAGCCTGTTGCCTGATGCAGTGTAAGCCAGGGGCTAATCTCAGATTGAGCGGTAGGGAGGAGCTGGCATTTTCTACCCTTCAGCATGCCCGCTTCCCTTGATCCCCTTCCTCCAGTCTGTCTTCCGCTGAAATGCGGAGGTGTCTGGCTGACAGGTTGGAGAAGCGGTCTTGACAGCCAGCTGCTTTTTGTACAGTTTTGTAATCAGCTTCTGCTCCCTGAGAGGCTCCTGTTGCTGTCTGGGTACCAGTGAGTCAAGTTCAACTCGTAACAGCTTCGTGTCGTAGAGTAGATCTGTCTCACAGGGTTTGCTAGGCTGTGGTCTTCATAGGAGCAGATTATCAGGTCTTTCTCTCCTGGGGCTGCTGCAGGACGGGGGGTGGTGCTCGAACCACCAACCCAGGAGCCAGGAGCCAGGAGCCTGAGGTCTCAGTTCCTGTGCCTTCTGGGGGATCTGCAGGGCTCATCATCTCTGCTCCCCACCTCTCTGTCCAGCTCATGCCTGGTGTCTAACTCACTCCCCAGTGGGCATCTGCTTCTGGTTCCCAAAACTGTGTTCACAACCCGGTCTCCAGTGCTGTTTGTTTTAGTTTTGTCCTCAAAGACTTTGCCTTTAATAAACTCTCTACACTGCAGTGAGGTGTTAAATCTGCCACATTTACCTAGAAATCTCTCTTCTGTCTTCAGTATTAAAAAGACATGAAATAGTCTCTGGAAATGCCACCCAGTTTCAGAACAGTATTGCTAACTCTCATCTCTCTAGGCCCCCCATTCACAACCCTTGTGGAGTGGGGTCTGCCCTGTGGGTGACCAGCAGGGCTGTTTGTTGACCATCTGAGTCAATAACCAAGTTAGCTGTCTGGTGCTGCTGCTGTGACCTCTGCTGGAAGCTAAAACCAAACTCACTGTCACCAAGTGGATTTAGAGTCACAGGGACCCTATAAGACAGGGTAGGACTGCCCCATAGGGTTGCCAAGGAGCTCCTGGTGAATAACAACTGCTGACCTTCCAGTTAGCAGTCGTAGCACTTAACCACTGCACCACCGGGGTTTCTGCCGGAAGCTGAAGGACCTTGACAGCTCCCCGGAAGACGGCCGAGCCCAGCAGGTTCAGGAAGCACCAGTGTCTGCTGCAAATCAGGATCACCTGGAAACTTCAAAATTACAGATCCTGGGTATTGCCGCCAGATAACTGAATCCTAATCTCAGGTGCTGGATCCTGAGGGAACTGACCTTTTTACCAAGCAGATGTCCGTTTCTAGCTTTCTTGTTAGGTGACAAAAATACACCACAGGCATGTACCAAAACTCACCCACTGCCGTCGAGTCAATTCCGAGTCCTGGTGACCCTGTAAGACAGGGTAGAACTGCCCTGTAGAGTTTCCAAGGAACAACCAGGTGGAGAACAATTGTCGACCTTTCGGTTAGCAGCTGTAGCGCTTAACCACTACCCCACCAGGGTTTCCACAAGCATGTAAGGCAGTGTTAATCAGATATTTTGTTTGCTCCATGCAGCTGAACGCATTCCTAACATAGGCAAGATTTATGCAAGTCCTGAGATACTGATGGG
Source organism: Heterohyrax brucei (assembly GCA_028571685.1). Classification (NCBI taxonomy): domain Eukaryota; kingdom Metazoa; phylum Chordata; class Mammalia; order Hyracoidea; family Procaviidae; genus Heterohyrax; species Heterohyrax brucei. The sequence goes on from CM053163.1 coordinate 72,487,350, forward strand.
CAGGGGTGTCCCTCATCCCTAAGTAGGGTTAGGGTTGTGGATGGGTTTTCCCAAAGTTTCAAGACATTCCTTGGAATGGGCAGTGTCTGGTGGCACCCTAGTTAAGAGCTTGGCTGCTAACCAGAAGATTGGTAGTTGGAATCTACCAGCTGCTCCTTGGAAACCCTTTGGGGCAGTTCTTTGCTATGAGTTAGAACCAATTCAACAGGAATCCACCAGACATCAGTGAGTCGAGGGCCTCTAGGGAGAGAGAGACCCAGGGGACAGGAATGGTCTCAGATACCCCCAGATTTCCGTCCCTGACCTGCTCCACGCCTCACACAGCTCCAGGACTTTCCCTGGTCTTCCTGGGAGGCATGGGGCTGGGGCTGCCTGGCGATCCTCTCATCACCCTCTTGGTCACACATGTGGCATCACCGTGTGCCACATGCCCCAGGAGTCCCACAAAGCTCAGCATGACCACTGTTGGCTCTTTACACTCCCTCTCTGTTGTCCCAAGCACTTCCTTGAGGCCACTTGGTCACTATACAAGGAAGAGAGAAAAGAAAACCCTCAGGTTATAATTTTAGATGTCATTCCAGGCTCCTTGGCAACACAACGATCTGCTCATTGCTGTACCCATCCCCAGCCCCCCTCAGAAGGAGAGGTCAGGTTCACCCTCTGGGCCAGCTGGGGGCTGACTATGTGGGTTCTGCAGAGATGGCATGGTGGCGGAGTGTTCTAGGGGCAGGTAGGGGGAGGTTATGGCAAGTAGGGGGACTGTTCTAGGAGAAGGGCAGTACCTGGAACCAACGGAGCATCCCAGGGGCTAAGGAAGAGCCTGGGCAGGGTTGTTAGCCTGTCTGCACTGCTCCCTGTGACTGGGCATGTACCTCAGAGTGATGGAGTCTTAGGACCCAGCTTTCACTGGTGTGGATGTCAGCTGTGGTCCCAAAGCCCCATACCAGAAAGCGTCAGGAGAGGACTCCAGAGAGGATGGTGCATATGGATGGGGGGATGTGAGGGGTATGGGAGTTGTCCTGAGATGCTCTTTTTATTGAAGGAACTACAAAGGCCAGTGGAATTCCAAGAGGAAAGGAATCCCCACTTCCATAGGGAGCAGCAGGTTTCTGGAAGAGCAGGCAGCATCCATGACATTTTCTGGCCGTGTCTGGAAAATGCAGGCTGTCACAGCAGGCGTGCAGCTTTGAAAGGCTGGTACCCAGGAAGCTTCAGGACCATCAGACTTCTGGGTGGAGGTGTGAGAGTATGTCAGCTCTAAAGCCAGCCTGAGGCACGGGGCACAATCGCAAACCAGAACTGCTGGCCACTAAGCCCTGTGGGGGGCCAAGACCTGGGTCCTGGGGAACAGGAAGGATTGAAGAGGAAGAGGTGGTTGCCGCCCTCCTGCCTCCTCCCTCCATCCTTTTCCCCCCTCCCTCTTCCCCCCTCCCTCCTCCCTGTGGTCAGCATGTCCCTCCTGGCCGGGAGGTTTCTGGACAGCCAGGCTCCCACCCGCTGGTGAAGTCTCCCTTCTCTGAGGCTCCTGCCTCTCTGCTTGTTCATTTCTGATACCTGTTCCTCATCCAATCCCATCCTCCACCTTCCCACAGGTGTCTCAGGTCCCTTGGTACCCTGTGTGTGGTAACGGTCAGTACAAATCAAAACAAACACCTCGTTTTTCCCTTGTGCAGAAAAGGACTCCCCATCTCTCAGAGAAATATCTTGAGAAAAGCTGCAATTATAAATTCTTTCTCTGTCTCTTTGAGATGTGTGTAGATCTTTAACAAGCTAGATAAGCCCTTTCACAGCTTTACAACCCAGAAGTGTCCCTCCTCCACCACCTGGGAGCTACCGCTTTGAAATGTCGTCATGCAAGAAGCCAGCAGCCTGGTTTCGATTCCTCAGAGCTGCTGTAACAAAAACACCACAAGGGGGCAGCTTTGCAGAACAGAGGTCTACTTTCTCACAGTTCAGGGGGCTGCAAGTCCAAATGCATTGGCTCCTTCCCTTAGGAAGGGTGTCTTTGTCAGCTGTCACGTTGGCTCTGACTCTTGGCCACCCCAGTTTTGATAGGATGCAGCACTGGTTGCCCTGTGCCTCTTCACAGTGCTTGGTGTGCGCGAGGTCCTCTGAGTGCCCTGCAGCCTACGAGGCTCACCCCACAGACAGCCATGCTGGGCAGTGTTCCCCTGGGGTCCACCGGGTTTTCACGTTCTCGTTTCGGAAGTAGAGCCCAGGCCTTCCTTCTAATCCGTCTTAGTCAGGAAGCTCTGCTGAAATTGGCCCCTGCAGGTGGCCCTGCTGGCATTTGAAACACCGGTGGCACAGCTTCTGGCACCATGGCCACGTGGAAGCCACCACGATGGGACACACTGACGGGTGGTGGTGGTGGGATGACGGAAACCAAGCCTGTGGTTCTTGGGTCTATTCTGGCTGCTATCAACCCTGTGAGACTGGACAGAACCGGCCCAGAGGGTTTCCAGGGAGCACCTGCTGGACTTGAGGTGCTGACCTTTTGTTTAGCAGCCGAGCTCTTGACCGCTGCGCCACCAGGGCTCCCGCTGGAAGGATGGAGAATATAACGCAAATGCAAATATCTCCCATCGTAGCCCTCTTTCATTCATTGATCAAGAGCTCCTCTCTAAGCACTGCTCCATCTCTCTTCTCTTCACACCCGAGTTTCTCGAGAAACATGCGAGTCTCGTTCTCCTGGACACCGTCCAACGTGTGGTATCTCCCTCTTCCTTTCCCACGCTCCTCCAGGAGCCCTCAGGGTGACTCCAGACAAGGTTTCTCGGCTTGACAACCATCAGTCTCTTCAGGTTGGCTTTGTGGCATTTTGTTCCACTTAAAAAAAAACAACAACCCTAAACCAACCCCAGTGCTGTCAAGTCAATGGCGACGTATAATGACCCTACAGACGGGGTAGAACTTCCCCATGGAGTTTCCAAGAGAGCGCCTGGTGGATCTGAATTGCCAATGTCAGCAGATGGGGCACTGAACCACTACACCACCAAAATTTCCTTGTTCCACTTGTGTCGGTTCTGTGCATGGGGAGGAGGGTGTTTTATTTCCATAGATGCTGGGTTTTTGCCCCATCTGTGAGCACGTGAGGCTTTGTTACCCAGGAGCTCGAGGCTGATACATCGAGAATGAGCACTGGGTTTCTGCTTTGCTCCCGTGTTCTCCAGCTTTCAAAGCAGCAACCCCCAGACTTGAACCCTGAACCACGCTGTCTGCGTCAGTGCTGGTGATCAGGTTGCCTTCCCATAAGCAAGAGCATGATGGGATGATGGAGGGCCGGTGAAATGACTTCTTTCTGCCCTACCAGGGGTTCCTGAGGGCCAGCTTACCCAGAAATGCTGGCATGTCTTTGTCTCGTGTGTGTTGCCCATTGATCCTTGCCACACTGTCCTGTAAAGGCAGGTGTGGTGTCTTCTTGTTGCGTTCAGGCATGGTCCTCACCCCCCCCTTTTGTTTTCCTATTGTGATTAAGTGGAAGTATACAATCCAGATCAATTTTGCACGCCCGCCTATCTGCAAATCTGTCTGCTCTCCCCACCCGGTGACAGCACGTTTGTCATTTCCACTCTGCACTTGTAGCATCTTCTTAACGAGCACCTGTCGCCTCCTCTCCATCCTCTTCTCTCCCATTTAGAAAGAAACCAGCAGGACAGCCTCCTACACATGTGTAAAACCGTAAAGCACACACATCATATGATCACACTGTGTCCCTGAGTCCAGGCCATTCTTGTCTGAACAGTTGACCTCAGTACTGGTTTCCAGTCAGGGCCAGCAGCAGGTTTAGGGGCCATGTTCCCAGGGGACCATCCAGGCTGTCAGACCATCAGGTCTGGTCTTTTTGTCGAGTTCTTGGGCTGCACATCTCTTTTTCTCACGTTGCCTCAGTGACTCTACATTGTGTCCCCATCACAGCTGCCTTTGTTGGTGGCCAGGCATCATCTGGTTCTTCTGGATTGAGGCGTGATTTTTAACACAAATTCTTGCTCATGCATTGCAGCAGGGCTGGGAATCACAGGCCAACAGGATGGGGTATTACTGTCCTCTAGATACTGAAAATTTGAACTCAGCTGCAAACTTGGACACTTTGTTATTCCTGCTTTTTTCCCTTCATGGAAAACATTTTTCCTTTATTCTGTCAGAGAAGGCTGTGTGGTATTTATTATCTGGTTCTCTGTTTTGGTTGAAAGTTGACCTAATTAACTAGGAAGCAGTAATGTGACCGTCCCATCCCATGTGCCCTTTTCTGTGTATTTTCTCGTCATTTTTCTCTAGGTGACTTGTGAAATCTCTAAATTAAATGTACAAATAACTTTTTCCAGAGTCCTTTGATTGTTACTGTCTGAGCTGAGACACACACCCACGTGAACTTTCCTGTTTACACCCAAATCTCCTCGTTTATTCACCAGGGAAGCACATCAGCTTTCAAATGTCAGTGTCAGTGTCTCGTTTCCCGGCCGTGCTCCATGCTCACAAATAAATGACGAGCTGGCCCTCCGGGGGCCTCTCACGGGGCTCCGGAAAGGTGTGAGTCAGGGGTGTTCAGGGTCCCCTCACAGCACGGGGCCGGTAAGTCTGATGGGAATGAGTTAAGGAGTGCAACAGTGTGACAAGGACAGTTTCCTGTTGTCGGGCGCCATCAGGTTGGTCCTACCTCAAGGGTGCATCATGTGTGCCGGCTTCAGCTGAAGGGCCTGGAGATGTTCCCTAGCGGGTCTGTGGAGTGAGCAGAAATCTGGCTGCCCCAAGACAACCCTGCGACTAGCCAGCGCTCCGGGTGACTCACGCACTCCAGGGGGGTCACGTGCTTTGCTGAACTATGTTCAGAATTGTCAGCAATTCACACCTGAGTCGAGTTTTGAACTTCATGAGTGACTTCACTTGTTGGGCTTCAGGTCAGTTTTTACTTTTTCTACTTGAGGTTATGTTATTGGTGAGTCAAAGGGTTTAGCAGTGTGGCATCTTTCTGTGGACTGACCTCTTGGTGATTACACAGTGCTCCTCTCTGTGTTGGGCAGGGTCTGTTGTCTCGCTGTCGAGTCTGTCTGGCGTTAGGATGGCCACAGTGGCTTTCTCTCATTGGACATCTCCATGCTGACTCTTCTACTATAATCTAGAATTTCCATGTTATTAGATGTAAAATGGGTCTCTTCCCTCCCTGTTTCCTCCCACCTCCCCGGTATCCGCAGTGGCACCCCCCCGCCCCTCCCACCTCCTCGGAACCTTGCTCACTGCTTCCTGGGCCCCCTCCCACCACCCCTGGCCCGCAGAGGGGCTGCCCGGCTGCTGTGGCTCATCAGTGCCCACTCCCGTGCCGCCTGTCCCCCCACCCTTCCCGTCACTTCACTGGTCATAGCTGTGACACCTCCCACCCATCTTACCTTTGACTCCCAGAGCTTTGCCTTCTTCTGGCCCCATACCGACCGTTCCCCCTGTCTCCTCCCCATCCTCAATCCCTGGACCAGGACTCAGTTTTTTTTTTCCTTTTTTAAACTCCCCATTCTCCTCTCAGTGCCTGGCAACCATTAACCTTTTATCTCGAAGGATTTGCCTATTGAGATATTACATAGAAGTAGGGTCACACAACATTGGCCCTGTTGTGTCTGGTTTCCTTTGTGTGTTTTCACGGTTCACCCACGTGGTGGCGTGTGTGAGAGCTTCCTTTCTCTTTGAAGCTGAATGTGCTGTGTGTGTGGTCAAGCGTTTGGCTGCTAGCCCAAAGGTCAGCCATTCGACCCTACGAGGTCCTGTCGGGTTGCTGTCAGTTGGAGTCAAGTCAGTGGCAGTGGGTTTGGGTTTGGGGTTTCCTGGTAGGAGATGGCTCCCCTAGGAACACTGGTTGCTGGCAGGAAGCAGGTGATGTTTACTGTTAGTTTGCCTTCTGCCCTCGAGCCCCAGGTCCACGCCTCCACTGCTACTGGCAACGTGCACTTGGGTGACCCAGGGTTACCTCCGAGTCACTGTGTCCCCACTTCCTCCAGGTGTCTGCTCTCTGCCTCTTCCTGCTCTGTCCTGCAGCCAGGCAGTGCCATCACTGTCCACCGACGGCCCACCCTGGAACCTGGGAGTTGCCGTTGCCTTCTCCTCCTCACCTCGTTCCCCACAAAGCCTGCCTGCGACTGTCTCCTCGGTGTCTCTCACAACTGTCCGTGGCTGTGTCCTCTCTGCCTCTGTCCTTGCTGACCTCAAGGCAAGGCTTAAGAGCACAGCTAACTTGCTGCCTGAATAAATGAACGAGTGCCTGCAACCTCACGGGAGGCTCCCATTCATGACATGCGGTGAGGTCCCTCCCGTCCACGATGCGCGGTGAAGTCCTGACGCGTGGTGAGGTCCCTCCCGTCCATGACGCGCCGTGAGGTCCCTCTTGCCAGATCACTTAGCTCCTCTCTGAGATGCTGGAGGGGCCAGGCGGGACCGGGTGCAGCGAAGACCAGAGACAGCAGGGTGGGTGACGAGCAGAAGAGGACTGTAAAGGACATACTATGTCTGAGTCTCCAAGTCCCTCCCTGCCATGTGCTTCTCTGCAGTGCCCACTGTCCCTGACGGTCAGACCAACCAAGTCGGTAAAATTCTGAAAACCGGTTTTCAAGCCCAGGTGTGCTGGCTCTCTAGAACACTCAGCGGTCTTGATGGATCTGAGTGAGGTGCAAATGCAGGATCTCCAGCCGAGGCTTTAGAGTACCTATAAAACATGTTTTATAGTTTTTGCCCAACTTTATGCCGTTAAGCTAAACATTTGATGTCATATGGCACTTTAAGTGCATTGATTTATGTTAAGTCAGCAGCTGCATCTGCAATAAGAAGTCCCGGGTGTGGGCTCTAAAGTCGGCCACTGTATTTATTACTGACATAAGCGGTTGCATGCAGCCCATTTGAGCATCAGCTTAGATGTAACTCATGCATTAAAGATAGGGTTCCCACTCAGCAAGGTCATCGCCAAGGTGAAAACTGTATGCATTTAAAACGGAAAAAGATCAAACAAGTAATGAAAAGTATTTTTGAAGTAGATGACAAGTAGGATTTTATCGTCATGCTTTTCCAATTAATGATCATTTTCTGTTCCTGTATTTATTTTTCATACCCACCTCCTCCCTGCCTGTCTCTAACCCAAGAAACCAGCTACTGTGTCTTCCTGCTCTGTGAGCCTGTGATTTCAAGACAGGTGGACAAGTGCCCTTTTACCCTGTGTCACCTTCTGTGATGGATCTTTAAGTTCAGCATGATCCCCTTGAGGTCTGTGGAGTTTCGTTTGGATTGACTCCGGGCGGCTTCACCAGGTAGTGACACCTGGCACGGTGATGTTCATTTCACTTTAGGACGGCTTCAATACACCAACCCAAATAAGGAGACACAAAATTCAGAGGGATTTCCTAACAGAGGAATGCTATTTATCATCACAAGCCCCTGTTACAGAAGGAAAGACACTTACTGTTCCACAGCCTGAGCCCCAAATGCATCCAGTTTGTTGTCTCGTCCCCTCCCATCAGCATCGAATCTTGTCTAGGAGGTGCTGGCTCTCGTCACTTGAAAACCATCCCATTACCTTTATGTTAATTTGAAAAATGCTGTTATCAAACATTTAGAAAAAATTATGAAAAAAGTTGGGAAGGCCCCGTTTTTATTTTGGACCTGCAGGGTGTGTGTTTTGCATTTCCAGCATCCATCGAGGTCGCCCTGGGTGGCCTGGTGAGCCCGGGACTCCTGGAGAAACAAACACACGTGTCAGGGGCCCCACTGCCTGACATTCTTCCGACTGTGGGATGCGGTTCTTGTTACTGCCCTTGAGATGAGGGTTTATTTCTGTTTTCATGAATAAACTGTAAATTTGACAGAGGATATTTCTTCTCACACATCTCAGCACAAGGAGGTCTGCAGCGTGGGGCTAGGTGTTGACAGGTCACCAAGTGTAACAACCAAGCTGGCCACCAGATCTCCGTCACTTGGATCCTCGTGTCCTGGAGCCTCATTGTGGAGAAAGATGGTGTCATCTGCTGACCTTCAGTTAAGTCGTGTGCAAGACAAATGAATGAGAGGAAAACATGAGGGAAAAAAAATAATAAACGCAATCGCTAAATACAAATAACCCGAAGAAAACAAACCCAGTGCTGTCGAGTTGATTCCAATTCACAGCGACCCTATAGGACAGAGTAGAAAGCCATTGCCTCTGGCTGCTGAGCGCGGGTAAAGCTTTGCCCTCACTCTGTAGACCTGGGCTGGGTGCTGCTTGCCCAGCCCTTAACAGTCACATCATTTAAAGACCTCAGCGATTACAGGCACATCCCTAGTGTTCACGGGCTGGCCTAGTCTTAGCCCCGGATCCAAACCACTGCGGCCACTGTTTGAATCAGAGCGCACTGAATGGGTTTTCTTTGGCTCCTCAAACTCCTCTCTCCACTAAGTGCAGCCCAGCCAATTCCTCCTCCTGGTGACCCTCTCAGCCGGAGTAGGACTGCCCCATGGATTTCCCAGGGAGCAGCCAGCAGATCTGAACCGTCGACCTTGTGGTGACCAGGCAAGCTCTTAACCGCTGCGCCACCAGGGCTCTTACAAAACGGCCTGACCCATGGGAACTCCTGTCTGGTTTAGCTTAAGGACAGAGGGGATGTTTGAGCAAGAGTCACTGATGGTCCTAAAATACCTCAACAGACAGGGTTCTAGTAGGATCTGTCCCTTAAAGTAGTCCTAGAGTGACATCCACTGGTCGCATAGCTCCAGTGGCTGTGTGAGGGAGATGTCTCCGCTGAGGAATGCCGGACGATGCTCCGCGCTGGGAAGCAACCTTTGCGTTAACGCTGTTCTTCGCGCTAACCCAGGACTCTGTGGAACGTTCAGCACTAGCAGGGCGGTGGGGATCGATTGGGAAGGCACTCGGTCCAGCCCTGCCAGCGCGGGGGTCCAGCGCCCCTCAGCCAACAAGCAGCCCCGAAGTTCAAAGCCACCAGGCGCTGCTCGGAAACTCTGCAGAGCAACCCCTGCTCTGTCCTGCGGGGTCGCTGTGAGTGGGATCAACTGGAAGGCCCTGGATGGGTTTCTTCCCATTCTGAGTGCCACAGGGGGGACCTCGCTGTCTAGTTTTATAATGGTGCCAATTGTAGACGTTTGTCTCCTCTACTCAGAAGCCTGGTGCGGAGGTCAGCTGGCTGCAGGGGTAGGTGACCAGAGCACAGGTGGCCTAGCTGGGGAGGCCACGCACCCACCTGGGAGGTCGAGACTTTCCTCCTGGGACATCTCTCGCGGGTCCTCTGCTGACAAGCCAAACCCAAACTATGGCTGTGGGGTCACAGCAACCCCTCAAGACAGAGAACCGCCCCATGGGGTCTCCACAGAGTGGCTGGTGGATTCCAACTGTAGACCTTTGGGACTGCTGACCTAAAAGCTGGTGGTCAGAGCTCACTCAGGGGCACTATCCATGGGGGGAAACCCCGGCAATCTGCTTCTGTGGAAATTACAGCCAAGAACACCCTGAGAAACAGCTCTACCACATCATACACGGTGTCGCCACGCACTGGGCTCAGCGAATGGTGACTTTTTAAGTTTAGATTCAAGGGTTTTTTTTTTGGTACTAAGAGGAGGGTCTTTTAAAATTTTCCCTTTAGAAAAATGTAATGTTACCTGTTCTTCCTTAGCCCCATTCACTTCTCATCAGGAAGGAAAAATGTGGTGAGTTTGAGTTTGTGTGACGTTTCCTCACGATGACATTTAGGCTGTGAGCCTCTGGTCACCCCCAGCAGTGTGCCGTCCAGTTACAGCATCAGGAGGATGATGACATCCCGGCTGTGAGCCTCTGGTCACCCCCAGAAGGGCTCCTCTCCACGCGTCGTGTCAGCAGAGATGTCAGTTTGTCCCCATCCTGATGGTGCTAACTCGGATCACGGGAGCAAGCAGAGTGGATTAGGTTTCTGCACTGCGTTTCCCTTTATCATTAATAAGGGTCTCGTGAGGAGATACTTAAGCCGACACTTAGAACCTGCTAACTCTACAAACCTGCTCCCACCAGTGTCAGCGTCCGTGGGTGATTATTCCTGAACCAGTCGTTATTGGGATGGGACCAAACGGCTGTGTTCCACTTCTGTCGTCCCATCTCAGTCGGCCTTCTGTTGTGAGGAAGAGCTTCCCTTCTCTGTTTATTGGGATTATTTACTGTTTAGTCCAGGTCCAAGGCAAGAATGCCATCTTGGCTGCTAGTGGACATCGAACTGATGTGCCAGCCAATGAAATTAGGCCAGAGAAACAATGAGAGGCATAAGGAGTAGGAAAGAAGTGGAACGATATCTTTTTGCAGATGATATTATCACGTAGCTGGAAAACCCCGGACAGTCAATGATAAAACTAGATTAAACAATGACAAATGCAGTCAGATGGCAGGACATTGAGCTAAGACACAAAACCCAACAGCCTTCGTATACGCAAGCAGATTATACAGTAATCAGATAACATAAAAGGTTGAGAAAAATCATATCTGAAAGGCAACAAAAGTAATATATTTAACAAGGAATATGAAAAATCTATGGGAGGAAAACTTTAAAACTTCACAGCCTAAATCTTTAAAAAGGCACAAAAGTAGACTTGAAGAAGTAGAAAAACATCTTTGTTCTTGAGCAGGATAACATAATAAAAGCGTCAGTTCTAGGTTAATTTATGAAATTAACACAATTCTAATTTTAAAAATAGCAAGTTGATACTAATTTCAAAGAAAAAAATAAACATGCAAGAACACTCAGGAAAAGACTGAAAAATAAAAGCTTTGAAATGGGACCTGCCACTGCTCACTAAAACACACTCTAAAGCCTCTTGACTACTGGTGTTTGAAGAGACAGGCAGGCCAGTGGAACTGGACAGGAAGTCCAGAAATGGACCCGAGCGCACACAGGAATTTCGTGTACAGCAAAGGTGTGTCTGAAGCCACTGTAGCAGAGATGGGCTTTTTAATAAATGATGCTGGGAAAACTGGTTGGACTTTTGGGGAAAGATAAAATTAAACCCATATTTCATAGTACAACAAAAGAATAAACTTCAAGGGGTTCAGACGTCTAAATACAAATGATGAAATCATACAAGTACTAGGAACACGTGGGTGGATTCCTCTTTAATCTGCATGTATCTCGAAAGATTGATAGACAACCACAGCACGGTAAATAAAGCCCCTAGGCAGAACAGACAGACACGCGGTAAACGCTGTCGTCAAGTCAAAACCCAACTGAAGAGGAAAGTGTCCCCTTGAGAATGGAACACCACGCTTCTTCAGCACTGTCCCAGCCAGAGCAGGAAGGCGAAAACGGACACACTGTGGTGCGCACATACGACGGACTGCTATGCGCTGATAATGACTAACCAAGAATCCTCGAAACACAACGTGGATGAATCTGGAGGCTCTTAACATTGAGTGAAACACGTCAGTCATGAAAGAACAAGTGTTGAATGATACCACTTTTATTAAAAAGTCAAGAATAGGTATACACACAGACAGTAATGCTCTTTGATGGTTACTGGGGATGGCAGGGGAAAGGAGGAGAAGTCACTTACTAGGTAGTGGTGCTGCTAGGTGCCATCGAGTAGATTCTGACTCGTAACAACCCCATGTACAACAGAACAAAGTACTGCCTGGTCCTGTGCCATGTCCACAATCGTCTTTATGCTTAAGCCCACTGTTGTGGCCACTGTGCCAATCCATCTCAAGTCTTCCTCTTTTTTGCTGACCCTCCACTCCACAAAGCATGATGTGCAGACTAAGACAGAGTAGGAAGAAGGACCTGGCAGCCTGCTTCTGAAAAGAAATAGTGAGGGAAAACCTTATGAATAGCAGAGGAATGTTCTCCCAGTTTAGCATGCTGAAAGTCCAAATTCAGGGGTTAGTGCCAAGGGAAGCCTTTCTCTGTGAGTTCTGGAGGAAAGCCCTTGTCATCAGTCTTCCCCGGTACAGGAGCGTTTCAGCACAGGGACCTCCTGGCTCTCATTACTCGGTGGTATGAGTCCCCCTGTCTCTCTACTCGTCTTTTATGTCTCAGGAAACATTGGCTCAAGACAGCATCTCACCTCCTAGATTGGTTCTTGCCTAGCTACCCTAACTACTGCTAACCCCATCAACACCATGTTGTTGTTGTTGGGTGCTGTCAGATTGGTTCCAACTCACAGGGACCCTACAGATCTGAGAACTGCCCCATAGTGTTTTCAAGGAGCATCTGGTGGATTTGAACTGCCGACCTGTTGGTTTGCAGACATAGCACTTCACCACTGCACCACCTGGGTAGGATTTAGAGGGCACAGGAAAATCACACGAGATGACAAAAGGATGGACAATCACGTGACACTGGGAGTCATGGCCCAGACAGATTGATATACATATTTTGAGGGTTACAATTCAATTTGTGATACACAGTGGTTAACAAGCAACAAACACATAAATCGTGATGTAGGCAGGTATGCATGCTCCAAGATGTCCAGCAACTAAGTCCACAAACTTTATTGTTCTAAGTGCTACATACCTAATTGCTGAGTATCACTACACTCACCTTCGAATGACTTCCCGGGTACCTATGCACCGACGTTAGGGCCTAGTCCACCCTTCAAAGCAACGTGGGAACTCTTTCTGGAACGGCCATTGCACATGGTGGTACAGTGGCAAGTTTGCAAACCGAATTGTCTAGTTGTGTATGAGGGAGTTTTTAGCCAATAAACAAATAACTGTATTGGAACACACTCCCTCCTCAACGGATCTGGCCCCCAGTGACTTTTTTCTTTACCCGGAGAAAAAGGAAATACTGAAAGGAAGACATCTGAACGACATCAGGACATCAAGGGTGACACCGTGACAGCTCTGATGGCTATTCCAGAAAACGAGTTCCCGTATCGCTTTGAAGAGTGGACTAGGCGCTGGTGTCGGTGCATAGCTTCTTAAGAGTACTTGGAAGGTGACCGTGGTGCTTTTCGGCAATGACGCACGTGGCACTGTCTCTGGGATGAGTTCGAGAACTTCACTGGCAGTTATGGCACGTGTCTGGGAAGGTGCGTGTCAGTGCACGCTTACACAGGTGCATTTGTGGCACATGTACAGACGGGCTCGTATGGAAGGCACACACAGTCATACGTGCCCGGTAGAGCCCATGGCGGTACCGTCGGCGGCACTCTCTAGGCGTCTCCAAACCCCTGGTGGGATTCACTTTCTGCGCGGGAAGGCTCAGGAGCACAGTCTCCCGGGACCACGCAGCGGGGAGGCGTGCGGGGTCGACAACGGGGTGCGCGCCAGGGAGGGGCGAGCCGGCAGGGTCGCAGCCGGGAGCCCCGCGGCAGAACTGGGGCGCCCCGCCGGGCGCCGCCCTGCGTCTGACGTCATCACGGCCGCCCACGTGAGCGCAGAGCCCCCGCGGCGGAACCGGGACGCCCCGCCGGGCACCGCCCTGCGTCTGACGTCATCACGGCCGCCCACGTGGGCGCGGAGCCCCCGCGGCGGAACCGGGACGCCCCGCCGGCCGCCGCCCTGCGTCTGACGTCATCACGGCCGCCCACGTGGGCGCGGGGCAGCGCGGCGGCCGCGTCACGTGGGCGGTCATGTGATTCCCGGCTGCGGCGGGGTCGCGCCGGCGGCGACAGTCCCGTCCCGCTGTCCCGCCTCCCGATGGCCGAGGAGGACGAGGAGGCGCGGGCGCTGCTGGCGGGCGGGCCCGACGAGGCGACCCCCGCGGCCGCCCGGGCGCTGCCGGCGCTCTGCGACCCCGGCCGCCTGGCGCACCGGCTCGTGGTGCTGGCGCTGATGTGCCTTCTGGGCTTCGGTGAGCCGGCGGCCGGACGGGGGGCCGACGCCGGGGACCCCGCCGGCGCCCGGGCAGCCCCGGGGTCCGCACGCGCACGCTGGGGCCGGCGGTGGGGCCGCGGACTGGACGGGGTCGGGCTGGCGAGGGGCCCCCGCGCTCGGCCGTGTCCCCGCGGCGCGTTGGGACGCGTCTGGCTCTGCGCGGCCTCCCTCAGGGGCAGTGTGCGCCCCGGTGTCCCCGTCTCTCCGGGCACAGGCAGGGCGAGCCGTGCCGGCTGCTTCGCGGGGCTTCTCTGGCCTCCGCCCTGTCGCTGGGAAGCAGCGGCGCCGGCACCGTCCCCACTTGGTGCTCCGCGGGGGGGGGGTCGGTTCCGAAAGCCGTTTCTGGAATCATGTGAACCGCACCTTCCTGTATTCCAGTTTTTTGATTTGTTCAGCGTCTGCTCTGATGTCCTGTTTGGTAGGAAAGAAGAGTGTTCCTCAGGCAGCTGGAACCTGTGCAGTAAGCAGTTTTAGGGACGTGGGCAGGTCACTTTTTATGGCCCCGCTGGGGTATGTAGCTGCTTTCGTTTCTCCACTTTTTGTGTCTTTTTTAAGAAAAAAGATGACGACCTTTAGAACAAGTCACAGCTGTCTTTTACCAGCGATTAAAGCTGGAGCCCGAAGTTGCTGGGTTGAGAAGGAACCAAAGTCGCCATTCAGTCTGACAGATTGTTACTGGTAATTTCTGCTTACCTGCTTGGGTTGCAGAGCCAGGTTCATACGTATCTAGTGACAGTTGTATTTCCTGTCACCCGGCCCGTTCTACAGAGAGTGGAGGACAAGGCAGCGGTGTCTGTTGGTCATATTACTGCTAAGATGGGTTCAAATGCTTGGTGTCAACCCTCATCTTCTTCTCTTTTCCTTGTTCCCCCTAGTAGACATTATTATGTTTTAATTTTGTAGTATTCTCATTTTAATTCTCAGCATTCCTGTCTTCACTGAATTGCTTGATCTTGGGTGCTCTGTTTTGCAGAATTAGAACTCCCGTTTGAAATTTCAGTTTAGCCAGAAGCGTTAGATTCCGATCCCTCTGCTTTTAGGTGGTGAGCTTGCTGGGGATGTTTGCGAAACATAGCATGTGTGTAGTGCTGACTTTTAAATAGGAAAATTTAGCAGTTTGATGAAGATGCTAGAGAAACGTGGGGAACATGAGGCAGTAAAGTGGAACCCTTACTGTAGCTGACACTAAGAATTTGGTAATGATTTGGTGCGTTTAACGTAGAAAACACTGATGGCTAAGACGTGGTCCAGAAAGTTTCATCTCTGCGTGTCCCGGAGCCCCAGAAATAAACGTCAGAACTTGCTGTTTGACTGATACTTGCAGTCGGGAGCTTGGGGACGGATGTGGTGGTTTCTCCCGTCATGTGTCTTTCTTCCTCCTCTAGGCAGCTACTTCTGCTATGACAACCCTGCCGCTCTTCAGACCCAGGTTCAGCGGGTAAGGGAATGGCTCCCGTCCCTCTCGTTTGCTTGGGAGCAGGTTTGGCCGTGGAGGTGTCAGCCGCTGTCAGGCTGCCTGCTCGAAAACAATGCCCGCGGAGTCCCCTTTAACTCTCATCGTGAGTGACAAAGAGCCACCTTGAAGTTGGGGCGAGTGGCCACAGCACTGAGCATACGTGACTTGAAGCTGTCTCACACCCGGGGTCCCTAATGCAGTGCTGGTTGCCTGGCAGCATTTCTGTGTGCGTTCCACTCTCGCATTGCGTGGTCACTCAAAGGGGACGTGATTAGATCGGATACTTCATAAGCACATTTCTGTTGTTACTGGTGTTTTAAAGGGTAGACAGCTGGTTGCAGACAATTGCCCACATCAGTGGCACTGTGGTTTTGCATTATAAAAATACCTAATATTTGCACTTACGGGTTTTTAAATAGTCATACGTATAGAAATGTTTGTATGTATATATAAGACATATGTATGTGCACGTTGTATGTACTTTATTTTTGGACAGGGAGGAATGTGTAGCTTGGTCCTTTGTGTTCTAGAATGAAAAGGAAACGGGTAGGAGTTGCTGGGGATGAGGGAGGAGTCCCCAGAACAGGTGGTGTGGACGGGAGAGAATACGGATGGTGCTGGAGGTCTAACGGGGGATCTGTCGCTGGGCGTCTGAGCCTGGGGTCACGAGCTTCCTGAAACAGCCGGGGGACGCCGGTGTGATGCCTGGTTTCCTAGAGCAGGGGTGTAGCTTTCATGATGTTCTTAAAGCCAGTGGTGGCTTCGGAGGGCCGAGACCCCCTCCTGTGCACAGGCAGGGTTAGTGCGGCGGCTGCGTGGTTCAGACGGCCGTGCCGTGATCCGTGTTTGCAAACAGCCGTTCTGTTTTCTCTCCGTGTAGGACATGCAGGTGAATACCACGAAGTTCATGCTGCTCTATGCCTGGTACTCTTGGCCCAACGTAGTTTTGTGTTTCTTGGGTGGCTTTTTGATAGACCGAGTATTTGGAATACGGTGAGTGTGAAAACACATCTTTCTTACAGGTAAAAATAGTTCGTAGGCAGACATAGAACACTGAAGGCTGTTTCAGGAAAGAGCTGAACGGAATTCCGTGCTGACTGGTGAATTGGCTGACCGGTGTGGCTCCCGCCCAGCATCCCCGTTATCCTCTTCTCTCTCTGGAGCTGGTGTTTGCAGCTGACTCAGCATTTCCTAAAGTACTGAACTCGAGGTCAGGACTCGTAAGTGACGTGGATAGAGTGACGTAGCTCGGTCACCTGGGGTAGATGATGCCCACGTCTAGGGTCAGGAAGACCGAGTCTAGTCTCACTGCTGCACTTGCCTGACTTCCTGCTGCAGCTGGGCCTCAGCTGTCTCGCCGCTGAAGTAAGAAATGAGGCGTCCTGACGGTCGGTTGGTCAGGACCTGGTGTCCGGTGACGCCTGCCCCCCCAGCCTCTGCAGGCTCTCTTTCCGCCCGTCTTTGGGCATTGAATGTGGCGTGACCACTTCTGTCAGGTGCTAAGAAAGGAATGACATCGCCAGCTCGGTGGTTCTCGGACAGTTCTGTGTATGTGCTGTCAGTGGGGACGGTAAGAGGGACATATCTGGGAATATTCTCGGTAGACAGACTGAGAGGATGAAGGCCTTCAGACCGTGTCAGGCGGGTGAGGACTGAGGAAGCTGTCAGTGTGTAGACATGACTCATAAACATCTTGAAGAGTGCGAGTGCAAACGAAGAGTTCAGGGATTTTTTAATTGCTTGGTCCCAAGGTATAGAATTAGCTTGAAACTTCTGAGGGACAGATTCCATTTAGTATGAAACTTTGCTTGGTCAGGTTGATGAGGGTGACTTGAATTACCTTGGGACTGTAGTGCGTTTCCCCAAGCTGAAGAGCCTTCTGGGGACTGTGGTCTGCCCATCTCAGAAAGCTCTTGAGGGAGGTCCAAGTGTCAGAAGCGTGGTTTGCTCAGATGATGTTTGAGAACTCTTCTCATGGTGCCATTTCGTTACCAAACCTGTGGCCGTGGAGTAGATTACACATCACAGGGACCCTGCAGGACAGAAGAGCTGCCCTGCAGAGTTTGCGAGGAGCAGCTGGTGGGCTGGAACAGCGGATGTCTCGGCTGGCGGCCACACCACCAGGGTTCCCATGTTATTACTTTGCCTCAAACCCGACCCAGCCGGGTGCCATCAAGTAGATGCTGGATCGTAGTGACCCTGTAGAACAGAGCAGAACTGCCCCATGGAGTTCCCAAGGAGTGCCTGGTAGATGTGAGCTGCTGACCTTTTGGTGAGCAGCTCTAAACCCACTGCGCCACCAGGCTTTCCGTTATTTGCCCTGGGGAACGCTGATTAGGTGTTGACTGTAGAATGCTGTAATGTGCTTATTGTAACTGGTAATGTGGTTGGCAGTTCTTTTAACAGTAGTTTTTCATTGTCAAGAGTTATAACCATTTAAAGTGGCCTAATCTAGAACTGTTCAGATCAATTCTGAGCTACTAATAAAAGTTTTATAAAGGATCTCCTGTGACTTTCTTAGAGAGTACCTGTTCAGTCTTGTTTAAGAGATGACAGTGGCTCGCTGGAGCCTGAGTCCCCACGTCAGACCCCGAGTTCTGAGGTCAGCCTTTGGCCTGGGCAGGTCCCGAGCTGGAAGCAGACAGTGTGGCATTATTCTTGCTTTGGAGGAAGTGCAGGGGTGGCCAAAAAGAGTCCAGGGGGCTGTCACTGAAGGGTTTGGCAGCTGAATGAATGTTGGTGCGTTTTTAATTCACACTCATTTTGTGTCGCTCTGTGTCTCTTCCTGACAGGTGGGGCACCATTATTTTTAGCTGCTTTGTTTGCATCGGGCAGGTAAGAGAGGCCACAGCATTCACAGACCGTGTGATAGTGGCTTTTGAATTTTTGCCTCATTCCACTAGCCAAGGTGTGTTTAGTGAGTGCTTGACGTCGTTAATAAGCAGGGTCCCCAAGTAGCCATGTGGTATAATGCTCAATTCTATTTTAAGCCTTAAGAGAGATGAACATTAATGGTTTAGCTTCATAGACTTACTAGGGAAGAATATTAAAGTCATGGTGGAGGTTGTGCTTCTTGGTGATGATTGTTTCTCATTAATACCTTGAATTTATTTCTGCGGTTTTCACTAACAGCAGAATTCTCTGTTTTAGGTTGTTTTTGCTCTGGGTGGAATATTTAATGCTTTTTGGCTGATGGAATTTGGAAGATTTATATTTGGGTAAGTTGTGCATGATTTTATTTGTCTTAACAGTATTGTTTTAGAGTTCAATGGATAGGTTAACTTTTTTTTTTTAAATCCTTGCTGTTCTGGAGAATTATTCAAATCCTTGAAGTCCAGCCACGTTTCCATAAACCATATATTTCTCAGTTGTTTTAATTTTCTTTTAGAATAAGCAAAAATTTTCAGTGGTCACAACCCCACTGTGTGTGGAGTTGGCACATTCAGTAGTTCTCTAGAAATGTGATGTTTCTCCTCAGAGTGTTTTGCTCACTGTACTGAAGAATATGATTCAACCCTCATCATGCCATCCGGTCCTGAGTTGGCATTGAGGGCCATCTCAGTATTTTTAGTGGGTGACATGCGGGTCGCCTCTCGGTCCCGAGCAGGAGCCTGGTGTGAAGCCCTGCCGGCGGGCTGCTGTCCGCGGTCACTGCTGCCTCTCCAGGGAGCCGTCTGCTGGGCTCGGGCCTGCGCCCTCAGGTGCAGACAGCAGAACTGGTCAGGCTTGAACTTCGGAGCGCAGCTTGTTCACACTGTGCGCAGGTCCCAGAGACACGTGGGTGTGCGTGACAGACCCTGAGGGAGTGCTAGATGAGAGAGAGTCGGGCAAACTGCGTAGGAAAACTTGAAAGACACTAGAGAAGGGGATGGGATCAGGAGCAGCCTCGACAGCCCTATGGGAGTCAGATCAGCAGAGGAGCAGGCAAGGCTTTGCACCAGGAGAGTGGTGAAGACGGCTCAGTGGTCAGTGTCAGAGGCCAAGGAAGGCGAGGTCCTGATGGGAAGCTGGGGGGGCACTAGTGAGCCTGAGAGACTGAGGGGGCGGGAGCACCCATGAGGTGATGAGCCTGAGAGACTGAGGGGGCGGGAGCACCCGGCAGGTGAGGGAGCCTCGCCTGTAGAAAATGTACAGGGGGTTAGTTGATGGAGAGCTTTCGTGTCAACCTGACAAGTGTCAGTTTGTGTATTTTCACTGAGAAAGCCAGACCCAAACCAGAACGAGCAGACCATTTCTGTCAAGTGGATTGCAACTCGCAGAGGCCTGTTGGCTAGGTTAGAACTGCCCTGGAGTTCCTGAGAAGTGTCTGGGGTCCGATTTGGTTAGCAGCTATGGCTGTCACCCACTGTACCCCCGGGGTTTAGTGGCTGTTAGCAGTCACTGTCACCGCACCGCCAGTTGCCATCGAGTGATTCTGACTCATGGTGACTCGGGTGGCACCAACTGTTGAGCTAGTGACTGGTAGTGGAAAAGGTGTCACTTTGAACCCTTCCAGTGACCCTGGAAGAAGGACTTAGTGATCTGTTCCCAAAAGATCACAGCTGTGACAGCCCTATGGAGCAGGTATAGTCAGCACACATGGGGTCACCGTGACAGGTAACTGTTAGAGCAGTTTGAGCATACCGCGTCACCCTGAGTGGTCACAGCCGTGCCAGCCCTGTGGAGCAGGTCTGCTCTGTACCTGTGGGGTACTGTGACAGTCAATTCACAGCATATCGCGTTACCCCCAAAGGTGACAGCCGTGAAAACCCTGTGGAGCAGGTGTACTCTGCACACTCGGGGTCACCGTGACGGTTAACTGCTAACAGCGTGTTGAATTACCCCAGTGTACATGACTGTTCGTTGTGCTTGTGGGCTTTGTGAGTCGTCGGCTGTGTGGGCAGGGCACACATGGATGGCTGGTCTGGGCCATGCCTGGGCCCCACATGGAGAGACTCACTAGAGGCTGGGGCTGGCATCACCTGAAGGCTTGGTGACATGGGTGTCTGGCACCTGGGCATCAGTGACTTGAGGATGAGGACAGCTGCCGTGAGTGCCTGAAGCGTGGCGCAGCTTTCCCGTAGCTGGGGAGCAGGCGGCTCGGTTGTCTTACGGGGCAGCTCCGTGTGCCGCGGCTGAGAGCTGGAGCAAAAGCTTGTGCCCTTTTGTGGCCACTGAGTCACACATCATCACTCACCGTGTCTGCCAGCTGACGCCGTCACAGCACACCTAGTTTATGGGGACATGGGCCCCGCCCCTTGCAAAGAGGATTTAGATTTGGGGACTGTGTTTTAAACCTGTCCTGTTGCTTTAGGAAACCCTGGTGGGAGAGCAGGCAGGAGTGGTGGCTGCTGACCAGAAGGTCGGTGGTTCGCGCTCCCAGGCGCCCCGGAAACCCAGTGAGGCAGCTGTGTTCTGCCCCGTAGGGCCGCTGTGAGTCGGAACTGACTCGATGGCAGCGGGTTTGGTTTGTTAGGGTTTTTTCTGGTGTTGCCTTAATTACACTGTTTGTTTTCTGAATCGCTGTGATCTTAGCTGTGGTGCTTACTTAGAAGTTGCCTTCTCCCCTTCCCCTTCAGCACTGGCGGGGAGTCCCTGGCCGTGGCCCAGAACACCTACGCCGTGAGCTGGTTTAAAGGCAGAGAGCTGAACCTGGTGTTCGGACTCCAGCTGAGCATGGCGCGGGTGGTGAGTACGCCGACAGGCCGGTGACCGGCGCCCCGAAGCCCGCCGGGAAGCCGGGGTCGCATCTCACACTGATCTCCTACAAACCACGGGGTGGGGTGTGTGCCTATGTGTGTGTCAATTGAGTGTTTTAGGGAATTCTGTGTGTTTCTATAATATAGAAATTCTGTATTCTTTTAAAACAGAGCGTGGCGTTTGTCCTTGTGTAAAGCATTTCCAACCTCACCCCGGTTAGGAAGCCATCCAGTGGTTGACAGAACACTTGTTAGCTTGGAGCAGCTCTACTTTGGGTGGGATCCTGTAGGTTTTGTGGCCTAATTTCTTCAATTTGTGGCATTCCTGTTGTGAGAGTCTTCCCCTGTGTCATCCAGGCTCTGTGTGTGCATGTCCTGAGTGGGAGACGCTGGCTCCCTGGGGTCTGTGTGTCTGTGCGGCTCCCGCTGTCTGGAGCGTTCAGCTGTCGCTCCCAGGTTTGCCCTCAGTGCCGTGTTCACCTTCTTCCTGGCGACAGCGCCTGACTCAGTGAGGACAGTGCCTTAAGTTCACGCCTATTCCCGGGAGCTGTTAAGCCACGTGACGTGGTTTCCAGCATGGCTGTGGTGCCATGCCTCCCTGGACATCTGTCCCTGAGCCCGTTCCCCTCCTGGCGTCTGGGACCTGCAAGTGGCTGTAAGGGTCCGGGTCTGGTGTGCTGCAGGGTACCCAGGGGACAGCGGTGTGCTGAAATTAGTGTGACCCGCCTCACTTCTGCTCGGCGTCTTCCGAATGCGTTCCCCGGAGTAGGGGCTCTTATTCCTTTTCATTCTTCCTGCTGCACTGCTGGCATTGAGCTTGGAGGTG
The DNA here is from genome assembly GCA_028571685.1 of Heterohyrax brucei. Classification (NCBI taxonomy): domain Eukaryota; kingdom Metazoa; phylum Chordata; class Mammalia; order Hyracoidea; family Procaviidae; genus Heterohyrax; species Heterohyrax brucei. The sequence goes on from CM053163.1 coordinate 72,509,102, forward strand.
GGTGGTGCAGGCGGCCTTGAGAAGCTGGAGAGGGCAGGGGACCCGAAGTTCCCCAGAGGCCCCAGTGAGGAGCGCAGCTTGGCCGAGACTGTGGCCTCAGCCTCGGAAGACCCACTAGGGTCAGTCTTGTCAGCTGCACAACTGAGTGACACATTAGTGTTGTTGTGGCTGCTGAGTCTGCTGTGGCTTGTTACAGGGACAGTGGGAGATGTGGTAATGAAGACGGTGTGCCCGCCGCCCAGCCCTCCAGTCCAGCACTTAAGTTCCTCTGCTCCCGAGTGCACAGTTAACACCAGAGCAGATGCTCCTGTGTAAATTTGTTTTTGAAAGACTAGTAAATAGGGAAATGCTAATAACTAATTGATTTAAAAATCACTGTGGTAAAACATAGAACAAAATGTGCCATTTTAGCTGTGTTTAAGTGTAAATCAAGTGGCATTAACTACACTGACCGTGTCAGGCAGCCGTCTCCCTCCCTCCAGCAGAAGCTCAGCCGTCTGAGGCAGTAGCTGCGTCCCCCTCTTCCAGCCTCTGGTAACCACTGTCAGCCAGCCTTCTGTCTCCCTGAAGTTGCCTGTTCTCGATAGCTGGTGTGGATCTGCTTGTTCTGGATGGTTCATGTAGATCTGCCTGTCCTAGATGGTTTGGTTCTAGATGGTTCCCGTGGATCTGACCGCCGTGGGTGGTTCCCTTGGATCTGCCCCACTGTAGGTGGTTCACGTGGATCTGACCACGGTGGGTGGTTCCCGTGGATCTGCCCCGCTGCGGGTGGTTCCCGTGGATCTGACCACGGCGGGTGGTTCCCGTGGATCTGCCCCGCGGCGGGTGGTTCCCGTGGATCTGCCCCGCGGCGGGTGGTTCCCGTGGATCTGCCCCGCGGCGGGTGGTTCCCGTGGATCTGCCCCGCGGCGGGTGGTTCCCGTGGATCTGCCCCGCGGCGGGTGGTTCCCGTGGATCTGCCCCGCGGCGGGTGGTTCCCGTGGATCTGCCCCGTGGCGGGTGGTTCCTGTGGATCTGCCTGCTGTGGGTGGTTGATGTAGGTGCCCACGGCCTTTCATGTTGAAGAAGTTGTGTGCTATGTAAGTGGGACTGGAGGGTAGTTGTCCGTCTGTACCTGACACTTCACTCAGCAGAGTCCTCAGGGCTCCCCCACCTTGGAGTGGGTGTCAGAACTTTGTCTCTCCTTGTGGCTGAGCAGGAAGACCCCGCTGTCTGTGGGTTCCGTGTTGTGCCCATTCATTTCCTCATGGATCCTGGAGGGTCCCCCCATGTTTGGTTGTTGTGAAGGGGATCTGAGGGGACTAAGAAAAACCTAGCAGGCCCTCACGAGTGGTCACTGCCCACAAGATTCCTGGGGAGCAGTTGGCGGTGGCCTTGCACTTCCACCTCCTGGTCAGCAGTGGGGCTCATACCCACTGCCCCAGCAGGGCTGCGCTCCCCTACAGTTGTGTGACAACATAAGATCGTCTGCTGTGGAAACAGGAGCCTGTTAGGTGTGTTTTTCTTAGTTCCCTGATACCTTTTCTGGAGCAAAGTAGGGGTGCAGTAAGGACCTGAGCACCTTCGACCTTTCCTTTCAGGGCAGCACAGTCAACATGAACCTTATGGGCTGGCTGTATTCCAAGGTGGCGGCTTCGCTGGGCTCTGCTGGCCACACCACCCTGGGTGTCACCTTGATGATCGGTGAGTCCTGATGCCCCATCTCCTGTCTCTGTACCTGTGTCCCGGAGGTGTGGTGACCAAGGTGTGGTGTTGACGCTGGACCCCTAAGTCTCAGCTTCTCAGCCATGTCCTGTTTGGTTTGGTGCATTGGGTCCCTGCAGGGGAGCAGCCCTGGACTGGTTGGTTCTAGGCTTCTCCTTTCTTCTCCAGCCTCCTTATAGTAATGATAAAAGCCAAAACCCACTTCCATCGAGTCGATTGCAGTTTACAGCAACCCCGGAGGGCAGAGTAGAGCTGCCCCAGGGGGCTTCCAGGGAGCACCTGGTGGATCTGCAGTGGTGACCGTTTGGTTGGCGGCCGTAGCTCCTGACCGCCACAGCGCTCTTCCCATAACGGTCCCGCCCCCCAGTGCCTGCCCTGTGTCCTCCCTCCTGCCTTCAGTCACCTGGCCTTCCCTCTGCCAGTCTCCAGTGCCTGGCCTTCAGTTGCTCCGTTGCCTGCGTCGACGTCGCGCACCGTCCGCTAGAGCCTCCTGTCTGGTTCCCTGAGTGTCTCCCGCTTGTCCATACAGGCGGCGTGACGTGTGTCCTCTCACTGACCTGCGCCTTGGCTCTTGCATATCTGGATCAGAGAGCGGAAAGAATCCTTCATAAAGAACAAGGGAAAACAGGTGAGTCTCAGCTTAGGGAGGAAAAGCCACAGAGCGCTTGGGGCCTGGCCCCCTGTTCGAGGTGAGCTCCAGCGAGCTGGCCCCCGGTGCAGGCTCGGGAAGCCAGTGGGGGCTGCGTACGTGGTTTTTTTTTTTAAGTTTATAAATTCTATTTCCAGTCATCTTAATTGGAGTGTTCATTTTTTTCTTCCTTAAGTGTGGGTGGCAGTGTTGGTACTGTTTGGAGTAGTGTATTTGCAGAGTGATTGCTCTTCTTGGGAGGGGCAGATATAAATCTTCAGTTCTGGTTTTGCTGGTGTGTGTGTGTATACGCACATACATTCTAATTTCATTGTGGTAAACATATTTAACAAAACACTTGGCGTTGTAAGCATTTTGAAGTGTGAATCAAGTGACAGTAATTGTAGTCGCCGTGTTGTACCCCATTGCCACCGTCTAAGTCTTTGTCATCCCCGAAGAGGGGCAGTGTCCCCATGCAGCACTCCCTACACATTGCGCCTCATGTGGCGCCTCTTACGCAGCACCCCTTACGCAGCACCCCTTACGCAGTACCCTTATTCAGTACCCCTTACACAGTACCCCTTACGCAGCACTCCGTAGGCAGTACCCCTCACGTGGTACTCTGTACACAGTACCCGTTACTCAGTACTGAGGAAGTCTTGCCCCGTATGCAGCACCCGTTGGGTAGGACTCCTTGTTTCGTTCTCTCGCAAGTTCTTGGTATAGTTGTTTTTCGTCTCTGAATTTGCCTGTTTGGATATTTGGTGTAAGCGGAGTTGTGGAACATCCGTCCTTGTGTGTCAGACGCATTTCCCTCGGCGTGTATTGTGGCATGTGTCAGTGTTTCATTCTCTGTGGACGTGCGGTGGTCTGCTGTAAGGGCCGTCCGTTCACCTGTGGGTGGACACGTGGGCTGTCCCACGTCTTGGGTGTGGTAGACGATGTTGCCGTGAAGGCTGGTGTCCCAGTGTCTGTCTGAGTTCCTGTGTGAAGTTCTTTGGGGAAGTTCTTGGGTGAGTAAAGACGCTGGGTCACGTTTCGGCTCCGCAGTACGCTCTCTGGACTGTGGGTGTCCCCTCGGTGGCATGTAAGGGTTCAGGTTTCTCCACAGCTCACAGACATTCGTGACTTTCCATTTGTCTGACAACAGCCTTCATTGTGGGTGTGAAGTGGTATCTCGTTGTTGCTTTAAGTCTCTTAAAATCTGTTTTTATTGTAGCCCCTTGCCGTGTGGTTGTGACCTGTAGTCCCATGACAGCGGACGGACTGAGCGCCTGTCCTGGGCATCTTGATCCTTGGTGTTTCTGTTGGAGGGAGAGTTCTTCAAGTCCATTGCCATTTTTCACTTGGGTTGTTAGACGTTTAGTTGCTGAGGTGTGGGAGCTTGTGTGTGTTTTTCATTTATCGCAGTAACTGTTGCAGTGACTTACAGAGACAAGTATTTTTTAGCCCAAATTGCAGGGGTTAATCCCGTGAGTGAAAACAGTTCTTAACAAGGTGACAGCTCTTCAGTGTTAAAGAGAGGCTGACGGTGTCTCCACTTGGCCTGCAGGTGAGGTCATCAAGCTCACGGACGTCAAGGACTTCTCCCTGCCCCTGTGGCTTCTCTTTGTCATCTGTGTCTGCTACTACGTGGCGGTGTTCCCCTTCATCGGCCTCGGGAAGTGAGTGTGCCTCGTTGTCCACAGGAGTGGGTGACTCACTGGAGCCCAGATGCACAGGTGCTGCAGGACGTGGGACATGCTGTTAGCAGCCTGTCCTGCTTCTTGGGATGTAGTTGATACATACACAGGAATTGCTTTGTAGCCTGGGATGCAACTTACCCAGCTCACTTATGGTTTAGGACTGGTGTGAGGACTGTGTTTCTCTTTTGAAGAAATGCCGAGGGGTGTTCTGAGTCACAGTACTGATGTGTTCTAGTAGTTGACTGGGGGCTAGTGTCTGCGTTTCCTCCTTCCCCTTTGATTGGGGAGCATCATGTAGAATGGAGACAAGTTTGACCCAGTGAACTGTGACAAGAGTGTGTGTGTGTGTACACTGAATTGCAATGGGAGTGTGTGTGCATGTAACTGTGGTGGGGATGTGTGTGTCCAACTGTGGTGGGGATGTGTGTGTCCAACTGTGATGGGTGGGTGTGTTCGCACAGCAAACTGTGAATTGTGTTTGCACACTGAACTCTGACGTTTGTGCATTTGTGTGCTGAGCTGTGCTGGGTATGCGCACTGAACTGTGGTGGGTGGGTGTGTGCACACTGAACTGTGAGGTTTGTGCATGTGTGCACTGAGCTGTGGTGGGTGTGTGTTTGTGTATGTAACGTGTGTATGTGCATGTGCATCTTGGCATCTGAACAAAACCTGCTGCTGTCGAGTAGCGTCTGACTCGTGGTGACCCTCAAGGTCAGTAGAACTGCCCCATAAGGTTCCCAAGGAGCGCCTGCAGGATTTGAACTGTTGATCTTTTGGTTAGCAGCCAGAGCACTTATCCCACTATGCCACCAGGGTTTCCATCTTTGCACCCAAATCGTTAAATTCAATTTGTAACTTTAAATAATTTGAGAAGGGAAAAGTATTGGTTACTCAGAGAGAACTTAATCCAGTTCTTTGAAGGAAAGCAAGCAGGTCTTAATTCTCTGTGGTAACACATCTCGTTTTCTGAAAATAGGTGTTGTTTGTTGCAAAAAAAAAAAACCCACAAAGCGTAGGTATCACTGTGTTGTATTTCGTTAGGGACGTATTTATGTGAACACTCAAGCTTTAGCAGGTTGCTTGAAAATGAGAATAAAAAGGTAGAAAGATAGTATCAAGACAGAAATATTTATTCACCTTGCCCGGTGCCTGCTCACATGTAGTGTGCATACACAATGCGTGTGCACGTACAATACACAGTGCACATGTAGCACACACACAGTACATGCCACATGCAGTGTACCCACAGTGTGCACGCTGTGGGCACACACAACAGCACACACAGTCAGCATGTATACCCAGTGTGTGCAGAAAGCACGCATGCCCATGGTGAGCACGGCATAGCTCACTCATCTCAACGTTGAAGGGGATTTGTACAGTTTAAACGAAAGTGCAGTTTGCATGTCACTGCGTGGAAACATGGTAGCTGTCTGCCAAGTACTTATGTCTTCTCTCTCATTTTTCAATTTCAGAGTTTTCTTTATGACGAAATTCAGGTTTTCCTCCCAGGCAGCAAGTGCAGTCAACAGGTACTTGGTTAATTCTGAAAGTGTTCAGTGCCCTGTGGGGTCTGTAATTATAACTGACTGTGGGAAGGGACTGGGAGGTTGTGGTGTGATGTAATATCCACTCTGTGAATGAAACCCAAGACTGTCTGGAGACTTGAGTCCTGAGTGACTATCTTGACATTAATGGAAAACCAGAGAAATCTCATTCTGCCCTTTGTAGCTTCTGTTTTATCTTCTCTGGTCCTTGGGAAGGGAGACTATTTTGGAAGAATGTTGAGTTATGTGAGCTCTGGTTTGCTTTGCCTGATCTTTGTAGGGACTTTCCGGGTTTTTGGTTTTAAATTTGCCTTGTGTTCCATTAAGTATGTCGTCTGTTCTCTGGGCAGCGTGGTGTATGTCATATCTGCTCCCTTGTCCCCTGTATTTGGGCTGCTGGTGGATAAAACAGGGAAGAACATCATCTGGGTTCTGTGTGCGGTGGCAGCCACTCTCGTCTCGCATGTGATGCTGGCCTTCACGCTGTGGAACCCCTGGATTGCCATGGTAACGTCCACGATGCTGTCTCGGGTTTCAGGGCCTTAGGTGGGACACAGTGATAGCATGGCGGGGGCATACTCAGAAGACTGATGGCAATACAGGTGTCACTGGGGAGAGTGACAATTGACTTTAGTTTTTATGAAGTTTTAAACGTATAAATTTATGGTAAGGTACGAGGTGTCCTTTATCTCACTTGGCTCTTTGAGGTTAACTTCAGACCTGAAGTAAACAGTCTCGTCTCATGGGAGACTAAATGCTGACTTCATTTTTACTCCTTGCCTTTCGTTAAAAAGAAGCCCGTGAGTGACACAAGACCACTGCTGTCTAGTCAGGATAGCTGGCAAAAGAGAAAACTGATCCCGAATCCATGCTTTTGTGTTCTTTGGCTCTTAGAAAACCAAACCAAACCTGTTGTGAAGTCAGTTCTGACTCATGGCGACCCCATGGGACCAAGTAGAACTGTCTCATGGAGCTTCCAAGGAGTGTCCAGTGGATTTTGAATGGCTGACCTTTTTGGTTAGTAGCCATGACACTTAACCACTAGGCAACCAAGGTCTCCCTTCTGGTCGTAGTAGATCAAACAGCGGTGATGAGCTCAGCTTGTTTGTGTTGCTCAGAATGCTGTTTTCAAGCCCCCAGGTCTGAGTGCTGTGTGTGTGAGCTGTGAGACAGAGGTGTGTCTTAGAGTGCGGTGTGTGCTGGGTGAGAACTTCTGTAGGATAAGTCCTAGAGGTTCTGCAGTGAGGCCTATGCCTGTCGGCATCCTATAAAACCCTTTCTCTGATAACTGTACGTTATTTATAAAAACCCAGTGCCACTGAGGCGACTCCGACTCAGCAGACCTGTCGATGGGAGAGACCTGCTCCACGGGGTTAGCGCGGGGCGGCTGGGACTCCGGACTGCCGGCCTCCTGGTTGGTGGCTGAGCCTGGGCCCCTGCAGACCCGGAGTCCCTTGTGGTGTGTAAGGCAGCGCCAGTAACAGCAGGCATAGCTGTTGCTCTATCTGCCTGCCACTGTGGGCAACGGGTTCATCTTCCCCAGTAGAGTAGGTAGAAACGAGGTGTTGTGAATTTAAATCACAAGTTTTCTCATTGGAGAAGACAGCAGCGTTAGGTGACATTGACACACAGTTGCTGCGGTCAGCTGTCCGTCCCCCCCTTGTCTTGTATTGCTCACTGAGATGTAGGATGGGGGGATGGGCGTGATGCTGCCTTCGCTGCTTGACCAGCAGTTCCCGAGAGATGCTGGGAGGGGGTGAGCTTTCCTGGAACCTGGGAACAACTTGCTACAAGTGGCCGTACTAGCACACTCGGCCCTTGGCTGCCGCCCGGACCCCTGCCGGGTATAGGCGCGTGAATGACAGTGTCTGGTGGAAACGGTTACAGCGGCATGGGTGGGTCCTGTCCCCAGAGCTTACTTGTAGAGAGGACCAGGACCGCTTTCTGCATCTTCAGTGTGAGAGTTACCAATTGTAATAAAATACTCAAAACAAATATTCAAATGTTAGCTCTTAAGCCGCTCTTGCTAGTCAGTGACAAAGCAGAGTCTGCTTGTGGCTGACACAAGACTGTCATTTTTGTGCCGCTTCCCCTCGTGCCTTGTCCAGTGTCTCATGGGTGTCTCCTATTCGCTGCTCGCCTGTGCGCTGTGGCCCATGGTGGCGTATGCGGTTCCGGAACACCAGCTGGGGACTGCCTATGGCTTGTAAGTATTTGCACCATGGATCATTCAGTGTCTGTGCTGTCACTGTCATGGAGATGGCTCTTCCGTCCTTGGTGACTGTCCCTGGTGACAGCTTATGCATGGAGACAGTCTTCCATAGTACCTGGACCAAATTTCAATATATAGAGCTTTTTTAAAAATTGCAGAATCTCCAGTTTGGGATCATTCATCCTGTTGGTCTCTTTTGGAGATTGTGTTAACGTGGTCCACTGCAGCAAGTTTTTAGCTATTTGGATCTCTGATCATTCGCCTAAAACTTGAGTTTAATTTCATAAATTTATGTGTGCATGTCCGTGGGTCCATGAGTCATGCCTTCTGCTTAAGTAGCGGGGAACTTCTGAGGCTGACATGAATGTCTCTCTGGGAGCTGATCCTGGGAGCTACTGTGTCATCGGGAGGTTCCTGTACCGTAACCCCGTTACCTGGGCGTCTCTGGTGTCAGGAACTGGGCTTGTTTCTAGAAACAGCGACAAGATGCAGCCCCTCTGGGGAGAGCCTGTGAGGAGGCGCTGTGGTCCTTGGAGGCTGGTTGTTTAAGATGAGTGTCCTCCCGGTCAGACTGGGCGGTACTGCTGAGGGGCATTCCTAAGAGAGGCACTAACAGTGTGGTTTGCAGAGACCAGTGTGTGGGGCACATTCTGTGCGTGAGGACTTCGGAAGTGACGTGTGTTCTCTGTGTCCCGCTCCAGCATGCAGTCCATTCAGAACCTGGGGCTGGCCGTCATCTCCATCGTCGCCGGCGTCGTCCTGGACACCCGGGGGTACTTGTTCTTGGAGGTTTTCTTCATTGCCTGTGTCTCTGGTGAGTGTGGCACGTGACCGCTTGTAGTTTTCTTTGACTGTGTAGTGGAATGTTCTCATTTTTACTTTAACGTTTCTGGCAATTGTTCTTTTTCCACCCTCTTAAGCCAAACCTTAAAATACCTCTCTCAGAGTTACGTGATCCTTACCGAGTAGACCTGGTTCCCAACTACTGGCTGTCTCGACCTCCAAGAATCACTGATGTTTTTCAGCCCTGAAAGGCAGTGAAAGAATTCCCTTCTTAGGCGATTTTCAGTATTTGTGGGTTTTAAAATGGACCCGTATGAGGAGCCGTGAGCGCGTCCGTTCTGTGGGTGTGATTCCAGTTTGATGTGTGAGAAGCCATGAGCAGGTCTGTTCATGGGTGTCATTGGGGTGTGATGGATGAGGAACCATGAGCAGTTCTATTCTGTGGGTGTGATTCGAGTGTGATGGATGAGGAGCCTTGAGCGCGTCCGTTCTGTGAGTGTGATTCGAGTGTGATGAGTGAGGAGCCGTGAGCAGGTCTGTTCCATGGGTGTGTAGACATTTGTTGAGTGTTTGTTGTTTTGTTAGGCAGCTTACGATTGGTTTCGTCTCCATTCTGTTCTCACTCACAGTGGTCCACTGGGCAAAACTAGGAAGCCTTAGGAAATTGTTGAGACAGTGTAAAACTGTTGCCACTTTGATCCAAAACTAATCTTCACTGTGTACACAAGTTGTGTCCGTGTGCCAGGGTGTCATCTCGCACCACTGATGTGAGTCGGGCCTAATGACAGCGGTGGTCTTATCAAGCTTGGTTTTTGTTTGTAGGGCACACAGAGTGTCAGCTTTTCATAAACAAGCACTTCAAATTTTAAAAATACATTATTTTTTAAAGCAAATTATGTAACTTTTATATCATGAAATGTGCCTTAATTCCAGTTCCCGGTTCAGTGTGTATTGGGTTGTGAAACCACACACTGCACCGTGTGAGAATGTGTGTGTTGCTGTGTTCGTGCCTCCCTTAGAGGTCGAAGCTGAGCCTGGCTTTTGGGGTTCTTGTCTGTCCCTGGGGTTCAGGGCATCTGATGGCTGTGTTCTGCTAACATGAGTGATGTTTTAGTTTAAATGCCAGTCAGTAACGGTTGGATTGGGCCTAAGCTTCACTGGCAATGAGGATTACTTGGGAATCTGTGAGAAGTTCCTGGCTGCTAAGGGCCCTGTGTTGTTTCCATCCCTAGTGTCACTGGTGTTGGTGGCCTTACTGTACTTGGTGGACCGTGCGCGAGGTGAGTACCGGTTCTGTTGTTTGCTCCTCAGACTCCAGTGGGTGGCCTAGGGGGACCCTGGCTTGTCTGCACACTTCCTGGAGGCTAGTGCTTTAGCTCACGACACCAAGAAGTTTATTTAGTGACAGAGACATCTAATCACATCACTCAGTCACATTTACGAAAATGCCCACTGCTGATGAGTTCACTACAAGTTTTGTAATTTAGCATTGTTAATGTAATTTTTATGTTGTCTTCAACGTGGGACTCTTGCCATAACCTGATGTATCTGAAGTCCCTCTTATGTTATTGTCTAGTTAAAAAAAATACTAGAAATGAATTTGTAGTGGCTGTGTGCATGTTAAGGTTGAGCATGTTTCCTGTCGAGCCAGTGGTGAGGTTTCCATCCTCTTGCTGACACGGGCTGTGCTCAGGCACTCCCGCCGTGCTCTCTGTCCGTGCTCTCTGTCCGGTTAGGGTGTCAGCGTTTTCAGTTCCTGTGTGGCTTCCCCCCGCTGCTAGACACTGGCTCTCAGTTGCTGGGAGTGGTTCTGACTGCTGACGCCCTGTGTGTGCAGAGCAGAGCCGCTGCTCAGCTCCAGGGCTGTCCCCTTTCCCAGGTGGCGCTCCAGGCTCGTGGCAGTGGCCTCTGCCTTAAGTTCATTGTTGAGAGGCTGCTGGCACTGCCTGGCAGTCCAGGGGGTGCTTAGTGGGGCGGGGTGCCCGTGCTGTGTGCGTCACACTGGGTCTCTCCCTGGAATTTCCCTAAACTGTTATTGAACATTAATTCGCTGTCGTCAAAGCCAGAAGCCATGTGTAAGTTAAAACTCAAAAAAGTAGTTAAAAATAAGAGGTGATCACTTGTGTTACGTATGGATCTTTAAAATCATTGCTTTTCCTTTGGGAAGACTCAGTAGGCACCTCGGTTCCTTCCCATTCTCTCTCGCTCTTCCTGCCCCTTACACCAGGGTGTATCCATTGTGCGTGTGAAGGCCCTGGTGGCTCGGTAGTTAAGCGCTCGGCGGCAGCGCGGACCCCCAGCAGCTCTGCGGGAGAAGCGCGTGGCCACCTGCCCCTGTCGTCACAGCCCAGGAAGCCCCGTGGGCAGCTCTCCTCCGTCCCGTCGGGTCTCTGGGAGCTGAGCTCACGGAGCCACAAGCGTGCACATGGTGGTGTATTTGAATCTTACACTTAAAATGTTTACACTAAAAAGGTTTCCTGGTTTGTGTTTTAGGTGGGAACCTAAATTATTCTGCTAAACAGAGGGAAGAACTAAAACAGTCTCACACTGAGTGAGTATTAAAAAGAGCAGAGTTGTGTTTGTTGAAACTCTTACATGTTAGAGTTGTGTTTTGAGCTTGGAGTTTTTCTTGAGTTTTCACAGTTGAAAGTTTTATCTGAAACAAAACTCTTATTGTTTCAGAAAATTAAAAAAGTGGCTGTCCAGACTGAGAAGAATTGGGTATTCAGTTGCCCCTCAGGGCGGGGAGAGGAGCCCACGGGCCTGAGAGGTGGCGGGAGGCGGGCCCTGCGTTCCTGCCCTGGTGCCCTGTCCCATGGTTGTGGTTGTGACTGTGGTCGTTAGGCAGAGCCTGACCCACGGCCGCCCTGTGCCGGCCCCCGCGCCAGCCACAGCCGTCCCCAGTCCGCAGTGTGGGGCTTCCTTGGCCCATGCCATGCTCGCTGACGCCTTGCACGTGGGACAGCGTGTGCCTGACGCTTGGCTAGGTTAGTGTCTCCATGAGTGTGTGCTGAGCAGCAGTGGCTCCTTTTCCATCATTTCTGGTGTTTTAGGTTGACTCTGTGAGGCTGTTTTATTAAATATAGTTTCCGCATGACCGTCAGCACTGCCGCCTGTGTGACAGGGCAGTCTGGTAGGACAAGGCTGTTTGTGAGGGAGGTGGGATTCTCACCTGTCTACACTCTCTGTTTGCTGGTGGTGGTCCTCTGGATTCTCTAGATGGATCCTGCTGAGTCTAGGTCACCCGTTTCCGGTTTTTTCCGGGTTCCGGACTTGGCATTCTGCTCAGCTTCTCTTCATCCCATTAGACTGTTATAACTCGCCTTTGAAGATAGATCTTAAATCCTGACATGAATCAACGTATTTGTTTTATACTGAAATCGCCTCTTTTAAGTATATATTCTGTCTTTGTGTCTTGAGTATAGATATGTAACACGTGGGGTGCTAGGGGAATAAAAGATAAAGATGTGTGTGTCAGTGCCTCGCTTCAGTTCGAGACAGCACACTCTCCTTCCAAGAACAAGAAGTCAGGAAAAAGCAAACACAGTCATGTGTGTGTATAGGAAAACATTCCAAAAGACAAAACCCTCGCATGTCAACAGTTACTGTTGAAGGTTCGGGTGATAAGTCTGATTTTTTTTCTTCACTTTTCTGTGTTTCCCAAAGTTGGCTGCAGTGAGTCTGTGTTTGTTTCCTGATCAGGAAGAAAAGTACCAAAAAATCAAACAGCAGAATGTGTAACTTGTAATGTCTGGTGCTGCCTGACCTGTGATGCAGATGGTGGGCATTTTGTGGGTGAGGTGGGGCTCCCCGTTTTGTAATCAAGGGTGTTGTGTTTTGCAGATGAGACGTTGAATGGCTGTGTCGTGGGAACTGGCTGCACATCAGGAGAAACCCGGCGCCGGGGTCGCTGGGTTTGTGTTCCCACTGTCAGAGTGTTCCCCTTTGTCAGAGGCTACTGAGAGGATGATTTGGGGTCGTTTCTCCTGTATTGTGTCACTGCAGAAGTCTGCTTTACAATGGGCCAGTCAGCAGTGAAGAGTTCTGTGGCTTGCTCAGGGTATCCGGGGACTTTAGAAAGGACAGTAAATAACAGAGAACATTGGCCTTGAGATGATTTTCACTATCTTAGGGAGTGGCCTGATTTTTTTAAATTTTAAAGCACACACAAAAGAAGCTTGAGAGTCTCAGAAGGTTATTTATAGAGAATTAAAATCTGCCCTGGAGCCTTACCGTTCCCTGCCAGTTCTGCGGAGACGTTTCTGTGGGGGGCGGTGTCTTCAGAGTGACGAGTAGCAGGTGGTGGCCGGCCTCTCTGCTTCCGAGGGGTGGCTGAGCTGTGACCTATGCTTCCTTTCATCTGTTCCTGGGGACTCTCATCACTTGGAACAGATGTCTGTCTAGTTTTTTTCTGTGATGCAATAACGAAAAAGTGTCCTTCACATTATGACGATAATTTCTTGGATAAATAAAATATTACAAAAGGAAAAGTTGCTATCTGCTAACTTTTGTTTTTTAAAGCTGTTAAAATACCAGTTTTGGTTTTTCTCATATGGACAGTCATTTTCCGTAATGAAGCCTAAGTTGGAGTAAAGAAAAGTTGTGTAATTATAATCAGTGAAAGATTATGGAGTAGCATTTATTAAAGCTAAAAAGTGTGTGTGTGTGTGTGTGTGTATTTTGCGCTGTGTGGGCACACAGATACAAAGCCAACACAGTGAACTAATTGCATTGTTTATGATGAATGACGTAACGAGACTGTGTGGCTGCTGGAGGACCCCGACACCATGGCCCCCGATGTCCCAGGCCTGAGGCCGTCCCTGCAGACCCCCCAGAGTGAGACGGGCCTGGAGACAAGAAGCAGCCACAGCAGGGAGTGTGCCGCTCAGGCGAGTCGGGCCCAGGAGGTCCGGTGCAGCCCTGTCCAGAAGCGGGGGGGAGGCTGGCTGGGACGGGATCTGGTCCCAGGGACACGGGAACCCGGGGAGGAAACGGGGCCGTGGGCTGGCAGTTGTGGGGACTGCCACGTCCCAGGCAGGATGTGTGCGCGTCTTGAAGTGAGACGTTAACTGGAGCTGTAAACTTGTCACCTCAAGCACAAGTGAACACTCCAGTGGGGAAAACCAGGAGTGACGTAGGAGTGACGTGACCCGTGTTTTGCAGGTGAGTTGACACAGCGTTGTGGTGGTTTACAGTTTGTGGTCACTCTCAGTCGCTAGTCCTTCAGGCTCTGACCGCCCTTTGCCCGTTCCAGCACACAGGCGGACCCTGGGTGGGGGACGTGAGATGGGGGTGGCTGGGTGTCGCCTGGCCTCCGCCCTGCTCCCGGGACTCTGCCCCAGCCGCACATTCCTGCTGCTCTCCAGGCCTCTGTCCGCCTCTTTCCCTTTGCTGAGAGTGTCCGTCTTTGGGCACACTGCGGTGTCACCTTATGACTGACAGCGGGAAACCTGAGCTGCACTGTTCTTCCCTGTAGGACCTGCTCTGACCCCGCAGGCTGGAGTGGCCGCTTCCAGCAGTCCCGCGGTCTTCCACTCACGACCCTTTTCTTCTTTGCTTCCCTAAGCTCAGAGTGAAGAATTTATGTGCGTGTGTCATTATGTTAGTGTGTGTAAGTATGTGAGTGTATGATTGTAGTATGTGTGAAATTGCATGTATGTGATTTTGCATGTGTGATTGTGAGTTACTATTTGAGATTTTCATGATTTTTGCGTGTACATGATGGTGGATGTGACTGATTCATGATATGTGGGATTTTGCGTGTGTGTGATTGTGAGTTTGTGAGATTTGGCATGTGTTTGTGTGCAATGGCTGTTGCTGCCCACCTCTGTACACTCCGTGGGGGCAGGGGATGTTTGTGTCTTTTCAACAGTGACCACGTGTCTAGTACACAACCTAAAGTCGTCTCAAGTACTGAGTGAATGTTACTCCAGTAAGAGGAGAATCAACTGGAATAACCTGGGAGGGTCGGTGGGCTGTCTGGATGGAGGGACATGCGGGAGAGGACGGTGGGCCGCGTGGCTCGGCCCAGTGGCTCTGTGTCCGGTCGTTTGGCCCCAGGAACAGACTGCGTGCTCGTCTGTGTGCCTTTTTAAGAAGCGTCTTCCCTGTCAGACTGTGCATAATGGACTGGAACAGAAGACTACCCAGATCACGAGAAGGCTGGTGAAGTGCGCCAGGTCACATCTCAGGACACCCAGCAGTCACGACGTGGAGGGTGTGGATGCCGCTGGTGGCACCTGCGCGTGGGAGAGCCGCCGGGTAGCCACCCAGAGACCACACGTGCGTCTGAAGGAGCGGCGCACAGCTGACTGGGCGATGACTCCGGGGGACTTGTTCATATTTTCTATCTTTTCAACAATATTTAAACTGTAATAAGAATGAAAGTAAAATGTGCACATAGGATGGGATGTGCAGCGAGAGAGCAGCCGTCGGAAGGAAGGTCGAGAGGAGCAGAGGGTGCTGGGTGTGGGCTGGGGTCGGGCCGGCGAGGCGGAAACCCAGCTTGCGCTGCAGGAGGAGATGGCACGTGAAGGGGGCAGGAGACAAAACGGGGGAGGTCAGGGTGACAGGTCGTGAAGAGCCTGCTGTTGGGGGCAGCACAGCCCTGCTCCTGCTCGGACGAGGAGCCGCGGTCTCTGGAGGCCTCCACTCAGCCCGCTGCCCTTTGCTGTGCCCTGGAATGCTCCTGAGGGCCCAGTGGGGAGCCGGGGTCAGGCCCTGGGCTGGCAGGGGCTGCAGGAGACCCCTTTCCCCGTGGGCAGCCCGCGTGACACTGCCTGGAGACACGTCGAGACGCTGAAAAGCCCCTGACGTCGCGCAGGCCGGACTGCCGGACTGCCCGGCACCGGCACCTGCTGGCTGTGCATGGGTGAGCACGTGGTGCCGTCCCCTTGGTGTGGGTCTTCATCAGCCTCCCGGCTTGGCTTCTGCCTTGCCTGATCTGCTTGCCAAACTTAATGTTCCCTGTAGGTTTGATTACAAATAAGTAACGTAATGAAAAGCAGTGGGTGCGCAGGATGGCCTGTTGGGGATTGATGTGTCCTTAGCCCTTGGGGAAGAAGGTCACCTTTGATGCACGCATGCCTCCCAGGTGGCAGCTTCCCAAGTGCTCTCTGCCTTATTAGCAGAATAGGTGGTGATGGGGTCTGTCTGGGACTCGCTGTGAGTTCCTGACTGTAAGACCGTGATTACCATTGCGGGGTACGTGTGCGTTCCTTGATGGACCCCTCAAAACCATGTCTGCAGACAGGGCACTCCACACTGGCATGGATTGAATAGTGTCCCGTTGAAAGCACGTAGCAAGTGGAGAGTGGGGAATTTCACATCAGGAAAGGAGCCCAAGGCTGAGATGTCTTCGTACATTTCATTTATTAAAATATTTTCTTGTGCTTTAAGTGAAAGTTTGCAATCCAAATCAATTTGTCAGACAAAACTTGACACACGGGCTGCTGTGCAACCCTAGCAGCTCCCCTGACCCTGTGACACACGCCCCTTCTCCCCACCCATCCTTCCAGTTTCTGTGTCCCCTGTGCGCACCATACAGCGAGCAGGGAACAGCTGTCTGACGTGTGTGCTGGACAGTGGGTCCCCAGCACCTCTCACAGTGGAGCTCTTTCCCAGAGGCGATGGGGTCTTGTTGGCTTCTGCTAAAGTGTCGACTAAATGAAAGCTTGAAGTTTTGGTCCCAGTTTTCCAGAAATAATTTAAAAACAAATGCTTCTACACTGATGTTAAGTAGGTCAAAGGAATCCACAGAAGCAGGATTAGCCCTGGATCCCAGAATTAATTGCAAGCACCCGGGTTTCTGCAAAGACTGATGGCTGGGAAATGTTGGCGGGGTATGAAGTAGTCGCTTTTCAAATGAAGAGAAGAACTGAGGTTCCGGAAGAGCCTCGTCCACCTCCAGGGTGGGCCAAACGCGGGGCATGCGAGGTTGGCGTCTTGGTGAGACTTAGGATGGCTTTAAACTTGCACATGATGCTTGATGCTCAGTTGTCCAGTGAGGTGAAGTCTTAACCTGACTCACCATGATCCTACAGGACAGAGTAGAACTGCCCTATGGGGTTTCCGAGGAGCCCCTGGTGGACATGACCTGCCAGCCTTTCGGTCGCCAACCGTAGCTCTTAGCCGCTGCACCCCCTGGGTGTCCTGTATATGTGTAAAAAACGAAACCAAAGCCATTGCCAACTCACGATCACTCTAGGACAAAGTAGAACTGCCCCGTAGTTTCCAGGGAGTGCCTGGTGGATTTGAACTGTCAAACTTTTGTTTAACAGCGGCAGTGCTTAACCGCCGCACCGCCACGTCCTTGCTGGGGATGACGGAGTTGTAAGTTAGCTGCACCGTCCTGCATGGTGTGTAAAGAAGGGGAAAAATTCGTGATCTGGGGAAGCGAGCTGATAGGGTGCTCAGGAGAGCACATGGTTTTCAGCTGCTTTGGCTGCTGCAGAAGCATGGGCTGGGGTAGAATAGCCGAGCCGCCAGTTCGGACACAGCCTCGCCTGTTGGCTAACCAGATGTCCAGGGAGCTCTGCTAGGCGTTCACTCGTCTAGCTCTAACGACTGTGTACCCTTGAAAGTAAGAAATTCTGCTTTTTTTAGAATAAAATCTTGTAATTCTCCCTCCCTCTGGCACACACACAGTTTACTCAGACATTTTGTGTAATTAGAGTGGGATGGTAATTGAGGGGGTTACATTCCTATTTGTATAAAAACATTTATGCTCTTCATGTGGAGATTATGATGACTTATTGGATAATGTATGTTTAGATCATAGAACTGGGAGATATTTATGCAAGTTGTTATATTTTCCTTTGTTTTTATTTTAAGGTTTTTTTTCTGGGTTATCTTGGATCTTTAATTTTTTTTAGGGGATGAACATCATATTATGGTTTAAGACAATGGTGAGACTGACATAAAATGAGCTAACGTGTTCAGATGAAAACAAGGTGAACTGCAGGCCACGCAGCCCGTCTCTGCTTCCTCCCAGGCTTTGACCTGTGGGACTTGTCCTGCGGGAACGCTGGTTAAGAGGTGCAGGAGAGGGGCAGCCGCAGGACCCTGTGGTCTGCAGGTCACAGCACCTGTGCGAACAGGTGACAGGCTGGAGCTGTGGGGAGAACTGGGCTGACTCTTGACTGGCATGTGGGTGGGACCATCGATGTGACAGAGACCCCAGTGGCGCAGCGGGTAAGAGCTCAGCTGCTGACCAGCAGGTTGGCCATTTAAATCCGTCAGGCGCTCCGTGGACGCCCTCCGGGGCGGTCGTGCTCTGCCCTTCAGGGTCACTGTGCGTCAGAACTGACTCGGCGGTGATGGGTTGATATGTGTTCTGCGTCAGAGCACGAACGGCCAGGCCAGTGCTGGGTGAGATGCCGCCACCCGTCACTGATCTGGGCGTCTGCCAGCTGGGTGACTGCGAGCACACTGCTGAAATCTGGGTGTTTTCACTTAAAGTTCTTTTTTGAGTGCTGAGCGAGTTAGTGCGTGTGAAGTGCCCCTGCTATTTAGTAAGGTGCTGCTCAGTCCTTGTTCATCCATCCACTCATTCGCATGGATTCACTAGCTCATTGACTAACTAATCCACTTATTCACTCACTCACCGGCTCAGTCGTCCACTCACCCGTTCCTTCACTGGCTCCTTTAACACTGCCTGTCCCCTTGCTGTGCGTGGGCACAGCTGGGAGTCTGGCACTGGGGACAGAGCTGGGAGAAGGGAGACAGCTCCCTGTTGTCATGGGGCTTACAGTGCAGTGGGAGGAGACGGCCTCCACGTAAGGCAGGAAGTCCAGGTGTGAGATGTTGTGAAAGCCAGAGATGGGTGAACCCAGGAGAGAGTGCCTGGGCTCTGAGGGGAGAGGCCAGCACTAGCTAGGGTGGAGAAGAGTGGCCTCCGAGGGGACATTGCAGCTGAGACCTGAACGACAAGAAATGAATGCCAGTTCTTGTCATAATAAGGCTCCCGGTGGCTCTTTCTCCGCACGTTCTGCTAAAATCTCTCACCATTGGTGGCAGTGGTTACAGTGCTCAGCTGCTAACCAAAACGTTGACGGTGGGCACCACCAGCTGCTCTGCCGAGGGGACATGTGGCAGTCTGTTCTGGTGAGGATCTGCGGCCCTGGAGCCGTGCGGGACAGCTCTGCTCTGTCCAGTGGGGTCGCTGTGAGTTGGAGTTCACAGCATCAGGTGTGGGTTTGACCATCACTGTAATTCTTTTAAGCAGGTGCTTCCAGGAGGTCTCAAACCCCTTCCCCAGCACGTGTTACAAATGAGTCCCTGTCACAGGAGCTGGCTTTTCTCCAGCTTCATGTGGCGACTACCTAATCTGCGCACTTCATGTGCGCAGTACTCAGGTCTGCGTGTCCTGGGCACCTGCCTCGGACCACTGCCTGACCCGAGCACCTCTGCCTTCATCGGGCAGTGCCCAGATCCGCCTGTCCCGGTGTCCTCTCTCAGTGGCAACCGGGGGTGCACCCACCTTGTGCCACAGCTCCCGCAAACGCCTGAGCCGGCCCCCGCCCGGCAGGAAGTAGAGGACCGGGTGGAGGCAGGTGCTCACGCTCACCAGCGGCCTGCACGTGTGGTAGGCCATGTTGGCCACCCTCTGGAGCCGACAGTCCCGGGAGGGCAGGAAGCAGGAGACGAGGAGGCAGCCGCGCGCCGCGTGGTAGGGCAGGAAGCCGAGGAGGAAGAGGCTGCACACCAGCAGGATGGTGCGGATGGACTTGGCCCGGGCTGCGCGGCCCGTCCCCTCCAGGATGTCCTCTGGGTTAATCAGCCTCCAGACCATCAGCGAGTAGCACGCCACGATGACCATGGAGGGAAGGGCAAAGCCCGACAGCATCAGCACCATGCCGTAGGCAAAGTACCGATCGAAGTTCGTGGGGTCAGTGGTGTCGTAGCAGACCACTTGGCCATCTCTGTAGCCTGTGTGGGAGAAGGCCAGCGTGGGCAGCAGCTGCAGGAGCACCAGGGCCCACGTAGTGGCGGTGGCCCGCAGGGCGTGCTGTGGCGTGCGGCAGGGCAGCGAGTGCAGCGGGAGGCACACGCCCAGGCAGCGGTGCACGGAGATGGCACCGAGCAGCAGGATGGCGCTGTAGAGGCTGGTGTGGAACAGGAAGCGCACCAGCCGGCACAGCAGTCCCCCGAAGAGCCACCGGTCACCCAGGCAGTAGGTGACCACCAGAAAGGGCAGGGTCAGCACGTAGAGCAGGTCGGCCACCATCAGGTTCGCCACGTAGATGGTGGAACAGCCCCAGCGCTTGGTCTGGTGCCAGCAGAGCCATAGGACAGTGATGTTGAGGGGCAGCGCCAGCACGAAGGTGACACTATAGGCCACGGAGAGGGGGATGTGCTTGTAGTCCTCCGAGAAGTGGCAGAAACCTAGCTCCTTTGAAGTGTTCCCATCCGGTGTCTCCATCTGCTGGAGGGTGGCTGCTTCAGGGGCTCTGCTGTGCTGCTACGGCCCCTGGGAGCAAACACAATGACAGAGCATGGTGACCCCGTGGGTACTGTCCTTTACCTGACCTGATCTACTGAGTGACCTCGTGTTCCCACGTCTGGCCAAAATCTGTCGTCTGAGAGACAGCAGACTCAGCAGAAAAGCAGTCTTCAAAAGCAGGGCTTCTAGATAGACTTACCAGGTCCAGAGGGCTGCTCTTGCGTTGACCAGTGTGCTCCCTGCTTTAGGCCAACTGCACACGGCAGGGGCGTCGCTGGTGGCTTTTAAGCAGGGCTCACAGACTCTGGTTTCAGGACTGCACCTCTTGCTAGAAGACTTTGCATGGAGTCAGGAAACCTCCCAGGTGGGACAGACGGGGAAACTGCCGCATCTCTGGGGATTACCACACACAGTCTTCCTCCCGCAGGTCCCACAGTGGAGAAGAAATGATGTGTGGGCTTCCGGGAGGATTAGGGAAAGCGCCGTTTTGCCTACAGGCCGTGCTGGAGGCTTTGGGCTTGCACCTGCTTCAGGGTTCATCGCTGTCTGTCTGAATGCGGAGGCGGATTTGCGTACCAGCGTCATCAGCATCCGTAACATCCGAGGAAACAAATCCGAGCTCTGAAGCAGGTGCAGCTGCTTCCTGCTCCCGGCGCTGCTGGCCGAGGAGAGCCAACAGCTGGGCCCCGCGGCTGAGAGGCTGTGCTGAGCCCGCGTGTGACCCTCAGATTAGGGCTGTTGGTGGGTCCGTCGGCCCACTAGCACTGAGCTCCCGGGATGACCTTGCTGTCTGGGCCAATCTGAGTGCTGACTGCAGGCCCCTCCTCAGAGCACTTGAGTCACAACACCGCGACAGAGCATCCGTCAACAAGCAAACAAGTTTGTAGGGCCCGACAGTGGGGTGCTCAGGGGAACAAACCACAGCCCTTGCTCTCCATGACCTACAGACTGGTAGGGAAGACAAGTGGGTACAGGTCATTGTAGTGCCACGTGAAAACCCAAGTCCCATCTAAGGGGGGCAAGTGATGACTTTTTAGAGTAAGTTTTCACATGGCTTCAGGGATGAAAAAACAGAGCTACTGGCAGAAAGGGACAGAGGGGCATTCTGGGTCAGGGACATCCCCCCAAAGGGCCGAGAGCCCTTTGGTTACCATGTGTCCTGGGGACCTGGAGAAGAGCACACATGCCTCCAGAAGGAGAGAAGCAGGATGCTGATGGGGTGGGATGGTGTGGGTCTGAGGAAGGCACAGGAAGCAGAGTGGGGCAGGGCCTCCTGAGAGCAGGGTGAAGCCAGTTGGACCTGCACAGGTCTGGTGCAGTGGGTGGGGTGGGGGAGAGCCGACAGCAGCAACCAGGCCTGTGTGCAGGGTGGAGGCGAGGAGGCAATGCAGAGACGTGCTTCTGAGGCAGGAGCCCCAGGATGCAGCGAACATGGGCTTGAGCCAAAAGGAATAGCTGAGGATGTCCCTGAGGCCTGGGACAAGGACAAGACTGAGCACTCATGTCCTGAGGGACGGAATGCAGATGAGCCCTCGTGGGGCCTCACCCCCTTTAAAATCGACCTGATAGGCAGGTGAAGCAAGGAGCCGGTGGAGCTGCGGCTCCCGGCACGCTTCCGGGCGTGTGTCCCCGCTGCCCTCTCTGCCCTTCTGCATCCACGTAGCGCTCCTTGTTCTGCTCCCTGTGACTTTCACATCAGGGCTGGCGAGCGCTCTGCGAGCTCAGGGTGGGTTCTCGGGGGACCGACGGGGAAACCCCCCTTGGTGCAGCCCTGGCTTCGGCCTGGCTGTGTCCCTGTTTTCCAGAAGTGATTTTATTAATTGCCAGGATGGCCTGGGGAGCTGAGAGTCATCAGTTAGTCCCTTTTCTAATGAGGAAAGTGAGTATCAGAGAAGACAGCCCTTTCTGGGTTCTCAGGTGTGACCTCGGGCCCAGCAGGCTGTGTCCCTGGTGTGGATTAGGGTCTCCCAGGGCTGCCTCGATGTAGAGAAAAGTACTCAGAGCTCTGCTGTAGTAGGGGACTAGTTCCAGTCCCTGGTGGTGCAAGGAGTTAATGCACTCTTTAGTTATCTGAAAAGTTGGAGGGTCAAGTCCCCCTGAGGGCACCTCAGAAGAGAGGCCTGATGGTCCGACTCTGAAAATCCAGCCGCTGAAGACCCTTGGAGCACAGTGTCACTCTGACACACACATGGAGCCACCGAGAGTCAGAAGTGATGTGGAGGACTGGTAGCCAGGACTGGGAGGACAGCTGAACCAAGCTGGCACAGCTCTCTGAGCCGTGGTTTCCTCTGCTGTGAAGGCAGCCAGTCTTTGTCTGCAGAGACTGTGGTGAAGAGTCCCAGCACGGGTGAGTGTCCCACCAGACCCGCAAACTCCCTGCCCTGACACTGGGGAGTCCTGGAGGCCTGAGCTCTTTGTCTACATGGGCGGATGGAGGACAGTGTAGTTGTGTTACCTGTCTTAGTCACCTTGTGCTACTAACACAGAAATGCCACAAGTGGACGGCTTTAACAAACAGAAATTTCCTGTCACCAGTAGGGGAGAAGTCCCAATTCTGGGCATCAGCTTTCTCTGTTGCCTCTGGAGGGGGGTCCTTGTTGTCAGACCTCCCCTGAACTGGGAGCTGCTGAGGTACAGGGACCCCAGGTCCTTTCTGAAGGACCTGCTCTGCTCCCAGCACTGTTTTTTTTGGTGGCTTGAGGTCCCCAAGTCTCTGCTTGCTTCCCTTTCCTTTGTATCCCAAGAGATTGCCTCAAGGCACAAAACAATCTCACACACTGAGTCCTGCCCCACTGCCACCTGTCCTCCCTCGTTAGGGCCGATTTGTAACACAGGGGACATCCCACAGTACTGGGAATCATGGACACAGTTAAATCTAGGACATTATTTTCTAAGTGGACACAGCCACTTTTCTTTCTGTAACACAGTTTTTAATTTACAAAGATTACCTAGGGAGCTATTACTCACCTCACAATGGAATCATTTGGTTTTTTAACAGGTGTGTTTACACAGGTGCCCTGGGTCCATCTAAATGTTATTTTACTAACTGGGTCTGTTTAAGAGGAAGAGAGAGGCCATGTGGCACGGGTGAGGGTGTGTGGTGTGGTGTCTGAGCGTGTGTGTGCACACGTGCCCATCGGGGTTGGGGACACAGAGGACTGGAGCAGGAGTGGACAGCGGAGACAGGCGCCTCCACATCGTGATCGCCGGACGGTGCCGCATTAGCAGGGCGGGGAAAGGGGAACAATCTCTGAAATTAGTATTTTCATGGAAAACGTGGTTATAGGTATGAAAATTCGATTTTCACAGGGGTTTCAAACATCTGTTTCTTAAAATGAAGCATTTGTGAATTTTATGTTGGATTTTTATAAGACATTAAAGAAGTAAGTTGCATGATTTTGAATATATCCCCCAATTCTTCCCTCTCTGATAGAATGTAAGGTAAAATTCCATATGCTTCTAAAAATTAGGATAAACTAAATTAGAATATAATTGAAGAAGACACCGAGTATACTGGTTTTAAATGAAATATTTACAATTGAGGGACAAAGTCCCTTTGTTACAGAAAACATCCTATCTCATAAAGAAGTCTCCATGAACCTTAATGTACTGTGGACAGGGGCAGAGACTAACCCAAGCAAGCTTTCAGCTGGAACTAGGGTACCATCTGTGTATTGGGTCTGAATTAGGATTCCTAGTTCAAGATCATGGGCTTGGTTTTTGGTAGTACAAGATCAAATATCTTAACAAAGTGGTTTACTTTGGATTAAACACTGTCGAGTTGATTCTGGCTTTACAGGACAGAGTAGAACTGCCCCATAGGGTTTGCAAGACTAATCTTCATGGAAGCTGACGGCCACATCTTTTTCCATGGAGTGGTCGATGGATTCCAGTGGCTGATCTTACATTCTTATTTGGAATTACTTTTCTGAGAAGACATGTTTCAAAGAACTAAGTAATTTGGTGTTATTTGGTAAGATGACCACTGGGTGGCGATAAAGACCAACAGACAGGTTACCATTTTTTTTGATTCTTCCCGGAAAGGAATTGGGATTTGATCCCCCGCCCAGGCTTGGCAGCTGTGGATGGGATGTAATCGAGTGGGAACACGCAGATCCCCCACCCACCCGGCCATCCCCTGTTGGTCTGTGGTCTCTATGTTCGGTTTACCCAGTGAAATGGAGTTAGCAGTAGGTGAAAGCTGCCTGCTGCTGTGACTGAGCCCACCAGGACCCTGTGAGATAACACGACAGGCACTGTTGTCCCCGTTTAAACTGAGGAAGCCAAGGTTTAGAGAGAAGGAGTCGACACTGTGTCTGCAGACCTTCAGGAAAGGACTAGACCTGCCTCATGAAGAAGACAGAGCAAAATGGAAGGTTCCCAGAGGGTGTGTGACGTTCTCATCACCACCCCTTACTAAAAGGAAAGAGAGAGACGACATGGACGTAAATGCACAGCTCATCTCTGAGGTCACCAGACGTAGTCCCCGGGACACAGGCCACAGCACCCAGCTCAAAAGGCTTAGGTGTGGGCCGGGGAAAACCAATTACCATCAAGTTGATTCCAACTCACGGAGACCTCCGGTGTGTCAGGTTACAGCTGTGTCCGCAGGGTTTGCAATGGCTGCGTTTTGGAAGCTGACCACCAGGTTCCCTTCTGAGATGTCGGTGGTGGGTTTGAGCCTCCAGCTTTTGGGTTATCAGCCAAGCAATCACTTGTTTATATCACCCAGGGATAACATTACTAGTAAAGAGAGGTATAAAGGAATAGATATATAATTAAAAAAAGCAACAACCCTGCCAAGGAGACTTTCACAGCAACCCTCCACCCAGTTGTAAACTTTGCCTTGAGTCTTAAAAGGTGCTGACGTTAGCTTTTAAACAAGCCAATATTTTTACAGCGCAGGTTTGTGCCTGCTGTGTACCTGGGCACCTCTTCCGCACTTAATTGCCCCAAAGTGCACATGTTCTTGGGCTTTTATTTCTCCATGATGAAAGCAAACTGGATCCTTTAAATAACTTAGAAGTCTGTCTAGAGATGGGGAGTGCTTACTTTTGACTTAATAATTACAGCAGCTCACCTGTTTCTGTTTTCTGTCGACCAGCATGCGACATAATCGACAGCTAAGACTGGTTTAAACACGAGCGTTTGGGAAGCTTGGCTCTGGACATGTCACCGTCACAGCAGAGAAGGTGGCTGCCGTCAGACCCGTGTTAGTCTGGAAAACATCCTCCCTGCTCCTCTCTTTTTAACGTACAAATGTGTAACACCCCAAACTGCCTCTTAAACAAGAATTTTTAACTGTAACGGTGCAATCAAAATGACCACAGCCGTATTGTGAAAGGACAGTCTGGTGGTCTAGCAGTTAAGTGCTCGGCTGCTAACAGCACGGCCAGCAGCCTGAGTCCCGCCGGCGCTCCGGGGGGCTGTGGAGCGCTTCTGCACTGCTCCTGGGGTCACTGTGGATCGAAAATCCAGTGGCAAGGGTTTTTGTTTTTGTTTTTAAATATTGTGGAAGTGCTTTACTGCCTCTGGGCTGAAGACCCCAAAAAGGGATCTTTGTGGTAGTTTTTCCTTTTAATTGGTATCAGACAAAGATCTTTAAATGTATCACAATTGAGTTTTTTCCTTTCATAATGTGAATGGAGAGGCATAAAAGGCTCGTTAGGTTTGGTTTGGGCAGACAGAGATTCTGTCGTACAGCCTGGGGCCCCAGGGCTTGTGGCAAAGATGCCCAGGACAGCAGAGGACTTGTAACCCCTCAATCCGGGCTTCCTCTCAGGCAGCAAATGCCCATGGCTGCTATGCTCTGATGTGACTTCTACCATCAGAGCCTTTCCTGGGGACAGGTATTTCTAGGGTGGCTCAGGGTACCCCACATGTTAGGGAGCGGGGAGAACAGATTTAAGAGTTACTCAGGAAGCAGAGACTAGGCGGTGGGCTTGTGGGCTGCCGCTGTGTTAGGGGTGCCATCCCAGGGAGCACAGGTGAGGGCCTGGGGGAGGGGCTCCACGGGAGGGGGGAGCCGGTGCGGATGTGAGGGTGTGTTCTTCAGTCCAGACTCACTGCCTTCAAATTGATTCTGACTCTCAGCAACCTTACAGGACACAGCAGAACTGCCCCGTGCGGGGTTTGACAATTGAGTTGGCGAACTCATCCTAGAAAAGGTGCCACATAGTCACCTTCAAAGTACGCCTGTTGGGAAGCCATGCACCCATGCCAGCACCTAGTCCATCCTTGCAAGACATTTTGGAACTCTTTCTGGAATGGCCATCAGAGCTATCCTTGTATTAACCTTGATGTCCTGAATGTCATCAAAATATCATCCTTTCACTATTTCCTTTATCTTCAGGTAAAGAAAAAAGTTATTGGGGGCCAGATCAGGTGAGTAGGGAGGGTGCCCCAATACAGTGGTTTGTTTATTGGCTAAAAACTCCCTCACAGACAATGCTGTGTGAGCTGGTGCATTGTCGTGATTCAAGAGTCATGAGTTGTTGGTAAAAAGTTCAGGTCGTCACCACCTGTTTCATGCAGCCTTTTTGGCACTTCCAAATAGCAAACTTGGTTAACTGTCCAGTTGGTACAAATTCGTAATGAGCAATCCCTCTGATATCAAAAAAGGGTTAGCAACACTGTTTTGACTCTTGATTTGGACTGACAGAATATTTTTGGTCATAGAGAATTGAGGGACTTCCACTGCGCATTTTGACCCTTGTTTCAGAGTCATGTTAGTATACCCGTGTTTCATTACTAGGAATAACGCTGCCCGGAACATCATCTTGCCTCCCCAAAACATCTTGGCAAACTCCCTCTCCTTCACTTTTGTCCATTGGTGAGCTCCTTCAGGACCATTTTTGCACACAACTTTCTCAAGCCAAGATTCTCAGTTCAGATTTTCCTGTTTCTCTGTGTATGTTGACTGGGTCTGCTGTGCTTCTCACAGTCAGCCAATGATTTTGACGCACAAGTTGATGAATTTTTGCAGTGTTTTTTCTCAGTTCTTCTCATTACTAACTGCTCTGACCTCTTTTCATCAATGGCTTTTTCTCCTCCCTCAGAAAAACATTTGTTCGTACACTGCCATTTTCTTCATGGCATTATCCCCATAAACTTGGAATAACATGTCTCTGATTTAACTTCCACTCTTGCCAAGTTTAACATTTGCTTGTTATTCTAATTCAAGCTCCAAAATTCTCTCGATGGCACACAAAAACATGCAACAGAAATAATGAATGCCACTCAGCAAGACAATGCCGTATATTGACACAAGCACAGTGTGAACCCTGGTACACCACGGTTGTGAAGCCCAAGTTATTTGTATAGTACTGCCAATGTGTGAGCACGGGGACAAGTTTGCAAGGTAGCTGTCAGATCTCGTATGGTTTGCAAGGCTATGATTTTTGTGGAAGCTGCATCTTCCTCCTGAGGGGCTGCTGTGGGTTCACATCAGCAACCTTTCCGTTTGCAACCGGACCCTTTAACCACTGTGCCACCAGGGTGACCCAGATATCTCTATCTACTTATCTGTATATGAACAACAAAACCCATTGCTGTCTTGTCAATTCCAACTCGCAGTGATCCTACGGGACAGGCTGGACTCACCCCGCGGTTCTGAGGCTGGGGCCTTCAGTGGAGGAGACCGCCGTGGCTTTCTCTTGTGCAGTGGCTGGCGAGAAGGGACTGCTGAGCTTCCAGTCAGCAGCCTAGCACTTACCAGCTGTGCCACCTGGGACCCTTGTTCCTGAGTCAGTCCCCACAAAGGGCAACAGAGTACCCAATCCCCAAGGGACTGTCCTTTGAGAATTAGCACCATCTCCCTCTCAGGAAGACTTTGTAGGGGTAGACAGAGACAAATATGACTTGGCTTCTCCCCACTGGACGAAGGTTTGCCCACTTTCTAGAGCGAGGGACCCCCGCCGTGTCTGGACCTGGATCCTTCCCTGTGGAGTGGTTCTTCCAGTCTCTTCTCACTCCTGCTTCCAGTGGAGCTGGCTGTGATTTTGTTATTGATTTCTAGGAGGTCTTACTTATTCTAGCTTAAAATCTTCTCAGTCATGAATGTTACAATACCCTTTTCTACTTTGTGGCTTGGTGTTTCCCTCTTCTAAGAGTTTTTTTTTAAGGAATAAAAGTTCCTAATTTTAAAATAGTGTAAATTATTTTTTTTATTATAGTTAATGCTTTTAGTGGCTTTAAGAATCTTTCCCTACCCTGAAGTCATAAAGATACTCCCCTGTATTTCCAAAGGAAGCCTTCCCATGTAGATTTAACTGAAGTTGACGCCCTAAAGGGTCCAATGTTTGTGTGGGTGTCTCTGCAGCTGTCCTTCTGTATCTCTGTGTGTAAGAAGCCCAGAGAAACATGATCAGATCTGCATCCTGAAAACAGCCCTCTGTTTGGTGCTTGGTGGGCAGGTAGTGGGAAGATGGGTCAGAAAGCTATGGTGCCAGGAAAGGGCAGTGATGACAGTGGCTTTGATTGTCATGGTGAAGGTACAGGTGGCCAGAGACAGGTGGGTTCAGTGGATATTTAGGAGGTGAAATGACACGACTTGGTGAGGAACTAAACATGGGGGTGAGGAGGGGCTGAAGACCTCGCCTTGTGATGTTTGTCTCTGATGTTACCAACCAGCGCTTCCACTGGGATTATGTCTGTCACTGTCTTTCTTCAGAGTCTGTGGTTGGTACAAAGAGTTAACATGCTCAACTGCTGACCAGGAAGTTGGAGGTTCAAGTCCACTGAGAGGCAACTCTGGAAGGAAGGCCCAGAGATCTGTTCCCAGCAGCCGGCCACCGAGAGTCCTGTGGAGTGCCATTCTGCTCTGACAGGCACTGGGGTCTCCCGGAGCTAGGATCCGCTGACGGCGACTTTGTGTTTCTTTGTTCGGCTGCTGCTGCCTCCTCTCCTCCCAGGGCTCTGTCTTGTTTGAGGACATCCTTGGTTTCTGCTGCGGTTGTGGAGTGTTAGTTCTGTACCAGGAACCAAGGCGTTCTCCCAGGAGACCCTGGTGGGCAGTCAGTCACCACTACTTCTGCCTGGGCAGGGCTGTCGCACGCTGTGGGTCAGCACACCTATTGGCTTGGGGTGGCCCTGCGCTCTGGCTTGGGCCTCCTGTGGTGGGAGTAGATCACGAGACAGGGCAGGCCCACGCTGCAGGGACAGCTAAAGGGTGTGCTCTCCCCTGGGGCCTGAGAAAGATGGTTCCCTGCAGAGGGGGAACTCCAGAATAAGAAATACAGGTGTCAAATCCATTTACAGATGTCACACCAGTTGGGGCCTGGGTTCTGAGACATTTCGTTCCCAGGTAAACCCTAAATTTGAACTGATAATCCTATCAGTGATGGAACACAGTTATGTGTATTTACAGTGAAGGAACAAAGTAAATATTTTTGCACCTCATTATATACGGACAGATTCAGAACAGTAATAGTGGAGAAGGAACAGAGGCCTTGACGTCACGTTTAGTAAAGTCCCTCAGAGGTGATGTCCCCAGAAGCGTGTAGAGAAAGGTGGCGGGAAGCGTGGGGTTGCGAGGAGCTTCATTTAAACACAAGGCTCGCGCATTGATATTTTCATTGATTTATTTTCATGCCAATATGTTCTGATGTAAATATGGTGATCTATAGTGTATTGACCATAAAAATCAACATTATTTTTAAAGCTGACTCAGGGAAGTAAAACCTCATTCTCAGTGCTGCTGTATGTGGTATGTTATCCTGTGGAAGAACTAACCTCTTCTGTCCTGCTCCCGACTGAGCTAGAGGACAGTGAGGTGCTTTTGTGACCACGGGCACTTTGTGCCTGTTGTGTTTCCGGGCTGGTGTCCAGTTGTCGGTGGAATCAGTGCGCAGTGCCAAGTAACAAGGTCACGCAGACTCGACTTCCGCTCATGACAACCATGAGGGCTGGAGTGGCTCTGTGAGGTTTACAACTTTCACTGAGTGTTTTTTTGGAGACTAGGTGGCCAGGCCTTTCTTCTGAGGCACTTCTGAGTAAACTGGAACCTCCAGTCTTCGGGTGAGCAGCAGTGTGGTGACTCTTTGCACCACCCGGGGACTCTGGTGGGAAGACCCCTGCCTACCCAACACTTTAGGAAAGACGGCAGGACCGACAGCTAGCCAGGTTCCCTGTCGGATGCCAGTCAGCTGCTGGCTCACCTGTTACTCCTAGGTGGGAACTGAGAGGTCTGTGAGCTGTCCCAGGCGGGCTCCCGCGGAGCCTGCAGGTTGTGTCTTTGGTAAGTGGAGAAAACAGTGATGACCGCAGGAGTGACAAGCCAACGCAAAAGCAGACTCAGTGCCGTCGAGGTGACTCTGACGCACAGTGACCTCACAGGACACAGCAGAGCTGTCTCATCAGGTTTCCAAGGAGCAGGTGGCGGATTCATGCTGTTGACCTCCTGGTTAGCAGCCCTAACAGAGAGGAGCTGTAGGGAGAGTATCGACTGTGGGTGACCAGAGAGAAGAGACTCACTGACCACAACAGCGGTATGGCCTTTGGTGGAATCATTGCTGTGAAATCAGAACTGAGCCCGGCGGAACCGAACTGAGCAGCACAGACAAGAACCAGTTAGACCAGAGTGACTCCCACTTCCTCTAAAGGTTCAGAATGGTGCAGATTTGCGGAAAACAAGAGAATACCAAGAATGTTAGAGCTGGAGGGCGCTGGGGTACCAGGCAGGCTTAATCCCTTGACAGATGAAGAACTGTTAGCCTAAGCGGCCGGGCCGTTTGTCCAAGGCTGCACAGCTGGGCAGTGCTGAATGGGGCCTGGTGTCCAGACCTCTGCTCCTCTGCCCGGCACCCCCTAGCCCCTCTGGTTCACGAGAAGCCTGATTAGCAACGCTCATGCATCCAGATCGTCTTCGGGGCAGCTGGTTCTGGCTTCTGTGCATCACACACTGACCCTAGCAAGGCTCCCAGCAGTCTCCGTGATTTTGCTTCACCGGCCACGCCTGAACCAGGTAGATCTGGTTTCGAGCCCTTGTCTTGTCCTGAGCCCTGCGCCTGTTCTGGAACCAGCCACCTTGGTGAGGGGGACGGAATTCATTTGACTGCCCGGGGTCTAGGTCAGCTGGTCCTCCCTCAGCTCCTAAAGGATAACTGGCTTTATTCAAAGGACCTGAATTTCAAACAGGGAAGGGTGGTTCTCCTAAAGCACATTTGGGGTCTTGTCACCACAGAAAGGGTGAATACTACGCAACAAAACAACAGGTGCCAACATGAGCCTCTCTGACACCAGGCCCTCCTAACGTCCCTTCTCCCTCCCTCCTCCGTAGTCCCCTCTTCACCTCCGCCTCTGCCAGGCCGGCCCTCAGCTCCGGGCTTCCTCCTCCGTGCCGGTGCCTGCTCTGCGTGGACCTCGTCCAGACTGTCACACCCCAAGCACTCTGAGCCAGCAGGGCTGACGGCGTGGTGACCACCAAGCTCGTGGGACCTGTGGAGAAAGCACGAGTGGAAAGAAGACTGGTGCACATGTTCTTCAGGGGTGCGAATCCCTGGGCTGGTCCAGAGACAAGGGGCAAGGTGAGCGAACAGTCACAGTCAGCACTGCCAGGTGGGGTAAAGCCGTTTCAAGGTCCGATCTACACACGCGAGCTTGTCCGGTTCCCCGTCTGTGCCTCGGAAACCCCGCGGGCAGCTCTGCTCTGTGCCCGCAATCGCCGTGCGTCAGAACGGACTCCACAGCGGTGGCTTTGGTTTTCTTTTTGTTCACATTGTGAACCTGAATTTCTGTCTGGTTTGTTTGCTGGGAAGGTAAGGGAAGTTCCTGGGCTATAACGATTTTTCACTACAGGAGTTTATTGTAATCATCTACGGAATATTGTCTTTAACCCCAAGGTTATGGTTACTGCAAAGCTTGCTTTAAATACTTGTTTTGGGGAATTTCACTTATTCGCTGTCTATCTGCTGTGAGAAATTATATATTTCAGTAGATGTCTGGAGTGGAAGATCATGAGCCTGACAGTGAAGTTCATGGACTTGCTGCCCTGGGCTGATGCTGGCCGCGCTGTGACTCGGCCTGGCTCATAGCCACGCTGCAGCAGCGCCTCACAGCTGCGCTCACGTCGGTGGGGGGTGTCTTGCTGAGTGGCGCTCGTTATTGTTGTGTGTTTTTGTGTGTCGTCACAAGAAATGGCAGAGCCTGAATTACAGCAATGAACAAACATTAAATTTCTTGTTAAACTTGGCAAGAGTGGAAGTGCAGTCAGGGACACGTTAGCCCAAGCTTATGAGATAATGCCGTGAAGAAAACAGTAATGTACAAAGGGATTAAACGTTTTTCTGAGGGTAGAGGTAGCGTCACTGGTGAAGGGAGGTCAGGGCAGCCAGTAACAAGCAGAACTGATGAAACCATTGCAAAATCCATCAAGTTGTGTGTCAAAATTGTTGCTTGACTGTAAGAAGCATAGTAGACCAAATAAACAGGAAAATCTTAACTGAAGATCTTTACATGAGAAAAGTGTGTGCAAAAATGGTCCCGGAGGAGCTCACCAGGGGACAAAAGCAAAGGAGAGTCCAAGTTTGCCAAGGTCTTTTGGCGAGGCAAAACGATGTTCTGGGCCGTGTTACCACTGGTCATGAAACACGGGAGTACCAACACGACCCTGAAACAAAGCGTCAAAGTACACAGCAGAAGTCAGCCAATTCGCCACGACCAAAAAAGTTCTGTCAGTGCAAATCAAGAGTCAGAATGATGTTGCTAATCTTTTTTGATATCAGAGGGATTATTCATTATGAATCTGTACCAACTGCACAACAATTAACCAAGTTTAGTATTTGGAAGTGCTGAAAAGGCTGCATGAAACAGGCAAAAACAACCTGAACTTTTCACTAACAACTCACGGCTTTTACATCACAACAATGTTCCAGTTTGCACGGCACTGTCTGTGAGGGAGTTTTTAGACAGCAAATAAATCACTGTATTGGAACTCCCTCCCTAGTCACCTGGTCTGCCCCCAGTGACTTTTTTCTTTACTATAGAAGTTTATTGTAATCATCTATGGAATATAATCTTTAACCCCAAGGTTATGGTTACTGCAAAGCTTGTTTTAAATATTTGTTTCGGGGAATTTCACTTATTCACTGTCTATCTGATGTAAGGAATTATATATTTTAGAAGATGTCTGGACTGGAAGATTATGAGTTCTGACAATGAAGTTCGTGGACTTGCTGCCGTGGGCTCACATTGGCCGTGCTGTACAACAACTCGCTTAGGTTCCACAGAGGAAGGTGCCATGAAAGGAAGACATTCGGATGACATTCAGGACATCGAGGGTAATATGACGACAGCCCTGATGGCCATTCCAGAAAGAGTTCTGAAACTGCTTTGAAGGTGGACTAGGCGCTGACATCGGTGCCCAGCTTCCCAAGGGGAGGACTTGGAAGGTGACTGTAGTGATACTCAGCAGTGAGGTATGGAGCACTTAGAACAATTAAATTCGCAGACTTAATTGTGGGACCTCATGTCATCTACCACAGGAACTTCCCAACAACGACCTCATGTTTTATTGCTGAGGAGTCAGCGTAACTTCTAATATATGAAAATTAACGAAAAAAAGAATGACTATTTTTAACTGTTGGGATGAATTGGCGTTATGTTGTTCTCAGTTGCCATCAAGCCGGTTCTGACTCACGGTGACCCTACACTTCCAGAGCAGAATTGCCCTTCAGGCTGTGGCCTTGCAGAAGGAGATCACTGGGGCAGCTTTCCGAGGTGCCTCTGGGTGGGTTTGAACAGCCAGCCTTTCCACTGACAGTCAATCACTTACTCTGCTATGCAATGCAAGGCAAGGCAGGAAATGGAGAATAAGAGTCTTTGTTTCATGGGTAGTTTACCGTGTGACCTTGGTAAAGGTGTTTAGTATCTCTGTGTTCTATTTCTGCAAAATAAAAAGCTTACATTCGATGCTTTCCAGTTTGCTTAAAAATCACAAGTGTCTGAGACCCACCTTGTAACAGCTGGGTGATGAGTCTGATCACAGCGGCAGCAGCAGCAGGCATGTGAGGGCCCTGCTTGCCTGGCCTCGGCTGATAACCACAGGGTCAGTGGTTTAAATCCACCAGCTGCTCCTTGGAAATGCCATGGGGCAGTTCTACTCTGTCCTATGGGGTTGCTATGGATAGGAATCCACTCACCGGCAACAGGTTTCTGAAGACTTCTGGAAGGTACCATTCAGCGCTTTGTAGGCAGGCAGTGAGACAGGGCCTTTACCCTTAGCTGACGTGACAGGATGGATCTGGGGCTGCATTTCTGTCCATGGAAGTCCTGCCCCTCACCACATGGACTGCTGTTCAGTTTAGGATTTTCTGTTCTCAGTTTGCAGAGCCAGAGGGCAGATTCTGGCAAGGAGGCCACTGGACCAGTGTCAGTGAGCGATGATAAAGATTAAAAAGACAAAAAGAAAAAGCTCAGTAGCCAGAGGTGAGTGGGAGGCCTGACTCCAGCCTGGCCCTAAATTGTCAGTTTTTGGAAAGGAAACAAACAAAAAAAGAAATTAAGTCAGAATCGGAGACTCTCATCCTTGGGCAGCTGATTCTGTATGATTCTTGATGTGGAATGAGCCTCTGGGGTACGGGAAGCTTGCCTGGTGAGATGTCCCCGGAGCCTGCCAGTTTCTTTGTTCTCAGGACGTCTGTCCCTGCCGTCCTCCGCTACTTAGCTCTACGCAGCAGGCACTGTAGACTGGAAATATTCAGCTCTTTGAATCAGAGTTTTGACTCAGCTCAGACCCCGTGGAGCTTCAGCCACTGACTTAAAAACTTGATCAGGTTCGGGCCTGACCTCTACCTGCCCATTCTTAACCTTAACCGTAATATTGTCATTTAATAGAATCTAGACGGTTTCATCCTGAAACTGTGACTTTGAACCATTTCCTGTAACCGTAGTTTATCCTTGTTGTTACCCCTCCAGGGGTTAGAACATTCGTTT
This sequence comes from Heterohyrax brucei, assembly GCA_028571685.1. Classification (NCBI taxonomy): domain Eukaryota; kingdom Metazoa; phylum Chordata; class Mammalia; order Hyracoidea; family Procaviidae; genus Heterohyrax; species Heterohyrax brucei. The sequence goes on from CM053163.1 coordinate 72,544,032, forward strand.
GGCCTAACAGGATACACTCCCCAACACGTTAAAATATTTTACGTGCCTATTGTCCCTCAGGGAGACTCTCCCACGTGTGCACCAGGAGATCCATGAAGGAGCACGGGATGCTGGTTGCAGCACCGTGATTAAAGAGAAGGGAGGGAGGAGGGAGTGCCGGCGTGTTCCCTAATCACTTAGTCAATAAACACACAGTCACGCGGGGCCCTGGCGGCCCAGTGGGTAAGAGCTTGACTGCTAAGCAGAAGGTCGCCGGTGTGAATCCGCCACGTGCTCACTGGAAGCTCTGTGGCGCAGTCCCACTCTGTCCTACACGGTGTTACGAGTTGGACTTGACAGCAACAGCCTTGGTTTTCCTTCGTAGTCATACGATACCCATGCAGGAGCTCGAATCAGCGACCCAGAGCCACAGATATTAACAGGAATGTGGCTCCAAGTATGTTGGGTCAGGAAAGACAAGTTGAATAATTTTCATACAGTTTGAAGCTGGTTACTTAAAGTTCAAAACATACAATGCAGGACTAAATGTTACGTATTTGTAATAAAAGTGGCAATAATTGTGCTGGAAGGACACAAACAATCTGGGAGTTAGGGTTACCTCTGGGGATTGGGAAAAAAAGCTTGTTTCCATTGAGTCAGTTCCAACTCATAGCAACCCTATAGGGCAGAGTACAGGGGAAGAAATTCATGGGAGAATTAATTTATATCTATAATATTTTATTTCTTCAAGCAGACACCATCAACAAAACAAGTGTAAAACTTTAATCTTAGTTAAGTGTTGTGGTGGCATGCATAAGGATATTTGTTATTTTCTTCATGCTTTTTGGTAATTATTTAATAATGAAACAGTCACTTCCCCTTCTTCATGATCCCCTTGTTCTCGTACCAACCTCAGAGATGGAGCAGTGTTGCGTGTGACTGCGTGTACTTCCCGGGGTTTTGAGATGGTGACCTCTCCTTTCTTAAGACGTCGCCGCAGGCTGAGATTGAAGACAGGCGTTGGTGCTGGCGCTGTCTCTCGGGGCCCTTTCCTTCTGACTGTGCGTCCCGCCCGGGGGCTTTCCCTGCTCCTGCCGCTTCCATGGCCCACCAGTGCCTCCTGTCCTCAGAGCCAGAGTCCCAGGCCTCCCGGTGGCCGGCTGCTCTCAGCACCCAGCCCCAGGCTCCCCACACCCGCGGGATTTCTCTCCTCTCCCACCTTTTCCTGGGGTGCATCACGGCCCCGGGCCTCAGCCTGCCTCAGGCTTAGCCTCCCTCCAGAGCCAAGTTTGCGCATGTCTTCGAGGACATCTCCTTCAAGGCCGTCTTTCCCACCCCTGTGTGGGGGTCTGTGCTGGCCTCCTCTGTTGGGTCCCTGTTGTTGAAAATATTCCTGGGACATGCAGTCAATATTTGTCTGCTAATCAATACTTACCTGCTAACGCTTGCTGGCTGAAAGTTGTAGACATGACATGAACTCAGGTCACTTTCTCTAGAGCCTACCCACCACCTTCATGGAGACAGGGGTCTGCTCACTTTTGCTCCATTTTCGTCGTACAGAAGACAATCATGGCATAAAGTTAAGTAGAATTATCTTACCAGATTAACAGAAATTCCTGCCATGTTCTTTAGATACATATAAATTTAGTAATAGTGCTGGGAAGGGTGTATTGCCTCATGAATTAAGTATTTTTAGGTCAGCTACCTGTAAAATAGATTGTCTGGCCTCACGTTCAGGAGCATATATTGGTAATAAAAATTACCAAGAATTTCTGCTGCGTTGGCAAGCCCCCTGCGAGGGAAAGGAGTCAAAGTGATACACCCCAATGAAGAAGAAGCCTGTCCATGGCAGGCTTGTTTTAAACCAGAGTTTAATTATTAATGATAAATTTCGCTAGTTCTGTTTATGTCAGGCTGTTTGCTGTGGTGGCTTCACAGGATGGTACTGGACAAGTCCTCTGAGTTTAACAGCCCAAGTGAAAATGTCATAGCTTCTCTCTTGCTTTTGTGTAAGTGGCTGAAGGTCTGCAAATCTTCATAGGACTTGTCCATCTAATGACATGTTACTAGCTTGGCAGCCGGTGGCTTTGGATGGCAGGCCTGGCAGGAGGGGGCCTTCGTAAATTACACACGCCTGACAGGTAGCTGGTACAGCTTTCAAGTGCTGTACTCCTCAGAGTCAAGTCCACTCTGTGGAGATAATTAAAGAAAATCAATATGTGTTGATCGATAGATATCTGAGTGGGAAACACGTTTTCCACACTGCCTTAGACAACGGGGTGCCCGAGCTGCCTTCGGGACCCCCGTCCTCCAGAGAGGCCCGAGGAGGGGGGCGCGGGAGAGTCCATGTGCTGGGTGCGGCGTGCTGCGAGGGGACTTCTCCCCTCGGCCCGGCTGACCCCCGCTGACCCCGGCTGACCGCGCTCCCCCGGGGCGGAGGGCGGGAGGGCAGTTGATGTGACCTCGCTGCTTGTCCCCTCCCCAGATGAGAGAGGATGGCGCTACAGCTGGCTCCTCTGGGGCCTGGGAGGCGTAATGCATCAGGGCTGGCAAAGCACGAGGAAGACGAGAAGCGCTGTGCCCGCTCTCAGCAGCTTTATCGATTCATTTTTTCCTTGTGGTTAATATTCAGCTCCTCACGTATCAGATGATGGCTCGGCGTCGCAGAAACAGCCAGGAGTCACTGGGAGAAGGGACGTGGCCTGTGTTTTCCCTCAGGAAAATGGATGTTTGTCAAGTGCCGTCAGTTTCCCTGAAAAACATTAGTATACGATTTAAACTGATTATAGGGTTATTGCATTTCTACTGCCTTATCAGAGTATTTTCCTTCATGCTGGTTTGTTTATTCAGTAACTATCTGAGATTTTATTGAGCCCAGTAAATGTTTATGCTACAGAAGGCAGAGATGGTAAAAACTGCTTATTCAGGGTGTGGAACACTGTTCGTTAAATTATAGGGGGGATGTATATGTGGTCCGACCAGTCCGCGAACTTCATTGTTCTGAGCTCTACAGACCTCACTGCTGAATGTCACTACAGCCACCTTCCAAGTCCTCCCCTTGGGAAGCTCGGCACCAATGCCAGTGCCTAGTCCACCCCTCAAAGCAATTGTCGAAGCCTTTCTGGAATGGCCATTGCTCACGGTGGCAAGTTGGTAAACTTAATTATCTAGTCTGTGAGGGAGTTTTTAGCCAGTAAACAAATCACTGTATTGGAACACCCTCCCTACTCACCTGATCTGGCCCCCAGTGACTTTTTTCTTTACCTGAAGATAAAGGAAATATTGAAAGGAAGACATTTGGATGACATTCAGGACAGCAAGGGTCATATGATAACAGCTCTGATGGCCATTCCGGAAAAGGAATCCCAAAACTTCTTTGAAGGGTGGACTAGGCGCGGGTGTCGGTGCACAGCTTTCCAAGGGGAGTGCTGCGAAAGTGACCGTAGTGATACCCAGCAATGAGGTATGGATGAGTTCAAGAACTTAATTGGCAATCCTTGTATGTATGTGTATATTTATGTATCTGTATATATAATAATATACATACAAACACATGGATATAGAGTCATATGCACACATATATAATCTAGTATGCATATCTGTCTAAATTATGATGTTAGATAATAATACTAACTACCTCATAGTTGCTATATGTGATACCATGTAATCACCATAACACAGTAAATACATTAGGACATTTAACTAATTTACCATTTAAAAAAAGATTTCAGGAATTACATCCTGAAATTGCTTTCAACTGGTGTTGTATAAGTATGTGAGGACTCCGGAGCATCTAATTTAGCACCATACTTTAAAAAAACCCTGAGATGACAAAATCAGCTTGACCTTCTGGTGTATTATTATCAGCCCTGGTTCTGGATCCCTCCTTCATGTTTCCGTCTTCCAAACACACCCTCAAAAGACAGGAGATTCAACACCACTATTCACTGTGAAAAAGAAGGGGTGAGGCTGTATAGACCGTGTCAAAGGTGAAGACTGTTCGGGGGTGCAGAGGGTCTGGTTTGTTTTTTTAAAAAATTCTGTTCCTAATAGTATGAAGTCCATGGATTTGAAAAAATCCTTACGCTTGTGTGATACATCCCAGGGGAAATGTCAGTTTCATTTGTCTCACGGTCATACTGTTGATGTATAGCTAGGCCTCATATAAAAACAGATAGTCCCCATATACAACATGAGGGCATTAGGGATTTGGGTGTCTCACCAGCATCAGGTACCATTTCATTCCCACTAGTATGGCTATGATAAAAACAAAATAAAAACAAGAAAATAACAAATGTCAGGAGGATGTGGAGAAACTGGAACTCTTACCCCCTGTTGAAGGAGGAAGTCTGAGCTGCCCTGAAGCCACTGGCAAAGAACAAGTGTCTGGGAACCGACTCCACACAAACCGAGATGTCCCAACTAAAGGGCGCAGCGCTGGAAGCGCTCACTTGTCTAAGCCCCAAATTTGGAAAGCGGCTACATGGCCAACTGACTAGAGGAGACACATGTCTGTTTCCTTTCCAAAGAAAGATAAGCCAACCAAATGTGGAAATCATTAGACAATACTGTTCTTATCACACGCAGGTAAAAGTTTGCTGAAGATGGCACACTGACAGGAAGGTGCCACAATCTCAAGCTGTACTTAGAAGAGGGTGCGCAGTGATGGGCACCACTGTGGGTATCAGGCAGATTTGGGCTGCAAGCAGAGAAAACCATAAAGATGCTTACCTGTGTTTTATTGACTGTGCAAAGGCATTAGACTGTGTGGCCATAACAGATTATGGATAACTTGCAAGTAATAAGAATTCCAGAAGACTAAACTGTGCTCATGAGAAACCTGTGGATTGAGAGGCAGCTGTGTGAACAGAACAAGAGGATACCTTGTGGTTTGAAATCAGGAAAGGGATGCATCAAGGTTGCATCTGTTCATCACATTTTTACAGTCTGTTTGCTGACCAAATAATCTAAGAAGTTGGACTACATGAAGAAGAAAAGGGCATCAGGGTTGGAGGAAGACTCATTAACAGTCTGGGTTTTACAGGTGCCACAGTCTTGCTTGCTGTGAGAGAAGAGACTTGCAACAAGCACCGGTGAAAATCTCTGACCACAGCTTTCAGTGTGATTACATCTCGACATAAAGAAAACAAAGATCCTCACAACTGGACCAGTAAGCAACATTTTGATAGAAAGAAGAAATGCTGAAGTTGTCATGGATTTCATTTTACTTCAGTCTATAATCAAAGTTCACAGCAGCAGCAGGCAAGAAATCAAACGACATATTGCATTAGGCAAATCAGTTGTAAAAGACCTCTTTAAAGTGTTGAGAAGCAAAGATGTCACTTGGAGGACTAAGGTGTACCTGTCCCCAAGCCGTGGCACTTCCATTCACATTGTACACAATGACATTTTCAATTGCTTCACGTGCATGTGACAGGTGGATAAGGAAGACCACAGAAGACTTGATGTCTTTGAGCTACGGTGTTGGCAAAGAAGATTCACCACACAGTGGGCTGCCAGGAGAATGCCCAGGTCTGTCTTGGAAGGACAGCCAGAGTGCTCCTTGGAACCAAAGATGGCAAAACCTTGTCTCATAAACTTGGGACATGTTATCAGGAAGGACGAGTCCCTGAAGAAGGACATCGCACTTGGCAGGGTAGAGGGCCGGAGAAACAGAGGAGGACCCACAAGGAGATGGGGTCACACGGTGGCTGCAACAAGGGTCTCAGACAGCGTTGGTTTCAGACAGGCAGACACCTGGGAAGTGCTTTTGTCTGTTGCACATCAGGTCTCTGCGAGTCAGAACTGTCTTGGCGGCACCTAACAGCAACCACCCATCACCACAGTGGTGCAACCATTGTGGAAAACAGTGTGGTTGTTCCTCGAAGAACTACAGATCCGGATAGCCTATGACCCCACAATTCCACTCTTGGATATATATCCCCAAAATCCATACCCCCCCAAAACTGCAAAGCAGAGTCTCAGTCAGGGACTTGGGCACCAGTGTTCAGTGCAGCACAATTCACAGTTGTCAAAAAGTGGGAACAACCTAAATGTCCATCAACAGGCAAATGAATAAACAAAGTGTGGATGGAGCTGGGAGACACTGAGTGAAATGAATTAATCATGAGAAGACGAATACTGTAGAACGTCACTTACTGTAAAAGGCAAGGAAAGGACAATGCCTAGAGAACAAAGTTTTTAGTGGTTATCAGCGGTGGTAGGGAGAGGGAAAAGATAGGGAGAGGGAAAAGGGAGTGTCCTAGTCATCTAGTGTTGCTACAACAGAAATCCCACAAGTGGATGGCTTTAAGAAAGTGAAATACATTCTCTCACAGTTTAGGAGGCTGGAAGCCTGAATTCAGTGTGCCAGCTCTGGGGGAAGCCTTTCTCTTTCTCTTCGCTTGGGGAAGGTCCTTGTCATCAATCTTGCCCCAAAGTATTCCCTGAAGCCTTCTTAAAACCAAGTAATAGTTTAGCTTAACTGCTCAAAAATCTGTGCCTTGAGAATTATGGTTTCTATATGAGATTAAACTGAGAACAGCAACTTGAAAGATTAGATGAAACCAAACCATACCTGTGGCTGCTGAGCCAATCTCAACGGACAGTAACCCTACAGGACAGAAGGGAATGGCCTCATAGGGCTTTCAGAGAGAAGCTGGTGAATTCAAACTGTCGGCCTTTGGGTTAGTAGCTGAGCAGGGCCCCGGAACTTGAGGGACGCTGTGTTCATTTTAAAGGGGAAACAACAAATCTGAAAAGGGGGTGACAGTGGTTGCCTCACAACGCCCAACCTGAAGAACGTAACCAAAGTCAATAAATGGTGTGTGGAGAGACTGTTGGCTTGGTGTTCACTTTGCTATGTATGGTCTCAACAACAGCAAAACAAAACTGAAAAAAAAAAACCCACTTTATTTCACATTTTTACTCATGGATTCTTTTCCTAAATCGTTCAGCGGAAGTTTGGTGCGTACGAGATGCTCTGAGACGGACGGGCGCGCAGGAGACAGCAGTGACTCTGAAGGAACTGGTGATCTTGCTGAGATAAAGCCACGGCCCCAGAAACCAGAGCGTAACCAAATTGTTAGGGACAGACGCAGGCAGTTGCTCCCCAGCATCTGTCTCCCCCTTCCTCCTCAGTGACAGGTTTTAGGCAGGTACAGGACAGCCCAGAATAAAGACAGGTTTCGCAGCTTCCCTTGTAGGACCCCTTGTTGCTCAGTGGTTAGACCAGTGGCTGCTAACTGGAAGACCAACGGTTCAAACCCCCAGCTGCCCCACAGGAGAAAAGTCCGGGTGACCAGCTCCCGTAAGGACAGCCTAGGGAACCCTGCAGGGCGGTTCTGTGCGGTCCCCTGGGTGGCCATGAATTGGAATTGACTGGATGGCAGGCAATGACAGTAACAGTTTGTAGCTGGAGATGGCAGCACCTAGTCTGGACTGCACCACGTCGGAGGGGTGTCCCGAGAACCCCCTTCGAGGTCGGAGGGCACCTCCTTTTGTCCTTCTTTTTCATCTCTTCTTGCTCATTGGATGTGGGTGCGAGAATCAGAGTAAGCTGTCCCCTCAGCGCCCCGACCCCCGGCCCTGGAAGCTCTCACTCACCCGAGTAGCCCAAGACCTGGTACCTAGGGGTGTACCGGGAACTTCGGGTCAGCCCAACTGGATTCAACCACGGTGTCTCTAGGCTGTTCGGGAGAAGGCAGCTGCTAATTAAAAGGTTGGCATTTCAAACTCACCAGCTGCCCCACGTGGCCTTCCACTTCCAGAAAGGCTTCTGGCCCTGGAAACCCTATGGCTGGTTCTGCTCCACCCTATAGGGTCTCCATGGGTCGGGACAGACTTGACATCAACGGGTTTGTTGGGTTACAAAGGGAGAACACGATTCAACCCACAACCATTGAAGGCCATTGCCGTGGAGCCGGTGCCGACTCATCGCGACCCTGTAGGGCAGAGTAGAACTGCCCCACAGAAATTCCAAGGAGCTCTAAACCACCAGACCCCCAGAGCCCTGACCCCTAACAGAGGGATCTTTTTACTCTCTTGGAGAACTCTGTGTCTTCCCCACCATGAACGTTGTCATAGTAACAACATAGTGGCTTTACATTTTTTTAAACTGCCTTATAAGTCATTCTGTGAAACCCTACCGTGAGTCAGTGAGATGGGGATCATCACTGGCCCGTTTTACAGCGGAGACGGGAGGAGGCTGGAGCCCCTGCCCGGGGTCTCGGTCACCGAGGCCCCGACCTCCGACGCGCAGGGTTTTGTTTACCGCCCTGGTGCGGGGCCGCCGTTTAAGCCTCGGGGTTTCTGTCTGAACCGAAGCGTCTCCAGGCTGCAGCTTGTCACACACACGCAGCAGCCTGACTGCTGCGTTCACCTGTCACCAACAGGCCATCAACACAACCCAATTTAGGAAAATCCCCACGCTACTTACACCTGGAAATTCATCAATTTAAACTCTCTGCATCTTGAGCTATTAAATATTAAACATAAATAATTTTAAGCAGACCAAGGACTTCAGCCTTTCCACATCTTCAGAAATTTGCAGGCTGCCCATTATCATTCTGCTCCCGTCTGCTCCCCGTTATGCGCTTAGAAGCTGAATTTAAGTTCATACCTGTTACCATGTACTCACACCTTAAACAATAATAACCCAAATACAGGCTTGATATACTAGCTCTATTTATTCAGCGTCCATGAAAATAAATATACAACTAGGGCTTTTCAGTTTAACATTTGTTTATGCCCCCAAATTTCAGAATGTTTGCCATCCCTGGGGGGCGGCTTCTGCCAGGGAGCCAGGCAGACGGCAGCCCTTCATTGCGGGTCACCAGTGTGCCTCGCAGGCGCAGTGTTTGGAATTGATAACGTTTAACGTGATAGGCCTGGGACGAAGTCACAGGGAACTCGGCAGCATCTGTCTGTTCTCACAATCTATTGGGTTTTCTTAGGGCTTCGGGTGAGGATGGAAAGAGTTAGTGCATTGGCAGAGACGGGGCACGCCAGGCAGAGGTGACGCCTCACATCTTTCCAGGGTGAGGACCTCATGGGGACCCTTTCCTAAGGCTCAGAGCTGCATTCTGTACCAGGCTTTGTGAAGAAGCCTAAACTCAGCCCTGGATGAAAATTCCCATCTGCCAGAGGTCACCATGGTAACTGTCTGATGACCACACATCTTCTCCAGTCCAAGATGCTAACTGGATTGGTTTGACTCGGCAGGCAAACAGTCCCCAGGTCTTGAATATTGAGTTGAAACGTACTTGTGGCATTAATCATTTATTTTATTTTACGTATTTAGATTTGTAGCTATTTGAACTCAATTAAGCAAGTTTATGCATGTCATAAACTAGCTGTTAATATGAACAAAAGGTCCTGATCTTTTTTTAAAAAAATGAATCTGAAGTATTGAGAACACTTTGTTATGTTTATTTCTGAAAAATCTGCACAAGGAAAGCAACACTCAGATCAGCAGGGGTTCTAGTCATTTCTGGACTAGCAGTTCTTTCCAGACACCAGCTTTGTTAAACGCTCTGTCTGTTGGCTCAGAGAGCTAGGCAGGGGCGCTTCCAGGATTCAGGTCCAGGAAAAACAGGAGCTCAGGATGCCCACCGGGCAAGTTAAAGAGAAGAATCTGACAGCTCAGCTTGTTTTTCTGATCAGTCTGGTACTTGGAAGACTGGCGGACAATCACTATATGGCATTCCTTAAGGCATGTTTTGAAAACCTTATACTGTTACTTACTGTACCCCTTCTAATAACCATTGTGGTCTTCTGAAAAATAATTCTTCATTTGAAAGTGATTCTATTTCTTAAATGTATGCGTTCAGTCCAGAATCGCTCTCAGAGGATATGCTGCCCATATAAATTCCAGGCTGCAGACAGGACTCAGATTAATAGACCACAGAGGGCTGTTTTTGTAGAGCATTTCACTGCTTGGTATTGTGATTCCTAACTTGCATTAATAATCATATCCTGCCAGGTCCAGCATGCACACGGCATGTTGTCATTCTGCAGAGTGTGGTTGCGTACAGGATTGTGTATGTTCCCGACAGCAACTCCAGGAGGGTAAGTCAGAGTGTTCTCAGGGATGCTGAAGTGTTGGCCCTGACGCTCTTTGCTGGTGACGAGGACCTGGCAATGTGCGCGAAGAAACAGGTGCTCTAGAAACCAGACGTTCTCCTTGCTGTATCTTCGACCGGTGTCACAGCAGGCGTTCAGCTCAGTTTGCGGCACGCTGGTTCCCAGAGAGAGACCACATCTTATCATTTCTTTGACCTGGTAGGAGGCAGAGAGAGCAAAAACTATGAGCACCTTCTGGGAGAAAAGCGGCAAGACCGAGGGAGAAGACCACCCCCCGCTTGCCGGCAGCGGCAGTGAGCCTTCAGCTCCCTGGGTGAATGCCTTTCCGTACCCCTGTCTAAAATGTGTCATTTATGTTAACAGACGGAGAATCAAGTCAGCACGCAGATATTGTCAGAGGAGACAGACTATTGTGTGATACCAAAACCGCCAAACTGGTGGCTGCGGAGTCAGCTGGGACACACGGTGACACCGTAGGATGGGCTAGAACTGCCCCACAGGGTGTCCGGTGAGCGGCTGGTGGACTCAGACTGCCGGCTTTTGGTTAGCGGCCCAAGTCGTAACCACCACCCCACCACAGCTCCTTTGTAGCCAGTTGTAATGACTAAATCTTGGTTTATGTATTATTGATGGAGTATTTTTGACTTTCCTCTTTTACCGACAGCAGCACAGGAAACCAGTGATAACAAATCACCCGCCTGAAGCTGCTTGACGGTCACCATGGAGCAGTGAACCCAGGATTTCTGAATCCTAGAATCTCTGCTGAGAAAGACTTAAATAATTTATCATAATGATTCTTTTCACAGGACGCAGCTCCAGGATTAAATGCTAATTTTATTTGACTTACATAAAGCAAAATTATGATGGCAGTTACTTTTAAAGAGCTCTCTGCGTTTGCCAGGAGTATCTGAATTCACGGTAAATCGAAGGCTGGTAATGGGGCCCATCTGATTTATTGTTGGTGCATCTGGCAATTAGCCATTCTGCACAGAGTCTTCTGTTTGGCCATCACTTTTGCACTGTGAGTGCCAGCTCAGGGTGGGCACCTCGAGCCAGTGGGCAGTCTGGCTGCCAGCCTAATAGGGCCCTGCGCCATCTTCAGGGTGAATGACGACCTGTGTTGAAGGCTGTTTGGACACCCTTATTACCTCTTGGAGGGCAAGCACTGCAGACATAAATGAAAGAGCTTGCGTCCTCGAACCACTGAAGATCTGGACTCAGCAGGTAGCCGTCATGTTATATGAATCTCTTTGGATATTTCTCTCACTATTTTTTAGATTATACAGTTGCTTTGAGCTTCCCTGGCACTTACAGCCTGAGTCACCCTGCGTAAACACGCACACAGCAAGTTACGGCCGATCGTGTGCACTCGCAGGTGTTGCTCTGGGGGCCTTGTTTGCCCTCAAGGGAAATATTTTTTTTGCTCAGTCTGCAAAACATTGTGCTAAAAATTGGAGAGTGATGTGGATTATAAGGTGAAATGGCTAGACCGCAGGGGCCAGCCTCGTAAATAAAGCAGCTGAAGCTGGGCTTGGCCACTGGAGATGGAGCCTCTGTTTTTTTTTTTTTTTAATGACTCAGTGCATTTCACATCTGTATAGTCTCAACTCCCAAAGTTCCTGAAACTATATTCAAGACATCATTCTACAGTGTTTTTGAAAAGTTGCTAATACTTTTGAGTTTTATTTACCTGGACACGCAGTTGTGAAAGTAAACTTACGAGAAGTCTCAGAGAGAAAGCCATTAATGAGTGTGTGACAGCTTGATCACTTCCAGTTTAATCAGACTGCCTCTGTCCCTCCCATATTCTGGCCATCCAAGTGACCTCTGTTTCTCAAGTCTGTTTTCCTCACTGTTGACAATTCTAGGAGCTCCCTGACAGCATCCCGATAAATCATCCTTTGCTTACGTATGTTGTATGTAAACAAAAGACCTCAAAGTTTAACTATAAAAAAAAAAAACCCAAACCATTGCCATCGACTCAGTTCTGACTCCTAGAGACCCTGTAGGACAGAGTAGAACCGCCCCACAGAGTTTCCAAGGAGCACCTGGAGGGTTTCAGTTGACAACTTTCTGGTGAGTAGTTGTAGCACCCAACCCCTGGGCCACTGAGATTCTGTACACCCACAGTGTACAGAGGACTTCTGACTGGGACTGGGAATGTTTGGTCCACTCATTTGTTCTCTAAATGCTTATTCGCTAAATGCCCATTTACTATGTACTGGGTACCCTTCTCATACATGAGAAGAGTCGGCGCTTTCTTGAAATCGGCATCCTCGGGGCAGACAGGCAAGGCACAAGGTAACCAAGTTAATGGCTCCTCGGCTCTACTTTAGGAAGAGAGGAATAACAGGCATGTGTGAAACACTTCCCTTTTTAGGGTTCTCACAGCACGTTAGCCTGTTTGGGGCTGGGTGACGGGATGGAGTGCCCTAGACTGAGGTTCTGTCCTCTCTCGGACCTTGCTCTCACACACTTCTGCAGAACTCTCCCAGGCGCTTTGCCCGGCGTCCGAGCAAAGCGGAGGAGCTCTCCAGCTGAGTGAGAAGTGTCTGCTGAGAGCAGAGAACTGGCCAAAGAAGGACTTGGGTTAGACGTGGAAATGGCAGGCACTGAGCAAGGGTCATAGCCTGGGAGGGAGACAGGGTCTTCCTTTTGGAGCGTTTCTTGGGTTTGGGTTGGTAGAAGATGGGCAGTAAAACTGAGAAAGAAAAGCTGGGCTGGAGCCAGGAGCTGGGAGCCGGGAGCCGGGAGCCAGAAGCAAGGATAGGAGCTGGCATGTGATGGGGAAGTGGAGTCTAGATCACAAAAGCAAGGAAGCAGTCACAGGATTTGTGTGAGATGGAGCTAGGTAGGGACTCTCAGAATCTGGTCCCAGCTGCTTCCCCAGGAATAAGCACCTGCTACCACTTACCAAGGGGATTCCACGAGGGATGGACACCCAGAAAGGGAATCCTGATTTGTTGGGGAGCTCAGGAAAACTGAAGGAGCCCGGGATGCACCCTAGAGAGGGCTCCTTCGAGGGCACTCGAAGCCGACGTCTGCACCTGAGGTCTGACGGTGAGTGGTGACCTTCCCAAGCCTTTCAGAGAAGGGAAAAAGCAGAGAGAAGGTGGAGGGACGCAAAAGCCAGCATGATGAGTCTGGAAAGCAGAGGATGCCACAGAGGACAGAGATGACAAGGGGCAACTTCCACCACCCCTAGAGGTCCTGGACAGGTGTTCTGGCATCTACAAAGGAGGAAGCTGGGGTTTCAGGGAAAGAGGGAAGTTAGAAGCATATCAAGAAGCTGTCCTCCTGTGTCCCCAACACCAGCTGTCACCAGGTGGATTTGAACTTGTGGCAGCTCTGTGTGTGTCAGAGTAGAACTGTGCTCTTTAGAGTCCCCAGTGGCCGCTTTTTTCAGAAGTTGGTCAGCAGGCCTTTCTCCTAAGATACCTGTGGGCAGTCTTGAACCACCAACCTTTCAGCTAGTAGGTGCACACGTCAACCAGCTGTACCACCCCTGGACTCCATCTTGGGTGTAGAGGTCGCCAATAGGACCAAACTGTGAAGTGTAAGGCCAGGACGTGGCCCCTGGTGGAACTGCACTGGGTGGCCAGCCATCCTTCCTTGTAGTGGTCAGAGGTCCAGGAAGGGGGGAAGGGCGTGGTCAGGCGCGGACTCAGCAGCGGTGAGCTGCGCACTGGCCTGCAGAGGAGGACAGACCCGGGCTTCCCGCGGTACACGCTGATCTGCAGTGCACGACTGGGTGGTTGCACTGCCGATCGGCCCGTGAGCACCAGTGAGCCCACGTGTGCCCCGCTGCCCGGGCGGTCCGCCCCCGGCGCAGGTGCTGGGTCCACGTGAGGTGGGAGACCAGGCGCGGCACGGAGCCCGACTTCACCAGCAGGCGAGCGGAGGGCCCCGGCCTCAGGCCTAGCCCGTGACCTGTTGAGGGGTAGGAAGAGCCAGCGATTGCTCTTCCTTTGCCAGCAGTCAAAGCCTGGAGGCCTGGAAGGCCAGCGACGACAGAATACGAACGCAGGTCTTGAGGGTCTAGGAGCTGTCAGTGCGCCCCTTACTCTCCGGTGTGTCTGCAGAACAACACTCGGAGGGAAGAAGGAGGATGGAGACTGTCCTCTCCACTGAGCTGAGAGGCGGACGCCCGCACGTGCGTCTGATGCTTTATTCTAAAGGCCTAGACAGCGCGGAGCTCGTTCAGGAGTAAATACGCAAGAGGATCAGGAAACCAGAAACTGTACATGTAACTCAATAGGAAGGCCCTCCCGGCGCAGGGAAGCCCTGGCGGTATGCCGGGTAAGTGCCACGCTGCTCACCGAAAGGGTGGAGCTGGAATCCAACAGGTGCTCCTTAGAAGTTCTCTGGAGCAGTTCTACTCTGCCCAGCAGGGTTGCTCTAGGGTGGCTGTGAGTCAGAGCTGACTCAGAGGCGGTGGGTTTGGCTTGGCCGGTGGGTGTGTCAACTGGAGAGTGAAGATTCAGTGGACACATGACAGTTGCGTCAGTTTTGGACTTGTCATTGTGACTAACTGATGAACTAACGTTGAAACTGATTCCAACACACAGCAACCCTGTAGGACAGCGTAGAGCTGTTCCGCATAGTTTCCAAAGAGGATTTGAATTCTGACCTCTCAGCAGCTGTAGCTCTCAACTGCTGCGCCAGAGAGAACATATGGACCGATAACTCCATGGGCAGTTTTACTCTGACCTATAGCGCTGTTGCTGAACTGAAGCAAGTTCGTTCTGCACGTCACTGTAGCCAAAAATTCAGAGATGGCAAAGAGTTCAAGGGGCGCTTCACTAGCAGACAAGGCGTGCAAGCTCGGGGGACAGAGAGCGGGCAAAACTGTCCTGCTTGGGTTACATTTTCAGCAGTTTTTATAGTCACATTTCAAAGGCATTGGCATCTAAAGATTGTCACAGAACAATATCAGGGAGTCACAAGATTCCATTACATCTTATCGAACAGTGCCAACTTCACAAAGTATCATTATCTCACTGAGGTCTTTGAAATAATTGGCTTTCTAAACCGGAGACAGGGAGAAGAATGCAAGCCTGTTAACCTGGTGTGGGCTGATAATTGGGGTGGGGCTGGAATGTAGTATGGTAACCTAAAAGTGACCTGTATTAGATTCTTACGTTCACCAACAGGGTCACTGGGCATCAGAATCGAGTTAACGGCCATGGGTCTTTTGGTTTCAACGTGGAGGGATCGACTTCTCCGACGACAGGGGAACCGGAGGGTGGAAGGGCAGCCTCCGGAAGGGCTCCTGGGCCAGGCGGTCCTGTGACGGTGTGGAGCCAGGTAAGCACCAGGTGAACAGAGGACATCCACGTCATTCCCTTTGGAGTCGTGTTTCCCTGTTCAGTAGAAGCCAAAGGGAAAAGTGACGCAGCGTGGGGGCTTCCTGGCCTGTGCTTTTCCTGGGTGGTATTTCCCAACCAGGGGGACACTTTTCTAATCTCCTTTTAGCTATAGAAACAGCCATCAGTCTCTCCCACCCTTCCGGGGGCTACTTGGTCCTTGCAGATAATTTCAGCGCAGGAGTTAAACTGCTCATTAAGCACTTCACTGAAGCGCAGACTATTAGAGTTGACTCGCAATACAAACATCATTCTGTTACCAAACTGTAAACAGGTTTCACCCTGTAGGTTGTTATTTCTCCCAGATCACACACTCATGCTGTTTTCTCAGAGACTGAGCCCAAAAGGGGGATGGTTTTCTGGACTCCGGAGGGATCACACAAGAGAAGATTTCATGGCGCGGGTTCGCTTGCCCTTCAAATGGTTGTGTCGTTTGTCCCGATCCAGGTCTCAACTATAATCCCCGACGCAAGCTAAGTAAAAATCCTATCACTCACAGTCTTAAATCAAATGAGAACAGAGAAAGCCATGAGAAGAGCCTTAGTGGCCCTGTGGCTCTAGGACAAGAGAAGTTACGTGGCCGAGGTGACGGAGCAACAAAGTCTTTCTTATCTTAGAACGAAACCACAAGCCGAACTGGAAATGGCATTCTCCATCTAGAAGTAAACACAGTTTGTTTTTCATTGTTGAGAACAGGGAAGAACCCCCAGACTGCTGAAAACATCTTTTCCCTCCCCAGAGGAGCGGCAGGTAGGTTCCTCCGCCCACCCTTTCAGAGTACCAGCTGAATCTACCTACCGAATCTTGCCCCGCCAGCCCGACTGCTGCCCACCTGCTCTCATTAACGTCACAGCGGCAGGATTTACAACCTACAGGAACATCACACAGTGTCAGGAAACTTGGCCTAGTCTAACCACCACACGTGTTTTGGGGGGTATGCAATTCAATCCATGACCTCTTTATTTAACACATTTAACTCCATGAAATGGACTGAAGAAAGAGAGACTTGGAGCTTAACTGGGTCGTCTTTCTTAACTCTGAAATAAGAATTCTGAGTCATGAGTTGTGATCAGGTTTCCCAGGGCGTCATTGTGTATAGAAATTGTTCAGGGGGGCTGCGGCTGAATTAACAATTTTTTTTTTACATAGGGCAATGTAAGTTTTGCCTCCTATTGAAATAAAATGACCTTGGGATTATAGTCAGGCTGTTTTGTGCCTTGAGGTAGTCTCTGAGATAGGAAAGAGAACCTAGCAGAGAGATTTGGGGACTTCATACCGCAAGGAATCTGTGCCAGAAGCTGAGGGCATCCTTGGGAAAGGACTCAAGTCCCTGTACTCCAGAAGCGTCCAGTCCAGGGGGACAGACCTTCCTCCAGAGCCAGCAGAGACACCTTCCCCTCAAGCTGACACTCTGAATTTGGACCTGTAGCCTCCTGGACTGTGACAAAATAAAATTTCTCTTTTTAAAGCCATCTGCTTGTGGTGTTTCTGTTCAAGCAGCACTAGCTGACTCTGACAGACACCCTGCACAGTGCTAATTAGGAGCAGTTATACAGGGATTCCTTTTCTTGCTCCTGTTCTCAGGAGGAACCTTTCAGGCCGTCTCCACTGAGAGTGAGGATGGCTGGTGATTTTGTTACACTGCAGAATTTCCCTTCCATTCCTACCTTACTTAAAAGTTTCATTGGGAGTGGGTGTGGGACTTCGTCGAGTGCCTGTCCTGCACCAGGTAAGGTGATCATGTGGCTCTTCTCCTCGGTTCTGCTGGTGCCCTGCATTGATTGATTGGTTTCC
Organism: Heterohyrax brucei; assembly: GCA_028571685.1. Classification (NCBI taxonomy): domain Eukaryota; kingdom Metazoa; phylum Chordata; class Mammalia; order Hyracoidea; family Procaviidae; genus Heterohyrax; species Heterohyrax brucei. Next base: position 72,561,254 of record CM053163.1, read on the forward strand.
GGACATTGAACTATCCTTGCTCACTTGATATGAATCCCATTCGGCTGAGGTGTATCATTTTTTTTTTGACATGATGATTAATTATATTGGCTAGAATTTTGTTGAGAATTTTGCATTATGTAGATTTCTTAATGTTAAATTTCTGGGACAAAGGGTATGATGCCAATAATTGAAAGATAACCGTGGTCCAAACAGACAAACAGGGCTGGACTGAAGCAGACCTCACCTGTGGTCACAGGGCATTGTCTGGGCTGTCTACCTTTTTTCTGTTTTGGTCATGGTCCTTGGACTACAGAAGCACAAAGACCTGGATTCAACTTCTAGTTCTATTGTTTGCTGGCTACTTGATCTTGGTCAGATGACTTAATCTCTGTATCCAGTGTTCTAAACTGTAAAATGGTGACAAACAGGTTTTCCGTGAGGACAAAGTGCCTAGACTCAGTAGGAGTGTCAGAAGTGGTTTTCTCCTTTTTAAGGCATGTTCAAAACTGACAGAGCTGTGGACAGTCATTTGAACGGTAAGGGCAACCTAGTACATGCAAGATCACATCTGGAGACATCTGCTTTATCCAGCATTAACATGGAAATCCACACTAGACAGAGATCGAAGCCATGTGTCATTCCGTTATTTTACAAAGGAAAATCCCCCAAAATTAAGGAATTAAAAAGAAAAACAAGCAATTAAGAAAACAAAAAAACAAACAAAAAAAAAACCTCCACACTACAGGTTAACACATCTGGCTGGTTTTCTTTCTGGGAAGCAAAATGGTTTCAGGAGCTCTTAGAATTCCTCCCATTGCACCAGAAGGCAGTTTTATCATGGGCTCAGTTTAATGAATTTCAATATAAAACTATAAAACAGGTGGTGCTGTATTAACAAAAAAGAAAACGGTAACCTTGACTGCTGCATGGTGTCACACTTTTAGGACAGATAAGGGTTGCCATGAGTCGAATCCAACTCGACGACACTTGGCTTGGCACCCAGTGCTTTGGGGCCTGAAAATCACAAGCCTGTTAAGAACTTGAAGATTAACAAAGAAAGGTTTATAAATCTACTAAAAATATGCAAAGAATAAGTAAAATGGAGAGTACTGAAAATATTCTTTCCTGGTAATCCCTATAGAATTCTTTTCTTCCTCTTTTCTCCATTTAAGCTTCATTAATTCACTGTACAGGCAAGGAGCAAGACCTTTCAGAGGAAAAAAGGACTTGATAGTGATTAAAGAAGTGCGACAGGTTTGCGTTTTAGAAAGAGTGACTGGTGACGAGACAGTGTCTGCTACAACCTCTGGTGCTCAACGTGTCACTCTTAGTCACTTCACAGTAGAGTATCTTTTTTAAGGATAGTTTAACAGTATAAATTAAATGTTATACATACTGAATTCCTCTGCGCAGAGTTAAATAGCTAGGAAATATAATTTGCATATTTTTATCTGAAAATAAGTTTTATTCTTTCACATGCAAAAAATATGATGAACATTTCCTCCAAAAGATTTGGCATCTGATTTTCCTTGGATGGATAAGTTGGGGTAAAGCAGGAGATGGAAACCACAGTAATTCCAGTAGAAAGAGTTTAATATGAAGAATTATTATACATAACAGGGGATTGGGGCAGTGGGGCATTGATTAGTAAGAGGTAAGTAGAACTGTAAGAATGTAAGAGCCAGTACGAGAGCGTGTCCCTGGGTCTAGGACAGAGGGAGAAGGAAGCCCTGGCCCTGGCTCCAGGGCAGAGATACAGGCCTGGCTGACCGGATGGATGGGGCCGAAGGCACCGGCGCGGGCTGTGCCAGAGTTGTTAGAAGACCGCCCTCTGCAGTGCCAGCAGAGCACCTACAGGGAGGTGCCGCCACACCATGAAATGTGTTTCAAAGCTGGGGAAGCCCATCATGGGGATAGGCCTTGTGGGTGGCACTTCACTGTGAAGCTGCAGCTGCCTGAGGAGGTGCTGGAGGAATGGCTGGCCACTGGGGGCTGCTGGCTGCTATGCACTACAGGAGTTGGGTGCTGCAGAAAGAGCTCAGGGTGCAGGAACCGAGGGCTGGGGAAACCACCAATGCAGCAGGAACTGGGTGCTAATGAAGCTTCTTCACTGCCGACGGAGCGTGCTCAGTGCAGGGTCTAGGTGCTGATGGAGCGTGCTCAGTGCAGGAGCTGGGTGCCCACGGAGCGTGCTCAGTGCAGGAGCTGGGTGCCCACGGAGCGTGCTCAGTGCAGGAGCTGGGTGCCGACGGAGCGTGCTCAGTGCAGGAGCTGGGTGCCGACTGGGCGTGCTCAGTGCAGGAGCTGGGTGCCCACGGAGCGTGCTCAGTGCAGGAGCTGGGTGCCGATGGAGCATTCACACCAAAGACTCTCAGGATTGCAGAGCACCAGCACCAGGAAGAGAAGCCCCTTTGTTTTCTCTGGTATTTCCAGAACCATCAAGTGACAAAACATTATGCCAGCTGGCCAGTGGGAAATGTTTACAGGTCCCCGTTCCAGTGCCACAGAGAAGGCAGAGGCAGGGTAGACCCGGAGCTAAGGAACAGGCAGGGGGTAACCACTCTAGTCCAGCCCTTTGCCCACTCAGCTTCCTCACACCCCTGAGGGACACTGGAACTTGTTGACCAGGATGGAAGCACACTGTCCCTCCCTAACAAGCTCCCTTCCCTACATGTGACAATGCTGTCATCATTTTCCCCAAGTGAGGTGATGCACAGTCCCTGCCAGCAATTGGCGACATCAGTTCCTCATCTAACTTGGTCATCAACCCACAGAATACTTTGTTGCCAGCAAACTACAGCACAAAGTTATCTACCAACCACTTATATATGAAATTAAAATGAGAAAGCGATAGAAGCAAATGGTTCACATGCACAGTAAACAGCTGCAGGAGGTGAGCAAAGAGAACACATACAAAGCTACTGGAGACCTTGTTTCTCTCGTTGGTCCCAAAGCTCCACTGGTGTCAGCGACTTCCTTCTTCCACTACCTTTTCCTTATTTCCTGTATCCTCCAGCCAGAACCTCAGCTGGTTGGAGTTCTTTACTTTGTGGAGTGACCCAAACTCTCATTCTTAAATGGTCTGTGTCCACAAGTGTCCTGAATAGTTTTGCTTGCTGCAATTTTCTGTTAACTTTTGCAGTTGTGCTTGAAACTACCAAAAGGCACCCCCTGAAAATCCCCCGTGTTCCAGAAACTGCTTTCTTCGCCCTTATCACCAGAAATTATGGCCTAGCTAAATTGCCACACACGTTTTACGAGGGATACAATTCAGTCTGTGACACCATGACCACTGGGGTTGGGACCCACTAAGCAAGCATTGGGGTGACTGAGGAAAGAGACTGACTGATGCCCACAAGACGCACAGTTTAATCCATCTGATGATCAAGTGACTTTTCTGCAGTGGATACTTTTTTAATGGATATTTATATGGGACCCAGATATCTTCATAGCCCTGTATGAGAGGTCTGTCCACACACTGTTTCCCTAGATTTCCTCGTCACCACTCTTCTGATCCTGTTCCTTCCAAGTCCTTGGCCACTTGGCCAAACCACTGGCAACTGCCAGTCTGTAGCACAGGCCTGCACTTCAGGCCATCTCCACTCGAGCTGCAGTGGGAGAAGCACGTGCAGTGCTGAAGCTTCTGCTCTGAGTTCCTTAACAAGTCCTCCAGGATCACCTGTGAGTGGGCACGGAGTGCTACCGCTGTTCACTTTCAGGGACCACAGAGAACCCTGGGGGCCTATCTGTAAGCCAGCCTTGATTTTTTTTCTTCCTTAATCAACTGGTCATGAGGGACACCACAGGAAGTCACAGGCCCACGTCGAAGGGAGGAGGCCACGCAACAGGAGCTGACATTGGTGGAGTCTGAGCGGCCCGGTCGTGCAGCTCTCTCCTATCTTCCCAGCCTGCTTTGCTCCGTCTTTCACTTCTGTCTGACCCCCGATTGGACTGGTGCAACATGACACGCACAACCTCCTGGCTGGGTGGATCCTACCACACAACATTCACGATGTGACGCTTGGGCTGCCTGCTCACCTGATGTCTCATAGTTACACACTCAGTTTCTGTAATGGCCCTGTAGCAAAGCAGAAGCTGATTCTCAGAAGAAAAATAGTTATCTGTGGAGGAGGACCTAAGTTTTCTACACAGTCCTAGAGGTTTGGATGGCGATTTTCCTCCTGGTGCTTGTCAGAGGCTCCATGTAACATCCTGGGGAGCTACACAGACGTCAGGTGGCTTTGCATCTGTTGGACCCTAAGGACCAAGTGCTGCGGAAGCTTGTACCGCAGCCTGAACTTGGCGCAAAGCCTTTGGTCACTCTGGCCTCCATTTGAAACTGGAAGACGTGTGGCTGATTCTGCAGAAGTTCAAGTAGCACATTACAATGTGATATATTTTGTTTCCCAAATCCAAAATGCATGCCTAAGCACTGTGCCTATCTTGGCAGGTAGGTGGCAAGAAGTGCAGCAATTTGTCTTTGATCTTGGGATGACATCTCAAACCACTGAGCCCTGGAAACTTCACTGAGGTGTTGGGTCCTGGCATTTTGAGGGGCTCATCTATATGTCTTACTGAGGCACCGAGTACTTACTCCTTCCTGCTCATCGGATCTCATCCGCAGAGCACCAGTGTAGGTGACCAGAATGATGCTGGTACAAAGTCAAGAAAACCAAGATTTCTGCAGAAGTGCATTATGGTAGCAAGCACGAGAATTAACAGAACCCCAAGGCGAAACTGGAGGTGTACTTCTGGAAGTTCTTGCAAACTAGTAGGAAGGGAAAGCACAACTGCTACCAACCGCCAGTGGCATGTACGTTTGTTCCAGCAAAGACTCTGCCCCTGGATTAGCTTGATTCAGATTGTGACAATCTCCCGTCAGTCTCGGAAATCCATCTGCTCCCTGCACAGACAAAGCTGGTGAGTTAAAGGAGGATGTGAGAGGGGTCGCTCAAGACTCTGCTGGTGGCATCAACCTCGGCCTTCACCCTGGTTCACTACCCGGGGCGCGTCGGTGGCTTTCACTGAACCTTTCCTACCATAACAACACTCACCACGGGTGGAGTCTCCCTGGTGTCTAGGCATCTATTCCATGGACTGTGTGCGGTCAGCTGGGTCACAGTGAGTCGAGCTGGAGGAGGACGTCCTGAATCACCTGCCCTGGAAGCCCTCACGCGGCTCACGTGGCGTCTTAGTTGGGTGTCAGTTCAGGGCCAGCATCTGCTCATTCCTGAGAGATCTGGGCATTTCCTTTGTTCAAGTGTTCAGTCACTCCACTAAATGGGTGCAGGCCCTTTGGGGACAAACATGACAGAATATTTATGGTGTGAGCTTACGGTCTCTTTTGAAGTCAAGTCCATCACAAATTGAAATAGACAGGAAATACACAGGGACCAGCACACCTTTATTTGAAAACCAGTTTTATTGATACCCACAAAAAGCACAGTGAACATTTTCTCCCAAAGATCGGGTGGCTCCTGCCTGACTCTCCAGCTGAAATGAAGCTCTGGGCCATTCCAAGGATGTCATCGCTCAAACCCTGGCTCCAGGCCGGCGCGCAGAATGACGTTCATGATGGCCCGCAGCTGGCATTAGAAACAGTCAATGAAAGCAGAGAGAATCATGCTCTTACAGACCAGAAAGCAGCCGATTATTGCGACAAAGGTCTTTGCAGCCAGCAAAGGTCAACTTGTCACCTTTGCTGTAGTTGCAAATCCTTTTCAATGAGGTGCCTTTGAAAAGTGAATTTAGGGCAACAGATGAAGCACGTGCCTCCTGACTTCTCTGAAAAGAGAGAACAGCAGTGAGCCTAGAAACTTCCAACATGAAGTTAACCAACTGAAGCTGAGCAAGGTGCTCCGAGATGCGGCCCAGTTCAAGGCAGACTCAGACGCACGGTTGAGCCGCAAGGCCAGGTGTGAACAGCAGAGCCTCTTCCCCTCTGCCTGTGTTACCATTCCCAGCAATTATACCTGTCTACACCTGGGGAAGCAGCAGTCAGGAAATCACAGGTGCTTTGTGTTGGGAAAATCTGCAAAAGACTTCTTTAAAGTGTTGAAAAGCAAAGATATCACCTTGAAGACCAAGATGCGCCTGACCTAAGTCACGGTATTTTCAATCACATCATATGTGTGCAAAAGCTGAACACTGAATAAGGAAGACAGAAGAAGAATTGATGTCTTTAAATTGTGGAGCTGGAGAAGGTTACTCAACATCCCACAGACCACCCGACCAAAGAGATCTGCTCTGAAAGAAGCACAATGGAGTGCCCTTGGGACCAGTGGTGCCGAGACTCTGTCTCACACACTCGAGACACGTTGTCAGGAGAGATCAGACCTTGGAGAAAGACATCATGCGTGGTAAAGCAGGAGGTCAGCAAAAAAGAGGAAGACCCCGAGGATATGGATCGACACAGAGGCTGGAACACTGGGCTTGAGCAAGAAAACAATTGTGGACGTGGCACAAGAGAGGGCAGTGTTTTGTTCTGTTGTGCACAGGGTCGCTGTGAGTCGGAAGAGACTCGACGGCACCTAAAAACAACAGCAACCACAGGAATCACACCGAGACACCTTGGCTTGAGGGCGACTCTTCCCTTTTGGAACAGACTTTGTTGCTAAGGAGCAGAGGTGTGACACAGCGCAGCCCACGGGCAGTGCGTGAGCTGGAAGCTTGAGGTACCTCTGACCACGCCTCAGCCCTGGCCAACGCCAGCCAGCTGCTGCCGGCAGGTACATGGCGTCACCTTCCTGGGACTGAGAGCAACCTCTGAGTAAGTGCCCGCACCCTGCCCAGGTCAGGCTGGGTTGCCCATTAGAGAGAATACTTTATTCAAAAGAGCTCATTTAAAATCTTTGTTGCCAAGGCTGATTTGCCCACGGCCTCTTTTAAGAATGATCTAGATTCTAGCTTCAGGTAACATTAAAACAACAGATTTTTGTTTTCTCTTTCCCTAATTCAATAATAAATATACATATTAGATACTTGATCTGATTAAAGCATGGCTCTGGTTTCCTTTCTAAGACTGCTTCTATGTCCTTAAAGACAGTAAGCCTATTAGTGATGTTGCATGGCTTTTTTTTTCTTCCTTCTATTCTTCACCTCAGACCACTAGCACTAACTGTCAAATAAGAAAAGCACAAGACACAAGGAGGGAAATAAATTCTAGGACTCGTTCTACATAGGACGTTACAGTTTAGTAGCCCATTTACACTTTTAAGCACAGAGATCACAGTGGAACTGGGTGGTGCTTAGCTCTTGGAAGCATGTATTTAGAAAAGTCATTTGCTTCTCGTTTTTGAAAATGATACACACACAAAGGCAGTTTCCTGTACTTGAACGTCTTCATAATCCCTTCTACACAAAAGCCCACGTAACCCCTGCCTGTAACAGCCAGTGTGCCGCTCACACTATTCCGCGTTATTTGTGCATTTGTTTCAAACTCCCATTATCAACAGCTTTGAACCTTGGTGATATTTTTCACTGACCCCTCAAAAGTCACATTAGTGTCTGAAAGCCCCATGCAAAGCTGCCACGTGAACGTTCTTGGTTTTGGTGTACCCATACTATTATTAATGGGGTCCTTTAACACTTGTAGGATGGAGGATCCAGGGGTCACAGCACAAATTATCACCCTGCTACTTAGTTTCAGAAATGTCTTACTAGTCACACGCATGGAAGCAGGGGAAGTGCCAGGACGGGGAGGAATTTGGCTTGAGGAGTACACAAGAGTGACAACATGCTCAGCTGCTTTGTGCTGCTGGAACAGAAATACCACAAGGAGGTGGCTTTTATTTTCTCACAGCTTAGGAGACTAGAAGTCCAGGGCACTGTCTCTAGGGGAGGCTTTCATTCTCTGTTGACTCTGGAGGAAGGTCCTCGTCCCCTCACCTTCTGCTCCTGGCCAGTCTTCACGTTGCTTGTCATCTCTCTTTCTGCGTCTCTGCTTCTGTAGCTTCCTTGTTTAATCTATATCCTAACAGACATTGACTCTGCCATACTCTGAGCCCACCTCATTAACATCATAAAGACAACCCATTCCCAAATAGGATTATAATAACCCCAGGTTCCCACTGCTGTGGAGTCGATTCTTCCTCATGGTGATCCTACAGGACAGAGGGGAACTGCCTGATAGTTTCCAAGGAGTGGCTAATGGATTTGAAAGCCACGTGGTCCAGCTTTGGGTTAGCCAATGAGTTCTTAACCACTGCACCACTGGGGCTCCAATCACAGACTTAGCGGTTAGGGTTCACAACACATATTTTGGGAATACGATCCACTCCATGATCCACTCTGAGCTGCCGGCCAAGAGGTGGATGGTTTGAGTCTACCTAGAAGACTGTCAGCAGAAAAACCTGGTCATCACCGTCCAGAGTCGGTCACCAGAGACCCCACGGAGGGCAGTTCCGCTCTGACATGTACGGGATCACCATGAATGGGAAATAGAGCAACTGCTGTTTTTCCTTTTTAAAAATGTACGTATAAGAGTCTCTGTAACGAGAACAGTTTCCCGGCCACAAATAGTAAAGTACAGAGTAGTGGAAAGTGAGTCCAGGATTCTCATGCCATTGGTAGGAGACCACCTTGCAGTTTCAGCAAATGGGTCTGGGTCTGTGCATCTGAGCAACAGATGTCCTGCTCAGGTGAGCTCTACTAGAGGAGAGCCGGGCAACTCCCTTGATTTCCGGGTGTGTAGACTCTGGACGTGGCAGAACCGAACCAGTGAAGATTCTCTGAAACAACTCAGACTGACTGCTGAGTCTATTTCGGTGCACGGCCACCCTGCAGGACTGAGCAGAACTGCCCACAGGATTTCCAGGGAGCCCCTGGTAGATCTAAACTGCTGACCATTTGGTTAACAGCCGAGCTCTTAACCACTGCACCACAGGGCTACATGGAGTCTGTGGACTGGTCAGCTAGTAAACAAAACATGGGCCAGCTGATGGGGAGTGATTTAAACTAGTGTGAACCTCATGAAGTTGATATTGGACTATTTTTGACTACAGAAAATGGCAGCTTCTTAAGATTGAACCTACTAAATACCACATTGTGATTTCAGCAAAGCATTTTATAAAGCCTTCCAACAGACAGGCGATGAAATCCAATTTGGGTTTGCTGCTTCAGCCTGGTGACTCAGTGTCACCTGGGGGATGATCTCATTGCCCATTAAACTACAGAGCTCTGACCTTGGCTCCAGCCTGTCTCACATGTTCATCACTGTCATAGGTAAAGCTGACCAAGGCAGACTGATTAAATTTGGAAGAAACGTGAATTAAGACGTATAACTAATCCAGAGTTTAGACTGCTTCAGCTAACTGAATCTTAAGGTGGGAATTAAAAAAAAAAAATTAAGTAAAAATAACAAGGATTGAAGTTCCTGCGTTTCAGTTTATTTAGTTTGTTAGCACTTTCTGAGTCCCTCCTGTGTTCTAAACACTACTCCAGCTCGAGTCCTGCCTTGGAGTCTGGGTTAAAGAGGAGACATAAAAACACCTACCACTTCACACGGTAGGAAACGAAAAGAGAGACCCTCAGGGTTGTAGCGACCTTAGGCTGAGTTTTCCAGAGAAGCAAAACCAGTAAAGTGTGTACACACATACACAGAAAGAGAGAGAGGCAAAGGCAGACTGAGGGAGGGAGGGAGAGAGGGAGGGAGACTTGGGGACGTGGCTCGCATAGCCGTAGGGGCTGGCAAGGTCACGGTCCAGGCACCAGGCCAGAGGCTTCTCCTGCTCACGCAGCTGTCGGGGTTGATGAACCCAAGATGGACATGTAAGCTGGCGGGCCACCAGCTCACAGCTGGCAGAGGCTGGTGACTCCCAAGACCAGAGGAAGCCAGCAGGTCCCCGGCTCAATCCCATGAACCAGAAGTCAGACAACGCAGACTCCAGAGCAAGCAAGTTAGCTTCGCGTAGCTGCCAGATCACATCGTCACGTGACAGTCAGACCACGTCACCACACAGCTGCCAAACTACTGAGAATCACGGCCTAGCCGAGCTGACACATAACCTTAACCATCACAGTTGGTTTTTCTGAAAAAATTCCGCCGGATTTTGATCATCAAGAGCTTCAAGGCCACAGATTTCCGGAACGCCCGCCGTTGTTGGTGTCTGTTGCTGTCGAGGTGGTTTCGAGTCCTGGTGATCCACGTGTCTCAGAGCAGAACGGCCTCGCACGGTCTTCTTGGATTTAGTCGAAACAGAAGCAGGTCACCAGCCTGCCTTTCCCAGCTCCACCGGGTGGGTCCAAACTGCCAGCCTTCAGGTTACAGTGAATGCAAACCATTCATCCAGCTGAGGGACGTTAGGCTGCCTACTCTGCGTCCAGAATTGTACTAAAATTATCAATCAAGCATTCAGTGTGTTTGCTGTAAAGACAGGAGTCCAAGAAACCTTGGGGCTTGTTATCACGTGTGACATCTTCGCCCCTGGAGTGGCCTACCCACCGGTTTCTGGGCTTTGTCGGGCACTGTAGGAGTTAGTTCACGGCCGCGGTGGGTGGGGGGGCGTCATGTTTTAAACAGACCCACTGAGAAGCCAGGAGGCACCTACAGGAGAGGGACCAGGCTATCAAAGGGTCTGCAAGTGATGCACTTTAAGGAACAGCTGCAGGAGTTGCGGGTAAAGGCATGCTGGGAGCAGACACACTTCAAATATTCTCGAATATTTGAAACTTGACCAGCAGACCAGAATCTTACTCTTCGTTGCACTGTTTAGCAGGAACAGTGTAATATAATGGAAATGACAGGGGGAGATATCTTTACTTTAGTGTAATAGTGACTCTTGTCAGAGACACAGCTACCCACCAAAGGAAGAGAATTGTCCTAGGATAGGAAGCGTCCTGTCCTGGGAGGGATTTAACCAGGGGCTGGGTGACTCACCAGGGATGATGAGACAGCATTCCCACACTGAGGAAGAGGTGGGAGCTCATGCCAGTCCATGCATCCTCTATGCCACATTTATGATTCCAGTGATGAGTCTGCATGTGTATGTGTGGGGGATGTAGGTTTCCATACATTTTCTTTTATTCCCAAAGAAAAATGACCAGTCTAAAGTGGAGTGTGGGACCCTTCTGAGATCTGTTTTAGTCAGCTAGGCTGCTCTAACAGAAACATCACAGAGCGGATGGCTTTAACAAAGGAAGGTTTATTCTTACACAGTCCGGTAGGTTGCAAGTCCATATTCAGGGTGACCGCTCCAGGGGAAGGCTTTCCCCTTGTCGGCTCTGGAGGAAAGTCCGGTATTGCATCAGTCTTTGTCTAGGGAGCATCTTGACGCAAGAACCTCTTGTCTGAAGGAAGCGCTCTCCTCCCAGTGCTGCTTGCTTGATGGTAGCGAGGTTCTCAACTGTCCTTTGTTTCTCTTTCCCTTTTACCTCTTGCAAGCTGAAAGCATCAAGGTTGCTCATGTGCTTCACTGTGAAAAGAGTCACGGTGGTGAGGATGGAAAACAGGGACTAGCCAGCCCTGCAGACAGAAATACTTGGTCCAAGTTTTTTCTCCACCTACCTGTAGGCTCTCTTAGAGAATCGTTTTCTCTCTTCCTTTTGAATTCCCCGTAGAGACGGGCACAGTAGTAAGTGCATAGTTTTTGTTATTTGTTCTTTGCTTCCAACCAAGATGGCTCGTAATAAGCCACCACCCACTGCCATCGAGTCGCTCCTGACTCGCAGTGACCCCACAGAGTCTCCAGGGCTGTAAGCCTCCCATGGGGCACACGGCCGCATCTCCCTTCTGAGGAGCCGTTGGTGGTTTCCAGCCATCGCTCTTTGGGTCGGCGGTCGATGGCCTTATCCAGCGCACCCTAGAGACACTAAAATAAGGCGAGTGCCCTGTCTCCTTTGAAAACTGTCAGACAAAGATATGAATAAACTCAGAGCTTGATAGAATTGTTTCCAAATCATTTTCATAAGTGGTAACATAGGAACTCTGAATTCTTCCAGTCACCATGGTGAATTATCCTTTCTGCTTTTTTCCCTGCAACTAACAGAGTAAAATTGAAAGGATTATTTCCTGCAACAGGAATGACTTCCATGAACAGCTTTACCTTCCACTCGGGTGTTAGTGGAGGGTCAAGTTGGGAGAAACCTCTCACTTAGATGCCTGGAGCAGAATGAAAGGATTTTTTTTTTTTTTACGTTCTTTTGCTCAGTTTTCACTTCCCCTGTAACCTGCCTTACCCCAGGGTGGGACATGGAGGGATGAGCTGCAGAAAAGACACCGGAAATGAATTCAGGCAGATAAAGGGGATGGTGAAAGCTGGCTCTGCTTTGGAGCCCACGGGGGACCTGGCTTTTCCCAAATGCGGGAAGCTTTCAGCGATGCAGACCAGCCAGAATACGAAGGGAAATATCTTGGCACACAGACCAGGGGATGCTGGTTTTCTAACAGCTTAAGAAAGTGATTCTTTCTCCTCTGAGAACCCTTCCATTTTGTATCTGATGTATCTGCACAGCCACCATCCATGTGCACCCTCCTTTCCTTCCAAGTCTGATGGAGCGGAAACTGAGAGCTCCCTGTGTGCGGTGCAAAACAAAACGCATTTGCAGTGTTTTGATTCCACTTGATCATTATTTAGTTTCTTTATTCAACGGCGTTCTCCTTCCCACATCATTCACGCCACACTGAGTGTAAGATACACAGTGATTAAAAATATCGAGACCGACACCCCAGGGAAAACAGACTCGTCTTTACAGGCAGAGCAGGTATTAACGTGTCTAAGGATCTACCGAGACTGTGCTGAGAGACAGAAGCCCAGCGTTCAGACGAACAGGCATCAGGCATCATTTTACTGGTGTACGTATTTACCTTCTGCCGAGTCTTGTCTTTCTTGGTCAGCCTTTCGGGAGCAGGGGACTGCTGGAGGGGCTGAAAACAATGGTGTTGCTCTGGAGCACAGTGGGAGGGTTTTGTGAGCACAGGTTTAATTTCCATTCTGTATTTACATGATGGGCACACAGGTGTCACAGTGATTCTCACTGTCATGCCAGATGACATTTGTAGCAGAAACATGTATATAATGAGCTCTATCAATACGGTGTTTTGCAGATGGATGGAAACATCTACTGAATAGGTTTGAGAGCCTTGTAATTTTCTATTCAAAAAGTCTCTAGTTACCTCAAGAACACTGGGACTGCTGCTACCAAAAGGACTGAACAGGTTAAAACCCATCGCTAGTGACCTCCTGCTCCTCCCATCTCACCCTAACGGGGAGAGGGATTGGTCCAGGAGACGGACGGGACTGCTGGTTCAAACCTTCCACTTGCCTGCTTGTAGTATTTCATGACTGCTGTCAAAGGATGCTTTCCACTTGAGGAAATTGTGGCTTCGTGCCTCTGGAGTCTCTCCAGCAACCACGCGGGTATTCAAATACTCTCTCTCCCTTTGATTTTCAGCTATAAATGCAGTAAACACAAAAGGGCAAAGGGAACATTCTATAAGCCTTTTTTTTTTTTACTAGCCTCTCTCTAAAGGTTTTTGTTGTAATTCTTAATATTCCATATATCACAGAGAATTTTACTATTAAAAAAACCACTCTTCTGTGCCATGGTTTAATTTTAAATCATTCAGATATCTGCCTTTCTCATATAGGCTATATACCACCCACCGCCACTTGAAGCTTCAGTGACCTCCTAAATTGTGCTCAACAGCAAAAACATAGTCAATTTTCTTCAGCATTCTTCTTGCTTAGTAACTTGTATGCATTTGTGGCTTTCTGGTATCAGCCTGACGGAGTCTGCACAATTTGGGAGCCTACATTGCTTTGCAGAGTGTAGTTACATTGACTGATACTATACTGTGGCCAGACAGGTTAATGTGCATTTCTGAGAATTGTATCCAGTTTAGTTACGGCGCTCGTTGGCAGAGCATGATTTCCGTCTGAGCAGGGTGGGTGGTGCCTTCCAGATATCACATGATGGTGACAAGAGAGCTCTGTCCCGAAATGTCCCCCATTTCTTGGGTGCCTGAAATTCCATGTTACAGTATTTACTACTTCCAGTTAAGTACGATCTTCTTTTGAACTGTAAACCTTAGCATGAAGCAGTTCCTCCTGATTGTCTTTCTCCTGTTTTACAGTAACTCATATTTTATCAGACAACAGTTCTCAAGTAAAGAAACAACCTAGGAAGAACTAAGTTTGGAGCACGGGGGAATAATGATGCCGTCACGTTCTGTCCTGAGCTGGGTGGAGAGAACGGCTCCCGATGGGGGGTGGCTGAGTGGGCACAGCTCCTGAGAGTGGTGGCTTGTGCTGGCCAGTGACCAGAGACATGCCTGGTGCTGACCCTCACGGCCTGGACTCTTGCTGGGACCTTCAGACGAGTGGGAGGACAGGGTGCTCCCCGACGAACCCATGGTGCACAAGCTTCATCTGGAAAAGAAATCTTGTCTTTCTAAGAAACGACTGAAAACAGTGCAGTTTATCTAGCACTGCCACAGGACAGGACACACTGACAAATGTCCGCTATCACATGTAAACTCGGGGTCTCCTGCTGACGGCCTCTGTTCTCACTGTGGGTTGGGGTCCTCCAGGACTCCCTTCTCTGGGTGCTTCTATCCTGGTCAACTGCTGGCCCAGAACAGACACCAGACGACACACAGCAAGTCTACCGTGCCTCTGGGCAGAGCGGGGGCGTGTGTGCGGACACTAGAGGTGGCATCTGGTGTCTTCCTCCTTGTTTTTCTTCTGTTTCTTAAGCACCTGCTATGAACGTTAACCACTTTTATAGCATGAAATATGAAAGGCTATACCAGTGACAGAAGTGCATTGAATCCACTTCTGCTCTTTGTTCCCTTTGCACAAACTGGACTTGCTGACGGTACAGTATGTTCCTGCTTATCTGTCGGACACATGGCTAGCTCTTTAACTGGTGCCCTGAAGGACTGTGGCTGTTAAGTGATCAAGTGTGGCATTTCCTGCAGAGGACAATTTACCTGCCCAGTAGGGTTATATCAAACAAACATGTCTTACAATTCTTAATGGAACTCCGACGCATTTGTGCAAGACCACCCCACTGATACTTTGATTTTAAACAAATACCAACAAACAACAAATAAGTAAACAAAAGGTTAAGTTTGAAAAGAGGAGAGGACTTTCACTGTGCTAGGAAATACGGATTCTGAAACAAGTTAACAGTGTTACCTCAGTTTTTAAAATTGTTTTAAAAGATTGCTTTTAGCTGATTATTTAAGAAACAGTGGATAGTTTGTGAACTTCTTAAAATATAGATCGAAGTTTTATTCTTACCTATGTAAGATTCTGCCAGACTTTCTATGTAAGTTAATTACATTACATATAACCTATTACATGTAATTATATAATTACATATAACGTACACTGCAATTTAGAATACATATTATGGGAGCAGTTCTACTCTGCCACATAAGGTCTCCATGAGTCGGAATGAACTCAGCTGTGTGCAACGTACATTCGTATGGACACAATTTCTAATGTGGTGCCAGGACCCTCTTTTACTAAATTGTCCTTGAGAGTCCTCATGTGATAATTGGGTTCCCTGTTCTTATTTCTGGTCTCTGAGTGTCGTAGCTGGTCACTGGGAAACAAACAAACAAAAAGACACACACACATCGATTTACTGGACACTGCTGTGCATGCAGCATTTCTGTTGTAAATTTTTGTTACAATTCTCTGAAAGGCAAAGAACCAAACCCATTATCTAAACAACTTAAGGAAAGCAGTAAAATGTCTACTTCCATATATTTCTTTAATTTAGCCTCATTCAGGTTCATCTGCTGTATTGTGCACCATCTATTTGGTTTTGATTTAACGCTGTTTTATGACGTACCTTTAAGGCAGTGTAAGTAAATGAAGTTGTATTGGCAACATTTCCAGACATAAATAGAACCCCAAGTCACGAGGTTTTATATAAAAATTTTTAAGTATGAGAATTCTTACTTACGGAATATTTTTAATCTCACTTAGGAAGGTACCCTGATGGTGAGATTATTATTTCCAACACCTGTAGTAACTGGTTCACTGGCCTGCTGTCCCACAGATTTCCAGGTCACCCCCGAGACTGGGTTAGAACCAGCCCATGAAGAAGTCAGGCCAGCAGGAAGCAGGCACAGATGCAGGCTCTTTTCCCAGGGCCTTAGACATCGTCACTCTCGCTCTCTCGTCTTCAAACCAGGCGAACCAGCCGAGGGTCGATTCGGCTCCCGGCGGCGCCGGCGGTTTCGGCCGCTGACCCCGGGGACGCGGCGCCCAGGCCCGTCTGCCCGGACCTTCGCCGCCCCGACGCCGTCCGCGGCAGGGAGCGCGCGGTCGGCTCACCCTGCCCTCCCGGCGGGAACCGGGGCGGCCCTGCCGGCGCCCGGCGACCGCCCGGGACGAGGCAGCACTGCCCCCGAGGTCCCCGAGGAGCGCCCGGTGCATCACAGCAGGCATGGAAACGGAATTAAGTGGTGCTGAACTGTGTGTCTTACGCACCGCAGGTCCGGATCGGGCGAACGAGCAGGCCCGGCGACGACGAACGCAGCGCCGCCCGCCGGGTCCCGGCTCGTCTCGCGGCGGGGCCTTCGCAGGGGCTTTCCGCGCCCGCCCCTCGTCCCGGGGCCTCCCGGCGCCATTGCTTCAGCCCACGTGACAGGCCGGCGCGCAGGCGTGGGCACGCGCGCTCGCTTTTCCCGGGCTGCTGCGCGCAGCACGGCCACGTGACTCCTATTAGCCAACGAAATGGGACTGGGAGGGACTGGTGTGCAATAGGCGTGGCCACGTGGCGTGCATTAGCCAATGAAACGGGAATGGAAGTAACCACCGGCAGGGTAGGCGCTGTCACATGACTTACGTTGGCCAATGAACTCGTGAACGGAAGTGACGTCCTCCGAGTCCAGCCCGGGACAGCTGGCTGCTTGGTGCCGAAGGCTGGCCTCGTCGGCTGTCCCGTATCCCCGCGACCAGGCTGGTTGGCCGTGCGCAGGTTCCGTCAGACTGGGCGGCAGCGCCAGGACGTCTGCAGAAGAGCCCTGTGCAGACCTGCCGCCACGTGCAGTGAGTGGGGAGAGGTTCGCAGGTCGGTCGTGGTCACAGCTGAGTTCAGGCGTCATGGTCCCGTGGTCTTCACGGACTCTGACTTGCGGCGACCCTGCAGGAGTGTCCGTGGGGCTCCTGAGGGCCAGGCTCTGCAGAGGCGGGCCGCCGCGCCCCTCTCGGGGAGCCGACGCTGACCCTCCCGTGCGCGGCAGAGCGCTGTAGCCCCCGCGCCACCAGCGCTCCGGGAGAGGGACGGACGCAGGTCCCTGCATGCCAGAGTCGGGAGACGACATCCAGGCGGTTCAGAAAGACATCGGGCCCCTGCTGAGGCTTGTTGATGCTGGCGCTCCCCACGCCCCCCTACGCAGAGCAGGGGTGGAGGACAGCGGCCAGATTTTCCCTGACCTCCCCTTTTGGTCGTAGTTGATGGTACCGTTATAGGAAGCTGGCTAAACTGCAGTCCCTTTCCTGGGGGGTTTGCAACAGGCGGTGAGAGAACGGTACTCCTGGTTTAGCTGGAACTGGAATGACAAGCGACACAGACGTGGGAGCAGTTGGGTCGTCTGCAGTGTGGTCGGGGGGTGGGGTAGCATGGGCAGAGGGCCCGGGGGCCAAGCCACCATGCTGAACATGAAGGAGAGGTTCCTGACTGCTCCCCGTTTCCTAGGCCACGTCCTTCTGAAGGGCGCTGTGAGACGCATGTGGATTGTGGTTAATCTCTCTCCTCCTTTATCCCTAAGATAACTTGAACTGGGTTGCGGTTAGTTGAACCCCCCAAATCCTTGGCTAGCGCAACTCCCCTTTTGGTATGCTGCCCCAGCCTCGGCGCGGGGAGATTCTAGGGAACAGGCTGCTTTTTCATTTCGCAGGTGTTATTTCCGTTTTGCAGTCTGTTTTTTGCCCTGTAAAGGCGGGGTGCAGCTGGGCCACAGGGCCGCCTTTCTGAATGCTGTAAAAAAGTCTGTTAACTGGGAAGGGAAAACTACAGTAGTCTCATAATCACTGAAATTATGCGATAGGTTGTGCAGTAGTACAAGGGAAACTGTTGAGCTTTGCTGTCTCCCTCAGAAACATTGAAAAAATTTAACTCCTGGACATCAGACAGCACAAAGCATTACAACAACACTAATTTTAAGGGATTCCTTATTTAGAATATGAGGTCCAATAGTTAAATCTGCGAGCTTAATTGTTCTAAGTGCTGCATACCTCGCTGTTGAATATCACTATGGTCACCTTTGAAGTCCTCCCCTTGGAGAGCTATGCAGCGATATCAGTGCCTAGTCCACCCTTCAAAGCAGTTTTGGAACTCTTTCTGGAATGGCCACTGTGCACGGTCGCATGGGGGCAAGTTCTTGAACTTCACTGCATAGTTGTCTGTGGGGAGTTTTGGAGCACACTCCCTGCTCACCTGATCTGGCCCCCAGTGACTGTTTTGTTTACCCAAAGATAGAAGAAATATTGAAAGGAAGATTTCTTTTTTTTAATTGTGCTTAAGTGTAAGTATACAACCCAAATCAGTTTTGCCTGCCCACCTATCTACAGCTCCCTCTGCTCTCCTCACCCGGTGACAGCACAGTCCACCTTTTCATTCTGTGTGTCTAGGATCCTCTTAACAAGCGTATGTCCCCTCCTTCACCCTCTTCTCTCCCATCTAGAAAGAGACCAGTAGGACAGCCTTCTATAAATGCACAGAACCATAAAGTACGCATACCACATGGTCACACTGTGTCCCTCAGTCCAGTCCATTCTTGTCTGAAGAGAGGACCTCCTTACTGGCTTCTGGTCAGGGACAGCAGCCGATGTAGGGCCATGTTCCCAGAAGACCTTTCAGGCTGTTGGACCATCAGCTCAGGTCTTTTAGTAGAGTTCTTTGGAAGGGAGATATTTGGATGACATTCAGGACATCAAGGGTAATACGATGCCAGGTCTTCTAGAAAGATGTTGGCTCTTCTAGAAGCTTCTAGAAAGCTCCAAAATTGGTTTGAAGGGTGGATTAGGCCCTAGTGTCAGTGCTTAGCTTTCCAAGGGGAGTCCTTCAAAGGTGACCGCAGTGATAGTCATCAGTGAAGTAGATGCACTTGTTCTAGGATGAGTTCACGAGCTTAGTTGGCAGTCTTTGCATAGCATTTCTCACTATAGGGAACGTGATGGTGGTACCCCAGCCGTCAGGGGACTGTATAGTGGTGGGTCCCTTTCAGACGGCGAGGAGAGATGTGTACGGCGAAGTGGGAAGGGCGTGGATACCCCTGAGGTCAGTTTCCACTAAGAAAGGCAAGAAAACAATAGAGGAGAGATTACTGCAGCCAAACTCTGAAATAGATGAGATTATCTACACAGTGGGGAGCCATCCACAAGACCATCTACACGGTGAGGAGCCACCCACAAGACCACCTACACGGTGAGGAGCCACCCACGAGACTGTCTGCACAGTGACGAACCGCCCCCCCAACTGCATCCCTGACCCTGGGCCACACCCTAACTGCATCCCTGACGCTGGGCCAGCGCAGGCACATGTGGAGCAGGGTTACTGGAGAGGTGGCGATTGAACTGAATTATGTTTGCATTAGAGTCTCTGAGAGCCAAATGGTGTCTGGGGGACAGTGTTAACCACCGCAATTTTAAGTTCTAATTAGAGACACACGACCTGGGCTGTTTTGAGTACGAATGAAGGGAACAGGGTAAGAATTGAAGTTAGGCTTGAGAGTTCTGTAAAAAATTTGCTGAACTAGGAAGGACTGCCCCTAGAATTTTTTTTTTTTTAATAATTTGTTGTTAAAAATGGAAACCCTGATGGCTTAGCGGTTAGATGCTATGGTTGCTAACCAAAAGGTTGGCAGTTTGAATCTGCCGGGTGCTCTTTGGAAACTCTATGGGACAGCTCCGTTCTGACCCATGAGGTTGTTGTTGTGAGTTGGAATTAATGGCAGTGAGCTTGGAGGTTTGTTGAGACCTATATATAGCAGAATGTACACCAGTGTAACACTTTTCTACAAGCACAAGTCAGTGACGTGATGACGTTCTTCACGGTGTACAGCTGTTGTCACCCTCCTTTACCTGTGTCTCCCTCATGAACATCAACTCAGTGCCCCCCAAGCTTCCCGTTGAGCCTTTTCCAGCTGATTATGTCAGTTTGGTTCCATATAGATCTTTAGAAAAGCTCGGTGCTCAAGGCAGACATTCTTCAGTTATGAAGTGAAACTGTTGTCTAGTTTAAAAAGAAGACTTCAAGGTATGTTTTTGTTCTAAGATTTAAAGATTACGTCAGAGCAATAGTTTTGAGTAATCCAGCCTCAGTGGCTTCTGAAATTCTAGACTCCATGAAAGTTTGAAATTCTGTTTTGCATTTTCCTCCTTTTGACCCAAGAGTTTTCTGTAGCATCTTTGAACTACATGTTGAGTGTTGATTGCTGGCACCATCTGCTTCTGCCCTTGTGGCCAAGGCGATAGTTGTTTATGGAGGAAGTTAGCCATGCATTTCTTCCTCCTGTTCCTGACTCCTCCTTCCTCAGTTGTTCTAGGCAAACAAAGAACAATTGCTATACCTTGGATGCCTTCTTGCCAACTTTAAAGACCCCAGGCATTAGGAATGAAGTAGGAGAGAGAGCAGAAGTACTGAATACGATATTAGGCTGGTTAACTGGGGTGTCCTGTGAAACCATGACTGATAAGTTAGACCTTACCCTCCTTTTGTAGCTATTCTAGTTCCAGTAACCTCTTATAGTTTAATAAATTTTTTGTTCATTCATGCAGCAAGTTTTTATGAAGCACATAGTTTATGCCTGAGATTGTATAGATTCTGGGATAACAGTTCTGCCTTGGATATTTTTGTCTAACTTGAATTTGAAAGCTGTAAAATTGTAGTTTTATAGCTAAAAAAGAGTTTACTTCATTTATTCAGATCCTACTCTGTTCCAAAGAAATTTAAAGAGGATCAGAAATTGTTTTAATTATCTTCAGATGTGGGTTGTGCCTGCATGATTGAGGCCGCATTTGTCAGAAGCCCTGGAGACTGAGGTCCGCAGTTTCCAGGCCCACGTGTGGTCATCTGGTGGTGAGAGGACTGTGGGAGACTCAGGATCTTCATCATTCACAAGGGGAAAACATCGTTGTCCTGAGATGTGTCTCCCAGTAACAGATGATAAGAGTATAACATAGTTGGTATCATTTTGAGATTTTGTTTTTAAATTTACTTTTGTACAAGTAATGCACGCAGATGGCACACAATTCTAAAGATATAAAACTGGATAAAATAGAAAGTATATTTCCTGCCTTCTCTGCTCCCCATTTACTGGCTCAACTTGTTGAAAGGCAGTCATTTTTTTTGGCCTGTTCTTTCCAAGATCATTATGCAGTTTACAAATGTGTGTGTGTGTGTGTGTGTGTATTAATCTCCATAAAAATGATAACACTCTGTACATTGTTTCGCTCCTTACTCTTTTGTGTTGGTTTCTTTAAATTACCTTGGAGACCGTTCGTTAGCTGTACTTGTAGAGTTGTTCTGTTTTTAACGGTTTTGTAGTAGTCTACTGTGTGGATAAACTGGAGTTCATTGTCCACTTTCCTGTTAATGGACGGGTTGTTTCTAATCCTTGGTCGTACAAAAGAATGTTTCAGTAAAGATCCTTGAAAAATACATCACCTATAAATACCTGGCAATGGAACCACAGAATCAGTGGGTATATGCCCTTTAAATTTTAGTAGATGTTGCCGAGTTGTACTGCATACACTTTGGGTCAGTTTCACTAGTGGTGAAACTAGTGAAACTAGCTTCACTAGTGGTATATGAACTTCCCTTCCTCCTCACACCTTCTTCAGCAGTCTGTATTTTCACGTATTTTACTCTTTACCTAAGAGGTTAATGTGACATCTCCTTATAATTTTGTTTTTTGTACTAAAAAAGAGGGATTTTAGATTCCTTTTCTTATGTTTAAGAGCTGTGTATGTGTGTGCATATATACATATGCTATTATCTGATCGTATCCTTTGCTCTTTTTTCAGTTGATTTATGATTCCTTTTTATTGATGTCCCAAATAAAGAAGTCAGTTATTTATTGGAATATAGTTGCAGACATTTTCTCCCGTGTGCTTCTTCTCTAAGGTGATTTAGAGTATTACTGGCAGTCTGTGTGTGAGCAGGAGAGGGTGACGGGGCTCTGGAACGTCCATGTGATGGACCCAGCCCCTTCTCCTGCCTGTGCCATTTCGCTTGCCTCTTTTTTCTTGCTGCCTCCTGGGCTGCTCTTGAATTCCGTGGCTTGTCTAATTCCTGCATGTACCGGCAAGGGTCTGCTACTGCCGAGTGGGTCAGGTTGGCCTTGCTGCTCCTGGTGGGAGACAAGGCTGAGCCGCCTGGCAGCATGCCTGCGCCTTGGCTCGGTCAAGTTTGACAAGCCCCAGAACCAAACCCCAGGGTGCACGTAAGGCCTGGTGCTGCAGATGCTTTGATTTTCAGGCTTGTTGAATCTTTGGATAGGGGCTGACTTGCGGATGCTGACTGGGATTGAGGACTTGATGTGTTTTTCAAAGCGTTTTGCTGTTTACCTAAACGTCTTTTTGTAGAACATTGCTTAGAAGCTGGTAGAAATACAACCTCACTAGTATGCGTAGAGTGTAGTGATAGGTGTCATACGGTCTTTCCATACAAAGTAACGTCTAGAGTATTTTATTCTTTACCTAGTCTTGTGTCAGTAGGAACTCTGGAGTCAGTACTGAGCCTGATCTCCTATCTTTGGTGACAGCAACTTTTCTGGGGAGGTGCATATATTTCTTGCTGTTACTTATTTGGAATAAAGGTTAGCAGAAAGCACAGTATCTGGGAAGCTGAGGCTGGGACCAAGTTGGGTTCCCTGTCCTTCTCTCAGCGTCTCCCCCTCCCCTGTTCCTGAGCTTCAGGCTTGGTCCCTCATCCTCCAGGACCTGGAACCCCTAGCTTCTCTCCCCTCCCCTGTTTATAATCATGTCCCAGCCTGGCTTTGGAGGGCTGCTAGTGCAGTGGTTAAAAGATTGGCTGCTGATCAAAAGAGGGTGATTGGCATCCACCAGCCGCTCCTTGGAAACCCCGGGAGCAGTTCTCATCTACCCTGTATGGGGCCTCTGAGTCGGAACCGACTCGATGCGGCGTTTTTTTTTTTAAATCATGGATTTGTTCTTTCTTGTCTCAGAATATGTCTCAGGAAATCTTTTGTTAAACCAGATATGAACACAGATTCACTTCCAGATAGTTATCAAGAAACTAATACGGAGAACCTGAATGAAATCTGCATTTCTCTGCCCTTCTGTTTCTCTTTTGGTCTGGTTTTCTTAGAAATTGGTATTTGCTGGGCTGTTAGCATCTTTCTTCTCTCATTTTGATCCTGTGTAGAGATTGAGAGTGGTGGTGCCGGTAAATGTATGTGGGAACGTGATTAGGTATTTTTTTAAAAATCTGTTTTCAAGACTGTTTTAAATGGTTTTGATAAGTTAACCAGTGTTTTTAAACACTGAGAATACACGGAGGGAAAGCCTGCCCCAGGATCAGGTGACATGGATTGAAGGAAAGGTCATAGCAATTGCAGAGTCCTGTGTGACTTCCTCTGTTGACTGGCCCATCTCTTGAACTGAAGGGTTACCAGCAGAGCCTCTTAAAAGACGGTGCCTGCAGTTAGCTGCCACGATGGTAGCCTAGCATGCCTGGCGGTTGGTACCTGTGTTACTGAGCCTTCCCCCACACGCGGCTGTCACGACAGTCAGCCGTGTCCAGAAGTGAGGGGCAGCTTTTGTTCAGTCATCCACTCGTAAGTCCAGCCTCCTGAACCGGGAGCTAGGTGACAGTCAGGCTTGTCAGGGTTTAAGTGGACAGTAACTGCTGACGAGTGCTGGCGTGCTGCATCACTCCTGCTCGTCCAGGAACTCGTTATGCGGTGGAGGTGGTGGCTAGTACAGATTTCTGGGCTCTGTTCCTTTCCTGCTAGGTTGCCTCCACCCCTCATGCTGCCGGCACTTTATCCCAGTTTTTAGCTGGTGTTGGCAAGTGGCATGTCTTGCCATGAGTAGTAAAACATTAGGGAGGGTTTGTGATATTTTAAAATATTAAGCAGTAGTTGTAACTCATGTAAAATGGTCTTCCTTTGGTAGGATTTCGTGGTCATAAATTCTCTGTAATGTGAAGTATTTGAACCTAAGGCATTGGAGTATTAGAATAGCCCGTTACCTGGAGTCCTGTCCTCTCATTGGCTTGTGAAAGCTTAAAGGATGCCTCGTCATGGCCACTCCATAGTCACCCATTCCTGCAGCTTTGCCAAAGGCCTGGAGCGCCAGAGCTGGCTGGTATGAAGCAGTGGTTGGCATCGACGTGGCGTTTATAACTGGTGTGGGGGCCGGCTGACGTGGGGGAGTGGGAGCACGCGAGGAAAATACGGTGTTTGTTTTCACTCTTGGTTATTTCTCCACATTATCAATAAAAGAAATTGCAGTATACTGTGTGGTTCAATACTTAGAATTTAATAGTACTTAATGTGTATTTCCTAGGAAATAAGAGAATTAATACTTCTGTGTATTTTGTACGAGTATCATTCCTTTCATTAACACTTTACACAGCTAGTTCTTTTGCACATCATGGGATGTGATTATTTCCATATTAGGGTTTTGTTTTTGTTGTTTCCATATCTGTGTAGTAGCAAAGCCTTAGGGAAGAACATTGTAATAAGACAATGGACAGGTCACTTTTCTGATGCATTAGCCGTGTGCCAAAATGTGTCTCAGTTATGTTTTTAGACTTTATTTTTTGAATGTACTCAGAGGAGATTGCTCTTTAAAGGGATCCTTGGTGAGGGCTTTTGTGAATTAAGTTCTCACCCCTTAATGAGGATGCTTCTGTGTCTGCTCGGCTCAGCGCGGTGCACACAGCTGGATGTAAGGTTCTCACCGAGTTCCAGATTCTAAAAGAAAGCATTTGTGGATTGTGAAAGATTCCACAATAAAGTTGTTTTGCTGCAACTCTTAGTGCGATTTTATAGTACGTCTGATCTTTTCTCCTGTCTTGGAAATGACATCTGAAGCTGAGAGTGGTTCTTGACAGGCCCATGAGGAGGCTCTCCGCTGGACCTCTTTGTCCTCTGGGCTCTCTGGGCCCTCACGGTGGCCCATCATGGAGGCCGAAGCCACCTGGGCCCTGGTGTGGCACGGAACTGGACCTGCCTGACCAGTGGCCTGTGACTGGCTGGTCTTCTGCCTCTCTGTCCAGCATGTGCTGCCCTCGGGGTGGACGTGGGGGGGCATCAGATGGTTGGGGTGTTGCCTTTCCCAAATTCCAGTGACCCCTGCTCTAGACTTCATCACCCCCCAGTGGCCTGCAGGTCAAAAAGCCAAAATCGTGTTCCGTCTCTCAAGAGACCTTGAGCCAGTTTTCTCCGAAGGATGTTCCTTGGTCTCGTGCAGTGCCTGCAAACACTTCTACTGTGTTTGGATCCCAGGCTGCAGGTAACAACTCTTAATGAGTGTGTCTACTTAAAAATCTGAAACAAGTTAGGTCAGATCTCTGGGTGAACAAAAATGCCTCTCCCAGGAGCTACCTGAGAGTCGTGTTAGATCCCTGTTACCTGAGCGGACGGCTGCCCCTGCCTCCACTGACAGCTGACAGGCATTGCCTTGTTGGGGCAGGTCCTGCTGCCTCGCGTAGGTGCCGTGGGACCTGCTGCCTGGGTGGCGGGCGGGGATGGCTTCGGTCTCGCTCTCGTGCTCTCTCTCTGTCTCTGTCCAGGTTCCCTGGTACCTCACCTGATCTCTGTTGTGGCTTCGTGGCAGGACTCTGCTCGAGTGGAGAGAGACTGTTAGGCATGAGAGTCTGTGAAGTGTGGGAGCCACCACATACACGTGTGAGCACGCGCGTGCCTGTGTGTACGTGTGTACAGTGGCAGTGTTTCATTGCTTTGCGATAATAAATAGGACTTTTAAAATCAATAAGTACTATTAGTAATACGTGGTACTGTGAAGTTTTAGTATTATTTAGGAACATAAAACATGAGGCAAACCAAACCCGTTGCCGTCGAGCTGATTCTGACCCCTCGTGACCCTGCAGCACGGGGTAGAGCTGCCCCGTAGAGGTTCCGAGGAGCGCCGGGCGGACTTGAATCGCGGACCTTTTGATTGGCATCTGTAGCCCTTCACCACTGTGCCACCAGGGTTTCCAGGAATATAAAACAATGAAGGACGTTTATAAAACAACTTATATTACAGTTTATAAAACGGTAAAAGAGAAACAAGTTTCCCTGACAGAACAGCACACTACTCAAAGAGGAAGAAATTACCTTTTAAAGGCAAAGTCGTCCCCTTTTGGTGGCCTTTGTCGGGGGTGTGGAGGGCACACCAGGGCAGCATCCCCGGCCGTTGGTTGCGTGTCTCGGTGTCCCCCTGAGATCAGCCTGTCTCTTCCAGTGTCGGGTGGAAGGAGGAAGCTGACAGCTGGCAGGCAGCTGCTGTTAGCTCCCTGATGCACGGGGAGATTTCCTGCTCAGGACAAGAGTCAGCGTCCTGGGACTCCCTGTTTGTGTGTGGACGCAGGGGCCTGGTGTTTGCAGTGGCATGCAGACTTCTGCAGTATCCGTGTGTGTCCATGTGTGTTCTAGGGAGTATGTCTCTTATTTTTGTGAGGTTTTCAGAGGAGCACGTGAATCCCCCCTCTGTGGTCACGCAGCCAAGTCCTAAACTGTCTTAGCTGTTTAGGTCACAAAGGTGGCAGGTTGATCACTCACTGCCTCTCCTGATCAGCCCTCTTTGCAGCCAGGTTGGCTTGGTGGTGGAACTTGCCTGGGCCAGTGAAGGGTGAGTGGACGTAACTTGGGACTGTTAAGCAGACCTCTCAGCAGCTGCAGCACGGCTTTGTCACTGCTGTTTATTGCTGCCTCGAGACCAGTGTGTTCCCACAAGGTCTGCGCTTGCGGCGTGGCTGGAAATGGCCCGCCGGAGCTGCCACTGACTCTGGATGCGCTTGTGAGGGGGTGGCAGGTGGACCTTGCTGTTGGGAGTCCCCGGGCTTTGGGGGCTCCCTACAGCCTGAGGCAGCTTGAGCCGGCTGAGGCAGTGGGTGGCGGCCTGGGTTATGTTCCGAGTCCCACAGAGCGCACCTGAGTGTGTAATGAGCTTCCTGTGGCGGGACCCACGAGAAGAGGCGTGTTTTCTCTGTGGACTCTGTGTGGCCTTTCAGGGCTGCCGTGTGGAGACCTTAGTCTTGTGAGGCTCGCTCGTTAAGAGCCGGAGAGGCCATTCTTTTAGGTTTTGAGTCCTCCAGCCACATGGAGCCACTCTGGGCCCGTTTTTTCTGCTCTGTCCTGCAACCAGTGACTGTAGGAAAGGTGACTGCTGTGAGGAGGTGTCTGAGGTCAGGGGTGCTCTTTGGTGTAACACAGACCACCTCACACAATAGCGTGTGCATGCTGCAAAATCACAGGGCACGTGTCGTCCGTGATGCAAAGGGTAGTCGGGATTCGTTTTCCAAAAGGCCGCCTTGCTCTGGGTGTGACACGGGGAAGAAGAGCTGCCACCACAGCAGAGCACTACAGAAGGCTGCCCGAGCAGGGAACAGATCTCCAGGGTGACCTGTAAACAGAGTGCACCTTGGGGAAAGGCAAGAAGCCGTCCACCGCCACCCAGAGTGCACAGTAATCAGGATGAGTGCGCCATGAGCCCCGGCCGACGGCTGGAGGTCAGGCTTCTCGTGGGGGAGCCGAGGAGAACCGCAGTCTGAGGGCTGGGCCTGGTGGGGACTGCTCCCCACCCTGAGGTCCTTCTGTGGCTGGCAAGGGGGAGCTGCTCCACCCCTGAGGTGAATTTCTGTTGGAAGATGGGGAGTTGGGCTTGGGTCTCATTTTTCTGAGATATGTTCCTGACAAGTAACATGTCAGCTAAGTTTTATTTTAAGTGCATTCTGGGAGCTTATTATAACTTTCTTTGGTAGTAAATCTCTGAAGTGAAGATTCTGCTGGTGAATCGAGCCGTTGTGCCTTTAGACATCTGTGTGAGTGCAAGCTTCCGCACCCTGGAGTCGCGTGGCTGGGTCGCACGTGCCGAGGAAAGGCGAGGCGCGTGGTGGCGACAGGCGCTCTGAGTGAGGGCCCGGTCTCGGTGCCGCTGGCCAGCTCCGAACAGGGCGGCCACACGCGCCGCAGAAGGAGCCGCTGCCCGTCGCGCGCCTTCCTCGCCGTCACTGCTCGGCCTCGGCCTCTGTTGCGGCCACCGTGCCAGTCCGTGTCCCTGAGGGTCTGCCTCTCTCTTGCTGACCCTCAGCTTCACCAAGCGTGACGTCCTTCTCCAAGGACTGGTCTTTCCTGGTCCCAGGTCCAAAGTGTGTGAGAAGTGGTCTCAGCACCCTTCTTTGTAGGCGGCACTGGGGCTGTCCACCTTCCCAGGGAGCTTTGTCCCTTCCTCAGGCGTCTGGGGGGCAGTCAGTACTCCTCGCCGACACCGTTGCTCAGAGGCCCCGGGTTTCTGTCCTCCAGCTGTCGTTCGCATGTGAGGTGATTGAAAATACCATGGCTTGAGTCAAGATTTGTACATGTGTACCTGTAGATTTATTTATATGTTTACATACAAGGATTTCTCATTTTAAACTGTGTATAGTAGCAAGTAAGTCCGTCATGTTACACACCGCCTGCTCTTACAGTGTTATGTCTCTCTAAGTGAGTGTTTAGGATTAGCATATGGAGATCACACAGATTAGTGATTTCAGAATGTCTGACAGCCGTAAACCATGATTTCTGAAGTAAGTATTCTTCTTGTGCTGTTACCCCGGGGATGTGCTGAGCACGCAGGGTTTTCAGTAACTGCAGACTTCATCTGGGCCCCCGGGGGGTCATCTCCATTTCCAGGTAAAGAGTGGTCAAGTCTGCAGGATTCCGTGTTCTGCTCCTCTTTAGGGGAACCCTTCCTGGGTTCACTGACAGTTTTGAGAAGATTCGTTAAACGAGTGAAGCAGTGAGTTCCCAGACCTGCTGTCTCCCACTTTGAAGTAACCCTCTGCATACTCCTTTGCCATAGAACAGCAATCGCGTGATCTGGCATGTGCAGTCCGTGCCTCACGGATTGTGAGCTTGGCCTGCTGTTGCCGTTTTAGGCTGCTAAGGTGGTTGGTAATTTGTAGAAGAAGTGGGCTTCAGAGTGGATGGCGAGCGTGCGGCACGGTTCCTCAACCTCTCCAGCCTCCCCACAGCCCTCTGTCCCTTTGAGTGCTCATGACTCACGGTAGCCCCACGTGACAGAGAAGAACTGCCCCAGAGGACTGCAATGTCTGCAAGACCAGCCACCAGGCCTTTCTTCCCCGAGCCACTGGTGGGGTCAGATCCTGACCTTTCAGTGGTTCACAGCTGAGGGCTTACCTGTGCAGTGAGCATGGGGGGGTGAGGGCTCCCCGTGCAGTGAGCGTGGGGGGGTGAGGGCTCCCCGTGCAGTGAGCGTGGCGGGGTGAGGGCTCCCCGTGCAGTGAGCGTGGGGGGGGTGAGGGCTCCCCGTGCAGTGAGCGTGGGGGGGGTGAGGGCTCCCCGTGCAGTGAGCGTGGGGGGGTGAGGGCTCCCCATGCAGTGAGCGTGGGGGGGTGAGGGCTCCCCGTGCAGTGAGCGTGGGGTGGTGAAGAGGTAGAATCAAGTCCACCCTGTCAGCAGTATGTTCAGTCTCAGGAATTGACCTTCCTTGGGGACAGCTTGGTGACACAGCCCACCACAGTAGAGTGCTCCCTGACCCGCCCAGGTCCTCACACTGTTTCTGTTACAAGCTGACTGTTCACAGGCCTGCCTCTGCCGGTTCCTTAAGATGGTGTTTTGCAAGTAGTTTCTCTGTTGAGTTAAATGACACAACTGTTGCTTATAATATGTAAAAGCGTTTGCCTTGTCCTGGGCAGAGTTTTGTCCTGTAAGTAAACCGCTTTTCTTGTTTAATTTACAAGTGTACAAGGCTAAGTTCTTTGTCCTAAGAACGCTCATCCTTGGCTGCTTCTTTCCATTCTTAGAAATAGACTCTATTTTCTGTTTTCTGTGTGTGGTTGATCCCCAGAGAGTCTGTTTGTTGATATTTGGACCTTGAAATAGGGCTTGACGATTTCATAAAATCAGTGAACCCACTTAAGCACTACAAACTCAACCCAAGTGGCCGAGCTGGTGGGGCATGGGGGAGGTCCTGTATTTCTCCTGGTTCCAGGCAAGCTTTCGTGTATTTATTTATTTTTTAAATGTACCTTCTTTTCAACCTCTGGATGCTTATTTTTAGGATAGATCTCCTTGTCATGGTCCTCGGGTGGCACTCTGCCTGTGTACAGCTCTTCTCGAGAGCTGACCATTGGCCTAGTACCATGTTCCAGCCTGTGCCTTTGTTTTGGGAAATATTTCAACTATGCAGCATGTGTGTTTTTCTTTTTATCCTTTGTTGACGCTTAGCCTACTGGAAAGTATGTGAATGGTAAGTCAGTGAGTTCCCACAGTGG
Organism: Heterohyrax brucei; assembly: GCA_028571685.1. Lineage (NCBI taxonomy): Eukaryota > Metazoa > Chordata > Mammalia > Hyracoidea > Procaviidae > Heterohyrax > Heterohyrax brucei. Next base: position 72,591,668 of record CM053163.1, read on the forward strand.
ACACAGCCATGTGGCCACCACTCGGATGAAGAAGAGCGTTCCTGGCTTCCTAAAAGCCCCCGTCATGCCCCCCACCAGTCATTCTCCTTGAGAATAACCTCTGCTGTGACTTCTGTCACTGCAGATGAGATCTGCTTGTTCTGAAGTTGATATTTGTGTGTGTGTTTATGGCTCGGTGTTTGTGCAGCCTCATGACCATGAGTCTCACACGTGTTATGGTGAGTAGTTTGTTCATTTTCTGCTGCGTGCTGTTCCGTTCTGTGAATACACTACAACTGTGACTTTTATTTTGTATTATTGTTGGACATTTGGATTGCTTCCAGTTTTATTTTCATTTGTGAGCCACACTGCTGTGACCATTCTGTGTGTGCCTGTGAATGCGCTTGCGTACGTGTGTGTGTTGGTAGCACAGTTAGGAACCCGGCGGTTAGCATCAGCCGATGCTCTCCGTCTTTGCTGTACCAGTGTGGGCTTGTACCGTGAGTGCCTGTGGGAGTGGCACCCCTTTTGCCAGCCTTTGGACCCCTCTGTGAATGTGTGAAGCCCTGGGGATGCAGTGGGTCAGAACTTGGCTGGTAACCAAAGCCAGGCAGTCCAGCCTGCCGGCGCCCCTCGGAAGCCACGTGGGCAGTTCCGCTCTGTCCTGCAGGGTACTCATGACTTGGGGTTGACTTGATGGCAGTGGGCTTTAAGGAGCGGTTGGAGCCTGTGGGCCCCATAGGATGGGAGAGGCAGTCGGCTGTACGGCTCTCCCAGTGACTTGTGTTTCACTGGATGCAAGGTAGCAACCTTGGGCTTAGTGTGAAAATCAGGTGAACACTTGTGCAGTCATTCTGCCACTGCTTAGCTGTGGACCGTAAGAAGGTCACTTCACTTCTCTGGACTTAGTGTCATCGTCCCTAAGAGGATGCAACAGAATTGTCACCCCTTCCTTTGGATTTCCATGCTCTCTGTCTCTGGGGAGCGTGCTGTGTGGTCCTGGGGGGCCGAGCCCTCTAGGACCCTTTGCCCGTGCTCCCTGTCTCTGGGGAGCGTGCCGTGTGGTCCTGGGGGGCCGAGTCCTCTAGGACCCTTTGTCTGTGCTCCCTGTCTCTGGGGAGCGTGCTGTGTGGTCCTGGGGGGCCGAGCCCTCTAGGACCCTTTGTGCCACTCCCTCTTCAAAAGGGAAGCTCTGAAGCATTTGTTGGGAGATTTGTTTTGAATTAATAATAAAATGCTCTTTGCAGATCTCAAGGCCTGAGGACAGCGGAGAGTCAGCAGCACCAGGGTGTCAGATCGGGAATGTCCTGCTTTCTCCTCACTTGGTAGTTAAACTCCGTCAGTGACAGAAACAGCCCCGCAGTAAAGGGGAGGCCTGGCTGCTTGTGCCAGGCTCGTCTACCAGGGTTCTGGGAAAGCAGAGGCTGTTGGCAGAGGTGGGCGATCTATCTTCCTGACAAAGCTCCTGCCGGGAGAGAACAGGCGGCCCTCAGCCCTGGGCCTTCCTGTGAGCTCTGCCAGGCCTGGCAGGCAGGCGGCACAGCACTGAGAAGAAGGGACTGTCAGCCCGGCCTGGCGGTGGTGACACCACTCCCTTAATTACTCCTCCTGGTGACCAACGCTATTTATCAAGCTTGAAATAAAGTGGTTTTACAGTTAGAAATTTATGTGTCCGCCAGGCAGAGGCTGTAATTTTGGCGGCACTGGTTTCAAGGGACCTAAACCAGGGAGAAAACAACTTGGAGAACTCAGCAACTCGACACATGCACAGTAGCACCGCGGGTTTTCCACTCGTCCTTCGTTCTTCTTCCACTGTGTCCCCAGCCCCGTGCTCTAGCCAGGTGCAGTGTTTTCCTCCGCGCCGCGGTCACGCCTGGCAGCCGAAAGGAAGGTCTTTTCGTTTGTCCGGCACGTTTCTATTGTGTCAAATAAGTACCGTGACAGAGGCCGAGAGCCTGCTGGAGTGGAGTGTGTATCGACTGGGCATTTGCTGAGTGCCCGCTGTGCCAGCTGTCAGCCAAGCAGCTAGGGAAGGGGCAGGGGACAGACCATGGGGCCTCTTCTCTCATGGCGCTCATGGGTGTGCACGTGAGAACCACACACGTGGACGGTAACGCATGGGGTAGTGACGATGACAGGGACCGGGAGACTAACTAGGACAGAGGGCAACCGCGTGAAGATCGGGGTGCGGAGCATTCAAAGGAGAGCACTCTTCTGCTGTGGAGTCGGTTCCCGTACATGCGACCCCGTAGAACGGAGGAGAGCTGCCCCGGGGAGTCGGTTCCCGTACACGCAACCCTGTAGGACGGAGGAGAGCTGCCCCGGGGAGTCGGTTCCCGTACACGCGACCCCGTAGGACGGAGGAGAGCTGCCCCGGGGAGTCGGTTCCCGTACACGCGACCCCGTAGGACGGAGGAGAGCTGCCCCGGGGAGTCGGTTCCCGTACACGCGACCCCGTAGGACGGAGGAGAGCTGCCCCGTGCAGTTTGCGCAGCTTTAACCTTTGTGGGAACAGGTCGCCAGGTCTCCCCTCCTGTGCAGTGACTCGTGGGCTCTGACCAGTGGCCTTTCTGTTAGCACCAGAGTCTGTTCACCACTTGAGTGACAAAGGTTCCTTTGCAGAAGCCATAGAAAAGGAATAAACTTGTGCGCTGGGGACAGAAAGAAACAACAGAACGCGGGCAGTGTGGCGGCAGTCGGGAGGAGAGGAAGTGGACAAGATGAGGGGTGTGGGTGGGCTGGGTCCGAAGGCCCGCGGCCAGGCTCTGGAGCTGGGGCTTACCGTCAGCGCTCGGGCCAGCGGGCAGCCGAGAGCGGTCACCTAACCAGCCTGTCGGTGGGCGGGAAGGAGTGGAGAGGTGTCTGCGGTGGAGGCATTGACCAAATCCGTAGTGACTGAACAGTTGAGCACGTACAGAGTGTCCACTAGCTGCGGGTGCCGATGGCCCGATGAGTGAGACCTGCCCCTGCCCTGGAGGTGCTCTGCCTGGTGGGGACAGACGGTCACAGGTGGGAGCAGAAACAGCACACCAGTGACCAGCAGCAGCTTGTGGGGCAGGATGGGTTCTTGATCAGCAAACACAGTGTCCCTTAAAGAAGGCGCTCTCATGGGTGTCGTGTTGGAAGGCACCTGCCACCTTCCAGGAGACGAGTGGGCCTCTGGCTTAGCTTTCCCCGAGGAGATGCAGATAGACCAGGAGGAGGCTGTGTGGGACGCCGACGAGACAGCTTCTTCACGGCGGGGCTGTGAGCCCAGCAGAGGGGCGCTGGGCTTCCATTTCCTCGTGTCAAAAGAGAATTAAGACAGTCTGTGAGGTCCCCCCGCTTTATTGTCCTGTAATTGTGGGGACACTCTGTCCTGGTCCTGTGTGTGAAGCCGGGGCTCCCACCGTGACGAGAAGGGGGATGGACTCTGAACCCTGACTTCAGATATTGTCCCCTGGGAAGCGTTTCAGGCTTCTCCGTAGTAGACTTGTATTTCCAAAAAAAGCATTCAATTGTGTTATTATGTTTTGAGTTTTGTCGGTAAAATTTTGTAGAGATGTTTTGTCTTTTGTGTCTTCAAAAAAAGAAGTGGTTGCTGTGGAGTCAGCTGACCCTGGTGACCCCTTGGTGTAGGTCACTAGGCCTTTCTGTTGGGACCCCCGGGGTGGGCCTGAACTGCCAGCCTCTGGGTGGTGCCGGGCGTGTCAGCTGTTGGTGCCTCCAGGGACACTTCTCATAGTTCAGTCCAGTGTGATGTGACCTAATTTGCTTCCTGACCTGAAAAGCCTGAGGTATTTTCTCTTAGGCCCTTCACAGATAAAGATTGCCGATGCAATCTTTAATGCCAGAAGCCTGTAGAGTAGACTGTTTCCCGTAACAGAGGTCCAGAAGCCATTCCTGGAGGGTGCTGAAGGGAAAAGAGAGATCCCTGGCCAGTGAAGACCTGACAAGTGGGAAATGGACAAATCCATGGCCGCAGTCAAGTGAAAACCCCAGCCCTGGGTTTGCAGAGGTGTTTGAGGACAAGTCCGTTATCAGATGGCGGCTCTCGGCTTGCACAGTGGCCCCCAAGCTCGTGGCTGCGCCCGTGGGTGCTGGCTCTTCCTTTCCAGCCTCCTGGCTGCTGTGGTCGGGAGGGTCTACGGCTGTTTCCCGTGACGTTGTCCTTCCCTTTGCTGCAGCAGCGTGGTGGCACACCGGGGAGCCACAGATGCTGCCGCGGAGTGGTTGCAGCTTGCTCCTGGCCCTGGGAAGAGCTCCCCTCGACGGCTGCGTCCCTGGCTGGTGGCTGGGGCGGCGTGGCCTCGGGATGCGGTCCGCCAATCTGCAGACGACAGAGGACGTTAGAGCTGGCCTTGCCGGGTTTGTGAGGGTTTGAGCCACGTCACCCGTCCTGTCGTCTGGCTTCCCCGTGGTCTGACGGGACAGGGTCGGCTTAGTGTGCGACCTTTGGTTTCCCCACGGCACGGTGGCCACCAGTGAAGGGTCCGTGCAGCACGGCATGTGTGGTGAGGGCTGTCCCTGGGTGGTGCACATGGTGGCTGTGCTCTGCCCACCCAGGGTTGGTGGTTTGAGTCTGCGCTGCAGGAGCCTCGGGAGGGGGCGTGGCGATCTGCTGCCGGTGACCAGGCGCCCGGTTGCCAGCAGCCACAGCTGACGCCACGAGGGCTGGTTTGGTTTTGCGTTTGTGATGCTGTGCAGGCCAGGCCTGGGCCCTGGGCCTCCGCGTTCCACCCAGGCACCTCCGCTTCATTGTGTGACAGTGTGCACACCAGGACAGCTGCCCACGCGACACCTTCGGATTGATGGCTCAGTGATGCCGATGGCGTGTTCTGTGTCGTGCCGCCGTGCGTCATCAGCGTCCTCATCTGAGGGGCACACACACCCACACGACACCTTCCACGTTGAGCACTCAGTGATGCCGACGGTGTGTTCTGTGTCGTGCCGCCGTCCTCATCGTCCTCATCCGAAGTGTTTTGCCACCATTACCCAGACTCAGTGTCTCTCAAACCCAGGCTCCCATCTGCTGCCATGGCCATCAGTGCTGCTGGTTTCTGTGTGTTTGCTTGTTTTGTAGAAGTGAGATCACACGTTGAGTGAGATCACACTTCTGTGCATGTCCGCCTCTGTTTTGCTCAGCGGTTTCCAGGGTTCATCCCCGTTGTGACATGTGTTAGATCTTCGTTTCCGTGCACGGTGTGTACTTCTCTGTGGTACCTGTGTGGGCCCATTTTGCTAGTCCTTTCCTCTGCTGGTGTACGTTTGGTTGTTGCTGCCTTTTGGCTGTTAGGAAAAGCTCTGCATTGACCCTTGGTGTGTGTGGCCGCCACGTCTTTTGAACCCAGTGTTTGGGAGCCGTCTGAGTAGGTTCTGGCCGTGGCACCTGTGGGGTCAGGCTCGTCTGGACACCTTATTAGCAGGTCTCTGTCATCAGAGGCAAGGACTTCGGATAGGTAAAGGAGCAGGTGAGGAAATCGTGCCCAGGCCCAGAGACTTGCCTGCTGCTGGACAGGCCTTGGGCAGTCCGGTGTTTTGGACTTGTTCCTGTTCTGGGAGGCTGACTGTAAAGAGGCCTGACAGAAAAATGGGATGAGTGTGAGTCGGAGTCTCAGAGCTGTCATCCTGGCAAGGCGTCTCCTTGGCTGTGCGCTTTAAGGTCTGTGATGTTCGTTCTCTTCTCTCTCTCTAAAGTAACGTGAGTGTACCTGCCATGCTGGATGCTTGTGATGGTGGGGCTACTGTGTGGAAACTAGAGGGGTGGTGGCGTGTGGCGGGGACCTGGGGGACAGCAGCCACAGTGAAGAGACTGTTAGAGCTGGGCCCTGGTGGCGCAGGGGTTAAGAGCTCCTCTGTCAACCAAAAAGTCAGCAGTTTGAGTCAACCAGTTACTCTTTAGAAATGCTCTGGGGCAGTTCTGCTCTGTCCTGTTGAGTCGCTGTGGGTCGGAATTGACTCTGTGGCAGGGCTTTGGTTTGGGTGGTTTTGGAAGGGTGGGAAGTGTCAGCTGCCATCACGCCGTCTGGCTGTCTCATGCAGGTGAGAAGGCTGGTGTGGCTTGGCTGACACTTCACAGGAAGCGGGGGAACACAGATTCCCTCCATCCTTGTGTTCTGAGCCAGCCTGTGGAAGGGATCCACACGGATGCCTCGTCTGGAGGAGGGTGGTCCGTCTGTGCGTGGAAGTCACCAGACAAGGTCACTGCTGTCACTCACAGGTAGGACGCTCCTGAAGGCGGTCCAGGAGCCACTGCAGCAGTGTCGGCACAGGGGCTGCCGGAAGTTCCGGCTGAACTCAGGACGTGGAGCAGGGATGTCACCGCTGATGTCAGACAGCTCCAGGCTGAAAGCAGGGGGTTTCAGAAAGCTGTGTATCTGTGTTTTATTAACTGTGCAACGGCATTGAACTGTGTGGATCCTAACAAGTTATGGTGCAAAGGACGAGATTGCAGAGCACGTGATCCTGCTTGTGAGGGGCTGCACATGGATGAGGAGGCCGTTTTTTGGACAGAACAAGGGGATACTGTGTGGTTTACAGTCAGGAAGGCTGTGCGTCATGGTTGTGTCTTCTCACGACACCTGTTCAGTGTGTGTTCCAGCAGATAACCCAAGAACGAGAGTACATAAAGAACAAGACGACGTCAGGGTTGGAAGAAGACTTGGTAATCACCTGTGACGGGCAGCTGGCACGCTTTTCTTGGCGAAAGCAAAGATAACATGAAGCACTTACTAGTGAAGATCAGACAGTACCCTTCAGAATGGGTTACGCCTGAACGTAAGACAAAAATCCTCACAAGTTGACCAGCAAGCGACCTCATGATAAATGGAGGCAAGATCGAAGTTGTCAAGGGTTTCATTTTACTTAGATCCACAGTCAGTTCCTGGGAAGCAAGAGTCAAAAAAACAACAAAAAACAAAAACATGACATACTGAATGGGGAAAATCTGCTGTGAAAGACCACTTAAAAGTCTTGGAAAACAAAGACTCCTTCCTGTGCTGGCTGACACAAACTCCGCACAGGGTGTGTAAACTGTAACCCTCAGAGCTGACCGAGTTTCCTGGGCTTCTGTGGGCTGCAGTGGGTGCCTGGTCGCTCAGCGTTGTACTGATGTGACCTGCTGTGAATGATTTCCTTATAAAAATTGTGAAGGATTTCTAGAGGCGCCCAGGCAGTCCCTGGTTACAAGTGGGTAACCTCTGTCCCCTGTGGTTACTAAGCAGCCCTGCAGAGCCTGCTGTGTTCAAAGTCTGAGGTGCACACAGGGCTGTAATAACAAACAGGTGCAACTTTACCACTGACATCAGAACGTTGTCACTGTTGTTGTCACCGTGTTAAAGGTCGTGTAGTGCAGCTGCAGCGTTGGACAGTCTGTATACAGAAAGAGGCGATGAGTGCTGGGCACTGGGACAAACACTGGACTGGCATCAGAACTGCGCACGACTGTTCTGACTCCGGTACAGGTTTGACTTAAAGACAGGAACAGAGTTCATCTATAATTTGGGGACTGCCCGAGTAAATGCAAAAGTCCTTTTCGTCACCCTGCCCTCAACCCAGTCCAATTTACCTGACTTTCTTGCTGTTAACAGCGGCTTATGTACCTTTGAGTATTGTTGATGTTTCTGTAGCTGTGCTGTCGCTGGTTGCCGGGGAGTTGGCACTGACTGGTGGCGACCTTAGGTGGTGTCTGGCCCGGGGCCGCTGGCCTCCAGGGTCTCGGGCGTCTTTGGATCCGTTGTTGAGGTTATCGTGGCATTTCATCTCCCGGAGGGGACTCCTCACTTTTGCTGGTGGTCCGTCCGACCAGACGCGGTGCTGTCCTCTAGCAGCTGGTCTTTCCTGGTGACACGCCCAAAGTATGCGGGTTCCGGGCTCGCCACCCTAGCTTCCAAGGAGGATGCCGGTTACAGTCCTTTTCGGACAGACTGGTTTGTCCTTCCGGCCGCGCAGTGTGTAGTTGGTGTCCTGTTGTCGCTGCCACAGTTCAGCTGGGTCAGCTCTTCCTCTGTCTTGTTTCTTCGTTGTCCGGCTTTGGCATGCGTGTGAGGTGACTGAAGGGAATGCGGCTTGGGTCAGTCATACCTACTTCATCTGAATGACATTTTGCTTTCTAAAACTTTAAGGTGGCCTTTCTTAGGCAGCAGATTTGCCCTGTGCAGATACGTTGTTTGATTTCTTGACTGCTGCTTCCACGGACATCAGTTGTTGGTCCAGGTAAACTAAGATCGCTGAGAACGTCAGTTTCTTCTCCACTGTGTGAGTCTAGCAGGCTCATCCTCCGCAGGCGTCACTGAGAAGGCGGCATTTGAAGTTTCATCGGAGAGGGAGAGGGAGTGAGCTGGGCAGCTCTCTGGGCAGAGAGTGTGCCAGGCAGAGGGAGCAGTCGTGGTGGGGTCTGAGGTGGGGGTGGGCTGGGCACGCTGAGGGGCAGCAGAGAGACCACAGGTGGAGGGGCCCCTGCGGTGGCAGGAGACGTGCGGGACCTTGTGGGTCACTGTGGTCTGGAGCACAGTGGACAGCCACGAGCAGAGGGGCACCGCGCGCTGACGTGCGCTAACCAGCTGTGAGCATCGTCTGGAGGCCCTCTGATGTAATCAGGATCGGGGGTGATGATAGCCTGGACGCTGGTGGCGGTAGCACGGAAAGAGGATTGGATCCTGCGTGTGTTTTAGAGGTGCAGCTGTGCGGTTTATTGTTGGGTTGGTTGTAGGGTAGAGAGGAGAATACAGGGAGACTTCTGAGTGTGGGGACAGAGGAGCCGGGAAGACGAAGTTGCATCCGTCGTGGTGCTGATCCTCAGAACCGAGTCGGCCTGGTGTGCCATCTTGCCTCCTGGCATCACACAGCCATCCATGGTGCTGTCTGATGTTGGAATTCTGCACTGTCAGGCAAAGGAGAAAATTTCAGAGTTGAGTTCTGTGTTCTGTTGGTGACTTGGCAGCCAAGGTCAGGTATGATGCCCGTGCATGTCTGATATTTAAGACACTTCCTGAAGCCCAGGTAGTTAGTTCTGAGAATGCTGGACCATTCTCTCTGGGAAGACAAACCCTGCCCCCAGAGTCTTGCATTGCTGCTTCCGGTGGCACTGCTCCCCAGGCACCCCGCTGAGTGAGCCTGCTCCAGCGATCACTCTCTGCGTCATGTCATGAAAACACCGCGAAGAAAAATGTGCTGTTTATCATTTTCTTCCTGGAGCTGTTCCAGCGAAAGTTAGCTAAATGTCTCCCCATCCTCACGTTAAAGTGTTCTCTCTGTAGTGCTGGGGCGCCCTGAGAGCCAGAAGAATCCCTGACCCTAAAACCAACTTACACACAACTTCAAAATGCCACAGTCTGTGTAGACAGCCTTAAACATGATGAGAACCTTGATGTCTCTATTAATTCTTTAATCAGAGTATTGAAAGAGTGGATGCTATTATGGGGTGTCTACCCCAGGCCTCCGCAGAGGGCTGCCCGGCTGCCCGGCAGGGGCCAGTGACTGCTGAGCAGTCCCCGGGCTACAGGTGGGCTCTTTGGAGCCACTTCAGTGGCTCGCAGAAGCACCTGAGATGCTGCTACATAGAGGCCACTGAGGCCAGGGCCCTTGAAATGCGGAGGGCCTAGGTGAAGCTGCTACCCGTCAAAGTTTGCAAACCAGTGAGATTTTTAGAGTAAGGATTGTGGACATAGTATACTGGCAGGTAGAAATCTACTGTTTATACCTGTCTTAGTCACCTGGTGCTGCTGTCACAGAAACACCACAGTGGATGGGGTCTCGGTCACCTACTGAAGAGACTTCTCAGGCAGCTGGGAGAGTTCACCTCTGGTAAAGAATCACTGAGCGGGGGCTGGAGAAAGGCAGAAGAGTGTCATGCCACAGCCTTAGAGGTTTGGCGGGTGCCAGATGGCCAAGTATCACCGCAACTACTGTGCCCATCCTGACCCTAACACACAACAGGGTGGCTCGGACAACAGCATTCCTCCCCCTAGGAGCACAGTCTGGAAGGACTGTCCCTGTGGGAGGAGCAGACAGTCCGTGTGACAAGCGCAAGGGTTCCAGATCCACGTGGTTTGGCTTTGTTTCTTGTGCAGCCCGGAGCTGTCAGTTTATTACTGCACAGCTGCGTGTTCAGTTTTACGATGCAAATGAAGGCCTGATGTGCTCTGACGCTTTGCGTGTATTGTTCGTCGTATCTATTAAAGATGGAATAGTTTATGAAAATTGTTCGCAGACTGCGTTCAGATACCTGTGGATCAGCTCATGCCAGCAGTAAAATCGGGCACTGTGTCTTCCGCTGCCTGTGAGGTCTTCATAGCGGAGCATACAGTGGCCCGTGTGTACCAGGGTGCAGAGGGGTGCTGGGAGAGACGCAGGGGTGGCCCCTGAAGTGTTCTGTAGTCATTCAGCAGACACTTGGTGATGGTCTGCGGTTGGCACTTGGCTGCTGACCTGGAGGTTGACTCTTCTGTGGCACCCAGAAGAAAAGGCTTGGTGCTCTGCTCCTGTGACTGTCACAGCCGAGGAATCCCCGTGGGGCAGTTCTCTTCTGTGACCTGTCCAGATACTGCAAGTGGGGTCTACCCGAGAGCAGGTAACAAGACACACAGGGCCTTGTTTGTGGGGAGATGGGATAGAAAAGACCGGAAGCTCTGTTGTTGTGGAGGTTACATTTTAGTGGAAGAGACAAAAACAACATAAAGATGGGCCATTGCTGTGGAGAAAAGTAAAGCCCCAGAGGAGGCGGGTATTGTGTGTGCGAGGGTCGGGATGGGCACGGTGGTTGGGGGGGCAGAACCCTAGGGAAAAAGGGGCCGAGCACGTTAGGGATCTTGAAACGTGTTCAGGATAGAGCAGCAGGTACAAAGGTCCTGTGGAAGGGGCATCTGTTTTTATTTGTTACTGTACTGTAAGTACAAGTTTACAGTACCAGCCAGCTTCTCGCACAGTGCCTTAGATACACTGTGTTGTGTGACCCCAGGTGCACTCCTTACCACGACAGCACTCTCCTCCTCTTCACCCTGTGTTTCCTGTGTCCATCCAGCCAGCTCCTGTCCCCCTCTGCCTTCTCATCTCACCTGTAGACAGGAGCTGCCCAGTTAGTTTCCCGTGTCTCCTTAAGCCAAGAAGCACACTCTTCACCAGTATCATTTTATGGCTTCTACACATACCAGTTCAGTCTTTGTCTGAAGAGTTGGCTTCAGGACTGGTTTCAGTTCTGGGCTGACAGAGAGTCCAGGGGCCATGTCTTCCGGGGACTGTCCATTCTGTCAGACCATTGAGTCGGTCGTTTTACTAGAGTTTAAGTTCTGCACCCACCCTTCCCCTGCTCCCGTCAGGGACTCTTTGTTGAGTTCCCTGTCAGGGCAGTCCTTGGTGGTAGCCAGCTGGGCACCCCCTAGTTCTTCTGGTCTCACGCTGTTGTGCTCTCAGTTTGTGTGGCCCTTCCTGTCTCTTGGGTTCATACTTTCCTTTGCTCCAGATGGGTAGAGACCAATTGATGCTTCTTAGATGGCCCCTAGCTAGCTTTTAAGATGGGGCGTATTTAAAATATTTGTGTAATCGCCAACCGGGGTGGCTGCAATGGAAAGAAGAGGGAGAGAATGACAAGAGATGAGATCAGGAAAGCACTAAGAGGCCTGGTGGGGACCGGCAGGCTACGGTAAGGCGGGTGGCTTTTACTTGGAGTGAGATGGGAAACCATTGCCGGTGTCTGATCTGTGGTGTAAGAGACAAAGTTTTAAATGAATCACCTGGCTGTGGATGGAAACTGCAGGGTATGGGGAGACTACGCTGTACACACTTGTCACATGCCAGGCGAGTGATGGAAGTGGCTTGGACCGTGGTGGGGAAGGGCTGTGTGGGTGCCGAGTCAGCAGCTCTGGTGAGTCCAGCAGCGTGGGAGTAGGGAAGGCCTGAGAGGAGAGGTGAGAACGAAGGGTGAGGCGAGCTTGCGGCCTGAACAAAGGGCGGGCCGAGTGGCAGGTAACTGAGTGGGGGAAGGCCCTGCAGAAGCCGACTGGCCTGGGTTAGAAGTTCAGGGATTTGGTCCAGGCTGCTTTACGGAGTGGTTCTGTTACAGCTGTGACATGGCCCTAGAGCGTTGCCCACTGCTGCCACTGGCTGCTCCCTCCAAGCTCAGGTCCAGTGACAGCCTTCGTTGGTGGTTGTCTTGTAGGAAAAACCCCTGATTTTGCAAAATTACCTTTCCTTGCAGGCGTAGTGGTTAAGTACCACGGCTGCTAATCAAAAGGCTGGGAGTTCAGATGCACCAGGTGCTCCTGGGAGACTTGGCAGGGCAGGTCTGCTCTGTCCTACAGGGCCACTGGGAGTCAGCGTCCACCCAACAGCAGTGGCTTTGGCATTTTGATCTGCTTTTATCCTTAAAAAGAAATTCTTTTTGGCAGTGTTTTCTCCAAACATTGTATGATTAATATTCTTAACTCATGTTGGTCTCCTGTCTGTGTCTAATTAAATAATTCATCTTCCTTGTTGAAGTTCCTGCTTCCAGGGAGCTGGAGTTGTTTCTGTTGTAAGTCTTGGCTTTTAGAGAGAGTAATCCTGTGTCACCTTCTCTGCTGCAGGGGACAGACTCACTCATCTCACCCTAAATGATGGAACTTGACTGTAAAGAGTCTGCGGGGTCCTCGTCCTCAGAGATGAGGAAAGAGATCTCAATGGGGATCTTTTACTGTGTCCTTACTGTGCTTCGGTATTCTTTGCATACAGTTCTTGTACATATATGTATCATTAAAAACATTGACAGCCATTGATTAAACACATAAAATACAAATCCATGAGCTCACAGTGATGTTAAAAATAACAAAAGTAAAACTCATTTACCATTGAAAGTTGTTAGGATGCCAACTTATTATGAAATAATAGAGACCAGCATTTATCCTAACTATTTGAAGTTAACCAAATAGTTGATGAGTGAAAGTTCCTAATAGAAAAACTTCAGCTAAAATGCAGAAGGAATAATTGAAGTATAAAATCATAAATAAATGGATCTAGGTAATGTTGCTCATTGGGTGCTGAACCATTGAATGACGGGTGGATGTAGACGTTTGTGACAGGTGGATCAGGCTCATGACCCCGCTCATCAGTCTCTGTGTCACCGAGGGAGGCAGCCAGTGCCTGTAGCTCTCGCTGGGGTGCAGTATATGCAGCATGGCATGACAGTGGTCTTGCCACCCACGTCAACCCTGAATGTAACTGCGCTGCTAGAGTTCAGTGTCGGTTTGTGAACAAATGGCCCCACAGAGAGCAGCCAGTCAGATCCGGAACGCGGGAACAGGGATCCCGTGTTTTTACCAAAGAAAGGACGTGAGAAAGGAGGGAGGTGATGTTGCTGGGAGACGAGAAACTTCAGGGACACCACAACTGAAGGTGGGTATTGTGGGACTCCATCTCAAACAAAGTAACAAACGGATGTTTTTGAGGTAGTTGGTAAAATCCGAGTGCAGGATAGATCTTCAGGGATATTAAGAAATTATTGTAAATTTTATTAGGTATTATAAAATGATGTGATACTGCTGTTTATGCAGAAATAACGTCCACAACCTGCATTACGCAGATGACACAGCCTTGCCTGCTGAAAGGGAAGAGACTTGAAGCACTCACTGATGAAGATCAAAGACTACATTCTTTAGTATGGGTTACACCTCAGTGTCAAGAAAGCAGAAATCATCACAGCTGGATAAATAAGCAACTGTATGAGAAACGGGAAAAATATTGATGTTGTCTAGGACTCCCTTTTATTTGGACCCACAGTCAGTGCCCGTGTACACAGTGGTCGAGAGATCAAATGGCACCTGGCGTTGGGCAGGTTTGCTGCAAAAGACCTCTTCAGAGTGCTGAACAGCAAGGGGTATTAGGGACTAAGGTGTGCCCGACCCAAACCGTGGTGTTTTTGGTCACCTCGTATGGATGTTTAAGCTGGAGGATGGGAGAATAGTTATTGTGTTTGAATTGTGGTATTGGTAAAGAAGACTGAACATACCACGGGCAACCAGAGGATCAAGCTTGCATGTCTTGTAGGGAGTCAAGCCAAGACACCCCTTAGAAGCGAGGATGCTGAGACTTGGTCTCACATAGTACATGCTATCAGGGGACCAGGCACTGGAGCAGGACATCATGCGAGGTAGACCCTCCACATGGTGGCTTCCCACGGTGGCCGCTGCGGTGGGCTCAGGCCCAGTGGCTGTGAGCGCAGTGTAGGACTGGACGGGGCTGCGTTCTGCTGTACGTGGTGTTGCTGGGAGTCAGCACAGCCAATAGTGTGGTGCTGGCACTTGCTGGGTAGGCATATTGAAATATTTATGGCTTGACATACTCGGCCCCTTCCCCTCCAAATAAAAAAGAAGGTGGTGGGAGGAGACACCGTATGCTGGGTCGCGTGTTAGGGTTACTGAAGCTGGCTGACAGGTATGAGGTGTTCGGTGTATTCTCTTATTTTTGTGATGCTTGCAAATTTTTGCAATAAAAAGTTTTATAAGGAAGAATATGTTTACACATACACAGATTTTTTAACGATGAATTACACTCTACACTGCTGTGCATTTTACCTTTGTCCCCTTTGAATTCATTTTTATGGTTTCAGCGTAGCTTGACTGACTGGTTTCAGAACTTTGATAGAGGGCACTTTGCTGAGATGATTTCTGTTTATCAATGCAGGTGGTGAATATAAGGTCAGAATTCAAGGGACAGACCAGCACAGTTCTTCCCCAGCAGCCTAGTAAATAGCCTCTTACAGGGACGTCTTGAATCCTAAGAGGTGAAAAGGAACACGTGGGTGAGCAGCCAACAAAGCGTTTGGATCTTGGTCCAGAGAGGAGGAGAGGGCTCACAGATTATTTGTGATTCGGTTTGGTGGTGTGACCCTGGGAGCAGAGGGAGCTGGAGAAAGAGGGCACTGCTTCCTGATGGGGGTCTGAAGCCTGCCCGCCGCCTCTAGCCTCGGGAGCTCCAGCTGTTCTGGCAGCCAGCCGGGTCTATCGCCAGCTGTCAGCAATTCTTCCCAGAAGGTTTGGCACTTCTGGTGTGGAATCTGACGTCCCAGAGGTTGTGAATGTGGCCAGGGCAGTGGAGGGAGGTACAGAGAGGGCGTTCCACCGGTGGAGGCTCTGCCTGTAAGTGGGGAGGGCAGCCTGAGGGGTGTGTGGAAGAGCAGGAGCTGCGGAATCAGACCTGGGTGCGAACACTGGTACCCTTGCTAGCTGTGTGCCGTGAGCGCGCCGTTGCGGCACTCTAGACCTTTGTTGAACTCCTCCCTAAGATGCTGACAGTGAATGTCCTATAGCTGTGGTAGAACTGCACAGTGGCAGGTGAGCAAAGCCACATGAGAGCGTATGGCACTTGGCAGATGCTTTACCCGTATCCTGTTTCCACTTGCCACCTCTCCAAAGAGCCCAGCTTGTAGCTGGTGTCAGAAACCAGGCACCAGATGTGGTCGCCTAGGAGATCAAAGTCAAGGATCCTGATGAACAAGGTTCACTAAGAGACTAGCCCAGGTGGACTGAAAGTTCGCCTCTCAGAGGGGCTGGGTCTAGGGAGCTGCTTTAGAGAAGCGCAGCCATCACCAGCCTCTGCTGTAGTTGCTGGTTCAGTGCTGGTCAGTGAGCTCTGGAAGGCAGAGGCTGTCTCTGTCTCCTGCTTAGTGTGGCATTCTGGAGCACCTCACCTGCTGTAGGTAGGGTGGATGACTGACCCCGTGGGCAAGGTGTGTACGTGCTTAGGGCATAAGTAAAACGGGGACTCCAGTTGTCCAAAGCAAAGAGAAGGCCGTTTATGCTGTGAGGGTGCTGCCACTTCAGCACTTTCACTGACATCTGTCCCCCAAGGTCCCCTCCCATGTAAACGAAACTCTCTGTCTGTGAAGGTTCTTGGGAGTGTGCTGTGCCTTTATAATAAAACACGGTGGGCATGGGCTGTTGGGTCCAACTCTGGCTGCATTTACCCAAAATGCAACTGGATCCCACATGAGTGATTACTGGGCAGGGATGGGTTGTTTGAAGTGATGATAACTCTGATCCCTTCCAAGGGAACCTGGTACATCCATGTCTGCTGATCCAGCAGCTCCCACCAAGATGGCTGGCATCTCCGGCTGGATTCTGTAGAGAAGCAAAACCAGTGAAGTGTGTGCACGTGTGTGCAGAGAGGGAGAACGTTTCATCACGCATATGGCACGTGTTCTTGTAGAGGCTGAGAAGTCCAAAGTCTGTGGGTCCAGCTGGAGGCTTCTCTTGCCGCACGTAGCTGCAGGGGCTGGTGAGTCCAAGAATGGCAGATCAGACGTCTGGCCTCAGGCCCATAGGCTGCAGAGACTGACACACCCCAAGATCTGCATGTAAGCTGGGAGACCAGCGACTCACAGCCTGTGGGAGCTGATGAATTTGAGATCAGCAGGTAAGGTGCTAGCTCGTGTTCTGAGTACTGGAGATCAGATGAACAGGAGCCAGCTGTAGGGTCCAGAATGAATGAAAGCCCAAGAGCCTTGTCAGAAAGTCCACTGATACTGGAGGCAGACCACACCCCCAAGGAAACTCCCTTTCGACTAAGTGGTTGCCATCATGGATTGAATTGTGTCCTCCCCAAAATGTGTGTTGCCACTTTAGCTGGGTCGTGATTCCCGGTATTGTATGGCTGTCCTCCATTCTGAGACTGTAATTTTATGTTAATGAGAATTAGGATGAGATGGTAACACACTTACCCAGGTCACATCCCTGATCCAGTGTAAAGGGAATTTCCCCGTGGGTATGGCCTGTGCCACATTTTATTTCTCAAGACATTAAAAGGAAAGGGAAGAACTCAGACCCCCAAGAAAGCAGTGCTGGGAGCAGATCGCAGCCTTTGGGTGTGGGGTCCCTGTCCAGAGGGGCTCCCAGCCTGAAGGAAGGTTGATGGGAAGGCTGGCAGAGAAGAAGCCTACCCCTGGGGCTGAGAGCCCGAATTTGGACTTCTAACCTGCTTTAGTGTGACAAAATAAGCTTCTCTTGTTAAAGCTGTCCACTTGTCACATTTCTGTTATAGCAGTCCTAGATGACTGAGACAGCTACTTACCAGATCCTGTCATAGAAGTGACCACGTTATATTAGCTCTTGTCATGGAGGTGATTGCATCTTTATGCAGCTGCCAGACCACTTGGAGTCATGGTCCAGCCAAGCTGACACACAGTCTTAGTGATTGTAGCCAGCAGTGCTCTCTATCATGATATAACAAGAAGACTTGCTCTTGCAGACATCCCGGTGGACAACCAGTGGAATGTCTGGTCCCAGATGAATGCACTAAAGCTAGGAAACTTTAGTCTGTTACAGTGAATTTAGTCAATTTATGTCTTAACTGTGTAGCATTTATATATGCAGTTATGCCCTGAGTTTTGTAAATAATAATGTTTATAATAGTAACTTTAAAATACATTGGGCAGAGGCACAACCAAGGTGGCACCATGCTATCACCGTGCAGCAAAGACCTGAAAAGCTAAGTCAGACATACAGATGTTGGTGCTGGAACCCTAAGCTTCAAATAAAGGGATAAAGAGCTAGGCCAAGCACCCATGGGTGAACAGAGAATGAGGAGCACTATGAAGCGGAGGTCTCCTGCTAGCTAAAGTTGCATTGCTTCATCATCTTGGAGCCCAGCCAACAGAGACTCTAGACAGGAAGTACAGGAAAGCAGTTTCACAGAGGTCTTGCCAGGAGACAGAGTGCCTGATAACCAGGGAAACACACTTCCCCATTCCTCAGCCTTCTGTCCTACGTGCTGCCTCTGCCACTTCCCAATGGGACCTACCACACTGCTCAGCCAGAGAGACACAGTTTCCCTGTGGCCCTGGGTCTACCCTGCCGCTAGTGGTTAGCTCCTGCCATTTTTTTCTTTTCCTGTCTTTCCCCTTCCCATCTAGACGCACGCATCACAGTCCCTCTTTCCTAATGGGCCACAGAGAGCTACCAGCACATTTGCCCTGGATCTGTCACCAGCTACCCTTGCTGCCATCATTGAATTTTTTTTTCCCGTTTCTTCCTTCCACGCAGCCTTGTATGCTGCCTCTGCTCCATGCTGCCCAGCCACAGCTTGCCACCTTGGCTAGAGAGCCACTGGCCCATGGCCACTCTTGGCCCACCCCTTCAGTCTGTGCAGGGCCATCCCATTTTTTGTTGTTGCTTTTTGTTTCTTCTTTTTTGCTCCCTCCCCTTGTTCTGTGTATCTCCTCCCTCCTTTCCATCCAGGCCTTATGTCCCATGTCCCACTAACCAGCGCCACCATGCTGCTAGTTTTTAAAAAGTTTTTTTTTTTTTTTTTAATTTTAAAAATCTTTTCTCTCACTTTTGCTTCTCCGCTGGGCATAGCCTTGTGTGCTGCCTACCCCACCACCCACTGCCAGACTCGGTGGCACTGTTGCTGCTGGAGAGCCATGAGGCCACTGCTACCCTGGGTCTGCTGTGCCCCTGCCATGCTGCTGCTTGTTAATGTGTTTCTTTTCCTTTTTATATCTTTTCCTTTATTTTTTTTCACCTCCCATCTAGCATAAAGCCAAGTGCCGTCGAGGCCCATCTAGCATGGTGTACCTTTTACCCCCATTTCCAGCCCCAAGGTCTTCCCAGCCCCTGCCAACTGGCTGCCATTTTTTCCATCTTTTCTTTCCTTCACCTACCTGTAAATACCATTCCCCCTTCCTCTTGACCTTCACTGTGCCACCATGGCTAGACCATCCCCAGGCTTGTGCCTGCCACCACATTGGGCCTGCATTGTCCCCTTGCTATTTGCTCAGCTGCTGAACAGTGGGAAACAAGCCCATGCCCCTTCCTGTTTGACACCTCTACCAGACATGGTGAGGGACTCTGAACACTCCCACACTTGTAGACCAATACCAGGAAGCAGAAAGCAACTGCCCAGTCCACCTTTAGCTGCCTCACCAAACCAGTGCACAGTGAAGCAGCCTCCCCTTGCCTTCTGCCTCTGTCTGACCAGACAAGGTAGTGAGAACTGTTGTGTCCACAGACAAGAGAGCAGCATACCTGGCCACCTGCCCTGACGTATCAAAACAAAAAAAGCAGGAGAAAACAGGCCAACATGCAGTCAGTAAAGAAAACAATAGTGTATGTCTAGGAGACAGCAGACTGTCATGGTATGTAAATAAACAAGGACAAGATGACTTTAGCAAGTACTAAAAAAATTGGATGACCTGTAGAAGAAAAAGCAGTGAAACTACCTGATAGGGAATTCAAAACACTGATATTTAAGGCTCTCCAATATATTATGAAGGAGATCAAGGAAAACACAGACAAAACCAAGAAATAAACGGAATCATGGAAAATGGATAGCACCAACAAAAGCAGCCAAAATCGAGGAAAACAGGCATAGAACAAATCACGGAAATAATGCAAGAGTAAAATATCAAAATAAATGAAATTGTAGAAAGGTAGCAACTGAAATTCAAAAGAAAAAAACAAAATTTCAGAAATGGACAACTCAGTAGAAGGGTTTAGGAATGAATTTGTAACAATGGAAGACAGGATCATTGAGATGGAACACCAATCCATGTGGAGGGAAAATCAGAGGAAAAAGAAGGAAAATGAAGAAAGCCTAAGAATTATGTGGGACACAATTAAGGGCAAAAATTTGCTAATTATTGGCATTCCAGATCAGAGAGAATAAGTGGAAAACACTTATTGACTGTTGAAGATTTGCCAGCAGAAAACTTCCTGAATATCATGAAAGATGAAAAGCTTACCATACAAGAAGCTTAACAAATACCATATAGGACAGACCCCAAAAGAAAGTCACCAAGACACATCACAATCACACTTGCCAAAAATACAGGCAAAGAATCCTGAGAGCAGACCCAGAAAAATTAAGGACCCTTTACAAAGAGGAAACAATAGGACTAAGCTCTGATTACTTGGCAGAAACTATGCAGGCAAGAAGGCAGTGGGATGACGTTATAAAACCTTGAAAGAAGACAAACAAACAGCCAACCAAGAATAACATATCCTGCAAAACTCTGTCTCAAATGTGATGGTGAAGTTAGGACATTTCCAATTAAACAGAAATTAAGAGAAGTTGTGAAAGTACAACCAGACTCAGAAGAAATATTAAAGAAAGTTCTTTGGTAGAGAACCAACAGCATCAGACAGCAACCAGAGTCTAGGACACAGGACAGCACGAGCCAGGGACCTATGTAAAGACCTCTAGATAATAAAGAAAGCTAAGCGACTTAAAACAGGTAAACAGAGACATTAAACTATAAATGACGACAGTGCTGTAACAAGTAAAGGAGGACTAAATCGTGATAGTGTAGAGCTTTCAAATAGGAAGTAAAAGCAATATAAAGTAATAAAACACTGCTTGAAACTTAGAAGATAAGGGTGCATTTCAAGGTGACTACAAAGGAAGTTAACCAGTCATCAGAATGAAAAAGATGAAAAACCAAGATTGAGTAAACATGAAATCTGCAATAATGAAAGAAAAAATACAAGCACATAAAATTAGGAACAAAGAAAACATCAGCACCAGGCACACACACACTCACACACTCATGTGTACACAACAATGTGGCGGCAGTAAAAACTCACGTCTATCAGTAATCACACTGAAGGTGTGAATGGTTTAAGGAGACAAAGTGGCAGAATGGGTTAAAAAAAAACCCACAAAGACAGACAAGAACCCAAAACTCATGACTCACCAGTGTGTTGACTGTAAGAGATAGGTCTCAGATACAAAGACATAAATTTTTTAAAAATCAAACATGGAAAAAATAATCAAGAAAATGATAACCAAAAAAGGGCAAGAGTGGCAACACTAATCTCAGATAAAATAGACTTTAAGGCAAAATCAGCAATAAAAGATCAGGAAGGCCATTATGTAATAATTGAAAAGACAGCCTACCAAGAGGACGTAACTATAGTATACACATGTAACTATGGTACATACACAAAGTACGTTAGACAACCTAGCAGCACTGGGAAGAGAAACAGTTCCATAATAGCTGTAGGAGCCTTCAGTACACCACTTGTGGTAAAGGAAAGAATATCTAGACTGAAACTCAGCAGAGACACACAAGAGCTAAAGGCTGACACTGGACACCTGGACCGCAGACAGATGCAGAATACTCCACCCAGCAGTTGCAGAATATTCTTTCTCAGTGTACACACAGAACATTCTCCAGAATAGACCATACTTCAGGACACAGAACAACTTGAAATAAAATCCTAAGCATCAGAATAGTACAGGGCATCTTTCTGATCACAATGGCATAGAAGTAGAAATCAGTAATAGGAAGAGCAGTGATCGAAAATCAAATACAAAGGAACAGTAACACCTGCTTAAAAACAGCTGGGTAACAGAAGAGATCTAAGAGAGGCCCACATTCCTGGGATCAAATACGACTGGAACACATCATGCCAAAACCTTCGGGACAAAGCAAAGACAGTGTACTGTTATATCAATAAAAGGCTGAAAAAGAAGAATGGGCCAGAATCAAAATCTTAGCTTAGCCCTATAATGAACAACAGATAGAAGGAGAACAGAAAGAGAAGCCCACAGTTATCAAAAGGAAGGTGATAATAAAGATGAGAAAGGAAATGAAATAGAGGAAAAACAAAAAATAGAATTAAGACCAAAAGTTGGCACTTCGAAAAGATGAAGAAAATCAGCAACCCACTGAGCAAACTGACAAACCTCAAACAGGAGACAAAGCAAATAATCCATGTAAGAAATGATACAGGGGACAATACAACAGACTCAACTGGAATAAAAAGGATCAAAACAGAATACCTGTAAAAATTATACTCCAACAAATTCAAGAGCCCAGAAGAAATGAACAAATTCCTAGAAACACACTGCTCATGTAAACACAAACTGAGATTGAAAATCTAACAAACCTGTAACAAACAGAAATAATTAAAAAAGACACCACAAAAAGAAAATTAGAATCAATATCTCTGATGAATGTAGATGCAAAAATTCATAACCAAATTCTAGCCAATAGAATTCGGCATCATGTTAAAAAAAAAATACACCACGACCAAGGTATGCAAAGATGGTTCAGCATTAGAAAATCAATGAAATCCCCTACTTAAATAAATAAAAGACTCACATAATCATGGGAATTGACACAGAAAAGGCATTCGACAAAGTCCAACACTCATTCCTGGTGCAAAAATAGATATAGAAAGGAAATTCGTCAACAGAATAAAGAAAATCTATACAAAACCATGGCCAGCATCATTCTAAATGAAATCAGGCAGAAAGCATTGCCCATGAGAATAGGAACAAGGATGCCCTTTGTCAGCAATCTTATTTAATAGTGTGTTAGAAGTCCTAGCTAGAGCTTACTGGCAAGAAAAAGAAATAAATGCTATCTGATTTGGAAAGAAGTAAAACTAGAGCTATTTATAAATATGATTGGTTGCATAAAGAGACACAGAGATGCCAAAGAAAACTATGGGAACTAATAGTTTTCAGCAGAGTAACAGGTTATAAGATCAACATACAAAAAAATCAGATTTCAGTGTGCCAACAAAAGAACTTCAAAATGAAATCAGGAAAGCAATACCATTTATAGTAGCCCCTAAAACAAACAGACAGACAGACAAATGGACAAACAACTTAGGAATATATCTAACTAGGGACATAGAAGACCATACAAAAACTACAGAACCCTACCGCAGGGACCCCAAAGAGACAGATATAAATGGAAATACATGACAAAGCTCATGGATAGGAAAACTCAGCCTTGTAAAAATGTTAGTTATACCCAAAGCAATCTACAGATACAGCACAATCCTAATCTAAATACCAACATCATTCTTTAATGGAATGGAAAAAGTAATTGCTTATTTTATACAGAAAGGAGGTAGACCTTGGATAAGTAAAACCTGATTGAAAAAGAAGGACAAAGTAGGAGATCTCACACTACGTGATTTTGGAATCTGTTGTACAGGCATGGTGCTCACAACAGACTGATACATAGACTTAAGGGACAGAACAGACTTCTGGGACAGAATTGAAAACCAAGGTGTATGTCCATCTGCACACAGTCAGCTGATCTTTGGCAAAAGGCCCAGATCCATTAAATGGGGAAAAAAAAAGTCTTATACGGAAACCCTGGGTGGTGAAGTGCTATGGTTGGCAGTTCATATCCACAAAGTGCTCCTTGGAAACTCTATAAGGCAGTTCCACTCTGTCCTGTAGGGTTGTTATGTATCAGAATGAACTTGATGGCAGTGGTTCTTGTTTAAGAAATGCTGCTGACAAAACTGGCTGTCTGTACAAATACATGTATATGAAAAGAGACCAGACTCATACCTCGCATACAAAAACTATTTCAAAATGGATCAAAGGCGTAAATATGTAATCAAAAACTATAAAGATCATGGAAGAAAAAATCGGGACCATGGTGTTGTTGGTGGGTGCTGTCACGTTTGTTCTGACTTGTGGTGACTCTGTACACAACAGAATGAAGCATGTTCAGTTGTTTTTATACTGATGCGCATTGTTGCAGCCACTGTCAGTCCATCTTGTTGAGGCCCTAATATTTGAAATAAGTGTAATAATGTTACAAACACCAGAAGAGAAACTGGATAACTGGGAGCTCCTAAAAATGAAACACTTAATGCTCATTCAAAGATTTCACGTAAGAATAAAGAGAGAACCTGCAGACTAGGAAGGAAAAAAAAATGGCCATTACATATCCAACAAGAGTCTAAATTCTGAAGTCTGCTTCTGCTGCAACACCATAATGACAAAAAGACAGGCCAGGTAAAAAAGGGGTAAAGGATATGAACTAACACTCCACCAGAGATGTTCAGTAACAGACACATGAAGAAATACGATAATTAACTATTAGAGAAATGCAAATCAGAGCTACACTGTGATACCACTTCCTTCTGACATCAGTGGCACAGCCAGAAAACCAGAAAATAACAGACCCTGGAGAGATCATGGGGTGCCTGGCACCATCCATCCACAGGTGGCGGGTGACGCCATCCGTCTGCAAAATGGTACAACCACCATAGAGAATGATAGGGCTCTCCGTTAAAAACTAGAAATAGGAATACCAATAATACCAGTCCTGGAAATACATCCTAGAGAAACAACAGCTGCCATAGGAACAGCGGTACACACACCTGTGTTCCCTGCAGTGGGCACAAGCGCCTGGGGGGTAGGCGAATGGGTGAATGAGGGTGCATTCACACAGTGGGTGCTGTGCAGGGGTAAGGGACAGGGATGCGTTTGCAAAATAGCTGATAATCCTGATGAACCTGGAGGGCACTGTGTTGAGTGAAAGAAGTCATGAAAGGAAAAGGAGATCACTTTTATAAAAACTCAAGAAAAAGTTTTACCCAGAAAGAAACAGTCTCGGATGTTGATGAGACGTGGGGGCCTGTGAACGGGAAATCATGAGATAGGAGGTAGGTGCCACCCTTGGTGTAGGGAAGACAGGGCACGAAGGTTGCACAAGGTGAGCAAGGCAGAGTTATAGGAACTACATAGACAGATGCAGACACCATGAGGGACTGAGGTGCCAGCACGGAGGGTGGGGTCTTCCTGTGGGGCCCTTAGGTCAACTGGCGTGACGTATGCTGTAGCGAAAATGTTCCACATGCAACTTGAGTCAGTAGCATCTTGGGTCTTAGGTACTTGCGAACGGCCGTTTGAGATACGTGTACTGGTTCCACGCCACCTGGAGTGAAGGAGAATGAAGGAAAACAAAGACACGAGGGCAGGAGTAGTCCGGAGGGCTCACGGACCACAGGTGCCATGGCCACAACTAGGTGATGTCCAGCTGCCACCAGCCACTCTGACGGATCACAGCAGAGCATGCTCAGCAGAACAGGAGAAGAATGTAGATGAAAATTGAAATTCACAAATGAAAGACCAGACTTAACTGGTTGAAGAGACTGGAAGAACTCCTGAGACCATGTCTTCACTCAGAACTGAAGCCTCTGTCCGAGTTCACCCTTGAGCTGACCATTAGATAGGGTTATAAAACACACGGTAACACAAACGAGGACATGTTTCTTAGTGCAGTCACCTGTAGGAGACCCAATGGGCAACACCTGCCCCCAAATAGACAAGAAAGCTGGAAGGCATACAAAAGGTCAGTGAGTGGAAACGGCAAACCAGGGGTGGGACGACAAGACATTGCTATGTCGTGGAGAGTTGCAACCGATCCACAAAGTGATTTTTGAATGAGAAAATAATTTGCTCTGTAAAGGTTCACCTAAAGCATAATGCAAAGTAAAAACGTGTTTGGCATACACACAGATGCAATCTCATACACATTTAATATGATACTAACTTGGATAGTTATTTACTATGATGCTAACGAAACAAATGTGCAGAAATGTAGGAAGTGTTAGTATTTATCTCACAAAAAGTTTTAATTTGTGTCAAGTCAGTTTCATTTTTTATTGCTTGTTTTGTGGGACCCAGTGCTTGGTATTGTTCTGTGTATGCCAGTAACGAGGTATTAGGCACATTGTGAGGACTCAAAATTCAGTGTATATCATGCAAAAGATTTTTCTGTTTTGCAGCAACAAGTGTGTTTCTCAGTTTGTCTTCCAAGAGAGCAATGCAGGGCGTTTATCAGACTATTACATTTATATTTTATCAGAATATTTGTGTTTCTCTGTGTAAGGAAATTGAACAGTTCCTCAAAGAAGTAAGTGAATATTTTGATAATAAAACTATATAAACGTGTTTTGTTTCCATTTCCCTCCAGACTGCCTTTCTTCTAAGAAGCTGATGTTGTTACAACTCCCAGAGCAGACCTGCTCATTGGCAGGCGATGCTGTTACATCAGTTCCGTTTGTGTCTCCGAGTATGAGAGCTGAACAATCTCACCAAGAAATAAAATGTGCATTTTATAAGTATTTGTATGTGATGGCTATTGTTTTTTCTTTTTTGTTTGGTACTTTCTGGGAGCCAGCCCTGACAACTTTTTCAGGGCCCCATGGAGGGAGGGAAATGGTGTCGGCAGAGGAAATGAGACAGCAGACAGGAAAGAGTTTTGGAGAATGGCAGCCCCAAAAGGTCTGTCTGTCTTTATTTTTTATAGTTGAGGTGACGTGATTTTCACCCTATTTTTTTCATCATGTAAGCTATTGGCTAGCAAGAAACTGACCTGTCGTGGTCTCTCTTTTTCTCATATTAATTGTCAAGGCCTTCTAGATAGTGGTCCGAGACAGGTGCATTTAGCAGTAAAAACAAAGTTTAACAGTAAAAACAAAGTTTAGCAGTGAATACAAAGTTATGCTATGAGCTTAATGGCTCTATTCGTGCCTCAAGGTCAGGGGCACAAGGGGTAGACTCCTCAGAGCTTCATTATTTAGCTGTCTCTATTTGCTTCTCCAAGTTTTTATTTTATCTCTCCCTGTGCGGATAGTAAGCGCCCACCATCCCCCAACCTAAGCTGTTCTAAGAAAGATGCTTCTTTAGTGTTTATTCATTTATCGTACCAATTATAATAAACTTGGGAGTCTGTCCAGCTTCCTGATGTAGGGAGTGGGATGTTTGTATAGCTTTAAGGGCTGTGTGGAGAATCGTCCTTGGGAAGCTTGCTAGGGACTTTTCTGCAAGCTTGTGTTTCACATGTTGGCGGGGGAGGGAGGAATGCAGTTGGGGAAAGCCAGCGGAGGTGGGCTGGCCTTAGTATTCCCAGGCTGAGCATGCTGTGTTTGGAACTCATTAAGCCGAGGGGGTTGTAAAACCCTTCTTAGAAAGCGTCTTCTTTGGTCCCAGTGCCAGGAGATAACAGGGTATTTTTGAGGAAGATTTATTTAGGGTGCATAATATCATTAGTGAGAATTCAGCTAAAAAAATATGTCAAGGGTGAAACACGTCTGCCCGTCATCACATAGGCATGTAGCTTTGCTGATAGTGGCCTTTGTGGGTAACGGGCCTTGGCAGGTACTCACTGGGTATAACCTCACATTTGTTATCTCTCGCTGACCACGCAGGAGTGCGCCTGCAGTAGTGTGGACGTGTGCGTCCTGTGATCTGCCGGGTCCTGTCCTGGGCAGAGTGGGCCCGAGTGTGTTCACAGAGAGAGCATACCCTTGTGTTTATGTCGTGTTCTTTGCGATGGCTGTCACCACCATTGTTATCAGGAGTGGCCCAGTCATCTGTGAAGATGAACACTGAAAGATGGAAAGAGAGGACACAAATTTTTAAGTATTATTTCAAGATAAAAATCACTCCTGGACATCTGTGAGGGGCCTGGCAACAAATGTCATACAAGGGAATGAAATTATTTCAGACTGTCTCGTGAGTACTGTTTCTTTGGACTGTTTCAGATCTGAAGAACAAAATTACCTGTTCCAAATCAGATTTTTATACTTACAAATTTCAAAATACAAATTTTGGTGTTAATAGCCAAATTCAAGTGTAAAAGTTAGATATATTTTACCTGATTTATCTTCAGTTATTGAAATTTATTTGCTGTGGTAGAATTAGATTTCAAAAGGGACGTAAATTTATATCCAGGCAAAACAGAACTGCAACAACGAAGTGGAGTGCAGACACGAAAAGTCTCCGGAGATGAAAAGGAATTGTCAGTTCCTGAAGACAGTTCTAAAATCCACTTCCTTTTCAAAATGGACTGACTTGGGGGTGATTTTTACCATGGAATGAGTACCTGAGTGTCATGGGGTGGATTGTGCTGAAAGCGCGGGTGCTGGGATTGCTCGCAGGGGCAGACAGTCGGACTGCTTCAGCATCTGAACTTGTTGCATCTTCAGACCCCGGCAGCAACAGGCACACAGATTCTGCTTTGTGGGGTGACTTGTTGTCTAATGATGTGAATTATTGAAAGAGGGCCAAGCGATGGACATCATCAGAGTGGACCGTTTGAAAATTTGTGTCAAACATTTCTGGATGATATACAAGTTTCTGTGGCTGGAACATGTTCCAGGGGTGCAAAGCCAGTGGGGAAAACTGTAAGGGGGTGGCTACTGGATTCTCCATCAGTCGGCCCTGCACGTTATTCTGCCTGCACGCTGTTCAGTCCTTGATCACGTAGTTCTCAGTTTGCTGTGGGTGGAATTAGTGATCGATACAACTCAAACATGGTGGACAAACGTGAAAATGGTCCAATCCACAGAGATTACGTGGTGTCACATTTAAATTGAAGACATGCTTAGATGAATAAAGTGTCTCTTACCCAAACCATAATCTTTTTAATAGCATCATTTGTATGTGAAAGCTAAATGATAAAAGAGGAAGGTGGAAGAACTGATAGATTTGAGTTGTGATATTGACAAAAAATGTTGAACATACCATGGACTGCCAAGAATGAACAGATTGGTCTCTGGAAAAAATTACAACAAGAATGTCCCTTAGAAGTGAGGGTGGCGAGATTCCAGCTCGCTGTAGTCCCATCATCAGGAAAGACCCATCAGCAGAAAAGAGTGTCACGTCTGGTAAATAGAGGGTCAGTGAAAATTTGGAAAGCACCGTGAGATGGATTGATGCAGTAGCGATGGCAGTGCAGTATAAAATCTAATGTCTGTCACGTGTGAGGTCTCCGTAAGTTGGAGCTGACTGGATGGCAGTGAACAACAGGAGACAGAGTGACAGGCAGGTGTCAGGAATGACACAGAGACGCGTCCCGTCTTGCTGCTGCCGCATCCAGTGGTGACATTGTGCACACCTGTGGTACAATAGCCTAGTCATGTGATATTACAGCTGAGAAATGGACACTGGTAGAGTGTCTCAATGCTGATTTTTCAACCTTTGAATTTGTCTTGGCTGGGCAGATGTCTTGGGCACACTGTTGGGAAACTCAGTTTTGCATTCTCAAGCATGTTTTTCGTATTTTATCATCTGCTGCCTTTTGCTTTTTCCCTTTCTCAGCTAAGACTGGTCCGACTAAGTTAGCCCGCCCCGATGGCCATGCTCCAGCTGTCTGCACAGGTGCGCGAGTTCGGGATGCTCAGAAAGGCAAGCCCGGGTGCTCTCCAGGGTTGCTGGGAAATGAGGTCAAGATAGTTTCTTCTGCTGTGAACTTGTAGCCATCTGTTGGTTTCTAGTCTTCAACAGCAGTGTAGATAATGCCCAGGGTATCAGAGCCGGCAGGCATAATAGATTCAATCTGCTGCTGATCAGATTCACTAATTAAAGCTGTAAACCAGGCTGTAAGGTTAGATTTCTTTTGTGTTTATTTCAGATTCTGTGTAGGCACACTTTAGGTGCATGTGAAAGTGTCTGTGACATACTAATCAAGTTTCACCATCTGCACAAATGTTTCACAGAAAAATATCAAGAATTATTTCAAAACTCAAGTGGAAAATTGAATGAACGGGTAGCTCTGCGTCATAGCAGCTCCTCTGCAGCCTGTAAAGGGAGGCACCCAGCGCTGTGTCTGCGTGAGAACTGGGAGGGTGGTTACGAGGGTGCCTTTGTCTTAGGAGTCACTGTTGGGGTAACTGAAACCTTTAAAAACAATTTTGTAATCACCGAATAGTATCAAGGAACATTAGCTGGTGGCCCCAGTGCTGGTTCTGGTTCTGAAAACATCTCTGAATACCAATAACTGTTAGAAGGAAGGATGATGTGACTGAACGCCACTGAAACCAGTGCGTCCGAGGGACACTGTGCTGCTAATTGAGGAGTGAGGACTTTATGGAACATCAGAGATGATGCCGAGGAAGTAAAAGACTGCATTCAGGCAAAACATTCGGTAGTAGTTACAAGTTTATTTGCTGGTATCCTCATGTGAGCGAGCGAAGTGCCGTCGAATTGGATCCGACTCCTCATACTTCACAGTTATCTCAAAGGGAAAGTTAGTCATAAATTACGTGAGTTTTGGTTTATGCAAAGTCTGCAGTAATTTATCCCTTACATAAAATGCAGTCCCTGTGGATTGGATTTACTCTGCACTTCACTCATGTCTCAAGTGATGTGTACATTTAAGATTGGAATTGAAAATCTCTGAATCTTAGTGGCATTGAATTTCCTTGTTATTTTGACAGTTTACATTTGTTACTATTATTTATAAGTGAGATTTTTTTTTTTTAAGTCAGTTTCTTGGAATTTAAGAATACATTTGTCAAAAAACCCCCCCACAAAAACAAAAGAACCAATCATCACACAGGAAGTCGCATTTGTTGATTACCTCCTGTGTGTGTCAGGGTTCTGCATGTTCAGTTCTTACATCAGCTCTGGAGCTGTTGTTGTTGCTAGGTGCCCTCGAATCGAGTTTTCACTCATAGCAACTGCATGTGACTGAGTAGAATTGCCCCACAGGGTTTTCTGGGGTGTAATTGCTGCAGATGGCCGGGTTTTTCTGCTGTGGAGCTGCTGGGTGGATTTGAACCTCTGGTCATTATGTTATCAGTGAAGTACTTAACAGTGTGTCACTGGGGCTCTTCAGTTCTTACAGTAACTCTGGGGTGATTACCACCCAAAATTTATAAAAGAAACTAACCAAAATAGTCAGAGAGGTCATCTCCAAGTTGCTCTCTTAAAGGTGCAGAGTCGGGATCCAGATATAACTCTGACTTCAAAGCCCATGGGGCTCCTGGGAAGTCAGTAGATGAGGTATGGTGACCACCACCCCCTGAAACTATAGGAAGAGTTTTGTGGGTCTGGATGTTCCCTATTTTGGGGACAAGATCCGTGGTTTCCTCGGATATCCACAGGGCTTTGACCTTACTTCATCCTTTCTGGTATCATGAACCCCAGAACCAGGGTGAAATATAATGACCCACAGAGCCCTGTGTAACCCTAACAACACAGTGTTCATTCCAGCCAGCCCTAAATCCATTGCTGTCAAGTTGATTCTGACTCACAGAGGCCCTCTAGGATGGAGTAGAACTGTTAATGGCTTTTCCAAGGCTGAAAGCTTTATGGGAGCAGGCTGCTTCTTCATCGTCCCTAGGGAACAGCTGGGGGGTGGAGCCTCCTGCCTTACAGTTAGCAGCCCAGTGCTTTAACTGCTGCGCCACCACAGCTTTTTCCAGCCATCTGTATTAGGAGTTAATAAAGCACTGATGTCTATGGGAAAACATTTCCGAGTGTACAGCGATCCTGGAAACAGGGCTTCCCTCGGTCTATACTTCCTTTCCATCGCTTACCGGTTACTTTGTCCTATTCTGGTTGCTTGCATGTTGCTTTGATGCTGGAAGCGATTCCACCAGTATTTCAAATACCAGCAAGGTCACCCACCGTGGGCAGGTTTCATGGAGATCCTTGACTAAGACAGACCAGGGAGGAGGACCTGGCAGCTTCATTCCAAAAAAATTGGCCCCTGGAAACCATATGCATAGCAGAGGACTGCCATCTGACATAGTGGGGTGTTCAAATTCTTCGTGTTCCCACCAGGTCGGAAGACACTCAAAACAGGACAGAAGAAGAACTGCCTTCTTGAAGTAGACCTTAATGATGTGGGTGGGGTAAAGCTTTGAGGACCTTCATTTTCTGATGCGGCATGAGTCAAAATGAGAAGAAAGCACTGCAAACATCTGTTAAGAATCAGAATGTGGGATATATGAAGGATGAATCCAGGAAAATTTGAAGTTGTCAAAAATGAAATGGAACTCATGAAGTTTGGTATTGTAGGTGGAAGGGACACACAAAGTCCCTGCGCCCTAAACAGTTAGTTGTATTCAGCCATTTCAGGGGTAGCAAATAATCCAGAGTCAGTGATGCTTTCTGAAGGAAGACGTCCAAGCTTTGGTAAAGGCACTGGTGGGAAGAAAGAGGCACCGGAAAGTGGAGGGGTAGTGACTGAGGTGTTCCCTCCAACAGAAGCAACACTGGTAACATTCTTCTAGCCCAAGAAATTTGGAAGATGGCTTCCTGGCCCACCAATTGGAAGATATCCATATTTATGCCTGTTCTATGGAAAGATGATGCAACAGAATGCAGAATTTATCAAACCATATCTTTAGTAGGCAAGTAAAATTTTGCTGATGACAATTCAGCAGTAGTTGCAGAATAACATCAACAGGAAACTGCTAGAAATTCAAGCCCAATTAAGATGAGGATGCAGAGTGAGGGATGTCATTGCCAATGTCAGGTGGATCTTGGCTAAAAGCAGAGAATATCAGAAAGATGTTCACCTGTGTTTCATCGTCTTATGCAAAAACATTTGACAGTGTGGATCATAACAAACCAGAAGAATGTTGTGAAGAATGGGAATTCCAGAACACTTAATTGTGCTCACGAGGAACTTGTACACAGATCAAGAGGCAGGTTTTTGACTAGAGCAAAGGAATACTGTGTGGTTTAATAACAAGTGTTTCAGCTTACGTCCTTCCACTACGTGTAATCTACATGCTCAACAAAGAATCTGAGAAGCTGGACCGCATGAAGAACAGGGCATCAGGCTTGGAGGAAGACGCACTAACAGCCTGTAGTGTGCAGAGGACACGACCTTGTTTGTTGAAACTGAAGAGAAGTTGAAACACTGATGAAGATCAAGGATGACAGCCTTCCGTATGGATTACACCTCAGAAGTCATCACAACTAGACTCGCAAGCAATATCATCATAGGCTGAGAAAAGTCTAGGGTTGTCAAGGGTTTCGTAACATTTGGGTCCACAGACCACATCCATGGGAGCGGTGCTACGGAATCCAACAACACACTGCTCTGGGTAAATCTGCTTTGAAAAATCGTCTTTGTTGGAAAGCCAAGGTGTCATTTTGAGGACTGAGGTGTACCTGACTCAAGTCTTAGTGACGTCAGTGCCTCACCTGCATGTGAGAACTGGACAGTGAGTGAGGCAGGCTGTTGCAGGACTGACGCCTTTGATCTGTGGTGCTGACGAAGGATACTGACTATCCCATGGACTTCTGGAAGAAGAAAGCTGTCTTGGAAGAACTGCAGCTGGAATGCTGCTTAGAACGAGGATGGAGAGACTTTGTCTCAAGTCCTTTGAAGGTGTCGTCAGGACAGACTGATCCCTGGAGAAGGGTGTCACACTTGGTCCAGTAAGTCAGTGAGAGAGAGGAAAGTTCCCTACAAGGTGGAGTGGTACACTGGCTGCCAGCAGTGGGCTCGAATGTGGCAACAGCTGGGAGGGTGCTCAGGGTTGGGTCGTGTTTGGTTCTGCTGCATGTAGGCTTGTCACGAATCGGAACTGACTCAGTGACACCCAGAGACAGTACTTTCTCTTGACAAGTTGACTGGTGGGGTGAATCTGGTACCTGCTGCACAGAAATCTTGATGATGCTCAAAGTGCGATTGTGCCCGAGGTTTCTGTGGCTTCTCACACTGTCCCTGGTGTACCCCTGCCCGTCTGCGCTGAGGCGTCTCCCTTCCCTTTGCTCATCATTTGCGGCCCTCGTGGGGTGTTGCTCACGCAGCATGTTGCCTTCAAGTGACTGTGCTCGTCTTCTCAGACGGTGGGTCTTTTGCGGGAAGAAGCTGTGTTTTGTGTCTCTAGGGGTCCTGCACAACCCCCAGAGCTGGGTGTTACGGGTCCAAACCAGCTCAGTTGATGAAGGCTTTCTTTTGAGGTTCTGCCTTCTGGGGAGGCCTCCGTGCCTGCTGCTGTCCAGCTGGTGGGCCTTTGTGTTGGGATTGTGGTCACGGGGAGATGCAGAAGAGACACGGGGAGCAGTGGGTCAGTGTCACTACCTGTGGATATAAAGGAATGATCAGGGTGGCAGGAGGAGAGAGAGAAGGGTGAGGAGATACAGAGCAGAGCCGGCGCGGGGATGCGGAGGACAGCCCGTGTGGCCTGGGCCTTCGGGAGGAGGCCCGGGAGGCCGGAGGCTCTGAGGGGATCAGGCAGAGCCGTGGCGCAGAGGGCTGTAGGGAGCTGTGGGCCCCCCCCCAGTGCTCAGTTGACAATGACACTGCTCTCCAGTGCCTTGGGCCCGGTTTACATGTGTGGCCAGGCCCATCTTGGCTGGAGTGTGTGTAGGCTTAATGCAATTACCTGTCCCCAGGCAGCACAAAGAGTTAAGCTGTCTGCCACTAACTGGAAAGTCAGTGGCTCAAACTGACCCATTCAGAGGTGACTTGGACCACAGGCCTGGCAGTCAGCTTGGGAAAGGTCCCCGCCGTGGCAGCCCTGTGGGCCACTTCCTCTGCACGTGCCGGGTGACTGTGAGGCGGCCCCGATAGGACAGCAGCTAGCAGCGCTCCAACCTGTGGCCGATCCCCATGCGTGTCAGACCAGAAGTCGGCTCCGCAGGACTTTTGGTGGCCAGTTGGGAGTGGACTGTCGGGCCTCTCTTCCAGGACTCCTCCGGGCGAACTCGAACTGTCAGTCTTCCTGTTGGTAGGTGTCTTGGCCACGTGCACCACCCAGGGGCTCTAATTGTGTACACTACTTAGGGAAAGAAAAACGATCTACAATTGAGAAAATTTATTAGATTGGATTTTAGTAAATGTGTCTATTTTTTCACGTTAAAAATGTTTAATTATAGATCATACCGTGTATTCATGAAATTTAAGCGATGCTGAAGTCTATAACATGGAAAGCGAAAGCTCCTGGTTGCTTATTCTTTCCCTCTCCTTCTCCTGTTCTGGACAACCGCTGATCGTTTAGACTGGCTCCGCAAACCACTTTGTACACTGTGTTTGTATGGGCCAAGCCCCATAGAGCTTGGTAGAAGGAAAAAAATCTCTTCTTGAGGTAGACGAGTCTGAAGGGTGACATCCGTAGAATTTCTCCACCGAGTTTGACCATAAAAAGTAATTGCTGCTTCTGCCACACTGGACAGACCACTCGTATCTCTTTTGCAGAACACTGTCGCCTGAGCGGGCCCAGGGTCGGGAGGATGTGAACTCGGAGCGTCTCAGAAGGAAATCCCCTGAGTCTCCGCCGCCCTTCTCTTGACCACCCAGAAACTGCCTTTTCCTGCAGTGTTCATTGGGTTAAGCTACGGCTACTCTTATGGCTGTTTTTCTTTTCTTTCTCTCTTTGTTTGACGGTGTCCTCTCGGTCAAAATGTCGTAGCAAATGCTTTTCTTCACTGAGCTCCCCAAGGCCATGTCAAATGGAGCACCAGCCGCATCAGAAATACACACGGCATCTGTCACGGTGCTGACGTTGGCAGCAAATCAGCTGTGGGGAGGCTGACATCGCTGCTGCCTGCTGGGAGGCTGACCTTCCTCACCCGAGGCGCTCCTCGTAGGTGGCTGGCACTGTCGCCCGGGCCTCTCAGGAAGCACACCTTTGTCTCACCTGAACTCGTGATGGTTTCCCCTTGCGCCTGTGCTTCGGCTGGGTCCGACTCACGCCCTGGCCGTAGGTGCTCTGTTCCTCCTCTGTCCTCCCGGGATGTCCTCTCTTGCTTTGCCTGTCTCTCACTCTCGTCCGTTTTGTACGCAGAACTCACCCTTCAGGCCCCAGCTTGATGAAATTTCTTCAGGTATCCCAGGTAACGTGAGGCTGCCTGACCCGTCTCCCTCCCACCGCCGGCACCTTGTGCTTCAACCAGCACCCTTCCCACTTACAGATTCTCTGTCGGCGTTACTCTTGTTGGCTGCCAGCCTTCGTGAGAGCACAGCCTTGCCCGTCTCCTCTGTCTTCCCAGCACCGTGCCCAGAACTTGGTGTGAAAGTGACACTTACTAGACAGTTGTTGGGTAACAGAGTGAAGCGAGGGCGGGGCTCACACACTTGATCAGATTCTGGGGAGAAGCTGAGTTGAAGTACAGTCCTTGGGCTCTTTGCCTTTGTTGAGTGGCAGTGGGACTCGCTTTTAGCCAGTAAAATATGCAAAGTTGGTGGAATGTCACTTCCCTGATGGTGTCACTCCGTCTTGCTAGGAGACTCCCTCCAGAATCGTTTTCTTTCTGTTGTTGACTGAAGAAGAGACAAGTTACCCTGAATCCTCTGCCGGCAAGCTGAGGGAGCTTGGAAGTAGACCCTTCCCCAGGCAAGCTTTGACAAGAACTCAGCCCTCTCTGATATCTTGGTTACAGCTACAGTACCTTAAGAAGAAATCATCCAAGCTATGCT
This sequence comes from Heterohyrax brucei, assembly GCA_028571685.1. Lineage (NCBI taxonomy): Eukaryota > Metazoa > Chordata > Mammalia > Hyracoidea > Procaviidae > Heterohyrax > Heterohyrax brucei. Next base: position 72,627,525 of record CM053163.1, read on the forward strand.
CTGTTTTGGACCTGCAGAAACTGTGAGGTAATAAATGTGTTGTTTTTAGCCACTGGATTTGTAGTAATTTGTCATACAGAATAGAAAACTGAGCAGTCAACAGTTTATGCAGCAGTGCGGTGTAACAGACGACCTCCGGACGCAGCGGTGTGCAGTAGCAGGCATTTGCTCGCGTGTTCACGGGTCTGCGGGTGTGCCGTGGCTTGTAGGGTGGGCTCCACTGAGCTCAGGGTCGGGTCTGCTCCATATAGGTGGGTCCTGGGGCCCAAGCTGAGTGGCCTTGGAGGTCCTGCGGGGCAGTTCTGCTCTGTTATTACCATGTGGTAATCTCACAGGAGGCCAAAACAACACACTTGAAAAACCTTGAAGTGGATGCTTTTTGTTTTTTAGAAAAATTTCGACTAATGACTTGGCTTATAGCATCAGTTTTTTAATGTGTAAAATTGGAATAAAAATAATAAATTCCTCATAGAATTGTTATTATCTGTTGCAGGAAAAAGGTCAGTTTGGCCTGCAGAGCAGAAAACACCTCAAAAAGAGGAAGGAGCTTGTTGCCGCAGTGCCGCGGTCAGGCTCAAGTCCAGAAAGCAGCTGTGCACCCTGTTCCGTCATCAGATGGACCTGTGCGTGCGTTTTCTCAAAGAAACAAAGGAATTTTCATACATCCTCCCAGTTGGCAACTACAGGTTTACAGATTTTCGTATTGCAGTTTCAGTGGCACAGCGGGCTTAAAGAGGCACCAGATAAGCAACTGGCATTAGCTTACATGGGAAGAAGCCCCCCTCTTTCCAGAAGCCAGGCCCACCTCAGGGAATCCCATGAGGGGAGGGAGGAGCGCCCTTGGGCTGACCCAGAGAGATGGAGCCCGTGGGTCCTCAGAGTCGGCTGACTCAGAGAGAAGCTGCCGGGCTTCTATGACTCTTAAAGTGAAATCTTCTTAAAAGTTTTCTCTTCTCTCAATCCCATTATTACCTCATCATTATAATGAACGAAGTAATAAAAAAAAGGTTTGCTTGGCACACAGTAAGCACTAAACATTTAGTTACACTTGTGATAAGGTAACATGGCACTTTTCTCACTAAATGACATGCCTCTGGGTACACAGCACATAAAACTGCTTCAGGTAGTGTTACCAGACCTAAGCCAGTGGCTTAGGGGACAAGGGAGCAAGGTGGAACAGGTGCCCTTGTAACTGGCCCACCTTAGAGCTGGTGGTTTGTCGCTTGCCGGATTCTCTAAATCTCAACCCCGCTCAAGGCTGTGAAGAGACAGCTCCCTGCCGCTCAGTTCCGATGGTGAACAGACCCGAAGTCAGGAGAGCTCGGCTCTTAGGGACCCTTTGTGTTTATTAAATGCCCGTCAGTCCCTAGGAGCCCCGGTGGTGTGGTGGTTAAGAGCTCTTCTGGTGACCAGAAGGTTGGCCGTTTGAACCCACCAGGCTCTCCTGGGAAACCCGATGGGGCCGCTCTGCTCTCTAGGGTGGCTCAGAGTTGGAAATCACTCAGAGGCAATGGTTTGGTTCACTGACCACTTCCCAGAGCTTCATATGTAAACGTGACCTTCAGTACAAGAGTAGGTATTTTTATAAATGTATTTTATAAAGACAAAATACCAGAGTAGGTAGTTTTATCCCCGTCTCTTTGGGAGCTCACGTAACCTGCCCCAGGCCACCTGGCCTAATTAAGTAGTGACGGATTTGAACGTGGGTCTTTGTGACCCACTCGGCCGTGTTTCCTCCAGCTCCGCTCTCAGGCGTGTTCTCGATGAGGGTGCACGTAGATGTGGAGGGGGCGTGTGACCTGGGGAGCCGGGCGTCTCAAATGTGCTCGTTTGGCACGTTTATCAGCTGGTGTTTGATGGTGTTCAGCTAGTGCCCTGGAGCCACTGAATATGAATCTGCCTTGTGACAGGGACCTTCTCTGGTGGCTCCAGGCAGGGAGACCACAGAAACAACAACCCAGTATGTGTCAGAGGCTGTGTTCCAGTTCCACCGTGGTTTTGTGCAGATACGCAAATCAGCTGTAAACGTGGTCTTTGAATCCTCTCAGATTCAGTGCCAATGCCACGAGCAGTTTAGATACAGACGGGAGTGTTGTGCATGGTCTGCACGCCTGAGCTCTGGTTCCCGTCTTCACAGCGGGATTTATGAAACCACTTTGTAATTCTGGTGGTCTGATGGAAATACTGCTGGCCTAATTTCCATAAAAATTGACTTCATGAAAGGTTAATTCTGGGTTATAAGAGGACTAAATCTTTTCTGTAACAAGCTTATTTTCTGCGTAACAAATATAATGAGTTAATTAATAAACATGAGCTCAGTTTGCCACTCTGACCTGAAGCCAGTCACCCCTGAGGTGTCAGAGTTTTACTTCTAAGAGTTAGAAAAGGACCAAGAGAGGTGGCTTCGTTACCGAGTGCTGATGGTCACCTTCCCTTGTGCCCGGCTCTTCATGACTCCGCCTCTTAAAGGCCAGGAGCACCACTCTGACATCTGGGAAGTTGAGAACTTGGCTGCCCACCGAGAGGAGAGAGGCCCACTTCGTCACCTCCTGCCCGTTTCAGCCCTGCCGTTGGGCCTCGGGATAGTGACACCAGCACCTTGGAGGTGGTATCTGTGGGCTTCTCTCTGACAGCTGTAAAATGCACTGACATGTTTCACTGCAAATTACTTCTGAAACCATTAACTGCAACTAATAAAGAGACATTTGACAGAATAAGATGAAAGCAGTTATTTTTGTACAATGAAACAACATTTATGAATTGAGGTAAAAATACAGTTGAAATGGCATGACTTGGTCGACTTCAGCGCACAGCACCTGCCAGGTGGGCACCTCTGGAGAATGGAGTCAACACTCTTAAATCTTTGGTCTCATGACCTGGGATGCATCACACGTCAGGTCAGAGCACAGACTGTTCTTGAAAGGACTGAGTAGCAGGATGGCTGGGGACACCAGTAACAGGTGATAAGGGAGCCTGCCGAGGACACAGGGACTTGAGAGTTGGGGTGTTGGATAAACACTCTAAGGCTTCTCAGTAATGAGGGAGCTCTGTCTTGGAATGGTTGGTGCACTGGGCGCCCAAAGCAGGAGACAGAGCGGCCACACCGACAGCGTCTGAGCAAGGCTGCCCAAGGGCGCAGGGAGCCCAGACAAACAGAGTTGGCAGGTCTGTTGACTGCGTTTGTTACAGAATCCATGAACCCGTCCGAGGTGAGTGGCTTGTCAATGAAGACTGGAATAACAGACAGAGAAGAGATGCGTGTGGATGGCCTGTCGTCCAGCCTGTGGACAGAAGTGTTCTTCAGTGTGCTCAGGCACCGTCTTCCCACTCATGTCCAGCAGCAGGATCTTTATGTTCCTTATTGTTAAGTGTACTCTTTTGGGCTGTTTCCCTGTCCCCGACAGCCCTTAGGTGACCATGGGAGTCCCCACCTCTCGTCCCACAACAGCAGAGTTCTTCCCTAAAGGGCCATCTGCTCAGCTGCCATTGTTGTGTGAAAGCAGCCACAGACAATAGACGAATAAGTGAGCACAGCTGTGTTCCAGAAAAACTGTATTTATGAAAACAGGTGGCCGGCTGATTTGGTCTGGTTTGCTGACCCCCCCAACGTAAACTTGAGTGTCTAATGCAGTGGCTTTCAAACTTTTGCATGGGAGACACCGGAAGAATATAATATGTCTACAGTCTTATGTGGACACGTAGATGAAAGTTGGGCATGCTGATGTGGAATGTGTCCATAGGTCAAGAGGCAGTTGTTCAAACAGAACAGAAGGGTTACTGCATGGTTTAAAACTGGGGAAGTGTGTGGCAGGGTTGGGTCTTTCAGATTATTTACTTGGTCCACATGCTGAGCAGATCATCCCAGAAGCTGAACTATATGAAGCAGGATGTGGCTTCAGGATTGGAGAAGAGTCATTAACCACCTACAATATGCAGATGATACAACTTCACTTGCCAGACGTGAAGATGACTTCAAGCACTTACTGACAAAGAGGAAAGAACACACCTTCAACCCGATTATACCCCACAGCTGGGTCTGTAAACCCCATCATGGTAAGTGAAGAAGAAATTGAAATTGTCAGAAGATTTCTCTCTACTTGGATCAATAATCAGTGTCTGTGGAAGCAGCAGCCAGTAGATGAAAGGCCGTATTGTGCTGAGCAAATCTGCTGCTAAAGAACACTTTATAGTCTTAAAACAGCAAAGACATCACTTAAAGGACTAAGGTGCACATGACCCAAGCTGTGGTCTTTTCATTTGTCTGCGGCATGAGGGAAAAAGGAAGCCCAAAGTCTTGGCTCATTCGAGTTGGGGTGTTGGTGAGGAGTACTGACCACCCCGTGGACTGACAGGAGAGTGAGCCAATCTGAACTGCAGGAACTACGGGCGGAGCACTCCTTAGAAGCGAGGATGGTGACACTTTGTCGCAGTTACTTTGGACATGCTGTTAGGAGGCACCAGTCACTGGAGAACGGCATCGTGCTTGGTAAGGTGGAAGGTCATGAGAGGAAGGAGACCCTTGACGAGACGGACTGGCACAGAGACCGTGACAGTGGCTCAGATGCAGTGACAGCTGGGAGGGCAGTGCAGGCCCGGGTGGCTTCTCGCTGTGTTCTGTGTTTGAGATTGCTGTGAGTGACAGTGGTCTCAGCGACACCGGACACGAACAACAGCCCGACTGTGCTGGTTCTGACCGACCCAGAGGCTCCTCCGAAGGCAGGCCTGCTGACCTGTGTCCCACAGTCGCAGCCTCAAGCCCTTTGTGGGGCAGCTCCGCTCTCCACGTGTGGGATTGCCGCGAGTCCTGATCGGCTCCATGGGAGCAGTCGGTGACACATCCTTTCTACTTGGGAGAGACTGTGATCTGTTAATTAAAAAAAAAAAAAAAAAAAAGCTGGTCGTACTAATTTGATTTCCTGGCCCATAAAGGGTTGCAACCTGTAATTGGGTAACGGCACCTGGCCCTGCTGCACGTATCCGGGGACGAGCACAGGGCAGCGCACCTGTCTCCGTTTCCTCCTGAGCCCTGTTCCCGTTCAGTCAGGTGCTCCTTCGTGGTTCGTTTCCGCAGGGAAGGGACGACCTGGCAGAACTGCTCAGAGGAGGGAGTCGGTTCTTAGCTTCTGACTTCAATTGAATTTAGTGTCGATTTTGGAGACTGGACCTGGTACATCGTCTGCAGGCCCTGAGGAGAAAAGAAAACACAAGATTCTCAGTTAAAAACTTCGGAAGAATTTCAGGATGGTGACAGCTGGGCATTATTCCAAGAGTAGAGCCCTTCGCAGACCCCATGTGACCACACAGGCTGTGGGTCCATAAAACTGGGCTTCTTGGAGACAGTGTGATAAGTTAGATCACAGCACTTTGCCCAGCTTGAAGGAGGGAGTCAGTGGAGAGGCCATGAGATGACGGAGGTGGGACGAAGGCTCCGGGCTTGCAGTGACGTGTGGGTCAGTGTGGACTCGCATCTCCTGATCCCTCCCTGGCTCCACTTGATTAGCCCTGGAGCCAGGCCATGGCTGCTGGGTGGCCTCAAGTGTCCGCTGGCGTGAAGGCCAGGCTTTTCCTACAAGGCAGAGCTGGATTAGGTGAGTTTCCCATCAGGCTCAGGTAGAGACTTCCCTTTAGAAGTAGCCGGTGTGTCACCCATTGTCTGGCAGGAGAGGCTTGGCTTGGTCCTCATGTCACTTATACTCTGCCAGCAACATCCCCTTCAGCTGTCCAGGATGCTCGTGAATACCGAGGTGCAGGAGACCCTTGGGTTGCGGAGAAGGCCGCAAAGTGTATTTGGAAGGCTGGAGCTCCCAGCAGACCGCTTGTCATCTTCTCTGGAGCTGGGACTGTGGTGAAACCGCCTCTTTTGGCGCAGCAGCAGCCCTGGTCCCTCCTGGGGCCCAGCTGGCAGTTAGTCACAGCACCCTCGCCTGCTTAGCGCTACAGAGGCGGGAAAACCAACCGCCACCAATTCCTCAGTTTCCCTTTCTCGGGGTGCCCTTGGGGCAAAATTCTTGCTAATGAGATTAAGAAGTCAGCTGGCAGTCTCTGGGATTTTCTTCCCAAGTGAAGCAAGAGGGAGGACAATGGGAAGAGATTGTTTCTGCTCTTAGAATGTTCTCTGTGACGTCGTGGTGTTGGTGCTGCCCCAGTTCTGCCACTGTCGGGGAGAGGGCACAGAGACCACAGGGCTGCAGCCCCAGGCCCAGGCTGCCGGGCCGGGCGGCCCGTCCTTCCTCCACACAGCATGATACACAAGCTGTTTTGTGTCTTTACTGTTTGAAGCATTGCAACTGATATCGGCCATCTGTGAAAAACGGTTAAATAAGGAAATACTGAATATTGTAATTTCTCATGAAACATGGTGGGAAGAACGGCAAGTCAAAGACTTTAAGAGGGTCTGTGGAACCCCAGTGCTTCCCCCCAGTTTTGTCGCTGTGAGGATGTCTCTCTGTGTCTCTCATGGGGCATGCAGTAATGTGAACTCTCTTGATGGGATACGCTTTAGAAAATGCTAAAGATGTGGTGCCAGGTGGCCTCGAGTTCTTTCTGAACCAGGGTTTCTGGCTTCTCCCTTCGGTCTATGACCCCGCTGTAAGTCACCGCTCTACAGCGTGTTCCCCTTTGGGGTGCAGACACCTCGCTATCTGCCACCTCTCTGTTGGAGGAGCAGGGCCACCAGCCTTGACCCCAGCTGTGGGAAGGTGACTGACCTCCACTGAGGGGCTCCCCAGGTCCCCCAGTGACCTGGAGAAAGCAGTGCCCTCTTAGCAGCCCCTCGGCCCCCTCTTTGTGCTTCTCTGAGAGACAAGCAGAGACACCTGAGAGCTGGTGCTGGGCTGGTGTCCCCAGGACCAGCAGGGAGGAGGGTCGGGGAGAACGTCTGTGCTCCCCGTCTGGGAGGCAGTGGCGCAGATGGCCCACCAGACAGAAGGGAGTTTCATCAGCGTCAGCTAAAACAAGTACAAAAAGCAGCTCTGATAAGAGCACTTCCGACTTTCAGGGGACCTAGTTGCGTGGGCGGGATGGAGACAGTGTCCTGTCTGTGCTGTGCCGTTGCCGGGTCGGTGCTGCGGGAAGCACGAGCCGGCTCGTCTTGCGGTGTGTCTGCCTTCACTGTGTGTTTGCCAGCTTGTTTCCACCTGCTCCCGCAGAGCGTCCTCTTAGGCGTCCCCTTCCAGTGTTGGAATTTGTGTCTTGTGAGTCGCTCAGTTCACTGAGGGGTACCTTTGTAGAGACAGACGTCTGAGTAGCTGCCGCTCGGACACCCAGCGTGTCAAGACCATGCTGAGCAGTGCTCGAGTCTAGGAGAGCCTAGACTGGGCGCTGGACGAGCCGGTCCTCTAACACGGCAGCCCCTGATTTCATGAACCCCAGAGCCCTGGTCTGGGAACAGGTCGGCCCTGACCACGCCTGCCCTGACTGTCCTGAGGGCTCTGGGGAGAAGGCTGAGCTCCTGTGGTCAGGTGATGGCTTCGTCATCAGGGCAGCTCCCTGATGTGTCTGATGTTGCCACTGAGTGAGTGTTGGTCGAAAGAGTGAAGGCTGTGAGGGCTGCTCTTGCTCACCAGGCTTTTGAATCTCGTCCCAGGCACGCGTGATGTTGTCAGGAGCCGTCGGGTTGGCTGTGACCCACCGCGGCTCGGTGCACAACGGAGGGGAGCCCTGCCTGGTCCGGGGCCGTCCTGGCGACGTCTGCTCCGCTGGAGTCTGGTCTGGGAGCCGCCGTATCGGTCCGTCTCACTGGGGTCTTCTTCTTTTAGCTGTCCGTCCTCTTTACCCAGGACGGACCCCTTCTGATGACAAGCCTGTGTAGACATCCGCCATCGTCAGTTTAGTTGTGAAGTTGCTTGTTTGCTATTTTGATTAGACATCTTCTTAATTCTGAAACGGCAGGCAACTGGAACAACACTGCCATTCTTTTTTCCTTTCAACACAAATCATCTAGAATCTAGAAAGTTAAAAGAGAGTGGCGAGATTCTGTCTCTCTCACGTTTCGGCCAGATGTTTGCCAGATTGGGGAGCCCGCTCACCCAGACCTTCTCTCCTTTCAGACCCTGAGGCTGATGTTTGTTTGCTGGGAAGCCTGTGAAAGTTGTTGTCTGTATAAAAACTTTCCTGAGGGTCGGAAGGTAGCGAGGGGTAAGGAAGAGTAACAGCTTAATGTTTTTGTATGATTGGGGAGAGAAAGGAGGCAATGTTCCTTATTGACTGAAGGAATTCTTGCTGTTTCTGTATTCTTAAATAGTTCCTGTGCTAACTGTGCCAGGCACAGGGATGGGTGCTGGGGAGAGGAATGTGAACAATACAGACGTACTCTTGTCTCTATGGAGCATAGAGTCTAGTGGAACGGTAAGTATTAAATGATCATATAAATTTATATGAAATCATAGCACAAGCTAGGCAGGGGATTTGAATCGTGCCGTGAGAAGTTGTAATGGGGTGAGAGGCTTCGAGGAGGGGTGGAAAGAGCTTCGGTGAGGGAGTGGAGTTAGATGTCGGTTGAGATGGAGAGGACGAGCAGAGGCAGCCAGGTACAGAGGAGGTCCAGGGGCATTCCAGGCGGAAGAGAGGACCAGACATGCTAGGCCAGCTCACCGAGGACGGCCCTCAGCCCGCAGCAGAGAGCGTGGTGACAGATGTGCTAAGTGACTCGGGAGAGGGAGGTGGCCTAGGTGGTGCGGGGCTTTGTAGACAGAACAAGGGTTTGGAGTTTTATCTTAAGAACAATGAGAAGTTATTAAAGGGTTTTCAATAGGGAGTAAGATTCACGTTTTTCAAAGGTTCAGGTGATCCATGTGTACAGAGTGAATTGGATTAGCTAACAGCAACCAAGCAAGAGCCTGTATTCCTGGAAGGTGGACAAGGCTTGATGGTGTCTTGGATGAGGCAGGCGAGAATAGGGAAACACGGAGGGCTTGATGTATATTTCAGAGGAAGTACACGTCTCCAAGACTGAGTGAAGGTTCGGGCATTTGGGGTTTGGAGTTGAGGGATGAATCGCTGAAGTCTCCACGGTTCTGACCTGAGCAAATGGGTGGGTGGAGGAGCTGTTGACAGGAGCAGGGACAGCTCGGGAGAAGCAGAGCTGGATGGCAAGAGTCGAAAGTACACGGCTGAGATGCCCTTTCTTGAGTCTTTGGGAGCCCGTCCGCGTTGTTTTTCTGATCCAACTTTCCCTGTTTTCTAAGCAGCTGCAGGATGTACCTGTTGAGGAGGGCGGTAGAATCCCTGTTAGTGTCCTCATGTTTTGGTTTTTCACAGCAGACGTGTCATTGACTGTGTTTCTTAGACGCTGTGACTCATGGCGACCCTGAGATGTGGATTGTGAGTGGACAGGAATGTTTCAGCCTCAGCACATTAGTTTTGTTGAGCTGTGTCGGGAGAAATGTGGGACGTGAGCCGCACTTCATCGTGAAGGCTGGTCTGCCTGGCGCGTCACGGCAGAGATGTTGGTCAGGTTCTCAGGTTGTGAGACACAGAGGACAATGAGAGTGGCGGTCTCTCTGAACCCTCCTGGAGTGTCAGGAGGGTTCGTAAAAGTCTTATGTGTTAGAAAATTCCTTGCAGCTAGAGGAAGAGCTGACAGAAGATTAAGGGTTCAAATCCAGTAGCATGTTTTCAGTCTCTGTTGAGACTTTGCTAGATTCCCCCAGGCTGTGATGGCATGAGGCCAGTGCTCTGGGCTCCAGTCATGTGAGGGGTATGGCCCTTGGGGTCGGGAGCCGCCTCCACGAGTCAGGAAAGGGTTTACTGCCACGCAGACTGGCTGTAATTTCTGGGCCTCTGTCTCAGTGCTTGTTTACTTGATAGCGACTAAATAACTGATTCTTTGTTTCACAGAAAATAAAAAGGATTTTACCTGAACAAAAAACATTCAACTGTATTTAAACTTGGGGGCACAGTGAGAGTTCAAAGGCTATCTTAGAATCATTTAACTTCATTTATTTGCCCTAATTGATTAATATACATGTATCAAACAACTTCAGAGTTGTCCTTTGAAGTGCCAAAATTGGGTACTAGCCTCCACTAATTCTATTATCAGCGTATTTGTGATCAATTAGCAAGTATATTCTGAGTTGCCTATGTGTGGATTGTACATGAAAACCAGAAGGTCAGGAATATTGAGGTTAAGATCTGTTCTTCACCTGTTACTACTGAAATGCATGGGCTAATTCATTGTTAAAAATATTGCATTAATTTGATATTCAGTAGGAAGATATTGAGAAAGCCACATGCGCTTAAAATCTCAACTTATTTAACCTATGAAAATCCATCTGTATTACTGTTTACATAAAAAAGTTTTTCCTAGTTCCTTGGCTGTAGCAATTAAGCTGCATTTTGTGTGTCAGACCTTAATAATTGCGAACTATGGTGTATACCCTCAGTGACTTCCCTTAGGAAGAATGCTGAGGTTCTCCCTGATCAATTATCTTTCAAATCCTCCTCCATGGGGTTTAGAAATACCTGATTTCTATAAGACTGCTGAAAAGAACAGAAGGAAAGGCAGTGCAGACACAGGACAAGGACCAGGATCTAAAAACAGTTTTGCAAATAAGCAACCCTTATTAGAAGTTAACTGCTTTATCTGCTAACACAAAGGTTGGTGGTTCAGATTTGCCAGGCACTCCTTGGAAACTCTATGGGAAAGTCCTGCTCTGACTTGCAGTCAGAATCAGAATTGACTCGACAGTGGTAGGTTTGGGTTTTGGCTTTTATTAGAAGTGAGCATGGGTGATTGTGCTGGGAAGATCATGGACATTTATTTCAACAGTTGCTGCTACCTGGATAAACCTCATTCAAAAGAGAACAACGGAAGTGTCCTCGTCTTGGGTTTTTCCAGGGTGACTGGTGTATCTCTGGTTCTTACTTGCAAATGAATGATAGGAGTAAGTGGGCTGCTCTGAGTATGGGCTTTCTCACCTGGACTTTCATCTTCTGTTTTTCAAGTCTCACTTTTAGGCAGCACAGCTGTAGTTCTTTATCTGAACTCTGTTATCCCACTCATTTCCCATGTCTTTGCTTGTTCCCGTTCTCTGCTGTGGGGATACTGAGACTTGAGGCCTCACCTAGTCATGTGGAAGCTACTCCTCTAGCGGCTGCGAGTCGTACCCACACTCATTTCTCTTGTTCGTTCTTCCCTGTTTTCTTTCTGCCTCCCTGTCCTTCCCTTTGGCTCCATCTCTAAGTGACAGAGCAGCCTTGGCCTGTCTCCTGGGCCCTGCTCTTTTCACTGTGTGCACACTCTCCCTGGAGGACTCACCTAGCCCCGTGGCTGACTGCGTCTGTTTCCCTAGCCTAACCTTCTCTCCAGAACCTGAGACCCCCATATCGCAGTGTGCATCTGGGGTTGCTGCAGAGATGTAGCCCACTGCTGTTAAGTCGGATCTGACTTGTAGCAATGTGTGAGACTGAGCATAGTCGAAAGAGAGTGCTTGATTCTGCCTCCAGCCCCCAACCGTTGCTCCCTGCTGCAGATGTCCACTCCATGGGGACGGTAGGCGGACAGCCTTTGTCTTCGCCCTGTGGAGCAGTGTCCCCATCTGGAGTTGGATCTGGCAGCCTGGTGGTGGTGGATGGGACCCCCCACCTCTTGCGGCTCAGCCCTCTTCCCGACAGGTGCCTCGCATCCTGGCTTCTCCCTTGTGCTCCCGTCACTGCAGCCCTCTCTGGCTCCTGTTCCTGGAGTTCCATTGGCCACTTGGCTGGGATTGTGTTCTGAACCCCCACTGAGGGGACCGGCTCTCCAGCCTGATGTTCAGGGTGTCGCCAGTCTGGGCACCATGCCTGCTGAGTGTTGCCCGCCCAGGCTGCTCAGACCCTTGGGATGTCATCTTACTTTGACTGCAGCCAGTCTTGCTCCAAACTCCGCGTGGTGGGAACTGGGTTTTTATGGGAGATACTCTAGTTCCTTCATGCGAATGAAAACTTCCCTGAACAGTTTTGAGTTTGTAAGTGTTTCCCACACTTGCCTGATTTTGAGAATCACTTGGGGGCTCGTTAGAAACAGGGGTGCCAGAGAATGGATCTGTGGCATTGGATTGAAGTCAGAGCGGTCAGTGAACCCCACACACATTTTGCAGACACAGGACTCGTGGTGGCACAGGGTTAAAGTTCTCGGCTGGTCACCGAAAGGTCATTGGTGGAAATCACCAGTGTCCAGGCGCGGGGCGGAGGGAAGATTCACAGTCTTCGTCTGTGAAGATTTCCAGCGCAGAAGCCCTGTGGAGTCACTGTGAGTGGGAACTGACTCAGGCAGTCGGTTTGATTTTTTCTTTATGTACAAGTATGTACATGTAAGTATAGGCATAAAAATAATTAGAAATGTGTACATATGCATGGATTTGTATACGTATTTGTGTTCCCTGTCTCCTTGTGCTGAGCGAGCCTAGAAACAATGACTCCCCAGTAGCAGTGGGCATACCTGTTGTTTGGATCTTTGTCTTAAATACTTTTCTCTAATAAAAGGTACAAGGGCTCTACCAAGTGACCTCACTTGATGGCCCATCAGTCTGGAAGGTCTCCTGAAGATGTGGCCCCCAGATCCTCTGTCAACCCCGAATGGCACCCAGCACTGAAGCCGGATAAAGACCAGACTGCATGTGACACGGAGCGATGCTGGTGACGAGCATCCTTTTAGGCTGAAACACGCTCCTGGGGCTGTTTGAGAGGCTCACCGCTGGGGGTGAGACGACAGGCTGAGGGGGGCAGGACCTGGTCGAAGGGGCGCGGGGAGTTCAGCATGGAAAGGGGGAAGGTGCTGTCACGAGGTAGGGGAAGAAAGGGGCAAGCACACAGAATGCAGTAGCGATGTGAGTTCTGTGTTTTATGATGATACGAATTGTAAACTTTCACTTAAAACACAGTGACATTTATTAAAACAGAAACAAAGGTACCAGGGCTCTTAGAAAAATGGTCCACTCCAGGGATGGGGCCAAGGTGAACCTGAAACATCTCAAAAGGTGACGGAGGTTTGTCCAGGGTACCCAGGAACCACGCAGACAGTGCTCCTGAGGGCTAAGCTGAAACAATCTAAGCAAGCAAAATAAATACTAGTAACATTTAATTATAACCCGTGGAATAAAACTAATTTGCTTGATTTTGTACTAATATAAGTAAATAATTTGAGTAAATACTTAAATGGGGGAGGAGGGGCTCCTCTTCCTCACAGTAGAAGACAGATTAATGCCTGCAGAAATCGTGAGGGGAAGACAAAGTTGTAATTTGGCAAGTGCTGTCTGATAACAGTTGTTGCGGGCGAAAGCTATCGGTGGATGCTGGAAGTAGTGGGGGGAATATGAGGAAGAACAGGGAATTTGCCTAGTCTCCAAGTGTCTTTCTGTATCTTGATTGCAAAGGGAAATAGTGACCTCTGGAGAAAATGTGATGAGGTAGGCCAGTGCTGGAGGTAGACCAACAGGGACAGGACAAGCGGACGTCATCCCTGGCTCTCCGCCGCAGTGCACCAAGAAGGCACAGCGTCATGTCCATAGTGGTCCTGCCTGTAGTTATGGAAACGGCCGACGAAGGCCAAGGCGAGGAGCCTCTCATAAAGTCACTGAGTGGTCGGCAATCAGAGAGTCTAAGAGCCACAGGCTGTGGAGCAGAGTGGGGGTGACTCCGGAGACAGGACACGTAATGCAGTGTGAGTCCTGCCCTGGACTCTGGACCAGAAAAAGGACAGCAGTGGGAAGGGTGATGAAATTGGAATCGTGTCTCTAGATTAGTTAGCAGTGTTGTGTAACTGTTAGTTTTCTGGCTTTGATAATTACATAACAGTTGCCTAAGATGCTAACATTGGAAAAGCTGGGTGTATTACTCTTACAGCTTTTCTGTAAGTCTAAAGTATATCAAAACAAAAGATTGAAAAAGAGAAAGAGAGCTCTTTGGGTCCCACCTCAGATCGCTGAATGCTATCTTTAGCGGAGGGGCTGAGGCAAATCTCACAAGTGCTCCAGATGGTTTTCATGTAGAATCAGAAATTACAATTGTTTTAGAGAAAAGAAATTCAGCATAGAATAAATATTTTTCCTTGTACAACACTGGTTAAAAGAGAATTAGAGGTCATAGTTTAGTAGATGGCTTTTACGGATTAAATGGTGAGTGAGGTCCCCACCCTTGGAGTACTGCATGGTGCCTCCAGATCCCGAGGGGTCTCTAAAAGTCACATGTCAGTGCTGTACCACATTTGGGTCTAATAAACTCCTGTACAAGCTTTCATTGCTTTGGTGGCATCGGAAGCCACCCGTCATCTCTTGTACAATGCTTCTGTTTCCTGTATGTCGTGACTGACGAGTTTCAGTCATCAGGGCAGAACTGGGAGCCAACTCTCCCCCGCTTGCCAAACGGTGAGATTTTTGGTTTAGGTGCTTTGTGTCTCAGCCTGCACAGTAAGGAATCCTCTCAGCGACCTGTTTCTCCAGTAAACTGTGGTGAGTGGCTCCTTCTCCAAGGCTGCAAACGGGAAAGGGAGAGTTAAAGGCTCATCGTATCAACAAGACGGATCAGCGGGTCTTGTTGTTCAAGTCACTGAATTACTTTGTGTCGACTGGGAGTGGTGGTTGTGTCTGCAGGCCAAGCTGTCACCTGCTTGGGCAGCGCACCCCGTCTGGATCCGCCCTTCATGACAGTGTTAGAGAACCTTGCCTAGAAATGCAGGCAGTGCCAGGCATGGGCTCCTGGTCGCTTAGTGTCACCCAGCCAGTCCTGGGGGAGGCCGCCTAAGAGGAGGAGGCTGTGCATCCCAGTGGCCGCATGCTGGAGCCGCACTGGCCTGTGAGTGACACAGAGCATGGGTGAGTCATAGTCGGCCTCTGGTGGCACGTCCAGGGCTAAGGGGAAGGGCGAAGCCCAGGGCTGCACTCGGTGGGGTGTGGGGTGCGTGTGTCTTGGAGCGTGGGTGGGCTTGCGCCGAGGGTCTTGTAAGTGAGAGCACACAGCACAGAGCAGAAAGGATGAAAGGGTGTCTGGGAGAGGAGGGGGAGTGAGAGAGGTGAGGGCGAAAGACAGCGGGAGGCCGTGCGTCCTCCTGGATTTGCCTGAGTGTTTGTCCTGCCCACCAGGCAGATCAGCGTAGAGGCCTTCAGTCGTGGAACAGTTTACTCAAACCGGGCCGCGGGCTCGTGGCCTGCCTCCGCGTTGGGCCTCTTTGGTCAGACCTGATAGCCCAGCTTCACGTCTCTTGTTTTAAACTGCCCGAGAGCCGGGTTAAAGCCTTTGAAGACGGCCCGAAAGTTCCAGGATTCTCCCCCATACTTAAGTTCACAGTGATTGTGCTCTTCACCGTGGATGACGGATGCGGAGTGTGACACGTGCATGGTGCTGTGACGTTGACTTTCTCCCTCAGGTGCCTGTAATCGAGAACGGGTGGCGTCGGAGTGTTTCACAGTCGCAGGTGGGGACGCGGCTGTCAAGGCGTACTACCTGTTCTCCCCGCCTGCCAGCACATCTTCCACATGGCAGGTGCTCGATAACTAAATGTCTGGGTAAAAAACAGGTTTAGTAACAAAGTTTTCCAAATCTTCACCTGCTACAGAAAGCCTCCGCTATCCCAACATTGTGGTTACGAGGAGCAAGTGGTTTGCATTCAGGAATTCACTCAGCTAACGTTGACCATGTCCTTCTGACATTCCAGACGTTGTCCCAGGGGACCCAGCAGTGCACAGGACATGGTCCTCGTGCTCACAGCCTGGTTGGAGAGATGGGCCTAAGCACAAGACTGTCACCAGCTGTGGCTGTGCTTGTAGGCATCCCATCTGTCCAGCGAGTGGCTCTCCCACTCCCTCGTGTGGGTGCGGCTCCCTGTCAGCGGGGTGCAGCCTTGGTCAGACAGGGGGACTTGTGGGGAGAAGGGTGGGACTTGGGGGGACCTGAGGCTGTGCGGATGGGGCTGGACTGTGATCCGCTGGCATGCCACCCACCAGCCACAGGAGACGGTGTCTGAAATGCCCCCAGGGACATCCTTCTGTTCTCCTGACTTGGCTGGCTAAATCAGTCTGGATGTTAATAGCCTTCCTCAGCCTCACAGTAAGCCGGGGGGCTGTCCCATCCCTTCAGCTCGCTCTGGAGAGGCTTTCGAGGGGCCATCATTTCCGTGAGTGACCACGAGGGGGGCAAGAAGCCTCGTCTGCCCCGTACTCCTTCCAGCCTGTCTCGCTCATGGCTCGTCGGTGCTTGTCTCCTGCGGGAACCCCGGTGGCGCAGCGGTCAAGTGCTGTGGCTGCTAACGGTGAAGGTTGGCAGTCGGGACCCACCAGGTGCTCCTTGGAAACCCAGCGGGGTAGTTTGGCTCCGTCTGAATTGACTCAGTGGTGATAGCTTTTTGTATATCAACAGAAGTCTTAAAAAGAAAAAGAAAAAGAAATGACAGTTGTTGCATAAGATGGAACTTTCAGACTCTTGGAGGCCTTAGAGGAAAATCCCACTGCTGTCAAGTCGATTGCAACTCAGTGACCCCTCAGGACAGAGGAGAACTGCCCCGTGGGGTTTCCAAGGAGTGACTGGTGGATTTGATCTGCTGACCTTTCGGTTAGTGACCATTGTGCCACCAGAGATCCTTAGAGGGAAAGTGAGTTCTAATCCACATTTCCTAACTCGGTGGTTTGGGCTCGGATGACGAGAGAAGACAATGTGATGGACACGGTGACGAGGCCCGCCGTTCCCAGAGTGGGGCGCCCTCGGCCAGGCTGGTCACCATGATGGGCGCGGTGACCCCACCGTTCCCAGAATAGGGCGCCCTCGGCCAAGCCGGTCACAGTGATGGATGCAGTGATGCTGCCGTTCCCAGAGTGGGGCGCCCTCGGCCAGGCCGGTCACCGTGATGGATGCAGTGATGCCGCCGTTCCCAGAGTGGGGCGCTCTTGGCCAGGCCGGTCACCATGATGGGCGCGGTGACCCCGCCGTTCCCAGAGTGGGGCGCCCTCGGCCAGGCCGGTCACCGTGATGGACGCAGTGACGCTGCCGTTCCCAGAGTGGGGCGCCCTCGGCCAGGCCGGTCACCGTGATGGACGCAGTGACACTGCCATTCCCAGAGTGGGGCGCCCTCGGCCAGGCCGGTCACTTGCCTCCCCGGAAGAAGGGGTTTGCTTGACTTCTCCTTTTGTTTTCCTCTCACTGTCACATAAAAATCCCGTTCTACAAAAGGGTTAGAAACTTACTCTTCTCACGTTATGTTGAATGAAAGAATAGGGTTTAGGATTTAAGTAATCCATTACAAATTAGAAGGTTAAATTAATTAATTTTAACCAAAAAGGTTAAAATGACCTGAAAGACATAGATGGCTAAAGTCTCCCTCCCCTTGCCAGAGAGCATGGGGGGTCTAAAGTCTCCCTCCCCTCCCCTGATAGCACCTGGGGACCAAGATCTG
Organism: Heterohyrax brucei; assembly: GCA_028571685.1. Taxonomy (NCBI): domain Eukaryota; kingdom Metazoa; phylum Chordata; class Mammalia; order Hyracoidea; family Procaviidae; genus Heterohyrax; species Heterohyrax brucei. Next base: position 72,644,884 of record CM053163.1, read on the forward strand.
TCTCCCTCCCCTTTCCAGAGAGCAATGGAGGGTCAAGGTCTCCCTCCCCTCCCCTGATAGTGCCTGGGGACCAAGATCTGTCTCCTTCCCCTTCCCTGAGAGCACCTGGGGGATGCACATACTTTCAGGTCTCACTTTCTGGACAGTTTTCATCTTTGAACTGTCCCCAAGCCACTCAGTGCTGACCTGGTATGTCTGCTGGGTCCGGGTGTGTATCAGTCTCTGCGGCTGACAGGTGCAGCGACCGTGGCTGGGTGAATTACTGGCTCTGGGAGACAGTGAGGTGCACTCACTGGAGGACTGCAAGGGCTGGAGTCCCCTGAGGGTGTGTTGGGAATGGCCAGTGCCTGTGCGATCTAATCAAAAGCAATAGACATCGTGTTGAAGTCGGGAACCATGGACGCGCATTTAGAATTTTGCTTGGCATTTTGTTTAGAAAGTTTCCCTAGATGTTTGAATTTGCATGAGGTGGCGGTAGCCTCTGGGTACTGTGTTTTCCAGAGCAGAAGCATCCACTCACCTTTAGGAACTTCTCCCGTCTCCCCAGAAAGTCTGGTGGCGCAGCAGGTAAGAGCTGTGGCTGCTCCCCAGAAGGTGGGCAGTTCAAATCCACCAGCTTCCCTTGGAAATTCTGTGGGGCAGTTCCCTCTGTCCTGCAGGGCCAGATGAGAAGATGGAATCGACTCAGTTGGGCATTTTTCCATTTGTTTGAACTTTCCCCAGGAGAGCTGTCAGCATGGGGAGGAAGACAGACGAGGGGTCAGACTATCGCTGTGATCGTGGCCTGAGAAGCCTGGGACCTGTAAAGAAGGAGGCGCGGCCGTTTTCTCCTACTTGGTTCTCTCCTACTTGAGGAGCGGCGTCCAGCAGACTGAGTACCGGAGACGTGTCTCGTAATTCACATGAGGGCAGTGGGGTTTGGTGGCCTGGAAGTCCCAGTTCTCTTCCTAAAAAGGCAGAGAATTGCCTGTGGGGATCACACCAGCCAGTTCACTGTTATTTAGAATCCTAGCATCTTAGAGTCTCGAGTGCCTAGGCCTCCTTGGAGATTTGGGGTCAGCAGTGTGGGTGGGACAGCTGGAAGTCTGATTTTTGTTATCACTAATTGTAATTTGTAATATGAAAGTACATTTCTTTTTTTTTTTTAATTTTAGTTTTTATTTAACATAACTGAGTGAAAATGTACATTCACATATAAATTTACATGCCCACCTATATGCACCTTCCACTGCTCTCCCTGTCCGGTGACTGCACACTATTCCTCTCTGCTCCATACATGTCTCATCCTCCCAACAGCCTCCTTTCCCCTCCTCTCCGTCCACTCCCCTTCCTCCAGCCAGAGGTCAGCAAGATGATATCCTATAGATGTATAGAACCATAAAGTGCTTCCCATATATGGTCACTCTGCAGTGCCAAGTCCAATCCATTCCTGTCCAAAGAGTGGACCTTTGTTATAATTTATGGGAACGGGCAGCATCAGGGCCGGGGGCCATGCTCTCAGAGGAACCCCCAAACCGCTGGACCATCAATAGAGGTCTTTTAGTGGAGATCTCATGATGCACCTCTTTTTATTCTTGTGTTGCCAGTGAGACTCCTCTCTGTGAGCTCCATCGTGGCTATCGCTGGTGGTGGCCGGGCACCATCCGGTTCTTCTGGTCCCAAGTTGATGTAGGCACCCACTCTTGTGGGTCTCTCTGTCTTCTCGGTTGTCTTTACCGCCTGTCACGTTGGTCCTCAGTGAGCCTCCGTTCTTGCTGAGTTGGGACCATTTGCTGTGTCCTCGGATGGCAGCTTGGCAGCTTTTAAGACCCCAGACACCACTCACCAATGTGGGGTGCAGAGAGCTCTCTTAGCAAAACGCTAGTTGTGCCAATTGGCCTGGAATTCGCCTAAGAGCATGGTCCCCCACCCCCTGCCCCAGCTACTCTATCCTTGCAGTATTGAGTTAAGATGGAAGGAGTACTCAAGTTATGCTGAAGTCCACTTAATGTTGTTCTTGTTTCCAATGTGTGCTATCACCGCTTTCTCCCAACTAGATTTCTAGTAACTATCTAAACTAAACCCTCCCCCCTTCACCCTCCCTGCCCTCCCTTGCAGCTGTCAAAGAGTCTTTTCTTCTATACACAAGTCTGTTTTTGAGATCTTATCGTAGAGGTCTCATACAGTATTTGTCCTTTTGTCGCTGACTACTTTCACTCAACAAAAGTACATTTCTTTATGTTATTTTTTACTATGGAAATTTTCAAGTAGCCGGAAACATAAGAGTAATGAACTTCCATGTGCATCACCCAGTTCCAACGATTCTCTATAATTTTTTTTCATATATTTCCCCAGTGAAATTTTAGCCGTCTGTGTTTTAAAGCATATCCAAGCCTCAGATTATTTTACCCGCACATATTTAAATGTGCATCTGTACCTAATAACTTGTTTATACATACCACTCTGGCATGTCATACTCAACAGACTGAATCATTCTTTAGTGCCAACTACTTCTCAGCCCAAGTTCATATTTCCCAGATTATCTCAAAAGTGTCTTTCCACCGTTGGTGTGTTTGAATCCATCTGACTGTGGGCTTCACACCACACTTGGGTGCTATGGTCTCCCAGCTCTTTATTACAGGGGTGTCCCTGGTTCCTTTATGACAGTGATTTGTCTGGAAGGCCACAGCTCATCCACTGTGCACATGTATCACCTGAGAGCCTCCCCGGCGAGCTCTGGAGACAAACGGCTTCAGGTGACACCTGCTCCGTCTGTGTGGTCTTCAGTTTGGTTTTCTTTAAAAAGCCGTTCTATTAGTTAGCAAACAACCCAGGACCACATGGAGGACACCAAACAGAAAAATTAAAACAGTGCTCATCAAGTCCTGGGGTGCAGTGGTCAAGAGCCTGGCTGCTGTCGTGGATTGAATTGTGTCCCCCCAAATATATGTGTCAGTTTTTCTAGGTCATGATTCCCAGTTTTGTGTGACTGTTCGCCATTCTGTTGTCTGATGTGGCTTTCCTGTGTGTTGTCACGTCTGTCTGTGTGGCGTTAGTGAGGTGGGATTCTGGCGGTTACGTTAGTGAGGCGGAACTCAATCCATAAGATTAAGTGGTATCTTAAACCAGTATCTTTTGAGATATAAAAGAGAGGAGCAGGCAGAGCGACACGGGGACCCACCCCATCAGGAAACTAGAATCAGGAGAGTATCTCCTACTTGGAACCAGGGTGCCTGTGCCGAGAAGCTCCTTCACCAGGGAGGGTTGGTGACAAGGCCCTTCCCCCGGAGCCAGCAGATGGGGAAAGCCGCCCTCCAGAGCTGGCACCCTGAGCTCAGTCTTCTGACCTCGTGGCCTGTGCAGGAATACATTCCTCTCTGTCACAGCTCTCCCCTGTGGTGTCTCAGTTACAGCAGCACTGGGTAGCGGAGACAGCTGCCAACTGGAAGACTAGGAGCTCAAGGCCACCGGCTGTTCTTTGGAGACCCGTGGAGGCCGTTCTTCTCCATCCTGGAGGGTTGCCACGAGTCAGAGTTAACTGGGTGGAAACGGGTCTGCTGTGGTGTTATGATGTCGAGGCGTAAATAGTAAGGCCAAAATAATGATGGAAATAACAGGCAGTGGGATTGGCGGGAAGAGCGGGAGGGAGGAGCGGTGAGCTGAGTTCCTTTGTTTTCAGAGGGCAGGTGAGGTATGAGAAGCATACCCACAAAGCCTTCTTGGTCCTTTTTTAAAATATTCGGTCCTCCTTAAGCCTTGTCTTTAAAGTGAGATCGCAAGGCTTAGCTGTTACTAGCATTACGTGGATGAAGCGAGTCCTCAGACCATTCGGCTTCTGTCCAGCTTCTGGTTAATGCATCTGACTGCTGTCTTCACACACAGTCCCCGAGTCCGTCTCCTTACTTCTGTGGCTCTGAAATTCTGTGAATTGTTTTCTTGCTATACGATGGTTATAAAGGTAATCAGTAGTATGGAATGTTAAGTTGTGTTCTGTGTTTAACCCTCATGAGAAGAATTACCTGAGTCTTGTCAACTGTGATCTTGGAAAGTGACAAAGAGCGTCTTTTCCCTGGGGCGTTCATGAGTGGAAACGAGGGTGTCCTGAGAAACTCGCTTGGAGGTGCAGTGGGTGCAGACCTGATACTTCGGGTGAGAACAAGGACGCTGTTAAGGGTGGTGCTAAGGTCCATAACTCGTGTCCCTCCAAAAAGCCCCAAGAATTGAGGGAAACAAAGCTGCAGGGTCGTAGTTTACAGATGGGAAAACACGCCTGTCACAGCCACCTCTCGCAGTGACAAAAGCGATCACTTACATGGTGCTGACCGTGAGCCATGCACTGTTGTAGCACTGCGCCTATTTGGAAACCAGTTCCCGTTGACTCAGTTCTGACTCCTAGTGACCCTGCATTCTGCAGCTGAGCTGCTAGCCAGAGGGTCAACAGTTCCCACCCTGCAGTCACTCTGCAGAAGGAGGAGGTGGCAGTCTGCTCCCGTAAAGACTGACAGCCTCAGAAACCCCACGGAGAGGCAGCTCTGTTCTGTCCTGTGGGCTTGTGATGAGTCAGAGTCGACTTGAAGGCCAAGGGTTTGGTTTTGGTTTATATGTGTGTGTGTGTGTGTGTCTATATTTACACGTGTAAATGTATACATATGTGTATATTTGTATGGGTGTTTATTTATAATGAGGCCTGACAATTAAGTTTGTGAACTCATCCTAGAAAAAGTGCTATATGCCTCATTGCTGAACATCACTGTGGTCACCCTCTGAGTCTTCCCCTTGGGAAGCTATATACTGATGCCAGCACCTAGTCCACCCTTCAAAGCAACTTTGGAATTCTTTTTCTGGAATGGGCATCAGAGCTGTCATCATATGACCCTTGATGTCCTGAATGTCATCCAAATGTCTTCCTTTCAGTATTTCCTTTATGTTCAGGTAAAGAAAAAAGTCACCGGGGCCCAGATCAGGTGAACAGGAGGGTGGTCTGCTGCAGTTACTGGTTTACTGGCTAAAAACTCCTCCACAGACAGTGCAGTGTGAGCTGATGTGATGCAGGAGTCATGAGTTGTTGCTGAAAAGTTCAGGTCATTTTTGTTTAACTTTTTCGTGCATCCTTTTCAGCATTCCAGATGGCAAACTCGGTTAACCACTCGTCCAGTTGGTACAAAATTTTGCCGTGTTTTCCTCTGTTCTGCTTGTCACTGGCCACCCTGACCTCCGCTCATTAGTGATACCATCTCTCCCCTCAGAAGAACGTTTAACCCATTTGTACACCGCCGTTTTCTTCATGGCATTGTCCCTGTCAACTTGGACTAACGTGTCCCCGATTTCACTTCTGCTCTTGCCAAGTTTAACAAGACATTTAATGTTTGTTGTTCGAATTCAAGCTCTGACATTTTCACAACGGCACTCCAAACATGGAACAACACGCAACAGCAATAATGAACACCACTGAGCAAGACACTGCCACACGTTAACACGAACACAGCTCTGAGACACTGTTGGGCCAAGGTGTGAAACCTTACTGACTTATTTGTACTGTGTGGCCGACGTAGTGCCTTGCAGCAAGTTCACGAAGTTAATTGTCAGACCTTGTGTGTCTGTACACGTGTATGTGCATCGCTCCTATCTACATGTAGTTGGAGATTTCACGGCGAGCCACAAGGACACGGTGTCTGCTTGCAGAGCCTACGGTGCAGACAGAACGGGCGCTGCTCGAATAGTCCCGTGATGAACACGAATCACACTGAAGTGTCATCTTCCATGAGGGAACGGACGTAGTGCCAGGGAAATGGATGTGTGCAGAGGGGCTTGTTTTCTGAGGACAGAGAGGCCGTAGTGACCGTGGTGACTGAGCTGAGTCACCACGGGTGGGTGGGTGGGGGCGTGAGACAGGGTGGGGTGGGGAAGCTGGAGGTGAGGGGGGCGGGCCGGGGAGCAGAGGGGGCATGGGGGGCGGTGGGGGGCGGCCCTGTGAGCCCCAGGAGGGCGTCTGCCTGGATTTTAAAGTAGGAGGAAGTGAAGACCAGGCCATGGCTGGCTGCGTATGTGACCAGGTGTCTGGTACTAGGCGGTCACTGCAGTGTGGGAAGGAGCCCGAGTCGCTGAGGAAGCCAGCACACACTCAGCTGGGCAAGCCAGAGAGGCCGTCTGACGGGCCGGATGGTTCTGTGCTCACGAGCCTCTCCCTTGTAGGCTCGCACTGGGCTGTGGGCTGCCTTCCAGGTGCCAGCTGGCATCTGCCCGGAAAGATCAGTCTCTCGGACACACGTGCATGGGACCCAGAGAAGCTGGCAGGGAACGCTCACCGCCCCGCCTCGCCGCATGCTCTTTGCGTATTTGCTCTGTGAACCCTAGAATCCCTGAGATGAACGCCCCTCATGTCCTGTTAGCCGTCCCCAGGCATCACGCAGGACCTGGCACTGGAGCCCGTTTTCTTTGGTTTCCTCTTCAGCCCTCGTCAGATTTGATCTCTCCTGCTCTGAGCTCCTCTCGGAATTTGTCATCTCTTTCTGGTTTGGGGTTTGCAAGGCCAGTGCTGAGTCTTTGCCTGCATTTGGGCCTCCGTTGCCCCAGGCGGGAGCAGTGACATCTGTCCGTGCATTTTCAACAGCCGAGCTGTCTGCAGGGGGCACTGACAAGCAAGGGACAGATCATCCATCTCCACTGCAGGATACTGAGAACCATGGACGTTAGAGCTCTGTCGGTTAGAATCCCTGAGCACAGAGGTTACTTATGGAAAGTCACTGAATTTAAACAGACACTCACACTGCCATTGAGAAGGGGCTTTGTAAAAATCTGTCTTGATGCCGTGACCCAGCACTCAGAGGAGTGCAGAGTGCTTGGCACACAGTAGTTACACAACAGACGTTGGTTGAATGAGGGAGCAAATTAATCTTTTGAGCCCTTATTATGCACTGTTTTAGTGATCAAGTGCAGCTCTAACGGAAATACAAGTGGGTGGCTTTAAAAGAAATTTTATTGTGTGTACCGTCCAGTAGACTACAAGTCCAAAGTCAAGGCGTCAGCTGCAGGGGAAGGCTTTCTCTGTTGGCGCTGAAGGTCCTGTCCTCAGTCTTTCCCTGGACTGGGAGTTTCTGAGGCCTAGGGACTCTGGATCCTTTCTAAAAGACATGCTTTGCTCCCAGCACTGCTTCTTTCTTGATCGCATGAGGTTCCCAGCTTTCTGCTGGCTTCACTCTCCTTCACATCCCAAGAGACTGCCTCAAGGCAGAGCACAGTCCCCTGCACTATGAGTCCCACTCCAACAACTCAGTGGCTCCCACATCTTCTGTCACCAATATCATAGAGGCAGGAGGCACAACATGGGGAACATCAAACAACTACAAGGAATAATGGCCCAACCAAAGGGCCACACAGTTCAATCCATGACGCACACTAAGCACTGGTCTAGGCACTTTACTTGGACAATTTCACTTCTTAGAGCAATTGTAGGAGCAGAGGGTGGTGTTCTCTAAAGCAGTGCTTCCAGGAGAGAGAATGCCAGCTGGTGTGGAATTTCAAATTTTATAGTAGTTAAAAAAACACAAAACCCAGTGCCGTCGAGTTGGATCCTACTCATGTTATTTAGAAAAACATAAAACTAATTTTAAAATACATTTTATTTAACCTGCTGTGCTTGTATCTAAACTATTATGCTTTTGACATGTCGTCAATACGGATTAGTAGTAAGAAATTTTACATTTTTTTTGTCACTGTCCTAAGCCTTTGACATCCAGTATTTTATAATGGCAGTGCCCCTCGATTCAGACCAGCCGCGGTTCTGGTGGACAGCAGCCACGTGTGGCAGTGGCTACGCTGTTTGTCAGCAGGACTCTAAATGTTCAGTCGTTTGTTTCAAGAGGCACAGGTTATCGAGTGACTAGGTGTGATGAGCGGGAGTTCGAAATGAGGCTGTCTGGTTCCAGAACTGCGTTCTCAGTCATTTTGTACGTCGTCTTCCACGAGCTGCCGTTTAGAGCTGATTTAAGAAGCGCCTCGATGTAATTAGGCAATCATTGATCTTTAATCGTTATCCAGTTGCATTCAGTATAATTCTAAGATTCCCTGAGGCATGAATAGAAGATACTTTGCAGATTTCTGCTGACCTTTGTTTGGCGTCGGTCTCCTCTGGGGCTTGTTGCCTGTTCCAAGACTGTAAGTCAGCTTGCTGTCAGAGGCCTTCCACAGGGCTGCCTCGGGCATGGTTTCTCTCTGGTAAGGACGAATGCTCCCTTTGAGTTACATTGCTTTGACTGTTTCAGAAGCATGGCCTTCATCCTGCCTGTCCTGACTGCAGAGCCCCCGCCACCTTCCCCTGCTCTCTTGCTGTTTCCAGCACATTGTGATCAGACTGAAAGGAGGAAAAGCATACCGTTCCCCTACAGATGCCCTTGTGTCAGGAAGAAGTCTCTTCTTGTTTCTTTGAATTTAGAGCCAAAGCATATCAGCATTTAAGCTGAATAACTTGTTGGTGACCATTGCTACCCAGCATAAAATATTTTATTCTGAGTAAAGACTGCTTTTTAAAATGAGGGAGACTTACTCTCTTTTTCTTTTTCCTGTTAGAACTTAGTGCTTACATCTTGTGGATGTGAAAAGTGGTCACCCTTTCCATCCTTGAGCACTTGGTTTCAGGTTCTATTGTTTTGGGTTTTATTGCTGTGAAGGGAATAACCCCCAATTTGTTGTTGTTAGGTGCCATTGAGTTAGTTCTGACCTGTAGTGACCCTAAATGAAACCCTGCCTGGTCCTGTGCTGTGTCCACAGTTGTTTTTATGCATAAGCCAGTTGTTGTAGCCACGGTGTCAATCCATCGTGTTGAGGGTCTTCCCGGTTTTCACTGAGCCTCTACTCTATCAAGTACCCCAAATTCAGAGGCCTAAGATGTTCATTTTATTTAGCTCATGATTTCTCTGGACCTGGAGTTTGGGAAGTGCTCAGCCAGGCGATTCATCTTTGGATGATGTGGCATAGCCACGTGGCTGGCACAAGATCCACTCCAGGATGGCTTCTTCACCCCCAAGTCTGAGCCTTGCTGCTTCTTTGGCCTCTTTTGCTGTCCACATGGTGTCTTATCCTTCAGGATCTTCCCAGAGTAGTTGGGACTTTTCACAGAAGGACAGTTCTGTGACGGTTTGTCGCCATCCTGTACAGTGACTGACTTCCAGGAGAGGTAGGAAGCACAAGTTGACCTGGTTCAGCATCACTCTGGCCATAGTCTGTTGGTCAAAACAGTCATAGGGCCCAAATGAGTTCAAGGGGGTAGAGAAGTAGACCCTACCTCTTCATGAGCACCTGTGTGATAGGAAAGATTGCTGCAGCAACTTACATGCCTGCCAAGTCATGTGCTATCTTGGGTGGTGTCTGTTTGTTTCATGTGGGCATATTTTTCTCTGCCATTGAGATTATAAACATCTATTTATTCTTTATTCTGTTATTCGTTACAGGCCAACAGTGTATCTGGCTCCTAATGAGCAGCAAACAATTATTGTTGATTTGGTAAGGTAGCACTCAAAGATAAGTTAATAGTTGAAATTTTAGGGAAAAATATAAATACCTATTTATAACTTTCATGAATACTGGCTTTAGTCAGTTGGGTTTACTTATGTCGCACACATGTGTTTGTGTCTCTCCTTTCCTTTGCCTGCCTTTACTTTCCTGTGTCTTTGTAAATGACCTTTCGTGAAGACTCATCTTATAGCCATCCTGCTCTTTCAGGTCTCCTCTGATTAACTCAGCCTGCTGTGGTGAATCATTGTCTCTAGATGTTTGTGCTGATTCCACATTGATACCTCTCAACTCCAAACCCACACTCCTAACCCCAGTCTGGAGCCCTGGTGGTGCAGCGGTGAAGAGACTGCTGCTCATCGAAAGGTCAGCAGTTGGGTCCCATCAGCTGTTCCTTGGAAGCCCTATGGGGCTACTTTAGGAAATAAAGAAAAGACCAAATTGGATATCAGAAAAGATTCTGAAACTGGCTCTTGAACATGAGTAGCTAAAGCAAAAGGAAGAAACGATGAAGTAAAAGAGCTGAACAGAAGATTTCATAGGGCAGCTTGAGAAGACAAAGTATTACAGTGACATGTGCGAGGAGTTGGAGATAGAAAAGATACAAAAGGGAAGAACACAATCTACATTTCTCAAGCGGAGAGAACTGAAGAAAAATTTCAATCCTCTAGTTGCAATAGTGAAGGATTCTACAGGAAAACTACTAAACAACTTAGGAAGCATAAAAGAAGATGGAAGGAATACATAGGGTCATTATACCAGAAAGAACTGGTTGACATTCAACCATTTCAAGAAGTAGCATAAGACCGGGAACTGCTGGTACTGAAGGAAGAAGTCAAAGCTGCATTGAAGGCATTGTCAAAACACAAGGCTCCAGGAATTGATGGAATACCTATTGAGACGTTTCAATAAATAGTTGTAGTGTTGGAAGTGCTCACTCACCTACACCAAGAAATTTGGAAGACAGCTACCTGGCCAACCAACTGGAAGAGATCCACATTTATGCCTGTTTCCAAGACAGGTGATCCAACTGAATGCAGAAATTATTAAACAGTGTCATTAATATCACACTCAAGTAAAATTTTGCCCAAGGTCATTGAAAAGCAACTGTAGGAACATATCGACAGGGAACTGCCATAAATTCAAGCTGGATCCAGAAGAGGATGTGGAACCAGGGATACCATTGCTGATGTCAGATGCATCTTGGCTGAAAGCAGAGAGTACCAGAAAGATGCTGACCTATGTTTCATTGGCTTTGCAAAAACATTCGACAGTGTGGATCATAATAAATTATGGCTAGCGTTGCGGAGAATGGGAATTCTAGAACACTTAATGTGCTCTTAAGGAATCTGTACACAGATCAAGAGCCAGTCGTGCAAACAGAACAAGGGGAAACAGCGTGGTTTAAAGTCAGGAAAAGTATGCATTAAGGTTGTATCCTTTTGCCATACCTTTTCAGTCCATATAATCCAAGAAGCTGGACTATTTGAAGAATAAGACATTGGGTTTGGAGAAAGACTAACAACTTGTGGTTACGTAGATGATACAGCGTGCTAGCTAGAAGTGAAGATGGCTTGAAACAATGATTAATGAAGATCAAAGACCACAGCCTTCATTATGGGTGGCACTTCTTCATCAGGAAGCCAGAAACAGTCACAACTGGATCAGTAAGCAGTGCTGTGATAAACTGAGGAAGGACTGAGGTGGTCAGGGATCTCATTTTTCTTTGTTCCACAGTCAGTGGCCGTGGAAGCAGCAATCAAGAAATCAAGAGATGCACTGGAAAAATCTGCTGCAAAAGATCTCTTCAAGGTGTTGAAAAGTGAAGATGTCATCTTGAAGACTGAGGTGCACATGACCCAAGCCATGGTATTTTCAGTCACATCATGTGCGTGTAGAAGCTGGATGATGTATAAGGAAGACAAGAATTGTCACCTTTGAATTGCGGTGTTGGAGAAGAATATTGAACATGCCATGGACTTCCAGTAGATCTAATAAATTGGTTCTGGAAGAAGTACAATCAGAGTGCTTCTTGGAAGCAAGGCTGGCCAGACTGAGTCTTACAGACTTTGGACGTGTTGTCAGGAGCGATCAGCACCTGGAGAAGGACATCGTGGTTGGCAGAGTGGAGGGTCAGCGAAAAAGAGGAAGCCCCTTGAGGAGACGGGCTGGTGCTGGCTGCACCAAGGAACTTCAGCACAAAAAGTGTTGTGGGCATGGCCAGGGGTGGCTGTTTTTTGTTCGGTTGATCACAGTGTTGCTATGAGTTGGAACCCACTTGACAACACCTAATAGCAACACATACGTATGAGAGAATTAGTTATGTATGCATGGAGTGATAAATCAGGGCACTGAGACAAAATCTATGACTGTTTTAAAGTCAAGAAAAGACGACTGTATAGCTTTCAAAAGTGTTTGAAAATTAAATGTTTGATTTATAAGGGCTGTGTATACACAGGGCTGAAATTATTCATGTATCATTTGGAAAATGTAAAATGCCTAACGTTCTGACATTATGTGATAATTGCTCCTCTAATGCATAGTGTTCACTAAATCTTTCTGGGAGTGGGTGAGGGTGTCACTGATATACAGAAACACATGACTCGAGTGAGAGTAAATCTTTTTTCCATTGAATTACGGCAAAGGAGGGGACCCTGAGTGGAACTTAAAGTGACATCACCGTATCTGGGGCTGTTGTCATCAGGAGATGAGCAGCAGCGCGGGTGAGAAGGGGCAGAGACCTGCTCAGGGGAGAGTGCAGCCGGCCTGGTCAGTGAGCTGTTGACCAGCTTTCCGGGAACCAAGGCCATCACTCAGTGGAACTGTTTCTCAAAGTTGACACCATTTTCATTCTGTTCTGTGTTGGTGTCCCTCTGATGACGTGTGGCAGTAGGGTCATTGCACTTCGTGGGTGCTTATTCATTAATGAGTCAGAGTCCCGACTCTGTCAGTAGCCAGCTAGGTAAACCCAAGCAGATTATTCTCTCCAAGCTTTACTTTCCTGTGTACAAAGCGGAAATAACGATCCCACCTGGCTCCGAGGAGCAGTCTGAGTAAACGCGAGAACGCCCATGAAGCGCTTCCACGGGAGCGGCATGCAGTAGTCACTCCACGTTGCTGTTGTTGTCTTTCTTGCAGGTGTTGTGTGCTATCAAGTACAGTGAGATCCTTTATGACCTACTATTTTCTCCGTTGATCACGATGGAAACCCTGGTAGCATAGTGGTGAAGTGCTGTGACTGCTAGCCAAAAGGTTGGTGGTTCAGATCTGGGAGCTGCTCCTTGGGAACTCTGTGGAGCAGTTCTGCTCTGTCCTGTAGGGTCACTGTGAGTCACAGTTGACTTGACAGCAGTGGGTCATTCTATCATGATGCTGCTTACTGGCCCCACCGTGAGGGTTTCTCATTATGTCGGGGTGTAATCCATACAGGAGGCTGTAGTCTTTGATCTTCATCAGTAAGTGCTTCGAGTTCTCATCACTGTCGGTTCTTGCAGGAAAAACCAAGTGAAACGAAACCCATTGTCACTGAACTGACTCCAGTTCATAGCGGTTGTGTAGGGGGAGTGTAACTTCCCCACTGCAGGACTCCCAAGGCTGTCAATCTTTTCTTCTTTCAGCAAGGCACAAGATGTTTATTTATTATTAAAATGTACCAAGCTTTTCTTTTATGGATTCTATATGTTTCATGTGTATTATTATTATGTTTTAGTTTTTTATTATGATTAATTGAAAGTATACAATGCAAGTCAATTTTGCATACTCACCTCTCTACAACTCTATCTACTGTCCCCCCCCCACCCCATTACAGCACGGTCCTCTTTTCTATTCTTTCCTACTAGAATCCTCCCAACAAACACCTGTCCCCTCCTCTCCACCCTCTTGTCTCCCCTGCAGAAAGGTAACAGCAGGACAGCCTTCTATAAATGTATAGAACCATGAAGTGCGCACACCACATGCTCACTCTGTGTCCTTGAGTCCAGTCCATTCTTTGTCTTCTTTCAAGACAGATTTGTTGGTTCTTTGGCAGTCTGTGCCATAGTCAGCACATTGCCAACAGCATGATTCAAAGGCATCAGATTCTTCTTTGGTCTTCCTTATTCATTGTCTGACTTTTGTGTGCATATGCAGTGATTGAAAACAGCTTGAGTTGGCTGAGGGACACCTCAGTCCTCAAAGGTACATCTCTGCAGATTAGTCTGTCTTTCTCTCTTTCTGTCTCTCTCTCTCACACGCACACATCCGTCCTAGACCCTCTGTATAAAAAAAAGCTAGAACACACTACTTCGGCTAATTTCAGAGGGAAAAAGTAGGGGTATCTTTTCATAATTTGGGGATTCTTAGGAAGCTGGCCTGTAGTACCATGAATTGGAAGTGGGGTCTTGCTTCTGGAGTCAGAGCTCGGCTTCTGTCACTGTCTAGTTGTGTGGCCGTGGGTAAGTCACTCAAGCTCTCTATTGCTTGTTTCCTTCATCCTTGAAATGGAGTTTATAACAGTTTCTGTCTCTGATGGAACTGCAAGGCTTTCAATAGGTTATGTATGTCACGTGTTTTACAAATGGTGAGTGCACTGTTGGCTTTGTTTCTCATGTTATTACTACTGTGGAGACACTGGCTTCTTATGAACCTCAGTTTCCTCATCTGCCCATCGAGGCCCGTTTGAATGGATTTGAAGATCCCTCCAGGTGTAATAAACTGTGATTTTTCCCTGATGCCTCCGTTTCTGATAATAACAGAGGTGGGAGGCGGTGGGAAGCTGTATTCAATGCCAGTGGCAGGGGAAGCACTCATTTCTCAGTTGCTTTTGGTAGTTTTCTCCTTCGTAAGTTTGTTAAAAAAATTGAGGGCTTTAAGAATAAAACTTGGTAAAAAAAATTATTGTTTCTTTGGAAAGAAAATTAAATTTCACCCTTCCAGTTGGACACAATACAGATAACAGAGCCAACTGGAATTTAAACCTTGTTTTGAGGCCCCGTGGTTGTTTCAGGTCAGAGTTGTAATAGGGTTTATCGCATGTCTAGATTTCATTGCAGGGTAAATGAAATCCTGTTAAAAGGCTTTGCTGACTCCTCAGTTTATGGAAATACACACAGTCGGTGACAGCTTTTTACTGGAAGGGGAGAATGAGGAAGCTAGCTCGCGAGGACAGACAGAGGAGAAAAGCATGGGTTTGAAAGCACAACGTTAAATCTGTAGTTCAAAGATCCTGATCAAAATAAATCAATGTGAATGCTTTGGCTCATTTTTTGCCTCCATTTTTCACTGAAGTACTAGTTTCTTGTACAAAGCAAAGTTGGTGCAAAGCATGTTAGAAAGAAGGTGGGGTACACAGTCTTAGAAGTAACAGGAAGTAACAGCACATACTGCATGCTGCGTTGTTTAAATTCGCGTCAGTGTCGCTGCGGAGTCCTGTGTGAGGGCCCCTCACGAGCTCACTGGGGGGTTCTTAGAGGGAAGATGGAAAAGGCCTTCACTGATGCGCTGTTCTCGGCTGTGGGCTCGCAAGGGCGGTGCAGGAGGAAGACTTGACTCTGGTGTGGAAAGGTGGTAGGATTCAATCAGAGGTGCCAGGCTGGTGGTGAGAAAACACAGGACAATGAGAAGCACAGTGGACTAGTGTTTAAGTGCCAGGCTTGGAGATGTCTGTCAGGATAGCACTAACTGAGCTCGTAGGTAGAATTCTTTGATATGAAATGACGTCACTAATTTTGATACGGCTTATACCGCTGCGGGATGCTTAATGTTGACTTCTCCATCAAAAGCCATTGGATAAAATAATGGAAAGCACGGGTCCCGCAGGGTGAGGGACAGGCTCAGGTGGAGCTACACGCAGCGTCTGATGAACAGGCACCTGTCTGTGCTTGAGGGAGGAGGATGCTAGCTGTTGTCAGGTCTGTTAGGAACTGTGTTATTGTGGTCATCGCCAGGAGAAGGAGTTCAACAGTTTTTGCCTTTCTGTTTCAGGGATAATTACCATGTTTTTGTGCAGACAGTGTGCATGGTACACTTTTTTTGCCACCCGCACCACCCCCTGGTGTATCACTTTCTGAGGCACACTGGGCGCATTGTCTGTGTGGGGGTGTTACTTGTCTGCATGCGCTGTTTGTGAAAAACATGCTGCATGTGAAGTAGGATGCGGTTGGTTGCCATCTACCACCGGCAGTGGTGACTCCGTGACTTGTTTACCGTGTGGAACCAGAAGTCACCCGTGAGCACTTTTTGTTCAGTGTCAGTGCTGCCAGCTGCCCGGGGGTCCCCACCTGTCCCAGAGAGTGTGTGGAGAAGGCCCTAAGAAGGCAGAGGATCAAAGATACACCCTGTGGGTCCTGACCCTTTCTGCACAGAAAAGAGATGTGCCCAGCCTGGACCCAAACAGCTGCGGATTCTACAACTCTTGCTAATGACTGTGGTTATGCGGTGTCACAAACCCAACCCAATCTGGTGCCGTCCAGTTGATTCAGGCTCACAGTGACTCTGTGTAAAACAAAACAAAAAAACATTGGCCTGAGGTCAGTTTGGACTCACTGGCCCTATAGGACAGAATAGAACTGCCCCATAGAGTTTCTAGGGAGCACCTGGTGGGTTTCAACAGCTGACCTTTTGGTCAGCTGCCTTAGCTCTTAACCGCTACACCACCAGGGTTTCCAGCAACCCTGTAGGAGAGACTAGAACTGCCCCTGGGGGTTTCTAAGGGTAGGCTGGTAGATTGAAACTGGTTAGTAGCCAAGCTCTGAACTACTGCGCTGTAGGGCGGACAGCCTTGTGCCGATGAAAGTTGAAGGTGCCTCGCCTCCCTCTGGACACCGTGGGTGTTCAAGTAATGGCTTGGTTACTGTCCTCAGCAGCACAACTAAGCAGCAATATCTGTATTATGTTCCTGATGATTAATGCAGAGAAAAGCCTGCAAGTTGATCCCTTTTCTCTGTTTTTAATTAGACAATCTGCTTCAAAAAGAAAATGATGACATTTAAATTCTACTACTGTCTGTCTTTTGAACTTGGCACTGTAGCCGAGTTCTCTTGAGCTGTGAAGGGTCCAAGAGTGTCGGCCTTCTTGAGACCGGTGGAGAGAGGGAAGGAGGAGGGTTCCTGGTACTGATGTCAGTGTGGACTTGTGAGAACAGCTTAACGTCTCGGCCCCTCACTTTTAACCTGTGGAAAATGAAGATGTTTCCCTGGGATGGATGTTTCCAGTGCTCAGCTCACCCCTGTCTGGATGTTGTCCCCTGTCAGGATTCTAGAAGAGTCACATTTCCCAGCCTGTATTTCAGCTCGATGGGATGATGAGATCAGTGTTAGCCAGGGGCTTGCAGGCGAAAATGATGCCGGACTTACTCAGACCAGAGGGTCTGATGCCATGGGTGGCCACCAGCGTTGTCTTACCCATTCTCGTGGCAACAAGGTGGATGATGGAGACCCCACCTGGGTGCCAGTGAGAGGGTGAACGGCAGGACCCCTTCCCTCCCCTGAAGCCCTAGCAGGGCCTGATGTACGCGTGACATAGCAAAAAGCAAGGATTTGTTTCCAGTCACTGGAGCATGGAGGCCACTTGTCACCTCAGCAGGTTCTGAGTGACATGCCCTCGCCGCCCAGCCCAGGTCCTCGTGCTGAGGGCTGTTCCGTTTGGGAGCCCTCTTCCCACACAGACTTCTGGCTTGCAGCAGGGGGAGTGTGTGAGACCCACAGCCTGCTGGTTCTGTCCGCAGATTCCTGGGGTGCACTCCTGGGAGCCTGACCACAGTGGGTCTGCTGTGGGCTCGGGAGGCTGCCTCTTGAGCAGGTGCCGTGGGTGAGGCTGACTCAGGAGGGAGGCCGGCCCGTCGGGAAGGGCTGTCCCCCGGTGGCCTGCCATGCAGACTCGGGCGGTCATTTCCCGAGTTCTGCCAGTCCGACCTGCTCGGGCATTGGGGGAGGTTACAGGCGTGCAGGGCGGGAGTTGGCGGAACGACCGCGCATCGCTCCGTCTGCGTTCCGGGGCTGCCTGGGGCGGAGGTCAAGTGAAGACTCGGAATGCTGATGGTCAGACCCCGTGACTTCCTAAAGGAGAATTCCAGAGACTGTAGGTCATTTGGAGATTGAAGCGATGACCTGGAAAGCCAGTGAAGATGAAGGAACGTCAGATGAGAAAAGGATTTGAAGACAGGGAAGTAGAGAGCCCTGATAGAGGGCCCCACAGCTGGCTTGGTGCGGGGCCGGGACTGCAGGGACCGCCGTGAGCCCGGGCCGTGTCTGCGGTCCCCTCGTGGGCCTTGGAGCGGGCGTCAGGAAGGCTGGGTTTGTGTCGGCGCCCCGCTGTGTCCCCACCCTTCACGAAGGTTTCTCTCTTCCGTGGATCCGAGGGAGCTGCCCTTGGGCCCCTTGAGGTGGGTTCTGCTGAATGTACAGAATGAATTTCCTTCTCTAGATTTGGAAATGGAGGTCCCCGTGTTTCTGGTAACAATGATGAGTGTTCTTCCCCCACCCCCGTTGCTGTTGTTGGTGCTGCTGAGCAGCTCTGCCTCCTGGTGACACCGCGCACAACAGAGGGAAACCCTCCCGCCCTGCGCCCGCCCCCGGGTGCTGGCACGCTCACTGTCACAGCTGCGGTGCCCGTCCGTCGTGCTGCGGTCTCCCTCTCTTTCGCCGAGCCCCTACCAGGCATCTACCCCGATATCTGTTACCTCTCACAGCTAGAGGCGTTGTCTGTGGACTCGTTAAGTTAGCAGCATTGCACCGTTTGAGAAATTCTACTTGTAATGAGTCATTTAAGAATCCTCTCTCTAGCTGTTTGTCACTGGTGGTGGGTGGCGACTTGTAACTCCTGAAAGTGACAGAGGAGAGAACAGCCACCAGCACGGTGTCTTGAGACAGTGCCGTCAGCCAGAGCCCATGGGCTCTGCTGGCATCAGAAACGCATGCCTGTGGAAGAGCTGCGTGCCCAGAGCAGGGCCGCCTCGTGGGAAACAGAGACGGGCTGGGGGCAGGCTTAGGGGGCAGGGGGGAGCCGGGTGGTGTCACCAAGAGGTGCTTAAAAGGGAGACAGCCCAGAGGCCGCTGCACCGCCAGTGCTCTAGGCGTCTTGAAGTCGTGACCTCGTGCCCTCTGCCGCCTGTCTCCCCAGCTCCTCCTGTCTTCCCGGCAGATCACGCACGGCTGCACGCTTCCCAGCTGTTACTGGGATGGTGCTCGTGTTGTGGTAGTTGGTTGCTTTTCCCCCACCAGACTGCCTTTGCTGCTCCTGGTCAGGAAATCTTATTTGTGTAAACATACTGATAGGTAGCAGAAGCAGGGGGAGTGTGATTTGCTCGAGTTTTGTACCAAGGGTGGGTTTTGACCTTCAACTGCGCAGCCTGCCTCTCCTACTTCTCCTGTTCTTTATGC
Organism: Heterohyrax brucei; assembly: GCA_028571685.1. Taxonomy (NCBI): domain Eukaryota; kingdom Metazoa; phylum Chordata; class Mammalia; order Hyracoidea; family Procaviidae; genus Heterohyrax; species Heterohyrax brucei. The sequence continues at coordinate 72,663,726 of CM053163.1, forward strand.
TTTAGTTCTAATGGTCTTTGGTTCATGTCATTTAAGGGGAGTTTTTGCTGAAAGAGAAAAAGCTGCATTGAATTGGCTTATGAGGGAAACTGTGTATGAGTGCATGGTGTGTGCTGAGTGCACATGCATGTGTATGTGTGTCACATGCCTGAAGAAGCTGTGAGTATCCGCCTTCAGGTATGGCTGGATCTAGGTGCTCCAGTGAGGTCAGCAGCCTTTCTGTGCTTTCCTCAGTTCTGCTTTCTTTTGCAATGTTTTTATTATTCTCAAGGAAATTTCCAAATCAGGTGACAGACCGTCTCTTGACTTGTATCCTTTAGATGAGAAAATCAGTGCAAAGCAAGCATCCCTTTTTCTGGTGGGGCCGAAGCTTGTTGGCTCCAGCTGGCTTGTCCTGGGTCACCTTCTGACCTTGGGCTAAACACTGTGCCTGTCATGGTGAACGATGCCACCTGGCCAGGTCTTGGAAGTTGTGTTGAGTAAACTCCGCCTGAACCATATGACAGGGGACAAAGGAAGGGGGTGTTCCTTGGAGGAAAAGTAGGATATTCTCACCAGACTGGAACCGTCCACTGTGAAGGCAGAGTGTAAAACGGTCCATAGTAGAAGGTGTACTGATACCTCCTGGTTAGCAGTGGAATTTGTAGTGGATTTTCCCAGAGATGTGGGACCTGGGTTTGCTTCTTTCCAACGCTCTTTTAAACACCAGGCACTGTATGAAACGGACAATTCTGGCTGTTGGGAGCGACGTCCTTGAGTCTGACCGGCTTTAGAAATCGTGAGAGAATTTGCATCAGTGAGACTAACACGGCTTCTTCCTAGTGGCACCTAATCTGTCGTCCTTTAGGACTCGTGTCTTCAGGTTCCATTTTACTGTGCCATCCAAGCTTGTCATTTCTTCAGTGAGGTGTGACAGTGGACACTGGTGTGTGTGGACCTGCACAGTTGCTTCAGCTGTGAAGAAAGCGTTAGGAAAAAAATAAGCCCGTAGAGCAGGTTGTGACGAGATGTTTAAAGCTACTTCAGAACGTTTTCTAGTGCCCTGGAGCCTTTTCCAGGCCTCTTGACTGCAGCTTCGAAGCTCGTGTTTGCCTGGATTTCTCTGACATCCGGGCTGAAGCGGCAGGGGCACCGTTAGGCTGAGAGTGAGGAGGTGTCTACAGAGGTGTCGGGGAGATGGTGGAACGGGGGCACGTCGTGGGCTGTGGGAGCACAGCGGCGGGGCCTGGGCCGGGAATTCGTTTCTGTTCATCTGAGGAGCTCAGCCGTCCCAGGAAGTCAGCCAGCAGCCGTGCGCTGGTGACACTCAGGGGCGGGAGGTTGGCAGCTTGGACCCACCGGGCCCTCTGTGGGGACTCTGGGGGGCCGTACAGCTCTGCCCCGGCCAGCTGGAGTTGGTGCAGTGGCAGCAGGCGTTTCTCCCCCCTAATGACACTTAAGTGCCCAGTAGGAGAGCGTGAACCCCAGTAGGAGAGCGTGAACCCCAGTAGGAGAGCGTGAACCCCAGTAGGAGAGCGTGAACCCCAGTAGGAGAGCGTGAACCCCAGTAGGAGAGCATGAACCCCGTTTCCACTCCTACAGTGAATGTTTCTTCCTGGGAGCTGTGCAAGTATCTTTAAGTCACCTCATGGTGAGTTTACAGATTTAAAATAAAGTATATGGATTTTGTTCTATCAGAAACTTTAATGGTTCACTTCATCAAATTCTGATTGAACTTCTTCTAAAAAAAAAAATCAGGGGACTTCCACCCCTAAAGTCATGTTTGTACCTATGTGATGCTTTAATGATACAGGATACAGTGAACTATCTTCAGGTCACTGTGTCGTCACTGCATTTCAAAGTGTGACCCAAAGTGACACATTATTCGTACATGGCATTTAGAATTGCAGCAAGGACATTAGTATCCATTTCCTGTGATTTCGGAGGATTGCTTTTAATATTCTGGAAAGATTTTGATAAATATTTCAGTATTTTAAAAGCTGGTAAGAGCTGTTGAACATAAGGAAAACAATAAATGTAACTCTGTGATTCTAAAGTTGGCTGTGAAACTGTAGTCTTACCTTTCATTTATTTTAGTCGCTGAGCATTCGTTTTGCTCCTCCGAGTAAAGATTGATTTTGGGTAGTATTATTCTTCAAGGAGACCAGCCCGGACTAGATAGGTCAGGCGCTCTCAGTGCGTGAGCACTTTCCTCTGAGTATGTGACACGCTCGGGACCTGTACAGATGCTTTCTGCATGGCTGCGTGTTGTTCCTAGATGATGATAGAACTAATGATGACTAACGGTGGTGGGTTTCTCTGGTTTGCAGAGCACTTTGCGTATGCTGTCCCCTTTGGCCCTCAGAAGAGCCCTGTGCACCAGGTGCTCTCACCACACTGCAGCTTTGTGAACGAGGAAGCAAAGGCGGGGAGAGCTGAAACGACCCGCCCAGGGTCACCGGGCAAGAGCCCCGACCCCATCTACCCCCCGGTGGCTGGAGATGGCGTCCCTGTCCGCCAGCCCGCACATCTCCTCCCTTCTCCGCGTACATGTGTTTCCTCGTCTTTGAAGTTTTATCACTTGTATCACGAGAAGTGATCTCACGTGATCACAAAGATGTCTCATGCGAAGGAGTTGACCCTTGTCACTCATGAGGACCAGAATCTGGGCTGCTATTGTCAAAGGAGTGAATTCCCAGCGTACCAACTCAGTTGCCTCGTTTCTGTTTCCTAGTCCGGCTCTGTCTGACAGTGCAGCCAGTCCAGCACACACTGACTCCTCTTGTTTTCTCTGTCAGTTCAGGGTGCTCTGCCAACTCCTTCTCATGAAGGCTGCTTCTGAATTTCCAGAGGCTTTGGAAGAAGCATCAGGTCTACACGTTTCACTTATCCAAACTGGGTTCTCCGAGCAGTTCTGTCCCGTCTGGTCCCAGGCGCCATCTCTCTGCGTGGCCTCTGCTGAGATGGCTGAGCTCCCAGCTGGCCTCTGCTAATCTCCGTTTCCGGCGTCTGTGTCCTTCTTACCGCAAGGTCTGCTGGCCTCCAGCACCGAGTCTTCCTGGCTCGTGGCCACGTGGGGCAAACGTCGCCTGCTTCTTGGGTCCTTGATGGGCTCTCTGCAGACATCTCTATGGCGCTGCCAAGCAAGGCAGCTTCTCTGCACAGCCTTCTCCTTCCGGAGCTGTACCCGGGAAGGGCGTTCCCTGACCTGCTGGTGGCTTCTCTTCCTAATGTTGTCCCTCCAGGGGCCCTGCCTGGGCCGGAGGGCGGCACGGGGAGGGTGCAGGGGGCCCGCCCAGGATCGTCACCCTGGGCCGGAGGGTGGCACGGGGAGGGTGCAGGGGGCCCGCCCAGGATCGTCACCCTGGGCCGGAGGGCGGCACGGGGAGGGTGCAGGGGGCCCACCCAGGATTGTCACCCTGGGCAGGAGGGTGGCACGGGGAGGGTGCAGGGGTCCCGCCCAGGATCGTCACCCTGGGCGGGAGGGTGGCACGGGGAGGGTGCAGGGGGCCCGCCCAGGATCATCACCCTGACCAGGAGGGTGGGGGCGGGAAATGCACAGGCACCCTCCCAGGAACCTTCTCCCTGGGCCTCGGTGAGGCCTCCCCCAGGATTCAGCTGCTTTCTGTACTCCAGAGACTTTTTTTTTTAATTCAAGTCACCCATGATTGTTTAATTCAATTCAGCTGTTACTTATTAACTGCTTATTTACTAGTTATTTAATTTCCCTGTATTCCAGTTTCCTACTCCCACTCCTCCTCCCTACCTCTGACAACCATTTCAGCTTGTTCAGTGTATACATTTCTGTTTATGCCTTCTTAAAAATGTGCTTCTTTTGCGTACATGCATTTAAATGACACAAATTAATACAGTTTGGGAGATGCCACTTGATGTCATTGTTGTTGGGTGCTGTTGGGTGGGTTCCAGCACCCAGCACCCATGCCAGACTGCCTCGGACGGGTGTCTCGGTCTTGCCGGGAGCGTCTTGCTAGCTGGGTCGGCCGGCTGCCACGCTGCTCAATGTGGCTGAGGCGTCAGCTCCTCTGTAGGATGATAACATTAGACCTAATGTCATTAAGGGGCCCTGGGGCTCAGGGAGGAGGGGCTCGGCTGCTCACCGAAAGGTCAGCAGTTCAGAGTCCTCACTGGAAAGCCTGTAGGGTCGTTCTGCTGTGTCCTCCATGGTCACTGTGAGTTGGAATCAACACAGAAACACTGCTCCTCTGTCTCCTTTGAGGTTGACCTGCGGCACAGAGGTGGCTGGGCCAGATAGAAAAAATTCTTTTGAAGACAAAACATGTACACATAGCCTCTTAAGTGTAGGGGACAGGGTTGGAACCAGAGCATCTATGGAAGGGGGTGACTCCAGGAAGAGGTGCTGAGGAGAGGCCAGATCTGCTTCCTCTGATATTCTAGGTCCAGTGCCCTGGGCTTGGAAGGAGCCTCTTCACCATTCCTTCTCCTTGCTCCCAGAGTTCTCTCACACCCCCTGGCCTCTTGTGCCTCCTCCCACCATCCTCTGCTCCCGTTCAGGCAAAGCCCAGAGACACGCGGGAGACCATGCCTTGCAGAACTCCTGTTAGTTTCTCCTCCCATTCACAGAGATTTTATCTTGTTATCCTAGGAAGCACGGATGCAGAGAGCTTCTCTGGGAGCTCTGATTTGCATAAAACTGATCCCTTTGACATTTCTGGGGTATTACGCTCTTGTGAGAGTGGAGAGTCTTTGTTTGGGCGTGCACAGTGGTTCCTGTGATACGTTTCTGAATTTCTTGAGAAATTCAATTGTGAGGCCATCTGGTTCAGGGGGTTCATGTCCTCGTCTTGAATTAACTGTATTAGCTCCACATCAGCAGTGATAGCCTCCTTAGCTAACTGAATCGTCGTACAATTTCTGAAAATATTTTGGTTTCACCTTTATTACTAAAGAAAGGAGGACAACCGTGAAGATGTATCAAAGGGCAGCCACAGGAGAGGATGACCTCAGGAAGGGATGGCCACAGGAGAGGACAGCCACAGGAGAGGACGGCCACAGGAGAGGACGGCCACAGGAGAGGACAGCCACAGGAGAGGACGGCCACAGGAGAGGACCGCCACAGGAGAGGACGGCCACAGGAAGGGACGGCCACAGGAGAGGACGGCCTCAGGAGAGGATAGCTTCAGGAAAGGACGGCCACAGGAAAGTCTGAAGACAGTGTTTTTTCTGGCTTAGTGCTTTTGGTAGCTTCCGGGGAGAGGGACTCTTGCTTTTGTTGCGTCCCCTCCACAGCTGTAACTGTGGAAAGCTTTATTGGGAACACACTTGGGATAAAAGTGAGCTAATGGTGATTGTAGGGGACATAGGTGAAACCAGATTCGTAGATGGGAGCAGTTAACAGGGAGGACGGGAAGAGCGTCCGGGCGGCCTGTGATGGGCCTGGGAGGGGCCGGCGCGGCAGGGAAGCCGTGAGCTCGGGCAGGGACGACGGGAATGCTTGCTGAGGTGACAGGTCGAGTTAGGGCGCACAGGTGCTGGACAGACGTGGGTAAAGGACTCAGAGGGGAGGGCGTGTGAGAACGGGGCGCTGTGGGGAATGAGAGTGACAATGAGGGAAGGTTCACAGGAAGCTGAAGTCTAAATTTTATGGGAGCGACCCCAACAACAGGTGTAAACCGAAAGGAAAAGGTGGGGAGAAAAACAACAAACAAACAAACACTCCACTGCTGCGGCGGACCTTTTGGTTAGCAGCTGTCGTTTTTAACTACTACGCCATCAGAGTTTCCAAAAACAGGTATAATAGAGTGAAAATTTTAATTGAGTGTTTATAATTTGTTGTGGAAGAATGTGGAGACAGCAAGGACTGAGCTTGGGGGCGAGCCAGCTACTGGAGCCGCGGTCGCCGCGGTGAGCGTCCGGCTGCTTCCTGTGAGACCCGGGGCCATCACTGGCGTGAAAACCAGTGGCCGGCGTCCAGGTCCGTTGGGGCCCATTAGCAGTTTTTAGTCGTTGGTGTTAACCCTTCCGTTGGCCTCCAGCTTGTGGCGGGGATCCCACTCCTCGGCAGCTGAGATAGCACTGTGGTTGGGAACGAAGACAAACCACCACTTAGACAATTCCAGCTATTTAGAGCATCGCTTTTCTAAGAAACTAAAAGGTCTATGCTTAGAAATAAACAGTAGTTGCTCTTTGTTTCCCCCCCGTGGGGTGGCCCTGGCCCACTCAGGCCCAGCAGCAGCTGCCCTCCAGTGCTGCCACCCAGGAGTCCCCGAAAGCTGGGCTTGGTGCCAGAAAGATACAGAGATGGAAAACGGAAGCATAGACCGAAGACAGGTGGGCAGCCGACGACCCTGGTGGGGAGTTAACAGGCCCGGCAGACCCTTCGCTAGTGGAGGAAATGCATGGCCTCTGCGTTTAGAGGCTGATTTTGTTTTTAAGTAAATTCCTCATATATTTTAAAGAGGGCTTAGAGATAGACTAAAAACCCTCGCGGCATAGTGGTTAAGTGCTACACTGCTAACCCCAAAGCCACCCGTTCAAACCTGCCAGGTACTCCTAATCTGGCTCCTGTTATAAGGGTCCCTCAGCTACTCACCTGAAGGTCAGTGGTTTAAACTTACCCAGTGCCACCATGGAACAAAGGTCTGGTGGCAGACTTCTGTGAAGGTCACAGCCGAGAAATCTCTGTGTGCTGCGTGAGGCCACCATGAATCGGACGCAGCTCAGCAGCAATGGGGTTTGGGTTGCTATGTCTCTCACTGGGTGCCCACTTCCTCACAGGCCCGTGGTCAGTGCCCACAGCTCCTCACAGGCCCGTGGCTAACACCCACCTCCCCATAGGCCCGTGATCAATGCCCATCTCCTCACGGGCCTGTGGGTAATGCCCACCTCCACACAGGTGGTGATCCTCACCCAGGCAGACACAACACCTCTTTGGTTTCCCCACACTCTTGGTGCCCAGCCCCTGTGGTACCTAGAGTTGACCAGAACTTACTTGTTGGAATGAGCGAGTGGATCCTTTAGAGGCAGCATACCTTAAATCATGGTTAACAGCAGCTTGAGGCTGACCTGGCTGGAATCCTTGATGGTTTATGTGACTCATCCTGACCCCTGTCTGAGCAGCCTGCAGGCCTCACCGCTTCGACTGTCTCGGTCCTTTGATCCGGCCTTAGTTGGCTTCTCCTCGGAACTTACACCACTGGCTTTATTTATTCCTGGCTTCATTGTCTGTCTCTTGTGCTAACATGTACATGAGTGTGGACAGGGACCATTTTCCTGTCATTCAGGGGTGTCCCCAGCATCTTGAAGAGTGCTGGCACGTGGTAGGACCTTAATGAAAGTTGAACGGTTGACTGCATGAGTAGCTGAACGGACGCTCGTTGTGCGTAGCTCGCGCTCACGCTTCTCCTCTCTCCGGTTTCGTTTCCGTCCCACTGTCTTCCACGCAGCCTCCCAGGCTCCTAGCAGGGCTCGCCCTTCTGTGAGCTGCTGGAGCCTGGTGGCTCGTCCTCAGTTTGCGATTGCCCCTGCAAAGCCCAGAGCAGAAACCATGCCCTTGAGTGATAGCTGGGAATAAACCTTCCTCACTCTCCTGTGCCTCCCTCTTGTTTGCCTTTGTTTTGAATTTCCTGAAGCTCTAAGAATAGGAATCAGAGACCTGAAGGAGTGTGCTCACTGTCTTCAATGCCATGACGTCCTTGGCAGGCAGGCAGGCGTGGGGATCACACCTCTCTGGCGGCGGAGAAACATCTGCTCTGACTAAGCCTCGTGTCTTGCAAAGCACTTGAGGCTGCCAGCTGCCTCGAACACAGGGCCCAGGATACTGTCCCCGCCTGCTGCGGCTGCTGTTGTGCCCTTTGTGCCTCTGGGTGTGGGTTGTTGGTGGTTATTTGCAGAGCCTCTGAGCTTTCTCATTGTGAGAGCAGAAGAGAGGAGCTAGACTAACAGATGTTTTTGGTTTGCAGTAGGGAGGAGAATTAATGCCTTACCTGGTCAACCGAAGTTATTTTCTTGGGGTTACGTCTCTGGCTTGCTTAATTGTGGTTTAAAGTACAGATTGTGTGTGGGTGAGGGGTAAGGGGATGAGTAGAGGCTGGGAGTGGGGCAGGGACTGTGGAACATTGGGACTCCTCCCTAAGGGATGCTGTAAATGTATGCCTTCGTGTTTCTAATAAACTCATGTTCATTTGTGTAGCAGGCACAAATGAGCTTGAATTTAATCCAGAGTGGCTGAGTGATTGACACTTAAAAGCTGGGAAAGTAAGAGAGAGCTGAGCAGGGGAGCCAGCCAGTGCTCGTCTGTAGTGGGTGTCACAGAGTAGAAGTCACTTGCTGATTGTCTTTGAGGTAACACTGACTTTATCACTAGTTTTCTAGGGTGGCAGCCACATTATTTAGGAAAACATTCCACCTGTAAACCACGGCTGATTTTTCGTAAATACGTGACTTCTTAAAGCGGATTATTCTTTTTAACACCAAATGGGAACGTTGAAGACAGTTTTTCAGCCACGGTGTAGACTTGATGATTAAGTCCTTGTCCTGTATACAGTAACGCGTGTGAAGGGTGGGGACAAAGCTGTTGTTGGATGCCCTTGCCCACACGCTCCGTGTTAGGGTCTTACCGCATCCATTTTTCCCACCGAGGATGTGCCCTTTTTATATTTTATTGCCAGCTCTCTTCTGTAGCTAATTTAGCAAAAAGTGCATTGAAATCAGTCCCCTGTGAGAGGACCTGGAGTTCACAGGTTTGCTTTTAATAGACACATTAGTCTTCCTCCCTGGGAAGGTTTCATAAGTGGCTTCTTCGCCTTTTCTCGGGAGACAGCTATTATGTATCACTCAGTGCAGTTTTGGTCTCACCTCGGGGGACTCACAGGGGCTGCCGTCACTCTGCCTTCAGCTGCAGCACGAGCTGTTGTAAATTGGATCTTATATTTGTGTTCAGAATCGATAGAATTCTCTGTACATTTTAAGAAGGGTCTGGCAAGGTTAAGTCACAGCCTTTGCCATCAAGTAAATTCTGACTCATAGCGACCCTGTAAGACAGAGGAGAGCTGTCCCATGGTGTTTCTGAGGAGCACCTGGTGGATGTGAACTGCAGACTTTTGGTTAGCAGCCATAGCTCTTACCACCATGCCACCAAGTTTTCTGAAACGTTGGTTCGGCTAATTGGAATAACCAAGTGCTGCTTTCACACTTCCTTATTTGCAGATTGCTTTCTCTCCACTCCCAGTTGAGTGGAGGGGGTGAGGAGGAGACGGAATCAGGGACGAGGGGAGACTGTTGGCAGGGTTCTTTACTTGGTGGCACTGGGGCAGAAAGGCTGTGGCAGGCTGTGAGCCAGCTACTGGGCCAGAAGCTCCAGTTGATTTTAAAGCATTGCACAGAGTAACTTGCCACGTTCATATAAAAAAAATTGATAATACGTATTAACAAAAATAAGGAAAAATCTATAATTTTACAATTCATAGATGACTACTTTTAAAATTTTGGTTATAAGCTTTCATACATTTTTTATGTTCTTTTTTTAACACCAAAGTAGACCCTTCTGATTAATGAAGAAAGGGTCCTTTCTGTCTGTCTGTCTCTCTCTGTCCTTTGTTGGTTGCTTCATAAGTGATTCTTGCCTAAGCCTCACGTACCAAGAGGAGAAGAACGTGCTCCCATCCCAGGTCACCAGCTCCCCGAGGGAGCAGTCTCAGGCAAGTGGCAGTGTTGGCAGAAGCCTGGGGAGCCTTCGGAAGAGAGTGCTGGTATGTAGAGGCGGCTTCAGAGAAGCTGTTCTTTAGAACGAAAACAAAACCCCTGATTGGGAATGTTCTAGGCTGACAAAGCAGGCTTGGGCATTTGTTTGAAGACTGATACACAGAATGTGTAGGCTGGAGGAAAGCGAGGTGCTCACGGTGTGTAATTCTTGCCTGTTCCCTTGCTGTTTGTCTGACAGGTCTGGGGCGTGTCTGAGGTTCTGCGGGACTCAGAAGCTAACAGGCTGGCCTGTCCTTTCATGGATGCCGGGTCCACGACAAAGGACCTCGCAAGTCAGGCACAGCAAGAAGCGCCAACTTCATTTTGTGCCCGTTTCTCTTGTGCTCCGTCTCCCACGGGCGTCAGTACTCTGCATGTGACGAGTTTGCATCGCACTGAGGAACCTCAAGCTTAGGGCTCCTCAGTATTTCCTAGCAGGCTTGTCATGGGCTGAATTGCATCCCCCCAAAATGTTGGTAGCAGTTTGGTTGGGCCGTGATTCCCAGTACTTTGTGATGGCCTCTCCCTCGCATCGTGATTTTCCTGTGCTGTAATCCTAAAGTTTGCCTGTGGCTAATAAAAAGGATTACGTTAAAAGAGGATTAGAGTGGGACCGCAAGACCCTCACTCAGGAGGTTCCCTGGGGTTTGGCTTGCACCACCTTCTATCCCACAAGAAATGAAGGAGAAGCGAGCAGAGAGTTGGGGACCTCATACTATCGATAAAGCAGCACCAGGAGCAGAGTGTGTCCTTCGGACTTGAAGTTCCTAAGCCAAGACACTCCCAACCAATGGGAAACTGAGGCAGTGTAAAGCCTTTCCTCCAGAGCTGACTCTTATAGAGAGACCGTGGCCCCGGAGCAGACACCCTGGTTTCAGACTTGCAGCCTCCTTGGCTGTGTGAGAATAAACTTGTCTTTGTTAAAGACATCTGCTCCTAGTATTTCTGCTAGACAGGGCTGTAAGCAAAACTTCCCAAGCTTTTCCAGAGGCAGGGATTCTCTTTATTACACTGGACTGCAAAGAAACCTGTCCACTGCTCCAGAGGCAGATGCTGTCTCCATTGTCCAAGCTCTTTGCTCTACGCATGGCTTTGAAATGACAGTCCACAACAAAAGCTGTCAGTGCCTCTGCCTCCCAGACAAGCAGAAGGGGAGACATCCACGTAAGTCCTTTCCCGTAAGTTTAATTGCCATAAATTATGTCATCCCCAAATGGGACTAGCCTTTTACTGCTACAGAGTCTAGCTAAGTATAGCTTGCAGGTTAAAATCCACTGTTTAATTTTTGGTCAACAATTCTTATCCCTCTCCCCCTGGGAATGCTAGGTTCCCTGCTGTGTGCTCAGGGGATTCTGGGTGTATTCCTCCCGTTTTGTTGGCATGAATGGGACTGAGCTGTCTTACTTTGTGAACTAAAGTTGTGATCACCCCCAGGAAGTGTTGGAAATGCCTAGAAGTTTCCCACCTTCATGCCTTTATCCATACTCTTCCTCCGCCTCCTTCATGGTGATAAATCCTAGCCATCTTTCAAGAAGGCCCAGTCAAGTCACCATCCTTCACAAACCTCTCTCTGCTCGCTCTGCTCTTCTGTGATGGCCAGTGTTGGCCGCTTCTTTTTCTCATTGATTCGGTCAGTATTTTGTGTCTGTTGTATTCAGGGAACAAGACAGATACTGGTTCTCTATTCTGGAGTTGTTGTTCTAACAGGGCAGACAGATCCTAAACAACCACTTACAGAATTAACCGTTTAGTTATTATCGTAAGTGCTGTAAAGAAGAAAAACTGTTCTCTGAGGCCCTACTTATTTGGCACTTGTTTAGGGATAGAGAGATTATTTATAAAATTTATAAAATGCTGTACTTAAGCACTAACTTAAACCAAACCCATTGCTACTGAGTTGGTTCCGACTCACAGTGACCCCACGGGACAGAGTGGAAATGCCCGGTGGCATTTCCTAGGAGGCCTCGCGGGTCGGAGCCACTGGCCTTTGGAGGGCAGCTGTGCCATCAGCCGCTGTACCACCAGGACGAGACACGTGGTACCCTGTTTCGTCCCGGCTTCAACCTTGCGTGTGATGTGGTAGAGTGACCCTGTTTTTAGAAGGGGGCCTATACTTGAGCAATGTGAAGAAATGTTGTTGTGTTGGTAGATGGTGGAACTGAAACGTGGCTGTCGGCCTGCCAGGCCTGCCAGGCCTGTGCGCTGCCTTCTCCCTCGAGGTGGCTCTCTCGGCCCCGTGGACTGGAGGACGTGACGTCTCAGGAGAACCTCACCTTCACCGGCACCAAGCATCCTACCTCACACACAGGAAGCACTCCGCGGCGGCCGGCTGCTGGGCCGGAGTCGGGGGGAGATGAGACAGCAGTGCCGTGTGTCCTCACACTCCTTGGAAGCTCCGACTTAGGCTCCCCGGGAGTGGAGGCGCTCCTGCTGCTGACTGTCTGCGCAGCCCGGGGAATTGTTTTCATGAGCGTGTCTCCCGGGGGGAGTCTTCAGTGGCCGTGGGCTCTGCTGGGTCCAGATCTTGCCGTTGTTTATAATCATTTAGTCGCAGACCAAGTGAGAGAGAAGAGAGGGGATGCTGGGCACCAGAGGGGACATTCACTCTTCAGATGCACGTGGTCGGTGCAGGCCCAGCAGAGGTAACGTGGGGGTCCTTGTGTGTGATTGGCAGATTCCTGGGAAGAGTTTTGGGTGTAAAAGATTAATTTTCAGCTTGGTATAAGTGTTGTTCCTTGACTGCTGCGTACTTTCCTGTATTTTAGGAGCACGACACGGCGTGTTTGGCTCTCAGACCTACTCCCCTCCTCTTTCAAACTGTTCTACACGAAGGCGTTCTGGCTTTGCCAGCTGAGGTTTACTCAGTCAGACTGCTGACACCGTGTCAGACAACCTCATCTCAATGCTGTATTTGTTCCGTGGGACATTCCAAGTGAAGAAAAGGTTCTGGTAAAGAATTAACAGCTCATCGTTCTGTGTTGAAGTAGACGTTGGCTCTTTGAGTAAAAGCGTTACCTGAGCACTGAGCATCACTGCCCTAACCCTCGCGCTCTAACACTTCCTAAGGCCCCTGTCCCCCAACCCTGCGGTTAAGTGGAGGAGTAGAGTTTGCATGACTTCATTAAACTGCTGATAGACCAACACCACTTCTCCCTGGTAAAGACAGTGGACCCTGTCCTGCTGTGGAAGAAGAAACAAAATGCTCACCATCTGGAGGTTAATTAATTCTCTGTGACATCAGGGTGCTGTTCAGAGTTCCCAGCGGACTCGGGAGCACGATCCAATCTATCAAAGTGGTGTCCACTGGGCGCCACTGCTCACACTGTCCGTCTGCTCAGAGGGGAGGGACTGGGAGGGTGCAAGTCTCAGCTGGGGGCGCTTGGAGGGCAGGGGTCTTCTCTGTCGTCGCCGTACTTGACTGAGTCTCATGCTCATCCGTCATATTTAATCTTCCTCCTGCGAAGCTAAATCTCTCTCCTCATCTGCTTTTTTTCTTTTCTTCTCCCCCTTTTCATATCCATTTCTGGCCACCTTGAGTGTGGCAGTTCACAGTTAACCTCTGAATTGGAAATCCCAGTGCAGCAGTGGTTAGGAGTGTGGCTGCTGTCAGTGTGAGCCACAAGTCACCTCTTGGAACCTCTGTGGGACTGCTCTGCTCTGTCTTGTAGTGCTGCTGTGAGTTGAAGCTGACTCAATGGCAGTGTTTTTGTGTTTTGTTTTTTTTTTTACAGTCTCTAAATTAGTTCAATTTCTAAAGAAACAGTGGTCAGTTTCTGTCCTGTCTGTAGGTTAAGGTGAGGGAGGAGGGGTGACAGCGCCTTCTTTTCTTTCTTCTAAACACAGAGCTGATCATCACAGGTCACAGAAAATCAGAATACTTGACTTTCTATCCCATCATGTGATGAATTGATTCCTACATGTTTCAACATGGAAGCAGGGTGAGATTACCAAGGACAGGAATGGGATTAAGAAGAAAAGAGGCTGCCATCCTGAGAGGCAATGACATTTAAAGCCAGTAGGGCAGGAGAAGCCACCAAAGGAAACCCAGGAGAGCGGAGAACACTGGGAGAGCCTGGGGTCACACAGTACCTGGTGAGGTCAGCCAAGGGTCAGGTGCTGCTGAGGGGTCAGACATGGTGAGCACAGACCTGTCTTCCTTGGGTTAGCTGCACAAAAGTCATCGATGACTTTGTGGAGGACAGTTCTAGGTTGCAGTAAGGATAAAAGACAGAATGGTTGTGTTGTGGATTGAGGCAGGTGAAGATGCAGAGGTGGCTGGTGTGGCTGTCCCACAGATCTTCCACTTGAAGCCCCACCTCCTTACCCTCCTCTCCGACACTTGGGTATTCCAGGAGGCATCTCACAGTGCTGTCAAGAACCCTGGGCAGCAGTCAGGTGGAGGCGTGGGCCGGCTCAAGTGTGGACGTGGCCCGGCAGGTCCTGTTCTCCCCATTGTTACCTCAGCTGAGCTCTGAGCTCTGGAAGCATCACGGTCTAGGTTCTGACTGAAATCCAATCCTTGGTTATGGCTTAAAATGTCGTCAGGAAGGGTGTCACTGTGAGGTTGGCCATGCAGAGCCAGGCGATGGCCATGCAGAGCCAGGCGATGGCCATGCAGAGCCAGGCGATGGCCTCGTGGGCTGTGGGGATGGCTGGATCCCCATTTCTGGGCAGCAGGATGGTCAGTGCTTGGCGCGTCTGCGGATGATGCCTGCTCCTGGGCACCTGTGTCGGATGCTTACAGTGGACCTTCAAAGGCAGGTGCTTAGCTTACTTTAAAATATGTTCCTTTTTAGTTAGAGAAGAAAAGCCCGCCTTTGCTAGCTTTGTGGCATTCTTACTTTGACCCGAAGTCTTCACACTTGGAGTCGTTTCCAGCCATTCTCCGTCACTTACAGTTGCCTCAGAAGGAGACTCTGGGTTCTGTAACACAGCCCAAGCAGCTGACTTCTTTATCGCCTGTAAGGTTTAGCACATCACACTGCATGGCCTTTTCCTCAGGCAGTGGTAACCTTTGTTGGCTAACATTTGTTAAGAATTTTTTTGAATTCACTTTCTAATTTAGGTTTAATGAACATACACAAAGAACACAAATCTTGACTGTACAGCTGATGATTTATACATGGGCATCTTCCTGAGAAGTCCTCCCGGATCAAGATATGGGGCATTTCCAGCACCAAGGAGAGTTCCCTCCTGTGCCTTCCCCTGACACGGTAACCAACATCCTGATCTGTATCACCACTGAGTAACTGTGACTGTACATTTAAGAAATGCAATAAAACAAAACAAACAACTGGGTTTCTACATACTTCCTGTTTGACTGCTGTCATAGTTTCTGTTCTCATTTGAGGGGTCTGTGATGCAGCTTTGGGGTCCCCTTCCCCCCTGCCCTGTAACCTCTAGCTGGGAGGCAAACACAGGGAGAGGCTGTGTTCATAGGTTAGGGGATGCTTTGGTGGGGGGCACGGGTCTGACTTTTATTTTTGATGTCTGAAATCACTTCCGGGCCATGTCCTTCTTTACTCAAATGGATTTCCTCAGGATGGCAGCACCGCAGGTTATCAGCATCTTGAGATTCTCTGTTCTGGAGCAGCCCGGCAGTAGGCCTCAACACGGAATCGGTGAGGAGGGGTGGCTGGGTGCCTGGCGGAGGAGGGCTGAGAAGAAACTGCTTCAGAAAGAGGAAGAACTGAGAGCAGAGCGGGACAGTGGCCGCCCCGTCGTAGCCGAGCCTCCTGTCTCTCTGATGATGCCACCGCAGGCTGCCCTCGCTGAATGCCTGTCTCTTTAGGCACCGAGCGCCTTCCAACCCTCCGCTCCCAAGTGGCGTTAGAGCCCCTGTGAACCCCCGATGCTGAAGGCCCCCTGCCCTGCTGCTCAGGTCGCTGGTGGCCCACATTACTAACCACGAGGACTGTGGCCGACGGTTTGTGGTCCTGTTTTGACTCACAGTGTTTGTTAGACCCGTCTTGGGGATGTGGAAGCGGCGAGCCTTGCTTCTGCCAGCAGTGTGATTCCTGGTGGCTTTCTTGATCTTCAGCTAAGGGGATGTACCCTGTTTAGAGAGGATGTCTTCTTACTGTTTTTGCCTTTTGGTGTCAGGGGAGAGTGTACCTCTTTCCTGAGTCGCTTTCACTGGACATTTTGAAGACAGTTTGCCTATGGCTCTGGCTGTCCTTGGCTGGGTGGAGGACAAGGGAGAACTCAGAACACAGCTCTGCTCATCGGCCTTCCCTGCCACCTGGTGTCCTTCCACACTGTAGTTAGGTGACGAGTGGTTACAGTCGTAGCTGAGGGAAGGGAGTGTACCTCAGAGAGGGGCTGGGAGGCCCCACGAGTGCATGAGAGGAAAGGGTGGGTGGTGGTCGCCCCCAGGGCCCACCTCGCCTCTAGTGTGTGAACACAAGCATCTCAGGCCTGTCCCTCGTGGCCTGTCCTTGGACCTCAGGCCTGTCCCTCGTGGCCTCACCTTGGTTACTTTTTGCGCTTTTTCCTGAAAGCTCATCAAACTTGCACGTGAGGATCTGAATGACAGTCTCAGAAGTCTCCCATTTTGGAGAGGGTTGGAAGCATGGGCTCTTGGGTGCAGATTGCGGGCGGCCAGGGGCCCTCCCCAGGGTCACACAGAGGGGTGACTGTGCAGACACTGGCAGACAGCGTCACTGGAAGGACATGGCCGGGGCAGAGGCTGTGAGCCAGCACGTCTTCAAGGAGGAACGGAGGGCAGTGCTGACCCAGACTGAGCAGGGGAAGGGTGGCTGGGAGGCAGGCAGACGCAGGTGGCATGTGGCCCTGTAGGCTAAGGCAGTGAATTGGGCTTCATTCCAAGTGCAGTGACAAGCCTCTGGACAGTTTCAAGCAGGAGGGTGTCATGACTTGATGGGGGTCTTTAAGAGATCCCTCTGATATTGGAAACAAGAACAACACTAAGTGGACTTCAGCATAACTTGAGTACTCCTTCCATCTTAACCCAATATTGCAAGGATAGAGGAGCTGGGCAGGGCGCAGGGAACCATGCTCTTAGGCGAAATCGAGGCCAGTTGGCACAACTAGCATTTTGCTAAGAGAGCTCTCTGCACCCCACATTGGTGAGTGGCATCTGGGGTCTTAAAAGCTGCCAAGCTGCCATCCAAGGACACAGCAAATGGTCCCAACTCAGCAGGAACAGATGCTCACCGAGGACCAAAATGACATGCGGTAAAGACAACCGAGAAGACGGAGAGACCCACAAGAGTGGGTGCCTACATCGACTTGGGACCTGAAGAACCAGATGGTGCCCGGCTACCACCAGTGATAGTCATGATGGAGCTCACAGAGAGGAGTCTCACTGGCAGCACAGGAAGAAAAAGCGATACATCCTGAGATCTCCACTAAAAGACCTCATTTGATGGTCCAGCGGTTTTGGGGTTCCCCTGAGAGCATGGCCCCCGGCCCTGATGCTGCCCTTACCCGTAAATTATAACAAAGGTCCACTCTTTGGACAGGAATGGATTGGACTTGGCAATGCAGTGACCATATGTTGGTTGCATTTTATGGTTCTATACATCTATAGGATATCGTCCTGCTGACCTCTGGCTGGAGGAAGGAGAGTGGGTGGAGAGGAGCGGAAAGGAGGCTGTTGGGAGGATGAGACATGTATGGAGCAGAGAGGAATAGTGTGCTGTCACCGGACAGGGAGAGCAGCGGAAGCTGCATATTGGTGGGCATGTAAATTTATATGGGAATGTACATTTTCACTCAGTCATGTTAAATTAAAAAAAAAAAAGAGATCCCTCTGGCTGCTGTATGGTGACTGGACTGGAGAAGAAGAGGGACAAGGTATCTGGGACCAGGCTGGTTGTGGTGAGTGCGGGTGGGTACCTTGTAGAGGTGGAGTCTGCAGGGCTGCCCACAGAGTGAACGGGGGCCGAGGTACAGGGGGGAGGCGCAGTAATCCCGAGCTTTGCCTGCAGCACCACATGGGAGGCTGCTGGCTGTTAAACGGGGAGGACAGAGTTTTCAGATACAGGAGCCTTTGAGACAGAGCAGGTGTGGTTATCAGGAGTTCTGTGTCAGCTCTAAGCATGAGATGTCTAGTGGACACTAGACATTGACATGGAGATGGCAGGTAGGCAGCTGGATACAGGCCCGGAGGACTGGTGATGAATGCTTGGGAGTCGTTGCCATGGGGATGGATGTGGAGCCTTCAGAGTGGATGCCATTCTACAGGGAGTGTAGGGGGAGGGAGGAAGGGGGTCGAGTCTGAGCTCCAGCTTCAGATAGCAGAAGACAAGGCAGTGGAGAGGACTCGGCTGGAGGGGCAGACTAGCCGTGAGGGTTAAAGGCAGCAACGCCAATGAAACACTTAACCTGGAGTGTGGCAGGTGGGAACCGTGGCTTGTGTCCCAGCGAACACCGCGACGGCCGCCTTTCGTAGAGGAGCTCTACTGATGTAGCCTCTGGCGGTGCAGCAGCAGCCTCGGGGGCGCGCCCTTTGATTTTCTCATTGGCCTCCAGGGCTGAAGACACAGGCAGCTGGCGTGAGTCCAGGGAGCCTGAAGGGTCGCTGTTTGCCGTACACCTGGGTATTTCCGAGTTTGTCCAATTACATAAGCTCTATGAAAATTGGACTTCCTATCACTGGTATCAGCACTTTCATTTTCACATTTTTCCACTCATTTTATGGAACAGATAAGGACAAACATGATAGGTATTGACACAGTCACACAAACTGCAGCACAAACGTGGTGCTGCCAAGATGAAACTGGCTGCACGTGGGCGGTGCCCTCCTCGGGTAGATCCAGGTTCTGCCACTCGGCTGAGGTGGGAGGGTCTAGTGCCGCATGTGACGGAAGTCTTGGGGGGCTTGTGGACTAGGGCGTGCAAGGAGCCCTGGTGGTGCAGTGGCTGAGCACTGGGCTGGTAACCAGAAGGCCGGGGGTTCAGACACGCCAGCTGCCCTGTGGGACACAGGTGCGGCCGTCTGCTTCTACCAAGCCTACAGCCTGGGAAGCACCATGGGGCCGTTCTACTCTGTCCCGTATGGTTGCTTATGAGTCAGAATGAGGTTGAGGGCAGTGGGTTTGGTTATAGTTCATATATTACATATAAAATTAAGTATAATAATAATACATATCCCTCTGAAAGGCTGACAGCTTGAATCCATCCAGAGGTCCTTAAAAGAAAGGCCTGGAATCTGTATCCTGAGGACAACAGCTATGAAAACCCGTTGGAGGGCAGTTCTGCTCTGCAGCACTGGGGGTGGCCGTGAGTCACGCTCTGCTCCGCCATGATGGGTGTATGTTGTTGCGGTGGGTGCTGTCAAGTCAGTGCCCACTCACAGCATCCCCCTGTCCACCAGAACAGAACACTGCCCGTCCCGCGCCGTCCTCGCGGCCCCCTGTCCACCAGAACAGAACTCTGCCCATCCCATGCTGTCCTCATGGTGAGTGCTTTGTTGGCACTCACTGTTGGGGTCACTGCGTCAGTCTGTCCTGCTGAGGGTCTCCCTTTGCTTCACCAAGCGTGGTACCCTTCTCTGGGGACTGATCCCTCCTGAAGACCTGTCCAAGGGATGTGAGAGGCCGTGTCACCATCCTTGCCTCTAAGGAGTGTTAGGGTTGTACTTCTTCCCAGACAGATGGTTCGTTCTTCAGTCATCTGTGGTATATTCAGCATTCTTCACCAGCGCGACACTTCCAAGCCATCAGTTCTTCTTTGGTCTCCCTTCTTCATTGTCCAGCTGTCACATTCATGTGAGGTGATGGAAAAGACCGTGGCTTGGGTCGGGTGCACCTAATTTGCAAGGTGAGTGCTTTTTAATACTTTGAAAAGGTCTTTTGCAGCAGATTTGCCCAGCGCAATGCATCTTTTGATTTCTTGACTGATACTTCCATGGGTGTTGATAGTAGATCCAAGTCGAATAAAATCCTTGACGATTTTAGTCTTTTCTCTATCATGACGTAGCTTATCAGCTCAGTTATGAGGATTTTTGTTTTCTTGATGTCGGGGTGCAGTCCACACTGAAGACCGTGGTCTTTGATCTTCACCAGTAAGTGTTTCAAGTCCTCTTCACTGTTAGCAGGCAGATTTATGTCATCAGCGTAATCCAGGTTGGCAATGAGTCTTTTTCCAATCTTGATGCCACATTTGTCTTATAGCTGAGCTTCTTGGATTATTCGCTCAACATACAGGTTTAATCAGTATGATTCATACGTTTGTGACTTTGAACCACCTGGTGTCCTCTTGTTCTGTTGGAATGACCGCCTCTTCATCTGTGTGCAGGCCCCTTATGAGCACAGTTACGTGTTCTGGAATTCCCTTTCTTCATAGTGCTGTCCATAATTCATTATGATCCACATGCACAAGTGTACCCACGAATATATAGTATGTACCATGTTTTTCTTTTCCCCAGAGGTCACGTGTATGAAAGACAAGGCCCACCTGTGTTTGTTTAGCACTAGGTGGGCCATTGTTTCTAGACCCTTTCTTCATGGATGCCAGGGATCCAGAAATATGGCCGCCATTTGTAGCTTTCATAACATGATTCAGTAATCAAAAGCCAAAGAAACAAACCCACTGCCATCGAGTCAGTTCTGACTCATAATGACCCTATAGACAGAACAGAACTGACCCACCGAGTTTTCAGGGAGCACCTGGTGGATTTGAATAGCCGACCCGGTTAGCAGCCACGACGCTTAATGGTCATACCACCAGGGTTTCCAATTCGATAATCAGTAGCTCCGAATGTTTAGTTGAATAGTTTTGTTCCTTAATAAGGAGCTAGAGACTGGCCAGAAAAGACATCCCAGATGGAAAGTAGCAGCCTTGATGGGAGCCACGCCAGCCACGAATTACTAAGATGTACTTGGAAAGCGTTGGCACTTGTCTTCACCCCCAGGGAGAACTTCCACTTCTCCAGACTTCCTTCCACTTCTGCAAAGTTGGAGGCATGGTTTAAAATGCAATGCTTCAGCAGTTGGCTTGGCTTTCCAACTATCAGGCCCATTTTAACTGTAGAAAAAAAGAATCCTTTGTATGTTACAAGAGATTAAAGTTTGTTTTATAATTTCTCTGAGAACTCAGTTCCCTTGACCTTGACTTGCTGCCCCCCCCACCCCCATAAATAAAGTGCCTCCCACCGATGCCTGCTTACGGAGGCCTTGTCCTTGACGCAGCTCTTCTTGAGAGTTCCACCAGCATTTACATTGGAGAAAGGAGCCTCAAAACAGCCTTTAAAAACATTCTGTGGTTCTAGGAAAGCATCTGTTTTCTAAATTCTTTTTGAACATATATTTTAAAGTTTCTTAAAGCAGTAAAACCTACAGAAAATTTGAGTGAAACTCCATGTGACTCTGCTCCCTTAACTTGGAGCCGCGGCATCTGTCGGGCACAGCGGAGGGTGAGGGGCAGGCCTTGAGTGTGTTCGCCCAACTTCAGCGCTGTCTGCTAGGGAAGAACTGAGGGGTCTGGGCAGCCCATCAGAAGAGAACCCCGGGGAAGCTGAGAAGAATATTTACATGGCACCGAGAGCTTCTGTTTCAAACCTTCCTTTCCTGGCCGCTGTCCCCAGGCTCCCTAACTAGGGTCTGAATTTTCTATAACCTCTCCTAGTCAGTGCGTTGTTCCTTGTGAAGTTGTGGGGCGAGAGGCCTGGGGGCGGCACCTGGCTTCTCACGCGTCCTCCCACCAGATTTGCCTCTTGTCCCCGCCTCCGTTCAGGGTGACATGGAGTAGAGACACGGGGTCTCATCCCAGACTCTGCGCTCAGTCACCCTTAAAGACATCATCTGATACAACATAGTTTTCACCAGTACTGTAGAATCTTCATAGAACTGTCTTTTAAATTATGATATTCTCATGAGGGGAATGAGCATGCAAAGACATTGGACAGTGTGAGTCCTAACAAGTTATAGATCACACTGTGGACAACGGGGATTCCAGAATGCTTCCTTGTGCTTGCGAGGAATCAGCACACGCACCAACAGTCATGCGGACAGCACAAGAGGACACTGCACGGTTTACAGTCGGGCAGGGTGGGCATCAGGGTTGTGTCTTTTCACCATACGTTTTCAATCTGTATGCCAAGCAGGTAATCCGAGAAGCTGGGTTATATGAAGAAGAACAAGGCATCAGGACTGGAGGGTGACTCATGGACAACCTGCATGACACAGATGACACCACCTCACTTGCTGGAAGTAAAGAAGATTTGAGACACTTAACTGATGAAGATCAAGGACCACAGCCTTCGGTATGGATTGCACCTCACCTCATCATCAAGAAAACAAAAATCCTCACAACTGGATCAGTAGGCAACATCGTGATAAATGAGAAAGGATGGAGGTTGTCAAGGATTTCACTTTCCTTGGTTCCACAATCAACGCCCATGGAAGCAGCAGACAAGAAGTCAAAAGACACATTGCATTGTGCAAATCTACTACAAAGGACCTCTTTAAAGCGCTGAACAGTAAAGATGTCACCTTGAAGACTAAGGTGTGCCTGACCCAAGCCATGGTATTTTCACTGGCATCATATGCATCCAAAGCTGAACAATGAATAAGGAAGACAGGAGAAGAGTTGAAGCCTTTGAAGTGTGATATCAGAGAAGGATATTGAATGTCCTGTGAGCGTCCACGAGGACCACCGGCTGTTCCTGGAAGAGTGCAAGTAGAGGATGCCTGGAAGCAAGAGGGTGAGGCTGTCTCACACTTAAACGGGGGACATGTTAGGCAGGATCCGTTCCAGAGAAGGACATCATGCTCAGTAAACTAGAGGGTCCGGGAGAGAGAGGAAGACCCTCAACAAGGTGGACTGACACAGTGGCTGCAACAGTGGGCTCAGGCATAAAAGTGACCGTGGGCGTAACACAGGACCGGGCAGGGTCCTGGGGAACCTAACAGCAACAGCCAAGTTAATAACCCAGTTCGCTTTGCACCCGTCTGCGGTAGCCTGACGCCATTCTCAGCTTCTGACCCGACACTCTAGTTAAAGCCTTGGTGTCCATCCACACTTGTAAATTCAGTTTCCCTGCACTTAGATGCTTCGATTTGGAGTTGCTGGAAGGGAAGGCGTAAATACACTGAAGATTCTTGAATCCGATTGCAGATTGCTTTCCAGCACGCTGTACCTATTGAAACCACTGCCAGGAATACATTTGAGGGCATGTGGTCAGCATTGAACATTAGTGTTTATCTGTTAGGCGATTAGTGTTGTCATTGATTCCTAATTTTCAGCTGGTGGATTCCATGGGCCTACTTGGTGAGTCATCACAAAGTGCCGGGCAGAGGGAAGAGAGAGAGATAAGGCAGAGGGAGCCTAGCTGTCGGACAGTCACCTCGGAATCTTAGGACATTTGCTTCTTCTTGGTTCAAAGTGCAGCTCATCTGGCTTCTTTCCGCCACCATTTGCTGATTCATGAAATGAAGGGACCGCATCAGTTGCCTTCCCGGGTCCCATTTGGGTTCAAGGTTCCAGCACAATCCTTGGCCTGAACCTTGTGCTTCAAATCTCTGCCGATTTCTCTGCTGTCTGACTTTCTACGACGCAGATTTTCTTTCCTTTTCGCTTTTTTGGGTGTCCTCTGGCAGAGGAGTGTAGTTTAGATTGTGTTCCTTCCTCCTCTGTTGCCCCTCCTTCTTTTGAAAATTTTGATTTTAAAAAAATACTATGCAAATATGGTATATGAATATTTAAAATGTGATTTGCATTAAACAAATTACACAGGATCACATAATTCCCAGTGTGACTGTGCATCAGGGAAGAAGTGAGAAAATGTGTTTTATATTAAATGCATAGCATTTAAATACTTTAATACAAACAAACTGCACTTGAATAATATTACCCTCTCCCAGAGCAACCTTGTAAGGCGCAGGAAGTTTTTAAAGGTCTTTCCCACTGCCAAGTTCTTAGACCTGCTGAACATTTCCACTTTTCACTGTTATATCTAAAGTTGGAGAATCTTCATAATTTTCTGTGCATTTGTTGTGGGTTTTAAAACTTGGCTTGTGAAATTTTTCCTCTCCAAGGACAACAGTGAATGAACAGGCATGACTCCGTGGGGTGGACGTGTGTGACCTAGGGTACGGAGTGTGGCAGTTGGGGATGCTGAGTGTGTGGTGATGGGAAGGGGACTGTCCAGTGTGTGATGTCCTGGCTGAGAGAGAACGGAACACAGATTTATAGGGCTGGATGGACCTTGAAAGTCCTCGGGGCAGGTTGCCTGGCTCACGCAGGACCCCCAAGCTACCTTTCCTGGTGGCCGGTTGGCTGGTCTCTGCATCAATGCCTTCAGCGCTCAGGAGCTCACCGCCTCACAGGCTGGTTCTGCCTGTGGGTAGACAGTGTTTTGGGGGGTGAAGTTCCTGTTTACCTTAAGTTGAACTCTGTGTGAGCTGCTCAGCTTAGCTTTTCGTCCTAGAGCAAGTACGTGAAATGAGGAGATTCCCAAGGTCAGTTTGTGCAATAGAATTTTTTCCAGGTGGGTTTGCTGTTGCCAAAAATTAAAAATTAAAAATAATTTCCCCCAAAGGGATAATTTCAAAGTATGCATTGAGGGGCCTGAACTCAAGGAAAGCTTGGCGTTATTGATAGTGACAATGACGATGAAAACCGTCCAGCCCTCAGTATTCCCTCTGTGCTGGGTGCCTCTCCAAGTTCTGCAGGTCTGTGACTGTGTCGTCCGCACAGCCCCCTGTGAGATACGGACTCGCGTCTCCATTGTACAGATGAGGAAACAGGCTCAGATGGGTTAAGTAACTTCCTCAGTGGTGTGGTCAGAGTTTGTGCTCTTAACAGTTATGCTGCACTTGATGTGACCATATAATCCATTAGTCAAACCAATGCTTGTGAGAATGAAAGCGAGTGCTAGCTGTGACCACCCTGGACAGCACCCCCTTGGCGTGCTTCTCCAGCGGTGGTCAGATAGGGCCATACTGAGAGGTCTCAGTGTCTCTGTGGGGGCGAGTCCATATTTCCTGGGGTCTGAATCTTACACAGCCTTGAAGATCTTCTTTGAGAAGATAAACATAAAGCTATGACTATATTAGATGTCAAAGTGAATTTTTGTTAGTGTGAGAAAGAAATTGTAATGAATTAGCAGAGCCTTGGGGAGACAGGTTCCTCTCTCCTGAGATCTCTTTGGGAAATTTTCCAGACCCTGGATTGCAGCTTGACTTCCTTCCCCTTTTGGAACACCTGCTGTCAGCTTTCACAGGGACGTCACAAACGAGACACCTCGGAGGTCGAGGGTCATCACTTTTGTGGTCAGGCTACCTCTGCTGCGTATTTTTAGGTCACTTGACAAACAGGTGAGCAGCTGGAGTGTTTCTGCACTCTAGATCTGTTGTGATGAGGTAGCATTTTAACAGACAAGTCAAACAGTTCCCACAGATAGGCCATATAACCACTTGACTCTTCCGTGACCCTAAGAGCATCACTAGGTTTTTCTGGAACTTCCGAGAAGTGTTCCTGCCCAGGTGGGCGGTGGGTGGCTCGAGGTAGCGGGTGGGACACTGGTTGTAACTGGCAGTGGTGTTGTCAGGGGCTGTTGGCTCGGTTCTGATTCAGAGGATGCCTGGTCTGGGTTCAACACGAGCAGGAGGGTTGTCGTGACATCAGTCTTCCTCGACCTGCTGATCTTTTGAGTGTCCCTCCCACGTCAGCGCTAACTTCACAGCCTTGGATGCCACACCTTCAAATACCTGTTTCTGTGAAGAAAATGAGTGTGATTCTTGATTCCACAAAGCCTGCTGTCCCAGTTACTTAGGGATCTCATGGTGACATGTATGTGGCACCCTAACCGCCATTGCTGTGTGTAATTCAGGGGATCACCAGTAAAGGACAAGAGAGGCAGCCGACTGCTGCTGAGTGCTGGCTGATCCGTGGTTAGGTGTGGCTGCGGTGCCCCCAGCTGCATGAGCCTGACTCGTGCTGATGTCCTCCCGTGGTGTCACACCGCCTCCGCTGTCTTTTCTTTCTCTTCTCTGCTCCTGTCCTCCATGCGCATCTCCCCTTTCTGCCTTTGCCCCTACTCCCAGTCTCCTAAGACGGTGCAGGAGTTGGGGTTAGGAGGGGATTAGAACCCGTTTCTCTCTTTTCTCTGTACAGTCCAGGGTGGGAGAGGGTGGATAACAGCTGTTCAGAATCCTGCCAGATTTCTTAGGGTCGCTCCCACTGGCTCCCCTGCAGAGATCAAAGTATCAGCAGTAGGGATTGAAGAAGTCCCTCCGTACCGTCCTGATACACATTTCCCGGAAGTCTGAAATCTGAAGCTCCCTGCTGCCTGTCAGCCCAGTGTGCGTTAGATTTCTTGTTTGTGTTGTTTAGATTATACACCCGCTGGGCCAGAGGCCATGAGGCGTTATCACAGCCCCCACCGCTCTGTCGGCACTGTCTTGATTACAGCAAACACGCTTCTCACACGACGCCCTTCCATCACGTCTCCCTGTGCCCGGACTGCTTTGGCTGAGAGGTTTGAGCTAGCTAGGTTACCATTAAAATGGATCAGACCCCAAACGGCCGGGATGTTCTTTGGAAAATTCCTTTTCTCACCCTGCCATGGGCTGCCAAAGACACGCTGAAGCCCTGAGACACTGCTGGGAAACGACTGGCCTCCTCTTAGAGCCTGTTTGCACAGCTGCTGTCCTGGAAGCTGGCTTCCATCGTAATTCTCGCTCAGGGAGGGCTGGCCTTCTTATTTAATTAAAAACAGTCGGCAAGACTGGCTTTGGATAAGCGGGTCTGCGGCAGAACGGCAAGGAATGTGTGGTGGCGGCGGCCCTCTGACACCCACTTTATTGGAGGTCGGTTTGTAATGAAAGCTTGAGTGGCAGAACTCTCGGTGCCCGGCAGCGTGGGTTTCAGGATCTCCGTTATTTCCAGCTGTCTCTCCAGCAAACATCTGAGCCTGGAAGACTCAGTGCGGAGGGAGACGCTGGGCACTGCCCAAACATTTCCTTTAAAAAAATGCAGAAATAAGAATTCTGGTAGGCTCTAGAGTCTGCGAGAAGAAATGCACATTTTGGAGTGTGACTGGAGTCCCCTCTCTGGGTGGAGGAGTTCCACCCTTGACACACTGGGTGAGAGAAGCAGAAAAAGGGCACCCAGTATCCTGGGGAAAGAGGTCTGTCTTGGTTATGAAGCTCAGTATAAAAATGGGAGTGCATTTCCCTTCCAGCTGTGCTTGGTATTACTATGCCATGATATTTATTTTATGGAATCATTGTTTGGAAATGTCTAGATTTTACTGAAAAAAGATTTTGAGAAGTTGTTCCCTTCTGTTCACACTGATGCGGTGACTGACTGGAAGGAGCTAGCGAACGCTGTTTAGGTTTTCGGCACCAGATGTCTGGAGTTGCATGAATTGCGATGGTCAAATGGTCTTCTCCCGAGGGCTATACACATGTGTGAAACGTTAGACTTCTGAAGTGAGACAGTTAGGGATTTTCTGGGGAACCAGCCACCTGAATTGTTAATCTTATTAGCAGAGATGGAATAGCATAGCCCAGTGAAATTTATATTAATACACTCAAGGCTACTTGCACTTTATGGTTTCTGGAAACCCTCATGGCCTAATGGTTTAATGCTACATCAGCTGACCGAAAGGTCGGCAGTTCAGATCTGCCAGGCACTTCTTGGAAACTCTAGGGGCACTCTGTTCTGTCTGTAGGGCCGCTGTGAGCCAGACCCAACTTGACCGTAGTAGGGTTGGTCTGGGTGAAGGGTTCTACTTTCAGTGCCTGCGACAGATGAATTGCTTGTGTGTGGTCCTCCTAGCTCCCGCTGGGGTGAATGTGTGACAGGGTGATTGTGGCCTAAGCGGAGTGGTTGGTTTGGTCTTAAAGTCAATTCGAGAGCAGCCTGTCACCACCAAGGATGGAGAGGCCAGCAGCTGAGAGGTGGTGCACTGGGCTTCCTGGCCCACAGAGGGACAGCAGGGTCAGGGAGAGGCATGCCTGCAGGCACAGCTGGGAAAAAAGTGTTTCCTGGGTGTTCCTGGGCCTGAATTCTAACTGTGACTTCCCTAATAAACCCCATAATTGTGAGTGTGATCTCTGTGTTCCATATGGCCATTGTGATGAACTAAGGAACCCAGCAGAGTAGGAGAGGGTGCCATGGCAGGGATGGCTGGTGTCAGAGTTGGTGGAGAGGGCAGAGAGGGGGCTGGTGTGGCCTTCGTCTTCTAGGAGTCAGCTTTGGTTCTCCTTTTCCCTTGTGGGGTCAAAAGAGGTCAGACGGTGCCTGCAAGCCATTTTAAAGATGCAGACAACCAGTGAACTTTGAGTCACTTGGGACTCACGGAGACCCCGTGTGCATCAGGGGAGCACTGTCTCCGCGGAGTTCCTCGTGACCGAGTTCCCAGAAGGTTGCCAGGCCCTTGCTGTGAAGTGCCTCTGGGGCCCGGAGTCTGCCACCTGCTGGCTAGCGGCTGCGGGGTTCTCTGTGTGCAGCGCACCAGCGGCTCCACCTTGGAGAGCGCTTCCTGTTTAATGACGTCAGCAAAGTGTGGCTGAGTCCGCGTAGGAGCTGCTTGCATGGATCCTATTTGAGGGACGTGGTCTCTGTTACTCATTTGCACCCTGGTGTTGTGTGATACAGAAGCTTGTGAATTTGTAAGGCAGGGACCATCAATGACGGCAGACCCACTGGGTGCTCTGGAGGCCCCACACCCTTGTTTCCTAGAAGGAGAGGGTGGCAAGCCAAGAAAGCCCCTACCCTGCTGCCGAGTGGCTGACATTTTTGCAAACTGAATTTGAAAGCCAAATTCAGAAAATACTAAACTATACTAACTTCCAGCAACCAAGTGGTGCATTTCCAGAACTGTGTGGTCAACTCAGACATGGTGGGCACTCACGTTTTCCCTGAAGTCCGTGTGCCGTCTGGAGAGGCCTTCTCACATGCAGGTCGCCCGCTGATTAGCTCCCAGGAGGCGAATGAAGGCTTTTCTTGTTCTTTTTCTAGGTTCAACCTTAAATAAAGTGACCTTCCAAAGTTAGCTACCTTTTGGCATTCAGACAAAGTATTGTTTAAAATTATTGTCTCCCCTCCAAAAAAGAGAGACTGTGTCACACAGGAGAAAAAATAGGTTTGTTTTACAAAAAGTACTTTAAAAATACTGGATTTGTTACAGTGTCCCCTCAATGTTAACTTAGACTCATGAGATAGTATGTATGTGTGTCTATAGAGAGTTTTTTTTTTTTTTAAGGAAAGATCTGGCTTGGCCTTTTCAATACTCTGAGTCGAGAGTGTGTCCAAGAAGCCCTGTATTTTGGGAAACAAGCTCTGTGAGTCAGAGAAGGTGGCCTTCTGAGGCTGAAGAGACTAAGGCAGAGACAGGGCCTCCCGGGGCTAAAGAGACTTAGACATACAGGGAAAGGGCCTCCCAGAGCGGAAGAGGCTTGGATACCCAGAGACAGAGCCTTCTGGGGCTGAGGAGACTCGGATACACAGATGGAGCTTCTTAGTCAGCTGCTGGAGAAAAAGCCACTCGTTAAGGCCCCGTCCCTATTCCCCGCTGTGCTAGCCAGCTTGGCCAAGTGTCATCAAGCTAATTAATGATGCTGGGGAAGATGAGGGCTGTGGAAGAGATTCTTCATCTCCTGTCACACGTATGTCAAAAGGAAGACCAGATTGGGCTTTCAAATCTTGGCACAAAGTGGTAATGCTGTGGGCCGTCCTCCACTCTCAGCTCTTTGCCATTTTTCCCCCGTGGTGCACACTAGGTGTTTTTCAGTTCTCTTCACACCCTGCAAGGATGGGCTCCAGCTTTCCGTTCTTCTGCTGGTCTGGGTAGGTCCACCCTTCAGTGCACCCTCTTTACCGCCGGGCCATGTGTTGCTGTGGCTCGATGGTAGCATGGACTAGTCAGTGGATTCACCCAGGGTGAGTGCACTGAGGCCCTGCTGTGTGCTGAAGGCTGTCAAAGACCCCGGGGGGCGGTGAGCGAGGCCCGGTTCCGGCCTTGGGGGCAGCGTGGTGGGCAGGGACCTGCAGGGCGACAACGGCAGTGGACCCGGTGATCGGGAAGTGGGCTCCGCCCTGCGGCCTCCGTGGGTGACAGAGTGGGACCGCCGGCGGGGTCCTCTGGGCTGCGGTCCGCACAGGCGCGGGCTGCCAGGCCTGTGGCCCCCAAGCGGCTGCACAGTTAGCAGCTGAGTGCTAAACCGTTGCACCACCAGGGCCCCTTTGTTTGCTGATTGAACACTTAACCACGTGGCCCGTTTACTGCGAAGGAATCTGGGGAATGGGGAGGTCCAGCAGCCAGTTTACCACACAGCCAGCAAGAAACAGGCCCAGGCGGCCTGGCTCGTGAACTCGCTGCTGTACCCCCAGCATTCAGTCACAACCAGCTGCCACTCTGCAGGACCACCAAAACCCCCCAAAAGCAAAACCACTGCCAATTCTGACTCACGGTGACCCTGTAGGACAGGGTTCCAGGAAGTGCCGGGCGCATCCAAACTGCTGACCTTTTGGTTAGGACACAGCACTTAACCACTAGGCCACCAGGGTTTCTGCAGGCTTGCCACGGCTTTGTCAAAAAGCCATTTCCGTCTAGTTGATCCCAACACATACTGACCCCTGTGGAACAGAGTAGAACTGGGTCACCAGGAGCAGCTAGTGGATTCAGATCGCAGACCTTGGGCCAACAGGTGAGCCCTAACCACTGTGCAACCAGGTGCGGGCCCTGTGATATCTGCGCTGTTCTTGCCCGCCCAGACCCTTTGTCTCTTCTTCTGTAGGAGCTGGCCTGGCCGGTTAAAGCCTTTTAGAATGTAAGCACAGTCAGCGTGGGACACCCCCCTTCCTACCCTGCCCCCGTGGGGCAAGGTGACACGCCTGCCTTCAGAAGTCACCATGAGTTACAGACCTGGGACCCCCGTTGTCAGGAGTGTGTGCAGAGCTCCTGAGGGACCTGCGACCCGAGACCGCGCCAAAGAGGTCCCCTGCCGGCCTTCCCGGGGGCATGTGGACCGTTTCTGACATAGGAGACGCCTGTCGGCCTCAGAAGGTGCCAGGAATCTCTTGGAGTCAGGCTGCTGTCCGGGAGAAGTGCGTCGTTGCACGGTTGGCTGTCTGTGCTGACTGATGCCGCCTGTCCCCTGGGGAGGGGAGCCCGCGTCGGTGCTTTCTGAGGGTCGATCAGCCAGTCAGCACACAGCGTTCACAATGCCACTTGCTGACTCAGGACACGGGCTCCAAGAAGGGTCCTGGGTGTGCGCACAGAGCCTGGCATCATGGGTCGTAAGGGACACTGGGGGAGCTTCGTGTCCTTCTGTGAAATCGTTCTTTGGGATGCCATTAGAAAAGCACACTGCGCTTGCAGAGCTGGGGTCAGCGTGACGTGCTGAAGTGCGCTTGCGTGGATGCGTCGCTGTCTCGGTGCTGTCGCGTCTCCTCCTGGCTGTTCTCCGGGGTTTCATCCAACAGACCAAGACAATAGCAGCGCCAACAGCACACTGGCCCCAGTGGCCCCCTGCTCTCCTTTCTATTCCCGCTTGCTACTGCTTGATTTGGGGGGAAAGGAAGGAATTAGCGTCGGAGCGTGCGTCTCACCTTTGTACTGCCACTCTCACGTGGGTCTGAGTATTCATGAAAATTGTTTATTTTAATCATCAAAGAGTGAAGAAGCTCCATTGGTCTTTGATGATTAAAATGAAAATACGAGGCTCTGAATGTCTTTAAGCAGCAGGTACAGGTATGCAGGTCTGAGGTGCATGAAATTCTAATTAAAGGTCTGGTGGTTTGGAGGTTTTTGAGCGCAGTAACTGTTTATTATCACTATTGCATTGGATGTAATGTGGAGTAGTGGGGAGAATGTGGGCTTTGGCATCAAGTAGGCCGGAGTTTATGTCCCAAATCTAATTTTTTTGAATATGAATTTAAAAAAGAAATAAATTTGGACTAGAAGACATCCCTAGTCTCTCTGGTAGACCAGAATGAAAACCATCCCAGAAGGCAGCTCTTCAGACAAAGATGACACAGGACTGTCAAGCCTAAGACGGTCTTGGGGAAGAGCAGGGCTTCCTGACGTGAGAGGACACTGAGGCCGTGTGAGCAGCAGCTGCCCAGGGGTGTGGCGAGAAGTCCCAGCGGGAGGGGAGCCGGTTGGATGGACATGGGGGATGCAGGGTGGAGAGGGGACTGTGCCGTCACCGTGGGCGGGAACAGTTAGGGCAACATAACGATGTGTGTAGGAGTTTTGGTGTGACAAACTGACCTGGACTGTAAACTTGCACTTAAAGCACAACTTAAAAATATTTAAGGATAAATCTCAATAAAGATGTGCAGGGCCTGTGGATTGAAAACAACAAAACATTGCTGAGAGGACTGAGACAGATGGAAGGAAACTCACCTCACCAAAAAAATTTAGATTTGCAGTCTTGTGATTTGTGTGTTAAATATGCTATTGAAATAGTAAACCTGTTTGTGTTCATTAGTTAATGCTGCTGCAACAGAAATACCACAAACGGATGGCTCTAGTACGGAGACATGCATTCTCTCCCAGGTGAGGAGGCTTTCTCTCTCTGTTGGCTCTGGAGAGTGTCCTTGTCCTCAACGTTGCCGAGTTGGGGAGCTTCTCAGTGCACGGACCCTGGGTCCAGAGGACATGCTCTTCTCCTGCCCCTGCTTCCTTGGTCGTGTGAGGACTGCCAGTTAAGTTCGTGAACTCATCTTAGAGAAAGGGTACACACCTCGTTGCTAGATGTCACTAGGACCCCCTTCAAAGTCCTCCCCTTGGGAAGTTACGCACTGACACCAGTGCCTAGTTCGCCCTTCAAAGCAGTTTGGGAACTCCGTTTCTGGAATGGCCGTCAGAGCTGTCTTCGTATTAACTTTGATGTCCTGAAAGTCATTCAGATGTCTTCCTTTCAATGTTTCCTTTATCTTCAGGTAAATAAAAAAGTCACTGGGGGTTAGACCTGCTGAGCAGGGAGGGCGTTCTACTGCAGTGTTTGTTTACTGTGTAAAGACTCCCATACAGACAGCTAGACAATGAAGGTTGTGAACTTGCCACTGTGTGCTCAGTAGCCATTTCCAGAAAGTTCCAAGATTGCTTTGAAGGGTGGAATGGGCACTGGCATCAATGCCTAGCTTCCCAGGGGGAGGGCTTGGAAGGGGGCTGTAGTGGTAATCAGCAGTGAGGTAATTAAATTCACAGACTTGATTGTCAGCCCTTCTATGAGGCCCCCTGTCCCTTTGCTCACCTCGCTTTTATGTCTCCAGAGAGGTTGATTTCAGACCCTGTCTTGTAGGTTGAGTCCCTGCCTCATTAACATAACTGTCCCTAGCCCCCCCCCCGTTGACATCCTAGACGTGAGATTCACAACACTTAGGAAAGTTACATCAGATGGCAGAGTAGTGGACAGTCACGCAACACTCGGAGTCATGACCCCGCCAAGTTGACAGACACTGCAAGGGGACACAATTCAGCCCATAACAAGCGCTGTTGAAAATACCCCCTGGTTCTTGAACACACCCCTCGGTGCGCTGAGTCTCTTAGTGATGGACAGGAGATTCCCAGCGGACTCAGGCAAATCTCCTTTTGAATCACGCCTTTGAAAACAGACGTATACTCGGATGGGGACCCATCTCCTCTCCGAGCTGGCTCATCTGGTTATTTTCTGCTCCCTTTCTCGCCCTTGCTTGTGGACTTTCTGGAGACGTGTGAGGAGGTGCAGGCGTTTCTGGGAGTGTGACCAGTTCTCAGTAGTTGTCTCTGGTGCTGTGGATCGGGCTGGGCTCATCCGCTGGCCGAACTGTGTGCCTGGGAAGCCGAGAACAGGGAGGGAATGCAGTTTTGCTGACCTAGGTTTAACCTAAATTTGAAAGGACTTTATTTTCAGGTTTAGAAATACTCATGTGTTAGAGTAGTTAAGATTACGTGGATGGGACACGCATGTTGCTTTTCCTATCTTTGAGAAATTATTTATTCTGGAGAAAACAAAACAGGGAGACAGCAATAACAGGATAACCCTAGGAGGTACGTGAGCAACTACTGAAGTAGATGAAGGTGTCAGAAAGTGGCCCTGGTCGCGGAGGGAAGGTTTCTGCTTATGGGATTACGGAATGCTTGAACAGGACGCCCCAAAACAACCAAACCCACGGCTGCCGCGTCATTTCTGACTCACAGTGACCCTGTAGGACAGAGTAGGGTCTGCCAGAGTGTAGCTAACTCATGGGGTTTGCCAGGCTGTGACCTCTGCAAAAACAGACTGCCACACCTGTCTTCCTTGGAACTCCTGTGGGGCTCGTGCCCAGACCTTCTAGTGGGCAGCTGAGTGCTTTAACTGCTGTGCCACCAGGGCTCCTTCAGGGACCCTAGAAACAGGAAAAAAAAAGCCCTGGAAATTCATTGTTTCTCAAACAGCGCTCAGCCTTTTTAAGAGTTTTTTTTTTTTTTTTAAAAATCTGTGTAACTAAACTGAAACGACAACTATGAAAACCAAGCCCACTGCCATCGAGTCGATTCCGACTGAGAGAGACCCTGTAGACAGGGCAGCGTTTCCAGGGAGCGCCTGGTGGGTTTGACCGACACTTCACCAGTGTGCCCCAGGGTCTCCGTCTGTGTGACTAGGACCCGGGTACCGTTGGAGGCCTGGGTGGTGTGACTGGTCAACACGATCGGGTCCCAGGTGGATGGCTGCGGGGTTGTGTCCACCCACCGGCACCTCGGAAGGACGCCCCGTGACCTGATCCCAGACAGCCCGCCGCTGAACACCCTCTGGAGCCCAGTTCTGCTCTGCCAGGAGTTGGAATTGACTTGACAGCAACTGTTTCTTCAAATATATTACTTAGTGACTATGTTCTTTACATCGGCTTCCTCCTTTTATTGGAATAAATTACAGTATTCCATAAATGGAAAGAAACCAGTCTTACTATAAATAGAAAATCAACATAAAATTACAGATGGCGGAGATTAAACAACATTTAAATTCTAGCTAGAGATTTTTAGGAAGGTTCTGACCTTGAGACTCGCCCTCTCCTTGTTAAAAAAGATTCACCATTGTCGCTAACCAGCCAAACCCAAACATGCTGCTGCTGAGTGGTTCCAGCTCACAAGGACCCTACAGGACAGAACCAAGCTGCCCTATGAGGGCTTGCTGTGGAGTGGCCGGTGGATCCCAACCACTCACCTTCCAGTCAGCAGCTGAGTGCTTAACCACTGTGCCACCAGGCCCCCGCTGCGAGGATTAGGGAGCTGTTAATTGCCGAGCTGAGACTCTTGAACACCTCAGAAAAGTTAACACTGAAGGAGAAATAACTTTCTTCCCTTTAGGTTCAGTGCTCCGTAACACTTGCCACCTCAGAGCATCGCACTGCTTCCGTGGGTGTAGGTCCCAGGCCTGAAGACGGGGTCACTTTGTGGACTCTCGGTCATTTTCAGAGAAGAAAGCCCGGATTCACGAGTGTCAACTGTGAGGCAAGCCAGCAGTGGGTGAGGATCTTCTGGGCCCAGTGTCCTTCGGGGACACTGTCCCTGCAATTATACAGACGTGACAGTGGAATGGACATTAGAGGGACTCTGTCCCCTCCGGACACCGCCCGTCTGAGCTCCTTGTAACCACTCCTTTAGGAAGGAGACACCCAGCTTTCCCGGCTTCCTTTGGTGGGTCCACATTCCCTTTCTGTATCTACTTGCCTGTTTGTATGGACATATTTGTATCTGAACGTGGTGTATGTGGGATTGGAATTTTGGAGGCGGTTAATGTTCAGTGTCTAAATTAAACTCAGCTTCAGCACGTCAGGGATCGCTGCAATCCCCCACAAACGACGGTGTGATGAACAGCTGGAGTCGTCTATTACCCTGGGAACAGTTGATTCGACCTCGTCACAGTCTGCCTGCTTGCTATTCCTACGACAGTACCTCCTCTCGTCAGGAAACTTGAGGCAAATATTTTATTGTGCCCTTTAAAAGGGAAGCTGAGGAGCAGCTCCGGGCCGCAGCAGCACGCCTGAGGGGGAGGCTGTCTGCGGCCCACAGCGTCTCCCTGACACCGTCCCGTCGGGTCCGCCTGGAGGGGCCGCACACCTAGCCACACGGTGGAGGGGAGGCTGGACGTCACAGAGATGCTGTCCTCGTTTTTGGAAAGGACATCAGCTTGTGTGAGCCTCCTGTTCCTGCCGTGACCTCCGTTAGTCTCGCTTGTGGTTGACTTCACTGACGCTGCAGGTTAATTTTACTGATGTGTGTATTTTTATGTCCTTCCATTTTCTGAGGGGTTTTGAGATGGACGTCAAAGGGAGGATGATCTCATTGCTTTAAAACGTTCAGGCTTAGTAATAGACATCCATGGCTGCTGAATAAACTGACTGCGAACTCCGTGGCATAAAGCAGCCGCCTGCCGGGTCCCACTGAGCTAGTACCGGGGTGTCACCTGGGCGTGCCCTTCTCTGGAGGCTGCTGGGAGAATCTCTTTCTGAGTGTTTTTCACCTTCCAGAGGCCACTCGCCAGGAGTCGGATCCGACTAGATGGCGCTTGGCTTGGCAGAGGCCACTGTGTTGTTGGGTTCGGGATGGGCTTCCTCACAGCCAGCAGTGGCCAGAGGGCCTGCTGTCACAGGGCATCACTTTGACATTGACCCCACAATGGCCTCACCTTTAGGGACACCTTGTGGTTACACTGGTGGCACGGAGGCTAAAGAGCTCGGCTACGAACGAAAAGATTGGCCGTTCAAATCCAACAGTCACTTGTTGGAAAACCTACGAGGCGGTCTAGTAGGGTCACTGTGAGTCAAAATTGACTCGAAGGTGGCAGGTTTGGTTTCGTGAGAGACCGTTTTAATTCTCCTGGAGTTTAGAATCCTGGGTGTATAGAGTTGGGGTGACTACTGAGGCCATCTCTCCTTAGCTGGGCTTTCGAATCGGCAGTCTTTGAAGAGCTGTTTTCCTAAAGCTGCCTTCACTGCCAGCGACAGTCTCCTAGGCAGTTTCGTGGGCGATGTTTGCCTTAGGCACCGGGCTCTTTAGGAGAATTACAGGGGCCTTCAGGGACCGCCCTGCCCAGACCCCAGCCTTTCTAACTTACTGGAACCCTCTTGGCTGCAGTTGGAGAGTCTGAATCCTCCAGCTGCTCCTTGGAAACCCCGTTAGACAGACCTGCTCTGTCCTGTGGGTTGCTGAGAGTTGGAATCAGCTTGCGGGCAGCAGGTTTGGGGTTTTTTGGTCTTCAGAATGCATCCCCCATACTTTTGGGCTGTCACTGCCTGATCTGAACCCTATTTAGCCACACTAAATATAATCTGTCAGCACTAATTTTTGGTGTCTGTGTACACACTTCAGTTATTAACACTGGATAAATCCGGAAAATCTTCCTATCCTAAAGTCAGTTGATTAACAATTTTTATTTCATCTTCAACCTTAATATTAACACCCTGGTGGCGAAGTGGGTGAAGTGCTGCATCTGCTAACTAAAAGGTCAGCAGTTCAAATCCAGCAGGTGCTCCTGGGAAACTCGATGCGGCAGTCCTACTCTGTCCTGTAGGGATCTACTTGACGGCACTGTTTTTTTGGTTTGCTGAGTCACATATTAACATTTTGGAATTAGGACGTGGATATCTTTGGAAAGGCAGTACAGTGCCTGCTAACAGCCTTTCCTTCAAAGTGATCTGTTTTTACTTTTATAATGTATCTTGAATAAAATATGGATAAACTTTAGGGTGATTATTTGCCAACAACCTTTGGGACCCAGATGGCAAGGTGGTTAGGTGTTTGGCGGTTGGAATCTGCCAGCCACTCCCCGGACACCCTATGTGACAGTCCTGCTCTGTCCTCAAGGATTGCTGTGAGGCACAGTCCACTCAGTAGTGGCAGTAGGTAATTACCAATTAATTCGTTTTAAAATCAAATACACTTCATTATGTAGCTTACTATTTCTTGGACATACTATATTTACATTGTGAAGATTTGGCTCATTATGAAATCTTTGCTTTTTCAAAGTTAGAGTCTTATGATTAGACCGACTGTTTGATCTTAACCTTTTTTGTGGTTTTAGTATTGGAGATTTGAATGTGAAGACTACAGAGATCTGAATCAACTGCTTGGTAGGGGAATATCACAAGGTCTGCGTGGAATGCGTTGTCAACAGGCCGTTCATTCTCTCCTCACCGTCGCTGGGCGGCCTTCTGCCGAAAGCTGGTCACAGAATTACAATAAACAATTCAATCTTGACACTTCCAGTAGTGACCTCAGATGGAAGACAGAGGGAAGACTGTTGTTTGTAGGACCATGCAGAGGTTACAGACACAAAAATAAAACTGAGGTCTTTCTTGTTACACACGCAATTACAAGTAGTGAAAACAAAGTATCATACAAGAATTTAGAGTCGTTGCCATGAGTTGGTTCTGACTCGATGGCACTTGGCAGTGTAACTGGATTACTCTGCACAAAGTCTTTTTAACTGGAGAAAAGGGAAGACTGAGTGCCACCTTGGGTTTATTTTTAATTTGCTGTGGCCTAAGCAAAGGATGTTCCTAGATTGTTAATTCCTTCATCTATCTGTCTGTCTATCTATCTGTCTGATTTGGCACCTACTGTGTGTAGATGTCTTTTTGAAGAAGCTAAAATGTGTTATATTGGTGTCTGCTGGCAGTGTCAGGGAGGAAGATGACGGTAGGAATAACGTATCCATGCAGATTCACAAGATGGGGTGTCAGAGGCAGCATACAACTAATGATTAGTTGTCAAATCAGTGAATCAGGAAATAAATAGAATGAGTTCTGGGAAGGGAGAACTCTCTCTGTGTTGTGTGTCTCCCGTGCCCATGTATTACCCATTACCACTTAATTAACTCTGTCAAGTGTGCCTCCCCGCTCACAGCCGTCCTCCACGTCACCCTAGCCTGTCCTTGCAGAAGAACAAGGCACAGCACCACATAAGATTAAGATTAGAAGTCCCGTGCCTGGCTTTGGAGGGATTGTGACTAACTTCTTAATTTCTTAGACTTCATACAGCCATTTGTAGGAGGCAGCCATTCTGGGAGTTAATACAGTCATTTGTGGGAGATGGTCAGTCTGAAGGCCCCCTCATGAGTGCTCAGCAAATGCTGAACTGGGGTGCAGCCGCTCCGATTTCGATATTTTCTAGGTTGATAGACATTTTCCTGTTGTTGTATTAGACACCCATCCCTCACTTATCAACAGGCTTGGGTCCTGAAGACCAGATTGCTAGGTGAAGACCAGCGTTAATGCAAAAAATGGAGGATGAGCACATCAGATCGCAAAAATCGAGGGTGACTCCGTCATCACATGATGCCAGACAGCATCACACATGACTTGAGATTGTGTCATTACCTAACTGTCGGACCCCTGAGAATCACGGCACAGGCAGACCGACCCACAAGTTGCACAGGCGCTGACCGGCGGCGTCCGTTGTTAACGACGTCTGTCATTAAGGAATGAGATAGCCAGGCCGCAGACTTCTCACTTTTGTCATAAATGTGAGATGTTGGATAACAAGAGAGCCGATAAATGGGAGTTACCTGTTGCTGTTGGCTTGATTCCAACTCACAGCGTCCGCACGGCACAGAGCAGAGCCGCCTCCTAGGGCTTTGAAGGGGTGCCTGGTGGACTGGAACCGTCAACGGTCTGTCAGCAGCCCCACTTCAGCCACGGCTCTATTAGGGTTTCCAAGTGAGGAGCAGGTGTGGTTTTAATCTTTGCAAGACTTTCACTCATTTCTCTTTGGATGATTTTTAAAACTGTTATTTGCATTAGTTAATCCAAAGTCGGTGGTGGGTTTAGGTTACACCCATTTCCTGATAGCTAATGAGTGTTCAGTTAAACCCAGCCTTGTGTCAACGTAGGTGACATTTGCTGACAAAGGAGTAGTCAGGCCACTTGTGCTCACACCAAGCCCGGATGTCTATCTGTTCTTGATCTTCACATTGTTGCAGATACCTGTATTGGGTGACTTTAACTGTGTAATTTTAGTCCCATTCTAAGAAATTTAAAAATTTAGGAGACCATTTTTAAAAGGGCTCCTTCTATAGCTCGTTAGTTGAAGATGAAAACGTAATTTTCATGCCACAGACTTTGTTCATTTAGTGACTGTTTATGTCCTCACCTGGTCTCTGGTGATGTTCGTCTGCTTGCCTCTGTATTGCTTTAGGAAATTTGATTTAATCAGACTTTTCCAGTTAAAAAGACTGTGCAGAGTAATCCAGTTACATGACTCTAAATTCTTGTATGATATTTTCTTTCCATTACTTGTAATTGTGTGTTATAACAACAAAGACACCTCAGTTTTATTTTTGTGTCTGTAATCTCTATATGGTCCTACAAACAACTGTGCAGATGTGAGTGTCCAGGGTGAGAAACCTCAGAGAACAGCTGGTGATTGGCCTGCCAGCATCTCTGACAGCCAGTGGGGCCAGCTGCAGTGTAGTTAGAGTTTTTCCATCAAGCTGGTAGAGACACAACATGAAAGGAGCCATGTTTCCTGAATCACTGCTTGGAAGCGAGTCCCTGCTGCACTGGGACGCTGGAGTTAGAATTGGGAGCAGACGTGTTTCTCCTCAATTTCTGTCATCACTCATTTTGTGGCAGAAGCTAAGATTAACAGACACTCTTGGGTCTGCCAGGGTTGCATCTCTGGGCCTCAGCTTCCTCTACCATGCAGCAAATGAATTCCCCATTCAGACTGGCCATTTTCCCTGCAGAAAAACTCTCTCCAGGGGCTCCCAAGGCTTGCTTCCTCATCTCCTCAGTGTCCCTAATGCCACCCACCCAGTGGGGCTTTCCTGGTCACCTAATCTAATGCCACCTCATCAGTGAGGCCTCCCAGGCCACCCCACTTAATGCCACCTCATCAGAGAGGCTTCTCTGGCCACCCTAACCAATGTCACCTTCTCTGTGGGGCTTTGCTGGCCGCCTCAATGTAACAACGTAGTCCACTCGCCCGTTTCTCGTCTCTCTTGTCCTGTTTGCCATCGTGGTGGAATCACTTAATGTCCCGTCTATTTGTTTATGTGTTTGGTGCTCAGCAAAATGTTTCTGGAAACCTTATGGAAGTGTATGTGTTTCTGTCATGCGGCTCGTACAGTGACTCTCAACAGTGGCTGCTCGTGGGAAACACCTGGGTGGCTGTAAACACTTCTCATTACTGGGTTGCATCCCCTTAAGTGCTCTGGAGCCTGGCTGTCAGGATGAAAAAAAAAAATCGTGTAAGCAGAGTGCTGTCTATGGTGCCAACCAGCTGTGAAATATTGTTTGCTGTCTTGGAGAATTTATAATCCAAGGGGGTAATTAGAACAAAAATCATCCTTAAATACACAGAAGGTACATAAACATGTGAGTTGGACTTAAGTCGACAGCAAACAGAAGCGTCGTCTCTACACTGGTATTTATGCAAGAAAGGGATGGATCCTAGCAGTTACTGAGTGCTGGCTAAGTATCAGTTACTAAAATTTCCAAAACATTACTTCACTTGGAAACTCTGCGAAGTCCATATCATTTACCCATTTGACAGGTGAGGGAACGGGGTCGGAGGGCCCGGGTGGCAGTTCTGTGCAGGCAGTTCCCCTCTGTCTTACTCACCAGCGAAGCTTCTAACAGAGAGCGGGCAGCAATACATTGTTTTCTCAGGGAAGAAGTGGTTAAATAACTTGTTAATGATGGAAGAATTGGGATTAAAGCCCACTTTTGCCTGAGTCCAGAGTCTCTGCGTGTTTTTTTTTTTCCTCCAGTACTTAAGGGCAGCAGATACGTGGCTACCTGGCCAACCACCTGGAAGAGAGCCACATTTTTGCCCATTGACAACAAAGGAGATCCATAAGAATGTGGAAGCAACCAAACAGTATCATCAGTATCATAAACCCACTGCCACTGAGTTGATTCCGACTCATAGTGACCTTACAGGACAGAGTAGAGCTGCCCCATAGAGTTTCCAAGGAGTGCCTGGCAGATTCAAACTGCCGCCTTTTGATTAACAGCCGTAGCACTTAGCCACTGAGACTCAAAGCAAGTGACGTTTTGCTGAAGATAATTTAGGAGCGATTGTGGCAGGGCATTGAAGGGGAATGAGGGATGTTGTTGCTGATGTCAGATGGATCCTGGCCGAAGGCAGAGAACACCAGAAAGATGTTTGCCTGTGCTTTGTGGACCATACAAAGGCATTTGACTGTGCAGATATTAACAAATTATGGATAACGTTACAGAGAAGGGGAATCCTGGAACACTTAGCTGGGCGTGGGAGGAGCCTGCATGTGGATCGTGAGGCACTCACGCCAGCAGGGCAGGGGGAGCCTGCGTGGTTTAAAGTCAGGAAAGTGTCACCAGGGTTGTAGCCTTTCACCATAGCTACTCAGACTGTATGCTGAGCAAATAATCTGAGAAGCTGGGCTCTAGGAAGAAGAGTGGGCATCAGACTTGGAGGAAGACTCATTAACAACCTGCGTCATGCCGCTGCCTTTTTTTGCTAAAAGCGAAGGGGACTTGAAGCGCTTACCAAGAAGATCAAAAATGTCAGGCTTCAGGATGAATAACACCTCAATATAAAACTAAAATCCTCCCAGCTGGACTAATAAGAAACATTGTGATGAATGGAGAAGTGACATTGTCAAGGATTTTCTTTTACTTGGACCCACAATCAATGTCCGTAAAAGCAGCAGTCAAGAAATCAAACAGTGGACTGCACAGGGCAAGTCTGCTGCAAAAAACCTTTCTAACATGTTAGAAAGCAAAGACGACACTTCAAGGACTGAGGCGCACCTGACCCAAGCCATGGGATTTCCCGGGCACTCACATGCATGTGAAAGCTGGACCATGGATAAGGGGAACTGAAGAAGAGCTAATGCTTTTGAATTGTAATGTCGGAGAAGAATATTGAAAATTCATGGATTGCTGGAAGAAGGAGCAAATCAGTCTGGGAAGAAGTACAGTAAAAATGCTCCTTAGAAGCCAGGATGGCAAGACTTGGTCTCAT
The DNA here is from genome assembly GCA_028571685.1 of Heterohyrax brucei. NCBI lineage: Eukaryota > Metazoa > Chordata > Mammalia > Hyracoidea > Procaviidae > Heterohyrax > Heterohyrax brucei. Next base: position 72,706,321 of record CM053163.1, read on the forward strand.
GTGCTTTGAACATGTTCTCTGGAGGGACGAGTTCCTGGAGCAGGACATCATGCTTAATAAAGGATCAGTGAAAAAGAAGAAGACATTGAAGGAGGTGGGTTGACACAGAGGCTCAACAGTGGCTCAGATGGAAGGCTGTGAGAGGGCCGCGGGAGGGGCAGGCTTTCCTTCTGCTGTGCACAGTGTCGCTTTGAGTCGGAACCGACTTGATGACACCTAGCAATGACAACAACAAGACAGCAGTGTCAGCCGGCCCACCAAGTCTGGGCTGTTTAAGGGCTTGAGCTCTGTTCTGTGTTTTTCTCCTGTCGCGGCTCACATCTTGTGGTGCTGGTGAGAAGGGTTGGTTTCGTAGCTGGGTACCACCTAGTTCTTCTGGTCGCAGGTTAGATGAGACTGTGGTTTGTGTTGGCTGTCAGTCGTGTAGACCAGTTTCTTCTCTGAGACTTGGATTTCCCTCTTTCTCTTTCTCTTCTAGCCAGCAGAGGCCCGCAGTTGTGTTTTAGATAGCTGCTTGCATGTTTTTAAGACTCTAGACCCTGCTCACACCACTGTGATGCAGAGTGTGAACTTGCTGGTGCCAACAGACTGAGCTGTCCCATGAGACTGAGGACCTAAGCCCTCACACCCAGAAAGCCATTCTTGTATGGTATTTGGTTACGTCTGAGAATTGTCCATAGCTATGCCCTCTAGTAATATATGCAAAGTCCAGCAATTAAATCTACAAACTTAGCTGTTCTAAGCGCTACACATCTCATGGCTGAATATCTCTGTGGTCACTTTGATGTCCTCTGCTTGGGAAGCTCTGCACCAATGCCAGCTCCCAGTCTACCCTTCAAAGCAATTTTGAAACTCTTTCTGGAATGACCAACGGCATGCAGTAGCACAGTGGCAAGTCTGCAAACTTAATTGTCTAGTTGTGTGTGAGGGAGTTTTTAGCCATTAGACAAATAATTGTCTTGAAACCCCCTCCCTACTCACCTGATATGGCCCCCAATGACTTTTTCTTTACACGAAGATAAAGGAAATATTGAAAAGAAGACATTTGGATGACATTCGGGACATCAAGGGTAATACGATAACAGCTCTGATGGCCATTCCAGAAACAGAGTTCCCAAATTGCTTTTGAAGGGTGGACTAGGCGCTGATGTTGGTGCACCGTTTCCCAAGGGGAGTCCCTCGAAGGTGACCATAGTGATACCCAGCAATGAGGGATGTAGCACTTTCTCTAGAATGAGTTCTCAACGTAATTGTCAGACCTTGTGTGCGTGCATGCACGTATCTGTCTGTGCTCACGTATGTACTCATTTATACCGACCCATACATGTGTATGCCTATATGCTCATGTTTTGGTTATTATTGGTAGTGTTGCTGTATTATGTATACAGTATTCTATTGTACAGACTCCTGTTTCTCTTGGGCACTTCCTGGTGGCGTTGTTTACACGGGTAGGATGGCCCTGACAGTGCCCACGTCCTGTGCTACGTTCGTTATCGCTCAGAAGAACCAGCGTCTGTATGGGGATGAAGACCTGTTCTCTCCTCACCCGTCCCTGATGACCCTCAAGGAACCTTGGTCTCTGTCTGTGTTTCCGTTCTCGTCATCCTGTAAAAGTGAGATCGTGTAATATTTATCCTTCAGAAATATTCTTGGAGAAAGTAATTTTGCTAGGTTCTGAGAATATAGGTAATGACGTGACAGATTATTTATAAAAAGAAGAGCTTTATCAAAGAATAGGTTGATGGGGAAATGAAACTATGGGTATAGATGACTTGTTCATCAGGATTGCTGTTCAGGGAGTCACAGGGATGAGAGTTTGTCTGGAGAAGCAGCAGATTCAGGAAATGCTCCTTTGGACTTGGGCCCTGAACCTTTCACCTTAGGGACCCCAGCTGTGACCTCAGCTATCACACTGTCCCTATGGGGACAGTGACCCAAGGAGCAAGGAAGCTCACCCACCTAGGATCTGTACCCCCCCTTTGTTTTTGATTGAGTGAAAGTGTGCAATCCAGTTGAAATTTGCATGCCTCTGTGCAGCTCCTACTGCTCTCCCTGCCTGGTGACAGCACACTCCTCCTTTCCATTCTGTGCACCTCATATCCTCTTAACGATCTCCTGCCCCTCTTCTCCACCCTCTCCACTCCCCTCTAGTAACAGGCCAGTTGGGCGACATCCTACAGATACATAAAACCATAAAGTGCACACACGACATGGTCACTCTGTGTTGCCCAGTCCAATCTGTTCCTGTCTGAGAAGTTGACCTCAGTAATGAATTATGATTAGGGGCAGCTTCAGGTCTAGGGGCCATGTTCCCAGGGGAACCCTAGGCTTTTGGACCATTAGTTTTGGTCTTTTAGTGGAGTTCTCTGGGTGCACCCCTTCTTATTCTCATATTGCCACTGAGACTCAATTCTGTGAGCCCCATCACGGCTGTCACTGGAGATGGCTGGGCACCATTCGGTTCTTCTGGTCACTTGTTGATGTTGTCACTCATTCACATGGGTCTTTCCATCTTCTGGGTTCTCCTTCCCCTGTGTTGTTTTTGTCCTTTGGTGATCGTCTGTTCCGGATGAGTTGGGACCAGTTGGTGTACCTCAGATGGCAGCTTGCTAGCTTTTAAGGCCCCATGTACCCCTTTTTAAGAGTGTGCTTCTGTAGCCCAGACTCTAGAAGTCCCCACCTAAATGTCCTCAGGTCACTTCCAGGACCCATGCAGGCCTCTTGCTCTGGTCCAGAATTTTGAGAGCTATGTAGCTAGTGTACACGCATCCAGATGAAGGGGTGCCCAGTGGGGGTGTTTGCGGACCTGGCATGCGGGTGGTCTCAGCAGAGCTTGGAACTGTCTGCTAGGCTGTGCAGACACAGCCCGTGAAGCCTCAGATGTTGCCTGATGCAGATGGCAATGTGCAGAGAAGTGACCGGCCAGGAGGGGTCCGTGGGAGACTGCGAGTGTGTTCTTGTCCCAGGCTGGTTTGGGATTCATGTGACAGCATCTTCACTCAGTTCTATCCCTCGTAAGTCTTCTTTTCTCTTAGAGGAAAAGATGTCTCTATAGATTGTTGTTGCTGTTGGGTGCCATCGAGTCAGTTCTGACTCACAGCGACCCTGTGAACAAAAGGTCGAAACACTGCCCGGTCTTGCGCCGTGTACACAGTCGTTTTTATGTGTAAGCCCTCTGTTGAGGCCACTGTGTTGATCCATGTCGTCGAGGATTTTCTTTTTCGCTGACCCTCCACTCTACCAAGAATGATGTCCTTCTCCAGGGACTGATCCTTCCTGACAACATGTCCAAAGTATGTAAGACATAGTCTTGCTGTCTTTGCTTCCAAGGAACACTCTGGTTGTACTTTTCCAGAATAGATCTGTTGGTTCTTTTGGCGGTCCATGATACGTTCAACGTTCTTCTGCAACACCGCAATTCAAAGGCATCAGTTCTTCTTCTGTCTTCTTTGTTCATAGTCCGGCTTTTGCATGCATATAATGCAACTGAGAATATCATGGCTTGGGTCAGGCATGTTTTAGTCTTCAAGGTGACATCTTTACTTTTGAATACTTTGAAGAGGTCCCTTGCAGCAGATTTTCCCAGTGCAAAGCGTCTTTTGATTTCTTGACTGCTGCTTTCAAGGGCATTGACTGTGGACCCAAGTAAAATGAAATCGTTGACAACCTCAATCCTTTCTCCATTTATGACAGTGTTGCTTACCGGTCCAGTCGTGAGGATTTTTGTTTTCCTGATGTTGCGTTGCAATCCATACTTAGGAATTTAATTAATTTTGCTTGAATATTCAGTTAAGGAAGTTGAATGATACACAGCTGAATGCAGTATGGTTACTGATTCTTTTAAAAACTTAAGACACCAATATGATCCTTCAGTAAATATTTGCATTCCCACCTCAGGTGCAGGACCCATCAGAGAGCAATAGGGGAAAATATAGATCAGTGCTTATTTTTAATGCGTTTCTATTTTTAGGAAGCACCGTTCCCGGTATACTGAAATGAACCACGTGAGGTGGTAGCGGTGACTGTGACATCGTTCTGGGGTCAGGCATACCTTCTTGTATCCTTGTTGATTCCTCTCCATTTGTTCTTCCTGTTCACAAAGCTTAATTGACAGCGAGCGACTGCTGTGTTTGCATGAGGAACTCCTTGGTGAGTCCTGGTAGTGGCCACTTGGCGAGCTTTCCAGTGCAGTTGGGCTGGAACCTGGCTAGCCCCTCACCCGTGCTGCGGGGAAGTCTGCCCACGACTGAGGCGCCCTGCAGAGTGGGCGGGGCCCCGCAGAGTGGGCGGGGTTGTTAGGCTGTGAGGGCGGGGCCTGTTGACTGGCTTCACTCTCTTGCATACCGCTTAACCCTCCACAAGCTGACACCTTTTAGGGTTCTCCTAAGTACTTTTTAACCTAGAATTATACTGGGAAAGCAGGAGTGTTTTACACGTGGTGTCCGCTGATGCCTTGGGCTGAGTGAGGCTGGGCAGTTGGACAATACATTTGTATGCTGTTTCTTGATTGGTATACCAAAAAGATAAAAAATTGTCGCTGATGAGTTCATTCCAGCTAATAGCCATGGAGCAGAAGTGCCCGACAGGGTTTCCGAGGAGTGGCAGGTGCATTTGAACTGCCAGCCTTTTGGTAAACAGCCTGAGCTCTTAGCAGCTGTACCACTGGGACTCCTTGATTGGCGAATACATTGCTATATACACTGTTCTTTTTCACATAGCAACACTCAGAGGTAATGAGGGCAGATACAATCCCACTGCGGTGGTAGGGCAGCCTGGTGGCACAGCGGTGAAGAGCTTGGCTGCTCACTGGAAGGTCAGCGGTTTGAATCCACCAGTCACTCCTTGAAAACCTTGCGGGGCAGTGCTACGCTGTCTTCAAGGGTTGCTGTGAGTCCAGATTGACTAGATGGCAATGATTTTTCTTTTTTCTCTCTCTCTCTCTTTAAAACACTGGTAGGAAATCAGAGGCTGAAGTCCCAGTGCTGGCTGATGGAGTGGCACTGCGACCCTGGGTCTTCTGGCTTCTGGTCCAGTGCTCATTCTCTACGAGCAGGTCCAGTGCTCCCTGGATCTGTTTCCTTTGGCATGAGACTCTGTTGTCCCTGCTGCAGCAGCCCACCCGTGCTCTGCGTGCTCCAAGAACTGGTGACCCCACAGCTGTTGCTCCTTGATACTGAGCTGGTCATTAACTCCTAGTCCCTGACTTTCCATGCTGTGCACTTCTGGGGGTGTTGACCGCCCGTTGTTCTCACCTATTTCCTCTGACTAGCATTCTAGAGTTTGAAAGTATTGACAGTTACCACTTAAAGAAAACAGTATGTTTGTCTTATAGCCAAATATATAGTAATATAGAATGATATATACATATGTATTTATTGTATATTGTCCTGTGATTTTGTGTCTGTTATAAAATTTGTAACTGGGGTTGATGTGAAGTGTTAGATTAGAGTTAGCTTAGACTACTTGTCGGTGGTCTGCCAGAGCGAGGACATCACATCAACTTTTTTTTAGATAAACAAGTGTTTAAAGCTGAGACCAGGCAGGGCGTCACCTGTCACCCACCTCTAATGTCATTTCTGTGTTCTGTGTCCTTTGGATCTAGAGAAATAGCATCCGTAATGTCACAGGAAGTGAGGCTCTGCCACATGGCCCCAGCTTCCTGTTCCACAGCCAACGGCCTAGGACTGCTGCTCAGCTAGCCGCTCAGCTGCGCCCTCCTGTACAGATAGACGGTGGGCAGCTGCTCAGCTGCTGGGCTGGGGAACAGCTGTGGCTGCTGGCCTGCAGCAGTGCCGTGGCCTCTGGGGATCGGCAGGCACCAGGAGCCTCCAAGCTTCGGGCCCCGCCGCCTGTGTTGGCCGAGCAGCTCCTGACAAGTCTTCCCTAATGCATCCACTTCACAATGTCAGAGCACTCCCCGTGGGACCCGAAGGGAACATGGCTGTGCCCTGGCCACACTGATGTGGATGTCAGCGTTTCAGGCTCACCAAGGAACCTTGGTTCACTTCCCATGGCTTCATGAGTGATGGTTATCAGGCTTTTGCCAAGCAGAAAGTGTGAATTTATAGAGAAAGAAACAAAACCCTCTTGTAGAACAATCTTTCCAAATGCCCAGCTGTGATATCAGAAGGGACCTGGTTTTATTTTGAAATCATTCACCAGTGAATGGAAATGCCCTGGAAATGCAGAATCCCAGGTGGCCCCACCGTGGAGTTGAGGTGTGGTGGGCATCTGCTGCCTGGCACTTGCCAAAGTCAAATTCTTCTGTAATGATGTTTGATGGGAGTCTTGTAGCCAAAGGCTTTTACAGCAGAGGGGACAGCAGGGAGGACAGAAGGTGATCTCCTGCACTTCAGAGACAGGCCTTCCGCTGACCCATTAACTGTCTGCCTTACACGTCTGAACGGTTTAGGTAACTACAGTGCATTTGTACCCCTTCCTCAGTCGTCATTAGGGAGGATGAGAGGGAGAGTGTTGCACACACATACGCTCACACACACACACCACCTGCCTTCGCCCCACACTCAGGTTCCTGGGAGCTACAATCTATATGGGTATTTATAATTTATCACAGTATATGAGGTCTCTGTTATGAAATGTTCTGTCTCCAGAAAGAGATATTGCTTCTCTTCTAGAAAAATATCCTCGGCTCCTTCCCTGGAACTTTAATTAAATCCCAGTTGCTCTTTAAGAAAGCATTATTGCTTTTCAGACAGCTTGAGTAAGCAGCAAGGTTGGGAACTAGAAGGTTTCCCCCATGGGACAGAAAGGCCAGAGAGGACAGACTAAAGAGCCATCGGGGCCAACGGCAGCATCTCAGGGGATCCCCACAGGCAGAGACGCGCCTCTTAGTGAGGGCCAGCCTGAGGGCCTTAGGGGAGCCTCACAGGGAGAGACCTGTTATTTAGTGAGGGCCAGCCCGAGGGTCTTAGGGGAGCCTCACAGGGAGAGACCTGCTACTTAGTGGGGGCTAGCCCGAGGGCCTTGGGGGACCCACACTGGGAGAGACCTACCACTTAGCAAGGACCATCCCAAGAGTCTTGGGGGGCTTATATAGGGATAGAGCTCTCATTTACCAATGGCCAACCCAAGGGTCTCAGGCCACCCCCACAGGGAAAGACCTGCCACTTAGTGAGGGCCAGCCCCTCAATTTAAAGATAATTATTTGGAGCAGTTAGACAATTTCTTCCATTTGTGCCCTTGACATTGGTGGGCTGCTAGGAAAAAGAAACTGCAAAGGTTGTTCCTAATGAACTTGGGGATTTTCAGTTATTCGCAGCACTGACTTAACCCTGGGAACCCCGGTGGTGCTATGGTTAAGTGCTACTGCTAACCGGAAGGTGGGTAGTGCAGATCCGCTGGGCGCTCCTCGGCAACGCTGCAGGGGCAGATGCACTCTGTCCTGTAGGGTCCTGTGAGTTGGAACCAACTCAGCAGCAGTGGCTTTTGAGTTTTGGGTATTGAACTTTTGTCTCCTTCCCTGGACTCTGAGCAGTTAGGAAGCAGGAGCTCCCCCAGCCTCAGTCACTGTGGTGTCCCCAGCGCCCAGCTGGTGTGTGGAGGCATGTGGCATGTTAGATACAGGGTCCGAAATGACCCTGGCCCACTCCCAGTCCTCAGGGAGCTCGCGGGCTGGTGAGCACCAGAGGTGGGTGGGAGCTTTTGTTTGCTCTGATGTCACTGACCTGAGGGATTTATGTCGTGCCAGGCACTTTTAAGATTTTAACCTAGAAAAATGTCTTTGTTTTGTTTTGTTATGGACATATGGGAAACAGCCTGTGGGAACTGAAGACCACGCCTACGGAGCAGAGAAGCCTGTCTTCAAACTCAGGTCTGTCTGTCACCAATGTCTCTGCAGTGACAAGGCCTGGCGTGCTGCTCCTTCCCTAGCGCTTTGTGCCTCAGGGTCAGGAGAGAGGGTTGTAGCTGTGAACTCAAGGATGTAGTGTGTATCGCACATGTGGAGGTTATGTGAGCTTGGTCTTCCAAACACCTGCCAAGGCTGGCTTCTTCCTGGGTGGAACAGTGGCCGGCCCAGGGCAGCAGGAGGGGGTGAGGCTGAGCGTCAGCCAGGGCTGTGGGAGGGGATGAGGCCGAGTGGGACCTTTCCCCTGAGCCCTTCTTCTTTTCTTCCTTTTGTTGCTGTGGGTGGGCAGGCTGATGGTCACAGAGTGACACAGCATTGACAGGCAGTGGAGGCAGGCAGACTGGCCGTCTGAGCTGAGGGGCTGTGTTCTCCCCAGACACATCTGTCACGGGAGCTTTAAGGGCAGTGGCCTGGGGGCTGTGCTGTAAGTGCTGACCTCTCCCCAGGGTCCTTGCATCAGTGTGAAGGGGGTCTGTCTGGAGGAGGTGGCCAGGATGGCCTGACTTTTGGCCCTGTAACCACCTTGCCTGTATAGTCCAGAATATTCTCCCTCACCCAGGGGGTCCTCTGGAGCTGAGGTGGTCGCTGAACCCAAACATGGAGGGAGATGGCAGATAATGGGATTGTTTGATGTCCCAGGTTCCTCAGTGGTGCTCCCTTGGAGAAACGGCCCCAAATCCTGGGTGTGTGCCCCTCAGGCTGGACATTTCCCCCACCAGATCTGACCTGCTGGCTCGGTGCCTTTGAGCAGCCCAGCGGTACAAGCTGGGAAGTCTGCCAGCCGGTCTGCTACCCACCCTGAGGCGGCCGTGGTGTGGACGCCTGTGTGGCTCAGGTCTGCCGTCCTCTGAGCCAGCGCTCTTCCCTGTAGCAGAGGGGCCCCATGCAGGGCCTGCGCTGCCCTCTCGTTCTGCAGACACTCAGCAGAGGCCCAGAGAGAGCAAGCGAGTGAACTCCAAGAGTTGGCCTGTCTCTCGCCATCGGTTTTGGAAACATTGGCTTCCAGGTCTGTTCAGGATCCCGCCGACCTGGCTCGGGATCAGACTCGTGCACTGGGGCCCTTGCCTACGGAGGCGGGGTCAGCAGAGTCCCCCAAGGGTGGGTCGCCTTGAGCGGCTGGCGGTCAAGTGGGCGGGCTACAGTGGCTGGGGCACCTCCTCTGAAGTCCCAGAGGACTGTGTAAGGTCACCTTGCGTTGCAGTTACTCTTACAGAGCAGGGAAGGGGACTTGACAGGAGTGACCCAGGAGATTTTTCTCAGTCTGTGTGCGTGTTCTGCTTGTCTCGTTTCACCGAGCGGATCCAAGACGGAAGACGAGGTGGTGATCACATGGGTGTTTTCAACACAGTCCCCGTGGGGCCCGTCACTGCTGTTGGTGTCAGCGGCCCCCAGTCCACGGTGGCCCCATATACGATGGGGTGAAACGCTGCTTGGTCTTGTGTCATCCCCAGGATCTGTGGTGGATGGGACCATTGCGATTTGTCGTTTCCAGGCCTTTGTTCCAAGGCACTCCTGGGTAACCTTGAGGCCACAGACCTTCAGTTAGTGGCTGAGCATATTAGTGGTTTGCACGCTTCAGGCTCTCCATCACAGCAACACGTGAAACCCCTGAGGTGGGTGGTGGCTGGACCTGAGGTGCGTCCGCTGGACGTGCACCCCAGTCTCCTGCGTGAAATTCTGCCCCTGAGCCACCGACGTCCCCGCCGACCCCCTACGAAAGCCCATGTCCTGTCAGCGGTGAGCCCCGTGAGGGAAGGTCTCGTGCTTGGTGCCCCAGTGTTTGCCATGGTGTCTGACAGAGCGTCCTACTGAGTAGCGCAGTGGTCAGGTGCTCTGTCTGCTGACCACCTGACGGGCAGCTCAGACCTGCCGGGTACCGCCTGGAAACTCAGTGGGGCAGTTCTGCCCTGGCTTGTGGGGTCACTGTGGGTCAGAATCAACTGCACAGTAGTGGACTTGGTACTGGTTTATTTGTTGAATGGATGGATAGTGCAGATGGTGGTGGAGAGAAAAGGAAGAACTAACCCCGGCCCCAGAGGACGGGAGGCTGGAGCGTGCCGAGGGTTGGGGTGCCTCAGTCGATACATGTCGGCTGGACTGCAGGGGGGCCTTCTTGAGCCGCCTCCCATCAACTCTGCACACACGGGAATGCCGTCCTTCCCTTGACCTCGAGAGTTAAAATAATCCATAGCTTCATTGTTCATCATGAATTACACTTTGGATTTATGATAGATAAACATGGCCTTGAAAAGAGTGACTCCCATGGCCAGCGCCGGCGTTTTATCCGGGGCCTCCCAGAAGTGCTCTTGCGGCAAAACAAGTCCAGCTGGCCACACAGTCCCTCTGCCTTGTCGGCAGCACCCGTGCTCTGGAGTCCCGGCACGAGTCCACCTCCAAGGCTGGATGAGCAGGTGAGCCACCCAGGCACAAGCTAACTCGATGTCACCCTTGGTGGTCATGCCATGCTTCTCCTCATGACACTTGAGTGCGGGTCGCCCGTCTGCAGCGCCTTCCGACCTCATCCTCTGTTCTCTGTGAGGTTTAGTTCGCCAGATAGGTGAAGTCCGTATGCTTCCAGCAATCATGAGCCTATTTGTCAGCCTAAACAAATTTACAGCGATGATCTCTAAGAACGTAAGTTGCCAAAGCTCTTTTCTCCCTTTCGTTTATGACGTGTATATTGGTAGGCTGGAGCCACCTGCCTGCTGGGTGCCAGTCTACAGCCAGGTCTCAAACGTGCCGCTCAGTGGCCCAGAGCTCGTCCACTGCCGTCTCTTTGCTTCAGACTCTGCATCTGAACATCGGTCCTCAGCTCAGCGTCGAGGGTTAAAACATTGCCTCCACTTCCTGGAAAGACTGCAACAGACCTGTAAAGGTTGTATCGGGACCACACGGTGGTGGTTTTACACAACAGAGGAGAGCTCTGTAAGTAAATGTGTGTATCTGTGTATCTAGAGCGTGTTATAAAAAGAAGCAATAAATCCAGTTTCCTACATAAAAGAAATTAGATTTTCCAGTTTACCTCTGCACTGGGGTTACTAAAATGTGCAACAAATAGCTGGTGGAATATCCTTCTGAAGTTGGTAAAGGCACCTTGGGACGCTGACTGGAGTAGCCGGCTTATTTTTGCAAAAAAGGATGCCTGTTAATTTTTTGATTCTGTCGGTGCCCAAATGCCTGCTGTAAAATGACCTGAGAGACTGCTACCTGCCCGTTTCTGCATGGCTGAGCAGATTCACCCGTAAATTCAAGTTTCTCTCCATTTCCATCGCTACATGTCTCCACATTACAGAGATTTCATTCCTGAGCTGGAGAGGTGCCAGAAGTTTCTCATCTGGCTGTCTGCAGGCTGCCTTTTTCTCTCCTCTCTTCCTGACGCCTGGAGTGAGCTCAACTCGGAGCTTTGCAGCCTCACACTCGCCTGGCATTCCCTCACAGCAGCGTCGACCGCTGTGCTTCTGAGGAACGCCGGGCACCAGCATCTAATTCACAGGCTCCTGTCGCCTGCCAGGTGCTCCAGAAACTTCAAAATGCGGCTGGTAATGTATCTGCTCCTTGGAACATGTCACTTTGGCCGGCGTTCCGTGCAGCTGTGTATTATTTTTTAAAAATCTGTCTTCTGAGTAACATGCATGCTAAAAAATGTCAAGAGGAGGCTGTAGAACAGCATGGGTTTGGTTATTGGTCTGGGTGTGTGTGTGTGTGTGTGTGTGTATGTGTGTAAATATGTATCATTTATGTACACACATGTCTGCACAGGCAGATTTCACCATAGGCATCTCCTTGAAAGCAGTACTTTTTATGCACAGACAGGTTTTCTAATCAGATCTTTAACATCCTGCGTATCAGCAGGAAGTACGAGAAAAATACATTTTTCATTCCCATGCAAACGATGTGTTTAAACACCTATTTTAAAAATCCTCTTTTCTTTCTTAAAAAAAGGTGAATGTGGGTGGGTGGGGTGGGGGTGGGTTTTGAAGATTTGGAAAGAAGAGTTAGGTTGCTGCTTGCTGTACAAGGACTGCGCCTCGGCACCTGCCTTCTCCAAACTCAGCAATCCCTGCGGGGAGCGGCACGGTTCTGCTTCTGGGCAGCCCCGGGGGACGGTGAGCCGCAGTGGCGGTTTAGGTATTCTAAATGCTAGGGCTTGAATAGTAAGTCGATGGGGTAGATTTGCTCTCGCTGCTCCCTGCTGTGTTCTTGGGCTTGCAGAAGCTGTTTGCAGCCCATGCATTTCGGGTGTGCGTGTGTTTGCTGAACTCCACTAAGGCAGGGGAGAGGGTCGGCTCATCAATCACGTTATCTGTCTGCCAGCGTTAGGCTCGAGATTCTAAAATTAAGAAATTACTTACCAATTAATAATACCTTTAGCATCCCTTGTCTCATCGGGTGAGATTTTAAATCCTAGGGATTTGCTCTAGTGGTTACAGAAAGGAATGATTTCAGGGTCGGGCTTCAGTGCTATTCCAAGTCCTTCAGCGAGGAGACTTCCAAGACTTTATTTGAAAGACTGTTTTGGAATATGTGTAGGTGTGTTTTTGACGGTGATGCTGGGCTAGTTGGGATCGTAACATGTGGTATGGTTAAGAAAAACAATGTTCCTTGGTAGCGCTGCCCACTTGCACCATAGAAGCTTCCTTCTCTTCACATTGTAATCATTGTTTTATGTCCAATTACGTCCTTGCTTTTCAAGAGATCAATAATGCCAATTGTTACGAATGTGATAATAATATAGAAAGTCAGAAAGTATTCCCAAAGAAAAGCAGGTGGAACTATTATCCTCTGAGAAGGGGAATAGCTCAGATTTTCACAAGTGGGTTTTCTAAATGTAAAGTAGGCACTGATATTTGACGATGGAAGCACCTTAAATACGAACTTGTGAAGTGTAACAGACAGAATAGCGTTAATGCCGTCTTGTTACAGTTCGTCACTGAGTGTAGAATGAACTGGCAGGTCGGCTAATTCTTTTATATTGGACGTCAGTGACTTTGGCTTCATGATATTGATTATGAAGCAAACAATTGTGATTTGCTTAGAATTGAGGATAGTTATAAACTTCAGTAAAACAGTTTACTGAATTATAACAATAGTTATAATTCAGTAAACAATATTATAATTCAGTAAACTGTCTTACTGAAGTTTATAACAATAAATGTGTATTCTTGAAAGTCAGTGTGGAAGCTGCTTTTACTTTCCAGTGTTCAAGATCTAATATTTTAACACAGATCTGTATGCTTGTGGACGATCTTGTGTATTCGTGTATGCATATACACACACACACAACTTTTAATGCTGATTTTGTCAACCAGTATAATTCATCATTACCCAAAGGAGTCCAGTAAAAAGGCATTTCAGCATGCAAGGGTGACTCCTTTATAGGGCACCTGATATTAGAAGCCATTAAAAACCTGTGTAGACTATAAATGCTACACTCATGTATTGCTCTGTGATTAACTGGTTTTTATTTTAACTGCTGTTCATTTCCAGTATTATAACTATACCTAGGTTTGTGGCCTATTCAGTTTCGGAGTCTCACCTTTGGATGCAAGTATCTTGATGAGAGTTCTGGATCGAATGTGTAGGATGGCTGAAGATTCAGTGACACTTTTTTTGTATGTATTGCAATATGCGTATATAAAAATTGGAGCTCTGTAAAAACATTCTTTGCATTCAACCATATTACAAAATGCTTCCATATTACTTTTGAAGTTCACTATTTGTCTGAAGTCAGTTTCATGGTTGTAGAAAGAGGTTTTCTCTGTGTGAGCTTCTGTGGCACTGTGTGGCAGCAGGGAACTGTTCCGTGTCCTCTTGTCAGGAATGTCTGTACTACAGATGGGGGGGGGGGGATGCAATGTCTGTGATTGCCTCCCAGCTTTCAGGTGTGTGATGGGCCAGGCTTATCTTTTATGAAACAGATTGTTCTTACTTACGAGACCTAAGATGGTTGTAAACAGGCACCCCCACAATACTCGGTCTTCCCAAACACTTCGTTTCTAAGGCTCCTGTCTAGAAAGAAAGGGCACCTCCACACCCCAAGGGGTCCAACAATTAAATACACAAACTTAGTTGTTCTCAGTGCTCCGTACCTCGTTGCTGAGTATCACTGTGGTCACCTCTGAAGTCCTCCTTTTGGGAAGCTGTGCACTGATGTCAGTGCCTAGTTTGCCCTTCAAAGCAATTTTGGACTCTTTGTGGAATGGCCATTGTGCACATGGACATAGTGGTGTGGTGGCAGGTTGACAAACTTAATTGTCTTGTTGTCTAGGCGGGAAGTTTTTAACTAGTAAACAAATAACTGGTTTGGAACACCCCCCCCCCACCTGATCCGGCCCCCAATGACTTTTTTCTTTACCCAGAGACAAAGGAAATATTGAAAGGAAGGCACTGTGATGACTTTCGGGACATCAGGGGTAATGCGATGACAGCTCTGAGGGCCATTCCAGAAAAAGAGTTCAAAAATTGCTTTGAAGCGTGCACTAGGCACTGGTGTAGGTACACAGCTTCCCAAGGGGAGTACTTCAAAGGTGGCCGAAGTGATACTCAGCAATGAGGTGTGTAGCACCTTTTCTGTGATGTGTTTGCCAAGTTAATCTGCAGTCCTTGTATATATACACTTTGTAGACTGACCATGCATCCATCACTAAAACTGTTCATTCTTTAGGTGTGTGTTAAGGATGGCATCGCCAAGCCACCTTCTAGCTTTCGGGCCAAAAGGTGGTTGCAGAAATGGAGAATGTCGGTTCCTGCCTTTCCTCGTGACAGTTGCCTGGGAGGCGTAATCCCCTTCCATGTAGGATGAGAGCTGCCTCCCTTTCGGTCCTGTCTCCTGTCAAGCTGCTGCGAGCCGGAGGCTTTGCCGGGAGAGATGCGAGACCACAGCTGGGGGTGGGAGGGGGTGGGAGGGCACGTCGGTCCAGGGGGAGGTGAGTTCTTCACCGCGTTTTTTTCATTATTAATCTTTTAAGCTGTTTAGAAAATTCATTGTATTTTTTGTTGTTGTTTAGAGTAAACGTAGCAGAGTGCGCCGCACTTCCGCAGTTCCACCATGGACACTTCAGTGACGTTGGGGACATTCTTCTAGTTGTGCTGCTGTCCTCAGTCTTCTCTGAGTTGTTCCTTCACCGTTAAAGTAAACGCCCTGCCCTCCAGGCTTCTGATCTGATCATTTGACTTGCTGTGGTCAATTTGATCTGTAAAGATTGATCTTAAGGAGCTCAAGGCATATCCTTTACTGATTATGCTAAATTATTGTTTGTTTAGTTGGAATTGATGGTAGTTGGTTGGGTTTTTTTTTGGTATTGTTTGTTTTTTTTAGAAGACTTCAGGGAGTGACGGCACTTGGCTTGGCTTTCAGGGAATATTTTTGGTTTAAAATTTAAAGACCTCATGGCAGTAGTTTAGGTGTTCATCCAGACTCCGTGGCTCCATGAGATCTGGGTTTGACAAGAGTTTGAAATTCTGTTCTGCATCATTTCCCCTTTTGATCAGGCAGTTGTTCCTGGAGGCAGTTAGCCCCGGGTTCTGTTTTCCCGTCTGTTCCGTTGTCTCCTCCTGTTCCTGTCTCACACTCTACCTCGTGCTCCAGGAGGATAGAGAACAATTGTTGTACCTTTGATGGCCACTTGCAGCCTTTTTAATACCCAGGTACTAACTACACCACAAACTAGGAAGTAGGAAATAGCACAAAATATAGTATTAGGCCAGTTAACTGGGTTGTCCTGTGAGACCGTGACCCTCGTCCTCCAAACAGAGGAACCAAATCCCATGACGTTTGGTTGTGTATCAGTAGCCTCAGCAGTTACTCTTGTTTTTTGAAGGAAATTACTAGAAAACCCGGGGAAAGAGAGAAATAGACATTTTGGGTAGATGCGAAAGAAACAAGGGGAGAAATAATAAACCGTGATGGGAGTGGACAAGACGATGCTGCTGCATGAGGAAAAGCCATGCTGGGAACAACGGGTGACGGAATTGAAGTCCCACGCGGGACTTCCCAGGCTTGTGTCGGAAATGTTCTCAGTTAATCTTCCTTACCTTTATTATGGAAACCCTGGTAGCGCAGTGGTTATCTGCTACGGCTGCTAACCAAAAGGTCGGCAGTTCAGATCTGCCAAGTGCTCCTGGGAAACTGCGAGGCAGTTATCTTCTGTTGAAAATTCTAAGAGACAGTGAAACATCCTTCTGTTTTATTATGCCTAGTCACTTCTGTAAACACTATTCTAAAATCTGGGCAATACTGTCAAATTTTTGAGCATTTACTGTGCTCAATACTTTGAATGTGTTTTTTGGTTTAGTCCTCACTTGCTACAGATATCCCTATTTTATAGATGGTGAAACTGCAATACTGAGAAATTATGTAACTTTTATAAGCCTGTAGAAATTCAGAGGGGGCAGGACTGGGATTTGAACTCTGGAGTCCAGCCTTCTAACCTCTCTGCTGCAAGACCTCTCTCTGCCTATCAGTTGTGAGGCCAGTTGCTTACGTGGTATGTCCTTTGGGTGGTCTGGGAAGCAGGGGCTGAGAGAGGAAGTAGTGCAAGTGTTTAGAGGGGGGTGAGGACCCAAGGGAGAGGAGTGGGGAGGAGGCAGGGCTCTCTTCAGCGAGCGGTGCGGCTCTCACAGTGCCTATAATGCTGCAGGGACTTCCAGAGCGAAGTTTGCCCAGGAAAGAAGTCTTGCAGTGGACAGATGTGGCCAGGCCCTAGCGCCGTGCCAAGAAGTCCTGCGGTGGACAGATGTGGCCAGGCCCTAGCGCCGTGCCAAGAAGTCCTGCGGTGGACAGATGTGGCCAGGCCCTAGCGCCGTGCCAAGAAGTCCTGCGGTGGACAGATGTGGCCAGGCCCTAGCGCTGTGCCAAGAAGTCCTGTGGTGGACAGATATGGCCAGGTCCTAGCGCTGTGCCATGCTCAGCTGCTGGCTGGGGTCCCCAGAAGAGTGCTCAACTTGAAAGTTGAGGCAGCTTTCTGAAGTGTCTGTAGCTGGAGGCTGTGGGCCAGCTATACTCCCTTGCAAGCTCTTTCTTGAACCAGCGAGATGGGGGATGCAGCTGATGGGTGATGTCTCTACAGAATCTATGCAGGGACTTGGGGGTGAGGCAGAGAATTTCAGGGGACACTCGTTATCAGCGTCCTGTGAGCGCAGGGTGGACACCTGAGGGGAGTACTTTCTTAAATTTGACTCCTTGGGTACCTTGTGTATCTCATCCCTGTCCCTGGAACACCCCGTTTTCCCCTCCAACCTGCTGTTCTCTCAGGCTTCTCTTTCTGAGGCGGATCCAGCGACAGCTTCATGAGATGTCCTTGGAGCCTGTCTGTCCGCTCTGGATTCGGTTTCTCCATCGCCACAGCACTGTCTATGTCAGTGCGACCCTGGGCTAGTCGTTCCTGTTCTTGACACCCTGCCCTGGGTCTTTGTCCCTGAGAGAACCAATCCCGAACCCCTTTCCATCCCGTAGAAAGCGACTCCTGATCCAGGGTGAGCGGCCCAGCCCCCTGGTGGGTGGGTTTCAGGGCCTCAGCTGAGGGTTGCCAGCAGCGCTGCTGATTTTTTCTTCTTGTGATTAAGTGAAAGTGTACAACCCAAATGAGTGTTGGATGCCCACCTGTGTGCATCTCCTTCTGTCTCCCCACCTGGTGACAGCCCGCTCCTTCCTTTCACACTGTGTTTCTAGTGTCCTCTTAACAAACACCTGTCCCCTCCTCTCCACCCTGTTTTTTACATATAGACTAAAACCAGAAAACCAAATCTGCTGCCTCTGAATTGATTTCGACTCGTAGTGACCTTACAGGACACAGTAGAATTGCTCCATGAGGTTTCCAAAGAGCATCTGGTGGTTTCAAACTGCTGACCTTTTGTTTAGCAGCCAATCCCTCTCTTTCTCTCTTTTAATTTTATTGTGATTTAAGTTCAAGTTTACAATCCACACCAGTTTGGCATTTAAAACCTGTAACTCACATCACGGTTTTAGTCTAACTGCTCCCCCCCATGACATCACATCCCCTCTTTTCCTCTGGAACTTGTTGTGCCTCTGTGGTTAACAGCTGTCCCCCTCACCCTGTCGTCTTGTCTCCAGCAGGGAGCTTCTCGGACAACCCAGTGTCCAGATCTGAGTCTAGAGGTGTGTTTGTCGCCACTCTCCATGTCTGCTATGGTCCAGCTCAGTCTTCTTCTGGAGAGCTGGCTTCCGTACAGGATGTGGTTTGTGGTTAGTGAGTCTGGGGACATGTTCCCAGAGTGGTTGCCCGTTAACTGTGGCCATTTGGTAGAGTTCTGGTTCTGCACTCTTACCCTTTTCGCACTAGGTAAGGGGCTGCATACTGTTGCAATCTCTTTTTATATAGAGAAGGTCCTGTTTAATTTTGTGCAGGGATTTTCTCTGCAGAGCTGAGAAGGTATCCCATGTAGAGAAAGCAAAACAAAGTGATTTGGGGGCCAGATGCGACTGATGGCAGTGAGTTGAGTTTGATTTTTGGTTTAGGAGAAGATGAGCAGTTTGCAGGAATTTGTAGGAGGTGAATGAGAGATAGGTCCTTTCAGAGAAGTGCAGCCGTAGGTTTTTTAAGTTTTCTCCTGAAGCGTTTTGATCGGAGTGGTGGCTTCCTCCAGATGTTGTGTGAATGTGGACAGACGTGGTGTGGAGGCTTCACTGGGCGGAGAGGACCACCAAGATGCCCGCGGACCAGGGAGAGGGCTGCTTTGGTGGCCCAGGCAAGAGGAGGCGAGATCCTGGAGCACGTACGGGAAGACTGGAAGACGCAGGGAGAAGTACGTAGTGAGGGTCACCAGAGCTGGCGACTGTGCAGGGGCTCGGAGGGAGAGAGTAGGGAAAGCGGGCTCAGGTGCTGGACCTGGGTGTCACACAGATGGCGTGTGGGGTCCAGAAGATTGCCGAGTCCGGCGGGGTCTGGGAGGAGCGACCTCAGTTATACCCTAACGCGCCACAGACGAACCATCCCACATTCTTTTTCCTTTCATCTCAGATACTGCTTGTTCACCTCCTCCAGTTTTGTCCTTGTTAAAAAAAGGTTCACTATAATTTAGACATTTTGACTGTAATCATTTACACTGAAGATTAAGGCAGTGAAGAGAAAAGTTATGTGCGTAGACACACTCATTCTGTCAAAGTTCAGGTCTCTGTCCAAGCTCGGCTATAAAGCATCCTCTTTGGAATCACATGCTGTCAGTCTGAGACAATTGTCTCCATTGCTTTGATTTTTCACCCAATTGCCTTGGCCTCGTCTAGACCTGGTCCCAACTGGCAGAGGCCAGCTGAGAGTGTGTGTCCTCAGAGCAGAGAGGAAAGCTGTCACGGACACCATGAGACGGAGACAGCTCCTTGCAGGAACAGCCTAATGCCGCTGCCTCCCACCACTCAGGTGACAAAGGCACAGAGGTAACTGGTCAGTGTGAACAGGGGAAGGACGGCGTGTCTTTGTGAGATTCATGTAAGGCTGGGAAGTATAATGGAAAACCCAGGTTTCAGTGGAAGGAAAGCAATGTCAAAGACTTAATGCTATATCCGTCTTAGGTGGAGAAATGAGGAGGGAGTTTTATGTGAATTTGCAGTGCAATGCAGGGAGCTCAGTGCAAGTAGTTAATTGGCCTTAAAAGTGAATAACGTACCGTGAAGTTCGCATCCCCTGCCAGGCTGCCTTGCTGACATGCTGAGTCAGGAGGATGCCTGTAGTCATACTATGTTAGCATCTGTGGTGCCGAGAAGGAAAACTTCGAAAGATAAATGAATTAACTTCTGAAGTCCATTATGTATTTATGTAGACTGACTTGGGCCTAGGAAGCCAAGATAATAAAAGATACAGCCGCATATTATTTGTTTTCTGATGGTTAACACAGTCCTGAGGTTCTGCCTTCAGCTGGCGATATTGGGCCCAGGAAGACAGGATCCGCACCCTCTGCCTCCAGAGTATCAGGAAGCTGTCATGAGAAGATGGGCAAACACCTCCGTCCTGGCCTCTGGCTTAGACGTAGGTCAGCACACTTTTGGGACTGCATTAACACGACAGGGCAGGGGGCTGTCTGTGTGGCTGGGGCAGTTGTTCTTCACCCTCAGCCCTCAGGGCAGCAGTGGGCTCCGGGGAGGCCAAAGGAAGTCAGTCCAGGGAGGCAGGTGACCTGTTCTGTAGTGGTGGCTTGTCGGTCTAGGTTTTGGCTTTGTCTGAGGTGTGCTTGGGAGACCCATACTGGTGAGAGGTCTGCCCTTTGTCGGAAAATTCTCTAAGATCCAAACCAAAACCAAAGTTGTAGCTGTTAAATTGATTCCAACTCGTAGTGACCCCATAGGACAGAGTAGAACTGCCCCATAGAGTTTACAAGGAGCGCCTGCTGGATTTGAACCGTTCGCCTTTTTACTTAGCAGACGTAGCTCGGAACTGCTATACCACCAGAGTCTAAGATCAGGTTGGTAAAATCCACATGGAGGTTTTCTAGGAAGATCTTCCTAGGAAAGACTTGGTTGGGCCTCATTAGAGGTGACTCAGGTGGCAGACGGACAGGAGCTTCTTCCTAAATCCTACCTTCATGTCCCAGCTGTGTGGCCTTGAAGAAGTCACTTGACATCACTTGGGTCCAGCTGCCCATGACATGAATCAGGAGTGATAGCATTGCCACGAGTGCGCCCAGGTCCTTCCTGGCTTTTGTGTCCGTGACCAGTTCTTGTTATTCATTCTCCACTGTAGCCCCAGAACTAGCTTTCTGGAATCTGAACCTGCCATGCCATTCTTAAACATTTGAGAGTGTTTACTATTTATTATCTGAGGACAAAGCCTAGCCTATCAGAACTGGTAAGATTATGCCTTCCTCCCTTCCAGATTCAGCTCTAAACCACTCTTTCCTGTGTGTTCTAGCTATTTGAAATCACTTTCTCTTTACCAGGCATGCCACACATCATGGATTGGCATGTGTCCCCTAAAAATATATATATCAGAATCCTAACCCTCTGGATCTGTGAATAATCCCATTTCTGTGAATGTAATCCCATTTGGGAGCAGGGTTTTCTTTGTATCAATGAAACTGTATCACTGCAAGGTGTATCCTAAACTTAATGAATTTTGAGATATCAAAGAAGCAGATCAGGCACAGAAGCAGCTAAGTGCCGAGTGGGAATGACAGATGCCATGTGGACACGGCCGACGAACTGAGGGACGGGTGTCATGGAGACCAGTGTTCCCTCCTGCAGTGAAGTGGAGAGCCCTCCTCAGGAGCTGGAGACCTACACGCACGTTCTCAGCATCCTCAACTGTGAGACAGCACATTTCTGTCCTTTAAAACCACCACTCATGGCATTTTTTTCACAGCTGCACCAGCAAGCTGAGACCTCATGATTTCTCTGGAGCCACCACCCCCTTGACCGTGGTGTCCCTCGGCCAGGAGTGCCTGCTGCCGCCTGCGTCCTCCTCGCTCCCGGCAGGTCCAGAGACAGTGTCTAGCTCATCGTCGTGACCATGCTGCCCAGCACAGTGCCTTGCCCCAAGTGCCAGCTCAGAAATGTGCCATTTAGGGCTTGACAGTGGTTAACCCTTCCCCCCCCCGACTCCTGTTTGTCCTGTTCTCCCTTGTCCCAGTTACTTTTCTTTTGAGGGACTGTTGGAGTTCCTGTCTCCAGAGCTGGGGACCCTGGTTCCTCTTCACTGTGCTGAGCCCTTCATCCGCCGCACAGTGTTTTCTCTTCAAGAGAGACCAGCGAGCCTGCTGTGTTGGTGACCAGCTGTCTCAGACGAAGCAGCTGTGGCCCGAGAAGCTCAGTATGCTGCCATGGTCACAAAGTATCAGGGCCGCCGAGTGGCAGTCTGAACCAGGCCGGGATCCTCTACACGGTGCGGGCCGTGGAGACGCGAGCCGAGGCAGCGATGGCCTGGCTTTGCTCACGCCGGAGCCTCTTCCCTGAAGCACACCTTCCGTTGGCAGCTTTTCTTGTCTTCCCGGGCTCTCACCCTTTTCTGTGTGTGATAAGAAGATAGCCTTGTAAATCCAGGAGTGAGCACCAGGCGTATCTTGATGGCACAGTGGGTAACAGCTTCGACTGCTAACTGAAAGCTCAGCAGTTGGGATTCTCCAGCTGCTCCTTGGAAACGCTCTCTGCCCCGTCGGGTCGCTAGGAGTCAGAATCGACTCCACGGCAGTGGGTTTGGTTTCGGCGGCTATCTAAGGGCTCGTGGTGGTGCTTGCTCTCTAGAATGATGCGTTTTGATCAGAGAATTGTTGCTGTGATGCACCGTGGTTCAGCGTTTTCTAGTCAAGCCTCCGCCCGTTGTGCCACTGCCCGTAGGTGGTGACCTGAGGTGTCTGTCCGTCTGTCAGGCGCGCATCTCTGGTGACGCGTCAGCTTTACTGCTAGGAGGTTTCCTGCAGGTGAACCCTTGGGATTGAGCAAAACCGAGCGGTGAAGTGGTTGGTTGCAGCTGCGTTTTTAGTGCTGCAAATCCAGAAAGTACTAGATACTCATCCTGCGGGAAGCATTGAAATAACTTGGGATACATCCGCGCCCCAGAATATGGTATGGGAGGTTTAAAACGGCGAGGGCCGTGCCCATAGACAGGGAACAGCAGACCACAACAAAGACTGCTGGGTCAGGCCATGTCACTGAGGGTTTCCTCTTTATTGTTGGCCGTCTGCTGTACCAAAGATGATGTCTTTTTTAGCAGTTGATCTTCCCCGATGACGTTTCTGAGGTCAGCTAATGGGAGTCTTGCTGTCCTCACTTGTAAGGAGCGTTCGGGCTGTACTTCCTCTGAGACTGCCTTGGTCTGACAGTCCGTGCTGTGTCTGGATAGATTTTAGTAGGATAGAAACATGCTTCAAGGAAGTTGGAATAATACTGTTTGTGATTTTTGAAAAAGAACACTCATTCATACCTACACGTGTGCACGCGTACCGTATTTACTTGTATAATTGTAGGAGATTTCTCAGCAAGTATGTGAGAAATTGTCCATAGTTGTTACCGTTATTAAGAAGTGGAAATGTGTGTTGAGTGAGTACTTTTATTTTTCATTTTATGGGTACTATTTGAATTTTTTAAGATGGACAGTATAGCTTTTCTTTTCAAAAAATTGTTAAGAAAAACATATTTTTCCTTCTAGTCCCAGACATTAGTTTTTTTTTCTTTTTTATTTAACATGACTGAGTGAAAATGTACATTCCCATATAAATTTACATGCCCACCAATATGCAGCTTCTGCTGCTCTCCCTGTCCGGTGACAGCACACTGTTCCTCTCTGCTCCATACATGTCTCGTTCTCCCAACAGTCTCCCTTCCCCTCCTCTCCACCCGTTCTCCTTCCTCCAGCCAGAGTCAGCAGGATGATATCCTATAGATGGATAGAGCCGTAAAGTGCATCCAATATATGGTCACTCTGCATTGCCAAGTCCAATCCATTCCTGTCCAAAGAGTGGACCTTTGTTATAATTTATGGGAAAGGGCAGTATCAGGGCTGGGGGCCATGCTCTCAGAGGAATCCCGAAACCGCTGGACCATCAATTGAGGTCTTTTAGTGGAGGTCTCATGATGCACCCCTTTTTATTCTTGTGTTGCCAGTGAGACTCCTGTCTGTGAGCTCCGTCATGGCTATCACTGGTGCTGGCTGGGCACCATCTGGTTCTTCCGGTCCCAAGTCAATGTAGGCATCCACTCTTGTGGGTCTCTCTGTCTTCTCGGTTGTCTTTACCGCATGTCATTTTGGTCCTCGGTGAGCATCCGTTCCTGCTGAGTTGGGACCATTTGCTGTGTCCTCGGATGGCAGCTTGGCACCTTTTAAGACCCCAGACGCCACTCACCAGTGTGGGGTGCAGAGAGCTCTCTTAGCAAAATGCTAGTTGTGCCAATTGGTCTCGATTTCGCCTAAGAGCATGGTCCCCTGCCCCCTGCCCCAGCTACTCTATCCTTGCAATATTTGGTTAAGATGGAAGGAGTACTCAAGTTATGCTGAAGTCCACTTAATGTTGTTCTTGTTTCTGACATTAGTTTTTTTTAAAAGATTAGTCTTTCATGCAGTTCTAATCCGAGACTTGATGTAGTGTTTTCGAACAACTGAGGTATATATTATCATCCTAAGTTAAAACACAGTTTGCATCCGCTCACGGCCACAGCTCCAGTCTGCTCTGGGGACCAGAAGCCTCCGTGCTGCAGGTGCTCACTGGCCTCTGAGTCACAGGGGGGCCAGAAGTACCGTGGCTGGAATTCTTGTTGTTCAAAAGTTGCACCTGATGAGCAGGCATTAAGTCCAAGAGCGTTGTCTGGGACAGGGCACACCGAGGATTCAGTAACTGAGGAATAAACCAGGGGAAGCATTGCATGTGGAATTACTTTCCATTCAGGTTTATCTGTGTATCTAAAGCCCCAATGCTCAGTCCTTCGCGAAATGTCAAGTAAAGGTTACGGTGCTTTCAGGTTTCTGGGGAAGAAGTCATTTACATGTGCGGTAATCTAGATCCTCGGACCCGTGAACTTTCTGAGGCGCTTACACGCACCCTGTCTCCTTTGGACTCACAAATGAGGTGTTTCAACAAGAATTATAAGGCTCATCTTGTGTATCAGGATCTGGTGTTTGGAGAGTTTAAGTGACAAGCTTAAGCAAGTCAGTATTGGCTTCGCACCCAAGGACCCAGCTCACCTTGCTTAGGTCTGGGCTGTCCTTGCTCATAGGCAGCCGGAGACATGACCACCTAGCAGATTTAGTTCTGTGGTACAAAGTTGGTTTGATATTTTCTCGGAATCGCTTTTAGTCTGGCCTAAAAAGATCCAGGAATGGGCAATTGAACTTTCTCCCCAAAGAGAATTATAGACATTCTCGTTTAAACAGTTCAGTGATTTCTGATAATACCCGGTTAGATAAGGGTTCCCGTATTCACTATGCTAGCCGTGTGATTTTGAAACAAGTCTTAGTCAAGTTGTTTCCTCTCCTGTAAAATGGGTAGAAAGATAGAGGTAACATTCCAGGGATGTTGTTAAGAGTTTAAATTAAATAACCTATGGAAAATGCTTGGTGGGCTGTATGGTACATAGCAAAGGCTTAATAAACACCAAAACACAACAGTGACTTACTAGTAATGTTATAAATAACTCAGAATCCAGGTCAGCGTGGCAGACGTGGCTGTATTACAAAACAAAAACCAAAGCCAACTCCACTGAGTGGATTTTGACTCATAGTGACCCTATGGACAGAGTAGACCTATAGGGTTTCCAAGGAACGCCTGGTGGATTTGAGCTGCCAGCCCTTTGGTTAGTAACCATAGTACCTAACCACTTCACCACTAGAGTTTTCAGGTTCTGTTATTGTTTGAGTCAGCTAGGGCTGCTCTAACAGAAATACTGCAGAGGGGACGGCTCTAACAAAGGAAGGTTTGTTCTTACACAGTCCGGTAGGCTACAAGTCCAGATTCAGAATGTCTGCTCCAGGGGAAGGCATCCCCCTTGTCGGCTCTGGAGGAAAAGTCCGGGATTGCGTCCGTCTTTGTCCAGGGATCGTCTTGGTGCAGGAACCTTGGGTCTGAAGGACGGACCTTCTCCTGGTGCTGCTCTCTTGATGGTAACGAGGTTCCCAATTCTCTGCCTGCTTCCCTTGCCCTTTATCTCTTGCAGAATGACAGGATTCAGGGTGGGGCAAGCCATACTCCAGGGACACTCCCTGTACAGTGGAGCAGGGAGGTGATCTTACAAAGGGATTTACAGCCCCACCCTAGTCCTTTAACATACAGCACAGGAAAACCACCAAATGGAGGACAGTCACAAGATACTGGGAATCATAGCCCAGCCATGTGGCTACACTTATTTTTGGGGGGACACAATTCAGTCCATGTCAGTTATGTACTACAATTCTTGTCTATGTAGAGTTGAGGGCCAGGAGCTGAATCTCAGAGTGACACTGTGTTCTTTCCTTCTGAAAAAAGCTTTTCTGGGACTGCAAAGAGCAACTAAGCATGGGCAGAAAATCTGCCTGAAGCTGTGCCCTGCCCTTACTGCGCGGCGTGGGCCTTCTGGCTGAGGAGACCACGCCCACATGAGACACAGGTGCCGGTTTTCAGTCTGTGATACTCGGTAAGGCGGATCGGGGAGGCCAGCCACGTCGGCCGGGCGTCTGCACGTGGAGCAGTCAGTGTTCTTCAGAAACACCCCAATTCAGATGCATCAGTTCTCTGATTTTCCTTATTCATTGTCCATCTTTCATGTATATTTGAAGTATGCTTGATAACCGTGGAAGACTTAAAAAAAAAATAATAGTAGTCTGATACAGTATTTGTCCGTTAGTAATTGGCTTATTTCACTCAACGTCTTGTCCTCCAGATTCACTCGTGCTGTGAAACGTTTCAGGGGTTCATCCTTTTCTTCACTGTATAGTATTCCATTGGGCATATGTGCCAGTTTGTTTTTCCATTCATCTGTTGATGGGCACATTTGTAGATGGTTTGCATTTTTTTTTTGCTATTGTAAATTATGCTACAGTGAATGTGGGTGTGAATATGTCTATTTGAGTCACAGCTTTTATTTCTTTGGGGTATATACACAGGAGTGGGCTTGGTGGGTTGTATGGTTTTTCTATTTCTAGCTTTTTAAGGAAGGACCACACTGTTTTCACAGCAGCCGTATCGCTTGACATTCCCACCTTCAGTGTGTAAGAGTTCCAGTTTCCCTACGACTTTGCCAACATTTGTTATTTTCTGTTTTTTTTTTTTTTTTTTTTTTGATTAGTGTCGTTTTTGTCAGGATGACATGGTGTCTCATTGGAATTTTGGGTTGCATCTCTCAAGCTGCTGATGATCACAAGCATTTCTTAATGTCTTCTTTGGTGAAGTGTCTGTTCATATCGTTTGCCCATTTTATAGTTGGGTTGTTTCTCTTTTTTGTTGTTGAGGTATGGAAGCTTTCTATACGTTTTAGAGACTGGACCCTTTTCAGATATGGCATAGCCAAAATATTTTCGCCAGCTCGTGCGTTCTCTTTTTACTCTTGCTGAAGCCTTTTGATGAGCGTAAGTTTGATTTTTAGGAGGTCCAGTTTATCTAGTTCATCTTCTGTAGTGTGTGTATTTTTCATTGTGTTCAGTGCTCGATTTATGCCATGTATTGATCATGACATTATTTTTTTGATAAACTGCTAAGTTCTGTTGGTTAGAATTATGTTGACAATTTTTGCATCTATATCCATGAGGAATGTTGGTCTCTAATTTTCTCTTTTTTTGGTAATGTCTCTGGATAAGGCTTCCAAGTTCATCGTATCCTTGCCAACATTGGTTGTTTTCATTCTCTTTTGAGAAAGTCGTAGCCACCCTAATGGGAGCAGAATTGTACCTCACTGTGGGTTTGATTTGGAGCTTTCCGATGGCTAATGGCTTGGAGTGCCTTTTAATGTGTCAGGTGGCTGTTGGAATGTCCTCTTTGGTAAAATGTCTATTCAAGTCCTTTGCCCATTTTTGGGTTTGGCTCCTGGCTAGGCTTTGTTGTTCACTTGCTAAAGGTTTATATCTATTTTGTTTAGCAGATTCTAATCAGATACATGATTTCTGAAGATATTCTCTGAGCCAGTAGCTTGTCTTTCCACTTCTTTGGTCAAGTGTTTTGATGAGCAAAATTTTTTAATTTTTATGAGATTTTATAGATCATTAGCTAATTCCAAAATAAATTCCTAGAAGTGGGAATTTGTATGCTGAAGAGCAAATGCATTTTTAAGGCTTTTGATGTCGAACTGTCTTCCAGTCAGGTGTTACGAATTTTAACCTTATTATTAGTACAAGAATGCAATTATATTAATGACCACTTAAATAAATAAGACATGTATTGATTAGTTGAATACCTTTATAATCATCTGTGTTACTGTTTCAAGGATAAAGAGTGCTTCTTGTTAATGCCAACTTTTGCTTTGCTTTTATGCTCCAAACACAATATATCTGTAGGATTTTGTGTTAATTAATTGCATTTGGGAGGTTGGTAACATAATTAGTATAACATAGTTAGCTTTTAGTGGCATGTAAAAGAAAATATTCAAATAATTTGGAGGAGCAGTCCCTAGGCACACTCTGTGGAGCCTTCTAACACCAGGCCTGCAGGCTTCTGGAGGTGTGAGAAGGAAGCAGTCAAGCCACGTAACCCTTCTGTAGGACTATCATGCCATCCGCTGGCTCTAGAGGGAAGGACCCTAGCCCAGTGTGCCACATCGAGCTCCACTGGGGAGATCCTGGGACTGGGAGGTTTTCAGCAGAAACGACTTGGTGACACCAGCCCCACTGTTGGCGTAATTCCTGCTTGAATGAAAGTGTCTGAGTTCGTGGTCTAATACACCAAGTTAGTGCTTTCACTGGGCAGAAGATTCATTAGGGGAAGGGGAACTAACGGTTATTTGGACTCCTGTTGGACAGACCCTTTACTATTCCATTATTCTGTTTAGTGCTCTGTAGACACCTGTGAGGTGGGTGTCACCACGGGCATGTTGCAGTGATGGAACTGAAGTTCAGTCCAGGAAAGTATCTCACTTACGGCCCCCAGCTGGTGAGCTGCTGTGGTGGGATTTGAACCTTTGTTCTCTGCCTCTGGAGCCTGTCCTCTTCACAGTGCTGCTTGTCACCGGTTACCCAGCAGACTCGACTGCTCCTCTCCTAGAACATTTGCTCTAAGTCTGGGCACTTCCAGCTGCCTGAGCTGCAGGCCCCTCCTGACAGGTCAGCGTGGCAGGCAGACTCAGACGCTGGCCTGCTCACAAATGCCCTGCCGGCTACGATGCTGTCGTAGGCCAGAAACAAGCTTCCGTGCGCCTGCGAGACAAGAAAGTGTTTCTTGTCTTACAGAACAAGACACCCTGAGACCGAGGGTTTTCTTTTCACTCCCCTCCCCCACCCCAGAGCATCAGGGATGTCACTAGGGACTCACGGTCTTCCCACCTTGTCGCTCTGCGTTCTCAGTGCCAGCAAGTGTTTACCTTTTGAGGTGGCGCTTGTGGTGGCTTCAGGATCTCGGAGCCCAACACCTTCATCCAACAGCATCCAGGGAGAAGACAGCGGGTGGCTGCTTGTCCTGCATCTTTAGGAGCAGGCGGTCCTCCTGCAGAGCCTCTGGTGCCCCACTGCCCGGAAGTGCCCCCCACGGGCCCTGTCTGAAACCGGGTGCTGGCTCGGAGTGGCGGTCCCACAGCTGGCCGAGGCCAGTCAGCACTCACCCCCTGGGGCTGGGGACCAGCGGGCGCAGAGCCCAGGCTCTGCCCAGGAAGCGCCAGCCGGCAGTGCTGCAGCACGGCTTCGGGGGGTTTAAGGTGTCGTCTCACGTTGGCATGTGCGTGTTTGAGGTTCTTCAGTGTGAGAAGTGTGTGGTGCTACTTCTCTGGAAGGAAAGCCTGGCGGCGTGGTGGTCAGGCACTGCATCGGCAGTTCAGATATGCCACACGCTCCCTGGAAACGCAGTTCTGCTGTGAACTACAGGGTCGCTACGAGTCAGAGCCAGCTTGATGACAGTGGCTTTTTGGGTCCTCTAGAAGGCTTTGCTTTTAGAAAACCACCATCTATAAAGGTGCAATCTTTCTTTTCAGTGTGGTTCACCAACTCATTCGTATTTATCCCTTTTTCTAATAGAATTCCATCTTCTCATCTCAAATATTTGGCTATTGTAACTCACCTGCATTAGTTCTCATGGATAGAGTATCTTTAGAGGACACTGAGAGAGAAACAGCAGGAAGTGAAGACAGACTTAACAGTCTGTTTGCTAAAGTGGTACATTCGTCTGCTCTGGAAAAAACAGAGCACCGTTTCCGTGGTGCCCGTCACGTAGGAGAAGCCTTTCTGTCGTGAACAGCCTGGTGATCTTCTGTGTCAGCAGGTCTGTTAATCATCATGCTTGGATTATTTCAGTTGAAGCAAAAGTTGAACTGAAAAATGGCCATCAATAGCCAGAATAATTAGTTAAATTAAACAATTTGATAATTCATGGGGAAAATCATTTAGATAATATTTTTTCATTGAACTAGCTTATTGATTGATTATTCCATTGAATGACAGACACCTTGAGCCCTGGACTGTGGAAATAGGGAGGGTGGGGAGAGGAGGGGGGAGACCCACAGGCCTGGTGTCTGCTGTGGAGAGGGATGACGTTCAGCAGGATGGGAGAGACGGGCATCCGGCCTGACCTAGACCACACCTGGTTTACTTACATGTGGCGGTGGTGCCTGCTGGATAATTTCCATATCTCACTGGGTTGCTCTTCTTTGGAGGGGGCACAAATAGGGATCTCTTGCAGTCAGTCCAGCGGCTGTCCCGCTGACGTCTTAGCGGAGAGAGTGAGCGCTTCCAGCATTGCGACCTTTTGTTGGACCATCTCAGCCGGTGTCCGTCGGTTCCTGGAGCCCAGTTTCTCACCAGTGCTTTCGGTGTATCTGGGACTTCTCCCTTCAGCACATCGGTTCTTGATCATATGCTACTTCCTAAAGTGGCTGCAGGTTAGCCAGTTCCTTCTGTAACAGAGACTTTGTATGTTTCTTCCATCATCCTTTGATACTTCCCATGTGGTTCAACATTTTGCTGAAAGGATCCTTTAGTATCGCAGCCTGAAGCTTGGATTCTTTCTTCAGTTATTGTAACTTGAAGAGAGCCAAGCATGTGCTTTCCTTTTTTCTAAATCAAGCCGTTTCACATTTCATCATCTTAATTTGTCTCTTAAGCTGCTCTTTGAAACACTCGTTTTGTAACTTCACCACTCATCTGTCATTTTGTCACACTGTGTTGGCTTGTGTGTTGCTGTGAGGCCATGGCACCAGTATTTCATATACCGATAGGGTCATCTGTGGTGGACAGTTTTCAGTGGCATTTATAGACCAAGAAAGACTTAGGAAGAAGGACTCTGTGTTCTACTTCTTAAAAAATTGGCCAGTGAAAACCTTAGAAACAGCAGCATAACATTGATACAGTGCCAGAAGGTAAGCCCCTCACCTTGGAAGGCACCCAAAATACAGCTTGGGAAGAGCTGCCTCCTCAAAGTAGGGTCAACTTTAGTGATGTGGATAAAGTAATGCTTTGGGGGCCTTCATCTTCTCATGGGGCGTGACTTGAAATGAGAAGAAATAGCTGCAAATATCCATTAATAATTGGGACAAGGAGTGTATAAAGTATGATCTAGGAAAATTAGGAGTTGTCATTAGTGAGCTGAAATGGACTGGTATTGGACATTTTGAATCAGGCGGTCATACAGTTTACTACGCCACGAAGGACAAACTGAAGATGAAGGGTGCTGCATTGTCAGAAGGAACATTTCAAGGTCCGTCCTGAAGCACAGCGCAGTGGGTGATAGTGTCCATATGCCTACAAGGAAGACCAGCCAGTACGGCTGTTGTTCAAATTTACATACCAGCCACTAACGTGGAAGATGATGATACTGAAGATGTTTACCAGTTCTTGCAGTCTGAAACTGATCAGAAAAGCACTGACAATGTGTTGATACTCACCAGTGATTAGAATGTGAGAGCCGGGGAGACAGAGAAAGGGTGGCTCGCCGGAGAGTACGGCCTTGGAGGTAGTAGTGACGTGGGAGACGACGTCACAGAATTTTGCAAGACCAAGACCTAGTCAGTGGAAATACCTTTTCTAAATAGCACAGGTGGTAACTAGGCCGGTGAACCTCATCAGATTCAGTACACAGGAGTCAGATTGCCTGCATCTGTGAAAAGAGACGATGGAGAAGATCAGTGCCATCAAGTCTTTGATCTCCAGTAAGTTCTTCAAGTCTTCTTCACTTTCAGCAAACAAGGTCATGTCTTCTACACATGGCAGGTTGTTAACGAGTCTTCCTCCAGACACGATGGCCCGCTCTTCTTCATGCAGTACAGCTTTATGGAGTGTTTGCTCCATACAGATTGGGTAACTATGATGAAAGAGTATAACCCCGATGCACACCTTTCCTGGTGATCAGCCACGCAGGATCCCCGTGTTGTGTTCGAATGACCGTCTCTTGATCTGTTTATAGGTTCTGCCTGAGCACAGTGGAGTGTTCTGGAACTCCCGTTCTTTACAACGTTACCCATAATCTGTAATGATCCGTACAGTCTAATGCCTTTGCTAGTCAATGAAACATAGGTAAACATTTCCCTGGTTGTTTCTGCTTTCAGCCAGGATCCATCTGGCACCAGCGCTGACATCCCTCCTTCTCCACCCTTTTCTGAGTCTGGCTCGAATTTCCAGCAGCTCCCTTTTGATATACTGCTGCAGCCAGTTTTGAATTATCTTCAGCATAATTTCACTTGTGCCTACCACACAACCCAGCAAAGATGCTGCTGGGCATTTATCCCAGAAAAACGAAAGCTTATGTTCACACAAAAACCTGTATAGGAAAATTCATAACAGCTTTATCCATAATAACCGTAAAACTGGAAACAACCCAAAAGTCCTGCAGTTAAACAAACTGTGGTAAATCCATACTAAGGACTGTGACTCAGTAGGAACAGCAACAGAAATGCGGGTACAAGCAGCAACTTGGGGGGTCTCCGGGGAGCTGTGTTGCGCGAGCAGAGGCCGTCTCCAGGGGTGTCATGTGGTACGGTTCTATTTATAGAACATTCATGAAATGATTAAATTACAGACATGGGGAGCAGATAAGTGGCTTCCAGGAGTCAGGGAATGGGAGAGGGAGGCTGCGACGGTGACAGCGTGACCCTTGTGATGGGACTGCTCTGTCCCTTGCCTCTGGTGATATTTTCACCAATTACACGGAATTAAACACACAGACATGTATGCCTGAAAACGAGTGCATGCAAACTGATGAAATCTGGTGAGGGTCAGTGGCTCGTATGAATGTCCATTTACAAGTAGTGACATTGTATGCACAGATACGCAAGATGTCGTCAGTAGGGGACATTGTGCCAAGGACACCTAGGATTTCTCTGTACTACTTTCTACAACTGCCTGGGAATCTATGGGTTTCTCAAAATAAGGCCAGATGTGAGAGAGAGCAACAGGTGTACTAGGGAAGATAGATGTGTTTAGCTTCGAAATCAGTGAGTTTCGCGAGCCTGTAGCCTGTACAATGTTTGTAGTACTTTTGTCGACTTTAAGAGCAGATGTCAGGGTTAGAGGTGAGGTTGCTAAATCTGAGGGGTGTTTTTGGTGAGATTACTAGGAGAGTGAGAATAAACCCACAGTAACATCAACAATAGCTCATGTTAGTCGACCTGTTATCCAGCGCCAGGCACTGTGCTAAGCCCTTTCATTGTGACCTGATTCAACACTCACAACACCTCTCGGATGTAGCTACTCTTGTTACGTTGATTTTACAGATGAGGAAACTAAGGCCTGGAAAGTTTAAGTGGTTTTTGCCAGGGAGCACACAGCTGTTACTCAGAGAAGCTAGTCTGTGTGACTTTTGACTCTAGAGATCACTCTGTGTCTTGCTGCAAAGAGCCCGAGTAAAATCACAAGAAACATGGTCATTTAGAGGCTTGCTGGAAAAGAGAAGTTAAGGAAATGGCAGAGGAGGTGACCCAGTGAGACCCAGTTTCTGTACCCTGAGCTTTAAGAGGGTCAGTTCTCATCCTGTCCCTCCGATTTGGGGCACATTGTGGTCTTTTGTTACCAAGAGGCCCAGATTCCCTGGGTGTGAGATTCTGGGTGGGTGGAGTGCTGCTTAGTGAGTAAACAACCTTGGCCAGGGTTGGAAAACCAGGAAGTTGTGATGGGTGTCAGGCAGAAGGAATTGGTAAGAGGGGGGATAGAGGGACATGAAGGTCAACTTTGAGGAAGTCAAGGTGTGAGTGGGTGAAATGAGACAAGTCCCGTGTCCAGGTCTCTGAAAGTCTTGCCATGAATCAGGGGCCACTGTGCCCATCCTGGAAGGGGCAGAGCTGGGCTGCCCATGGCCCACTGTCCGATGGAGTCTCAGGCTTCCTACATTTTCTCTCTGCTAAACTGGCCAGTTGGAAGGAACTGATGACTTGTCTGACTCATGTGGACATAATATAGAAGCCTCACCAGCTTTTAGGAGAACAAGCGTGTGATAGTAAGGACACTGTTTAATAAATTCTGCATTCGGTTGGGTCACCTTTCTTCGGGATGGGCACAAATCTGGATCCCTTCCAGTCAGTTAGCTGGGTGGCTGTCCTCCAGACGTCTCAGCGTAGATGAATGTGTCCTTCCAGCATTGCTTCTGTTTGTTGAAATACCTCAACTGGTATTCTCTCAGTTCTTGGAGGCTTTTTTTTTTTTTTTTTTGTAAATACCTGCAGTGCCAAAAGTTAGTCATTAGATGTTAGAGATATTATGGGTATTAAATACTATATTAGGTACCAGAGCTTAGAGTTTATAGGAAAGAACGTGGACAAATTGCTGTGAGGCTCCTCTGTGGTCTGCAAGATCTTAGTTTTGTAACTTCCTGGTGTTTGCTGAAGACAGTTGGCTGTTTCTATTTCCTCCTGGAAACTGTAGATAAAAACACATCCCTGATGATTCTAAAACCAAGCATCGTTCTGAAGGAGTGTCAAGAGAACAGCTGTCAGACCACAGCTCACACTGTTTCCTCTTTGCGCAGCTATAAAATGGGGAGATCCACATGTATTGTGTCTGGATGGTTTGACTGAGGAGCAAAGCATGACCGAGGCAGGAGACCCCCTCGCGGGCCCTTAGAACTTATCATGTTGTTGTTGCTGCATACTGTCAAGCCAGCTCGGCCTCAGTGACCCTGTCCCGGGCCAGCCTCACCATCGCTGTTAGGCCTGAGCCCATCATTGCAGCCGGGATGCCAGTCCATCCTGTGAGGGGCTCCTCTCTTTGGCTGACCCTCTACCAAGCATGATGTCCTGCGGGAACTGGACCCTCCTCATAACGTGTCCAAAATGGGTGACACGCAGTCTTGTCATCCTTGCTTCTAACTGGTGTTCTGGCTGTACTTCTGAAATAGATTTATGTGTTCTTTCGGCAGTGCACAGTACACTCAGTATTCTTCACCAGCACCACAATTCAAAATCATCCACTCTTCTTCGGTCATTCTTGTTCACTGTCCAGCTTTTGCATATGTAGGAGGCACTTAGAAACACCATGACTTGGGGAAGGCAAACCTTAGTCTTCAAGGTGATGTCTTTGCTTTTCAACATTTTAAAGAGATCTTTTGCAGCAGATTTGCCCAATGCAATGTGTCTTTTGATTTTTTAATTACTGCTTCCATGGGTGTTGATTGTGGATCCAAGTAAAATGAAATCCTTGACAACTTCAGTCTTTTATCCATTTATCATGATGTTGCTTATTAGTCTAGTTGTAAGGAGTTTTGTTTTCTTGATGTTGAGGTGTAATCTATACTGAAGGCTGTGGTCTTTGATCTTCATCAGTGTTTCAAGTCCTCTTCCCTTTCAGCAAGCATAGCTGTGTCATCTGCGTAATGCAGGTTATTAATATGTCTTCCTTCAATCCTGATGTCTGTTCTTTTTCGTATAGTACACTTTCTCAGATTATGGGCTCGGCATACAGGTTGGATAGGTACGGTGGAAGGATGCCATCCTGACACACACCTTTCCTGACTTTAAATCATGCACTGTCCCCTTTTTCTGTTGGAATGACTGCCTCTTGATCTCCGTATAGGTTCCTCGTGAGCACAATTAAGTGTTCTGGATTCAAGCTGGTAAAAGACATCTGCACTCTGTCAGGTCTTCATGGAACTCTGTCTTGTAATACAGACTTTGAACTTGGACAGGTCAAATCATGATTGTTACTTTGAAGGCGTCTTCCTGTTTAGCAGCAGTTGGTGAGAATTCATTTGTACTCTAACTAGGCTTGATATTTCCCTAGGTGCACCAGTATAGCTGCACCAGTTGTTGAAATGCTGAGATACGTTCCGCATCACTTGGCAAATAATCACTGTGCAGAGAAGATGAGAACCTGCATCTTCTCCAGAACTGGCTCCCTGTTCCCCACCCACAATCCATAACCAAAGGGCTAAGACTCAGCACGGCAAGGCAACAGGTTGTTAAGTATTTTATTCTCTCCCTTCCCCTAGTTGTTACTGTAGGTCCCGATTTCTTGCCAGTTGATGTCACAGTTCTTCTGCTAAAGTACCCTCCGACCTTCAAACGTAGAGAACTGACTCCACTCAACGGTATTTCAGAGCCACAAAATCAAGTGAAAATGCAGTCTTACTATTTTTCTATTTAGAATAATTAAAGCAAGTATGTACAGATAATGCTCTTTTTCCAGAATGCTTGGTAGACAAGGAGCTGCTGTTTAGAGAAAAGAGACCTCCTATCAGGAGGAAAATTAAGACAGAGTGAAGGTTCCCTACATGTGTCATAGATCACCCTACGGGAGCAAGGCCGCTCCTGGTGGGAGAGAGAACCGTCCACAAGTGCCCGCTGCCCTGTGGGTGCCCTGTGGAGTAATGGAGGCCTGTCCTGCTGATTGCCCTTCTCTTGACTTAAGTGACCCCGTGGTGACCTCCCAGGAGCCAGGCTTCGCACTCTCCCGTGACGCTACCTCTCTGACCATGGACTCGAGTCCTTGTCTTGCCTCCCACACCCACCACTGGAACCAGTTGCTGTTGAGCTGACGTCACTTCCCGGGGACCCCACCTGTCAGAGTGGAGCTCTGCTCTGCAGGGTTTCCAGTGGCCGGCTTTGTCAGAAGTATAATGCCGGGACGCTTCAGAAGTATAGTGCTGGGATGTTTCAGAAGTATAGTGACGGGACGCTTCAGAAGTGTAGTGCCGGGACGCTTCAGAAGTATAGTGCTGGGATGTTTCAGAAGTATAGTGCCGGAACGTTTCAGAAGTGTAGTGACGGGACGTTTCAGAAGTATAGTGACGGGATGTTTCAGAAGTATAGTGCCACCACTGGTACCAGTTGCTGTCAAGCTGACGTCAGCTCCCGGGGACCCCATGTGTCAGAGTGGAGCTCCGCTTCCCAGGGTTTCCAGTGGCCGGCTTTGTAAGTATAGTGCTAGGACTTTCTTTCGAGGGGCCTTGGAATGGACTTGACCCTCCAGCCTTTTGATGAAGAGCCAACAGCTTCGCCTTTTGTGCCACCCAAGGGCTCCCTTCCAGACCTAGACCGCCCGGTTGTTTGATTTCATCCAGGTACTGTCCCTGTCGCCCTGAGAACGACCCTTTCCTGATGAAGGCCGTCTGTTCCAAGCTTATGTTCAGTTAAACATGGCTTTTCTTCAGAGAAGGCCAGGTTCATGTAATTATCGTCTAGTTCAAGATAAAATATTTCCATCCAAGTTTCCACAGAAGTGTGTTTCCATATATGGTTTCATCTATCACTTTTTATATTAGCAGCTGCACATTGTTTTAGTTGGTGAGGGATGTGATTGCTTGTTGGAGTGAGAAACAGGTAACCACAACCACAGCTGTGCAGAATGGCTGCCCAGGGCTGCGTTTTCTTCTTTCACTCTGACGCATGCCATCCCGGTAGGCAGTCACAAAAGCATGTTCACCTGAACTTGTTCCTTTTGCAAACAAGAAGCGTGACTTGGAGGGCCGTACGCCAGTCACCAAGCTAATAAGATAATCCTCTCTTCCTTCCTAAGCCTGTAATCTTCAGACAGAAGTCCCCTTCTCTCTTTTCTTTGTGGGAGTCACTGGATAAAGATTGTGTCATCGTAATCCTGTTAAAATGTATTCACTTTTGCAGTACACCTTGATAACAGTGTTATCCTTCTGAGCACCTAGGGAGAAGAGTGATAAAAGACAAATCTGTTGAGCATTTCAGAAAAAATTGTTGCAGAGAGAGTGAGCACGTATAACAGCTCAGGAATGAACAGCAACTAATATCCATAGTGGGAAAAAACAAATATTAATTCAGGAATTAGGTTTCTGTTTAGCCTCTGATGGAGAACGATGATAATTTTCCAGCTGAACAACCCTGTGGCCGTCACATGTGTCCAAGCAGAGAAATGCTGGTGACACTGAGTCCCTGAGCAATGGCCTGGCTGCTGATGGTCACCTGTGGCCTTTCCAGTGTGTTACCTTTATTGGCAGTAATCGCTTGGAAGTTGCTAGCACCATTTTTAAAAATAAACAAAAAATGATATTTAGGTCTTTTATCCAGTTGGAGTTGGTTTTTGTATAAGGTGTATGATATGGATCTTGATTCAGTTTATTGCAGATGGATAACCAATTTTGCCAGCACCATTTGTTGAAGAGACTGTTTTTACCCCAGTTTAAAGTCTTAGGACCTTTGTCAAATATCAACTGTTCATAGGCAGATGGTGTCGTCTCTGGGGTCTCAATTCTGTTCCATTGATCGATCTGTCTGTTCTTGTACCAGTACCAGGCTGTTTTGACCACTGTGGCAGTGTAGTATGTTCTAAGGAAAAATAAACAAAAAATGAGCTTTGACAGGAGACGTTCCAGCACAGCTGCGAGGGCCGAGCCGGCTCTGAGGGGGGGCCTTCCTTGCACGCAGTCGGTCAGTTGGTGTAGACGCGCAGAGATGTGTTTTCTTCTCTTCTTTCTGTTGGGAGCAGCTGACAGTTCTGGTAACTTTGGATGCTTTTGCCTTGTGTGAGGGGATCTCGATTCTTTTTCTTTTTTTTTTTTAAGATTAGAATGAACAGAAAAGTTTAGTTCTCTGTTAGTGATACGATCATCTTGTATTTGTTCAACTTCATTTATGGAAAAGCTGCGTAAAATAATTGGCCATTTCCACCAGTTTTCCTCTTTTTTTTTTTTTTGGTTTCCAATCAAAGTATCTTTCCAAGGATTTCTGTATCGTACGTACATCTAGTCCTCCTGTTGCTGTGCGGGGCCACTGCGCGGGCGCTGACTCCCAGTGGCCCATGTGCGGCCTGCTGAAATGCTGCCCAGTCCTGAGCCACCCCGACAGCCGTCATCAGACTTGAGCCCGTTGTTGCAGTCACTGTGTTAATGCGTCTCGTTGAGGGCCTTATTTCTGGCTGACCCCTGCTTTACCGAGCATGCTGCCCTTCTGCAGGGCCTGATCCCTCCTGATAACACGTCCAAAGTATAGTCTGCTATCCCTGCTTTTAAGGAAGATTCCAGTTGTCCTTCTTCCAAGACAGATTGGTTCACCCCGTGGCAGCCCCGGTTGTACACGGTGTTCTTCACCAACACTACAGAGGAGTCAGTTCTTCAGTCTTCCGTACTCATCGAACAGCTTGACTTTCCATTAATTTTTATATCAGAGTTGATGCTGTTCTCAGCTGATAGAATGTCCCAGGTGTGATCCATATCGCTGAGGAATTACCTTTGTCCATAAAGATTTCCCTTGAAAATTATTTAATTTGTAATGCTAAATGCTAAATGTTGTTAAGTGTACTCTCTGTTGCAAAATGTGTGCACAATTATATACATTTGCGGGAAATCTACGTAGCATCTGTCTTATAATAAAAGAGGCCTGGAGAATCACCGCTTTTCCAGTGAAGTGGCTTGCCGTATGCCCTCTCCTGGACCTCCCCGCAGACGTATGATGTGATAGAATGTGTGAGGCTGCCTGAAGGGTGTCATGTTCCACTCTCGAGGTGCTCGGTAACTGAATTAAACCCCAGATGGGGCTTTATAGCAGGTGGCCTAACTGTGGGGCACATAAAAGTCCACATTGTCTTGAACTAAAGAGCAAATGTGTTTCATGGGGAGATTTAGGGTCAAAGCTTCAAATGAAAACTTACTATTTTGCAATAAAATATTTATGAAACAACATTTGGGCTTGCCTTTCCTGAACTGCGTCGTGACAGTCCACGGTCCTTGGTGTTGCTCGTAGCACTTGATCAGGAATTTTCCCAGGGCTGGCATTTCATCACTGCTTTGTCTGGGGTGTTTGACATCTAAGCCGTTAGTTTGCTGGGCCAAAGCTGGGCCAGCTCTCACTCCTTTCTGCATCAGACGGAGGCTGTTTAAATTCCTACCTGCTACTGAGGCTTCAGTGCAGAGTAGATACTTTTTTTTTTTGAGAAGCAGCAGTGCCGGGCAGCTTTACTTCCTCAGTTTTGAAATGGAAGTCCTGTGTGGCTTTGTTTTAACTTAGAGATTACACACACCTATGTGGATTTCTTAGTTTTCTTTCATTTCAAGGTCAAGCTTGTGAGGTAGAGAGCCCTCTTCCTATCTCTGCCCTTCCGAGCTGAGGGGAGCGACATTCGCAGGGCTGGTTGGTGAGGGGCTTGCTGGCCTTGGCAGTGGGATGGGGGGGTGTCTGCGGTTCAGAAGTGAGCACAGCAGACCTGGCCGCGGCCTCAGAGCATTCCCAGGCCACCTGAACTCTTCCTCTTGTTTACTGGGCTCCTGGTGATGTGTTCCCTGACCTCCTGTCACTCAGTCCTCCTTTGGTCCTGGGTTTGGACCTGGGTTCAGAAGTGAGCTAATCCCATCCCTTAGTTTATTATACAGTTTCATCAACAGCCCGCACAAGGTCCTTCTCTGGTTTTAAGAATTTATTTTCCTCTTAATCCCTGACCTCAGCATACCCCCCTCCTCTCCGAGGTATCCACTAGAATGTGTTTGACGTATGATTATGTGTGTATCCCCCTAAAGCCTGTGTCATTGTGTGTCTGTTTAAATTTACATGTTATTGTGGTATGTCTCTCATTTCTTCTTGCCTTTACCCTCAAAACATTTAAAATCCCCACCCCAGTTGCCCGCTGCTAATACTGCCCGCTCGTTGTGGGCTGTCCACCACTCTGTCCTTTCCTGTCGTCCTGGCCTCCTGCCCTCCTTGGTGACCTCTTCTCCCACCGTTTCTCCACCCTCAGCCTTCTGGCCATATTCACACCTACTTTGTTTCAGAGTAGCAGAAGGT
Source organism: Heterohyrax brucei (assembly GCA_028571685.1). Taxonomy (NCBI): domain Eukaryota; kingdom Metazoa; phylum Chordata; class Mammalia; order Hyracoidea; family Procaviidae; genus Heterohyrax; species Heterohyrax brucei. The sequence continues at coordinate 72,746,895 of CM053163.1, forward strand.
CTTCATCTCTCTTGTTGGATCCCCAGGCCCACCACCTGGGTAACAGCTATATTATTCCTCATTTAGATTTTTAGTTAAAGACTGTTTAATTCAAGAAGCCCTTCCTGCGGTCCCTTCCGGGGTATGCTAATGACCCCGATCTTGTTGTACCCTTGTTGAAACCAGGGCCGCACTTGATTGTAGCCTCCTTGCAGCCTGGGTGCTCGCCTGGATCCCATCTGCTCTGCTCACCACGGCCTGGCTGACACTCCACTCACTAGCCCACTTCCTAGAAGACAGCGACTACTTAGTCAGACTGTGTTGTTAATTGAATAAACAAATACAGGCATCAGTGGTAATGCATGAATGGAACCAAGACGTGGCCGCTGAACCCAGGGAGACCTCACTGCTCCCAGTGACACACCCGGGTAAGTCATAAAACACCTGCTGCAGTCTAGTTAGCTCTGACTCAGAGTGATGCTCGGAGTAAAACTGCCGCAGAGTTTCCAAGGCTGTCGTCTGTACGGAAGGAGGCTGCTGCTTTCTTCCCTGGAGCAGGCTGGTGAGTTTGAACAGCTGACCTGGTTATCAGCTGAGCACTTACCCGCTTCGACACCAGGGCACCTAGGTAAGCGATAGCACCCTCAGTTTACTGGGGTGGAGACTGGAGCTTGGAAAGGTGAAATAAATGTCAAGCCACGGGTAGATAAATCACACAGATGGCGTCTGAGCACACGTCCCTGTGGCTCTGTGTCGGGGTGTTTTAGCTTTAGAAACCTTTGGGGAACGAGTCTCCTGACTTTTTCTCCCAGGTGATTTTGCTGACATTCGCACTCTCCCAACTCCTGATACCTCCGGTTGCCTGCCCGCCTCTCCTGGGGCTGCGGGCTGAAGAGAGGGCCTTGCTGAGCAGCCGGAAACCCTGGCGGCGCCCTGGTTAAGAGCTGCGGCTGCTGACCCAAAGCCTGGCCGGCGGAGTCCACCGGCACTCCCTGGAAACCCAGCGGGGTGGCCCCCTCCTGTTCTGCTGGGCTGCTGTGAGCTGGAGTCAGCTGAGAGCTGGGGTCGGCTTGGTATTGAGCACCTACTACACTCTGGGCTCTGCTCAGGTGCTGACAACATAGTGGCAGCGATGAGAGACGAGATCTCTGCCCCAGTGGAGCTTACACCCTCGCGGGGAGGTGACGAACAAGGAAGCTGACCATTTTGGATGCTGTTAGGGGGATGGACTGTGATTGTCTGCTTACAGAGGATAATTCGATGAGTTGAGACTAGACTGTTGCAGAGAGAAGGAGGAGCAAGCAAAGGCCGAGAAGGGGAACCAAGCCAGGGGGTTGGGAAGTGGCAGGATGGCATCTCAGGGTGCAGACTGGTGAGCAAGTCCAGGGGTGGAGGAGGGGACGTGGAGGTAGATGGGGCCTGTAAGGCCGGGTGGTGAGACCTTTGTCTATCGGTGGGAATGGGACAGGAAGCCCCGGAAGGTTTCAGGCCCCAGAGTTACATGGCTTGATTTATGTTTCTAAACCGTTGGTTTGGTGGGTTATAGGAGCAGACTAAGGGGACGAGTGCCATAGCCCAGGTGGTCAGATCTGGCTGTGCTTCGGTGGCGGAGCAGAAAGGACGTGCTAACGACCGGAGCGAGCGTGTGGAGGCTGGGTGTGGGGGCTTGACGGTAGAGCCTGGGGACGAAGGCAAGCGCCAGCTGAGACAGACGGGGGGCACAGCAGCGTTCCTGTGGAAATCCAGGAGCTGTGTCTTGGACATGCTGGGTTTCAGGGAAGTACTAGGCACCCAGGTGGCGGGGTCAAGGAGGCAGCTGGATCACAGCCGACTATGGATGCTGCTGGAAGCCAGGGCCCTGGAAGAGATCATCTCGGAAGTGAGGGGAGCCAGAGAAGGAAGTCAAGAGGGCGAAGGACGTAGTCCCAGAGCACCTCAGTGCGCAGAGGTCAGACAGACAAGGAGCAGCCAGAAAGGAAAGCTGAGGCGTGGCAAGCCAGGTGGGAAGAGGACAGGAGAGCGTGTGTGTCCCTCGTGCTCACGGGTAGGAAACGCTCACGAGGGGTCAGCTGTGCCATAGTCTGCTAGAAGGTGGCAGAAGATGAGGACAGAAGACGGACAACTGCTTTTGGTGAAAACTGGGCTCACTGGTGACCTTGAGACAGCCCCTGGCACCCATGCTCCTGAGACGCCGGTGTTCATGCTTTGTTGTCCTTGCTGTGTTTTTTATAAATCAAGTTAGCTGTCTGAGCACCAAAACAAAGAAAAACCAAAAAACCCTCATCCTGGCATTGATTTTCGACTCATAATGTCTCCATAGGACAGAGGAGAACTGCCTCATAGGGCTTCCAAAGAGCACCTGCTGGGTCCAAACTGTTGATCTTGGGGTTCACAGCCCAGCACCTATCTACTGTGGCTCCAGGGTTTCCCTAGGAGTGCCGGAGAAGCCCATTGCTTAAAGTGACTTTGCAGGAGGGAATCCTTTGTGAACTTGAAGATTCTTTGGGTCCTGTGAAATACCACCACTCTGTATTTTTCTGTATTCTGATTTACATATCAGCTGTTCTTTCTTACAGTTATTTTCTTGAGAAAAACTCTCATTCCCTTACCAGTCTGCCTACCTGTTTGATGTGTTTAAAGTCTTTAAATTCGTTCTCTCCAAAGCGACCATCTACCACGTAATGATGCTGCTATTTAGTTTAAGGACAGTGTAGCAGAGTCTGCTAGTAACGTTAACAGTGGACATTTATTAAGCATTTATAGTGTGCCAGGCGTTCTCAGAGCTCATACATTTACAAATTCATTTGATCGTCTCAACAGCTTATGAGTTACATACTGTTATTACCCCACTTAATGCATGAGGAAATTGAGGCAAAGAGAGGATCAGCAAATTGCCCAAGATTAGCATCTGATAAGTGGTTTTGGATACCCCAAAACTTGAACTTTCTGACCATTAAGCTAGATTGTCTTTGTTTATTCACTCTGTGAATATGCGTGGTGTTTTTGGCTCTGGTGAAGACAGGCTCCTAGGCAGCTACTGCTCGCCAGGGACTCACCGTTCTCCCCAACTCTGGTGTAACAGGGCTTCCCCAGCATCACTGTGCCAACCAGAGGGTGCAGTTAATGTCTCTGGTTTTCTAAAAATATTTGTCTAGAAAATAACTGATGGGCATGAGGTTAGCTCTGGTGTTGGGCCCGCAGTGTGGAGGAACGTTCCTATCTAGCCTGAGTTGGTGAGATGGGACCCTCCTGCTGTAAGTAGCCTGCCGGGAGGGCTGAGAAGCTGCCATCAGGACTGCTGCTTTATTTAGAGATTGTAAATATTGACAGTTGAGATTAAACTTCCCAGCTCCCCTTTTCTGTCAGCAAGAAAGATGCTGAAGAGCTGATTAAAATTAATCACTTCATTTGCATGCATATTGTTCATCACACAGTCCTTGTAAACCTGAACATTTTCTCACAGAATGAAAAAAAAATTAGAGATGGCAACAAGGTTAGAAAACGTGACGACCTGAATTCTTAAGATTTCGCCTACTCAAAAGTAAAGGCAGCACCATGGTCTTTTAACCTTCTGCCGTTGAGTCAATTCTGACTCATAGGGACCCTGGGGGACAGGATAGAACTTCCCCTTATAGTTTCCAAGGAGCGCCTGGTGGATTTGAACTGTTGAGCTCTTAGTTAGCAGACGTAGCCCTCAACCATGCATTGTAAGAGTTTCCTGTGGTCTTGTAGGTATTCGAATTTCTAAAATGGAATTGGAGTCCTTCTCTACCTAGAATATGTGATAGGAAAACACCTTATTTATTTGAGTATTTCTTAAAAAAAAAAAAAAAACTGTCAGTGATTTACATAGTTGTATTGGTTGTGAAACTGATGTAGGAATTGATTGGTGCACCCATCTTTACCGACCTGATACTTTTCACACACCTACCGTTTGGTCACAGAACCAACTGTTTGAAATCACCAAACAGCCAATGATCATGCCATAAACTCCTTGAGTTTTATGGTTTTTTTTGTCTTCAGCTTTCTTAGACAGCACTGTAATGAAGAATGCAGGTGTTACTTGGCTCCTTATGGCAGACCGTGGAGGAAGCACAGTGTCTAATCCTCCCCAGAGCCCTGAAGTAGGGTGGATACATCAACACCAAAAAACCAAACGCATTGCTATCAAGTTGTTTCCAACTTATAGCAACCCTATAGGACAAAGGTAGAACTGCCTCAAAGAGTTTCCAAAAAACTGCCAGTGGAGTTGAACTGCTGGCATTCTTGGTGAGCAGTCATAGCTCTGAACCACGTGTTCTTAGTTAATTAATGGTAAGCACTGAGTGCAGAAGAGTGTAGCAGTCTCAGGTAGACACCGTGGACGTGGGCATCTCTCCTGGTCCTCTGGGTTGTGGGACCTGCAGGTGAATGGAACCAGGACAGAAGGACAGAGGGACTCTTCCACCCAGCACTTTCTGAGTAGGTCAATGAAAAGTTGTTTCTAGGCCTACTGCTTTTGTTACGACTTTTCTGTTTTGTAGGGTGGAAGGGATTAGCATCCCTGCAAGGCCTTCTTCCTGCTGTGGTAACTTAAATACATAAATCCACTCTTTCTGTCCTGCTTACTTGAGGAGGCCTGCTTTCCTAAGACAATACAAGTGCAGAAAAGTTCACTCTTGGCTCTCTGGAAGCCTTCTGTGGATGTCCCTCCCATTTCCCAACTCCAAAGACCATTACACTTTAACCCTCAATTAGTCAGATTAAAAAAAAAAAAAGGTAACGTTTCCCCCAAGCCTGTGAAGTGAAAAACATTCCAGTTATCAATATTTTCATTTTGTTCTGTTGAGCCAGCGGAATGCTGCCCTTTTCCAGTGAGAAATCATCATGCTCCCTGAGTTGTTTTGCTGGTTTCCAGAGACAGTCTTGTGATTCTGTGTTTGGTGTGGGATGGGGGAGGTGGGAAGGTCATGATTTCTGAACTTGGAATAGGGATTTGTGATCTGATAAAGGATTTAGTCTAATCTGTGTATTTATTTGCATATGGACATCTTACAAAGATTTTCTTCATTCCACCCTCAGTATTTAAACCAAGTAGGTGAACAAACAAAACATCAACCTTTCTTGAGAAGAAGGAAGGCAGGAGTGACAGAACCAAGATCTCTAAGGCATAGTAACCCAGGAATCCCACCTTGTTTATGAAGCATCCCTTCCATCCTCTGCAGCAGCTTGGGAGAGGCTTACACTAAATTAGATGGGTGTTTTCCTCTGCTTCTTTCTTCAGACTTTATCAGTACCAAGCAGTTTGTTTATAGCTTCCTGAAGAGTAGAGCAGAGTAGAAGATACAGGCTCTTCTTGGTTTGACCTGAACTCTGCCACTTAATCTTGGGAAGATTAAGTTCTTCCAGGCTCAATTTTTTCATCAGTAAAATGGGAGTAAAATAAAGTTCTTAAGAAAAGTAAGTTAAAGAATGCACCTGAAGCAGTCAGTACGGTGCCTGGCACAGAGGGCACTGCAGTGCAGATAGAACCAGCTGCCATCATGTGAACTCCACCTCCTGGCCACCCACATGTGTCAGAGAAGAACTGTGTGCCGCAGGGCCCTCAGAGACTGACTTTTTGGAAGTAGATCCCCAGGCCTTTCTTCTAGGGTACCACTGGGTGGTCTCAAGCCTCCAGCCGTTTGGGTAACAGCCGAGTTCCTTGAACTGTTTGCAGCACTGTGGACTCTCAGTGCAGGCTGGCCGTCATCGTCATTGTCATCACTGCGTTATGCTACTTTATCTACATTTACGCGCTTTCCCACCTGAGTTTCTTCTGCATCTTCCACTTTGTCCTCTTTCTAGTGAACTCTTTTGTGTATAGTGTTGATCTAAAGCCTGGCTAGAATGTCACTTCCGCCAAGAAACCGTTCCTCACCTTATTGCTGCTTTTGCATCACATGCCCAGTCTTGATGGTGGTTTGCTGGTTGGTCTGCTCCCAGAGATACGACCATGTGAGGAGCTGCTCTTTCTTATTCACTGTGTATGGCAGATAGTGTATGCTCTGTGAATGAGCACTCAGGTGAATTTTTAATAGACACAGGCTGTACTGTATCTGCTGTAAAGTTCCAGGGACTGTAATCTGAGAATTGAGAACCTTTAACATAAACAGCTTGTATGCCCCCCAAATCCAATCAGAAGTTGTAATTAAAGCATTGTAGTACAATATTGTATACCATAAGCTTAAATGAAAATGACCTGCATAAGAAAATGACTAGGTCTTTTCCGATAACAGATGAGGCTTATAGAAAATTTTGTTGATGTGGTTTCTCAAGTCACTGCTTCCAGGGTTTGCCCTGAGCCTTGGGGCTCTTGCTGCAGCCCCTTGGTGCCTGAATTCCCTCCTTGCAGTGTAGAACCTCACTGGGAATTTTTATGTAACTGCCATATAATTTTCATTAACATTTATGACTTTTATATTCTGAGAAAGCTCTAGAACAAAGCCTGTAAAAATTAATAGAGTGTCTCCTAATCTCTTACCAACAAATGTATGTTTGTGGTAAGGATGAAACCCAACCATTAAACTGATACTCTTATTTGAAATGATGTAATACTATCCAGTAAAACTCATCTTAATCATGACTTTGAACCTGTTTGTGTTTCAGGTGTCTTTTTATTCTTCAATAAGATTATTTTAAATGGAAAACAATGAAAAAATAACTTTACTCAGTTGAGCAGTACTCAAACTGCTCTGGAGCTATATTCTTGGGGATACAAGAATGTTCTCTGAGGATCTTTACAGTGAGGACCTTTGTTTAGATAAGAGTCTGAAAATTTAATCTAAGCCTCTCTTGGACTATCCTGTAACGAGATGCTGGATTTTCTAGATGTGATCACATAGGCACCAAGTGATCCTGACTTCTGAAGTCTTAGCTCGAAGAAGAAGAGGCTGGCCAGTGATGCCACTGCACGGGGCCTAAGGGGCTGTAGTCAGCTGCGTTCGAGTGTGCCGAGTTGAACTAATCCATAGGATTTTCAAGACTGTGATCATTTGGAAGCAGATGGCCAGGCCTGTCTTCCCAGGCATCTCTGGGTGGGCTTGAACTGCCAGCCTTTTGGCTAGTAGTTCAGTGCTAAGCCCCGTGTGCTTCCTAGGGACTCCTCAACCCCGAGGAACCACACATTAGTACTCACCTCACACTCACATCCCCAGAGGCGATACGGGTTCAGCCAAAGCACATAAATTTGTCATGTTAAGGTAATGCTATTAATGGGATTTTACTGGTTTTTGCAGTTTTATTTGTATTTAATTTGAAAATTTGTTCTGGTTTGATGGTTGCTTAGAAGAACAGTGAGCAATAAGGGCAGCTTCGTTTTACATTTATACATATTTAATTAACACAGCGATTTTCCAGTGTGATGCAGCGTTGTGTCTTGGGTGCTTATTTTTTCCTTCAGTTCTGTGAAAGGAAATCATACAAGGATTTCATTTTGAGATACATTGTAATGGACCCCAGTGATTTTTCTTGAAGGCTGGGTCCTCGTCCTAAGAGCCACTTGTGTGGCCAGAGGCATGCAGTGAGCACGGGACAAACGGTCAGTAGTCTGAGGAGAGCCCCAGGTTCCTACCCTCATCCTGGAGAGTTCCTCATCACAGAGCAGCAAACAAGTAGCTGCCTCAGTTTCCCTCTCTGACCAAGCTGATGCTGGCTCGAAGGATCTCCTCAGTAACTCCCATCTCTAAAATGTGAGTCTGCAAATCTGCAGAGTTCTCCATTTGTTTGCTTGCCCGTCTCGTTGCCTCACCTAGTCTGACCCATGAAATTGAATTTTTCTTCCAACCTCTCAGACATCACTGACAGCATCACTGTGTTTGAGACATTCAATCAGTCTCCTTGAGACATGAACTCACCTTTCTGATTGGAAATTGTGTAACGTCCTTTTTTTTTCCTTGTAAGAAAAGAAATATGAAAGGAAATCAGTTAACCTCACCCTGCGGGCAGGCAGGGATCATGTAGCTAGCCTTCTGAGGGAGAGACTTCAGTGTCCCTGACAGAGGCTGCTGGCCCGAGGGCTGGGTAGCGCCAGCTGTGTCCTCCTCGTCCCTGATCCCTGGGACACCAGTTCTTGGACTCAGTGTGCAGTCTCTCAGTGCTGCGGCCGTCCTGCGGATGGGGCTCTGGGGCAGCTGCAACAACTCAGCAGTGAGCACAGAGCTGGGCTGCCCGGAGGCAGAGCTGTGCTCGACAACCTGGTGTGTGTGGTGGAGGAGCGCTATTGCAGCCTCAGACTGTCAGCTTCCTGGGTCTCTCTAGGGTCTCTCTGGGGTCAGGCCTGCAGCTAGAGGGAAAATAAGAAAGAGAAAGAGATAAGGGAGAGCTTTCCAGTGGGGTGGAGTCTGTCCACCTCTTGGTTGGTCAACCAGCCCAAGCGATGGCCTTGAATCAACCACCACAAGTTTCTGAAGATATGAGACATTTAAGAAAACTCCTCTTGAACGTGTGATTAGTTCAGGCTACACATGCTAGTGGTGGATTGGAAAGGGGGGTGCAATCTTATAACTTTTTGGTTGATGGGCTGGAAGTGAATGCAGGTACTATTTGAAGCAAGAAAAAAAAGCTCCAGGAAGAAAGATGTTTATGGCTGCTGTTTGGTTTAAAGAGGCCTGGGGCTCCCCTCATTACCATGAAATAGAGTCTTAAAATAAAAATATTTAGCTGCATTTCTGTAAATTAAAATCTAGTTTCTCCTTAGGCTTTTGATTTGGAGTCAAGTTTCGGAGTGAAGTGAGATCGTTAAAAGGGAAACAGAAGCCAGAGGACGGCAGGTGGGAGTGTGGCCTCCGCAGGTGGAGAAGCCCTGACGTATGTCTCCTGCCCAGTGCAGACTGGATTCGTCACCAGGACGGCACTTGTAGTCAAGGGGACAGGGCAGCAAAGCAGTCACACGTCAGCCTCCGTGCGGCATCTGCCGTGGGGAAGCAAATGAGTGTTCTTGGAGGGATAGTTCATCTAAAAAATTGCTTTTTATTGTCCTTTGAGCCGCTTTTATGTTCCTTTAATTGGCAGCACTGAGTTCACAGGTAGCTGTGCCCTGGGGAGCAGTCACAGGCGGAGGTGATAGTCTTGGCACTTCGGTCCAGTGGGGTGGGACGGTTATTACATCATAGGCACCTGTCGGACACTGGGGTGGGCTGAGCCCAGGGCTGGGGTGCAGGAAGCTGCCCATGGTGGGAGCCTCTCAAGCCACTAACACCTGCTACCTTAGTGGTCTCTGGGGACATAAACCGTACTGGATCTGTGATGCCTCAGCCACCGACTAAGATTAGGGGTGCTGTAGTCGGTGGAAAATCCCCCCAAATACTTCTTTTGGTACATTGAAAAATTAAGAGACAACATTTTAGGAACAGATGTGAACGTTTGGCAGTGTAAGCTTGCTAGAGACAACAGAAAAGCAAGTAACTGTTCAAGTTGATTAGTTCTGTGCTTCGTCACCAAGGGTGGTTTTCGTCTCCTTGTTTCCTCTCCCTTCTCTCCACCTGACGGAAGTGGTGGAGGAAACCTGCCAGAGGCCTGTGTGTTGGAAACCAGGCTGTGTGTTGGAAACCAGTTCGTTTGCAGGCCTCATTTGGTGAGAAGAGAGGAGTGGTTTGGCAGTCTCCTCCCTCCCTGAATTTGCTGGCTGCTGGGTGGAGTTTCCGCAGAGCCAGTGCCCCCTGTTTTCTAGGGCTCTGTGGCGTGGGAATCATCCTTCTGTATTTCAGACTTATCAGTGACGTAGCCTTTGCTTCACACAAGACTTCTTTTTCTGACTGGATTTCAGTAGGTTCTTGGGCTACCTTCTGAGCCACTTTGCACTCTCAGCCTGAATTATAAGGCGTCTGGGAGCCAACGGGAGGGCCCGTGCCCCCGCTCTAGCCTCTGTACATCCAGAGAAGTTTGAGACTGCCCAAGAACCAGTGTCCCTTTCTCTTAATTTTGCCATTCCTCTTTTCTTTCCCCGGCTGCCTGCTCTGGCCCCGATGCTGAACAGAAGATGAAGAGATTTGGTGGTAAAATCAAGGACGCCAAGTGGTCAGGTCCGCAGGCCCTCTGCCCTGGATCAAGGGCCAGGGTGTCAGTTACCAAAGCAAACTTCAAAGGTCCGACCGGGAGTAGCCTGTTCAACACAAAAATGCCGTCAAGCCTTACCTTCCATCACTGGTTTGGAACAGACTTCCCAGCCCTTCGTGGGATAGTTCATTAGTCAGAGCAGGAAAATTGCTTGTTGATAAAACAGCTGTTGTCACGTCGACTCCAACATGTGACGGCCTCCTGTGCGTCGGCGCTGCTCCCGGGGGCCCTCGCTGTGTGTCGGCGCTGCTCCTGGGGGGGCCCTCACTGACTGGTTTTTGGCCATGGATTGCCAGGCCTTTTTTATGAAGTCCCTGTGGGGGGACTTGAACCTCCAATCTTTGGGTTCGTGGTTGAGCTCATTAACCGTTTGCACCACCCAGCGACTCTGCTTGTTGGAAGGCCACCCTCTAGCGGTGCAGCTGACCCTCAACTTGGGACGACGTCAGGGCTCACAGGCTGGAACTGCTCCTTGGAGCCTTCTTGGCTGGAATCGTCACGAGGCCCTCCACAGAGCTGCTCAACGGCCTCGGGACAGCAGTCCTTGGGTGCGAGCTGTTGCCGTCGCCAGGGCCCTGCCTCCTGTCTGTGGGCTGCGATAGAATGAAGGTAGTTCCTGGCTCCTGCTCTGTTCTGAGTTTGCGGATGGGCAGGGCAGCTTCCGGGTTTTCTTCCTCTCATGTGGCTCTCTTGTCTTCTGGGATCTCATCTGCCTGAAGGGGCATGCACATGGTGACCCGAGGTGACAGCATGGAAGACGGCATGGGGTCGGGGACCTCGAGTCCAGTCCAGCAAGTGGTCTACATAATTTCTGCCCAGATTCCATTGGCTAGAACTTGCTTTCAGGGCCTCAGCTGACTTGAGGGAGGCTGGAAGTCTAGCTGTGTGCCCAGGAAGGGCACGGGGTATGTGCACACATGGCATTTTCTCTACTGTGACCGTCAGATTGGGCTTCCATCTTCCTTATCCCAACGAGGAAGATTGGGGTCTTGAGACCTTTATCTGGGCAAAGCATGTCCTGGGGGCTGTGAAGCATGCATAGTGATTGGGGACTTTATAAAAACTGAATTAGTGAAGTCTCATCGTGCATAGGGAAACCCTGGCAGCTCAGTGGTTAAGCGTGAGGGCTGGCAACCAGCGGTCAGCAGCTGGAGTCCACCAGCTGCTCCTTGGGAGCCCATGGGTCAGTTCTCCTGTGTTTCATAGGGTCACTGTGCGTTGAAATAGACTTGATGGCAACAGGTTTGGGTTTGGGTTTTTACCGTACCTAATGGAAAGGGCCCTGGAAGCCTGTGTCTGTCCCACCAGGGGAGAATAGCAGCAGTCGGGGGCCACTGCTGCCCCTCCTTTGAGCAACATAGCAATTTCTCTGTCTGTTTGTTTCATCTTTCCAGAGCCAAGTTTTCTGCAATCCGTATCAGTCCCATGCGCTGACTTCGCATTTAGGGATGCTAGAAGAAGGACCTTTCAAACCTTGCTCTGCTGTCTGTACTAGAGAAGTGGAAAGCCTTTGTCTGCTCATCCACCGCGGTGTCTTTTCTGAAGGTCTCCCAGGAAGCCCAGGGTGTCTAGCTCCTGCCAAGTTGAGGCCGTGTCCTCAGCTCGTGTCCTCAGCTCGTGAGGACCATGACCCCGTAAGTCAGGTCCTCGTGGTGCTGTCGCGTTCTGAAGCTCCAGGTCAGCATCCCGACGCCTGGGCCGGAGGAGCCCCGATGGCGCGCGTCGCCATGACAGCGCTTCGCTCCGCCTCTCGTCTGGCGGTCCCTCGTGTGTACTCTTCAACCGCGTCTCCCCTGCTTTCGTTTTCATTTCATCCTGAACATCTTGAGCGTTTTGAATATGTAATACATTTCTGGAAACCCTCACAGATGCTTCTGTGGAGTTGGAAAAGGATAAAAATACATAAAACCAAGCCACACCAACACACCACGTGCCAGTAATTTGCATCTTGAAAGTCTCTTCTTGAGCTCTCTGTTTAAGTCAAGACATCCCTGGGAGGGAGCACAGATTGTGACCACCCCCTGAGGGAAATGAGCAGGTGACCAGGGTGATCAGGGTAGGGTGGGGAGAGAGCAGGAGCTTTGGGATCCCTGAAATACTGCAGGGTGGCTGTGAGTCGGCATCAGGGCAGTGGCTTTGATTTAAAATCTGGGTATCCACGGGTTGGGACCATGTGTTTCCTGAACCAGGGCAACCTGGTCCCTCCCAGTTCTAGATCCTGAAATCTGATCTTCTGCCTAATCCTTTCTGGCCTTCCTGTCTCCGTTGTCCTTTTCCTTGTTTGTTTATTTATTCAGTAAACAAAATGTTGAATTCTTTATCTGGGCAAAGCATGAGTTAGGGACTCTGAGGGTTACACAGTGATTACTGTTTTCTGAAAACTGACTCAGCAAAGTGTCATGGTGCACAGTGGAAGGAACTTGAGACCTGAGTTCTAGTCCCGGATCTCGCAATGATGAATTGCATGACAGTGAGAAGCCACCTAATGATTTATGCACCCAGCAAGTAGTTACCAAGGGCCCACTATGTGCCAGGTGCTAAATCAGGCCCAGAGACTCAGCACTGGACGAAAGAGACTTATTTCTGCCTTTGGTGAGCTTTCAGTTGATCAAAGAACACAGCATTATGTCCAGGCCTTCTTTAGAATAACTACAAGAGCATATTAACTATTGTCTTTTCCATACCTGATTTAAAGAAGCTTACCACAGAAGACGTGTCCCATAAAGAAGTAAAACTCTAGAGAGAGAGAGAGATTTGAAGAATTAAAACTAAGGGAAAGGAGACACGAGATGTGTCAGCCACAGTGATCTTGACTGTGCTGTGGATGCTGATGGCTGCATTCTAAAAAGCATGGCTTTGAGCAGGTCTGCGCCCTCCGATGTGTGAGAAGTGGGGGGCAGACAGGCCAGCGCTGGCAAGGCTGCCTCAGGGGGTCCTCAGTCCCCCAGGCTCCTCTCAGGCCTTTGCAGTAGCCTAACCTGTGGATTTTATCCTCTTCGTCCCCAGGTGTCTCCTTTTTCTGCACATTGTCTTGCCTGCTTCCAAGTAGGATTAAGGGTGGAAGGCAAAAAAAAAAAAAAAGGGGGGGGGAGGGGAGGACAAATTCTCTTTGACTGTGTTCCATTTAACAACTACACCAGACACCCTTTCATATCTCGTTGGCCATAACTGTGTCCCCAAACCAGCTTACTCAGTCGCTGCTGCAAGAGAGCCTGGGAAATCAGTTATTCTAAGCTAGACATACTGCCACCGTGAACAAATCAGAGGTTCTGTTACTTAAAAGGGAGCCTCTGTGGCACAGAGGTGAGGTATCTGTCTGTTCACCGAGAGGTCAGCAGTTTGAGTCTACAGCTGCTCCTTGAAAACCCCATGGGGCAGTTCTATTCTGTCCTCCGCAGATGCTGTGAGTCAAATCGACTCTACAGCAGTGGGTTTGGTTTGGGTTTATTATTTAGAAAGAAGGGGAAAATTACTATCTGTGACCACTTGATAATTCAGAACTCTCAGCCCCTGCACCAGCCCAGCCTGACGAAAGGAGTCTGGGGTACTGCTGAGCTGACGAGGTGCCTGCCACCACCAGCAGCTGACGGGCTGACTGATCACAGTGACCCCAGGGGCGCCACAGAACTTGGCTCTGGAGGGTTCTCAATGGCTGAGTTTTTGAAAGCTGATCACCAAGTCTTTCTTCAGAGGCACACCTCTGGGTAGACTCGAATTTTCAGCTTCTCGGTTAGTAGCTGAGCCCAGGGACTCCTGAGGAGGTATAAATTGTGCTTTTCCAGTATTTTTTTTTTCCATCTAAGCTCTAATTGGCTGCTGTGATCTCTGGCATTGTAAATTGTGCTGCATTTTATTGGTAGCACTTTATGGTTCTATACATCTATAGGATATCATCCTGCTGACCTCTGGCTGGAGGAAGGAGAGTGGGTGGAGAGGAGGGAAAGGAGACTGTTGGGAGGATGAGACATGTATGGAGCAGAGAGGAATAGTGTGCTGTCACCGGACAGGGAGAGCAGTGGAAGCTGCATATAGGCGGGCATGTAAATTTATACGGGAATGTACATTTTCACTCAGTCATGTTAAATAAAAAAAAAAAAAAATTATGCTGCATTTTCTTTGAGCACGTGAAGTTCTCCACGTGTGTACTTCCTCTCAGTCAGGGGCGACAGAAGCCCTTTAAATACATTTTCTAAGTAAGCATGAATGTGTAAACATTTAAATCTCAGTCCTGGGCTGGTCGCCATACGCTCCTGGGACAGCTGACATTTGTCGGGTGTGTCTTTGTACTCTGGGTTCCCTAAGTGCAGTCCCTCCACAGCTCAGTTCATCCGGGACCTGGGTGCAATGCTATTACTAGTCCGCAGGCGGTGTTTCATGTGACATGCCTAGATTACACGGAGGAGGAATAGCCAAATGAAGACATCTTTTTGCAGCACTTAACATTGCTGCTTGGGGACAGTGCCTGACATGTTATGAGACTTCAGTGGAGGGGAAGGCGTGTCTGGCGTGGTGAACCCAGGAGGCACTCTGCAGCAGTCTCGGAGGAATGTATGCGGCGCCGCCTTCCCCGTCCTCTCCTTTTTTCTTTGCTTGGAAACCCAGAGCCGATTTAGTGCTCTCGTGAATAATGTCTTATTTCAGGTTCCTGATAGAATTATTTTCTATTTTCTTTAAACAGCTATTTGTATCTTTTTCTTAACTTCACTTTTAACTATCTTCTCTCATATATGAATTTTTATCATAAGCTGCCTTTGGAAATATAGGTGGAGTAAAGATAATAAATCAATCCAGTTTATTTTTTATTAATGTCTCGTTCTGCCAGAGCTGTTTCCTTCTGCAGGAAGTAATTTAGGCTGTCACATTTCTCCTCAACGTGGTTGGGTGGCAGAATGGCACTTTCACACAGGAGGTAAATAAATAGGCTGCATTCCTCAATCTGTTCGTCTTTCTGCTTCCTAACTAGAGTTCAGATCTTGAGGGGCTTGGCAAGAATGGGTAATTACTACGAAAATGAATGGTGATGATGTTTGTTATGATGACGGCTTTTCTTTTCTTTGAACCTTCTGAAGGAAGCGGTGTTTATCTCAGTCAGTCACTGAATCTGGAAAGGTAGAGGCAGTAGATTTTCTTCTTCTTTCAAAACAGTAAATTCTAAGTGTGACAGGCAGTGAGTCAGTTGTGCACAAGGTAATGCAACAGGAACATTAGTGAGAGATGTAGCTGGAATAAAGTAAGCGCCAGGCGGGCTCCTTGGTGTTTCGGTAGTTCTGTGTTTCTTCAGCTCAGCGGCTGCGTGCTTGCTCTGATATCCAAAACTGTTGTTGTCGTTAGGTGCCGTTGTGTTGTTTTGGCTCCTAATTATTCTGTGTACAACAGAAAGAGACGGGGCCCAGAGTCACACCATCCGCACAACTGTTGTGATGTTGGTGCACATTGTAACAGGGACTTTGCCGATCCATCTTGTTGAGGGTCTCTTTCACTGATCCTCTGCTTACCAAGCATGATGTGCTTCTTCTGGGGCTGGTTCCTCTTGGTGACATGGTCACGCTATGTGAGACAGAGTCTGGCCATCCTCGCTTCTGAGGAGCACCCTGGTTGTACTTCTTTTAAGGCACGTTTGTCTGTTCTTTGGCCGTCCATGGCATGTTCAGTATTCTTGGCGACATCACACTTCCGAGGTGTCTGTTTTTTTCTGTCTTCCTCAGACGTCGTCTAGCTTTCACGCGTGTGTGATGCTACTGAGAATACTGCGGCTCGGGTCAGGCACACCTGAGTCCTCAAACTGGCATTTTTGCTTTTTAATACTTTAAAAAACTTTTTTTTTTAATACTATAGAGAGGTCTCTTGCAGTGATTTGCCCAGTGCAGTCTGTCAGTTGATTTCTTGATGGCTGCTTCCATGGGTGTTGATTGTGGATACAAATAAAACGAAATTCATGACAACATCAATCTTTTCTCCACTTGTTTATTTTTTTATTGACCCAGTTGTCAGGATTTTTGTTTTCTTTATATTGAGGTGTAATACATACTGAAGGCTGTAGTTTTTGATCTTCATCAGAAAGTGCTTCACTAGCAAGCTGCCATCTGAGGTAGACCAGATGGTCCCAACTCATCCAGAACAGATGATCACCTGAAACAACAAGGACACGAGGCAGAAAGAGCCCAGGAGTCAGCAGGAGCTGTGTGAACGGGTGACTGCGTCAGCGTGTGACCAGAAGAACCAGGTGCTGCCTGGCCACCACCAAATGCAGCCACGGTGGGATACACGATGTTGAGTCCCATGGTAACACAGGAAAAAGAGGGGTGCAGCTCAAGAACTCTACTAAAAGACCACAATTGATGGGCCAATGGCCTTGGCTGCTGAGGTCAACTTTTCAAGCAAAAATGGACTGGACTTGGGGATGCAATGTGACCATACAGTGTGTGTGCTTTATGGTTCTGGGCCTTTAGAGGATGCTGCCCTACTGTTCTCTTTCTATATGGGAGACCAGAGGGTAGAGAGGAGAGAACAGGAGATTAAGAGGATATGACAAATGTAGAATGGTAAGCAGGAGTTTGCTGTCACTGTGCTAGGAGGGCAGAAAAAGCTGAAGATAGGCAAGCATGCATATTTAATTTGGATTGGATACTTTCACTTAACCACAATAAAATAACAGTGAGATGACACTAATGTAGTGTTCAAGTCCTCTTCATTGTCGGCAAGTAAAATTATGTCATCTGCACATAACATGTTATTAAAGAGTCATCTTTCAATCCTGGTGTTGGGTTCTTCTTCATGTGGTCTAGCTTCTTGGATTATTTGCTAAACACATACTGAATAATACGGATACAACCCTCACACACACCTTTCTTTATTTTAAACCACACGGTATCCCTTTGTTTTGTTCATATGAGTGCCTCTTGGTTTATGTACAGGTTCAGCATGAACACAATTAAGTGTTCTGGAATTTTCAGTTCTCACAGTATTATCCGTAATTTGTTATCATCCACACAGTTGAATATCAAAAAATACTAAGACCTGTATCTCTAGTCAAAAAAGCTACGTAAAGTCAGTTCTACCCTTCGACCTAGGAAATTAACATTGCTGTCTAGGTCTCTTGTTTTAGAGGGCCCTGTTCTGACCAGCCCTGGTCATACTCCTCACCCTGAGGCAAGAGTTGGCACTGCCCGCCTGGAACACATGTCCCTTCTTGGTGACCTCACTACTGATACTGAGGACCCCTGGCATTTCTGCTCAGCCAGTGTCTAGGATCCATGTGGGGTGACCAAGGTGTTCTTCAAGGCCCTTCACCACCTGCTCCCAACCTCTTTTCTAGTCCTCTCTTTGGTCAACCTCCCATACATACCTGTACTTCATACCCGTCTCATTTCAGTGTCCTGCTTTTCCTGTGTGTCACTGCGTGCCGTCTAATCCTTCACGACAGAGATCTGAGTCGTCCTGGAGCCCTGCCTCCATTTCCAGTCATCCACTGAACACCCTGGGTCCTTCATTCCTCGTCTTCAGGGCCATCTCTGTGCTGCAGGTGGCCATAGTGTTTCCCCTGCGTTCCTCGGTGGCTGGGCCTCTTTAGATCTGTTCTGGCCTCATCCAGTACTGACTTTGTCTTGCAGCCACGGTGGGCTACTTGAAATCCAGTTAAAGC
Source organism: Heterohyrax brucei (assembly GCA_028571685.1). Taxonomy (NCBI): domain Eukaryota; kingdom Metazoa; phylum Chordata; class Mammalia; order Hyracoidea; family Procaviidae; genus Heterohyrax; species Heterohyrax brucei. Next base: position 72,764,590 of record CM053163.1, read on the forward strand.
TGGTCACTCCTTGCTTAAAACTCTGCAATGGCTACTGTGGATCAGCACCCAAAGTATGGCTCAGGGATCTCCGTGGAGTGGCCCCTGCCTGTCTCTGCAGCCTCCTGTCCTACAATACCCTGACGCTCCACCAGCCATGTGTCCTTTCCACTGTTGCGTCTTCAGTCGCATCCCTCCCTTGTTGCCCTGTCCTTCAGATGTCATCCAGCTGTCACTTCTTTAAAGAAGAGTCAAGCTCGTCCTCCTGGAACGCCCTCACAGCAACCTGTGGCTTTTTGTCACTGCACTGCTCACCCCTTGAAAGCGTGTATTTATTTGGTGACTACTTCATGGACATGTCTTCCTACTGCTTGGCTGTGTGTCCTGTCAGAACAGGAGCTGTGTCTGTATTTGCTCACAGTTGTGACCCCAGGGCATAACACAGTGCTTGGCGCTCAGTGGTCACTCATACGTGCTTGATGGAAGAATGAATGAGTACAGATATCAATACTAGCTTCAGCATTCTTTTACACAAGGAAGCTGGTTCAAAAGGGTGGTAGCGATGAGAGCTGTCCATACTTTGTGAGTGTTTATTCTGCCTCAGGTGCTGTTTTCAGTGCTTTACATTTGTTAAGTCAGTTACTGTGCACAGCATACCCGTGAGGCAGGTTCTCTCATTATCCCCTGTTTTATAGATGGAAAACTCAGGTGTAGAAAGACGAGGGACCCACTTCTTAAGTATGGGCCATGCATTGTGACTTCCTTCCCAAAAGTATGGTACAGAAAGGGGAGAATGAGTGACTTCACAGTGGAGAAGCCTGACAAACACTGTCCCAGATAGAGATGACCAAGTCAGCGTCGAAGTGGTAGGTCATATGGACAGTCTAGAACCCTTGATAGCGAGGGGACGAAAATGGTGCTCTCCCAGTGTGGTCTTTATTTCCCAAATCTGTAAGCCCAGACTAATCATGAGAAGAGTACCAGAAAAAGTCCAACTGAGAAACATTCTACAAAATACATGACCAACAGTCCTCAAAATTGCCAAGGTCATGAAAGACAAGAAATATTTAAGAAACGGTTACAGCCAAGAGTAGCCTATACCTAAATGCTGTGTGGTATCCTGGGTGGGGTCTTGGACCAGAAAAAGGTCATTAGGTAAAAAACTAAGGAATCAGAATAAAGTTACTAATAGTGTGTCACTACTAGCCCATTAATTGTGACAAATGTAGTGTATGAAGGTAGCCAAGCCAAGTACCGTCGAGTCAGAAAAGACGTTAATAATAAGGCAAACTGGATGTAGGATTTGGGGAGACTCCGCACCACTGTCTCTGTGCCATCATCAGATGTTTTTTCTTTTTCTAAATGTGTTCGAAAAATTGTTTGTTATTACTGCTAGGCATCATTGAGTCAGCTGTGACTCACAGCAACTCTGTGTGCAACAGAAGGAAGCAGTGCGCCATCCTGTGCCATCCCCGTGGTCACCGCTGTGTCTGAGCTGATCACTGTGGCCACGGGGGGAGTACATCTCAGTGAGGGTCTCTGTTGACTGGCCTCCTGCTTTACCAAGCATGATGTCCTTCTCTAGGGACTGATCTATCTTGAAAACATGTCCAAAGTACATGAGATGCAGTCTTGATGTCCTCAGTTCTAAGTAGCAGTCTGGCTGTACTTCCTCTGATTGATTTGTTGGTCCTTCTGGCAGTCCGTGGTGTAGCTGCTCTTCTTTTCTGGCATCACAGTTCAAATATGTCAAGTCTTTGCTCTTTCTTTCTCTGCTGTCCGGTTTTTGCATGCGTATGAGGCAATTCAAAATACAGTGGCATGGATCAGGGAGACGTTAATTATCCAAGTGACGTCTTTGCTTGTGGACACTTTAAAGAGGTCTTTTGAAGCAGATTTTGCCAAAGCACTATGTTGTTTGATTTCTTGACTGCTGCTTCTAGGACCGTTGATTGTTGACCCAAGTAGAATGTAATCCTTAACAGCTTCAGTTTCTTCATTTATCACAATGTTTTTATGGGCCCATTTGTAAGGATTTTCGTTGTCTTCACCCCCAGGTATAATCCTGCTGAAGGCTGTAGTCTTTTATTTTCTTCAGTGGACACTTCAGGTCATCTTCATTTTCAGTAAGCAGGGTTGTGTCATTGGCATATTGTAGGTTGTTAATGAATCTTCCTCCAATTTTGATGCCCTGTTCTTCCTCACATAGTCTAGCTTCTTGGATAGATAGAATAAATAGGTGAAAGAATAAAATTTGGGCACACACTTTTTCCAGTTTTAAACCATGCAGTATCCACTTTGCTCTGTTTTAGTAACTATCTCTTGACCTATGTACGGGTTCTGCATGAGTACAATTAAGTGTTGTGGGATTCTCATTGTTGTGATGTTATCCCTAATTTGTTTAGATTCACACAGTCAAATTCCTTTGCATAGTCCATAAAACACAGGTAAGTCCTAGTATTCTCCGCTTTCAGCCAAAATCTGTTTGACACCAGCAGGGATATCCGTTGTTTCTTGTCCTTGTTTGAATCGGGTCTGCATTTCTAGTCATTTCCTGTGAATGTATGGCTGTAGTCATTTTTAAATTATCTTTAACAAAGTTTTGCACGCATGTGGTATTAATGATATTTTTTAATAATTTTCACATTCCGGTTTTCTCTGGAATGGACATGACTAGATCTCTGCCAGTCACTTGACGAGTAGCTGTCTTCCAAATTTCTCAATGTAGACAAGTAAGCGCCTCCAGCATTGCGTGTCTTTTGAAGTATTTCAAATGGTGTTCCTTCCATTCCTGGAGTCCTGTTGCTTGCCAGTGAGGCTCTGGCGTCTTCCCGCCGTCTCTGCGGTTCTCACCATGCGTCACCTCCTGAAATGATGGACCGTGGACCGGTTCTTTCTGTTCAGTGACTCTTGGGTGTGCCTTCCATTTTCTTTGGGTGCTTTGTGTGTTACTCAACTTTTTGCCTGTAACATTCTTCAGTATTGCAACCCAAGGCTTGAATTTTCTCTTCAGTTCTTCCAGCTTGAGAAATGGTGATCGTGCTCTTCCTTGTTTGTTTTCTAACTCCAGATCTTGGCACATTTTGTTAAGCTTTCCTTGTCTCCTTGATCCCCAATGCACCTCTTCAACTTGGGCTGCTTAGAGGGCGGAAAAGGAGCAAAATACCTTCACACAGGTGGGTGAGCCAGTGATTGATGGCCCCTATCTGGAACTCCTGGGCAAATTCCCTTGGCCACCTGGCACTGTGGACCCCTGTGCTGGGTCTCTGGCTCCTGTGAGCACAGACTAGGGTAGACAGGGAAACACGTGGATGTGATGCTGGCCCATGTGTGTGAATTTGGTAGCGGAGGACTCCATGCTCTTAACGAGCCTGTTTGGAAGGCCTGTGGCTGGCAGAGCGTCATTGCAGTGGAGTGAGTGTGCTGTTGTCCAGGTGTAGTTCCTGTGGGACCCTTGTCCTGTCGTTTGATGTTCCTCAGTGCCTAGATGGTACTTCCATTCCACAGAGGGCATTGGTGGGCAAGGCAAGGACCTGGGCTTTGGGATTCTGGCTCCACGGACCTGCTAAGGGAGCTTGTACCATTTAGTAACTCCTCCATGTCACCACTGACACCTTTGTCACTGTATCAGTTATTGTTTTCAGTGAGCATTGATGATGATGGTGCTTAGCGAGGCATGGAAGTGCCCCGGTATAAAAGGAGAGATCGGGAAGCTACGGTTGTTTTAACCCTTGGCAGTGCTTATTCCTGTACCACAAAGCAATCCGTTTGTGTTTTAAGATTGAACTTCCCAGTTGTGTGTTATTCTCCGGGTAAACAGCAATTTCACATGACTTGTGTTTATTAAAGTACAGGAAATGGAAAGACTGATTGTTTCTGGGCACAGAAGGCAGCAGCACATTTAGTCGTCTGGTGGAGAAGAGGGTGGCAATTAGAGAATGTTATCAAATTTGCCATCAGTAATTACAAAATCTAGCTTGAACTATTATTATCAAAACTTTAAAGGAAAGTCACATTATTGATAGCATGCTTATTAACTCAGTGGGAATGACACTTAATTAAAAACCAGTGGGGGGCTGCCTTTGGGTTTTCTGTGCAACATGCACCAAAGACTTCTACAGTGCAGGAGTGTAATAAATGCTTCTCATTTCACCCGGGTCTCCTGTAACTGCATAGTGCTTATTAATGTGATGAGCGATTATCGCTGATCTCTCTTAAGTTATTACTGCTGTCTATTTAAAAAGAGACCCCGGTCACTTGTATTGCAGTGTATTACATGTGTATTTGAAAGGCTGTAGAGAAAAGTATCTGAAAGCATCACTTTCTGGTTATCATTTTCATAAGCCTGTAAAGCAACTCAGATTGTTTTTTTCCATTTCATTTAAACTGAATAAACCACTGTCTACTGAGAAAGCTCTATTTTATTATCAGGCAAAGACACATGTTAAAATTCATGAGACAATGAGGTGGGATTTCTAGAAAATATGATTCATAAGAGATATTTGGAAGCCTGTGAATTTGAAATCCTGTCTGTGGCTGAAAATCAGTAGCAACTGAGATTGGGATCTGTTGTGAATGTGTCTGCACTTGGGGCAGAGGAGTGCACTGATATCCAGACACTAGGCATTAATTCCCAATTGCCTGTGTTGTTTTGCCCAGTGCAGACAGAAATGCTCCTACCCATCTGATAATGGAATGAAAGTCAGAAGCATGTGGGTTTCTTTCCTTTTGCTGTCTGGTAGTACACAAGCAGAATTTATAAATATTTTTCTAGCAGCACTGGTGGGAATTTCCCTTCTCCAGACTGCAAAGCTTACCTGACAAGTTATACCTTCTTTCTTACGTTGTCATGCATGTCCCCTTGCTTCCAGACTTAACTCCCACCCTTCCCATGCGTTACGTGGCCTCTGGCTGGAGAATTTGGCCACTGCCGCTCTCGCATCCCTGTTCACAGCTGTCCTACTCTGCCCTGCCTCAGTGGCCGGCCCCGTCTCCCCAAACTCCGCTCTGAACACTTTCTCACTCTTTCCCTCCCCAAGCACGCAAACAACTTTTCTTTCAATGCTTTGAGAGTAAAGTTCTTCCCCTTTATCATACCTCCCAACCTACCTTTTCTGTCTGCCTCCCACAGTTCCTGCAGAGTCCCCGTGTTACTCTCCAGTGGCGTGTAGCTTGTTTCTTGGGCACCCATGCCTTTTGTCTTCCCGGCAGTGTCTCTGCTCGTTCTGTTTCCTCTGCCTGAAACTTACTCTCTTTCTCATCTCCTTCCACTAAGATCCTATTCGTTGTTAGAAACACCAGGTACCAGCTCATCATTGACAATACCAGCAGCACCACCATCATGAATGACACCCACACCATCAACACCAGTGTCAGCATCAGCAGCACCCGTGCATACCATCAGTGACAACAGCGCCATCATCAACATCAGTGCCACTAACACCAGCATCAGCCGTATTGACACCACCACTGCCAGCACCATCAACATCAACACCATCAGCACCAGCATAAACACTGACAGTATCAACATCATCAACACCATCACCAACAGCATCAGTGCCATTGACACCATCAACATCAGCACCATCAGCACCATCAGCAACAGCACCACCATCAGCACCATCAGTGCCATCAACACCAACAGTATCAGCACTATCAGTGACAGTGCCATCGACGTCAGCACCATCAGCAGCATCCACAGCATCAGTGCCATTAACACTAACAACATCAGCATCACCAACACCATCAACAACAGTGCCATCAACAACCTCAGCACCATCAACCCCATCAGTAACGTAAACATCAGGGTCATCAGCATCACCACCAGTAACACTTTTTTAAAAGCTTTAATTAGAAGAATCACTGTAAGAATATTACTGCCAGTTTAGGGAGTAGAGGAGGAAAAAAAATCACAAGTCTACAATATAGTGCCTCACTCAAGTAACACTGCTGGTACAGTAGCTGGACACTTAACTATTAACTGAAAAGTAAGTCGTTCAAACCCACCAGCTGCTCTGAGAGAGGATATGTGGCAGTCTTCTCTGTAAACGTTACGGCTCTGGACACCTGGTGACCATTGTACTCTGTCCTGTAGGACAGCTGCAAGTCAGAGTTGACTGGAAGTCAGTGGGCAGTGCCCTCTCATTTGAAACCTCAGATCTCATGCATCTCTGCTGAATCTTTACTGTTGAAGTAATTTATGTGCTAAATAAAGAGCTCCAACCCTCTCTGTTGTTTGTTTTCTTCTGTTTGATCAAAGCCATAAATTATCACTATCTTTTAAAGTGTTGATCAGTTTTTTGATCCTTAATGCTTTATCTATAAAATAGAACTAAAAATGAAATCTGACTTTCTTACTTGGCAGGGTTATTTTAGGATGAGATAAGGTAATATGTGGAAAAGAACTGGTAAATAGAAAACCCCAAACAAACCCACTGCCACTGAGTTGATTCCAACTCATAGCAACCCTAAAGGACAGAGTAGAAGTGCCGCATAGAGTTTCCAAGGAGCACCCTCTTGATTTGAACTGCCAACCTTTTGGTTAGCAGCTGTTGCCCTTACCCAGTACCCCCCTGAGGTTTCCTGTACACAGTGGAGGACCTGAGAGTGTGAGGTAGGGTGGGAGAAGCACAGAGAATGAGCCCCCACTTGTAGCCAGAGACTCCTGGGTTTGAATCCCAGCTCAGGTACACTGTTCTGGTTGTGGGACCTGGAGCAAGCCACTTACAGGCATTTATTACGATAATCCTTATGAAGTTTTCGTGTGTCTTTCATTATTAGCCTAAGGTTTTTTTCTCAAGAATGTATAAACAGAGCATCTAGCTAACTGAGTGCTGCTGTTTGCATGATACACGTTCTAAAGAAAGATCCCTCACAAAAGCTGGAGACAAAACAATCTTGAGGGCTTGATGCAAACCTTTTTCTTTCCTCCAGTCACCCCCCCCAGAAAATAAGCAAACAACACCAACAAAACCCGGTCTCATAGCAGCTGTCTCAGTGTCTGACCTATCGAGCAAGAAATGCCATTGTATAGACAGTTTCCATAGCTACTGTTCCGGTTCACTCCACCTCCCCTCCCCCCAGCCCGCCCGGCCACTTCTCTGGGCCCTGGGTGTCCGTGGGTGGCTGGCCTCTAGGGATGGTCACTCAGGCCCCCTTGCTGGGTGGCTCTCAGTTAAGTTTGGACAGGAGGAGGCACTGGCAGGCCAGAGGGAGACAACAGGGAAGAGATGCCTAGGGTGCCTCTGCCGTCTTCCTATCAGTGCCTGGTCTCTGGCTGGGACTGTGTGTTTCCTTGAACTTGACCTGGATGGCCCTGACCTTGCAGTTCTAGTTCTCACTGAGTCCTGGTAATAGTGGTTTTTTTTTCCTGGAGAGTGGTGACCACTTCCTACCGTTGCTCTATCTGGCCACCTCACCCCAGGCTGTCGGTCCCCATGGCCTCTGCACACCTCTGTACGCACTCCCTTCATTAAGGTCTCCTCTCAGGAGCCAGCTGTGCTGATGACTGTTCCCTGCTGACATCCCAACTGGCAAGGGTTGGAAGGGATTACATATAAATGTAAATGAACGTTATTTAACCTTGATTCTGGAACCTAACAATACACACGAATGCTGGCTTTCATGTATCTTTCTTCTGTTTCATTTCGGTGGAGAACGGCCTCTTTTATTTCCCTGAAAGCTCTGCGCTTATCAGCTGCCGTCGGTGACCCTGGGGGCAAAGTGAGCAAAACGCTGCCTGGTCCTGCGCTGGCCCCAGGGTGGGTTGCGGATCGGACCGTTGTGTTCCGCAGGGTTTGTACTGGCCGATTTTCAGAAGGAGATGGCCAGGCCTTTGTCCCTCGTCCCTTTTACTCTGGAAGGTGTACTGAAGCCTGCCGAGCCTCATAATGACACACAGACCTGTGCTGACGGGCGGGTGCTGGCTGCATGTGAGGTGCCTTGGTCAGGACTCAAACGCGGGATGCTGGGTGGAAGGCGAGAGCTCTGCCCCGAACCACCTCAGGCTCACCCCGCATGGCTTGCTCACTTCAATCCTGCCCTTTTACTAAAGCACAAAAGGGGAGCGCAGCTGATCCCACAGCCTGCTTTCCTGTGCAGTCGTTACATGGCCACAGAGTCTCCTCTGCTGCCTTGCAGGTGAGCTGGGTGGTTTTGTACTGAGTGCTGAGTGCAGATGCCAGTTAGCCTGCTTTCTGGTGCTTTCACAGCCTGTTTCTAGGTGACAAAATTGTGTTGCTGCTGTTAACATTCAGGCATGGAGTCGGATGACACTGTGAGGTCATCTTCCTCAGCCCCCTCTGCAGACGATCTCATCGGTGCTCATGACAGATGGCTCAGGCCTTCAACCTCCCAGTCACTAAGAAATAAAATTAAAAAAAAAAGAAGAAACTCACTATTTCCCCCTGATATCCAGGCATGGATCGAGCCAGTGCCTTCTAAAAGAGCTTTCTGGTGTGTTTCATGTGTCCCCTAAATGATTAGGGAAGTAAAATGAATCTTAAAACATCTTTTATGGTAATCACAAATGATTTTTTTATTACATAATTTCCAGAAGGAAAAGAATTGACAAACTAATGAAGTTATGTGACCAGAGCCAAGTAATCTGATTGTCAGTGTTCAGGGCTAAGCTCCAACCTGCTTCTTGCCTTCAGCTGCTTCGGCTTCTGGGGTTTCAGAGATGAAGGAGCATCGGAGACCACCAGCTGGTCCTGGCCACTTACAGATAAGGCCACTGAGGCTCTCTGTTAGCGTCTGACTGCCTTATTTGGAAAGACATTCTAGTGTTCAGGGACACCAACTGAAAAACCCAAACCCACTGCTGTTGACTTGATACCAACTCAGAGCAACCCTATAAGACACAGAACGTCCAAGGAGTAGAACTGACCGTATAGAGTTTCCAAGGGGTGCCCAGAGGATTTGAACTGCCGACCTTTTGGTTAGCAGACATAGCACTGAGCCACTACATCACAAGGATTTCTATTTTCACAGACAGTGCCTTTAAAATCACAACCTAAGTGTTGCTGCTGATCTCAGGACACGTTTGCGTACACACTGCAGTGCCATTTCAGAATGGTCCCAGGTGGTAACAGGGACTCTCACGGTTAGGCAGCACCTCTGCCTAACTGTTCTTCAGGCTCTCTTGAATGGCAGAGAACAACTTCTGCTCAAAATGAGCAGAACGGGATTGTATCAGAAAAAGCCCAGTCATTCTTGTCTGGTGCTGCCCGGTCACGGCCCTTCACTCAGAGCTTTCCGAACGGCACGCACATCTGTTTGCTCAGGAGACAAACACCCCGTCTCCTCTGACTCTTCCCTTGAGAAATACAGACTTGCGAGTGTTGACTCCATGTGACCTGCCATTGAATTTAATAAGGGAATGTGTGTGTGTGCTTGCTTTTTGTAGGTTTTCTTCTTTCTTTTTTTTTTCAAAAAAAGAAATAGTGCTGCCTTTGACCTATGCTTGGCATTTTCTTGTATGAAAAATTGTAAATTTAGTAAGAAAAGAAGGGTGGCGTGGAAGGGAAGCAGACCCTTTACTCATCAGATATTATTGCTGCGGGGCCTGAGACACATGAGGTTTCTAGGGTAGACCAAAACAGATTTAGATCTTAACAAAAGAACATTGGCTCCTGACTTCTTACAAAGCCTTTAAAAATTGAAATTAATAAATATTTTATTACATGTGTCCTAAAAGTAGCATTGTCAACTTCATTAATTGTTCAATTTAGTGTTTATAAAACTTGCATTACCTTAGAAAGCACTTGAAGCTGAGATGTTCTTCCCTCAGAAATTCCCAAGTGCACATGCTAATTGCCAAGGAATTGTCATTCTAAATTAAGCCAGCTCTTGAGCGAAATGATTTTCAAGATGAAATTCTAAATTAAAAATACTTTCATTTTCATTTTCCTGCAGAGAAAATTATATTTAATGTGTGTTGTGGGTACATTATGACATTGTTTATGTGGTGTGGGCTGAGAGCTCCAACAACAGAATTTGGAGGCTTTTGAAGGGCTTAAAACCTAACGAGAAGACGACAGGGAAGTGAGGAGATCATTGCCTAGAGCGAGGTTTTGCACCCTGCTGAGTTGTCAGGAGCAGAACTGAGTGGCAGTGGTATCGCTGTTTCTGTTGACAGAGGGTAGCAGTTCGCTATTGCTGTTTAATGAATGACCACACACTTAGCAGCTTCAAACATCCCATTTATTATCTCACTGTTTTCCTGCGCCAAAATTCTGAATGTAACTTAACTGGGTCTTTTTCTGAGAGTCTCACAGGCTTCCCTCAGTGTGCCAGCCAGGCTGTGTTCTCATCTGAGGCTCAGCTGGGGGAGAAGCTACCTCTATGTTCCTTCAGGTGTCGGAGGAAAGTATTTCCTGTGATTATAAAACTGAGACCCTGGTTTCTTACTGGCCGTCGGCTAGAGGCTGCCCTTGTCTTTTAAAGGCCTCCCTTTGCTCCTAGAGGGCAGTGTCAACTACTAGCGGTCATCCTCAGCTCCTGGAGGATGCCCATCGCCACTAGAGGCCACCCCTGGCCCCTGGAGGCTGCTTGCAGTGCTTTGCCACGGGAGTTTGTGGCACGTGACTGCTTCCTTCATTAATCCCCCAGAGTCTCTGGAATAAGTCTGATAGCAAGACGGGGTCGTGTGTCACGTAACATAATCATGAAAGTGAAGCAAGTCGTGCGTTTCTCCCACATTCGAAGGGAGATGACTACACAAGGGTGAGAATACCGGAAGGTGGGTGTCTCAGAGTCTGTCCTGCACATAAAAGTCGTAAGAATCTATTCGTTCGCTTAAACTGATTCTGCTTTCTGACTAGGCATTCAGAACAGTCCTGCTCGGGGAAGAAAACTCATAGAAGACCATAGAAAACCCAAACCATCCTCATTTCAGTGGCTCTTTCTGTTCTTCCTGGGACTCTGAGCAAAGATTTTACAAACACCCAGATGGCTAGCATTGCCCCCACAAGTGACATACGCATACCCGCCTTTCTCAGCAGCCGTCCATACAGTAGACCAGACCCTCTCTCATCACTGAAAATGACTTACCCCATATCCAGTTCCATTGAGTGTCCATAAGCAACTCAAAGTGTTCTTGTCAAGCAGTGCAGACTCAGAATTCAGGGTTGATGTGACCTTATTTTGTTATCCTAGCCAGACTGCATTTCCGTTTTAATGGGGCAAACTATGTCAGCCCAGAGTTATAAGAAGGACAGGAATTTTATTTCACAGCAGCAGGTTTGCAGAGGTTAAGAGCTTGGATGCTAACCAAAAGGTCAGCAGTTCAAATCTACCAGATGCTCCTTGGAACCACTACAGGGTAGTTGTACTCTGTCCTGTAAGGTCACTGTGAGTCGGAACCAGCTTGATGGCGATGGGTCTCGCTTTGGTTTTCAGGCGAGCCCAGCGGCAAAGATGTTTGAGGACATTCCACCAAATGCCAGGCTCAGGAAACTGTGCTTCTGAGATGACTGACTTGTGTTCAGAAAGGGCAAAAGGAGCCACCTCCTAGAAGTTACCCGAAGCTGGTTGAACTGGTACTGTGCTTACGCTTTTGTCAGTGTGTTGACTGAAGCCACCTTTCGACTGACTTTTCATCTGGATATCTGTACTTAACATCTGGATTTGCCCTTTTCTGCAAGATTTAGCTTGGTGTTTGCCTCTAGCCTGCCCGTGACTCGGATTCCTTCTGGATAACGTTCTTCCGTGTCCCCTGTGCTCTCGTGGCATCTGACCACAGCGCAGCGTCAGTTCTGGTTCCCCTGTTCCCTCTAGACACTGAAAGTTGGAATGACTTTATTTCAATCCACAGTCCCATGCAGGAGAAGTTGAACTACAAGTTGAGACAGTGTTAGTAGCTGCTGTAACGGAATCTTGGTAGTTGAACACAGCCCCATGATGCAGGTGCTCTGCTCAGGCAGCTTTCCCATAAATGCTTTGGGACCCAGACTCCTTCCGTCTCGCGGCTCTGCCATTCTCAACACATGGCTTCCTACATCTGTGTGTATCCACATCCAGCCATGGAAAGGGAAAGAGTCTGGAAGGGGTTATGGGCTGGGCTCAGAGTCAGGTCCAGCACTTTTCACTTCCACTGGCCACACCCAAAGGCCAGGGAGTCTGAGACAGGGAGTCTAAGAGATCAGCAGTCTCTTGTCACATGGGACAGTTTCCCAGCCACAGAACAACATTCCACATACATTTGGGAAAACCTAGTGGGCAGCACCTTTGAGGAAAAGGAAATTACTAGTGATTTACTTATGAACATTTGTGTAGAACTTAGTATGTGCCAGGCACTGCTCTGAGTGATTTTCAAATATTAAGTCATTTAATCCTCATACAACATTATGATATAGGCATTATTATTACCTCCATTTACAGATAGGAAAACTAAAACACAAAATAGATTTCTTAATGTTATGGCACCAGTAAGAGGCAGGAATGAGGATTTGACCCCAGGTATCCTGGCTCTAGAGTCTGCAGTTAACAACGAGCTACTCTTACTCCCAAACTTGATCAACACTGCAACTCTTTCATCAGAGTACAGCCCTTTCGTCAATAAAGAAATCAAGAATTCTAGTTCAACTCTCTGAGGAAAGGCTATTTTTTCCCATTTTGGAGATCATGCATACAGATCACCCACATCATGCAGCCAGAAGCAGTAATGTGCTGTGTCCCCATGGGGAGAAAGTCTGAATAAGGTGGACATTTCTCACGGCACATCTAGTTTCGGTTGAGGCCCAAGACTTAACAGTTCTAAGAAGACAGGCCGAGGTTGAGGAGTAATTTCAGATGCTGTTGCCCTCAGGCCATCGTGGGCCTTGAGTGGGTTGAGAACTGACCCACAGATGTGAGGAATGCTGCTGAGTCGGGTGATCCCAGCAACTGCCAGTAACTGGAAATACACAAACAACACAAAATCCTTCCCACGATTCAAGTTTCCGTGTTGTTGAAAATCACAGATCCAGCTGTTGATGTGACCTTCACACTTGTTGCTGAGTGAAGGTTACAGACTGTTAAAGAATATTTCACAGCCAGTGACCTTTGTACTACCTGTGTCTGTCTGTGGAAAATGCCTAAAGATCTATCTTTTCAACTTGGACCTGGAATTTTCAGATTTTTGACAGAACCATTGTGTTAGTTATCGGATGCTGCTATAATAGAAGTACTCTAATGGATGGTTGGGTTTAACAAGCATAAATTTATTTTCTCACAGCTTAGGAGTCTAGAAGTCTGAATTCAGGGTGCCAGCTCTAGGGGAAGGCTGTCTCTCTGTCAGTTCTAGAGGAAGGTCCTTGCCTCATTTCGGTGACTGCTCTTGGACAGTCTTCATGTGGCTCTGTATCTCCTTTCCCTCATCTCTGCTTACACCTTTTATGTCTTTTAAGAGATATTCAAGGGACACCTTACTAATCCTGCTCATTAACATAAGAGACAACCCATTGCCAAATGGGATTACAACCACAGACATAGAGGGTGGGATTTACAACACATACTTTAGGAGTACACAGTTCAATCTGTAATATTCCACCCTTTGGCCTCCCCCAAATTTATGTTCTTCCCTCATGAAAAATACATGTACCCCATCACATCATCCTAAAAGTCTTAACTGCAGGGCCAAAATCTCACACAGAATCTTCTAAATATGGGTGAGACATTAGGCATATTCCATACTGAGAAAAAAATTCTTCTTCATTGGTGAACTATAAGTTATCTGCTTCTAAAATACAATGATAAACAGGCACAAGGTAGACATTTCCATCACAAATGGGAGAAATTGGGGGGAAATAAGGGGTAATGGGCACCAACAGTGTCTGAAACTCAGCAGAAGAATTTCCAAGGCTTGAAAATAATCTTGTGTTGTTTGCAGCCATCTGGACTATGGCCCTGCCTTCCAGACACTGGGTGGTGCCTGTGTCCTCTTCTTGATTCTGGGTGGAAACTCCTTGGCCTTGGGCTTCAACTTGGGTTTCCAGGCACACTGGGACAACAACTCTTCTCCATTGGCTCAGGGGAGCTCCATTCTTCTGGTCTATCTGACTGGTGGCCCCACCCCTTTGATCCAGGCAGGTCCCACTCTTCTGCCCTTGAGCATGGCAGCCCCATGTCCTCAGCTTTGGGTAGGGACTTCATCCCCCTGGCATTTGTGAGTGGCAGTCCCACACTCCAGAAGCAAGCTGGTGCATATCTGACTGTTTTAGAGTCAGGAGGCCATGACCGTCATCATAAGCTAATGAAGTCTTTAAAAACATAAAAAATTGGTAGAAAGGTGTTTCAATGTTAACATTTTAATTACATTTGCTTTTCTCTATTTTTGATTTATTGATCTGTTTAGGTTCCATGGGTTAAATCATGAGCTTGTTAATAACTCTTTTGTAAATGACAGGACTCTAATACTCATAGCAACATGACTCTGCTTTAAGTGATCTTTTTTATTTTATTTCTAATGCTATCATGTAAAAAGTAGAATGAATCTTTCTCTAAAACAACACATTTTTATTAACCTTACAAGATTTGTAAGAGGAAAATAAAGGGATGTTATAATATTTTACCACCCCAAGGAGTTATGTCTTTGTATTTTGGTATATCTTCATTTTTGATGTATCTGCCGTTCATCTTTGTCTAAGAAAAATCACAGTATTTTTAGAGCACTTTATAACTTACAGATTAGATGTACAAATGTCGTTTTGCTTACTATATTCACAACAGGGCTAGGAATTGAATTAATTACTATTGGCAGTTTACGCATAAAGAAACGGCCGTGTCTCAGAGCTGGTCCTGAGCAGAGTGAAGGACCGGCCTTTCACGTGGGCTCAAGTCCTGGGCTCTTCCTACTCACGCCTGGCCAGCAGAGTATTCATGTGAATATTTCCACTAAAGCACAGGCTGTGGAAGACAGTGCAGGAAGGAAGGCCTTCTGCAGGTTTCTAGGAATCAGTTGCGCACTCCATCTTTTTTACTTTTTTGTAGGTGAAAATCTCTGAAATTTAGAGAGATTCCATGAATTACCGAACTGTACATGGTTAATACTGGTAGAAGCAGGATTTGAGCCTCTCTTTACCTAGATAACAATTCTGTGCTTTTCTTATGTTTCTTCCCAGATAAAAATTTTCTTCTTCATACTCCACGTGTGCTTAAATAACGTACCTGGATTGACTTAAACAACAAATCTTAGATAACCAGCCCCTGTCTCTGCCTCAGGGCTTGTCCCAGACTTGAGGAAGGAGAGGCTGATCCTTAATACCAGCCTGATGTTGGGATTTTATGTGTGTCTTTTTGATAGAGTAGGTATGTTTATGTGATCTTCCATTACATCTGAGACCAAAACTCAGCTGGAGAGTATGTTCTGGTTCTTTTGGATGACGCTTGGTATTCCCTCTTACATTTGTAGGTGATATTCTCAACCTGATTGTTCATTTTTAATATTGTGTGTTATTTCTTTGTCATGCTCTTTAATGACAGGTAATGTGAGGATTTCTTCACAAATTAGTGTTTGATTTGTATACAAAAAAGCAATTACTTGCTTCTGGTGATAAGATCCTGAAGGCGCGGCCTAGGATCTGCATGTTACTGAGCTTGGGATTTAACAATGATCTTTTCTCTGATGCTTTGAAGCACATATTTTTTTTTTGCCTTAAGAAACCAAATTGCCATTTAAGTAAATACATAACATTAACAAAGTCAGAGTCTACTTGATGTCAATGGGCTTGGCTTGTTTTCTTTTAAGGTCAAGACATGAAGTCAGGAAGATTTTTCCTTCCTTGGGTTCTGTTTAATGAGGATGTTGGATTTTTTTATTGGTCCGTATGTATGCTGACGTGGTGATGACAAAGTGAATCCTTGTGTATTCCGTCAACACCGGCCGAGAAGCGGCAAAACAGAACTAGCTGTTTCTATGTGTGTTTTCCTGTGTTGATATCTGAGGGTAGCTTTAGTTGGAAAAATGTGTTTAGTGTGACGTATTGTTAGCCCTTGGACTGTCAGGCTGTGTGAGCTGGACGAGCCCCAGCTGCTCACCTCCCTCTCCCTCTACTCTGTGGACCCCCTCCAGTGTCACTTACCTGTAACCATAATGGCAAGTTGCCAAGTGGTCCTTTGTCACGAGGTCTGCCTCTCTGCCCTCTTCTCTAGGTGACGTTTACTTGCCGAAGTCGTACTTGGTTGGGCTGAGCCCCCTTGGCAGCTGGATGATGACAGGTTGTTGCTGTGAAGACCACAGGGAAAGGTCGTGTGGGCTTCCTGGGGGCGAGGATGCCTGCTGAGGGCTAGTCAGCAGGAGTGTGCCCCTCGTGTGCCCCTCACAGATCCACCTCCCCAAAAACAACGTCAGGGAGGTGGGCCCTAGGCAAGTGTGGCACTCGGTATGGCCCTGCGGCTTCTCACTGTTGGTGGGGATGAGACACAGGGTGCCCTGAGATTCCCATTTCACTGAGGGCAGTGCTGTCACTGAGACACACTTCCTGGGCTTCCCCCCCGCCAGTGACGAGCAGGGCCAGGACCCAAGCCCAAGTCTTCTGACTGAGCCTCTGAAATCATTTTTGTAACATGAAAGAGTGTAATTTTGAAAGTTTCAGTGAAAAGGCCTTCTGACTCCATCTCCAGTAGTTCTTCTGACTAATGACAGCAGCCCCGCCGTGGGATGGGAAGCTCCCGAGAGGAGTAGTTGTGACGGGGGCCGTCGAAGCTGGCTGTGAGCGCTGTGGGTCACTCGCCAGGCTTGTTTTAAGCCTGGGAGGTCTTCTAGTTTTTCAGTAGAACTGTCAGTAAAGTTTGGTGACCAAAAACCCAAACCCATTATTGTTGAGTCGATTCTGATTCCCAGTGACCCTGCAGGACCTAGCGGACCTGCCCACAGGCTTCCAAGGCTGTGATCTTTACGGAAGCAGACTGCCACATCTGTCTCCCACAGAGCACCCATGGGCCCTGACCGGTGGCCTTCTGGTTAGCAGCTGAGCACCCCAGCACTGCACCACCAAGGATCCTTCTTAATTTGGGTGCCTGTCCGTAGTTCTATTATAGAAAATGAGGAAGTGAAAGACACCCAGGAAGAGGCAAGAAGCTGTTTATTACGCCGGCGGGCCACCGGGACCTTCTCAGGTTCCAACAAATGGCCCCGAGTGTGGTTTTGGGAGGGTAGATATAATACCGTTTGAGGATGTCGTGGTTAAGACAAATGGTTATGGAGGGGGATTGTGCATCCTGCTTGGTGGGAGAGGGGGGCATCTTATCAGGCCGGTGTGAGGCTTTGAATGGTCGCATGCTGCCTGGCAGGTGTGAGACTTATCAAAGGGAAATATCCTGTCAGGCAAAGGGAGATGAGAGTAACCCGTCAGGCAGGAGCGGGAGTGTTCTGTCGAGCAGGCATTGAGCTTATCAAAGGAGAGCTGCTGTGAAGTGGGGGTTAGGTGGGTGCAGGAACTGCAAGGAGGGGGAGGAGGAAAGTTTTTCAGTCTCTATATTAGTTCTGCATTGTTCGACAATTTCCTGTGGGGGCCTGAGGGAACAAAGTGCAGAATGGGGAAGGAAGAGCTGCACGCAGCAGCAGGATTGTTGGGGGGCCAGGGGTGGGCTCTGAAACAAAACCTCTGGCTTTCACTCTGGATTCTGCTGCATTCTTGCTGGGAAACGTTAAACTGGTTTGATTCCCCCGGGCCTCCGTTTCCTTACCTGTGGAATGAGACTGATAACACCTACCTCGTAGGTCTGACGTGATCAAGTGGCACGCATGAAGCACCCCATCTTTGGGCCCGTCGCAGCCAGATGGTGTTCGTCGTCACTGTCCTTCAAGTCCACGCATCCCGTTGGGGAACCTACGTATCGAGTGCCCACAGAGCTCCAGGCAGTACAGCAGGGGACGAAGATGGCATGCTAAACCAAACAGAGCCCCTGACCTAATCTTAGAGTCTGCAGAAGGAAGGGGGATTAATTAGATGACCATTCTACAGCTTGGGAAGTCTGGGAAGGAGTAACAGGACTGTCGAGGAAGAACCCCAGCCTCAGAGGCAGTGGCCAGGACTCAGCCAGCCGTCACCCACAGGTGTCAGAGTAGAACATGGGGCCTCACGGATCAGAGAAAGACAGCCCCTCATTCAGGGCACACCAGAGAGCATGCGTGTTAGTGTTCTGTCACCCCCAAGGCCTGGGGGAACAGCAGAGCCCCAGCGGATGTTGTGCCCGTAGGTGGTCTGTGCAGCAGCTGAGAACTCAGGTTTCAGCCTGCATGGTTTACAGCGGGAGGTAAGCAGCCTGCTCTTTGTCAGGAGAAGCTGGATGTTACGCACATAGGTGGTCTGTGCAGCCTCTGGGAACTGAGGGTTCAAGGCCCCCCGTGATTTATAGCTAGCAGTAAGCAGCCCGCTCCTGGTGTGGAAGACATGCAACTTCATCTCTAAAATGGCCAGCTGCAAAAACTGTCCTGAGAGATGGCAGGTGGAAGAGGGGTGGGCACCTGGCAGTCTTGACGCATTCAACATGACCTGGAGGAGAAGCACAGGACACCCAGGAGGGACTGTCTTCTCAAAGGATCACAGCTCATGCAGGCTTTTAGGTAGGCTGTTTTGAGGCAACTGTATTTGAGGTAAGACTGAAAAATGAAAAAATGGGAGGACTTAATCAGCTAGAGGAGTTGTGGGAGAGAAGAGCGGGGCAGAGGGAAAAGTGTACCCAGTGTCGGTGTGGAATGCTTGGAAACCCAGGGGCTGCCAGAGGGGGTGGGTGGGCAGCGACACTGCAGATGTGGTCAGGAAAGGACAGGTGGGACCTGGGTGGCTCCGTTAAGAGTTTTGATATTTATACTGAGATGGGGTGCAGCTGTTCAGGAGTTTTCTGTAATAATGAAACTGCTCTTTAGAATTTTGTTACGACATTTTCATCATAGTTATGAGGCAATAAAAGGCTTAGATTGTTTATAATAGGGCTCATGCTGACTTTGAGAAACTTCTGATTAGCTGAAAAAACAGTAGAAATTCTCTTCCAGTACTGATCATCCCCCGCAACAACTTGATCATAAATTTGTTGTATTGTACATCAAATACTTTGTAGTTTTAAAAAATTTTCATCATTATTGTCTTTTATTGTCAGTATCTTTTTATAAGTCCAGTTGTTACTTGTCTCTGGGTGTTGACATGAGAATGATAAAAAAACCAAGAAGCAAACCCAGTGCTGTTGGGTCAAGTCTGACTCACAGCGACCCCGTGGGTCAGAGCAGAACTGCCCCGCAGAGTTTCTGAGGAGCACCTGGTGGGTTGGCGCTGCTGGCCTGCTGGTTAGCAGGCTTAAGCGCTGTGCCATGGGGTTCCCGTAAGAGTCAGCGCCGGCGGGTGGCGGGCTGCACCCTGTGGGCAGCGCCTGTCACTGACCACGGAGTGTGCATAGAAAACAGCAGATGGCCACTGGAAGTGCGGTTCGTCACGACCTGGACATGGAAGCTGGGGACTCACCTGTGTTGTTAGAGCCCGCCAAGTGCTGTCGAGTCGGGTCCGACTCACGGCAACCCTAGGGGCCAGGGTAGAACTGACCCCCCGAGTATTCAAGGGGCACCTGGTGGATTTAAACTGCCGTGTAAATGTTTCAGTTAATTAAAATTGACTTTGCAATTTGAGTAAGTTCCCTTCACATGCTCCGTGTATGACTTTGGTAAAAAAATTACTAATGAAAGCCATGCTTGTCCCCAGTCAGCTGAGCGCTGTATGAGAGGTGCTGTGATAGTCCTGCTGCAAACACGCCTGCTTCATGCTTTGTCATGCACTCAGCTGCTTCTATGGAACATGAGGTTTATAGAGACGCATCAGGTGTGTCTCGCTGCCCTTTGACCGAGGAGCATAGTTTCATGAGCTCCAGTTGTACCTCTTTCTCACTGCAAAGGGAAATAAAAAGAAAGGGCCTGTCTCTCCTTTTGTCTCAGGGGTCTTTGGGTGGTTTGAACAGCTCGAGGTGTGGA
Source organism: Heterohyrax brucei (assembly GCA_028571685.1). Lineage (NCBI taxonomy): Eukaryota > Metazoa > Chordata > Mammalia > Hyracoidea > Procaviidae > Heterohyrax > Heterohyrax brucei. The sequence goes on from CM053163.1 coordinate 72,784,508, forward strand.
GTAGCCACTCACTGCACGTTTGCCAGACAGGCTTCGCACATCTGGCTTCTCAGAGGCCCCCCCGCCCCCCGTTAGCACGCCCTTCTGTGTCCTCCGTTTGAGCAGCTGGTTGTCATGTTTCCTCCAAATGGACGTTAAACACCTGGGGCAGCTGGGTTTCCCGTTTTCAGTCATGACTGTTACCTGGGTTGATCGTGGTCCAACCTATCTGAGTGCACTTGATGGTTGTTGAAGGCGAGCACAGCTTGGTTGTGTGAACACCAGAGAACGGGGGCTCTCATACTCTTCGCTGTAGGTATCGAAGGCTCTGTGGCTGTTAGCAAAGGCTCTGTCGTTCAGTGTCGAGGACAGCTACCGAGAGAGCGTGTACCAAGAGGAAAGGACTTTTATTTTATTTTTTATCTTAGGAACATACTGCCAAACAGTGGCCACACATCTATCACATGGCTTCCTCGTGTTCCAGTGCATTGTTTAATAGTCTGATTATTACAACAGATTGTCTTTAAATCCTGGAGGTATGTACAACCTGAGCGGGTCCTGCAGTCAAGGTGTCTAAGATCTTGAAGTGTGTTCTTAGAATTTGTATGTTAGGACTTAGTAGTTTGAATGGCCGTTTGTTTCTTACAGACGTGCTCGAAATGTTTCCTGCGAAAATGCGTGACTCCGTGATGTTTGGAGAAGCTCTTTCGGCTAGGTTACTGCACTCAGCAGCCGTCAGATTTATTCCATCACACCCATGCGTGAGCTCTTGGGAAGGAGAACCGGTGGCCTGGAGTAAAAGGTTGAAGTCACCTGCTCAGTGTCAAGCAGCCAAGGGTGAGGTGTGAAGAAGTCACTCGTCATGTCTCTGACGCGTTGCTTAGAAAGCCGTGAGCCACACTGTCCAGGGACACATTTCGAGTCAGGTCCAAATAAAGCCTGTGTTTCTTTCATTCAAAGGGAATTCAAATACTGCCCTTCACAAAATCTTACGGTTCTTTCTATTCTTGGGTAGGCAGAACTTCCCGACAGCTTCTTACCCCCCTCCCCAGAAAAGCCAACTTTCTCATCGATGCTGACATTTCCCTTAACAACTCATTTTTCAGTTCTGCTGCTTTTATGGCTCTTTTCTGCATGAGGCCTCACAGCCTCCCGTATTCCGTCCTCACACAAATGCTGCACGGACATGGTCCTTACTCTCTGAGTCTTTCAAGTCTAAACAGCAGATGCCTGAGTGATCTTTACAGACTGTAACACCACACCCGGAAGTAATTATGCCTTAAGTAAGTAGAAAGGTGTGTTGACGTCACGATTCTAAAGTGTTCAGTCTTACCGTGCTCATAGGAATCCTGGAGCGGAGCAGCCTAAAGGCAGTCGGGGGTAAACCGAGGCTGCGGTAGGTGCAGTGACCCGGCCGTGCTGGCGCGTTCACCTGCTCATGGCTGCAGGACTAGAGCCAGGCCTCTTGGTCACAGACTTGTAAATCCTTGTGCAGAATAGTTGCCCTGAATGGCCCTCCGTTACGTGCGGGCATCATAGGCTTGAAGACTTGGGTGTACAAGCACAGAAAATCGTCTCACAGACCATCATGACTTCGGACAGCATAAGGGTCCCCAACAGCGACCCATGTGCAGCTGGCATGGGTGGCGAAGCCCTTCATGCTCACTGTCTCACGGGGCCTCTCGGCATCCCCACCAGGCGAGCACACAGGTCTTGGTGACCATGTCTGAATAATGAAAAGCTGTGAGTCTGAGACGCTGGGTGGTGTGCTTCTGGTGGCCTCAGTGCTACCCGAGGGACTGGAACTACGACTGATTCCGAACTCCATTGACTTTGGGTTTATTTCTCAGCCTCACTGCTGTGTTCTTCTTACACAGACACAGATACAGACACACACTTCTGCTGTACTTAAAATCATCTTGTTAAAGGGGTGGGACTCTGCACAATCGTGTAACGTCTTTGGGTTTAGAAAAGGCAGCCTTAGCTTCTACAGGAGGAAACAAACTGATGACTCTTCCTCGAAGGACATTTCTTTATCCTTAAATCTCTGTTTCAAGTAAAGGCTCATCTTTTCCTCTTTTTTAATTTGCTTACATTGTTTCCACAGAATCTCCCAGTGCTGCTCACAGATGGTTAACGTCTACTCGGAAGGAAATCTGAGGATCACCTTCCCCTCTCCCGCTCTGCCCTTTTTTGGTAGCTGTCTCTCTTTGAGCCTGACATGATGAGATCACCTTCAGGTTCCTTTCATTGGTGTTATTCAGGTTAGCAGAAAATCCTGCCTCCTTCATCTGTCAAGAGCTTCGCTCTTTTGCTTTCTTTGAAATCTGACCTCTGAACAAGACTGTAACACCCAGAAAAGAGTAGTTGATTCATTTCAGCTTGTTGCTATGGTGATTCCCTGCCATATAGGAAGACGATGAAGGAGGGAAAAGCCTGTGTTGGAGAGAATGGTGGAGAAGGGGCCAGACCAACGCAGACACCCCAAGGGCTCGGAGGGCACTGGGTGGACTAGGGCGGAGGACCCATCTCTCTGCCGTCCAGAGAGTCACGTGCCTTCTTCTCGGCTTACTATTCATTCGCCCTCAGTGATCACAAAACGACCCACCTGTGTTTAGAAAAGAAGCCGTGAAATGTTTCCATTGCGTAAGTAACAAAATGTATTTTTGGTGGCCTTAAGAACGGTACAAAGCTTCGTCTTGTGAGAGACGAACCAGTTGCTCTCCGGTCTGTTCCTATCCATGGCAGTCTATGTGTTGCCGAGTGGCACTGCACTCCGTAGGGGTTTGCAGTCCTTTTGGGGACCAGTCTCTGGGCCTGTCTTCCAGCCCAACTCTGTGGGTATTTGAACCGCCAACGTTTTGGTTAGGAGTCGAGCTCCTGTTGTTGAAGAAGAGTGAACATGAACTATAAAGGAAATGTGGGTAACAGGAGACATCTTGGCTCCTGAAAAAGTTCAAGTTGATTATACTTCATTAAACATGTTTTTTTATGATCATAAGGAAAGATTCATCTGGAGAAAAAGGTGAATCAGTCCAGTCCATTCTTATGCATTGATGCGTTTATTCATTCACTTTACCAACTTGCCACCCATTCAACAAATATGTGTTGATCCTTAATACCAGGGTCTGAATATATATTGATTAATTTGGTAGATGCTAGTACATTTGACAAAGATTTATTGATCATTAACTACATTAAGATGGCATTGGTCAGTGTGGGGATGCAGAGCTGAGGAGAATCTCTTTCCTTACAGAGCTTATATGTAGAACAGGATGAAGGGTTTAGGCCCAGACCCACAGTCGGTACCAGATGTAACTGTCAGAGGACTGAGTAGCTGTTTCTTCCTAACGGACATGAAGGAGATACTTGGGAGAAAACTAAAGGGCAAATAGGATTTTGATAGGTATGTTGGGTAGAGTGAAGGAGAAACCTGTGGGAAATGGACAAAGCTGAGACTGGAAGGTGACGACCGCCTTGGTGTCCTTTATGCCTTGGAGAGCAATACCCTTTTCAGAAATCCTCTTCACTTTTCCCACGTGTCATTGCTCTTGGAGCTTGACATGGCATCAGCTTGGAGGTCTGGTGAACGGATGCCCCTGGTTTGAGTGGAGGTGAGCTGGGGAAGGCTGTGGAAATAAATCTTTGAAGCTTTCCCTGGAGCAGGGGACAAAAGAGGTAGGCATCAATGCCATCCAGTAGATACAAACCAAGGGCAGTCTTCTGTTCACTGCTGTGGGCACTGTTTCCTGGGTCCTCTCTGGGCAGAGTGATGCTGAAGTTTTCAGCTGCTGACTCAGAGGTCTGTGGTCGGACCTACCCAAGGGCCCTTTGGAAAAAAGACGTGGCTGTCTGCTTCCTTCAGGACAACAGGCTCGGAAACGCGACAGGGCAGTCCCCCCGCTGGCAGGTAGGGCTGCTCTGAGCTGGAAGGTGCTTTATGACAAGCAACAGTAAAACAACTACTTCTGCAGGGGCTTTGAAGTTTACTCTAGATTTCAGCTGAATAAAACAATTAAAAAAGATTTTTCCTTTGTAACCGTGTCCTTGAGCCCACACCCAGAAAGGGACAGCACTGTTGGCAGCGAGGGCAGACATCAAGAGCATGCCTGTGTGTTAAGCCTGGCTTTAATGCTGTGGGATCAATCAGGGACAAGCCACTCAGCTTCTCATGGCTTCAGATTTCTCACTGGTCGGGACTAAACAGTTTCTGGAAACCCTGATGACATGGTGGTTAAGAGTTTGGTTGCTAACCAAAAAGTAACTGGTTTGAATCCAGAGCTCTGCTCTGTCCTGTAGGGTTACTCTGAGTTGTAAATGGCTTGATGGCAATGAAATTTGGTTTTGTTTTTGATTAAACAGAATCTAAGCCAAAACAGTTCACAAGAGCATACTATCAGAACTGGAAAAGACTATAATTGGTTGAAATATGTTTTAAGATGTATAAATAAAAGCCACAAGCACAATAAAGTGTTAATTTTCTCTTCATTAGTTCACGAACTGTGTAATTCTCTCTGAGAACTTTGATTTCATCAGATTTTTCAGCCGAGATTCAGTGGTCAGTGACTGTCAGATGGACTCAGCTGACCAAGGCTTCCTTATTAAAAATATACTTTGAAGAATTATCATAAATAATTTAAAAATCACTGTTACTTAAACAAACAAAGCTCTGTCTTTGTTTCTCACATAGGATTTGTCAGCATTTGGGAATCAGGTAACATCCCATACTCAGTGTCAGGATTTAGCCTTCAGAAAATCCCATTCGTTTTTTTCCCCAAGTTTATATGGTCTCCCTTTACTATGTCACTGTAGAGTTTATGCTAATTTTTTGCTAGAGTGGCATGTTCATATCAAAATGAGGTCTTATATGAGTCCCTAGAGCATTCTCTGTTTCATGGAAAGGGGTGTGATTTATGTATCTGCTTCTGGAATTTGGACTGAATTTAAAATATTCATTATGGCATAAAGACTACCATTTTCAGCAGATTGTAGAAAACTCAGTCAGTGGAAATTGAACATTTACTTTTTTTCAGGTACAGCTTTGGTCCCTCCTCTTCTTCATGGCATCTTGAGAGAGAATCGGTAGGTTATTTTCTTAAGTGCAGTCTGAAGCCCCAGACGAAAGCTCTAGACTTCTTAAGGACAAAGGCCAGCTTTCCTGAGGCATCGTCCTCCGCCTCAGAACCCCCCCATGTGCCCTAGTGGACTGAGCTGGGTCTGGAGTCTGAAGCGTCCTGCACACCGGCTGTGTGACGTCAGAGAAATTCAGCGAGACCTTTAGCAACTCTTCTTCCCTCTCTTAGTGGAGCCTACACTGGGGGGCCATGGGAGTGGTTAGGGAGACAGCAACAGTACGTCACTGCGCTCCTCCATGGTTCATCAGTAATTCTTGTGGAAACCATGACTGTGTAGTGGTTAAGTGCTGTGACTGCTCACCAAAAGGTTGGCAGTTCGAGTCCACCAGGTCCTCCTTGGAAACTCTGTGAGGCAGTCCTGCTCTGTCCTATGGTGTTGCTGTGAGTCCGAATCAACTCAGTGGCAGTGCGGTTGTTGTCACTTTTTTTTTCACCGTGTAATTGGACCCATCAGTTGTCTGAGTTTATTCCAGAGTAACCAGTGGAAGCATTCTTTGTGGCATCTTGTCTTGGCTGTTTTTACATTCTCTCTCTGAGCTGAACTAAAAAGGGTATAACACAGAGTTTCCACGTGTGCTCATTATAATGAGAGAAGTGTAGAGTTCTGAACTTACACAGCAATCCATTTGCACTGGGGATCCTCGAAGTGTGGTCCCCAGAACAGCAGCGTCAGCAGCAACCGAAAGCTTGTTAGAGATGCAGACTTTTGGGCCCACCCTAGTCGTACTGAATCAGAGTTTCTGTGTGTGGGACCCAGCAATGTATGCTTTTCTAAGTTCTCAGGGTGATCTGGGTGCGTAGTAGTCTGTACATAATCTGTATGTCCTTGCTGTTTTGAACTGACTTTAGGAAGGTCAGGTAGATTAATTGGAATTTCTTGGTGGTGCAGATGGTTAATTAGTCTGGCTGTGAACAGAAAGGTTGGGTGTTAGAGCCCACGCAGAGAGAGGGAAAAAAGAAACTACTTCTGGAAAGTCAGCCATTGAAAACCCTACGGAGAGAGTGCAGTTTTACTCTGACACTTGTGAGGTCATCCTGAGTCAGAATTGACTGGAAGGCAGTCGGTTAAATAAATTAATTGCTCGTCTTGTTTTATTTGCTTTGTTCTTCACTTTGTTTCCTATGAAATCTATGGATCTTATAACTGACCATGTTTTCCTCTTTACTTTGGCTGCTAGGAAGCTCATGCCAAATCTAAGGTCTTGCACAACCTCTTCTGGCTCCTTCTTTAGCTCTGTTTTATCATCCAGCCATTATTTTCTCACTGTCTCCATTTCTGCCTCCCCATTATGTTATATTGATTATTTTTAGAGATTAAAGAAGCAAAATGATTCTTTGATAGGATTAGTAAATGAGCATCTGGTGGCTGAGGGCTTAAGTGCTGCATCTGCTCACCAGAAGGTCAGCAGTTCAAATCTGCCAGGAGCTCCTTGGAAATCGATGGGGCAGTTCTACTCTGTCCTGTGTGGCCACCGTGAGTCAGAACTAACTCCGCGGCACTGGGTTGGGTTGGATTTGGGTATCTCTTACACTCTCTCCCGGCATCTCTTCACAGTTTGTTCACGTTGTGCATGAAGTGGAACCCCTGTAGGCAGTATTCTGGATCCAGGCTTATTCTGTCTTGTAGCTCCTACGTCCTGACAGCTTTTTAGCGCACAGTGATCAGTGAACCTCGTACAGTGCATCTGAGCAGTCTTCTTGACCACTTATAGGTACCCTTCTTTTCTTAAGAGCTATGGCATTTCTCACCAAAGATTCCCTTGCCATCAGAGGCACTCTTTGACACTCCAAAGTCACCTGTCTGTAATGACGTCTGTCTTCGTCACCTGGTGTTGCCGTAACGGAGACACCGCAAGTGGGTGGCTGTAACAAGGGGGGCTTTATTCTCCCACAGTCTAGTAGGCTACAAGTCCAAATGTAGGGGCCAGCTCCAGGGGAATAGGCTGTCTCTCTCCTCTCTCCCGCTCCCTCCCTCCCTCCCTCCCTCCCTCTCTCTCTGTCTCTGTCTCTCAGCTCTGGACGGAGGTCCTTGTGCTGCCCTTGTCTCTTTCAGTGCAGGAATCTCAACTCCAAAGGATGCTCTCTGTTCTTGGTGCTGCTTTCTTGGTACTCTGAGGTCCCCAAATTTCTGCTTGCTTCTCTTTCCTCTTATCTCTTGGAGGATAAAAAGTGGTGCAAGCCACACTTTTGGGAAACCCTCTTTACACTGGAGCAGGAAGGGTCTTACAGTCCCACCCCAGTCCTCTTTAACATAATCTAATCTTTTAAGCACAGGCAGAAATTAGGATTTACAGCACGGGAAAAATCACAAAAACTGAGGGTAATCACATGACACTGGGAATCATGGCCCAGTCAAATTGCTACCCACATATTTTGGGGTGATGAGGTTCAATCTATGACAACTTCATTAGCACACTGAAAGCCCAACATGGTCAGAAAAGATGACTTTTTCTCTCCGGGCTTTCAGTTAAGATGGGCAGTGGCCAAGACAGTACAAAATGTCGGCTTTCAGGGACATCCGTAGACACAACACCCACTGTGTTAGCAGCTCTGGCACCTTCTGGTGGCAGAGTGGTTGTGGCAGCAGTTGGAATCTACCAGGTGCTACTTGGAAACTATGGGGCAGTTCTACTCTGTGGTATAGAGTTTCAGAGAGTCAGAATTGACTCGACAGCCACAGGTTTGGGGTTTTCTCGACACCTTCTAGAAGCCGTGCACAGGTACCAAAGTTGGGGTGCAGTGGAGTGTGGGCTGAATGAGCAGTTCCAGTCCATTGACGGAGGAATCTCCAGCAGTTCACTGTGTCGTCTGGTGCAGCAAACACAAACGTTTATGGGGAAGATTCACTCCCCTGTGCGTTTTGTCATGAGCTTGTGAGCCCACTAAATAATTAAAATAAACAAATGAAGACTGATTTGCTTACGTTCAATTTTCACCCAATCCCCATTAGTTAATAATTTATAAGACAAAATGAATGGAGGAGCCGGCTGCCCTCCCCCCTGCCCTCACCGGGAGCCTGGCGGGCAGCTCCTGCCCCACTGACTGCTCGCTGGAGGGAGAGGAACCCCAGAGGAGTGTGCTCCAGGGGACCTGGGCTGTGACCAAAGGGGCGGCCAGCCTTGGAGGGTTTCTCCCACTTGCCTCCAACCCCCAGATCCCTCGTCTGGAGCCGTTTCTGAAGGATTCACACCAGTGGTAGCACTTTTCAGATACTGGATAGGGACAGTTTCTGTGTGTGTTTCACAGGCAGCATCTTTTTTGCTGTGTTTCAAAAATAGAACTTTTTTTTTCTGTTCCAGATTGCTCTTGGGTACTCCTGGTGGGGTTGTGTTAGCAAACCATTAAACATGGAGAGGCCATTTGGGGGCTGATTCCGAGACTTGTGGTGGAAGGAAAGCCGACGAGGGACCACAGTGGGATATGACATTCCTGGGAAAATGCTCACCTTGACTCCACTTTTGAAAATCGCAGCGTGGTCTCCTGGCATAAGCATTATTTAGGAGACTATAGTTAAAACATTTATTCTCGTTCACTGCAGTCTTAAGACGACTGGGTTTCAGGGATTTGCTGTGCTGATCCTGTTGTTCTTGTGCTCCATGTGACACCCGGCATTGAGTCTGTGCTTCCAGCCTCCAGGAGGAAAACGGGGCTCTTTAGGGGCCTAGAAGGGCAGGCGAGGTCCCCCCTCCGCTCCTGTTACCCCCGTGCAGTCCCCAGTCATAGAACTTCTCCCTGTCACTGGGCAGACCCCGCTGGCTGTTTCACTGTCACCTTCTCTTTTAGCTGGGGGCTGGCTTGTCCTGCCCGCTGACACCCCTTCCTGGCTTCCTTGTCTTCTGGATTTAGGTTCGCAGTCGCTTTTATCTTCCCTGAACTGGCTCTTGGTTGCCTGGGTGGGAGGCTCGGTGTGGAGCCCCACTTCCCACCCCACACCCAGTAACCAACCCTGTGACAACTGTTTGTATGCAAGTCGTCTTTTGTTTTTGGGAAAGTGATTCTACAAAGTGCTGGTAGAAAAACAGATAGTGACGGAGGGCAGGGATTCTAGAAAACAGTAGAAAGGAATCAAAGTCAAAAACTCTCTGGTTGTTAACAGACATTTGTGTAAGATGAGGACAGTAAAATCCTTACACAATTTCATATTCAGATTGCTTCCTTTCTGTTTTTTTCTTCTTTACTTTCCTTTCCTCATTAAAGAAATGTAGAGCCCTGGGTGGTGCAAATGGCTGATGTGCTGAGCTGCTGGCCACTAGATCAGAGGTTCAAGTCCACCGACAGAGGTCTTGGAAAAAATGCCTGACAGTCTCCTTTAGAAAAATTAGCCATTGAAAACTAGGGAGCAGAGTTCTACTTTGACACAAGTGGGGTTGTCATTAACAGGAATTGTCCTGATAACAACTGTTGTTTTTAAGGAACTATAAACTGGGATGTAAGAGACCTGTGAGGAGAAAATTGCAAGAGCCTACTGTAAGAAACCAAAAGGGACTTACATAAGTGGAGAAACCTACCCTGCTCATGGATAGGAAGACAACATTGTGAAAATGTCTGTTCTACCCAAAGCAATCTAAATATATAAAGCAATCCCAACACAAATTTTAATGTCAGTTTTTAATAAGATGGGGAAACAAATTACCAACTTTGTTCAGAAAGGGAAGAAACCCCAGATAAGTAAAGCACTACTGAAGAACAACAACACAGTGAGAGGCCTCACAGTACAGCCTTAGAACCTATTACATTGGTATGGTACTCAGAAACAGCCTGGTACTGGTACAAAAACAGATATGTAGACCAATAGAACAGAATAGAGAATCCACATGTAACACCATCCACCTATGAGCAGCTGATACTTGACAAAGGATCAAAGGCTGTGAACTAGGAAAAAACAGTCTCTCTAACAAATGGTGTTGGCAAAATTGGATGTCCATCTGCAGAAGACTGAAACAGAGACAGGTCCAAGGTGGCGGACCAGACACAAGTCTCCCCAGTTCCCCCGGAGAACTAAGGCCTGGACTGATAATTGAACGAGCACTCTAGACATGGAGGAAGCCCTGGGATAGGGTATGGGGTTGTCAGATTGTACTACACCCCACTAAGTGGGAAATGACCTCTCTAGCGTGGGGCCGCCCACGCTGCACCACATTCCTGCTGACTCTTCGCTTGGGCTGGCTGCAGGCCCTGACAGCTTCTTTGTTATCCAGGAGGCAGGGGATGGACAGGAGCTGGTAAAAATGCTAAACCGCAGTGCTACAGTAAACGGCACACAGCACAGCAGAGAGATAGTGCATGGGATAGCCATATTTTGAGAGCCAGGCTGCTGACTGAGGGCACCACTGCCCCTCCACTCTCTCTTTTCTGAGCTCTACCACGCATTCTGCTGTTTCATGGTGGGAGGGGCAGCTTGGCTGGGACACCATCTTGGTCAGCTGGGAGGTGGAATCACCCAACCAGAGGTCTCAGCAGGGGCTAATTCCCAAGCTGAGAGGCAGTACCAGTCTGGAAAGTACTTTTCCAATAAAAGGCTGTGTTCAGCATGGTGTTACCTTATGGGTGGGGCCTGGCTGAGGATAGCAGGAAGGCCGTCAGCCCTCCCTGCTTTGAACTATGTCATAGCATCTGCGGACAGCCTATGAGGTGCATTTGTTGTCAGCTGGAAGTCAGGGCCTGCCACACCTGATAGCCTGACTGATTTCAGCAGCTGTCTGACAGCTCTCAGCTTTTTAAAATAGGACTGTCTGGAGAAATAACTGCAGAGCAGCCTGGTGGCACCTCTTCTAGCCTTTATTGACCAACATTATAGGGTTGGTTGATAAGAAGAAAGTAGCCTGACCCAAAGAACGCTACAGCTTGAACAAGTAGAAAGAAAGCAACAGAGGAACCCCTCACGTACCATAAGTGAAACAGATAATAAAGATTAGAGCAGAACTAAACGAATTAGAGAATAGAAGAACAATTGAAAAAATTAACAAAACCAAAACCTGGCTTTTTGAAAAGATCAGCAAAACTGACAAATCACTGGCTAAAGTTACAAAAGAAAAGCAGGAGCAGAAACAAATAACCAGGATAAGAGATCAGATGGTAGATATCACAATAGATCCAACAGAAATCAAAAGTATCATAACAGAATACCATAAAAGACTATACTCTGACAGATTGGAAAACCTAGAGGAAGTAGACAAATTTCCAGGTTCATATCACCTACCAAAATTATCACAAGGAGAAGCAGAACAAATTAATAAACCCATCACAAAGGAGCCAGCCAAGCCAAGTGCTGTTGAGTTGGATCTGACTCATGGCAAAGGAAGAGATTGAAAAAGTCATCAAAAAACTACCAACCAAAAAAAGTCCTGGCCCAGATGGCTTTGCCAGAGAATTTTATGAAAGTTTTAGAGAACAGTTAACTCCAGTACTGCTGAGACTATTTCATAGCATAGAAAGGGATGGAAAACTCCCAAATTCATTCTATGAACCCAGCATAACCCTGATAACCAAAGCTAGGGAAAGATCCCATAAAAAAAGATGTTACAGATAAATATCACTGATGATCCTAGGTGTAGAAATCTTCAGTAAAGTCCTTGCCAATAGAATTCAACAACATATCAAAAAAGTAATTCATCATGACCAAGTAGGATTCATACTAGGAATGAATATTCATATCGGGGTTCAACATCGAAAAAACAACTAATGTGGTCAACCACATAAATAACACAAAAGGATCACCTTATCTTGTCAATTGATGCAGAAAAGGCATTTGACAAAGTCCAACACATTCATGCTAAAAACTCTCAGCAGAATAGGGATAGAAGTGAAATTCTTCCTCAGTGCACTAAGAGACATCTACACAAAGCCAACTGCCTACATCATCCAAATGGAGACACTGAAAGAATTCCCCTTGCGAATGGGATCCAGACAAGGATGCCCAGTCTCACCATTTCTATTCAGCATTGTGCTAGAAGTTCTAGCCAGAGCAGTTAGACAAGACAAAGAAATAAAAGGCATCTGCATCAGCAAATAAGAAGTAAAAATCTCCCTGTTTGCTGATGATGTGATTGTATATGCAGAGAATCCTAAAGAATCCATAAGTAAACTACTTGAACTAATAGAAGAGTTCAGTGAAGTATCAGGCTATAAGAGAAACATAAATAAATCAGTAGAATTCCTTTATACCAACAAAGAGATTATCAAAGAAATCACCAAATCAGTTTCATTTACTGTAGCCTCCAAGAAGATAAAATACCTAGGAATAAATCTAGCTAGAGAATTAAGAAACTTATACAAAGAGAACTGTAAGACCTTACTGCCAGAAACCAAGAGAAACTTACATAAATGGAGAAACATACCCTGCTCATGGATAGGGAGACTTAACATTATGAAAACGTCTGTTTTACCCAAAGTAATCTACATATACAATACAATCCCAAAACAAATTCCAGTGTCATTTTTTAAGAGATGGAGAAACAAATCACCAGTTTTGTTTGGAAAAGGAAGAAACCCTGGATAAGCAATGTACAAATGAAGAAGAGGAACACAGTGGGAGGCCTCACACTACCTGACCTTAGAACCTATTATACTTCCACAGTAGTGGAAACAGCCTGGTACTGGTACAAAAAGAGACATATAGACCAATGGAACAGAGCTGGGACCCCAGAGATGCCACCATCCTCTTACAAACAGCTGGTATTTGACAAAGGCTCTAAGATTGTAAACTGGGGTAAAAACAGTCTATTTAACAAATGGTGCTGGTAAAATTGGATATTCGTCTGCAAAAAATCAAAACAAGACCCATATCTCACACCATACACAAAAACTAACTCAAATTGGATCAAAAACCTAAATATCAAACCTAAAATGACAAAGATCATGTAAGAAAAAATGGGGTCACCAATGGAAGTTTTAATACACAGTTTAGAAAGACTTCGAAATCTGACAGACAAAGCATGATTAACAGAAAATAGATAAATGGGAACTACTAAGCATCAAACACTCTTGCTTATCCAAAGACTTTGTCAAAAGAATTAAAAGACCATCTACAGAATCGGAAAAAATATTTGGTAACTACATGTCAGACCGAGGTCCGATCTCCATAATCTACAAGATACTGCAAAATATCAACAAGAAAAGGGTAAATAAATCAGTTAAGCAATGGGCAAAGGAGATGAACAAACACTTCTCCAAATACACCATCCAGGCAGCCAAAAGACACATGAGGAAATGCTCATGATCATTAGCTATTAGAGAAATCCAAATCAAAACTATAAGATACCGTCTGACCCCAACAAGATTGGCCATGATCCAAAACACAAAACGACAAATGCTGGAGAGGCTGTGGAGAGACTGTAAGTCGGCTACACTGCTGGTGGGATTGCAAAATGGTACAACCTCTATGGAAAGCAATTTGGTGCTTCCTTAAAAAACTGGAAATAGATATACCATTTGATCCAGTAATCTCACTGCTTGGAATATATCCTACAGAATCAAAGGCAGTCACAAAAACAGATACATGTACACAAATGATTATTGCAGCACAGTCCATGATAGCAAAAACGTGGAATCAACCCAGATGTCCAACAACAGATGAATGATACACAAACTGTGATAAATATACTTAATGGAACACTATGCAGTAATAAAGAACAATGATGATTTTAGGAAGCATCTCATAACCTGGCTTCAATTGGAAGACATAATGCCAAGTGAAATCAGTCAGCTGCAAAAGGACAAATATCATATGAGACATCTACTATAAAGACTTAAAAATAAACAACAATGGAAGGTTCAATACACAATGAGGACAGACTCCAAAATCTGTCAAAGAAACCACAATCAACAGAAGAGAAAATAGATAAATGGGAATTATTAAGAATCAAACACTTCTGCTCATCCAAAGACTTTATTAATAGAATTAAAAGAACACCCACAGAATGGGAAAAAATATTTGGCAACTCTATGTCAGACCGATACCTGATCTCCATAATCTATAAGGTACTACATAATATCAATAAGAAGAAGATAAACCAATTAAGCGATGGGCAAAGGAGATGGACAGACATGTCACGAAAGAGGAGATCCAGGCAGCTAAAAAACACATGTGGACATGTTCGCGATCTTTAGTTATTAAAGAAATTCAAATCAAGATGACAATGAGATACCATCTCACCCCAACAAGATTGGCCATGATCCAGAAAACACAAACCAACAAATGCTGGAGAGGCTGTGGAGAAATTGGAACCCTCCTACACTGTTGGTGGGGTTGCAAAATGGTCCAGCCTCTTTGGAAAGCAATCTGGCGCTTCCTTAAAAAAATGGATATCGATATACCATTTGACCCAGTAATTCTACTACTTGGAATATATCCTACAGAATCAAGGCCTTTCACACCAACGGACACATGCACAAGAATGTTTATCGCAGCACAGTCCACGATAGCAAAATAATGGAATCAACCCAGATGCCCAACAACAGAAGAATGGATAAGTAAACTATGGTACATATACTCAATGGAGCACTACGCAATGATAAAGAATAATGATGATTCCAGGAAACATCTCATGACCTGGTTTCAACTGGAAGACATTATGTTGAGTGAAAGTAGTCAGCGACAAAAGGACAAATATTGTATGAGACCTCTACGATAAGATCTCAAAAACAGACTTGTGTGTAGAAGAAAAGACTCTTTGACAGCTGCAAGGGAGGGGAGGGAGGGGGAGGGGGGAGGGTTTAGTTTAAACAGTTGCTAGAAATCTGGTTGGGAGAAAGCGGTGATAGCACACATTAGAAACAAGAACAACATTAAGTGGACTTCAGCATAACTTGAGTACTCCTTCCATCTTAACTCAATACTGCAAGGATAGAGTAGCTGGGGCGGGGGGTGGGGGACCATGCTCTTAGGCAAAATCGAGGTCAGTTGGCACAACTAGCATTTTGCTAAGAGAGCTTTCTGCACCCCACATTGGTGAGTGGCGTCTGGGGCCTTAAAAGCAGCCAAGCTGCCATCCTAGGACACAGCAAATGGTCCCAACTCAGCAGGAACGGATGCTCACCGAGGACCAACGTGACAGGCGGTAAAACCGAGAAGACAGAGAGACCCACAAGAGTGGGTGCCTACAGCGACTTGGGACCGGAAGAAGCGGATGGTGCGTGGCCACCACCAGTGATAGCCACGATGGAGCTCACAGACAGGAGTCTCACTGGCAACACAAGAATAAAAAGGGTGCATCCTGAGATCTCCACTAAAAGACCTCAATTGATGGTCCAGCAGTTTTGGGGTTCCCCTGAGAGCATGGCTCCCAGCCCTGATGCTGCCCTTACCCATAAATTATAATGAAGGTCCACTCTTTGGACAGGAATGGATTGGACTTGGCAATGAAGAGTGACCATATATTGGATGAACTTTATGGTTCTATACATCTATAGGATATCATCCTGCTGACCTCTGGCTGGAGGAAGGAGAGTGGGTGGAGAGGAGGGGAAAGGAGACTGTTGGGAGGATGAGACATGTATGGAGCAGAGAGGAATAGTGTGCTGTCGCCAGACAGGGAGAGCAGTGGAAGCTGCATATAGGTGGGCATGTAAATTTTTACGGGAATGTACATTTTCACTCAGTCATGTTAAATAAAAAATAAAATAAATAAAAAAGACCTAAAAATAGACTTAACATACAGAAGAAAAGACTCTTTGACAGCTACAGGATGGGGAAGGAGGGGGTGGGCTGATTATGGGTTAGAAGTTGATAGAAATTTGGTTGGGTGAAATCAGTGACAGCACACAGTCGAAAGAAGATCAACTTAACTGAACTTCAACATAAACTGAAAACTCTTCTAATCTTAACCCAATATGGTAAGGATA
Source organism: Heterohyrax brucei (assembly GCA_028571685.1). Taxonomy (NCBI): domain Eukaryota; kingdom Metazoa; phylum Chordata; class Mammalia; order Hyracoidea; family Procaviidae; genus Heterohyrax; species Heterohyrax brucei. Next base: position 72,800,464 of record CM053163.1, read on the forward strand.
CAGTAGCAGGGGCTGGGGTCTGAGGTCTGTGCTCTCACGGGACATCAAGGCCAGTTGGTGTAACTTACCTATTGCTAAGAGAGTCTTCTGCATCCCGTATTGGTAAGTGGTGTCTGGGGTGTTAAAAGCTAGCAAGCTGCCATCAGAGGTACACCAAATGGCCCCAACTCGTGTGAAACAGATGGTCACCAAGAACAGCAAAGACATAAGGAGAAGAGCCCAGGAGGTAGAAGGACCCATGTGAATGGGAGACTGTATCAACATGGACCAGAAGAACCATGTGGTGCCTGGCCACCACCAAAGATAGCCATGATGGGGCACACAATGTTCAGTCCCAGTGGCAACATGAGAAAAAGAGGGGTGCACCTCAAGAACTCCATTCAAAGATTACAATTGATGGTCCTTACTTAGACCTGGGGGTTCCCCTGGCCCCTAGATCTGCTACTACCCCTAAGCAGAAAACATTACTGAAGTCAACTCTTAGGACAGGGATGGACTGGATGCTGGGACACAGTGTGACACTGTGGTGTGTGTAGTTTATGGTTTTGTGCATCTACAGGATGCTTTCTTGCCTGTTACTAGAAGGGAGAGAAGAGGGTGGAGAGGAGGGGACAGGAGATTGTTAAGAGGATACAACATATATAAAAAGAAAAGGAGGAGTGTGCTGTCACTGGCCAGGAGAGCAGAAGTTGCAGCAGATAGATGGGCATGCAAATTTAATTTGGATTCTATACTTTCACTTAATCACAATAAAAATAAAAAAAAACTAAAACAAGACTCATGTCTCTCACTTTACACAAAAACTGACTCAAAATAGATCAGAGACCTAAATATCAAATCCAAAATGATAAAGATTGTGCAAGAAAAAATAGGGACAACACTAGGAGGCCTAATATATACCTTAAACAGACTAGGAAATACTACCGAGAATGCACAAACAGCAGAAAAGAAAAATAGATAAATGGAAACTACTAAAACACTAAAACTCAAACACTTATGCTCATCCAAAGACTATCAAGAGAATCAAAAGACTGTTTACAGAGTGGGAAAACATTTTTGCCAACTACGTATCTGATCAACGTCTAATTTCCATAATCTACAACGTACTACAAAATAATCAACAAGAAAAAGACAAATAACCCAATTAAACTGAGGGCAAAGGAGATGGACAGACACTTCACCAAAGAAGACATTCAGGCAGCGAAAAGACAAATGAGGAAATGCTCATGATCATTAGCTGTTAGAGAAATCCAAATGAAAACTGCAATAAGTATCATCTCACCCCAGTGAGGTTGGCAATAATGCAAAAAACACAAAGTAACAAATACTACAGAGACTGGAGGGACAGAAACTCTTCTACACCACTGAGGGGAATGCAAAGTGGTACAACCTCTTTGGAAAGAAATTTGGTGCTTTCTTAATAAGCTAGAAATAGAAATACCATGTGATGCAGCAAACCCACTCTTTGGAATATATCCTACAGAAATAAGAGCTGTCACATGAACAGATGCATGCACACAAATGTTTATTGCAACACAATCCACAATAGCAAAAACATGGAATCAACCTAGGTGCCCATCAACTGATGAATGGATGAACCAACTATGGTGTGGATACACAATGGAACACTATGCAATGACAGAGAATGTGAAGCTGGAAGACGTAATGCGAAGTGAAATCAGTCAGCTGCAAAAGGACAGATATTGTATGAGACCACAGTTATAAGGACTTAAGAAAAGACTTATGTGCAGAAGAAAATATTACTTGATGGCTACCAGGGTGGAGAGGGAGGGAGAGGGTTGGTCATAGCTTCAATAGTTAACAGGAGTTTGGTTAGGTGAAGGGAGTGACAGCACACAGTAGAAGGCAGGTCAGCATAGCTGGGCTACACCGTGAGCTAACAGAGTTTCTAAATTCAACCCAACATTTCAAAGGACAGAGTAGAATGGGCAAGGGTCTAGGGACCATGTTTTCAGAGGACATTGAGGTCAATTGGCATAATTAGTCTTTTTCAAAGAGAGTCTTCTGCGCTCCATATTGGTGAGTGGCACATGGGGTCTCCACAGCCAGCAAGCTGCCATCTGAGGAACATCAGTTGGTTCCAACCAGGTGACAACTGAGAACATCAAGGACACAAGGAAAAGTGAGCCCAGGAGACAGAAGGGTCCATGTGATTGAGAGACTGTCCGCATGAGACCAGAAGAACTACATGGTGCCTGGCCACCACCAAAGACAGCCCTGATAGGGGTCACAATATAGAGTCCTTCATGTAGCACAAGAAAATGGGGTGTGCAGATCAAGAACTCTATTATGAGGCCAGACTCAATGGCCTGAAAACCCTGGTCCCCTGAGAACACGGCCCCTAGACTTGCCGCTATCCCGCAGCTGAAACTAGCACGGAAGCCAACACTTCAGAGAAAGAACGGACTGGACTTGGGGACGCAGAGTGATGCGTGTGGTGTGTGTGCTTCATGGTTAAATATATATGTGGGGCTGAGAGGATGAAGAGGGAGGATGAGAGGATGAAAGATAGTGGACAGGTGCTGGTTAGGTAGATCCTGGAAGCAAAGAGTGAAAGAGAAGAGTGTGCTGTCACAGGGTGAGCAGAGCACACAGAGTTCCAGAGAGGTGGGTACTCAAGATTTTATATGGAAAGTTGACTTAGGTTGTAAACTTTCACTTAATCACAACTAAAAAAAAAGAAGAACTCTGGAGCCCAGCCCTGTGGCATTGTGGAGGTGGCATATACAGCTGGACTCTGAGCAGTGGACTTAGACTCGGAGAAAGGTCTCGGCCAATCTCTAAGAAACTGGCAGATGAATACACATTGGTATGTTTTTGACTAAAATGTTAACCTTAATTGTGAGTCACTCTTCATGATTTTTAATGTCCATTCATTCTTTCATTAGCCAGCCTTGTGTCACTCCTGTGTATGCCAGGTAAAGAGACTTCTCTGCTATTTGAGGCATCAGAGCTCGCAAGGGACCTCCATGCCTGAGCCTCTCATGGCCACCCAGTGGCCTCTCCCATGGTCACCTGGTGGCCTCTCTGGGCCTCCTCTCTTCAGGCAATTCTAGAGCCTGAGCCCACCTGTCTCTTCAAATGAGGGCTTTTCAAAATTCAGGCATTCTTTCAAGTATGAGGCCTCTGGTAGCTTCAAGGAAAACCTCTTTGGTTGGAAATCTCTCTCTAAGGTTTCTGAGGTGTCGGAAAGGGAGTTCAGAAGTGGGGCAAAGGAGAGTGGGGATGGCACAGGGCAGAACCTGCCTGCTAACTTCTGGAGCACTTGCTCATCACAGCCAAGCAAGGAACACAGAAAGCGACCTTATCTGAAGAAGCCATAGCCTGATTTTTTAAGGCAGAGCAAATTGGCCAGGCAGGTTCATGGGCCGTGCAGCTGAGTGGGGTGAAGGGAGGCTGTGACACTTGAAGAGAGTGCTGTTGGATCTCACTGGGGCCTGCGACAGGCCAATGGGCCCGAAGGCTGGGTGGAGCGGAGGGGACAGTGGTGGGGAGGGCAACAGTTCAGACAGGTGGGCATATCAGAGGGAAATAATTCTCTCTCTGCCCACAGCGGGACACCATGCAGAGCACGTGCAGGGGCACCCATGAGGAAAGGGCAGGGAGAGCTCCCACCTTCACCATGGGAAAATTGAGACCCGTTGCCCATGCTGGCATCTGCAGCCAGATGAATGGCCACCCCCTGAATGTATATTGAATTCCAGAGATGGAGCATCCAGAATTCGCGAATCAGCAGTGAAGACAACTGAAGGATAAGAATTGCCTACAGGGGTTCTCAGGAGAACTTAGCAGGCCATTGTGGTTTGGGTGACTATGACTCCTAGGGACCTTGTGTGGGAGTGTGGAGCTGCCAGTGGGGCTTCCAGGGTGGTGAGCTTTCGCAGAGGCAGGCTGCTACGGCCATTGCCACGTGCAAGGGCTGCTGGGTGTGGGCTGCAGCATTTAATTGGCCAGTGGGCTCTTGGCCACCGAGCCACCAGGGCCTCTAGTCAGAAAAATGCTGCCAGAAAAACTGGAATACAAAATTTATAGTGAAAAAGGCTAAACAGTCCAACTTGAAAAAAGATAGTAAGACAAAATGAAAAGGATGAGAAGAACCTATCAAAATCAAACAAGAAGAAGAGGAAATTTTTCCTATGAAGGCCAGAATAATGGAAGAAATGGAAAATTTTCAGACTATGTTGCTAAAGATGTTTAGAGAAAGCAAAAGGCTCACAGAAAACAAAGCAGCAGAGATGAGAGACTCAGTTAAGAAACTGAAAGCAAACACAATCCAAAGGAATTACTGGAACTGAAGGAGAAACACTCAACAACAGAGCTGGACAGAAGAGAGAGTAAATGAACTAGAAGACAAAATAACTGAATTTATCAAGTCTCAGGATAAATAAGAGAACAAAACAAGCAAACAACCAAACAAAAAAGCAAACAAATCCATTGGCGTTAACCCAGTTACGAAATCTATTGTTAGAATTACTAGATTCCCAGAGAGCCATGACAACAATAAAGACATAGAAACATTTTTCCAGGAGATATTCTGAGAGAATTTTTCAGACCCAGGTAGAGAACCAAGACTGCAAATACAGTAAGCTACGTGAACCCCAACTAAAAGAAACAAATAGACAGAACCAAAACCAACTCCTTGCCATATCCTAATGTAATTCTTTTTTTTTTTTAATTATTGTTGAATGAAAATGTACATTCCCATACAAATTTGCATGCTCAACTATATGCAACTCCCAGTGCTCTCCCTGCCTGGTGACAGCACACCTCTCCTTTCTGCTCTGTATCCTCCCAGCAGTCTCGTAGCCCCTCTTCTCCACCCACTCCACTTCCTCCAGCAAGAGGTCAGCAGGATGACATCCTGTAGATGCATAGCCAAGCCAAGTGCCAAGTTGAGTCGAGTTGGATCCTACCATAAAATTCCCACAAGATAGAGTCACTCTGCGTCACCAAGTCCAATCCATTGCTGTCGGAAAAGTTCACCTTCATTATTATTTATGGACAGAGGCAGCATCAGGGCCAGGGTCCGTGCTCCCAGGGGAACTGCAAAGACCCTGGACCATCAGTTGCACTCTTTTATTGGAGACTTCAGGGTACACCCCTATTTAGTCTCTTGTTGCCAGTGACACTCCATTTTGTTAGCTGCATCGTGGCTATCACTGGTGGTGGCCAGGCAGCACCTGATTCTTCTGGTCACGAGTCAATGTGGAGACACACTCACGTGGGTCTCTCTGTCTTCTGGGTTCTCTTTCCCCATGTCATTCTTGTTCCCGGTGATCACCCGTTCCTGTTGAGTTGGGACCATTTGCTGTACCCTCAGATGGCAGCTTGGCAGCTTTTAAGACCCCAGATGCCACTCACTGATGTCACCGATGAGGGGTGCAGAGAGTCCTCATTAGCAAAATGCTAGCTGTGCCAATTGGCCTCGATTTCACCTGAGAGCATGGTCCCCGGCCCCCTGCCCCAGCTACTCTGTCCTTGCAATGTTGGGTTAAGATGGAAGGAGTCCTCAAATTGTGTTGAAGCCCAGTTATTATTGATATTCTTTCTAATGTGTGCTGTCACCAAACTAATGTAATTCTTGAAAACCAAAGACAAAGGCAGAATTCTGAAAGCAACGAGAGAAAAATGCAATGTAATACATACCAAGGGTCTTTCATGAGAGTCAGTGTGGATTTCTCCCCAGAAACTCTAGAGGCCAGAAAACAATTGAAGTGGCACAGACAAGATACTGAAGGAAAGTGACTGCCAACCAGGAGTTCATTACCCAGCAAAACTGTTGTTCAAAAGCAAGAGGAAATAAAGGTACCCCCAGAAAAATGGAAGCTCTGGGAATTTGCCACTACCACAAGAGCTTTGCAAGCGTTACTCAAGGAGCACTCCAAAGGGAAAGACAAGAGCATTAAATAAATACTCCTGTCTGTACATGGGGATAAATAAATAAACAAGAAAGAAAGAAAGAGGAGAGAGATCTCCTCCACCTCCCGCCACCTCCCCCAAAAACAGCAATGTGGGAAATTGTAAGGACCGAGTGTATGATATTTCAAGGAGCAAACTTAAATTCCACAGACAGTAAGACATTGAGTATAAAATAAACTTCTTGAACCTGGGTTGTGTATTTATGTTAGTAGATACACACCAACAGAATTGGGAGAGGACAGAGCACATCAGAAATAGATTTATTATATGAAAATTGAAAAGGGAGGAAAAAAAAGATCATCACAAGAAAACAGCCAACAAAGAAAAATCAGAATAAAAGAACAAAGAGTCTTGATCCAAAACATTCACAAAACAAATAGCAAAATGAATGAGGTAGGCACTTTGTTTTAAGTAATAACCTTAAATGTCAATAGTGTAAACACCCAATACAAAAGGCAGACAGTGGCAGAAATGGTTAACAAACACAAAATGCGATCCCTCATTTAGCTGGCTGCAAGCAACATACATTCTAGATACAAGGACGCAGACGGGTGGAAAATAAAGCGGTGGAGAAAATACTCTTCTCAGTCCATAAACAAAGAAGGGGGCATCCTGATATCAGATAAAATAGACTTTAAAGCAAGATCTAAGTGATAAAGAAAACCATGACAGAGTAATAAAAGGGTCGGTCCAGCAAGAAGACGTAACAGTTACATGTGCATCTGACAGTAATGTCCCCTACAAATCGTTTAGTTTGTCCTACTTTGGGAGCTTGCATGTAGCTGTGATGCTAGAAGCTATGACATTGGTATTCACACACTAACAGGGTGACTCACGGTGGACAGAATTCTACTGAGCTTCTGCATGGTGACAGACGAAGAGGACAGACCCGAAGGCCTGCACTGAAACAATTAGCCAGTGACTATGTTACGGAGCAGTGGGCTAAGTGCTGCCTCTGCTAACTAAAAAGTCAGCAGTTCAAATCCACCAGGTGTTCCTTGGAAACTCTACGGGGCAGTGCTACTCTGATCTCTCGGGTCACTGTGAGTTGACTGTATGGCAGTGGGTATCTTAGGGAAAGCAGCAGAACACTGGTACAGAGCTGGAAGATGAGCCCTCAGGTCAGAAGGCAAAACACAACTGCCTCCTCAATGACCCTAAGGACTTGGATGGAGTCAAGTTTTGGGGACCTTCATTTGCTGATAGGGCATGACTCAAATTGAGAAGAAACAGATGCAAACATCCGTTAATAATCAGAATGCAAAATGTATAAAAGGTGAATCTAGGACAATTAAAAACTGTCAAAAATGAAGTGGAACGCATACACGTTGATATTGTAGGTGCTAGTGAGTTGAGATGGACAGTGTTGGTGAACTTGAATCAGACAGTCGTATGATCTACTATGCTGAGAATGACAGATTGAAGAGGAGTGGCATTGCACACTTCAAGCACATTTCAAGATCTAAAAGATAATCCTGTCAGTGATAGAATAATACCCATATGCCTACAAGGAAGACCAGTTAGTACAACTGTTATTCAGATTTACACACCAACCACTAAGGTTGAAGATGAATAAATTGAAGGTTTTTGCCAACTTCTGCAGTCTGACATTGCTCAAACATGCACTCAGGATGCATCCATAACTAATGTTGATTGGAATTCAAAAGTTGGAGACAAAGAAGAGGGAAGAAAAGTTGGAAAATATTGATAGAAACAATGCTGGAGATGGCATGACAGAATTTTGCAAGATTGGTGACTTCCTCATTGCAAATACCATCTTTCACCGACATAAACAGCAACTGTGTGTGTGGACCTTACCAGATGGAATAAACAGGAGTCAAGTCAACTACATCTGTGGAAAGAGACAATGAGAAAACTCAACACCGTCAGTCAGAACAAGATTAGGGGCTGACTGTAGATCAGACCACTGTTTGCTCATCGTGTGTTCAGCTTGAAACTCAAGAACATTAGAGCAAGTCAGTGAGAGCCAAAGTATGACCTGGAGCATATCCCGCCTGAATCTAGAGACCGTCTCAAGTGTAGGTTTGAGGCCTCCAGCGCTAATGACTAAAGACCAGAAGAGTTGTGGAATGACATAAGGCCACCATACATGTGCAAATCAAGAGGTCACTAACAAGACAGGAAAGAAAGAAAAGACCAAAATGGATGTCAGAAGAGACTCTGAAACTTACTCTTGAATGCTGAGTAGATAAAGTAAAAGGAAGAAATGATGAAGTCAAAGTTGAAGATTTCAACGAGCAGCTGGAGGAGACAAAGTGTTATGATTCCGTTTCTGTAAAAACCTGGAGATGGAAAACCAAAAGGGAAGAACAAGCTTGGCATTTCTGAAGCTGAAAGAACTGAAGAAAAAATTCAAACCTTGAGTGGAAATACTGAAGGATTTTATGGGGAAAATATTAAATAATGCAGGAAGTATTGAAAGAAGATGAAACAAATACACAGAGTCACTGCATCAAAAAGAACGGTCAACATTCACCCCCTTCAGGAGGTAACACGTGGTAGGGAAGTGATGGTGCTGGAGGAAGAAGTCCAAGCTGTACTGAAGCCACAGGCAAAAAGCAAGGCTCCAGGAATCGACAGAATACCAGCCGAGATGTTTCAGCTGATGGATGTCACGCTGGAAATGCTTATTCATCTATGCCAAGAAATTTGGAAGACCGCTACCTGGCCAGTCAACGGGAAGAGATCCATATTTATGCCTATTCCCAAAAAAGGTGACCTCACTGAATGTGGAATTTATAGAACAATATGGTTAATATCACATGCTAGTAAAATTTTGCTGAAGATCGTTTTAAAGCAACTGTGGCAGTATATTGACAAGGAACTGTCAGAAATTCAAACTGAGGCCAAGGAGCCAGGGATACTGTGGACGATGTCAGATGGATCTTGGCTGAGAGCGGAGAAGACCAGCAAGATGTTTACCTTTGATTATGCTAAGCCATTCAGCTTGTGGATTGTACCCAATTTTGGATAACAGTGAGAATAGTGGAAATTCGTGGAAATTCAAGAACACTTAATCATGCTGATGAGGAACTTATACACAGGTCTAAAGGCAGTTGTTTGGACAGAACAAGGGAACACTGCGCCGTTTAAAGTCAAGAAAGGTGTGTGGGAGAGTTGTATCCTTTCACCATACCTATTCAATCTGTATGCTGAGCAGATAATCCTAGAAGCTGAATTATAGGGAGAACAAGGCATCAGGACTAGAGAAAGACTCCTTAACAGCCTGAGTTACGCAGATGACGTATCCTCATGAGGCGTAAGTGAAGAGGACTTGAGGCACTGCTGATGAAGAGCAAAGTCAACAGAAGGAAAAAAAGATGTAACTGGACCAATAAGCAACATCATGATAAACGTCATGTAGTTGCCAAGGATTTTATTTTACTTGAATCCACAGTCAACACCCATGAAAACAGCAATCAAGAACTCAAAGCACTGCACGGGGCAAATCTGCAAAAAGCCAAGAGGTTGCCTCGAGGACTGAGGCGTGCCTGACTCAAGCTGTGGTGTTTTCAATTCCCTGATACTGTGTTTGAAAGCTGGATGATGAATAAGGAAGACTGAAGAAGAATAGACACCTTTGAATTGTGGTGTTGGTGAAGAATATTGAAGACGCCATGGATTGCGAAAGGATGGAACAAACCTGTGTTGGAAGAAGTATAACCAGAATGCTTCTTTTGAAGGAAGGACGGTGAAACTGTGTCTCATAGGCTTCAGACAGGTGGTCAGGCAGGACCAGTCCCTGGAGAAGTGCCTCATGCTTGGCAAAGTGGAGGGCCAGGGAAAAAGAGGAGGACCTCAGTGAGACAGAGGGACGCAGTGGCTGCAAGACTAGGCTTAAGAATAACAGCGATTTTGAGGATGGCGCCAGAGCAGGCGGTGCTGCGTTCTGTAGACGCAGGGTCGCTGTGAGTCAGTGCAGACTTGACTGTACCTGACAGCGGTGACGAAAAGTGCTCCAGAAAAGAAATCAAGAAAACAAGATCGCTTACAATAGACACCAAAGGGACAAAATACCTGGAAATGATCCTAACCAGGGACGTGGAAGACTTAAACAATGAAAATTATAAGATGCTACCACAAGAGATTAAAAGAGACCTTCAAAAATGTTAACTGCAAAATGAGACCTACAAAAATGCAAAGAGATCGGTACTCAGGGACTGGAAGACTTAAAGCAGGAGAAGGGAGTGGGGTGGCTGTTTCAAAACATGTCCAAGTCTGTAAGAAATTAGAGGAGAGAGAGAACTGAGGCAAATGGACAGAAGGAGACATAGACAACATGTCACGGCACACCCGAGACTAGAAATGTGTGGGTGTGCGTGTGTGTGTATGTGTGTTTAAGAACAGAGACAGAGAGAAAGAAGGAGCAAGACTAAGAGTCAGAGATCTGTAGGGTAAATTGCCTGTCCCCTGGTGGGTTTCTATTCGCAGTCTGTAGGATGGCAGACAGTCGCTGTGTGGCAGTGACCTCAGTCCTCGCGTCTTCACATATGAATTCACCGAATCATCAGAACAACTCTCGGAGGTGGACAATGTATTAGCCCCAGTGTACAGCTGAGGAAGCAGAAAAGCGAGAGAAGTTGCCCCAACTGGCAGAGCTCACTAGCGACCAGGATTTGAACTCACAGAGCCTGAGTCCAGAGCCTGCACCTGTAACGCCCTTGCCACCCTTAACCAGCGAGCCGGGGGCACGGTTACCACTACATTGCCATCACGTGATGCCAGAAAATATCGGCACTTTGTGTCCCACCGCTGTGCTTCCCAGCTAAGCTGGTGCAGAAACCATTTTTAGTCTCTTATTTCCATAAATGATTGGCTTTTCTGGCAAGTGTTGAAATCAACCAACTTATTTTGAAAATTGAACCGTAGTCGTATATATACCTGCAAGGAATGCCAGAGACGCTGAACACACGGCATCTCATTTCTTAGCATGAGCATGACGTGCTTGCACGCTTATGCATTTTAATATCCCCTGGATGTAAGCTAGTTCCTTATGCATTTGTCTCAAACATTTTTAAAGCCCTGCTGTGTAGTAAATCTTGGAGGTGAGAGAGATCTAAGACAATACTAGTTTCTGTTCTAGAAACATTTCCATTTTTATTGGGGGGTTGCATTTGTAACAAGATATGAAGGAGCAGGAAATAGCTAGGAAGACTTCCTGAAGGAGGCGGGCCTGCATCTGGACTTAAAAGAGCATGTGGGACTCAGGAGGAGTGATGGGAGACGAGTGGGCTTACTAGGCAGAGGTGAGAAGCACAGAAAAACACACTATGTGGTATGGTTCAGGAACAATGAAGAGACCCGCTTTGCAAGAGCAAAAAGGTCCTGGGGATGAGGGCATAGGAGAAGGTTGGCGGAATGAGCAGAGGGGAGCCCAGCTTTGGAGAACCTTTAATGCCGGGCTGTGCAACTTGAACTTGACCAGCATTTTCCAATATGCCTCTGAGAGCAAATGTGGGGTTCCATGGACACGACTAGTCATCTCAGGGGCATGGTCTGGAAGTAGTGGGGTCCAGGTGGGCAGAGACCTGGTGTCCTACCTAGCTTTATCAGCTCTTAAAGCTGATGAATAAAATTTCCTTTAAAAGAAGCGCTCTTGTGGTGGAATAAAAGTGCAGAAGTCAGCGCCACTGTCGGTGAGGGGACAGTACGTAAAACCCAGCCAAGGACGGGGAACTGACCTTCTAAGGCGGGTACCAGGAGGAGGCCCACCAGTGGCTTAGCCAACTAGGTTCTGTTCTCTGACACTTGGCTGTTTTTGCCAGTGGACCGGACGCTTCTGAGCAGCAGAGACTCCGGAAGTCACTTGCATCTGGGCTCTGCGCCATGCTGCGGGTCTTGTGAGCAGCCTCTCCTCCGGCGTTGGGCTTCACTCAGTCCGGCTCACGCTCCCGGAGCCCACAGGGGCTGGGCGGCCGGACGGAGGAGGGAAAGTGAAGGGGCTGCCTGGGGAAGCCAGCTCAGGGTTTGGAGTTTGTCACACGTCATTTTCTCTGTAGACAGACACCTCCCAGGTCAATGCAATCAACTGTGTGGCGTGGCCAACTGACCAGAATCGTTTGGTGGGCTGTGCTAATTCAGCTGAAAATAAACGTATTTGCAAGGGACCCTCTTTCAAATTCATGAGTGAGGAGGTTTGGTTTCGTGCTTCTGTTCTTCACCCTGTTGCTTCTGGTGATTGACGTTCTTTCCCTCAGTAAAAACAAATGCTTGATGATGCTTTTGGTCAGAGGAAGCCTTAGGCAATATTGCAAAGTGGAAGCAAAAATTTGTCTTCATACGATAAATTTTGATTAATGAGTTCTGTGTAGCCAATAGTAGGGGTGAGGTCAAACTACAGAGGTATTTTCTTAAAAATTCTTTGACTTGCTGCTACATTTTTAGCATCTTATTTTAAATATAATACATGATCGGAGATCGGACAATTAAGTCCATGAACTTAATTGTTGCATGTGCTTCTTACCTCGTTCAATATCACTGCTGTCGCCCTCAAGGTCCTCCCCTCAGGAAGCTCTACACCAGTGCCAATGTCTAGTCCACCCTTCGAAGAATTTTAGAACTCTTTCCAGAATGGGCGTTGTGCAGTGTCTTGCTGTCATGGTGGCAAGTTGGTGACTTTAATTGTCTAGCTATCTGGGAGGGAGTTTTTAGCCAGTAGACAACTGTATTGGAACACCTTCCGACTCGCCTGGTCTGGCCTCCAGTGACTTTTTTCTTTACCCGAAGATAAAGGAAATATTGAAAGGAAGATCTTTTGATGATATTGAGGACATCAAGGGTAATATGACGACAGCTCTGATGGCCATTCTAGAGAAAGAGTTCCGGAATTGCTTTGAAGGCTGGACTAGGTGCTGGCATGGGTGCACAGCTTCCCAAAGAGAGGACTCCGAAGGTGACTGTAGGGACACTCAGCAGTGAGGTCCATTGCACTTTTTCTAGGATGAGTTTGTGAACGTCATTGTTGGACCACATATGTGTTATGTATAAAGATAAAGAATCCCAGTATTAGCCCCTGGGGCAGAGGAGTGATGGTGCTCAGCTGCTAACAGGAAGGTTTGCAGTTCCAGTCTAACCAGAAGTGCCTCAGATAAGAGTGGTGGCAATCTGTCTCCCAAAGATCCCCCTCTGAGAGCCTAAGGGGGCACAGTTCTCCTCTGACACACGTGGGGTCACCATGAGTTAGAGTGGGCTCACGGACAACTAGTCCTGTGTGGAGGTCAAAGCTCCTGGCACTCTGGTCTGGCCTCTACCCAAGTCGTGCTGCCCTGCGTACAGGTAACCCCTGGTGTTGCCGTGTTTTACCCAAATGACACGCACCCTTCACCTTCAGGCACCACTGAAAAAACCATTTTTCTTTTTCTTTTCTTTTTTAACATGTTGCTGTAAAGGACTGCCATAGTGTAATTGTGAAAACACCTCTATGGGGAGAGGGCACAGCTGGAAACAAATTTAGAAGACACACATTATTTGTGCAAAAATACACTAGTTTCTTTTTTGAATGCGTGTACAAATATACTCATTTCTTATTCAAAGACAAGGTAGCCTGCTATACACACATTGTTCTGTGTCTTTTCTTCCCCCCTCATTTGTCCTGTTCTCTGTACTTCAGTGAGAAAACCTGGTGGCGCAGAGCTTAAGTGCTGCAGCTCTGACTGAAAGGTCAACGGTTCAATCCACCAGGTGCCCTTTGGAAACTCTAAGACGGTTCTACTCTGTCCTATAGGGTTGCTGTGGGTCAGAACTGACTCAAGGGCAAGGGGTTTTGTCTGGGTTTTGGTTCTACTTCGGTGCACAGAATGCCTCATTATTCTTTTTTCTTTGTTTGTATTACTGGAAGAGGGTCCCAGTGTGGAGGATGAAGGCACCACTGTTACCTGGTGGCAGCGTGCCCAAAGTTCAGTCACCTTACAAGGCTGTTCCGTCTGTTGAACACTGTGTCTGCAGACCTGATATATAGTGTGACAGCAGCCCTTTTCACAGGCTGTGATGGTGTCACCTGGCTAGGTGTCACATCACTTCAACAGGGTTTCTGAGTGTGCCTCCTGGAGAGGCAACTTCTGGTGCCCCGTGTCAGGGGGAGGTCCACAGGGTGGCAAAACTGGTTTGTCCCTCAGATTCTGTTACTTGGGCAGCTATGTTCTCTGTACGTGAAGCTGCTTCTGTGTTTTCAGTTACAACAGTTACTGAAGCAAGGCTGGCTTTGTGAAGTCTTGGCTATTGTTAAAGTTGGTCAGAGTTGTTGTTTTTGTAGTGGGGTACTGTCAAGTCGCCTCTGACTCATGGTGACCCGGTAGGTCAGAGGAGAACTGCCCTGTGGGACTTGCAAGGCTCTAATCTTTTTCCTTAATGCAGATACATAGGCGGTTGGACCGTGAAGTTCGCAAACTCATCCTAGAAAAAGTGCTACAGACCTCGGTGTCAAATATCAGTATGGTCACCTTTGAAGTATTCCCCTTGGGAAGTTGTGCACCTAGGCCAGCGCCCCGTCCACCCTTCAAAGCACTTTTTCTACGATGAGTTTGCAAACTTCATTGTCAGATCGTATCCAACAACATCTATGATGGCCATTCCAGAAAAAGAGTTCCAGGATTGTTTTGAAGGGCGGATTAGGCGCTGCTGTCGGTGCACAAAGCTTCCCAAGGGAGTGCTTGGAAGATGACCATAGTGAATCTCAGCAATGGGTAAGGAGCCCTTTTTCTAGGATGAGTTTGCGAACTTAATTGTCTAACCTCAAATGTGTCTTTGGGTTTCTAGTCTTGAGTTTGTTTAACTGGCTCATTCCACCCCGCCCTTCTTTGATTTTCAAAACAATAACTTTGTTGATTCTTTTCCCCAGCAGGTGGGAAGCATAATAGCATCAGGTGATGCAGGAAGGGGTTGCCAGGCAACCGTTTCCAGTGTTAAAAAAAACAAACCCTTTTAGATGTCTGCAGCATAGGAGAAATTAGGTAACTTTCCCAACAGCTCTCGGTGAAGTCTTACAACTTAACAAATATGCCTTCACCCTTCTCCTCCCCACCCCAGGCTAGCTTTCATCACCTGTGATACAGTACCACTTACTGTTGCAGGAAAAAGGCAAATTTGGCCCGCAGAGCAGAAAACACCTTCAATGCCATTTTGTCTTTTAAGAGGAAGAGGATTTATTACCGGTGGTACGGCGGTCAGACTCAAGTCTGAAAAATAGCCACACACACCCCGTTCCATTATCAAACATATCTATTTGTATGTTTTCTCAAAGAAGCAAACAAAGGAATTTTCATACATTCTTCCAGTTGTCAGCTGCAGGGTTACAGATTTTCATATTACAATTTCACTGGCATGGCAGTTTCACAAGTTATCATTTTACCTGCTAACTGGTGTTAACATGGTTACAGAGGTAGCGATAAGCAGATTCTTAAGTTGACAGGAAGGGTGCTGCTTTCTCTGGGGTTGAATTGCTCACAGGAAGCACTTGGACAGGGACTTTTCCTGGGCCGGGCTTCCAGGCTCCTGGTGCTTTCAACCAGCCTGTAACTCTTCAGGTTTGAAGCCCTCAGGCTTCTGGTATTTTAGGAAAGGCTACGATTCTTTAGGCATTCCTCTCTCATTACAAACATGTCTTCCCCCTTGCCCTCCCTTCCCCCTTGCCCTCCCTTCCCCCTGTCCTCCCTTCCCCTTTGCCCTCCCTTCCCCTTTGCCCTCCCTTCCCCCTTGTCCTCCTTTCCCCCTTGCCCTCCCTTCCCCCTTGCCCTCCCTTCCCCCTGTCCTCCCTTCCCCTTTGCCCTCCCTTCCCCCTTGTCCTCCCTTCCCCCTTGTCTGCCCGCCCCGGGGTAGCTTCTGTCACCAGAGGCGCTCGGCGCAGGTGCGGGCGTAGACCTTGGTCAGGCTAACCGTGAAACACAGCACATGGCTTAGAATTCCGTCTCGGCACCCAGCTCTGCCTCTGCCGGTTGGACTTAAATTTTGACAGGAGGATTCTTGTCAGCATCTGTTTTTGATGTCCTTCGAGTGAAAATTACGTAGCAATAAGGTGCTTCAGAAAAGTGGACTCTGTGCAGGCATGGGATTATAATTAAACTTTAACACTGACTGCCCCTCATTCTACCAAATAATTCAGCCAAGTGGTTCAATATGAAAAAATTAGATTGGAATTTTGAAACAGTATGCTTTCCAGCACCAAGCACTACGACGGGTCTAGGAGAACTTACAAATATTTGTCAGCGTGCTGCTGAGTGAAGGCCAGAGGAGGCTTGGCCAGGGTCCTAGAGTGATTTATGCAAAAAAAAAAAAAAAATTCAAGTGGCCTCTTCTAAGAAGCCTGTAATGGATTTGAGAACTCACAGAAGCTCAGAATTTTGCCTGGAAGGGAAATTGAAGAGTATTTTGATACCCAGGGCGCCTTCCAAGAGGTCATGGGGGGTGAGCCTAGAAACCTGGGCAGCTCTGGTTGGCAAGAATACATGTGCTCAATGCTTTGGGTGATGCTAAGGATGCTGAACAGACTCGGCCATCACCACACCACGTGGTGATGGTCCTCGGGGAGTAACCGGGGTCTTGGCTCGTCTGGTGGTGGCCACACAGGCTGCCTTTCTTTGTTCTGGCTGGGAAATGGCAGGGCTGGCCTTTGACTGCTGTCTGTTCCGGTACTGTGGCCCCTTCTCGGATGTCCTCGCCTGGCGTGGCTGTCCAGTACTGGTGTCCGTGGCTGTCCGACATCAGCGCTGCACTGGACCCTGGTATTGAGAGGTTCCCGTACCTCTGTCACTCTTTATAAGGAGACTTTACACGTTCCTTATCTTGTTTGCTTCCCACAGCGGCCACACCAACGAGCAAGGCCGAATATCGACATTTTCTGCTGAGAAAACAGGCCTCCTCCTTCGCCGAGTGGGGTCTGGAGCTCAGAGCACTGTGCTGGTAGCGGGGTTCTTTCCAGAGGCTGCAGCTGAGGGCTTCCCTGCCAGCTCTTTCTTTTCCAGTGGCTCTGCTAAGCGGTTGGTTGATGAATGTATTAAATTAAGTTCTCGCTGGGTCATCTTAGCTTAAAAATGCCCCCTTGCTGTGAATGTCACCCTTTCCTGCTAAGATTTTAATTTCAGTCCTGGAAAGTCATGCTGTACCTGAGACAAGCTTAGAAGGTTGGGGTTTCAGGAGTCAGCAGTTGTTTAGAAGATGGAAGAATGTATTTTCAAGCAGAATTCTTGAATTGATGAATTCATATAAGTCAGCGTGGCCTGACTTCCAACCTGTGCCGTGTGCTGGCATTGTAAGGCTTCTTCTGTCTTGAGGACCCAGACAAGACTAGTTTATGGATCTTGACCGTGACAGAGGGAGAGGAGAAAATGTGAGAAGTACAACTTTATTCCAAAGGGTTGCAGGCTATTTTGAGTTACTATTTATTTCAACAAAACTTTTCATCACTTCGGTGGACTGGGGCGGCGACGGGGATGGTGAGGCAGACCAGCGGAGGCCAAAGTCAAGTCCTTGGGCAGAAGGAGGAGGCTGTCGCCGTCCTTTCCCTCACGGCCTCGGGAAGGAGATGAGCGCTGACCTAGGGGGTGTTCGTGGTGTGGAGGGGCCCGACTGGGAGGCTAACCGGCCTCTTCCCTGGTGTCCAGCTCTGCAACTGTTCAGCCACTGCTGGGTCCCTGCTGGACCTCCCTGCTTTCAGTGTGCACTGGGGGCTTCAGGGTGGGGGCGAGGACCTACTGAGGGGTACTAACCTCAGGAAGAACTTGAGGCTGTTAGGAGCTGAGGAAGTTTCCCAAAGGTCCCCAGAAAGGTGTTTAAAACGGGAACCCTTAAGGAGACGAGCCTGTTCTCCTGTTGTATAAATGCTGTCAGTTTTGCAAGCGACGTACAAATTTACTGGTGAAGAGTAATTGTAAAATCTTCCCCTCAAAGTTGTGTTAAACCCGCTCCTATTGAATTGATTCTTACTAGTAATGACCCTATAGGACAGAGTAGAAGGGCCCCACTCGGTTTCCAAGGAGTGCCTGGTGGATTTGAACTGCTGACTTTTTAGTTAGCAGTGGTAACACTTACCCACTGTACCAGAGGGCTCCAGATGGTAATAGCTCCAGCAACCTCCCGAGCAAAAGTGAGGAGTCAAGGGGAGCCCTGGAGAACTCGGGGCTTGTCTTCCCAGCCCCCCTAGAGTCACTGTCTCCAGCTTGGACTTCTTAGGCCCAGGGGTAATCCTTGAATCTGAGGGTTATGTTCGGGGTCAGATTCTGGGGGTTCACCAGAGGCAGTGCTGTAAGAGGAAGGGAGGAAACCTGAAGGGTTACGTAGCCTTCAGACCTTCTGCCTCTGTGGCTCAGGGAGGAGGAGGCATGAAAATCCAACTGGATCTGTGACCCATCTGGCCTCAGGCGCCACACGTGAAGAACTCAGCTCATGCTTAAACTTACAAGTTGTCTGTTTTTCTTGTGTTTCTAGAACTGACTTACTAAATACATTCTGGTCATTTGGACCTGAAAGATTATTTTCTCTGAACAAAAGGTTAATAACATTTCTGATGCACAGACACCTTTGGTTATTTGGTAAAATTGTGATCTTTCCTTTCTGAACAAGATGCAGAAACACTCTTGAACGCAATTCATTATTTAGAATTTTCAAGGGCACAGAGGCCTCCCAAAGACCATCCATGCTTCCACTGAGGGATCAAAGAACCTAAGTTTGAAAGAAATCTTCAGATATATTCCGTGGTACAGAAGAATGTTTCTCCTGTTTTATCAAGATTGTAAATTAGAAAGGAAGGAAGGAAAGTGATGAAAGAAGAAGGGAAAGGCGTGAAAGGCAAGGCAACGGAGGGGTCATAAAGAGCCACCCAGGGTGAGGGTGCGCCTTTGTACAGGTAGGATTGTCTCTGAACCCACTGCTGTCGAGTCAATTCCAGCTGACAGTGACCCTACAGACAGAGCAGCACTGTCCCATAGAGTTTCCAAGGAGCATCTGGTAGATACGAACTGCTGACCTTGTGGTTGGCAGACATGGCACTGAACCACTACATCACCTGGGTTTCTGGGATTGTCTCTTAGGTAAGTAATTTTGGAAGGACTTGTCTAATTGAGACAACTGTAAAAACTAGAAGAAACACCATTATTTAATTTTTGGACAGTTTGTTATTGTGAAATCAGGGTGTGGCCAGTGAAGCTAAGTGAGCAGTTCACGTACCTTTTAATAGATTACACAAACATTTGGTAAGGCACAAGTCTTCAGAGGATGAGAAGCCAGGCGTCCCTACTGATGCTCAGCTGGTGGCACTCGGCACCGCCTCCTGCTCCTGGTGCTGTTCCCTCCTCTGTTGAACTTGGCCTCCTGGCAGCCAGAGTCGAGATGACCCCCACTGAGCTCACATGCTGTGGCTGGCCCTTGCTGCTGTGGTCCAGGGAGGTGGCAGGAGACCTCAGCTCCTCACGGGTTGTGGCTCATCGTGGTAGACTGGCCCCAAAGCCTCAGCTGTGGGCCCCCGATCCACCTCCCCTAAAGCTGAAGGTAATAAAAAAAGAAGCGATGAAGTCATTTTTCAGAAAAGAGCAGTGAAGTCGTCTGTCACGTTGGTGTCGCTAATCGTAGCTTTCCCTTCCACCTCGTCAAGGGGCACTGCTTTCCTCGGTCACCCTCCTCCGGGCCTCCTTCCCTGGGTGGAAAGTGTGGCTTCCTTTTCTGTTTAAGCTAACGAGTTAGTAACCAGCCAGTTATTTTTTTTTAAAAAACTTCTTCACATGAGATCTCAAAATCATGTTTAAAATCATTATTCTTGGAAATTAGTAGGTGAATAAATATGAACAGTGTTCAGTCCCACTAGTGATTAAAAACAGTGCTGTGAGTGAGGTGTCGACCACCCCTCCTGTGAAATCAGTCAGCACCTCTGTCCTGGGTTAGGACTCTGTGTCCATCTCTGCACACCCATGTATGTCCAAATCTGTAACTGACAGACTCGTAGACTGTAAGTCTGTCTGTATGCATCTACTGTAGAATGTACAGATGCTTTCGCTCAAGAGACACTGTCTCTCTCCCCACGTGGTCCATCAGAACCAAACCTGTTGCTCTGCAGTCCGGTCCAGCTCACGGCGACGCAGCAGGGCAGAGCAGAACGGCCCCACGGGGTCTCCAAGGCAAGGCTGGCAGATTCAATCTGCTGGCATTTCGGTTTGCAGCCTGAGCGCCTAACCGCAGCACCGCGAGAGCTCCTCCGTCAGCCCTGTGCTTCTCAAACTCTAGTTTGTATCAGCATCAGCCCGAGTGCTTGTTGAACAGAGTCCGTGGCCCAGGGGTTCTCCTTCCCGGGGTCTGAGGCGGGGCCTGAGCGGCTGCCCTTCTAACAGGCTCCCGACGCCTTCAGCGCGCCTTGGCTTCTTGGTTCAGTGCCGGGCTCCTGACCGTACACTACCGCTGGAGATGGCTGACCTTCCGTCACTTATTTTGGGTGTCATGACTCTGTCCCTTTTATCTTCTTTTGATGCCACTGGAATAATTTAGTATTTTCCTTTGCATGTAATTAACTGATGGTCTGTGCAGCAGTCAGTACCTGGCCTTGTTCTAACCAATGATGCTGAGCTTTTGCATTGTGTCTTTCCACAAATGTAGTCGATTTGATTCTTGCGTATTCCATCTGCTGACGTTCATGCGTATGGCTGATGTTCATGCTGGTGCAGAACATTACTGCAGTGAGGAAGCTGTTGGTTTTGCAATGTTCTGTCATGTGATCTCCAGCACCATTTCTTTATTTTTGTTTTTTTATTTAATGTGACTGAGTGAAAATGTGCATTCACATGTAAATTTACATGCCCCCCTATATGCAGCTTCAGCTGCTCTCCCTGTCTGGTGACAGCACACTATTCCTCTCTGCTCCATACATGTCTCATCCTCCCAACAGCCTCCTTTCCGCTCTTCTCCACCCACTCTCCTTCCTCCAGCCAGAGGTCAGCAGGATGATATCCTATAGATGTATAGAACCATAAAGTACTTCCAATATATGGTCACTCTGCATTGCCAAGTCCAATCCATTCGTGTCCAAAGAGTGGACCTTCATTATGATTTATGGGCAAGGGCAGCATCAGGGCCAGGGGCCATGCTCTCAGGGGAACCCCGAAACTGCTGGACCATCAACTGAGGTCTTTTAGTGGAGATCTCAGGATGCATCCCTTTTTATTCTTGTGTTGCCAGTGAGACTCCTCTCCGTGAGCTCCATCATGGCTATCACTGGTTGTGGCCAGGTACCATCCAGTTCTTCCAGTCCCAAGTCGATGTAGGCACCCACTCATGTGGGTCTCTCTATATTCTAGGTTGTCTTTACCCCATGTCGTTTTGGTCCTCGGTGAGCATCCGTTCCTGCTGAGTTGGGACCACTTGTCCAGCACCATTTCTGTCACCAAGGCCATACTTTCCAACTACTGATTCTTCTTCTTTGTTTCCACCTCTGCACTCCAGTCACCGGTGATTAGCAATGCATCCTAATTGTGTGTTTGATCAATTTCAGACTCAGAAGCTGGTAAAAATCTTCAATCTCTTCATCTTTGGCCTCTGTGGTTGTTGCATAGATTTGAATAACAGTTGTATTAACTGGTCTTCCTTATAGGCGTATCAATGTTATCCTATCACTGATAGTATTGTATTTTAGGAGAGATCTTGAAATGTTCATTTTGACTATGAATATAATGTCACTCCTCTTAAATTTGTCATTCCCAGAAGAGTAGACCATGTGACTGTCTGATTTAAAATGGTCCGAACCGGTCCATTTCCGTTCACTAATGTTGAGAACATTGGTACTTAGCCAAGCCAGCATTCCATTTCATTTTTGATGATTTCTAATTTTCCTAGTTTCATACTCAGTACATTTCATGTTATGATTATTAAGGGATATTTGCAACTTGCTCTTTTCATTTTGAGCCTGCCACATCAACAGATGAAGGTCCTGAAAGCTTGATCTTGTCCACATCATTAAGGCCGACTCTATTTTGGGTAGGCAACTCTTCCCCAGTCACCTCTGGGTGCCTTCCAACCTGGGGGCTCATCTTCTGGCACTGTATCGGACAGTGTTACACTGCTTTTCATAAGGCTTTTGCTGGCTGAGTTTTTTTCAGAAGTAGATGACCAGGTCCTTCTTCCAATGCATTCAAGGCACTGGTGAGAAGCAGGTCTCCAGCAATTTATGGAATATCAGTTGAGGTGTTTCAACAAATGACTGCTGTGCTGAAAGTGCTCACTTGTGCTTGCCAAGGAATTGGGAAGATAGCAGCCTGGCCGACCAAATGGAGGAGATCTGTTTATGCCTGTTTCTGACAGAAGTGATCCCACTGAATGCAGAAATGATCAAACAATAGCGTTACCATCACATACAAGTGAAATTTGGCTGAAGATCCTTCAAAAACACTACAACAGTACATTGGCAGGCACTGCCAGAGTGTCAGGCTGGACTCCGAAGACGACGTGGATCAGGGATGTCAGTGCGGGTGTCAAATGGCTCTTGGGCGAAAGCACAGAATACCAGAAAGATGTTCACTTGTGTTTCATTGGCTATGCAAAGGCATTTCTGTGTGTGGATCAAGGCAAATTATGGATAACGTTTAAAAGAATGGGAATTCCAGAACACTTACATGTGCTCTGGAGGAATCTGCTCATGGATCAAGAGGCAGTTGTTTGAACAGAACGAAGAGACCCTGCACGGTTGAAAGTCTGGAGGAGTGTGTGTCAGGATGGCACCCTTTCCCCAGGCCTATTCAGTTTGTATGCTGAGCAAATAACTGAGAAACTGGACTGTATAAAAAATGAGCCATCGGGAGGGAGACGCACTAACAATTTACATAATACAGATGCCACAGTTTTGCTTGCTGAAAGTAAAGAGAACTTGAAACACTTACTGATAAGGACCACAGCCTTCAATATGGGTTATGTCTCAACATCAGGAAAACAAAACTCCTCACAACTGTATCAATAAGCACCGTCCTGATAAACAGGGAGAAAATTGAAGTTGTCGAGAATCCAGTTTTCCTTAATTCCACAATCCACACCCGTGGGTGCGGCAGTCAAGAAATGAAAAAAAAAATATCAAAAGACACATTACATTGGGAAAATCTGCTGCAGCAGACCTCTTTAAAGTGCTGACATGCAGAGGTATCACTATAAGGACTAAAATGTCTCTGACCCAAGACGTAATGTTTTCAGTGGCGTCACATGCATGGGAAAGCTGAGCAATGAATAAGGAAGACGGAAGAACTGACGTCTTTGGGTTGCGGGCCTGACAAAGGGTAACGAATACCCCATGGGCTGCCAAGACAGGGAACAACTCTGTTTTAGAAGTATAACCAGAGTGCTCCTTAGAAGTGAGGATGGTGAGAGTACGTCTTACGTGCTTTGGACCTGTTGTCGGGGGATCAACTTCTGATGAAGAACATGGTGCTTGGTGAAGTAGATGGTCAGTGAAGAGGAGGAAGACCCTCGACAAGGTGGGGGACACAGGGCTGCAACAGTGGGCGCGGCGTGACAAGGACTGGGGGGCTGGTGCGGGACCAGGCTGTTTTGTTCTGTTGTATGTGGAGTAGCTGTGGGTCAGGACTGTAGGACAGCAAACAACAGCAAAAACAGAAACATGCTCCGGCGATGCCAACGTCAGGGCCTCGAGGACCGCGCCTGGATCACAGTCCGGGAGATGCTGACATCAGGGGCTCAAGGACCATGCCTGGATCGCAGTCCAGGGGACGCTGACGTTAGGGGCTCGAGGACTACACCTAGATAACAGTCCAGGGGACGCTGACATCAGGGCTTTGAGGGCCATGCCTGGATCACAGTCCTGGCAGTGCTGACGTCGGGCCTCGAGGACCACGCCTGGATCACAGTCCCGGCGATGCTGACGCCAGGGCCTCGAGGACCACACTTGGATAATCAGTGCTTTAGACTGGTGGTTTCTAATCTGGGCGGTAGAGTAGAATCACCAGAAGGGAATTCAGGAAATGCTAATACCTCTGCTGCCTTCGTGGACAAACAGACCAGAACTTCTGGGACTGTGTCTCTGGCATCTGGGCTTCAGAAACTCTGCAGAGGATCCTGACGCACAGGTGAAATTGGGAGGCGTTGTGTTTAGAACAGCTGATCTCAGACTGGAGCAGGAGTCACAATCACCTGGAGGACTTGTTAAAACCAGATTGCTGGCTCCCACCTCCATCCTTGCAGATTCATTAGCTCTGCGGCTGGCACCAGAGCTTGTTTTTCTAACAAGTTCCCAGGTGACAGGTGGCTGCTGGTTCAGGGCCTGTCCTTGGACAGCCACTGCTTTCCAGCGGAGACTGTCATCGTCTGTGATGGCACACGGAATCCTAACACTTCCGCTGGGTCACTGCAAATGGCCACGTTTGGGGAAAATATTGTAGTGATGCGCATTAAGAACCATACACACGCTCATGCCTCTCAGCCTAGTGATGCCACACTGAGCTAATCTATCCTCATGTAAGCCGGATATGGAAAACAGCTGTACGGCTAGTATTCATAGAACCGATTCTTAAAGTGATCAAAATCTTACGTAGCTAAAAATGTTCCCAGGGAGGGGATTGGTGCAGTAAACCACTGGACTTGGCCGTCGTGCAGTAGGCTCTAACAGTGATAGTTGTGAAAATTAGAGACATGGGACAGTGTTTGTGACTTGAATAAAAAAAGAAAATTACCACTCCTATGATCACAACCAGAAAAAGGAAGAAGATGCAGGAAAACAAACAAACCAAAGACACCAGAAGGATAGAAAACATGTTAAGGTGTTGGGATGTTTTCGTGATCAAATGGTGTTTTTTAATTTTTATTTTTTCTGATTTCCAAGTTTTCTATGGCTGGGTTTATTTACCAAGTTTTGTCACCAAAATTATCAGTACCCTGTATACACACACACGCACGCGCGCATACACGGTATCAGATGGACCGAAACCTGTGAGATCTGCACCTGGGTGAGGTAGGAACCTGTCGGAGAAGAACAATTCAAACTCGTTCCAGGAACAAGTGCCACGGAAGACCGCAGAGACTGCCGCCTGTCAGAGGCAGGGACCTTGCGAGACCTGGAAAGGCAAGGCCGTCCCACCATGGCGTCCTGGCCGGCTGTCACAGGCCTCACCGTATTCGTCACCCCTTCTCTGTGTGCCAATGGGTTAAGGTGAAAGTTTGAAGAATCCTACCGCTGTCTGCGGATCTTAGTGGTGACTTCTGAGAGACGGCGCGTGCTCTGTGTCCTGCACTCCTGCTCAGATAGTTCCTGAGTGAGGAGAATCACCCTAGAGGTGACAGAGGAGGAGATCAGAGGTCCCCCGTCGTTGGGGGACCATCAGAGACAGAGGGGACAGCACACTGACGTTTCCTCTGTAATGAGCGATTGAGCACACGGATGAAGCTCACCTCTGCTCCTTGTGCCTGCAATATCAAAGGATTTGTAAGAAACTCCCATTATTGTCGCGAGACCTGTGCTGGTTCAGCAGAGGGCTTGAGAGTTATTCTTCCATGTCACTATGTAAGAGAATGTGTCACCAGTCAAATCCCATGACTGGGAGTGTTACTCCAGGAGACGGCTCACTATAATTAAAGCAGGTCTGACATGTGGATGGCCCAAGGCAGTCTCGCTTTGTAAACCTTGTTGAGACGGATGTTCTGTCACACAGAACCTCCGCATTTTGACTACCCTGCCCTAGAACCAGCCTCTGGGCAGCCCTTGAGTGCCACACACTGCTCAAAGTGGTGGAACTGTCTATTTCACATTGGATCGTCCTGCATTCTTCAATGCTGCTTCTGTTTTCTTTTTAATTTTATCAGCCACTTTGATCGTTTCTTTTCCAAGAGATTGATACTGTCATGGTTTTCAGAAATGAGATGTCCTTGGGTTGCAGTTTAAGCCCATTGCTGTTGAGTCGATGCCTATTCACAGCGACCCTGTAGGACAGAGTGGAACTGCCCCACAGAGTTCCCAAAGAGCACCTTGGGGATTTGAACTGCCCACCTTTTGGCTCACAGACATAGCACTTAAACCACTGTGCCACCAGGGTTTCTGGAGTTCAGTTTAGGTGGTTGTAATTTCTTTAAACGCAGTGTTTATTTTGGGGGGGATTATTTTCTATTATTAATATTTGAAATAGAAGCAGACTCGGGTTTTAAAGACAGGTTTTACCTGTGTCTTAGCCTGTTGTCTCTCTTACCCTATTCTTACCTTCCACTAAAAAAACACAAAAGGGCCCTTCTTGCTTGTTTGTGGCCCTTCGTGGTACTTCTTTCCGGAAGATCTGCTCCGAGCAGTTCTCTCCCTGGTGCCCTGCAGTCAGTCGCCTCCACCCGGACTTCAGGCCAGCTCGCTGCAGTTCGAGTCCCCGCTGAGCGTTTGCCTTTCCACCCAGCTGCACTGAACTGGAATCTGAATGTGGAGCACCACTGCTCCCCTCTTGGTTCTCGGACTTGGTCCCTGGGAGCTTGTTAGACATGCATGTTCTCAGCAGGGGTCTGAGCCAGAACAAACCAGTGTGAAGCCCGGATTTTGACTCCTGGTGACTGTTCTCTGGTTCACAGGGGTAGAGGGTTCTAGATTGTCCCTTGTCCTTTGAAGACATTCTCCACTATCTTTTGTATCTCTTGTTTCCGGTGAGAAATTTGGCACCAGCTCAGTGTTATTCCTTTGTAGGTTATCTTTCTTTTGTTTCTTGTTTGCTATTTCACTACAGTGCATATTGATGTGGATTTGATTTCATTTATTTTGTTTCTACATATGTGTTGTTTTTTTTTTAGACTCATGGTTTTTTTTTCAAATCTGGACAGTTCTTGGCCATTATCCCCTCCCATTACACATACAGAAATTCTATTAGACACATCTTAAAACTTTTCGGTAAACCATTTATCTCATTCTCTTTCGCATTTTTCATCTGTATTTCTTTGACCTGTTCTCCTGAGATTTTGTCGGTTCTAATGTCTAATTCATCATTATTTCTTTAGTTTTTTTTTCAGTCTGTTTAAGTCATTCGTAACTCCAGTGATCTTATTTTCCACTTCTTAAAATTGTCATTCTTTATTCTACCAAGCCTCCTTTGGGCTGTGGCTTTCCTTGGTTGTAGCATCAGAACGTGTTGAACTTCAGGGGGGATAATGACCAGGGTTGGCTCAAGCGGATTCCACAAATTGGAGGTCAGCGTACTTCTACCCTCCAACCTTTTTAACCAGTTTGGACACCAGCCATCTCCCAAAGGTCACTCTCTCCTGTGGGTTTGATAATCTATTGCAGTGGCCGCACAGACCTCACAGACCATCCTCACGGTTAAGGGGTGTATTAAGCAACTAATAGGGCACAGGAGACCCTGGTGGCACAGTAGGTTAAAGTGCTACAGCTGCTAACCGAAAGATCAGCAGTTCAAACCCACCAGGTGCTCCTTGGAAACTCTGTGGAACAGTTCTACTTGGACCTGTTGAGTTGGTATTGTCTCACAGCAGTGGGTTTGGTTTTTGGTTTTGAATAGGGTACAACTTGGGATCAGGATCACAAAGAATGTAGGCAAAACCTCTGTGTGCAGTGCAGGATAGCTGCTCTCTGCTTTGCAGTTAAGCAGGGCCTTCTCTCTGCAGTGCGGGCCCCCCGTCGTCCATGCAGGCCTATCTCAGGCCCCTGAGGGCACCTGCAGGACAGGCTTCTTTTATCCCTTTGGGTCAGGCTTCTCGGCATCCTGCTGTCTGTCACCACCAACACTTCTACTGGCCCCCTTCCAGGAGTGTCACCTCCATTACAAACTTTGACCCATGTGACAGCCGTGTGAGGACTTCCTGGCCTCTTCTTTCCCTGCGTCTTCTCTCTTGACTTTTCTTCTTTCAACTTCTGTCTGTTTCTTGTCTGAAATCTCTCCGGGCTGGTTGCCTGTGTACAGGAGCTCCTCATGGGTTTCAAGAGACGGCAGTCTCACCAGGGCCAGGAAGTAACGCGGCTCCTCTCGGTGACCACAGACACTTCATCTGCATAGCTGCCTGTAGTGACCTCATTTTCATAGTTGACGAGCACTTCATTTGCATTATATTGACCAATCCCTGAAGGATGCCTACCATTTATGGGGCATGCTGAAGCCCAGGCTAGACTAAATGTATCCAACCAGGCTGTTTACAGTTCACCTGGGAAATAAACAAACTCCCTGGGGGTAGAAAATAGAAAACCAGGGCAAAGGTAACTCCTCAAGGATTAGGGGGAAAATTTTTCTAGCTGTTTTTGCAAAGAACAAAGGCAAAAGGCCACAAAAAGGAGCTTATTTCACCACAATTTACATTTTGTGGTTCAAGATAGCTTAAAAATGACTCTTAAGAATTAAGTAAACATTTCCAGGGTGTGGATAAATACGTGTTTCTTCCCTGAGAAGTAAAAATGTTAGAATAACAAATGTTGAAATTTTGTCATGCCAAGCCAAGTGCCATCATAAGTGTTACATTTTTAGACTTGTAAATTATTTAAAAAAATCTATTGCTGTTGGGTCACTTTTGACTCATGGCAATCATGGATATACTTAAAAAATACACTATTTATCCTGAGTTTTTTTCTCCTTCCTTATAAGAGATGAGCTCAGTCCTAAAATTGTAGGTTTTTGATCGTTATTTTATTCCATACACACACAGACACACCCCCCACAAAAATTTATCCATGATTAATATTTAATATTTCTTGATATTTCTCAAAATATGCAAAAATAGAATCATACAGTGTGTGTCATTTTGCACTGTCCATGCCCTAGTTATCTGGTGCTGCTATAACAGAAATAGCAGATTAACTATCAGAAATTTATTTTCACACAGGTTAAAAAACCCCAAAGCCAAACCCACAGCCATCAAGTCAATTCTAACTCATAGTGACCCTATATAGTAGAACTGCCCCCTAGGGTTTGTCAAGGAGTGCCTGATGGATTTGAGCTGCCAGTTTTTCGGTTAGGAGCCAAAGCACGTACCCACTGTGCCACCAGGGATTCCACTCACAGGTTAGGGGGCTAGAAGTCTGAATTCAGGGCGCCAGCTCCAGGGAAAGGCATCCTCTGTCTGCGCTGGCCCTGGGGACGGTCCTTGACTCTCTTCAGCACCCGCTTCTTGGTTCCTTGGTCATCTTCATGGGCTGTGGCATCCGTCTTTCCCCATCTCTGCTTGCTGCCTTGCTTGTTTCATCTCTTTTGTGTCCCCAAAGAGAGAGGTTTAAACACATCCTAGACAAACACTGTCTCACTAGCACAATAGAGAAAACCTATTCCCAAATGAAATTATAACCATAGCCACAGAAGTTAGGATTTACAACACATGTTTTGGAGAGACACAGTTCAGTCCGTAACATTTGTTTATTATCTTGGCCACATTTTGAGATCTGCATTGATATGTGTATACTGTACACGCCTCATCATGCACGCCTCTGGGAGTTTCCTGAGAGAGTAGACTCAGAGTGAATCACGAGATCCCAAGCTGTGTGCCTCGTCAGCTTTGCGTGCATTTCCAAATTGCTATCCACCCTCTATCACCAGTGTAAGAAAACTCCCATTCCTCAACACCGGCTTTCATAGTTTTATTGCCGGTTTTATGTTTTGATCAATTTTATGGAGGTATAGTCTACATCCAATAACAGTCATCTTCTGAACATGCAACCCAGCCAGTTTCAACAACTGTCATACGGTCACGTAAGCCTTGCCACCATCAAGATACACAGTATTTCTGTAACCCCAGAAAGTCTCCGCATGTGCCTTTAAGTTAAACCTTTGCCACCCTTGGCCCTTGCCAGCCACTAATCTGCTTTTAATATTAGAGTTTTCCTCTTTCTAGAATTTTGCTCAGAGTAGGGCTTTAGAGATCTATTCAGGTCCTGGCCCGTGTTAGTGTTTGTTTCCTTTTGTTTGGAGTAGCGTTTCCTATGTATATATTTGATATATTCTGTATGCTGGGTTGTAAAATAAGTTACTGTTAACTGTATATTAAATTGCCAAACTATTTTCCAAAGTGCCTGTTCCAGTTTGCTTTCCTATCATTGATGTCTTTGGCTTTCTCTAGAGAAGCAAAAGCAGTCAAGCGTGTGTGTGTGTATGTGTGTGTGTGTGTGTGTGTATAAATTTATATCCAAGAAATGGATCATGAGGTTGTAGAGGCTGGAATGTCCCAGGTTTGTGGATCAGGATAGAGGCATCTCCCAATTCCGTACCTGCAGGGGCTGAGGAACCCACAGTCAGCAGGTCAGAGGGAAGGGCTCCTGCTTGCAGGCTGTGAATGTAATTCCAAGGCTGACGTTCAGGACCACGGGTGAGAACCAGAGGTCAGATGGGCAGGAGCTGGACTGACCAGACACCCTCGAGCCTTCCCATTTGTGTTGTTCAGGTACAGGGCACACACCCAAAGCAACTCTTTTTCAGCTGATTGGCTACTCACAAACCCAGTCATGGAGATGATCGTAGATCAGATTTCAGCAGGGAGGTGATCACATAGTACCAAGAATCATGGCCACAGCATCTTAACGATCACAGCTGGTATGTAAGAGTTTTGGTTGCTTTATATTTCTGTCAGTACTTGATTTTGCCAGTCTTTATTTAGGTGTTTTAGCAGGTATCTGTGTTTCCCTAATGACTAACAGTGCTGAGTGTCTTTCCATCTGCTTGTTTTCCATCTGTGTAAGTTTCTTGTTAGGCATTTGTTCAAAGCACTGGTCCATTTTTAATCAAATCGCTACTCTTTAGTGTTTACTTTTAAGAGTTTTTAATATATTCTGGATAAAAAGTATCAAGGTGTATATTTTGCAAATAACTTCTGTCATACTGTGCCTTCCCTTTTTACTTCCTTACAGTACTTTATAAAAAGCTAAGGTTTCTTTTAATTCTTCAATTTAAATTCTGAAACTTTTTATTTTTACTGTTTTTGTTTGTGTTACCTATTTTATTTTTTAAAAGACTTTTGTTTTAAAATTGATGTATTCATTTTAAGAGAATGCTAATAAAGAATGAATGAGTGATTAAAACAGCATTCAGTTAGTAAATATTATCTCATTACACATATATATATGCTGTATTTGTATTCAAAGTAATAGTAGATTTTGTAATGCTCCGTGAATCTGGTATCTGTAATTAAAATTTAGCTGTTTCTAGCAAGTTTATTTTCTTTATTGCGTCCTGTTATTCAGTAGGACTATAAGAAAAGCCACACATGTAATTATATTTCTACTTTTAAGTATCCTAGTAGCTACATTAAAATATTAAAAGAAACAGGTAAATTTTAGTAATGTATTTTATTTAATCCAATGTATCTAAGATACTCCCATTTAAAGATACAATCAATACAAAAATTACAAATAGGGTAGTTTTTGGCCTTTCTTTCATGCCCTACTTCCATTTAAAACTTTAACATGTGGCTTTGGCTGTATTTGAAGTGCTCAATACCCACAAGAGGCTACTGTTTGCTGTGTTAGCCTGCATGGCTATAGAGAAAAGACAGACTTTTTTTTTTTCAATTGAATAATCTCCTGCAGAGAACACACTATTGTGCAAAACATTGATAAAATATATGATATTCAGCTGTGTAGCTGGGAGAATATCAAAAAGTAATCTCCGCTTCTCAGGCTTCCTGGAAACCCCGTTGGGTAGCTTTAGTAAAGCTCTATTTCTTTGCTACATTGCTGGAAAGTGACAGGAGGCCTCAAAGGATCCTGTTAGTGACAGTAATACCATTACCATTAAACAGAAAGCAGTGGGGCTTTTGCTTAGAAAGCCCACAGCCAGGCTTCCCCCTTCAAACAAAGAAACCCATGGCTCAGCAGGGTCGCTGTCCAGGGTCCTGCAGCAGCCGGGCTCCTTCTGAGCTGTCTTCATAGCTGAGTTACCACATTGCAACATTATGTATGACTTTGAATGTTTCTACTTTTTTTTTTCCTCTTTCTATTCAACAATCCACACATAAAAAATTACCAGGTTTAATAAATCATTAATAGGCATAAATCTACACCTCGCGCCATCGTGGTTACAGCGCTCAGCTACCAGCTGAAAGATTGACAGTCTGAACCTGCTGGCTGCTTTGTGGCAGGACAGGGTAGTCTGCTTGTGCAAGGAACACAGCTTTGGAAACCTGGTGGGGAAGTTCCCTTTGGTCCTCTAGAGTCGCTGTGAGTCAGGACTGACTTGACGGCAGTGGTTTTGGATGAGAGAATGGCTTCTCAAAAAACAGTGGACAATACCATGCGATGTGTAGAATGTGGAGCAACTGGAATGCTCCCATGTTGCTGGTGGCAATGGAAAAGGGTGCTGTCACTCTTGGAAACCACATGATGTTTCTGTACAGGTGAACATGTTTCCTGTGTGACCAAGCAAGCTCACTGCCAGGCATGTACTCCTGTGCGGTGAACACTGAAGTTCACGCAGGTCAGAGGTTGCCAGGAGCTGCAAGTAGGGGGAA
This sequence comes from Heterohyrax brucei, assembly GCA_028571685.1. Taxonomy (NCBI): domain Eukaryota; kingdom Metazoa; phylum Chordata; class Mammalia; order Hyracoidea; family Procaviidae; genus Heterohyrax; species Heterohyrax brucei. The sequence goes on from CM053163.1 coordinate 72,832,795, forward strand.
ACCCTGACTAAGAGGGTGCACAGGGAGTTTCTGAAATGACAGGGCTCTTGTGTATTGTGACTGCCGTTTTGGTTACACAGCTGCAGGTATTTGCCAAAACTTAGAGAGCTGTATACTGTTCACGTCATTACTCGAGGATGAAAAATAAAAAAGGCTAGAAACTGTGTTGGGTGACTATTAAATGCTAACCCCCAGGAGAGGGCTGGGGTAAGAGAGTGTAAAGATGACTATAACTGTGTTATACAAGTGTTGGGATTTGACCTGGAAATCAGTATTGCCTCCTGGTATCCCCCTAAAATATGCATCCACTTGGTGAGGCCATGATTCCCAGTGTTGTGTGACTGTCCCCCAGTTTGTCCTCTGACATGATTTTCCTGGGTTGGAAACTGTACCTCTGGTGTGTGAATGAGGTGGGGTAGGCGGCAGTCCTGTTCCTGTGGCGAGACTCAGTCTAGATAAGGCTGTATCTTAAACTAGTCTATCCTGAGACAGAAAAAGACATTCAGCAGCGAGGAAGGAGTAGTGGAGGAAAATAGAGGCCATGCCCCATGAGGGTCCCTAAGGAACCAAGACACAGGTGGTGCGGAGTCAAGGGTCTTACCTGAGAGCTGGCGCGGACAGAGGGAACCTCTCACTGGAGCCAGCGCCCTGAGCTCAGACTTCTAGCCTTCTTGTCAGTGTGAAAATAAGTTAAAGCGACCCACTGGTGCTGGTTTTGTTACAGCTGCGCTAGGTAAGTAGGACAGGGACATTGCAGAATCGCACACACAGTGTGATTCTGTTCTTGTGGATTTGGGGAATATCCAACAGTGTTAAATAGTATTCATGGATACGTTCCTGTATGATGTATGTGTTCGCAAATAAGGAACAAAATCCTACAATTTTAGGATTGAGAGACAAGGGCACTTCAATACCACCAGCAGAAGAGGCAGGAACCCATGTCCTTTAGACTCAGAGTCTCTGTGCTGAAAAGCTCCTAGACCAGGGGAAGGCTGATAGCAAAGACCTCCCCGGGGCTAACAGAGAGAGCCTTCCCCTGGAGCCGGTGCCCTCAATTTGGCCCTCTGGCCTCCTGTACTGTGAAACTCGGGTGTTGTAGTGGTTAAGAGCTATGCCCACTGACCATGAGGCTGGTAGTTTGAATCCGCCAGGCACCCCTTGGAAGCTCTCCAGGCAGTTCTGTTCTGTTGTCTGGGGTTGCTCTGAGTTGGAATAGACTCGATGGCAGTGAGTTTGGTTTGCTGTTTTTAAACTATGAAGGAATAAATTTATCTTTGTTAAAGCTGTCCACGTATAGTATTTCTGTTACAGCAGCATCAGATGCTGAGACCCTTCCATGTAACTCCACAAATGCCCGCTAAGTGCCTTCGTTGTGGCAGGCGATGGGTCTGCTCCAGGGGTCAGATGGTCAGTGAGACGCAGAGGCTCATCCCAAGCAGCAGTGCTCCTTGTTGTCTGATGAACACGGACATTTAAGGAACGTCTTTAACTCACTCTCGTCCAAAGAGAAGCCAGTGTGCTTGTACACAGTGTGGGGCTTTACAGCCTCCCCAGCGAGGTTGTTCAGAAGTGATGCTGGCTAGTGGCAGCCTTTGAAGAGTGACTTCATTTCTGGATCCACTGTCGTATGTGGGATGTCAGCACCTGCAGAGTGCATTCTTTGGGAGGTGGGACACGTAATGGGGCAGAACGTCTGAGAGCTAGCACCAGGCAGAAAGGGCCTCGTCTTGGGGCGAGAGCTGTCAGCCTGCATTGCAAGTCTTCAGTGCTCACGGGGCCTTACAGGCTTTGACTTTGTTAACAACTGCTTATTTTTGAGCGAATAACATTACCTGGTAACATGACTATTTGCAGTGATGAGGGAAACCGGTGGTCCTGCAGTGAGCCCAGCAAAGCCACTCCTGGTAGGGGTACAGCCAGAGTCTCAGCACCAGAGGTGCTCAGAGTGACACCGGTGTCATCATGCAGCTTGCTCTGTGTGGCTAGAGCTACCCACACGTGCTGTGTGCCGCGATGGCCTTCTTCATACGTCCCTTGTGTTGGAGCTCCGTGCTGTGAGCCTGCTCCGCTTTCCATTACGGTCAGCTCTGATGGAAGGGAGGGGCCCATTGCAGGTCCAGGTAGATGGTACATCCACTTCCGCATGGCACTGGATAGCTGTGGAGCACCTTAATCCTTAAGACAGCTGTCTGTGGTAGGTGGAGGTGGTATTGTCATCTCAGTGCCCCACAGGAGGGGGTGGCAGGCCCAGAGGGGTTGTCGCTTGTCTGGGTTGCTCGTGGAGGGAGAGGTGAAGCCATTTCTCAATTGGCAGTCTTTGGGCCTCACCCAGGGCTCTTCCTCCTCCGCTGTGATGCCCACCGTGACAGCTCACTGCTAGGCTTTCACTGTCTGAGACTTTGCACGGGCTTCGCTCGGCTGGCACTGACTCCCTCCCGGCTGGTGGGTGTCTGAGGAGTAGCTGCTTTTCTGTCCACATGTGAGAACTTTAGGGACCAGAATAGACCATGCTGAGAAAGTAGTTAGGTCAGAGAGGACCCTCCCATTGCCCCTCGGGCAACTGCTGTCACAAACCGTGTCTTAAGTGGGTAGGATCAGCACTTCCACAAATGCATCAGCCAGCATTACCTGTGGGCTAGAACCACTAAGAGGTCCTGAAAGCAGGAAGAATCCGGGTGGATGGGAGACCTACGGGGTCACTGCTGCTGGCTGCAGGTGCCCCCAGACCCCTCTGTGTGAGCGCCGTTTAGAGCCGGTGACTCCGGACCAGCCTGTTAAAGGCAGAAGCTCAGCAGCTGGCCCCTTGCTGCCCCTGGTCCTGTGTCTGCCATCTGGTTGGTATGCTAGAAAGCTGAGCGATGTCAGAGCAAGGGTTAGCCAGCACCCAAGTCAAAGGACAGGGATGTGCAGCCCTCGTCTTGCACCCACTTAACGGTAACTCTTGTATGTGGGTGCAGTGCTGGGGACTCTCGGGGAGGCGTCTGTCTCTCGCCCTCAGGAATGGTTGTAGTAGGAAAAAAGAAATCTATGTAAGTGACTAAATGGCAGTGGCCCATAGCATGGGCTTAACAAATGTTTATTGAATTTCATTTTTCTCCAAACAGTAGCAACTAGGGTTCTGAGTGGTTTTTATGAGGAACAAGTAAGTTCTGAGCACCATCAGGGTGTCTGGGACGGTCCTGTTGGTTTCAGGGGCAGATGTCAGTAGGGCCCCATCAGTGGTACGGGGCAGCCGCAGGTCACAGTTACCTTGGGGTAACGTCAGAGTCAGAGTCGAGAGTCAGGGTTAGGATGGGATGGGAGGATGTTAAAAAACATATAGCTGTTTCTGTGTAGTACAAGGCAGGCTCTGCCCACACATCCGGTTCATTTTACAGTTGTAAATAACGACAGTGAGTATTTGTGCAGCTCTTTAGTCTTCATGTAACTTAATCGCACGATAATACTTTCCTGGACTGACTCCCTGGCTGCACTCGAGGGTGAATGAGTCCCCTTTGTTTGCCCCCCACACCTGTACTGAACTTGGTCATAACCCCCTTCAGGGGATCTCATTCAGACCAAGTTTTAAAAACTACATGTTTGCAAGGACTTCTGGATTGTTTTCCAGACCAGACCTTGCTACTGACTCTAGATTATTATAACCAAATATTAGAGTAGCTAGTCTGCTGAAATCTCGAGAACTTGTTGAGACAAATATTTTTCCCTTGCTCATGTCTCAGTCCAAGGCTTGTCCAGTAGCTCTCCCCCAAGAGGTGGCTCAGGGCTCCAAACTTCTTCCATCTTTTATAGTGTCATGGACAGAGGGGACGTGTGGAATATCTGGTGGGAGGTGACCAGCCAGTCTTGAAAGCAGCACTCATCACCCTCACTCAGATTTTATTTGCAGAACTCAGTCACATGGCCCCAAGCTCACTGTAAAGGAGGCTGGGGAATGTAGTTTGCCTGCAGGAGAAGAGAAAACTAGGGATTTGGTGTAAAAGCGATCTCTTGTTATACTAATGGCTTATTTTAAATCTCCATGCAAAGTCTAATTAGCATAACACGAGTTTTTGTTCTCGGCCTCTCTGTCTCTTCCTCCTCCAGTCATCCGTCTTGTAAATGGCCCTACTGCTACCCAGTTTCTTAAGCCAAATAGCTGACATCACCCTTTCAGCTGCATGCCATCAGCCCCACCTCTGAAATATTTCTGAAACCCACCCACTTGCCGGCACCCCTCTGCCTGGCCAGTTCAGGCGTCCACTGTTCCTGCCCCAACAGCAGCAGTCATTTCCTACTTTCTCTCTTGCTCTCTACCATGCAGAACCACACAGAGCAGCCATAAAGGGCCCTGTAAAGTTGCTTAAACTGTTTCCATGGTTTTCCATTAAACTTAGAATAAAATGCAAACTCTTCACCCCTCTCCAGTAGTTCATTCGTCTCCAGCTTCATCTTCTGTGACCCTCTCGCTAACTCACATTCATGTTGCTCAGCCCCCTTGTGCCGTACTCAGCAAGACAGACTTGTTTCTTTCTTGAGGCTTTTGAACTCACTTTTCGCCTCCCCAGAAACACTTGGGCTTCTTGTCCTTTGGGTCTCACCCTAAATGTCAGCTTCCCGTGACTGCTCGTTCTGAAGTAGTCCCAGGATTGTTTTGTTTTCCTTGATGCCTTATTGCAGATCTTCCCAACTCTGAAGTTGACTCCTGTGGTCCCTGCTTGTTTGTGGTCCACGTCTGTCCCTTCCTCCTGTAGAAGGTAAGCTGCAGAAGAGCGGGAACTGGTTTTTTGTGTTTAGTTTTTCAGTGGCACATTTTTTTTTAACTGTACTATAGAAGAAGGTTTACAGAACAAACCAGTTTCTCACTAAGCCATTAGTACACATATTGTTTCATGACATTGGTTGCCAACCCCGTGACAGGTCAGCATTCTGCCCTTCTCAGCCTTGGGTCCCCCATTACTGGCTTTGTGAAGGACAGGAGTTTTTTGTTTGTGTATTTTAACTGTTGTGTTCCCCTCGCCTAGAATGGTGCCAGGCACTTGAGAGACTCTTGGCACATATGCACAGAGTGAATGAAGAGCATTGGTCATTATTTGGAGCCCAACTCGGGTTGGTTCCGTTTATTTCCTCTTGTGAAGAGAGCTGCAGTGAACATAGGGGTGTGTGTGTCTGTTCGTGTCACTACTTTTAGGCCTCTTGGGTGTGTACCTGGAAATGGGACTGCTAGACTGTAGGGTAATTCTTCTATTTCTCGTTTTTTGAGGAGATGCCATGCTTTTTTCCATAGCAGCTTTACCATTTTACAGTCCCACCAGCAATGGGTAAGTGTGCCAGTCTCCAAAAAATGCCCACATTTGTTGTTACCTGTTTTGTTTTAATCATTTTAGCCAGGATCAGATGGTATCTGATTGTACTTTTGGTTTGCATTTCTCTAATGGGCTGATACTTGTGAGCATCTCTTCGTGTATTTGTTGGCTGCTTGGATCTCTTCCTTGGAGAACGTTCTTTCATATCCCTTGCCCATTTTATAATTAAGTTGTTTGCATATTTGTTGTTGATTTTGTTGAAGTTTTCTGTAAGTTTTAGAGATTAGTCCCTTGATGGATATGTTGTTTCTGAAAACTATTTTTCCCGGTCTGTAGATTGTCTTTTTACTCTTCTGATAAAGTCTTTTGATAAGCATAAGGTTTTAATTTTTATGAAGTCTCATTTATCTGTTTTGTCTTTTATTTACAAATTTGTCGCTATGTTTGATATCCAATGTAAAAAAAAAAAAAATAGGTCCCATAGTTTTCTCCCTATGCTTTCTTCCAGGACTTTCATGGTTTTAGATTTAACATGTAGGTCTTTGGTCCATTTTGAGTTAGTTTTTGTGTATGGTATGAGGTTCTGATCGTGTTTCACTTTTCTACAATTGGATATCCAGTTTTGGCAACACTGTTTATTAGAGACACTGTTTTTGTCCATTGAATGGACTCTGATTCCTTGTTGAAAATCAGTTGTCCATAGCTGACTGAATTTATTTATAGATTCTCAGTTCTGTTCCACTGGTCCATGCATCCATGGTGCCCAGGTGCTGGAACAGTTAGGAGCCCAGCTGTTAACCAAAAGGTCGACAGTTTGAATCTACCAGTTGCCCTTGGAAACCCTATAAAGCAGTTATAATTTGTTCTATAGGGTCACTATGAGTCGGAATTCACTCAATGGCAACAGTTTTTTTTTTTTTTCTTAATGTGATTCTCTGTGAGTTGAAATGAGCTCCGTGGCAGTGGCTTTGGTTTTGGTTTATAGTTGATTACTTTGTAACTTTATATAGTTTTGATTATAGTGGTTGTGTACTAGTTTTGATATCATGGAATGTGAGGCCTCCTGCTTTGCTCTTCTTCAGTATTGCTTGGGCTATTTGGAGTTTTTCCCGTACCATATGAGGTAGGTCATTAGTTTTTCCACGTCAGTAAGGAAGGTTGTTGGGATTTGTACCAGCATTGTATTGCATCTGTAGATCACTTTAGGCAGAGTTGACACTTTCACTACGTTAAGTCTTCTAGTCCATGAGCACAGAATGTTCTTCCATTTATGTAAGTTTCTTTTTGGTCTCTTATAGGAGTGTTCAGTAGTTTACAATGTGTAAGTCACTTATACCCCTGATTAGGTTCGTTCCTAGGTATCTGACCATTTGGGGCACTACTGGAAGTAGTATTGTATTACTGATTTATTTTTCACAGTAGTCCTTGTTGGTGCAAAGGAACCCACCTGATTTTTGTGTGTTGGCCTCTTACCTTGCAACATTGCTGAATCTTCTGTTAATTTTGGTTGAGTCATCCCACGGTGCCTGAGAAAGATTTTTATTGGCTTTTTAAGTTACTTACCCAGCACAGTGCCCGGAACCTATTAGGAACTTAATAGAAGTATTTTGAATGAGTTTTCAGACTGATCTATTAAGCCAGATTCTATGGTAGAGAATAGACCCTACTTTAGATAGAAAGGGATTTATCATATGGTAGCAAATGGTTTACTGAATTCAAAGCAGCTGAAAACACAGACTCTGAGTTCGCAAAAACATCTCTAGAGGTCCTACTGTGTGGCCAGGCAGCCAAGGGAAACACGGCTTCTTCTATGATATGGAGTTGGTTATTGAATTCACAAGCTTCTGCTTTAGCTGCTGGTTTCAAAATCTGGGTCTCGTGGCCCAAATCAGAAAGTGGCTAAGACCACGAAATTGCTTTGCCCTCAAACCCCATACTTCTACTATTATCAGCTCTAGGGCCACCCCAGACGTATTATAATCCACAACAACAACATGAAAAAAATGGATGCCCTGAACTGTGACCCGTGGGACAAGAAAACTAGTCATTGGATACTGGGACCTGTGTCCGCACCTGGAGGCAACGTAAACAAGCCTTTCCTTCCTTGACCTTTCCATGTCTCACCGGAGTATGTTCTGATGGGTGAAATCTAAATCACACTTGGAACCCAGCTTCGGAGAAGCCTTAGAAGTGTGGTTTTTACTTTCGTGTGTCTGTAGTACTGGAGGGTACTCCAGAAGAAAGCTGGAAACAGGGCTTTGAACTGATTCGAACTGATTCAGTTGTAGCCAATGAAGTAGAATCTGAACAGATGAAAATTTTAGAAGTCTGAGTGAAATGGAACAATAATTCAACAGGAAAACACAGGGGTCAAAGCCCTGGATTGAGAGACTGAGAAGAGGCATAGGAGCCGTTTTAGGAAGTGGGCTGTTGCCAGGACTGTGGAGAGCAGCACATATTCAAAGCTGCGTGCTTGGCTGCCATCTCTGAGCAAGGCACCTCTGTTTCTGACTCTGCTGGTCAAGAAATTTGGTTGCTATGCAATGCATACACTGCCTTTGTCTTTTAAGAGGGAGATTAAGTTTCAACAAAAGCTTGAACCTGTTATTTTTTCTATTCTACTCATTGTTTCAGTTCACCCCCATATTTAAAATTTAAATCCGTACGGGTTTCATTTCTGCAGCCATGAACAAACTGGGCAGAATGTTGGAAGCCCTAGTTGGAAAGGATCTTGAGTATCACTTGATTACATTCACATCTGAGGTTGTTAATCATTGTAATAGTTTATAGCTTCATAACAAATTTTCCCAACACTTAGCAACTTAAAACAACAACCATTTATCTTCTGACAGATTGTCGGGGTCAGGAGTTCAGACATGTGTCAGTCAGGTGGTTCTGATTTGGCATGTCTGGCACAGTGGTAGACAAGGTGTTAGCTGGTGCTGCTGTCATCTGAAGGCTTGCCTGGGCCTGGAGGGTCTGCTTCCAAAATGATACAGTCACATGGCTGTTTGTTGGGGGCTTCAGTTGTGCCTCTCACTTGGCAGTTTCCGGAGAGCATCGTCCCCACAACACGGTAGCAGACTTCCCCAGAGCACAAGTTCTAAGAGAACCAAGAAGAAGCCACCACCTGTTAAGAACTCGTCTTGAAAGTCACGTTGTCACTTCTGCCATGTTCTTTTCTTTAGGAGTGAGTCACTAAGTCCAGTCCATTCTCAAAGGGAGGTAAATTAATCTCTGCCTTCTGTAGATAAGACTATCACAAGATTTGTGGAGGCATTTTAAAACTATCACAAGTATTTTCTTGCGAGTGGAGATGGCCGGAAGGGAATGATGCTACAGTGAGAAGTGACCCTGGGAGGGCTGCCCTTCTGGGATCTGCAGTGGGCCTCATGGATTTAGGTCCCTGGAAATAATAGTAGCCACCACCTCCTGTCACTGTGCTTTATTGTGGTGGCTTCTATGTTGCTGTGATGCCGGAAGCTATCTCACCTGTCTTTCAAGTACCAGCATGGTTGTCCTTGGTGCACAGGTTTCAGACTAAGACAAAGAAGAAAGGCCTGACAATCTACTTCCAAAAATCAGCCAGCAAAAACCCTTTAAATTACAAACTATTGTCTGAGATTACAACTTGCTATCTTCAGATGCGTTGTTGGGAGGGACTGATTGCTGGAGAAGAACATCATGTTTGGTAAAGCAGGGCCAGCAGAGAAGAGGAGACCTTCGAGAGATGACTGGACGCAATGGCTGCAGTGACGGGCTCCAGTGCGCGGACGGCCATGCTCAGGGGACAGGCCTGGGTAACGTGGCATCCCGTCACACGTGGGGCTGCCAGGAGTGGGCCCCGACTTGATGGCAGCTTACAACAAGTAATTGCATCTTCCCAACACCTAGGGCACTGTGTATACACTGTGGCACCTGAGGACACTGTGAGTGGAAGCGAGGGAAGGAGGGAGGGAGGGAAGGAGGAGGAATTGAGGGAATAAATTAATGATGGCTGGATGAATAAATATCAGTTTGAACTGCAAACCTGACTTGAACTGACTCTTCAACTCTGGTGACTCAAATGGCCAATCTCTTTGCATCTGAGTGTGAGACCTGCTTTCACTTTAACCAATAAGACAACTCGATACTTCAGAACAGCTCACGAAGCCTCGTCACTGTGGAGGCCGCGTTGGCCCATCGACTGCTCGGGCCTTGTCGTCAGCAGAGAAGCACCAGTCCGGTGCCGATCAGTAGCCTGCCTGCTCCTGGCATGATTGAGGAGACAGCCGCTGCTTCTGAGTGGCAGTGTGTGCCCAGCAAGCTTGGACCAGAGGAAGGGTGACTGCTGCTGTTCTGTCCTTCTTCCCAGCAGCCCGAGTCGCTGGCTGTTTCTGAAGAGTGGCATCTTGTCTAGGGAGCTGCAGCTAACGGCCGAGCAGCAGAACCCTCACTCGTCCGTCTGGAGGGCAGGTGTCACCCAGCACACTGCCGAACATGCTGTTGGTGAGAAACCAGAGTGTCAGGCTGTGCATCTGCGGAAGGCTGTGTTAAACCATGTGGCTAGTTTTCTGAAGAGGCAACTAAGCCTCAGGATGAGATCATTGCTTTACTCATGGAAATCTATTGAGTTCCCTTTTAAAATGTTAGTAGTGGGGGCGTCTGTGACTCGCCTCCAAGTTTCTGGATTAGACACGTGGTCATAACAGAATTTTTTTAGAGGATTTTTGTCTGAAGTTAAATAAAGGCACTTGCACCCATTTATTTGATTCTACATGTATTTATTGAGCTCTTATTGGCCACTTGCTAGCCTGCTAAGCCCTGACGATAAACGATGGACAGGAGAGATTGCTTTCTGCCTCCATGGCCAGTCCAGTTTTTATTCTTGACTAAAAACTCAATACCAAGCTCAAATAAAGTCTTGACTTTTTGACCTCGTTTTGGTATGCTCAGAAATGAAGATAACTTGTTTCTGATAGATTCTTTTGGGAGAAAAACGATTGGTCTGTTGCCTCATGGTCCCTTGACAAGGCAAATGGCCCACGTGCTCGGTTGCTCTCTGAGGGGCTGGTGTCGAAAGCCTGGTGGAGTGCAGGCGTGTGCGGACACGTGTGATGTGCTTCGAGTTGGAATCAACTCTCGAAGCATGTTGACACCTACCAGCCTCCTTGTTTCTGTTTTCAGACGCGTAAGCAAGCGTGACGAACATGTGGTCCAGTGTGTCCCTTTAAATGAATGTGACTCTGCCACGAGGCCAGGGACTTCAGTGTGGCCAGAGCTCCTGGGTGCAGTCTCCTGCTCAGTCGGTGGCTGCGGGCGGTACTGTGGAGGTGTCAGTTCCCACAGTTGGGTCGATTTCTTCTTTGTGCGGGCGGCAGAAACCCTAAGCCATCCCATCCTCATCCTCAGGAGCAGCCAGAGCCGGGGAAGTGCGGTTTGTGGGGCCAAGATCCGTCTTCCAGCTTTCCTTCCTGCGGTGTGGGTTCTGTCGTGCAGATCCCCTGTCTAGTTCTCTTCATGGTATCGGGATTACTGAGCATCCGCAGGCAGCCTCCCCATCTCAAATCCCAACCCTAAGACCTCAGCAAGCAGCTACAGCGGTCCCACAGCTCCCGATGGGTCACTTGTCCATCTTTTTAGCCAATCACGGTATCCAGGGAGAAGACTTATCTGGCACAGTTTAATTCTGTATAAGCTGGCTGTATGTGGGAGCAAAGAGCTGGCCATCTGCTTCTATAAAAGTTGTATAGCCCTGGAAACCCTGTGAGCAGCTCTGTTCTGTCCTGTGGGGCTGGTGTGAGTCAGAATTGACTTGAGAGCTCCCAACAGCAACACGCTGACTGTCTAAGATCCTGTGTCATAGTGTAAAACTTTGAAATAATAGGAAATATTATCAAACTACAGGTGATAGCAACTGTAATGGGACCTTGGGGGAAATCACCAGCTAAGTAAACAACACTGCAGACAGTAGCGTGCTTTGTCCTTCCAAGGAAGGGTAAATTTGGAAGGGGCAGCTGGACTCAGGCAGAAGGTGAGAGAAGACCCTTCTGTGTTCTTCGTAGCTCCTGAGACTGGTGTGGAGAGTTGAACAGGTTTTAAGCGTGGGTTAGCAAAAGTAATGAGCAAATCAGTGCTTTAAAAAGCAAAACAAGACTCTGTTGTCACTAAGTCTGTTTTGACTCATGGTGACCTCGTAGGGCGGAGTAGAACTGCCCCATAGAATTTCCCAGGAGTGCCTGCTGGATTCAGGCTGCTGACCTTTTGGCTAGGAGCCATACATACCCTTAACCACTGCGCCACTGGGGTTTCCAACCAATGCTGTGCCCCCCACAATCTACTGACAACCAGCTGTAAGCTTCCGCCTGGAACACCTCCAACCAGGACTGCTCTAACCCGTCCTGGCCTGTCTGTAGGGTCGCTCGGAGTCAGAACTGACTTGACAACAGTGGATTTGGTTTTTGGGGTCTCTTTTTATGCTGCACAAACTTCATCCTCGGGCACTAGAGGGGGACAGTGACAGACAGTTCCTGAAACTGACAGAAATAGTGAGTCAAGCCAGGTCTCCGATAGCCGAACACGGTAGAAACTTCGTGTTTCCCTTGGGTGACAGCCCTGTGGGTGTCCCCATTCTCAGGTGCTCTTCAGTTCTGACTTCACCATCGCTGGCGTCTCAGAGCCCTTGGCGTTTAGGTAGCAGATGGGTGTCAGAAGAAGCTGAGTCACAATAAAGTTGATACAGATGGAGTTTATTCAGGGAAAGACGCAGGTTGTCAGGCAGCACTGAACCAAAAGCGGATCAGAGTTCTGGTGACTGTCAGCAGTGGTTAGCTTTCCTTGACGAAACTTAAAGTGACAGAAGCTTTTCTCTCACTGGCTGACACAATTTACCGTTGGGTAACTGTCAGGGTCTAATTTTTCAATGAGGGTGGTGTGATCTTCAGGAAAGCGAGGCTTCAAAGTTTTATAAAAACAAGCCTTCGTGGGTGTCCTCGAGCGCCAGTGCCGCTCTGTTGACCACACGAGTCCACTTTGATGTGATGCTCTTCTTCACGACGGTCAGCTGCTGACCAGTCGGCTCTGATTCTGGGCAACCTCGTGTGTGCAGAGTGTTGCTGCTCTGTGGGGTTTCTGTGTCCTGTGGGGCTGTGACACTTCCAAAGCAGATGGCCACGCCTGCCTCCGAGGGGCCTCGGCCTGATTCTGGTTAGCTGAGCGCTCACTCCGTCTTAACCTTAGAAAAGAGTCACTGTGGAGTTGATGTGACTCACAGCAGCCCCACAGGACACCTTCCAGGCCTGGAAACAATGCGTGTCGTTTGATGAAAACAAGCGGCGTGGTCCTACCTGGATGCAGTAGGGAGTGGGGACTGAAGACGGGGAACAGGAGGATGAAGAGGCTGGTGGCTGACCTGGGGCCTCTTGGTCCTCAGACGCAGGATCAAAACTTTGTCCGAAGACCCTGGGTTTGGGGGCACCAAATGACACACTCTGTGAGGCACACCCTCCGAAATTGATAGCTCAGCTGCCCTTGTTCCCCAAAGCTCACCCGGCGGTCTTGTTTTCCCCGTCACCACTGAAATGAAGCGGGTGATGGGGTTTATAGCTGATAGACGGCTTTTGAGTTGGTTTATTAGAGTGAGTTCACACAGAGGGCTGGCCAAAGGGCACTCTGAGATGAAAAATAATAGCACTGCTGGGTTTATCCTGCTTTTATCTGAACAACTACAGAGTACTTTACAAAGCCTGGCAGCATTCTCCTGAGGCAACTAATATTAGAGTTATTTTAACAGGGAGATTTTATCTCTCTTACAAGTTCATAGAAAGCCATTCTGAGAACACCGTGGCCTCGAGGTTAAAACTGCTATTCAGGGAGCAGGGGCGGTTCTCCATTCTCCTCATTAGGGCGTAGACAGTGATCTGTATTTTATCATTACGCTGGTTTTCTTGTTGCTGTCTCTGGCGCATTTCTCTGTACAGGAGGCCAAAGAGGCCACTGAAGCGCCGTTGTGCATTTCAGCAGAAACGCTTTTCCCTTAGGAAGCTGACACTTCCTTCCCAGAGGACTGACATTTTGTCCTGAACACCCAGGGGCGCGAGAGCAAAATCTCTCTTAACAAGTTCATCTGGGAGTTTGTGCCGAAAGCATTCATGGGAGGAGCAGGCCAGGGTGTTTCTGTACATGATCTGGCTTGTGGGGGTCTGAATTTTGGAAACAGTGGTGGTGTAGCGGTTGAGTGCTGTGACTGCTGCTCCTTGGAGCTTCTCTGGGGCAGTTCCGCTCTGTCCTGTAGGATTGTTCTGAGTCAGAATTGACTTGACAGCAGTGGGCTTCAGTTTGGGGTTTAGGCAGGATCTCTTAGCACCTTTATAAGAATTTTGTGAGATCTTTGATCTTCACAGGCAAGTGCTTCAAGTCTTACTTGCTTTCAGCAAACAAGGTTGTGTCGTCTGCGTTTCTCAGGTTGCTAATGTGTCTTCTTCCAATCCTGGTGACACGTTCTTCTTTGCATTACATAGCTTCTCAGATTATTTGTGCAGCGTACAGATTGAATAGCCGGGGTGAAAGAACACAACCCAGATGCATCCCTTTGCTGATTTTAAATCAGACAGTGTCCCTTTTTTGTTTGCATGATTGACCTTGGTCTGTGTACAGGTTTCTTACAAGCAAAAGTAAGTGTTCTGTAATTCCCTTTCTTTTCAGTGTTATCTGTAATTTGTTACGATCCACAGAGTCCGGTGACTTTCCATAGTCACTAGCACACAGGTAGACACATTCCTGGTATTCTCAGCTCTCAGCCAAGATCTGTCTGACATCAGCAATGACTTCTGTAATTCCGTGTCCTCTTCTGAATCCAGCTTAAATTTCTGGCAGTCCCCTGTCCATGTATGACTAGAATTGTTTTTGAATTATCTTCAGAAAAATTTTGCATGAATGTGATACTAGTGATATTGTTTGATAATTCCCACATTCTGCTGGATCACCTTTCTTTGGAATAGGCACATATAGATCTTTTCCAGCCTGTTGGCCAGGTAACTGTCTTCCAAATGTGTTGGCGTAGATAAGTGAGTCTGCCCAGGGTTCCACTCGTTTGTGGAACCACCTCGGTTGATATTTTGTCAATCCTTTAAGCCTTATTTTTCACAGTGCCTTCAGGACAGCTTGGATTTCTTCCTTCAGTACCACTGGTCCTTAACCATATGCAGTCCAACAGTTAAGTCCATGGGCTTAATGGTAAAATTGTCTGTGAGGGAGTCTTTAGCCAGTAAACAAATAACTGTATTGGAACTCCCTCCCTACTCACCGGATCTGGCCCCCAATGACTTTTTCTTTACCTGAAGATGAAAGAAATATTGAAAGGAAGACGTCTGGATGACATTCAGGACATCAAGGGTAATATGACAACAGCTCTGATGGCCATTCCAGAAGAGTTCCAAAATTGCTTCGAAGAGTGGACTAGGCACTGGGGTCCATGTATAGCTTCCCACGGGGAGGACTTCAAAGGCGACCATAGTGATAGTAACGAGGCATGTGGCACTTTTTCCAGGATGAATTCGTAAACGTAGTTGTCAGACCTTGTATGCTACTTTCTGACGTGGCTGAAGGCTGCCTACTTCTGTCTGGTACAGTGACTGTATTCTTTCCATCTTCTTTTGATGCTTCCTGCATTGTTCAGTATTTTTGCCCCTAAAATCCTTCAGCATTGCAACTGGAGGCTTACTTTTTTCCCTATTCTTTCAGTTTGAGAAATATGAAACGTGTTCTCTTCCCTTTTGGTGTTCCATCCCCAGGACTTTGCACATTTCGCGGTAACACTGACTCGGTCTTCTGAACTACCTTTTGGAATCCACTAAGCTCTTCCCCGTGATCATTTCCTTATTTCACTTTAGCTGCTCTGTGTTCAAGAGCTAGTTTTAGAGTCTCTTCTGACTTTGAGTTTTAGTCTTTTTTTTTTCCTTTTTAATGACCTTCTGTTTTCTTGGTGTATGATTTCCTGGGTGTGATCACACAGGTCTTCTCCTCCTTCCTTCGGCGTTGGTGTTCAGTGGGTCAGGTCTCTTCCTGAGACGGTTTGTGAATCCAGGTGGACGATACCGAAAGTCTCGTGGACTTATTTTCAGCTTCTTCAGCTTCAGCTTGAACTTGTGTGTCTCACAGTCAGTGACTGACCTTGTTCTGACTCACGATACTGAGCATTTCCTCATCTCTTTCCACAGGTGTAGTTGATTTGATTCCTGTATATTCCTTCTGGTGAGGTCCACATGCATAGTTACCATTTATTTTGTTGAAAAATTACTTACTTCCAATGATTAAGTCATTGGTCTTCCACATTTCTATCGCACGACCTCCCCTGACATTTCTGTTACCAAAGATATGTTTTCCAACTACTGATCCTTCGTTCTTTCCAGCTGTTAAATGACAATCACCAGTAATTATCAGTGCCTCTTGATGGCATGTTTGATCAATTGCAGACTGCAGAAGTTGGTGAAAGTCTTCAGTTTCCTCATCTTTGTTACTAGTATTGGAAACCCTGGGGCCACGGGGGTTAAGTGCTGTGGCTGCTAATCAAAAGGTCAGCAGTTCAAATCCACCAGGTGCTCCTTGGAAATGCTATGGGGCCATTCTCCTCTGTCCCACAGGGCCACCATGAGGCTGAATCAACTTGATGGCACTGGGTTTGGTTTCAGTTTTCTGGTTTGGTATTAGTGTCTGGGGCATAAATTTAAGTAATAGTCATTTTAGCTGGTCTTCCTTGTGGGCACAAGGGTGTTATTCTGTCTCTGACAATGTGGCTTTTCAGGATAGGTCTCGCAGTGTTCTTCCTGGCAGTGACTGTAACACCACACCTCTTCAATCTGTCGCTCCCAGCACAGTACACAATGTGATTGTCTGATTTAAAACACCCAATAGCCATCCATTTCTGCTCACTAATGACTAGAATATTGATCTCCAAGGGCTCCATTTCACTTTTGATAACTTAAAATTTTCCTTGGTTCATACTTCTTGCATTTCACAATATGATCATCGATGGATATTTGCAGCTGTTTCCTTTCATTTAGAACGAGGCACGTCAGCATGTGAAGGCCCCGAAGGCTTGGCCGCATGCGCGTCACTGAGGCCGGCTCTGCCGTGTGGAGACAGCTCTCCCCCAGCTGCTGGGAGCACCATCCAGCCTGGGAGGCCCACCTTCTGCCACAACACCAGACAGTGCTGTGCTGCTCTCCAGAGGTTTCTCTGCCCAGTTTTGGCCAAAATAGATCACCAGGTCTTTCTTCCAAGTCTTCTTACTCTGGAAGTGCTGCTGAAACGTGTCCACCACGGTGACCCTGCTGGTATGTGACACACTGGTGGCACAGCTTCCAGCGTCATAGCGCGTGCGAGTCACTGCAGTGTAAACAAACCGACAGGCGGGGTGGCCTGGCAGCCTGCTTCTGAAAAATCAGCCACTGAAAACTCTGCAGATGCCCTGTCCTGTGGCACACGTGGACCACCGGGTCACGACCATGTCACCACTGCGTCAGAGCTCAGCGACGGCTGTTACCTGGTCAGCTCTTGCTGTCTTAGGGCCCAGTTCTGTGACACCTGTCTTGAGTTCTGTTGCCTTGGAAACAGACCGTGACCCAGAGGGACCTATGCAGGCGATGTATTTGGGGATGCCGTCGGGATGAAGGCGTGGGAAGGAGTGACGGGAGCAGGGCTGACAGAAAGAAGACAGGAAAGAAAATGGCAAAGAAGTTTCCAAGGGGCTGCAGCTCTGGACCTCTGATGTCCCATCAGAAATGTCTTGAGTTAACACAGGGAACCCAGGCCTCTGTATCTCTGCGTTGGCCAGTTATTCGATGTGGACCGTCCCTAGGAGGGGGGTGTGGTTCTGTGCTGTGTAGTTCCTTTGGGCCAAGGTCAGTTCTTAGGGAGAGGATCTCACTGTGAGCCAGCATCAGCCCGCATTCCTGGCATTATGGAAATGAAATATGACTGTTCTTTGTATTACGTCTCCGACAAGCAAGCCCTTGAGGTATGTATGGTACGGCTGCAAGAAAGACTGTGGTTGGAATCCACACTCCAATGTATGTTGCCTGGACGGAGCCCGTGGTAAAGTGGGAAATCCAAGATCTTTTGTGTCTTCCTTTAGGAATCTGTTCCTCTAACTTGACTGTGTGCTGTAATCAGCTGGATAGCTTCTAAAACTCCCACACAACTTACATGGCAGACATCTCAACCAGAATCTCTGGGGATAAGACCCAGACGGTGGTGTTTTAGGGGGGCTGTCCAGGTCATTACAGTATGGAGCCACACTGGCTGACTTCTCTAGGGCTCCAGAAACCCCGGTGGCACAGTGGTTAAGCACTATGGCTGCTAACAAAGAGGCTGGCAGTTCGAATCCACCAGACGCTCCTTGGAAGCTCTATAGGGCAGTTCTCCTCTGCCCTGTGGGGTTGCTGTGAGTCAGAACCAACGCGCTGGCAGTGTGTTTACTCTAGGGTTCCAACCGCCACTCTGCCTCCCCGCCAGCTTCTGTTCTTGGTGTTCTTGTCTCCCCACGGTGCTTCCTGAGGGAGTATGCTCATTATCTGTGCCTTTGATGGCTGAGATCTGCTTCTCTGATGCCGCTGTCATTTCTGGAGTACCCTCAGGAAGCAGACGCAAGTGTTAGGCCCTTTCTTCAGGGAAAATCTAGAGCTTCAAAGGTCACATAACATGCCTAGCATCATACAGTTAGAAGGCACAGTGCTGAGTTCAAACTCACATGTTACAGTTCTAGGGTCCCAGTACTTGGTCCCTGTGCTGCGCTTCTGCTTACTGGGCACCTCCTTGCCTTGCTTGAGTCTCATATGACTACTAAACTCTTTAGCTGCCCCCCACCTTCAGCCTTCTGCCAAGCCCACCCACCAAAAAGAAAGATTGCCTGTCCTGTATTCCTCATGAAAGATACTTAGGTAGATTTCCTAATCAAGTAACATAAATCTTTGATTCCTCTGTTTCCTTTGTCACTTGCCTGTAACTGACCTGTCAGAGTGCTGCAAGGAAAGGAAACAGGGGCAATCAAGTCTGATGGGGTGAGAGTGTGGTGGTGGGAAGTCCTGAAAGTTCTCATGGAGGAAGGGAAGGCTCCATAGATACTAAAACCCGGCCAGCTGCTGGGTCCTCAAAGTGCGTCCTCAAAGTCTCCCCCATCTGTCATTTCTCCATTGCCACTGCCCTTGCCCTAGTGCAGATGGCCATTCCTGCTCTTCTCAGCCATCACCTTTTCCTTCTGACTGTTCTCTCCTTCCTCCAGGCCATCTCTGGTCCCGATAAAGCGGGCTGCCCTGTGGGTCCGGCCACAGCCCTTGAGTTCACTCTGAGTAGCTGGTGACATGTATGTTCCCAAATGTGGTCTCCCTAGAATGGTCGAAAACTACAAAAAGAATGTGATTTGATGCAACAGTTTTTTTCATGAAAGAATGGGCTTTGTGCAAATAAAAATGTCTAGTTATGGTTTATAAGCATAGAATCCAGAACAAGAGTTGAAAATGAAGTCACCTGCAAGAGTTGAATGGCAGTGGAGATAGCTCAGTCGGGGGCCAGGGCTCCAGGAGGATGGAGGGGAGAGGGCGCGCAGGGCAGCCCACTCTCAGGTGGGCTCACCATCGTCTGCAGTAGCGCGGGCTGGGAGGGCTGGCTTTTCCCATTTCTCATCGGAAGACATAAATTCAGTTTCCTTTGTTGTTAAATGTGGGAAACCAATTATTAATATTTTTTTTAACAAGCCCAGCACAGACAAAGAAACCATTCCCATCAGCTCATTTGTTCTGTAAACTCTTCTTTGTAGCCAGTGGTCTCGTGAAGGGTGTTTTCAACTCCAGGTACACTCTCTAGTTGAATTGCAAATACCCTGAAGTCACAAATTTTAATAGGAGGGCCTGTAAATTCTAATGAAATTCTCTCCAGTAATTTCCAAAGTGAGCTTTATCGTATTAAACAAAGAGTGTGTGGCAGAAATGGAGACATTGACCTGCATGGGTATAGAGTAACTAGGCGGACTGTGAGATGTCACGTGGAAAAGCGTGTGTGCTTCACTGCACCCACATTTCCACAGAGACAAGTTTCATGTGTCCTGAGCAACCGGAAAAGGAAACATGAAAATAGAGGAGAAAACATTACTGAGCATCTAGTATATGGAAAGCATGCAGCTAGTGGGTAGAATAAACATGGTATTTAATTTTCCCTATGACCTGAGAAATGTAGCTGAGGGGTAAGTTATTTCCCCTGAGCGTGTTCTTGGTAAAAGGAACAGGCACACGGTGGTGTTAAGACAGTGATGCAGAGCTGTCAGCTGTGCTATTGAGGTAACGGTAGGTCTGTCAGTGGTCAGGCTGTGGGACATATGTAACGACAAATAGGTGTTTGTTTTTTAGCTTTCCTCAGACCCGACTCGACGGCACTGGGTTTTTTGAAATAAAGGGGAGGCGGAGTTCAGAGTAATAAAGTGACTCACTGTAGATTAAGTTATTAGTAAGGAGGTGACTATACAGGATTTGAAAACAACTCTTATCTAATGCTAAATCTATCTTTTATACTCCACTGTTTTCCTACTTTCAGTTTCCTTTTCAGGATGCTTTCTGCTGATGTACAGGAACCTGACTTATTTCTGGGTCTTTGCCTTGTACCTGCCAATTTGCAGAATTCATTTTTCAATCTTAATGGCTTTCTTGTGGAACCTCTGGGATTTTCTCTATATGGAATCATGTCACCTGCAAAAAGGGATAGCTTTACTTCCTCATTGCTGGTTTGGATGCATTTTATTTCTTTTTCTTGTCTAAGTACTTGGGCTAAGATTTCCAGTACAAAGTTGACAAGCAGTGGTGAGAGCAGGCTTCCTTGTCTTATTCCCAACTTTTACGGTGTTTTTCCGTAAAAGTCTTTCTCCGTTGAGGATGATGTTAGCTGTGAATTTCTTAAATCCCTTTTATTAGACTGAGGAATTTCCCTTCTCTTTATAGAACATTCAGTATTTTTATTTTGGGGAAGCTGATGAATTTTGTCAGATGCCTTTCCTGCACTGACATACATGATCATGTGGTTATTTTCCTTTGTTCTGTTAATGTTGTGCATTGCATCAATTGATTTTCTAATTAGGAGTTTCTAATATTGCATTCCTGGGATAAAATCTGCTTGATCAAGGAGTATAATCCTTTCACTGTGGTATTGGATTGGGTTTGCTAGTACTTGGTTGCGGATTTTTATATCCATATTTATGAGAGATATTGGTCTATAGTTTTCTCATGATATCTTTGGCTTTGGTATTAGGATGAAGCTAGCTCTATGCAATGAGTTAGAGAATGTTACCTTTTGTAATTTTTGAGAAGTTTAAGAACATTGGAATCACTGCTTCTGTAAATGTTTAGCAGAATTGCCCAGCAAAGCCATCTGGTTCAGATTTTTTTTTTTCCCTTTGGGGAGACTTTTGATTACTGACTCAATTTCTTCATTTGTTACCAGGGTCTGCTGAGATCTTTTGTTTCTTCTTGAGTCAGTGTAGGGAGTTTGTATGTTTCCAAAAATTTTCCCATTATTCCCATGCTTTTAATGAAAGAAATTTGAAAGTCACATAATAAAATCAATGATCTAAATGATCTGAAGACTATTTTAGGGGGAAAATCATGAATAATATTGACTTCATTAAAACCTTTGCATAGTGGCACCATGTCTATTCACCTTCCATCATCTCCTGATACTGAAGTAGAGCAAACAGGAAAATTGCCCCAGCCCTCTCGCTTTGGTGAGACGAGAAGCTGACCAGAATTTACAGTCTCCTCTTCTTCCCAATATCTGGATCCCATTTCTTAGCCTTTCTTGCAGATTGGTGTGACAATGGGATGGCCAATGGCCAATGGCATACGAGCTAATGAGAAATGTGTCGCATCTGGGTTCAGCCGTCAAAGATGTGGCTGTGGTCTGTGTGCATCACTTTTCTGGATGTGATTGATGACAACCAGGTCCCAGAAAATTGCAGAGCCACCAAATGGAAGTCTGGGCCACTGAATTGTCTTGTGAGAAAATGGGACCGTCCAACTGTAGGACCTCATTGGTCTGTATCAGCAAGAGATACACTTTGGTTGTGTGGGAGACCTCATACCCTTTGAAACCTACTTATTACAGCAACTAATATTACCCTATCTAATATAAATATATGGCCACTGTGAGTCAGAATAGACTCAACAGCAACACTTTTTTTTTAAAAAAAATCTATAAATTGATACTGTGATGTGGAGAATTGCCATGTTAGAAACATGATATGTAATTCTAAATTTGCAGTCTGGCACTAAGGAAATAAATATTTTAGTATGGAAAGTTGGAGACCCATGGAATTCAGTGGCAGAACATTTCCTGATGGCTTCATATGTAACTCGGAAGGCAGACCATGTGCCCCCCAAGACAGATGCTAAAGGAGTTGGTGGGAGACAGCCTGGCTATTAGTGCATGCCAGCTTTTCTTTTGCAAGTCGTACATAGTGTTCAGGAAAGTCTTAAGCTCTGGCAAGGAATGGCTGCTTTGAGATTAGAGGTAGAAGGGAATAGAGAGAATTCAGAAATGTGGGACTTAACTGGAAAACCATAGGAATGTGGACTTCAACAGTAAGGACAAGGGTAAAGAAAGCATTGACCAATAAAGGTCATTAAACCTCTGCCGTTAGGTAGAGAGACTTTCCTTCTTCTAGGTGCCTGAACCCATTGTTTGATGTAGTTAGAGGGAGGGTTACAGCCTTAAAGAAATATTCGCTCCATGCAATTTTTCTCGTTGTATCTAGGATTAGCTATCTGAAGTATTTTTGGTTGTTGTGGCAGGTGTAAATGCTTGTGTGTTCGGTTAAGATGAAGGTCACTGACGTGCAAGAAGAAGAACTTTCCCTGTATTGATTAAATAGGTTCTAGGAGTGTTGTCCAGAGATGACATTCATTTGGATCTGAAGAGAGGGTCCAGGATCTTTGTCAAGGAGCTGACCAGTCATCACATATAGACAGTCCTGGACCACCACACAGTGGTCCACCACTAGAGGTTCAGTGCAAGTCTGGGCCCACTGCAGTGTCACAGCGGTCCATCATTAAAGGTTGTTATCTTTTTGAGGCACAGTTCAAACTAGTCCAGCTGCAACTTAGACAAAAGGGCATGAAGGCCCGGAGAGACAGTATAGTGCAGCAGCCAAGAACATGGATCCTGGATCACATATTCTGGATTCAAATCACTTCCTGGAGGTGTGACTCTGGATAAGATGCTCAGCCTCTCTGTGCCTCTGTTACTCCCTAAGATTGTTTTGAGGATTCAATGGCTATAGGCATATAAAGCAGAGTCCTTGAGTGATACAGAAGGTTAACACGCCCCCTGCTAACCAAAAGGTTGAAGGTTTGGGTCCACCCGTAAGTGTCTCAGAAGAAAGGCCAGGTGATCGTCTTCTGAAAAACCAGCCGCTGAGAGCCCTGCAGAGCACAGTTCTTCTGTGACACACATTGGGTCACTTGATCTGGAATTAACTCCATGATGACTGCTCAGGGTTTTTATGTTTTGGGTTTTTATAAAGCACTTTGAACAACTCATGGTGCGTAGTAGATGTCCGATAAATATCAACTGCTACTGTCATTTGCTAGATAGAATTGAGGGGAGTGGCACAGAAATTTGCAGCTGGCCATTGGCCCAACCAAGACCAGTATCTGGATGCCTTGTCACTTAGTTCATGTGTTTTTTTCCTCTGAAGACAGGGTGACCCCGAGTTAGCTGGTGGAGGAAGAGCAGTTCACTCCCATCTGGTAGTCTGAGCAGGACTGTGGCCTCGGGGAAGTGTGACTGTCTGACCCCATCTGCTTCTCGTGTTCCTGCACCAGCAGGGCCACTTTGGTGGCAGCTGCCGAAATGGCTGGGGCTGACTGAAGTGACAGGGTCTCACTGGCAGGACTCAGGGTAGGGGTGTGACTGTCAGGATTGAGGGGCATCTCCCGGCAAGTGGAGCCCCAGCATGAATCTCTAGCAGGAAGAGCGAGGTTGGGGTACAACCACTGGAATGAATGAATCTGATTCTTTGTCCATGTGTCTTTTGCTCATGACTCAAAATTCTGAAAGAGAATGTCTGATTCATTGAGCTTGAGTCCTGGGCCCTTCTCCTGGCCGTGCTGGGGCAGAGAGAAGGATCTGCCCCCCTGTCTGCTGTGGGGCGAGGTGGAGGTGGCCTCGCCTTCCTGTCAAGACCACACTCAAGACAATGCCACCTTGTTACTGGCTTCTAGAATGCCTCTCACACAGGTGAGGGAGAACTCTCCAAGTTGGGGTGTCTGCCTGTGGCTGAACTGAGTGTGACAGACATGTACTGTGGGAAGAGTCGATCAGAGAAGGATGTGGGGGGAGTTCTGTGTCCTGACGGGGACTGACCACGGTTTAATGACGTGTAGACTCTGAGAGCAGAGAGATACATGCAAGAAAAGGGGAAGAAGGAGATGAAACAACAGCTAACAGAAATTCGTCAGTATTTACATGTGTGCCTTAAAGCTAACTTGACCGTAGTATGAAATGACAGGTCAGGACGTGTTTTTTCCAAGAAGAAAAGGAACTACTGTTGAAACTGAAGAGTGACAGGCTTACTGTCCTTATCGCATGAGGACTTGTGGGTAAATCTACCTACCTGAGATGGAATTAACTGTAACCTGATTTAATCATTCTGCATCTGCAAGAGGCTAGTCTGCAATTCTGAGATGTGGCTATTTGGTTGTTTTCCCAACCAAAGGTATTTTGTAAACAATTAAGTGTGATAGTGGGGGAAAATGGGATTTAGAGAAGAAGAACATTATTATTAAAATGTGATTCAGTGATATCTGTGTGATCTGTATGCGTCTGTGTAGGCATCCCTGGGTGACTCTGTGCATGTGCAAGGGTGTGTAGTTTGGGAACAAGTTGAATAGAAAATCTAAAGTATAAACCTGCCAAGTTTGAAGTATGAAATAACATTAGTAACAGCAGAACTGTTGACAGTGCTTCTTAGTCTGATTTTTTGTTTCTTTAACTCTTCTCCATCATTGAGTAGGGGTTTAATTCTTTCCTGGACAGTTAGGTGCTAGGTTGGAGGACAGTCCCGCTATGGTCCTTACCCTCACAGAGCTCACAGATTGGTTGACTCATTAGGAAAGAAAGACTTTCTCTGCTGCGTAGAGCCTCAGAGCTCGAGGTAGTGCCATGCTGGACACGTGGGCGCTCTCCCAGTGCCCTGTAGCTAGTGTGTGTCCGTGAGCATGTCACACCTCTTCTGAGGCCTTATTGACTCATAACTTAGTAATCCATTGCCATCGAGTCGATTCAGGCTCCTTGTAACCCCACAGGACAGAGCAGAGCTACACCATAGGGTTTCCAAGGAGTGGCTGGTGGATTTGAACTGCTGACCTTATGGTTACCAGCTGAGCTCTCAACCACTGCGCCACCAGGGGCTTGTAGTTTCCCTGAAGTTACATTCTGAATTTACGTGGAAGTAAATATAAATATAAATATAAATATTTTCAAGAAAGAATGCCTGTAGTTTCCTCAGCCTCTCAAACATCTTTTGTAACCTTAAAGGCCCCTTAAGACTCTAATGGCTAAAACCTCTCCTCCTCTATAAACCCAGCTTCCCTTTCAGGATGTCCCAAAACAAGAAGTTGCCAGTCTAAGAGCTTGAAGGTAAAAATCATTTCAGAGATCAGATCGTTCTCCTCACCTGAAGATGAAGGGCCAGCTGGTTTATCAAGACAGAAGTGAAGGGAGCTGTGAAGATGCTTTGTAACAGCATGTTCTGAGTTTCTGCTCCCCGGGGATCTCTGCTCCCCAGGGCACTCCCCATCCCAGACGGCCCCTGGGGCTCCCCTTGAAGTCTTTCTAACAGGACCCACTGGTTCTCTTTTGATGAAGACAAATGTGCTGACTGCTGTCCTTCCTGGCTCCCCCCGACCTTGTTGGCTCCCCCAGTCTGCTTCCCAACTGCCACAGGACAAGGAGGTCTCTGTGGTGAGCCAGCAGACGCTGACCCTAAACGCCCAGTCGCTGCCTTGTCCTGGCGCTGCCCGAGTGGAAGTGGAGCCTAGTGTGCAGAACGTTGTGAGCGCCTTTGAGGAAGGGAGGGAGCCACTTCTGTCGATTTGTTTCAGCTCAGCGATCACGGCGGAGCCCACAGACAAGCTACACCGATTCTGTGGATAAGCACGATGGGTTTTTAATTGACTCCTACGGTTCTAGCTCAGTTTTGGCCCTTACCTGGTAGCTGATAACGGATCTAGCATCCTAGGGAATGTATCTTTAACTAAATCCCTTTCTGCTGGCTGTTTATTCGTACCCATAAATTAAATAACTTCTGATGGCTTATGAAGGCTTTTCTTCCTTTATTCAAGATGTGACCCCCCAACACCACTGGCTGGCTCCAGGAGGATTCACAGTAGAGCATGGTTACCCTAGGGACTCGGGCGCTGGTTGGAGCCCGTCAGCTCGAGGTGTGGCGGGCAGCCTGGAGGGCTCACGCCTGCCTCAGAGACGGGGAAGTCACAGCTGGGAGAGGCACAGGCACTCGTCTGGGTCACAGTAGTGACGAGGTTTGGACATTCTGAATGTCAGGCTGTCTGGTTCGGCCTGTGCTGTTTCTGTCCCCATGTGGCCCCAAACATGCTCGGCCCCCACTCTTTCCTGGGCAGCCCACTCTTCACCGCCGCTTCGTAAGAGATCTGAAACGTCTGCCCTTAGAAGGGACTTAGTGTGCCTCAGACTGGGGGTCTCCACAAGGTCACTGTCACGTGTGTGAAAGATAGGGTGAGGGGGCTTGATCTGTGTGTGCGTGTGCGTGTGCGTGTGCGTGTGCGTGTGTGTGTGTGTGTGTGAGAGAGAGAGAGAGAGAGAGAGAGAGAGCATGGCATTGAGAGAGAGGCCAAGCCCTGGTTGTGAGAGAGACCTGCATGGCTGAGTGGGAGAGGGCAGGTACCACCCTCCAAGCTGGTGGGGGAGGTGGTGTGCCAGGTGTGCAGGGTAACTACATCCCCAGGTGAGAGACAAATCGGTCTTTGTGTATGTGTAAAGGACAGTTTTCTGTGGGTCTCAGAAGGGTGTGTCCGTGTGTATGTGTGTGTGTGTGTGTGTGTGTGAGAAAGGCTAGGTCCATATCTGTGTGGGGGAAGACTTTGTCCCAGGTGGCGAGAGGTCTCTAAGTGGTGAGAAGAGTGTGTTTTTGTGCACGTAGTAGACCAGTCATCTGTGACTGTCAGGAGCATGGGCACTGTGTGTGAGAATCAGGTCCCAGTAGCCGTGAAGGGGCAGCGAGACTCATGGGTCCCCAAGCACTTAGTCGCCGTGTGTGACAGGCTGGCTGCTTGTTCCCGAGATTGCGGCCTTCATCAGGTTCCCCGTGGCCCGCTCCCAACACCAAGCAGTATAGAGCAGTAGCCGCCTGACTACGTACTGTGGTCTGTGGGTCAGAAGTCAGGGCAGGGCATGGTGGGGACAGCCCGCTTATTCCTCTGTGACTCTGGCCTCAGATGGGATGTCTCCAAGGGCCGTAGGTGACTGAGCTAGCTCAGCGGGGCCTGTGTCTGCCCCCCCAGTTTTGACTGCTCCCCGTTCTTTAGGGCTAGGACGGCTGCAGTGGCTGAGGCTGTCCGTCTCCACTCCTGGGGCCGGTCAGAGCCGCCTTGGGGCCTAGAGGTTCGAGCGGTGGATCTCTTACACAGTCTAGTCACCCCAGAGCTAGCTTTCCAGGAGACACAGAACAAAACTCCGTGCTTCACAGAGTCTGAGTCCAGAAACAGCACAATGTCACTTGAATGCTATGTCCTCCCAGTTAAAGCCGTCACATGTCCTGCCAGATTCCAGACGAGGGAAGGTGAGTCCTAGCTTGTAAAGTCAGAGAACTCAAGGAGGGAAATGTCTCTGTGTGCACACAGGGCTGGCTCTCCAGGTATGTGACAGGGAGGATCTCTGTGTGAGAGGGAGGGAGTGGGGGGATTCCTATTCAGAGAGGTGACCTAGGGAGCACATGACTGGATGTAGGAGAATTTGATGGAATAGGAATGGATGCCGTGTCAGCCTCACGTGTTGTGCCTGTCACCTCCTGTGTCCTTGAGTGGCAGGCTGATGTCCTGAAGGACCACAAGGCAGGCACATCCTGTTTATCTCTCACTGAGCATCACGGGTGACAAGTGTTTTTTTCAGCTTCTGCTCTGAGCCTGCTCCCCTGGCCTCGCACGTTAGTTTCTGGTTGACCATCAGCACGCACTCTGCCTCCCACAGTGTGCCTCGCAGAGAACACACAGCCGGCCATGGGGACGGACTGGCTGCAGGTGAGTCCTTGGAATGACCACTGAGAAGCAGGTGACAGCCTTCTCTGCCATGTGCACCTTTTAACGTCTCTGCTTAAAGTGCGGACGCCTCAGGGTCTCTCCTGTAGCGCAGTGTTTCCCGCGGCTCTTTCCCAGTGCTGGGCACCAGCTTTAATCTGTTAAAAAATTAGGAGAAAGAGCTGGGAGGGCAGAGCCTCAGCTTCTCTCTGTAACGATACTTTTATTTGTATCTGCCCTCCTCTTCTGCCTTCCCTCCGAACCATCTCAGAGATGGGGCTGCCGGCCTGAGCCCGCCCCTCCGCCCGGAGCCCCGCCCCTCCGCCCGGAGCCCCGCCCTCCGCCCGGAGCCCCGCCCTCCGCCCGGAGCCCCGCCCCCTCCCAGAGCCCCGCCCCGCCCGCCCCTCCCCGGAGCTCCGCCCCCGCCCGCCCTCCGGAGCTCCGCCCTCCGCCCGCCCCTCCTCCCGGAGCCCCGCCCTCCGCCCCCCTCCACCCGGAGCCCCGCCCCCGCCCGCCCCTCCTCCCGGAGCCCCGCCCCCGCCCGCCCCTCCCCCGGAGCCCCGCCCCCTCCCGCCCCTCCCCCGAACTCCGTCCCCTGCCCGCCCCCCGGAGCTCCGCCCTTTGCCCGCCCCCTCCTCCCGGAGCCCCGCCCTCTACCGGCCTCTGCCCCGGAGCTCCGCCCTCCGCCCGCCCCCTCCGGGCCCTTGGTTCCTCACGCCGGCGTTCAGTGGAATGTGCCCCAGCCCACCAGCTCTTCCTGTAAGCAGAGCAGAAAACCAAACCCAGTGCCGCTGGGTCGATTCTGACTCATGGCAACCCTACAGGACAGAGCAGTCAAGTTTCCAAGGTGCACCAGGTAGGCTTGAACTGCCCACCTTTTGGTGAGCGCGTGCAGCACTGAACCACTCCACCACTGGGGTTTCCACTCTTCCTCTAGCCCCCTTCTTTCTCTTCTGAAATAATGCATTTCCTGCTTTCCCTCCCGTCCCTAAGACTCTCTTCCAAAGAGTCCCAACGGGTACAGCTTGTGTTTGTGTGGTGCTGTGAACTGCTGCGTACCTGTGCAGAGTCCCTTGTGTTTCTGTCCTCAGTATCTGGTACCTTCTCTTTAGGAGAGGGTTCCACTTCGGGGAATGATCCTCATTTGGGGCCAGAAATCAGGCTGGCACTGCCAGTCAAGGTGCCCACCGTGCACTTGTCAAGCGGTGGTCAGGTGTCCTCTCCCTGGAACTAGACTCTTGGTTGAGTAACACAGAGTTGTAAGAGTCAGCCTGTTGTCACCCCTGAGGCCGTGACGGCCTGGGCTGAGCGGTAGCCCCTGCCACCCGCGTCCTCAGCACTGAGCTGGGTTGGGGCCTTTCCTGAGACTTTCCTGTCCCTGAGCTACCCCGTATCCTGTGGCCTTTTGATAAATTCTCCCTTTGCCGCAGTTTTAGCCAGTCAGTTTCTGCTGTTAGCAACCAAAGGACTCCTGTATTGGACTCTCTATTAGTCTTATAGGAAACCCTGGTGGCCAAGTGGTTAAGTGCTACATCTGCTAACCCAAAGGTCAGCGGTTCAAATCCTGCAGGCACCCCTTGGAAACTGTGGAGCAGGCAGCTCTACTCTGTCCTATAGGGTTGCTGTGAGTCAGACCCGACTCGACGACAGTGGGTTTTTTTGTTGTTGTTGTTCAGTCTCGTAAGGTATTGAGAGGAAGACTGATGTCACTGAACATGTTTTCTAGTTTAGCTAGTTTAAGGAAATTTAAATTCAGAATATGCATGTAACTTGTCAAAAATCCTGTGGCTTTGTCACCTCCAGATTTCTGGAGACGTCTGTCTTTGCTGACTCTGCTGTCTACTGTTGCGTGAGTCCCTGACCTGTGGCAGTGAGTTTCTCACTCCTGGTGTCCCCTGCCGTCCCTGGAGAGCACTCCACAGCAAAGAGCATCAAAATAAACTACGACTAAGTTCTGGAGTGATTAACACGAAGCCTCTGTGCCCAGCGTTCTGTATCCTACATTCAGTGCTAGAAGGCATGGTTACACAGAACATCTGTGTACTCACCATAGACCTGAACAGTTGAAGTCGTGGTTAACGTTGTAGGATTTTCTTCTTGCTTCTGAACCCTGCCTTATTGTTGCAGTGGTTATGGTGCTCAGCTATGTGTAGTCGTAAAAAACTGCCCACTAAGTCTGTGTGGTTTTATTTTCCATCCTCTTTTTTTCCTTATTAATAAAACATGAATGTTAAAAGCTATGGCATTTCAAAATGAAGAGCTATGGGGAAATTTAGGATGCCATAAAGTGATTAAAGAGAAAAATAAACGTCCAGTGCATAGTTTTGGAAAAAATAAAACTATGAGATGACCTAGAAAGTCACTTGACTGTTGCATTGATAGGGTTCAGAACCTGTGCTGCTCTGGTGTCGTGGGGTGAACAGGCCTAAAGGAGTCATGTTCTCATCCATAGATGCTGTACACAGGACTTCCTGGTCATTTATCAAGGGCTGATACAAAAAGAAGTTTAGTGTCTGGGGAATACTGTAGCAAGACAGGGCTGGGAAGCTGTTCTTGTGAAGATCTGTCTGTGAGAGAATTTGTGGTAGCTGAAATCTGGATTCCTGATGGCACGGTGGCCGAGAGCTTGGCTGCTCACCGAAAGGTCAGCAGCTCAAATCCACCAAGTGTTCTTCGAAGCCTGTGGGGCAGTTCTGCTGTGTCCTGTAGAGTCGCTGTGAGTCAGAATTGACTCCAGTAGCGGTGGGTTTGGTTAGGCCCTAGTTCTGTCGTGTTGATGTTGGGAGGGACAATAGATGAGTTCAGCCTGAGCCTTTCAGGACTGTGGTGGGTTGGTATTAAGAGGGCTGATAACTGACTTCACCCTAACCCTTTGGAACGTTGGTGGGACTGGCCTGGGGGGAGTAAGGTCAGACTTCACTCCTGACCTCCGGGGACCTTGGGGGTAAGGACAGGCTTCACTCCTGACCTCCGGGGAATTCGCAGAGGCTGATGTTGGGAGACATGAGAACTTCATTCAGAACCTTCGGGGCACATAGAAATTGTACTTATTTTTTGCAGTAGACATCCCAGCTGAAGATGCTGAGAAACAAATGCGGGTAGATCTTCCCGCTGCATTGGTACACGTGTTAAGCAAGCAGCTGTACGACGTTTGGAGGCGGTTAGGGCCGTGGTGTGGAGGACCCTATTTTAGAATTTACCCTCTAGCAGAGCTGTGACAAGATAACGAATGTGTGTAGGCTGGAGTGGGAGCGGGGCGACTGAGCAGGGAGGAAAGTGAGCTCATCGAGTGTTCACGGACCATTGGCTCCAGAGACCTTGCCGTGTGACAGGGCCCTGTGCGGGTGCTGGTGGGTTCTCCTGATGGTGGCAGAAGAGGGCCCAGACGATTTCTCAAGGAAAAACTGTCCCTGGAGTAACTGTGCCAGGCCCGGTCTTGGCTTGCAACCGCGCCCCAGCCCAGCCGGTCCTACTAAACTCCTTGGGGTGTCCAAGCTGCTTTCCCTTCTCCCTTGTCTGGAGACAGGACCAGGGCAGCAGTCACCCCGACCTCATGTGCCTGCAGGGTCCCTAACTCATCCCGTGTGGACTCTGCCCAGGGACACGGCTCCCAGAGGAGGAGGATGCCAGGCAACAAGCTCATCTCTTTCTTGAGTTTCTGATGGCTTTGGAAGGAACATGAGAGTGGTTACCCACACTGCAGACACCGGGAGGGTTTAAAGTCCAGTCTGTGAATTTTGGACCTGGAGTCAAGTCAGGTGGGATGGGAGGGCAGGCCACGTGCGACGTGAAGGAGGCAGAGACACTCACGAGGAAGACTGTGTGGGCACAGGTCGTGGGCGTTCAGTACAAGAGTGAGACTGTGAATGCAGCTGTAACCTGAATTTAAAATAAAAGGTGCCATCTGAAATGGGTGGGTAAGATTAAGACGATGGAAGCTGGGGAGGAGTTGTGAACACAGCCCACCCTAGCTGTGCCAGGCTCCTCCGTGTCTCAGTCTTTGCCTTTCTTGGCTTAGGGTCACCCATCCCTCCCTCACCCACTGACCTGATTCTCATCTGTCCTTTAAGAGGCTGGGTGCTGTCTGGTGGCCGTAAGCACTGCTCCAGAAGAACAGTTGACTGCCAGAGCTGGTTGTGACCCCTGGCAACCTCAGGTGTGTCGGGCAGAACTGTGTGCCCAGCGGCTTTCGGTAGCTGGTTGTTCAGAAGTAGGTCTCCAGGCTTTCCTTCCTTGGCACCTTTGGGTGGACTTGAGCCATTCACCATTCAGTTACGCCAAGCACGTTAGTCCTTTGCTCCACCCAAGGGTTCTGGGAGTAGAATCCCTAGGTTCTGATCTTGGTGTTACCACTTTCTAGCTGTGGGATCCTAGGCAAGCCTCTGTACCCCGGCCTCCTCATCTGTACCCCAGTCGCCCCATCTGCACCCCGGCCTCCTCATTTGCATCTCGGCCCCCTCGTCTGTACCCCATTCCCCTCATCTGTACCCCAGTCTCCTCATCTGTACCTCAGCATCCTCGTCTGTACCCTGGCCCCCTCATCTGCACCCCATCCCCCTCATCTGTAAAACGTGAGCACTGGCAGGGCTTGCTCTGTGGAAGATGAAATGAGTCAAATATTCAGCAGTTAGACTAGAGCTTGACTCCTCACATAAACATTAGATATTATTTAACGCTTGGTTCTAGAAACCAGTTCTTCTTGGGGGCACTCCCCAGCCGCAGCCCCCGGGCAGTCTCCCCTAGCTGTCTGTACCCAGTGTGTCCTGCCTTGTAACGAGTTACTTTCCCGCTCTTCTGTCCTTGCAGTCCTGTTTGGGCCCCACAGACTCCTATGCCTGAGTCCGTACCAGAGTTGTTCATAACTTTCAGTGCTTGATAAACAGACGTTGACAGAACAATTGAACAGTGACAATTCGTCCCCCGATGTCAGTGTTTACACGGGAGAATAGTCTTAGGGAGAATGCTGAGCCAACTGCTGGTGGTGGAGAGCGCTGCAAACAGAGATGACTCCTCAGCCACTGAAATGGGGCGTGTCCCTCCGTAAATGACTAGCAGAGTGGATCTCATCGTTGCCACAAAATAAGCTGCTTGCGAAGACTGCTAGGTAGTTTTCAGTCCATGCGTCCTTATCTGCTGGTGGCCTCTTTTCGTAAATTCCTCACGTGGCCTCAGCGGCACCGTTTCCTCCTCCCGAATCACCGGCTGCTGATTTTCAGTCTGCTTGGTGGGGTCCACTGTGTCAGCTCGTCCCTTAAACCGTGAGGTCCCTCAGGGCCCTGCTGGCCCTCCCTCCACTTCCCTGCGGGCACCCCTTACGGCAGACAGCAGAGAAAAGACCCTCCTTCTTAGACTGACCCTCAGCCAGGTTTCATTTCTCATGCTGTGTTTGTAGAAGTATCTTTCTTTTGATAAACAGAGCTAGTACTCCTCCTGGAATACACGTAAGGAAAAGTGGTAATTACTTCCTTTGCAGATGCTTCTGCTTCTGAGCGGCTTAGTGGTTGCGTCCCCTTAGGTCCTGCATTGTGTGGGTTCGGGGGAGCTGAGGAGCCCCGCCAGCCACACCGGCAGTCAGGCAGTTTGCGTGAATCGTGCTTTAATACGTACCCAGCCTCCCGATCACCCAGCCCTGGATCACCCAGAGCTGCAGGGTCTTCAGGAGTCAGTAACCTCATTCAAGCTGAAAAGGTTTCCGTTGCTGGGCCTTTGTTTCTTGCCTGGTGCCTAATTTTCCGTTCAGCGGGACATTTTCCTCCGGCTTGTGGCTTGCTTCTTGATGGACAGGCATGCGTTATTCTCCCCAAACAAATGTGTAAAAGCTCACATCCCCTTTCCTTCAAGTATTCTCTTCAGTTTGGCAATGCAGTAAAATGCCAGGGGATATTATTGTAACAACCCCTAAAGTTATCTTTAAAAATAAAGTGACTTAGAAATAAAGGAGTCAATAACTTGAATGTGAGCGCCCGCGAAGGTAGAGACAATTCGGAGTGCACAGTCAGGATACTTACTGAAATGTTGGCTTCCTTTCACCAGTTTCTTAAGAGCTTCGTTGTCTATCCCTTTGTCCAACAAATTTAGGCTGACAGTCTAGTCAGAATTGAAACACATCATTTAATGGAAAAGTGTTGGCATATTTCAACTGATAAAATCTTACAGAGGGCTCTAAGTCAGCAACCACTTTCCCAGCTGTGTACTACCATTGCACAAGCTGAACCCGCTGCTGTCGAGTCGATTCTGACTCACAGGGACCCTGTAGGACAGGGTGCAGCTGTCCCGTAGGGTTTCTAAAGCACACCTGGTGGATTTGAATTGCTGACCTTTTGGGAGGCAATGTTGCATGCCCTCGCTGGGCCTCATTCAGAAATAGTCCCCTTCAGTTGACTTGGGGTGAGGCCTGGGGACAGGCAGTTTTTAAAAGGTCCCTAGAACGAAATAGGCATTGCAGAGAATGTGGAGAAATTGGAATTCTCATCCATTGCTAGTAGGAATGCAAAGTGGTGCCACCGGTGTGGGAAACAGTTTAGACGTCTTCAGAATGTAAGCATAACATAGCCACGTGACTCAGCAATTCCGTGTATAAGTATGCTCTCAAAAGCCCCGGCAGCAGGGATCCCAACAGAGAAGTGCAACACTAGTGTTGGTGACCACGACTCACAGTAGCCCAAAACCCGAAACAAACCTAGGATGCGTCAGTGGAGGAACAGGCAAGCAGAAGGTGGAATGTCCGTTCAGCAGGGTGTTATTCAGCCGTAAAGAGAAGTGAAGTTCTGTTACATCTCACAGCATAGGTGAACCTCGGAACCCTTCCTCTCAGTGAAATAAGCCAAACATTATATGATCCCGTTTAGATGGAATACATGAAATAAACAAATGCATTCATCTAGGGTGATGAAAAACTTTGGAAAGTAGACAGTGATTTTGGCTATAGAACATGATGAATATAATCAATGCAATTTTAAAGATAAAACCAAAAACCCCAAACCCATTGCCATTGAGTTGATTCTGACTCATGTATTTTGCCACAATGAAAAGCTTATTAGACTTTCTCCTAATATAAAAATGAAATATATCTGTAATAATTTTGTCTTCAGAGAAAAATTCAAGCACTAGTTAGCGTAATCTCAGCGTCCTATCTTCTTCAAGGAATTAAAACTATACTCTCAGCACAGGGCTGTACACTCTTCTTCTGGGGAATAGAGCCAAAAATGCTTGTTAAGATAAGTACACCTGACTGTGTTTCCATTGCATTCAAGAAAGCATGCAAAAATCGTTGACACTGAGTCAATTCTGACTCAGAACGACCCTGTAGGACAGAGTAAAACTGCCCCATAGAGTTTCCGGGTAATGCCTGGTAGATTTGAACTGCTGACCTGTGGCCAGCAGCCACAGCTCTTAACCGCCCCACCACCAGGGCTCCCAAGAAAGGAGACTGCACAAGTAAAACCTAGGTTAGATGATGTGCTTTTTTTTGTTCTTAAATTACTTGCTGTATTGCATTTATCAAAGCTGCTATATCCATGGGTAGTGGTCATCATTAATCAATAAAATCTACCCTCCCAAAACAGTGTCTTAAAAAAAAACCCTCCAGTTAAGTTGAAAACTTCTGTAGAAATTTTGCTGTATACACTCTTACTAATAACGTTTTTCTTTCCCCCTTATTACTGGATAACAGCTGTCATACATATTTCAAGGTGGTCCTTCAAGGTATTTTTCTCTTTACAATTGTACCCTTTGTGTTTGCTGAGCCCTTAGGACAGGCTTTCCTGGGCTTAGCCATAGTAACGTGAGAGTTGCTGAGATAACTTATTTCTGCCGTGTAGGGATCAGGGGCGTGGATTCCCACCTGATCTATATTGCTTGGGAATAATGATCTTGCATTTAGAGATTGCTCCAAAACCAGGATTCATCCTTTAGGATTTCAGGAGACTCTTGTTTCCCTGTGGTATACTGTTTCTTCTGCAGGGAACATTCTTCTAAATTTCCGCTCAACATTCTGGTCCTTTCTGTGTTCGTCCTGCTCCACACCACAGCCCTTTCTCCCACACTTCCTCCGTTTAGCTGTCATTGTGGGTCTCTGGTGAGACATGCTTTCTTTGAGTGACCTCACCCAGCTGCCTTCCACCTCACACCAGGTCCTGCACCTCTCTGCTCCCAGGACCTTGCCTGTTTATTCACAGGGAGTCACACTCACCTGTCTGTGTTTTTTACTGGAAAGAAGGCCCACTGAGGACTGGGGCTGTGCTCTCTTCTCTGTTGCATCCTTGGGGTTGGCACAAACCACTGATACAAGAACAGCAGTAACCATGATGGTAGCTGGTAGTTACCGAGCGAGAGCCAACTGCGTGGTCAGTGTCCACCAGCGTCGATGGGTTTGTCATGCAGTGGTCTGCGTGTTGTGTGAGGATGAAAGCTCGACCACAGGCATTTCCAACACCAGCAGGGTCACCCCTAGGGAACAGGTTTCCGGGGAGCCTCCAGACTAAGACAGACAAGAAGGTCTTGGTGACCTGTTCTGAAAAGACCAGAGTAATGTCAGAGGAGACGCTGAAATTCACTCTGGAATGGAGTTAAGGAAAACGGACCTGATGATCTAAAAGAGCTCAGCAGATTTCAAGGGGTGGCTTGAGACGGCCAAGTAAAGGGCTGTAATGAAACGCTGTGCGAAGACCTGCTGTTATTTGGTGTCATAGAGTCGGTTCCGACTCACACTGACCCTACAAACAGCAGAACAAAACACTGCCCAGTCCTGTGCCATGTCCACCATCATTTTTGTGCTTAAACCCATTGTTGTGGCTGCTGTGTCGATCCATCTTGTCAAGGGTCTTCCTCTTTTTCGCTGACTCTCCATTCTACCAAGCATGATGTCCTTCTCCAGGGACTGATCTTTCCTGACAACATCTCCAGAGTATGTAAGACACAGTCTCGCCATCTTTGTCTCCAAGGGGCATTCTGGTTGCACTTCTTCCAGAGCAGACCTGTTTGTTCTTTTGGCAGTCCACGGTACATTCAACGTTCTTCTCCAATATCACAGTTCAAAGGCTTCAATTCTTCTTCTGTCTTCTTTGTTCATAGTCCAGCTTTCGCATGCATATGATGTGATTGAAAATACCATGGCTTGGGTCAGGCCCATTTTAGTCGTCAAGGTGACATCCTTACTTTGGAATACTTTGAAGAGGTCCTTTGCAGCAGATTTTCCCAAGGCAATGTGTCTTTTGATTTCTTGACTGCTGCTTCCAAGGGTGTTGATTGTGGACCCAAGTAAAATGAAGTCCTTGACAACCTCAGTCCTTTCTCCATTTATGACAATGTTGCTTACTGGTCCAGTTGTGAGGATTTTTCTTTTCCTGATGTTGAGGTGCAATCCACACTGAAGGCTGTGGTCCTTGATCTTCATCAGTAGATGTCTCAACTCTTCTTCATTTCCAGCAAATAAGGTGGTGTTGTCTGCATAATGCAGGTTGTTAACGAGTCATCCTCCAATCCTGATGCCTGGTTCTTCTTTGTAGAATCCAGCTTCTTGGATTATTTGCTTGGCATATGGATTAAAAAGTTATGGTGAAAGGATACAACCCTGACACACACCTTTCCTGACTTTAAGCCACGCAGTGTTCCCTTGTTCTGTTCTCACGACTGCCTCTTGATGCATATACAGATTCCTTAAGGGCGCAGTTAGGTGTTCTGGAATTCCCATTCTCTACGACGTTAGCCGTAATTTAGTCTGATCCACAGTCGGATGCTTTTGCGTAGTCAGTGCAGCACAACTAAACATCTTGCTGGTATTCTTCACTTTCAGCCAAGATCCGTCTGCCATCGGCAGTGATATGCCTGCTTCCACATCCTCTTCTGAATCCAGCCGGAATTTCTGGCCGTTCCTTGTCGGTATATTGTTGTAGTCGCTTTTGAATGATCGTGAGCAGAATTTTGCTTGCATGTGATATCAACAATATTGTGCAGTAAGTTCCACATTTGGTTGGCTCCCCTTTCTTTGAAATGGGCATAAATACAGATCTCATCCAGTCAGTTGGCCAGGTAGCTGTCCTCCAAATTTCTTGTCACCGATGAGGGAGCACTTCCAGCACTACAAATCTCAAGTGACGTTCCATCAATTCTGGGAGCCTTGTTTTTCACCAATGCGCCCAATGTGGCTTCAGCTTCTTCCCTCAGTACTATGGGTTCCTGATTGTGTGCTACCTCTTCAGATGGCTGAACACTGACCAGTTCTTTCTGGTTTGATGACTGTGTGTATTCCTTCCATCTTCTTTAGATGCTTTCTGAGTCATTTAATAGTTTCCCTGTAGAATCCTTCACCACTGCAACTCGAAGCTTGAATTTTTTCTTCAGTTCTTTCAGCTTGAGAAATGTAGAACATGTTCTTCCCTTCTGGTTTTCCATTTCCAGCTCTTTGCACATGTCATTATAATACTTTCTTTTGTCTTCTGGAGCAGCTCTTTGAAATCTTCTGTTTAGGTCTTTTACTTTGCCATTCCTTCTTTCTGTTTTAGCTGCTCAACGTTCAAGAACAAGTTTCAGAGTTTCTTCTGACATCCAGTTTGGTCTTTTCTTTCTTTCCTGCCTTTTTAATGACCTCTTGCTCTCTTCATGGGTGATGTCTTTGATGTCATTCCACAGTTTGTCTGGTCTTTGGTCATTAGTGATCAACACATCAAGTCTGTTCTTGAGATGGTCTTTAAACTCAGGAGGGATATACTCAAGGTCATACTTCGGCTCTTGTGGACTTGTTCTAATTTTCTTTGGTTTCAATTTGAATTTGCTTATGAGCAATTGATGACCTGTGCCACAGTCAGCACTTGGTCTTGTTCTGACTGCTGATACAGAGCTTTTCCATCATCTTTTTCCACAGATGTAGTCAGTTTGATTCCTGTGAATTCTATTTGGTGAGGTCCGTGTGTACAGTTGCTGTTTGTGTTGGTTAAAAAGTTACTTGCAATGAAAAAGTCATTGTTGTTGTTAGGTGCCATCAAGTCAGTTCCAACTCATAGCAACCCTGTGAACAACAGAATAAAACACTGCCCGGTCTTGTGCCGTGTCCACAATTGTTTTTATGCTTAAGCCCATGGTTGCAGCCACTGTGTTGATCTATCTATCTAGAGGGTCTTCCTCTTTTTCAAGCATGATGTCCTTCTCCGGGGACTAATCTTTTCTGACAACATGTCCAAAGTATGAAAGACGCAGTCTTCCCATCATCTTTCATACTTTGGACATGTTGTCTGGAAAGATTAGTCCCATCAGTCTTCCCATCTTTGTTTCCAAGGAGCACTATTGTTGTTCTTCTTCCAGAACGGCTCTGTTTGTTCTTTTGGTGATCCATCGTACATTCAGCATTCTTCTCCAACACCACAATTCAAAGGCATCAATTCGTCTTCTGTCTTCTTTGTTCACTGTCCAGCTTTCACATGCATATGATGTGCCTGAAAAGTCATTCACCTTGCAGAATTCTATCATGCGATCTCCAGCATTATTTCTATCACCTAGGCTGAGTTTTCCAACTACTGATCCTTCTTCTTTGTTTCCAACTTTTGCATTCCAGTCACCAGTAATTATCAACGCATCCTGATTTTATGTTCCATCAATTTCAGACTGCGGAAGTTGGCCATCTTTAGCCTTAGTGGTTGTTGTGTAGATTTGAGTAATAGTCATATTAACTGGCCTTCCTTGTAGGTGTATGGATATTATCCTATCACTGACAGCATTGCACTTCAGGACAGATTTTGAAATGTTCTTTTTGATGATGAACACAGCACTGTTCCTCTTTAAGTTTTTGTTCCCAGCATAGTAGACTATATGATTGTCAGATTCAAAATGGCCCAAACTGGTCCATTTCAGCTCACTAATGCCTGGGATGTCAATGTTTAAGCATTTCATGTTGTTTTTGACAATTTCTAGTTTTCCTAGATTCATACTTTGTACATTCCATGTCCCGATAATTAATGGATGTTTGCAGCTGTTTCTTCTCATTTTGAGTCATGCCACATCAGCGGACAGAGATCCTGGAGGCCCTTCTCATCCACATTGTTAAGGTTGACTCTACTTTGAGGAGGCAGCTCTTCCTCGGTCATCTTCTGAATGCCTTCCATCCTGGGGCGTTCACTTTGCAGCACCATATCTGACAATGTACAGCTGCTATTCATAAGGTTTTCTCTGGCCAATTCCTTTCAGAAGTAGACTGCCGAGTCCTCCCTAGTCTGTCTTGGTCTGGAAGCTCAGCTAAAACTCATCTACCATGTGTGACCCTGCTGGTACCTAAACGCCAGTGGCATAGCTTCCCACATCATAGCAACAAGCAAGCCTCCACTGACAGATGAGTGGGGGCTGTTTACTCCTTCCTTACCTGATGGTGTTACCCCACTTACCTATTGGTGTTACCCTCCTTACCTAATGCTGTCATCTGCCTTACCTTGATGCTGTTGTCCTCCTTGCCTGATGGTGTGACCCGCCTCACCTGGTGCTGCTACCCTCCCTGCCTCCACTGACAGACAAGTGAGGGCTTCTCACTCCCCCCTTACCTGGTCATGTTACCCTCCTTCCCTGATTCTATTTCCTTCCTTACCAGATGCTATTACCTTCATTTCCTGCAAAGACCTGGAGTTGAAAACCCAGAGGGGACAACATGCTTGGCATTTCTCAAGCTGAAAGAATGGAAGGAAAAATTTAATCCTCAAGTTCCACTAGTGATGGAGTCTATGGGTAAAATACCGAGTGAGGCAGGAAGCATCAGAAGATGCTTTTTCTAACCTGCAGACACCCAGAGCTGGGTTGGAGCTCACAAATTGCAAGGACACTGTCCTCCAGATCAGCAGTCCTTCTGTGACCCTGCCACGTTGGCTCAGCCAGTGCCCACAGGTTAGAAGGGCTCAGTCCTTCTGACTTCTGAATGGCAGACGCGAACCAGTGGTGGCCCTTGTTGCCCTGAGGGTGCACTGACACACTAGGGTGACTCACACAGTTTACACGGTGAAGCTGTATGTGGCACTACTCATTTATTATAGCCAGAAAGGGCACAAACACAGAAAGGCATGGTGTGAGGTCCGGGACGGGTCCTGCTGTGGGGTCCCTTGTCCCCAGGGACATGCTGTCCTCCTGACAGAAGACATGTTTGCCCAACCAGGAAGCCCCCTGATCTTCAGGGTTTCAAGCATTTTATTGCTTCACTGCATAGTCAAGATTGGAGCCTCATGACGTAGTTCACGATGGAATTAGTCACCGGATATATGTGATTTATCAATCACGCCCCTCTCCCTCCTGAGATGAGTTGACCAGCTGACATCCACTATTTTTCCACTCAGTGGCAAGTGTTGCTGGGTGGTTTTAGAGACAAACTTATTGATTGCTCAAGGAATTCTAGAGATTGTCTTCAGGGGAATTGACTCCATGACAACTAACAATTGTGACATGTTTCAGGAACTAGAGATAAAGGCCAGTCAGGTTCATTGACTTATAGTTATGGGGTGCTTCCTACAGCATAGGCATCAGTGTAGTCCTTATGTTACGCATCTAAGTCTCATAGACCACTCTATAAGGTCTGCCCATTAAGTTCATGAACTCTTCTAGAAAAAGGAGTGCACACGTCATTGTTAAATATCACTAAAGTCAGCTTGTAAGTACTCCCCTTGGGAAGTTATGCACTGATGCCAGCACCCAGTCAAATTTTGGAATTTTCTGAAACAGCCATCAGAGCTGTCATTGCATTACCCTTGAATGCCATCCGAATGTCTTCCTTTCAATATTTCCTTTATCTTTTGGTAATGCAAAAAGTCACTGGGGACCAGATCAGGTGAGTAGGAAGGGTATTCCAGTACAGTTATTTATTTTCTGACTAAAAACACCTTCACAGACAACTAGTCAGTTAGGTTTGCGAACTTGCCACTGTGCCATCGTGCACAATAGCCGTTCCAAAAAGAGTTCCAAAGTTGCTTTGAAGGGTGGACTAGGCACTGGCTTTGGAGCATAGCTTCCCAAGGGGAGGACTGGGCTGGTGACCATAGTTACACTCAGCAGTGAGGTACGTAGCTCTTAGAACAATTAAGTTCATGTACTTAATTGTCAGACCTTGTACATCAAGTTTTGTAGTCCTAAAATAGCAAACTTCAGAAAGGATTATTTGCAAAAAAGAGTTAATTATAGGTATTTCCAAAAGGTCTCAATGCTTGTCCAATGTGATCCTGATGACCCATCTTTGCTAGAGGTTTTACTATTTCCTTTGAGACATACAGCCTCTATCAGGAGACACATACAAGGTGGCTTGTATTCCCGTGTTTGAGAAACGACGTCCTGTCTAGGCTAAGGCGACGCCTTCATAACTTCCACTTCGCGTCTGCGTCCGCAGTGCTCTCTCCCACTGTCCATCCCAGGGGACAAAGCCGTCCGCGAGTGCAGGAGAAAGCTTCCTTAAATGGGATGCTTTGCTCTGCACTCAGGGGCATCTCTGGGGGACTTTGACTGGTTTCTCTTCACCCTTTATGTTTTTGATTTTTTTTTCCTCTGTTGAGGCATGAAAAAAAATATCCCAAGGGACGAAGGGTGATTCTACACCCGGGTTCGTTTCCATTCTTCGAACAGCTTGGATTTCTGACATGTTCCCGGAAGAGTCATTGATAATTCCTTTTATACTTTCATTTTGTCAGACTTTAAAAGGCAGTCCTCACAGCAGGTTACACATGGGGGAAGGATTAGGGGATGGAAGTCAGTGCAGAGCTACCCGCCGTCACTCCTTTCCTCTGTCCTGAGTAGTAGACACACTCTTGATGGTGACCGTGTCGTTGGCTTGGGTCCCTGCGTCAGCACAGCAAAGACCCCGCATCCTAGTGCCAGAGTGGCTGTGTAGGAGACCTGAAATGTGAGCCAACATTACTTTGGTGGTTTGGGGCACTAAGGGTTGCGTCCCACATACCCCATTGTTGTTGTTAGGTGCCGTCAAGTCTGGACTCACAGCGACCCCGGGTACAACAGAGGGAAACACTGCGTGGTCCTGAGCCGTGCGCGGTCGGTCGCAGCTGTGCCGGAGCCCGTCACGCAGGCGCCGTCTCAGTCCACTGTTGACCGGCTTCCTCTTTTCTGTGACCTTCTGCTTTGCCAAGTATGAAGTCCTTCTCCAGGGGCTGGTCCCTTCTGACACCATGTACAAAGTATGCCAGACACAGTCATGCTGTCTTTGCTTCCATGTTTAGTTACTTAAAAATTTTGGTTCTGAGCTGCCTAATGATACAAAGAAAACGTGTCTGATGGAGAGAATGACAGTCAAGAACATTCGAGTGGCAGCTTAGAGAAAGAGAGCAGGAAAAAAGGTAATTTAAGAATTCAGGGGAAAAAAGCCTTGTTGTTTTTCAAATCTCAAGCAGAAGGTAAGGAGGTTTGTGGCTTCAGATTCGGAACAGACCTGGATTCGATGCTCATTCTTTTGTGTGAGGACTGGGCTGTCTTCTCTCCCTTATCACATCTTCAACTGTTAATTTCTTCCTCTTAAACATGGCAGTGGTTAAAATAGTCTCAGAAGCTTAAGGGGGAATGTAATGTAAGATACCTAGCACCCACTAGATGCCCCACAGATCCCAGGCCTCTTTCCCCAACACTGTGGATGCTAACGTGGGACCATCAAGGGTTAACTAATACTTGTCTGAAAACCTGTCCTTCAAGTTGTCTCTGCTGCAGTTCTTGAAAGCTGAAGGAAAGGTTTAGAAGGTGGTTGTCCCCCAGTGTTTTCCTGTGGAGAATAAAACCACAATAAATGTCTTTAAGTTGAGGCAGACCTCCAGGGCTTTAAAAGGGACTCCTTATCTGTTCAGCATCTCAACTTTGTGAAGATTCAAGCATGGACCACAGGTCAGTTTCCACTCCTTTCCCGTGGGTCCGTGTTGTTCCAGATGCCACACTCAGCCCCTGCTGTCTCAGCCCCTTGGGCTGAACCAGGACTGAACCAAACCCGCTGCTACCAAGTCGATTCCAACTCCTGCTGCCCTATAGGACAGGGCAGAACTGCCCCGTAGAGCTTTCAGGGCTGTAAGTCCTCACTGAGGCAGACGGCGCGTCTTCCTCCCACGGAGCAGCTGGTGGTCTCTGACTGCTGACCTCTTGGTTAGCAGCTGAGCGCTCATACTGCACCACTGGGCCACCAGCCAGACTGTAGCACTTTGAAAAGTATCCTCAGTGCCGGGCACTGTCTTTCCATCTCCCTGCTGGAGGTGGCAGAACTTAAGGGAGAGTGTAAAATGAAGGGAAGACCCAAGGATCAAAAGAAATGAAGCATCAAGCCATGAGAGGTCACAGGGGAACCTTAAATGTCCACCGCTGAGTGAACCAAGCCAGTCCAGAAAAGCCACATGCTGCAAGAGTCCCTTAACAGGACTTTGGGAGAAGGCCAAACTCCAGAGACAGTGGGCAGGTGCAGAGGTGGGGTGTGGGTAGGTGGAACACAGGGCATTTAGGGCAGGGAAACACTTCTGTCTGATGCTCAAGTGGCGAGGACGTGATCTATTTGTCACAGCCTGGAGAAGTGTCCACCACAGAGGTCAGTCCTGATGGGAACTGGACCTTCAGCTGATGACCGTGTAGCAGTGTGGTTTGTCAGGTGCAACGACTGTGCCACACTTATGTCAGGTGTATGACGGGGAAACTGGGCTGGGAGGGCGGGGGAGCCTGGGGGCGCAGAGCTTAAAGAGCTTGACTGTGAACCGAGAGGTAGGCAGTTCCAACCCACCCGCAGCTCTGCGGAAGAAAGATGTGGCAGTCGGCTTCCAGGAAGGTGACAAGCTGGGGAACTGCGTGGGGCAGTTCTGCTCTCTCCTGTAGGGCAGTGTGAGTCAGAATCAGTTCAAAGGTGAAGGGTTTGGACTGAGGGGGCAGGGAGGGGAAGGCCCACGTGGGAGCTCTGTGCTTTCTGCTCAGTATTTCTGTAAACCTGTAACTGCTCTAAAATAATTTTAAAAAAATTAA
The DNA here is from genome assembly GCA_028571685.1 of Heterohyrax brucei. Lineage (NCBI taxonomy): Eukaryota > Metazoa > Chordata > Mammalia > Hyracoidea > Procaviidae > Heterohyrax > Heterohyrax brucei. The sequence goes on from CM053163.1 coordinate 72,877,313, forward strand.
TCATCTTTAGACTCAAACATTGAATTAGAAGATCCAGAAGAATGAATAACCACACAGACAGCAACATAAAAGAAATGGAAGGTGAAAAAGATTTTAAATGAAAAAGAAATGAACGAAAAGAGAAAAAAAGGAATTTGAGAGAATACAACAAATATTGCAGGCGTGCGGATCCGGTGTCACAGTCCCTAAAGAAGAAACCAGAGCAAGGGAATCCAGTACTGAAGTTGTAACTCAACAGAACTTTCCAGAAACAAAGAATGGTTTGAAAGAAGACATTGTAGACCTGAAAACATTGACTCAGGATGATGAGTACCAAGATACACTCTAGTAAAATGATTCAACTCTAAGGAAAAAGGAACACTGTCATTAGCTACCTAAACAGAAAGAGCACATGATTTAGAATATGTCTTTGTTGTCTTGGTGTGGCTGTAACAGAAATACAACAAGTGATGGTTTTAACAGAGAAAAGTCTATTCTCCACATCCAGTAGGCTGCAAGCCCGAATTCAGGGTGCCAGCTCCGGGGAACCCACTCCCTTTCTCTGTCAGCCCTGGAGAGAGGTCCTTGTGTTGCGTCAATCCTTGGTCTGCGAGCATCTCTGGGCAGGAGCCGTGGGTGGGCAGGACGTGCTCTGGTCTTAGTGCTAATTTCTTGATGGTACGAGGTTCCCAGCTCTCTGCTTCCTTTCCTTTCCTTTTATCTCCTGTAGGACAAAAGGATAAAAGGTGGTGCAAGCCACACTTCAGGGAACCTCCCTCTACAATGGAGCAGGGAGGTGACCTCAGGAAACATGTCACCATCTCACCCTAATCCTCTTTTGACATAATCCAGTCTATTACCACAGGCCCAGATTATGATTCACAGCTCCAGAAAATCACAAAACGGAAGACAAATACACAGTTCTGGGAATGACAGCCCAGCCAAATTGCTACATGCATTTTTGGGGGGCCATACTTCATGACAGAGAGAAAATAATACGATTATTACCAAATTTTTCATTACGCCAGAAGACGACGGAGTAAGGTCTTTAAGATACTTGAGGAAACTGTGAGCCTCACATTTTACACTGGAAAACCAAACACTTAGGTATAAAGAGCATAGACCTTAGAGATACACGAGGACTTGGGAGACTTTGTTTCTAAGTCTGTCCTGTGGAATCTCCCAGGGAATAAACTTCACACAACCAAGATGATTTCAGAGACAGGAGGCTATGGACCCGTGGTGGGTGAACTCTGTACATCCTGTATCTCTGTGTGCATTCATTCTTGCGAATCTTCAGTGTTTGAGTCTAAAAATTGTTTTTTTTTAATTTTTAAAAATTATTTTAGAACAGCTAGAGAGTTATAGAAATACTGAACAGAAAGCACAGGGAGCTCCCATGTAGACCTCCTCCCCTCCCCTACCCCCCAAACCAAACTCTTCACCTTTGAATTGATTCCAACTCACACTGCCCTAGAGGAGAGGGCAGAATTGTCCTGTACCATATACCTTCTTAAGATTAAATAAGGGTCGAAAAGGAGAAAATACAGTGTGTAATGGCCACATGCAATCCCAGAGATTGCTACAACTGTTGGAGAGAAGTCAGGAAGGGACATTGGGGCTGCTGTTGCTGTGAGTGACCCTACAGGACAGAGAAGAACTGCCCGGTGGGGTCCTCGAGGCTGTCCTCTTGACAGGAGGGGGTCTCCAGCTCTCTTCTCCCGTCACATGACAGGTGGGCTTGACTGGCCGACCTTCCTTCTGGTTAGTAGTTGAGTGGTCAGCGGCAGGACTCGCTGTGGGGATGGCAAGCGTCAAACCTGACTTTGCCGTAACCTTAACCAGTGGTGGTGGTATGGCTAATGTCACAGGGGTCATGCCTTGTGTGTGATGTAATTGTGCAGGGACTAATTGTGTAACCATCTGTCATCCCTGTGTGCTGTCTCCTTGAGGGCCAGGACTTTGGGGTGGAAGATGGGAGATACAGACGTGATACGAAACACATGAAGTTAAAACCCTGCGATCCTTAATGTGAACTGGAGACCAGTAGGAACGCGTGAGGTCATTCACGTCCACCTTAGCCCTGTCTACGCAAAGCCCTGGAAATGAGGGCCAATCCAGTAAGGAGGAGCGTTTTTACCGCCCAGATGAGTATATGAAAATCCAGCTTTCCACTGAAAGAAAGCATGGCTTCTTGCAGAAACGGCTGATTCCAGGTTTCAGGCAGGAAGTATAGGAGGCTGAGCTATTTTGTCAGAGAAAATAACCAGGAAGCTCCAGAGACTACAAGATTGTGCAGGAGGGACCCGGGAGCCAGCACACAGAGGCTTCCAGTGTCCTTCAGTGAGATCATCGGAACTTTGATAACAAAAGCCATGGGGTGAAACCCATTGACTTGGTTAAGACTCATGAATTCCTAATGATGTTACAAAAACAGGTGGTCACACTTGGAGGGTGACAGAGAACCACTTCATCCTGAAGATTGCTAAAGGAGATTTATCCTGACTCTTCTATGGGAGTATACTACTGGGTGAGCAAATAATAAATAAAGGGGAGTTCTTTATAAAATTATTTTATATAATAAAAAAATGAAGTTATAGAATTAGCTCATTGCCATTTTGCAACCCCCTCCCACATTAACGGGAGCCCGGGTGGTGCAGTGGTTAGGAGCTGTGGTGAGCCACAGCTGGTAACCAGAAGGTCAGCATTTCGAATCCCCCAGGTGCTCCCTGGAGGCACCAAGGGGCAGGTCTCCTCTGTCCTGTAGGGTCACTATGAGTCAGAATTGACCTGACATCAATGGAGCTTTTAATAAATTAATGGATCTAGGCCCTGAATGTCAGTGGCTGCTGTCATTTAGAAACAAAGAAACTAACAGATCGTGTGAACCTTCTGGTGAAGGGACAGACACCACCAGCTGAGTGTTTTCCAAGAGACTGGAGTTTGATAAGCCTGCTGACCCCACTGCCCACTGAACCTCACCGTGGGGATACAATCTGTGAAATTCAGAGCTGGGAAATGCTAGTTCAAGCTGCCTGGGTTTTTCAGTGGATAAATGGTAAGGGAAAGAAAGGGAGGGAGTGGAAACCTGTGAGTGAAGAGACATTTGAACATTGCCGTCAATTGAATTGTCCCCCGAAAATGTCTGGAGCAGTTTGGCTTCACCCTGATTCCCGATACAATGTGTTGCCCCTCTGGGTTGTGAATCCTGCGTCTGTGACATTAATGAGGGGGCCTGGGTGCCGGTTGTGTAGGGGAGGTGGGACTCCTGTATAGGAGTCTATTTTGCCGTGAGGCAGTCTCTTGGCACATAAAGGGAAGAGAGGCCCGGAGAGCTGGGGACTTCGTACCGTCAGGAGAGCAACAGTGCTGGGCGGGCCGTGTGTCAGGGGAGGTGGCCTGCGGGGTCTGCATGGGGCGTCGTGTCCGGTGAGGTGGTCAGGTAAGCTGCTGAGGATGGAACAGCAGAAATGAAGGGGATGTGAGATGTCCTTGAACAGTTTGTGCAACTTCCTGTGACTTTATGACTATTTCCAAAGAAAAGCTTTATAGAAATGAGAAAGAGTAAAACAGCGAAGCTGACTGAAAGAGCGTGATTCAGTGCGCAGTTAGGTAAGAAACCCGTCGTGCAGTGTAAGCCGGTGGCTCTGGAAGTCAGCACAGTGACAAGCTCTGGAGGGGGGACCGCGGCGGCCTGCGATTGGGGGGCGTTTCTGGGGTGTGTGGCACCAGTCTGTCTCTTCTCGGCTCGGGTCTTGGTTACAGGGTATCTGACTTAAGATGATTCTTCGAGCTCCACGCTGTGTGTGTTGTGTGTTGTGTGTTGTGTGGGGGTGCACGAGCACGTTCTGTGGCTTTGCTGCTGTTTGCGGAGCAGAGGGAAGGGTGAGCAGGGCCGTCTGTGCGCCCACAGGGCGCTGCGCTCCGCCAGCACCAGTCGGCTGCTCCCTCGGGAGGCGTGATGCGCGTGGGCACGCTACTGGCTTTGTGCCTTCCCACCAACACGGGTAACCCCCAAATGGCCCAGGGTTAAGTAACAGGATGCATTCTGAACTGTTCAGATCACACCATTTTAGTGCTAATGAGCGTAGAAAACGCCACGTTTCACCTGAAGAAGGCATGTTTTCCAAGATACCAGGAAATCCACAGGTTTGGCTGTGGTGAATTATAATCTAATGGCTTTGCCATTATTGTAAATTATTAAGCCACCACAAACTGTAGCTAATTGGATTCCAAGGTCTATTAAAGATTATAAGCACTTACATTGATACTTTCAAGACCCTTCTGCCTAGAACGTCACCTATTTTGGTGGGTGGGTAAAATGCCAGGATTCTTTCCCTTAAGTGAATGTCCCGGATGCATTGGGCCTCACTTAATTTGCACATGTAAAGTGTTTCAAACAGAAATCTCTTACACAGAGTTGATCCCAACCCAGCGCAGCCCATGTGTGTGAAAGGAGAAGGATGTTCCATACAGACCGCCCACCCGTGGAGGATTTTCCTGGCACCGGTCAGCAGGCCGCCCTTGAGTCACGTCTGCCTTGACCAGACCACCAGCGATTCTGTTAGTAGCTGGGCATGTTAACCACTGAGCACCCAAGGACTCTTGAGGAAGAAGTAGCCACGTACAAACCAAAATTGTACATGAGGTTTCCTGTTTTACCTTTAGAATTAATGCAACTTTGAATTCCGCTATGATTTGTGTCTATTTTCATTTTTATATCGCGCTTTTACTAACGATGGAGTCACTGTGGAGAGCCCAGCTGTCTTTGGGCTCTCTGCTGCAGTCTGTTGCTGGGACGCCCCAGTGTGAGAAGGTAGGAAGTAGGGTTTGTGTGTGTGAGAGGTGCTCAGGCCACAGTGCGGGGAATAACTCCAGCCCCTGGGGACCACGCAGCTCTGTCCAGCGTAGACGTGCACGGCTGTGTGATTTCAGAGAGAAAACGGCCGCTGTCAATGGGGGGCTCCTTGGAAACCCCATGGGGCAGTTCATTTCTGTCCTACAGGGTCCCTATGAGTTGGAATTGACTCAGTGGCAGTGGGTTTGGTTTGGTTTACACTCCAGATAATAATCACGGTCATCCTGTACTAGATGGTGATGACACATACACTGCAGTTGATTATCGTCTTTGATTTCTTGTAAAATATTCTCTCTATCATTGTCTTATTTCTGTCACGCGTAGACTCACTCCTCCCAGAATTTGAGTGTCTGCTTTTAACCAGGGTTTGTAGTGGCCATTAGGACGTTCAGCCGGTGGTCCGGGAACGGGCAGATGGCAGCAGCCATTGGGACCTTCAGTGGGCGGTTAAGGAAGGGGCTGGGGACGGGATTGGCGCAGGCCCCCCGGGAGCTCCGTGAAGCCTGCCAGATTGAGGACAGAGCTCTCTGCTGAGCAAGGGGGCACGGTATCCAGCCAGGGACTGGCCTGATGATGGGGGGGGCATCTCGGGGTGCCCGCTGTCTCAGGTGATGACGCTTGGCTAAGGCCAGGGGAGTCGGTTACAATAGAGAGTCTGCAGGACTCGGGGACGGGTGGGAAATGGGCTCTCAGCGAGCCTGGAGAAGGCAACCAGGTGATGCCAGTTGTCCTGGAGGTGCTGGAAAAGCGAAATAATAAATATGTAATAATACTAAAATAATTAATGTTGCTAGGTACCTACTCTGTGCCTGGTGTGACACTGGCTGTTTTATGGGCGTTTTCGGTCATCAGGCCCTGTGACAGCCTTCTGTTCAGTACAGTTAATGTCCTCGCTTTATAGATGACGAAACAGAGGCTCAGACGGGTCACTCAGCCCATGTCACGCAGCCTGGACGGGACAGCGCTGAGTACCACGGGGCTGGCGGGAGACGGGCCCCGCGCCGCTGTCTGCGGTGAAGCAGGAGCCGAGAACCTTCGCTGGTGTCGGCGCCGCGTGGCGTCCTGCGAGCACGGCGGTTCAGTCAGGGCGCACAGAGCGTGTTAGCGGGCGTTAACCTCACTTTGGAAGTGGTATAACAGGCCCAGAGGGAGTGAGCCCGTGGTCTGAGGTCACACGGCTGCTGGGCGACTTGTTTGGTTCGGCAGGAAATCAGAGTCCTTTGGAGAACACACAGCTCACCCTTTGTCAAGGCCACGGTACGTGGGGGAGGTGGATGCCGCTCCTGCTGCAGCCTGGCCCGGGTCACTCGGCTGCTGCCTGTCCCCCATTACTCTGAGAAAGGAGGGGCGAGGTGCCGAGGTTCTGGAATCAGACCCCTTCGCGTGAATCTCTTCTCTGTTGTGTGGTCTAGGATGAGTTACTCGATTTCTGTAATTCTATTTTCTAACCCGGAAAATGGGAAGAGTAACTGCTCCTACTTTATGGGGCTGCAGTCACACTTTAAAAAGGATAATCTGCCCAAGCGCCGGGCACATCGTAAGACTGAATAACCTTCAGTAATTAAACAGTTATTCAGAGACACGTGATCGGCCTCATGGAGGTGATCTTTGAAGGATTTCTGAAGACAGAGGAGAAACAACACACGGGTGAGAGATTCAGGGTGTTTCCAGTCTTGAAGAGCATTTTTACTGAGGCTAACAGCAGGGCCTATCAGTGCTGTTTCTGCGGGGGCCCCTCGAGTCTGTGCTGACTCAGAGTCGCCAAGTCACGGACTGGAGCCACCCCACTGGGCTTCCTAGGCTGTAATCTTACTGGGAGCACCTTGCTGGGTCTTTCCTGCTTCAGGGCCCCGGGTGGACTTGAACTGCCAACTTCGGTTAGCAACTGAGTGCTTAACCACTGCACCACCAGGTCTCCTTGGGCTTGTGAGTCAGGAACTTGGAAACAGACTTCAAGGAGAGCAGTTCAGCGGCTGAGTGTGTCCCTTTGGTGAGTGCTAACATGGTCCTCGCAAGGATGTGGGGGATGAGGAGGAAGAAGAGGAAGAGGAAGAGACAGCAGGCAGGAGGGGCTGCAGAGTGGCCCTGGGTCACCCCCGTGTCCCTCGCAGAGTACGCGATACATAAAGCTCACTGTCCTTTGGGGGTGAGTGAAACATGACGCCCAGACGGGGTTTGTTACGCTGTGAAGAAGCGCGTTCTAGTGCCAGGCACGAACGATCTGGGGGTTCTTGCGGCCCTGACTGCCCAGGCCCTGCTTTCCTCCTTTGACACAGGACCCTGGCATGTAGATGCCCCTGTCGTGTTTGCGTGTTCGAGTTCTCAGCATGATGCGTAGTCTCTACTTTTTTTTTTTTAACGGAGGCAAGAATATTTAAGATGCAAGCACAGGTGAACCCTGGCGGCTGCAGGGAGATGTCTCAGTCTCAGCTGAGTCTTCGTGGTTGTCCTGCCACCAGGCTTTAACTGCTCTCAGTAGCGTGACCACTTGGAAAGTGTCACTGATGATGCTCTCGCTTCTCGTTCCCTGGATTTAATAGGCATGTTTAGACTTTCTGTAACGGGCTGGGTCTTCCCTCTGCAGTGGTGGCACTTGAATGTCTTTGTCCTAGCATTTTTAGCCCATGTGTGATCTCAGGGAAAGAGAAAAGCAAACCCCCACCCAGCCCACTGCGGCCCGTTGGGAGTCGCCGCGACCAGGCAGGGCAGAGCAGACGCCACTCTGGGTTTCCGAGGCTGCGATGCCCCTGGAAGGGGACGGCCGCCTCGTTCTCCCCGGAGGCAGGCGAGTTTGGCGACTGACCTGGCCAGTTAGCCGTCCTGTGTTGTGGTCACTACACCACCAGGGAACCCTGGGGAAGGAAGGGGTGTTTAATCATGAAGGGCATTTTTCAAAGTAGCCGTGTAACAGTGAGCTGGTCCGTCCTTTCTGACCATCCCGGATCTGTGGATCTGTTAGTCTGCAGTTTGAAGGTACTCCCTCTGACTGGGGACCCTGGGGGTGCAGTTGTGGAGAGGCTGCCTGAATCCATCAGGTGGTCACTGGAAACCCTATTTAAAACAAACCAAAAAACCCTCTGCCACTGAGTCAAGTCCAACTCATAGTGGCTGCAGAGGTCAAAGCAGAACTGCCCCATACAGTTTCCAAAGAGCGCCTGGCGGACTGGAACTGCTGACCTTTTGGTTAGCAGATGTAACCCTCAACCCACTACGCCACCAAGGTTTCCTGGAAGCCTAGGGGCCAATTCTGCTCAGCCCTCTAAGATCGCTCTGAGTTATAATCCACTCCACGTGTTTTTGTTTGTTTAAATTTTATTCCAATTTGTGGAGTCCCTGGGTGGTACAACCAGTGAAGTTCGAATTTACCGGATGCTGCTTGGAAACCCTGTGGGGCCATTCTGCTCTGTCCTGTGGGTTCTCTGCGAGGCAGAATCCACTCGACAGCAGTGGCCTCGTTTTTGATTTTTACCGACTAAAACGTTGGTGGTTCGATGCACCTAGAGGCACCTGGGGAGAAGGGTCTGCAGATCGACTTCTGGAAGGTCCCCACCACCAGGAGCCCCACGGGGCACTGTCCTGCTCGGAGTCACGGGGCGCCCCAAGTCACCGCCAGCTCCTCAGCGGCTGGTTTTTTATCCCAACTGGCACGAGGGGCTGCTGGGTGGTCTGGTCGCAGGCTCCCCCTTCTGGAAGGGCAGATCGACTCCAGGCACACCCTGGGACGAAGTCACCGTGGGTTCAGGGTGTCCGAGGCAGCGACTTCGTGGTCAGGGCACGGTTTCTGTCTGACACCGCCCGTCCAGCGTCTGTTCAGAGGGGTTCAGCTGTTGGGTATGTCTGCAGCTGGCGTTCAGAGGCTCTTTTGTCCTGGCTGGTAGACAGAGACAAAGCGTGAGCCATCACGGTGTGCTCCGTTTCTGTGTGAGCGAGGCAGCAGGTGACAGTGCCACCGTGAGCCGGCACTGACTTGGCAGCCGCAGGGAGGAGCAGGGTGAGACCTGGGCGGCCCAGCTCCGCAGTGCAGCGCTCTGTGGCTCACGGGCATGTGGAAAGCCCTGAAAAGACGAGGAATAGGCCCCCCTTCTCAGCTCCACTAACCCGCATGTGCCTGCTGGCCGTAACTTACCAAACAAACCCTTTAAATGAGCTGTTCGTGTCCTATTAGGGCCCTTTTTCCCCTCCCAAAGAAATTCAGGTTCAGCTGCAAGGTAACTTCCCTGTGTGAAATTTACAGGCCTGTCAGCTATAAAAAACCCTCATGCATAATACAGAAACCAAACCTGTGCTCTTCTTGCAGAAAAAAATGGCAAAAGGAAAGAGAAAGGGCTTTAGTCTTTACCTTCCAAAGGCAGAAAACATGAATCGCACGTTTTCATTTTTGATGCCTCTTTGCCTTTAAATATATGTGATGACTATTAAGGCTGGTGTTTGCAGCAGGGGCTGGAGGGACGTGGTTGTAAATCCTAAAGCACATTTACATCGTAACAAGGCTCATGGAAGCACTGTAATTCACGCAGTTATTTCAGTGGAGGGTTGGACTCCCTCCAGTTTAATTTTCTCGAGTTGGGCTGTGCGGCTGGGTCATTGCTGGTCTAATCTGGGAAATGTATCTCCTAAGGCTGAGCATCAGAATGCTGGCCTGCCAGCTGTCACCGAGGAGCGTCATTTACAGCCACCAAGGTCTGAGGGCGAAGCATCAGCGTACCTTGATGTGGACACAGGAGCCAAACGGGCTTCATAAATCCTGCGGCGGAGAGCAATAATCAATATTTCATGCTTAGAGACGCAAAGCTAAAATTAGTATAGATTTTATGTCGTCTACTTTTCCAAATTATGCAAACATTAGTCACCCTTTTTTAGTGTCCTCATTATACTTCCATTAAAATAAAGGGCCATGGAGTGGGCTTAGGAAATCTGCTGATGGTTAATGGAATGATTGACTCGTCAAAAGTGTCAAGAATAATTTTGTTTTTTAACTTTATTAAGTAGTTACTCTTAGGCTAATGTGAAATTATTCTCAATGCAAAGAAAAAAAAATGTGTGTGGTGGCACAGGTGTGGAAATGGCCACCCACAGCTGTGCAGCGCAGCAAATTGCCAGCTGTCCTCACAGTGACCCCGAGTGACCCGGGACATGGCTGAGAATGAAGTGAGCCAGAAAGTTAAAAGGGCGGTACGGGTTTGCACAAGTGCGCTTTAGGGGAAGAAGCAATGTTGAGTGGGTTGCGGACTTTAAACCTGTTGAAAGAGGATGCCCTGCTTGTTCAGACGGCAGAAGAGATGGAGCCGGAAAAAGCAAGGGCAGAGTGCTGTTCCCAGGCAGGTCGGGTGGCTGAGTGAGTGCGGCGGGGCTGACGTGCTCGCCCTCTTAGCTGAGTTCTGCTGTCTGTGACAAGAGAAGACCCCACAGGATCTGGGTAAGCGGGGGCACCCTGACACCAGGAGGAGCAAATCCAGCCCCCACCATCCTGTCTTATAGTTCACGTCCGTGTTCAGAGCAACTCCTGTGACGAGAGGAGGCCCAGGCTGTGGCAAGCAGTGAATCAGCTATTCACGCTCACAGCAGAGCCTGTGTGTCCTTGCCATCTGTAATACTGATTTCACTGGGAGGCGTGGGGTTAAGGAATGAAGCATGCTGTGTATCTGGGTTGTATTCAAATAATTCAGCTTGTACTTTGCAGAGGGGCTTAGTCCAGATTTCCCAAAGACAGATGTTAAATAGAACATGGCAAAAATGGTCCCATCATCTGGACAGTCAAAGAGGCAGAACGCTGACCTGCCTTGAGTTAGGGCAGCTTGGCTGATGGGGTCAGCCGTCACACCAGACGTGCCCTTCTATTAATTAGTGGGGTTACTGATGAATTAACATGATGGTTGCTTAATTATTGTTTTTGACTATAGGAAAGGAATCTTAGTGATGGGGAAAAAAGTGAAAGTTAGGACTCTTGGCTCATGTCCGGCAGGCTCTGGGTAGAAGACAGGCGGTCTCGCCAGAAGGGGGGTCGCAGAGAGGGAGCAATGTGGCCACCGACAAGGGTGCGGGGAGGGCCTGGGGGCGGTGCAGCCTTTGGGCTGGCAGTACATGGGGGATGCCAGGGACGCAAGAGGAAGGGAGATCTTAAAGAGCGCGAGAAGGGGGCAAGACGGGAGTGCGGCAGTGTCCCTAGGGTCCCTGCCCTGAAGCAGTCAAGCCACTGAAGCGTGCTCCAAGTCAGAAAGAGGAAGAAGGTTTATTAGGACGTCTGACACCACTGGAGACTCAACAGCAATGCAGGCTGTTCCCCAAGGGGTCTCAAAGGACAATTTGTATATTAGAGTTTATATGTACCTTTGAACAAGGAATACTTCGTGTTTTTAAGAACGTAGCCCACAGATAACTATATACATCACAAAATAGTCACAAGAAACTCTTCATTAAACTACAGATATGTATGCTAGACACCTGGACTCTAATCTGGATGTTTGTAACAGGTGAAGAGAAAACGTATACAAAAATTCCTCAGCTACGAAACTAGCCTCCCAAGTCTAGTCTGAGACAAGGAGCAAGAAAGAAAGTTGTGGACACACAACATGCCAGGCAGCCTTCCTAGCTGATGTTTTGTAGGCTGAAGGCCATTTCTCAGGAGAGCGAAGAGGAGGAGGGAGACCAAAGTTTCTGGAGCTGAGGGGGCTCTGTGTCCCTGTGGAAAGAGCCCAGTGCAGATGCCAGCGTATCTGGTGCAGTAAAAAACCTCACATATGCTTTAGAGGATCCTTATGGTGTTAGTTACATGAAGCTCTCGATCAGCCTTTTGGAAAAGGAGAAAACATATTGCAAGGTGTTAGGGTCACAGCAGTGACTGCAGATACGGGGAGACCTCTTGATGGGAGCTGTGGCTGTTAGAGGGAAAACTGAGTTAGCGCTCACCTGCCCCGGCAGGACAAGGGGATAAAGAGAATCGGCGCTCCCCCTTCTCTCTTCCCCAGCCCTGTTGTGTGACATCGGTGTCTCCCACTGTGGACCTATCGCCGTCAAGTCAAATCTGACTCATAGTGACCCTACAGAACAGAGCAGAACTGCCCCATGGGGTTTCTAATACTAACCTTTACAAAAACAGAGTGCCACATCTTTATGCTGCAAAGAGGCTCTTGGTTTCCATCTGGTAACCCTTGGGTCAGCAGCAGAATGCTTTAGCCACTCCCTCACAATGCATGAACCCTACCAAAGTCCACAGAACAGTGGGCCCTGTTTGACCAAATCCCAAACTACGCGCTCCCGAAGGCATGGATGCATAGCGAGTGACAGTGAACATGTGGGGCAGAGGACTGCCCCATAGAATTCCTGAGGAGGGCCTGCTGGGTCCGAAGCGCCCACCTTTTCGTGAGCAGCTGGGGCACGTCAACAACCATGCCGCAGGGTAGTTGGGAGTTGGAATGAACTCAAAGGCCGCGAGGTTCTGTCTCGGCTAAGGCGCAGTGGGCAGTGGGGAAGAGGGACGTGCACGTCCGAGGGGCGCTGAGCAGGCAGCACAGGCGTAGTCAAGGGTCTCGCAGCTGTCCAGCCCATTCGACAGTTACGATTTCTTTTCATCTTGGAACAGTGCAGTCTATTATTCAGCAGATATTTGCTGAATACTTTCTGAGTGCCTCCTTTTAGGAGTGGGGACCTCCAGGTAAATAAACCACCGTCCCTGCCCCGAGGACTCTCACGGAGGAGGCAGACAGGGCTGAGGCTGTAAATGCAGGCTGCTGAGGAAGCTCCACACAGCCACCCAGCTGTAGGGTTAGGACGGCCAGCAGGGGTGAGGCGAGAGGCAGGGAAGCTCCCAGAAGGCAGCGTAGGAGTGAGCCGGTGGAAGAGTGGTAGATACCTTGTTTGTGGATGTCCAGGTGGAGAATAGGGGAGTTCTGGGTTGCGTGGAGTTTCACATGCCCAGACAGAAGCGGAGTGTGAGAATTGGCCCTGTTAGCCGGAGCGGGAGAGGCGAGCTGTGCCCTGTTACCCAGAGCTTCGCTGAGGGGTTTGTTGGTGGCGCTGAAAGCAATGAGAAGATATTGACAGTTTTTAGTGGGACAATTCCACTGCCAGACGTGAAATTGAGGGCCAGCGGGAGGCACTTGGGGTGGGAGCCTCCGCTGTGGAGATGGCTGAATGGGATGCAAACAGCCCTTTCTCGGACCACGGCTCAGAGTAAAGGCCCACTGAGCTGGCCAATTTCCCTTATCCATCTCCTAGAAAATGAGGACATGGCTTGGACTTCCAGGCCGATTGAATTGTTTTTGTATCGTCAGGTTAAATAACCAAATGATGAAATCAGTCCTCCAAATTGTCAGCAGAGCAGCTGCTCAGAAAGCTCTCGTTAGTCATTGACCTTATGTTTAATATGATTTCCTACAACGTGACGAGCTGGACTGAATCACATGCTGCATCAAAGCCCTCCCGACCCATCAGGCTCCCTGCAGTGAAAGAACCAAGGCAAAGAGAGGGCAAAGACCCTTTCCTCCCTGTCTCTTAGCCCAGGGAAGGAGAAGAGAAGGGCCCTGACATGTCTGTATCATAGAGAAGAGCGTGCCGGGACCAGCGGTGCCTCAGCCCCTTTCTCAGCACAGCAGAAGAAGAAGAAGTTATGACCAAAAACGTCACCTGCACTGTGAAGAAGAGCAGAGAATTCTCATCTGGCCAATTTCCTTTGTATAAAAGCAGCTTTAAGCCTGACCTTTTGTGTGACCTGGATTTCCTGAATGTGTCCCTGGAGGTGGGTGGGACAGGGTGCAAGATTAGCTGTGACAGACGGGAAACAGAAGGTAAGATGTGGAGACAGTTGCACAGGCAAAGGGACCAGGGTCTCCTAAGGTTGAAGAGAAGTTTCTACCCTGACATACGATGCCATGTGTGACACAGAAAAGGGGGCCCCGTCTGTCTGTCTGTCTGTCTGTCTGTCTGTCTTTCTACTCCTTTATCATAATGTCCTGGCTTTGTGGCATTTGCTCTGACTTCCTGTGCAAAGTGTATCTGTAATGAAAGAGTTAAAATGAAAACGCTCAGGCATCGTGCTATGAAAGAAGGAAAGTAATTGTACTAGCCATCTGGAAAGAATAGTTATGGCGATTGAATAGTCAATTTAGCTTAAGCTTCTTGGCAGCCAAGACAAAATAAAGGACCTAAGTAAGATTTATGGGTTGTGATTGTTGATGAAGAGAAGTGTAGTATTGCATCCAAAGGAGCAGAGACCTTCTTGGTATGAAATTCTGAAGTGAATTCCACCTTTGCTCCTTTTTGTCAGAGGCCGACTCAGAAAACAGTGTCTTAGCAATTTTGCAGAAGATACAGAAATGTTTTTCTTATGAGATTTGTTATGCCAGTGTTCAATATAAAAGCAGTAGTCTTTAATAAAGCAGAGCTGACACCCATGACCTGCTCCATCCCTGGTGTTCTGCTGGAGCCAGACTGGCAGGAAGCAATGGCGGCATCCAGAATAAGCAGCTGCTGTCCAGCTGTGATCATTTCTAGCTCTATAGTTCATCTGGTTAGAGTGTTTTTGTTCAGAAGGCCTAGGTTATGCCTTAAACTGTTGTTTTGGAGTAAGGATTCTTTCAGTAGTAAAAGACAAAATATTTCAACCAATGATTATGTAAGCAAATGAGAGAATTTACTGCCTCATAAAAATGAAAATTCCAGCAATATATTGGTCTCGAGATCCCTTTTCATCTAGAAGTAGATTGCATCAACAGGCCCTAGCTCCTGTCCTCGGTTTTCCTTTGGCCTTCATCCTTTTGGGGTCCTGACTACACCCTGACTCTGCAACAAGAGGCTGTCACATCAACAAATAGCTGTAGAGTAGTGTTAGGTTTGACATTGTCACATACCCAAATCCAGAGGAAGAAACACAAATTTCTCCAAATGTGGAACTCAAGTTTCCACAATAAATATTGGTTGAGCCCCTTTGTATGTTGGGTACTGTTCCAGGTGCTGAGAATAAAGAGACATCGATAGGACAAAACCTACTTGCATGGAGCTTACAATCTAACTTAACAAAAGTCTAATTAATGTGTTAAGAAGTAATAAAGGTTTTAAAGGAGTGAGTGAAAATATAAAGCATAGTTAATAAAGTGTGATGAGTGACATTTTTCTTATTCATTTGTTTAAATTGTGCAAAAACTGTACATACACTATACATTTACCAATTCAACACTTTTTTATGTATCATTCAATGACACTGATTATATGCTATACAACCATTACCACTATCCTTTTCCAGATTGTTCCCCAGATGGGTGACATTTTGATGGCTTGGCTTTCTGGAGAAGACAGTATCTGAGCAGAGATCTGAGTGATGGGCGGGAGTGAGCCATGTGAGTTTAGGGAGAAGCAGCAGGAAAGACAGATGACCTGATGTGGCAGTCAGTGTGACTGCTGCCAAACTGCCCAGGCCGATGTGGTGAGAGTGGAGTTAGTGGGGAGGGAAGGAGATGAGGTCAGGGAGATCGGGGATTATTTTACATCCACCTCTGGAAGCCACAGTCATGAGTTTGGAGTGATGGAAAACCAATGGACATGTGAACAGCAAAGTGTGAATTCCTTATAAATTGTATTTATCTAATTACAGTGGCTTAAATAAGTTAACAAGTTGGTCTTCTTATAGGAGAAAATTTTCAGCTATTGGCAGATCAGGGTAGATATAAACCAGAAAACTAAACCCACTGCCGTCAAGTCAGTTCTGTCTCATAGCAACTGTGATCTCCTCAAAGGAGTAAATCTAGGCCCTTTCTAACTTTATTTTTTGTTAGGATTAAGTGAAACTGTAGAATCCCAATCCATTTTGCGTGCCCACCTACCTGCAGCTCTCTGCTCTCCTTGCCCGGTGACAGCACACTCCTCCTTTTGTTCTGTACTTGTCGCATCCTCTGAACAAGCTCCTGCCCGTCCTCTCTACCCTGTCCTCTCCCATCTAGAAAGAGACCAGTAGGACAGCCTCCTATAAATGCAGAGAACTACAAAGTACACCCACCATATGGCCACATTGTGTCCCCAAGTGTAGTCCATCTTTGTCCAAAGAGTTGACCTCAGTAGTGTTTTCCAGACAGGGGCGGCAGCAGGTCTGGGGCCCTGCTCCCAGGGGATCCCCCAGGCCATCGGACTATCAGGTGTGGTCTTTTAGTAGAGTCCTTGAGCTGTACCCATCTTTTTCGCATGTTGTCAGCCCCCTTCTAACTTTCTGTGTCACTATTCTTAGTGTGTAGCTTTCTCTTTACGGGTGCAGGGTGGCTTCCCGTGACGACAGTCCAGGCAAGAAGACAGGAGAGCAACATTACAAGCCACGCACCGGGCAAGCCTGCACCATTGTTTCAGAAAACCGGTGGTTTTGACAGAAGTCTCGTGTGGTAGATGTAGACTTACCTATCCACATTGAATAAGCGAGTGTCAGTTCTGCCTCACACATACAAAGCTATAAAAATTCTGGAAGAAAATCTAGGAGACCATCTCCCTGGGAAGTGCCAACAGTGTGTGTACACAGCTGATAACCAAAACGTTGGCATCTTGAGCCCACCTGGAAGTGCCTCGGAGAAAAGGCCTGATGACTGACTTCAGAGAAACACCCCACTACAAACTCCAGGGAGTGCGGTGATCCCTGACTCTCACAGGGAAACTGTGGATCAGAATCAGCTCAGTGACAGCTGAGTTTTATCTTCGCAACATTGGAGTAGGCAAATGCATGGGAAACACTACATGGCAAAAACAGACGCATAAAACAACAAGTTGTGTCTCATCCAAGGGAAAAACTCCACGGTAAGTTACCTTGTTAAGGAAGTGAAGAAGCAAACTATTGGCTGGGAGAAAATATTAAAAATGCCAGTACCTGACAAAGTACCTGTCCCTGAAACCATGTAAAGAACTCCTACAACTCAATAAATAACAGATATGCAACTTGATTTTAAAAAATGACCAAATATTTAAACAGACAGTTCACAAAGGAAGATAAATGAATGTCCAGTGAACATATGAAAAGATGCTCAATGTCATTAATCATCAGGAAATGCAAATGAAGACTTCAGCGAGACACAGCACATGCGCTGAATGACTAAAAGTGGGAAGACTGAAAACACGGAGTGCTGGTTGGGACAGAGTGGGCTGGAGCACCTGCACATTCCTGCGGGAATGGAAACGGCACAGCGAGTTGGGAAACGGGGAGGCTCTCAGGAAGATCAACGTGCATCCGGCTGTGGTCGAGAAACTCCACGCAGATGGGGCCTGAAGAGAAGAGAACACACACAAGAATGTTCATGGCAGCTTTATTCGTAGTAGTAAAAACTGGAAACTACTCACATGAGCATCCACGGGATAATGGATTAATAACCTGTGGTGTACTTACAACAATGGAATACCACTCAGCAATCAAAAGGAATGAACTGCTGATAAGATACAACCACACGGATGAAATTTTAAGACAGAGTCGAGTGATAAAGACACGGCCACCCTGAGAGACACAAGGAGAAGTGGCCGTGAGGAGGGACCTGGAATCTAAGCCACGGCGGCCAGCCTCCAGAGCAGCAGGGAGGAGAGCAGCCACGGCGACGCGGTGTTGCATCGTCGGTTGAAAGGGTGCAGTGGGCAAGAGGTGGTGGCCGGGGTGCGGTTTGGAGCTTGTGGTTTTGGAGGTCGCCTAAAGTCGCGTGGGAGCTAAGTGTGCGTCTGCCGAGCAGAAGGCTGGCAGTTCACGTCCACGAGGCGCTCCTCGGAATCTCCCTGGAGCCGTTCTCCCCTGCCGTACAGGGTCGCCGTGAGTCCGGATGACCTCCACGGCACTGGGTAACTATTAATCGGGGCAAGCTCTGGAGCGTGACAGTGGGAGTGATGGCAGAAGAGACGGCACCCAAATCCTGAGAAGGCTGGAGGTCAAGGACAGGGCTTGGTCACGTGGGTGGTGACATCATCCAGAAGGACAGCAGGACGAGCGGAGGGCCAGGAGCACAGCTTTGTGGGTGACAGCGGGTGACCAGGAGAAGGGTGGGGTTTACCTTGGACAGTGGGTGGGGCAGGCTGAGGCTTTGCGGGGAGCGGGGCGCCGGAAGGCAGCGATGAGAAGGGGCTCCGTCCAGTCTCCAGACTCGGCAGCATGGTGCTCGCAGGAGAGCTGGCCGCCTCTTGGGAGCGCTGCAGTGGACCTGTGTGCAGGGACGTGGCCAGGCTGGTCATCAGCTAAGCTCTCTATCTAACCTCTTTTCTAGACATTTCTTTGATTTCTTGCTCGGACAAAAATGTGGTTGCCAGGGTTCGGTCAAAACAAGATGATTAAGGGAATGTCCTTAGGGGTTGGGGAGACTAAGGCTTTCGCTGACCAGTCTGTGAAGTCCAGAGAGACTGGAGTGAGGTAGCCGCCTGGGTCAAATTCTGGGCCTACAGTGTGGCACATGACTGAGGAGACGGGGTGCTAGGGGATGACCTAGGAGACCTCGACATCTGGTGGGTTACAAGCACAGGAACTGGGTTCACGGTCCTCTAGGGCTGAATGTGTAACTGGTCCTGACCAGTTCTCAGTGGGGCTGCTTCTTGGAAATGGTCACTTCAGTAGCTTGTGGTGGCGAGGCCTGTGGGGTGGCCTCCACAGTGTGGTGTCCCAGGAACAGGGCTTTCTGGCCCAGCACATGTCACTGGACGTGCCTGCAGCAATCACTGAGGCTGGTGGAGTACAGAGGCTGTGTGTGTGTAAGACAGAGAGAGAGACAGAGAGAGCCTGAGACTCGGGGGAGGGGTGTGGCCGGCGTAGGGTACGCACACACGCACGCCTTCGCCCTTGGGATACCGGGAGAGAGACAGGAACGTTGGCCAAGACCGCAGAGGGACCAGTTGCTGGGTCACCAGAGCCGGCCCGGGCTCGTCCGAGTCCTTGCCCAGCAACCAGCAAACACATGAGGCCGTTGGTGTGGCAAGCTCGGAAAGGGAGCTGGCAGATCCATGGGAACAGCCCCACTTGGGGGAGATCATGCAGCGTTTCGTTCAGTGATGAAAGAAAGCACACCATTTGAGTAGCAGTACCGCACTGTTTGATCAAGGATTAGATTGTGTGTCCACGTGTTTATCCATCACAAAGTCCAGATTTCTTAAAGGTGTGTTATCCCGGTTTCACTAACAGTTGTCCCCCAAGTATTGTTGTCCGTAAACACACGGAGTCCTTTGTAAGACACTTGTTTTCTTTTTTTACAGGAAGAACTAAAAAGATTACAGAACCCTTTAGAACAAGTTAATGATGGAAAACATTTGCTTGAAAAGTAAGTAAAATTTATTAAAGGAAATTACATTATTTGCAAGGTCAAGGAGCTTGCATGAAGAAACCTCCTGGTAAGGCAAAAATGAGTCAGTATGTTTGACAGTTTCTTGTGATATCTCTGTGATCAGGCTCAGAACGTGGCTCATTTGACATAGGGAAATTTATAGCTAGCAGGTGATCCTCCAGACTGCGCTGATCCACAGAGTAACATGACCTTTGGAAGTTTCCTCTGCTGGTGTGTCTGAGGGCTTGAAACTTAACCCTGCCTGCAGCAAGGTACATAGAAGGAAGGCATGGAAGTTACAAGAAACACAAAGAGCATTCAAACTAATATTGCAGAATGGAACAAAACTGAGGGAAGGAGAGGGGTGAGGGAGGGAGAGAGGGAAGGAAAGGGGGTGAGAGGAGGGAGAGCAGGGAGGGGCAGAGAAGGGGTGGGAGGGGACAGGAGCAGGGAGGGAAGGAAGGGAGAGAAGAAAAAACTGAACATAGACAGAAGAACAGTCTCACATTTAGGTTTTTAAAAAATGTGTTATTAAAACATGTGAGAGATGCACACTTACTTCTATCTGCAGATAAACACCTTCAAAGTTCTCTCTGGCGCCAACATGAACCCCTGATGATATATGGTTTCTAAACCTGTTAGCACAATAACAGACTGATTAACGGACACACGTTGTCAGGAAAAGGGCTGGGAGATGATTACTGACTGAGCCTTTGCAGTGCAGTTTGTGCTACTGAATCCTTCATACACGTCGTTCCGTGGAGTCCTGATGACAGCCTTTTGATTTGAGCGTTACCGTCTCCATTCTCCAGATGAGGAAAGAGGCTCAGAGAGGTTTCAATAACTTGTCAAAATATTGGCACAGTGATCCACAGCTCAGCTGCTCACCAAAAGGTGGGTAGTTCAAATCCACCCGCTGCTCCTAGGAAACCCTATGGGGCAGT
The DNA here is from genome assembly GCA_028571685.1 of Heterohyrax brucei. NCBI lineage: Eukaryota > Metazoa > Chordata > Mammalia > Hyracoidea > Procaviidae > Heterohyrax > Heterohyrax brucei. The sequence goes on from CM053163.1 coordinate 72,897,343, forward strand.
CCTGCGCAGTCCACACGGCTGCTATGAGTTGGAATCAACTTGATGGCCATGTGGGGTTGTGGGGAGGAAGGAGACGCAGTCCGGGTCTGGATGGCTCCAGAGGCCCTGCCGTCAGCCAGCCCTGAGTGCCTCTGTGCTCTGGACTCATTACAGCTGTGTTGTGTCGTGCTTGGCTCTGAGCACCACATTTTACAAAGCACACGGATGACCCCAACAGCACCAAAGGAAGCCTGTTAGAATTGGGGGTGTTCTGGAACCGCTGACATTCCTGCCGAAAGCTGGGGATGCCTGGCGTGGAGAGAGAAGGGTCAGGAGACTTAACAGTGATCGTTAAACATGTGAAGGAATTTTCCTATGAAAGGCTAACCTGGCCTTAATCCTGAAAACAGAACAAGGGCAACGAGTAGGATTTATGGAGAAACAGGTTTGTGGCTCAGAAAACGGGTGATTTATGTAAAAATGCAGCCTTTCCGGTGACAGAATGGACTTGTCAAGTCGTGACGTCATAGACGCTGGAAGTGCTCACCAAGTGTGTAAGTGACTGGCCATCGGAGATGTGGATGAAAGTGTTCCTGAAAATAGGAACCCTTGGGTTTGATTCCTCTTTCTGCTTTTCCGTTCTTTGTGAGCCTGGAAGAATAATTTAACCACCTTGAGCCTAGTTTCCTTGTCTTTGAAATGAAGGTGACTGTGTTGTCTTGACAGCCTTTTTGGAAGCACGTGGCACCAGACGGCTGCCTCGTCCCTTTCCCCTTGGCCCCCTTCCCTTCCTGCCGGGGGAGCTGTTTCGACGAGACAATGTCTCAAGTTCATTTCAGCTCTATGGCCCTAAGAATGCCCCATACTACATTCCAGGGAAGCTTCAGCCCTTTGAGAAAAACAAATCTGGGGGTAATCCATGGATTGAATTACAATCATGGCAAAGATGATTGTGTGTACCGTGGACTGCCAGAAGAACTAACCTGTGTTTCATGGAGGAAGTACAGATGCAGTGCTCCTTAGAGGCGCGGATGGTGAGACTCTGTCTCATGTATTTTGGACCTGTTACCTGGAGGGACAAGTCCCTGGAGAAGGACGTCATGCTTGGTCAAGCAGAGGGCCAACAAAGAAGAGGAGGACCCTCGAGGGGGTGAGCTGACACAGCAGCCGCAGGGGGCTGTCACGGCAGTGACCGTGACCGTGGCTGAGGGCCAGGCAGCCTTGCTCATTACAGATATTGTTCTTACTAATATGCACAGATCAGAATGAAATAGTTCACTTCCCGGTCTCCTTCTCGCTGCCTCCTTCATCACCTCTACACCAACAGTAACAACCAAGGGGCTTTGGGTTGGAATTAGAAAGAGGGTTTTTCTCCTGTGGACACTAGTGTGTTAAGGACGTTAGGTCTGGATCCATGCTCTCCCCCCGGCTGCCTGCAGAATCAGCTGGAAGCTAACCTGTGCCTCGATGTCAGCCCCACAGCAGGCCGACTGAACCTCCTTGTCGGGGGACGAGTTCTGGGAATCAGTGTGTGTCTGAAAGCTTCCTTTGGGTCCTTGTGTTGCCGTGTGGGTGAGAACCACGGTCTGGATGTCTCTTAGGTCCCCGCCTTTGCTCAGAACCCTGCTCAGGCAGCTCAGTCTCCCCAGACGCACTTGCTCCCTGACGCGCAGTCCGTTTGTCTGCTGGACTCCGCTAGGCTGCGTCCGTGCGACCAAAGGTGATGTCGGATGGGAACTCTGTGGTTTTTCCTGCTGGTGGACCACACGTCTGCGTTAACCCCTTCATGACTACCAGCATGTGTCCCTCCGGCTCTCTGGGCTCAGGGGATGGTGATGGACCTAGGAGGGAGCCCACCCCACCCCTCCCTTCTTCTCGTCCTCCAGAGACCTGGGAAGACAGAGCTTCTGCGCACAGCCGGTCTGCTCTGGGCTCGTCCCTTCCAGTCATGATGAACTGCTCCAGGGCTGGGAATCGCTGTTTCCCTCGAAGCATCTGGACTGGGGCTTGAGGGGTGATCCTTCTTTTCCTGTTGGTTCAGGACAGAGAGACATCAGCAGAGGCTGCCTGCCAGTCTTAACTCTGCCCATTTGCCTGGAGTTCTGGGCATTTTCTTGGCACTTTGAGGCAGGGTGACCTTGAAAGCTGTCCAGTTTGATTGAAAAATCAGTGTGCTTTGGGCGAGCACAGTAGGCATTTCATTACGGCTGGCTGCTGACTTAGGTCGTGATGTAAATCACGCCAGCTGCTGGAGTGACTGTGGATGAACTGATGGCCCTGTCGGGGACGTTGATCAGTTACTCCCCCTGGGAACTTTCTGTGGCTTCTCAGCACTTAGCGGGGTTTAGGGATGGACAGTCAGTGTGCAGGGACATTAGCGGCAGCCCCAAACCGTGTGTAATCGTTTGCAGGGCCAGGGGAGTGCGTCTGTGGAGGGCACGCGCTCAGTGGGGTTTGGCATGCGTCCATAGACAGAGAACACCAGTCGGTAGGACATTAATTAGGAGAAAGCTTATGACATTCATTACTGATAATCGTTTATTAACTTAAGTGAGACCTTAGGCTGACTGCCCTTCATCGGAAATATTGACCGAAGCCGAAATGTGGAATCGCCAAGCCGTCAGTTCTCCTGATGCCTCGACCCTTTATTCTGCACAGGCAGTCGTTGATGGTATAAACAAAAGTTAGCCTATTGGAACCAAGAGGTCTTTGTGTTTGTAGCTGACTGATGGGGATGTGTAACTCAGAACCCAAATTAGCAAACTGGGTCATGGTTTAGGAGGGCGGTCCCCTATAAAAACTTCACTTTGTCTTTGCATATTTACAGCCCCACCCACACCCCAAAACACACTCAGCTGTCTCTGTGTCTCCCAATTGGTTAATTGGTGATTACAGAAATTAGTTGATCAAATCTTAGAATATCCTTATTATAAACTAAACCAAGCCAAACTCAGTGCGGTCTAGTCAAGTCAGAGCAGAACTGCACCACAGGGTTTCCAAGGCTGTAAACCTTTAGGGAAGCAAGTCCCACATCTCTTCTCCCTGGGGTACCTACTGGTCTCATACCACCAACCTCTTCTGTCATAGTTGAGCACTTAAGCACTGTGCCACCGGGGCTATTTCTCTAAGAGGTAGTGGAGGCTCGGGGGTAGGATTTCTGCCTTCTGTGTGGAGACTTGTAGGGTGGCCATGAGTCAGAACTGACGATGGCAGGGGATTGGCTTGTTGACACGTGGGAGACCCAGGTGTGACTCCCAGCCAACGCATGTCACGGCCAGCCGCTGCTGTCTGTCTGGGAAGCCCGCGTGTTGCTGTGACGCTCATCAGGTTTCAGCAGAGTGTCCAGTCTAAGATGGACTAGGAAGAAAGGCCTGGAAATTTACTTCCAAAAATCAGCCAGTGAAAACCTGTGGCTCTCAGGGACGCATCCATGGCCAGTGCTGAGTGTCGTCCCCGTGCAGCCCTGGCCCTGGCACCGTCCGGCACGTACCCAAAGCAAGCCACCGTTGTCAAGCTCGGCCTGACCGACAGTGACCCTGTGGACAGAGCAGAGCTGCTGCAGAGCGTTTCCAAGGAGCGCGGGGCAGACTGGAACTACTGACCTCTTGGTTGGCAGCTGCAGTGCTCAGCCACTGGGCCGCCAGGGTTCCCGTCCGCACACATGTTTGCAGAACAGTGAGCAGTGACTACGAATGATTCGTGGACCCCGAGGCACCAACAAGCACCAGCAACCCAGAGGGTTCTTCCTGCCTGGCGGCCTCAGGCTGGTGACCGCGGGGCTCCCTTGGGCTGATGGCACCACCTCATCGCCACGCCGGAGTTCATCTTCTCTACCTTCTTTTCCCTCTGAACCAAAAACCTGCGCTCCCTGGTTGAGTGGATCACCCTACCCAAAGCAGACGCCGGGACCGAGTAGAACCGCTCCCCAGGGTTTCCAGGCAGTGCCCAGTGACTTCACACTGACGGCCTTGCCGTAAGTGACGTCCAACTGTGGCCGTTAACCACACGCCACCAGGGCTGCAAGCTTCCCCCTGTCGCCTGGTTAGTCCCTTAAAGAAGCGAAAAATACAGTTGTTATCCTAATGATGTTTCAGCACAGTGTGAAAACCTTTTATTTTCTTTGCTAACTCGCGACACCAGCCCCCTTAGCGGTTCTCCTTTGCTCTCCTTGCCCACTCGCGTCTCTGTCTGTCCTGGCAGGTCTGTGTCCCCTCCTCGTCACGCTTTCCTGCCTCAGAACGCTGCCTGTTGCCCTGTGGCAGTGTTGCTCACACTGCAGATCCGCCGATGGTGTGTGAATCAGTCTGGGTGGCTCATCACTAAAACAAATCCAAAACCAGACCCAGTGCCACCGAGTCGATTCTGACTCATAGCGACCCCATAGGTCAGAGTAGAACGGCCCCATAGAGGTTCCAAGGAGCACCTGGCAGATTTGAACTGCTGACCTTTTGATTAGTAGATGGAGCACTTAACCACTACACCGCCAGGGTTTCCAGGTCACCACTCTCTGTTTAAAAACATAAATGTAATTAAAAAAATATATATCAGCACGAATTGCATATGGGGGAAAGGATGTTGTGTGAAAGTTTCCTTTCAGTGTTGTAAACACACAGGCACACACAGACATACAACTTCTTGCCATATGTACTGCACTGGGACACAAATGTGTGAGCTACTCTAGGACATGTGAAACACGTGAGCGTGTACTAGACTGGGACACAAATGTATGACCTGCTCTAGGACACGTGAAACACACGAATGTGTTCTGGATGGGGACACAGCTGTGTTAACCAATCTAGTACATGTCAAATGCACAGATGAGTGGCTTCTCTTCTGCAGTGAGTCGAATGAGTGACTTACTCTCTCTGTTGTCTGTAGGGTCACGGTGAGTCGTTGTGCCGCTCATAGGGTCACTGTGAGTCGTTCTGTTGGCCACAGAGTCACCGTGAGCCAGAACCCACCGGGTGACGTGCTGTTTGCCCTTGCCCGGCAAGTAGTTATTGATCGTTTTCCGGATTTAGCTATATTGTGACTTTATTTCTGTCTCTAGTCAGCAGCTGGCCATGGATGTGGAGAATAATACTGGAAGCTGTCACCTCAGTCCCCAGCCTTTGGAATCAAAGGTGAAAACGTAAGTTCTTCCAAAGTCTGCATTTCGATACCACTCTGCAGTTTGTGTTCTGTGAATCCAGACTGTCTCTGTGATCTTTGAGTGTAGGAGTTGTACACCTGCTGATTCCGCATCATGTGTTACCCGTAATGTCCTCCCCCGACTAGGCACGAGGGGGCCTGTCTGCACAGTGGTTAAAGCTCTCCCTCACTCTCTGAGGGAGAAAGGTGGGACAGTCAGATTCCATAAAGCCTGCAGCCTTGGGCGTCTGTGGAGCACTTGTGCCCCGTCCCTTAGGGTCACGGGGAGCTGCGAGCCACTCTGTGGCAACAAGTTTTTGGTTCTTCCTGGCCCTGTCGACGAGGGCTGGGAGCTCAGCCGCGAGCACTTTGAGTCCACCAGCCACCCCTTCCCACCCCAGTGGGAGTCTCTTTTCCTAGCAGGTACCTTAGTGAGCCTTTGGTTTGATTTGGTTTGGTAGAGGATCGGTGATTCTATTCAGCTCTCTCCCGTCCTACAGGCTGGCTGTGCATTGGAACCAGCCAGGTGGTAGGTGTCTGCACCACGGGGTCCCCAGGATTTTTTCCAGGGCCCTTTTAGACGACACGAAAGCTGCTTCGGGCCGACAGCACCACCTGCTGGACAGCCCGGGGAATTACTTGTCATCGACCTGGGAGTTTTTTCCCCCCTTGGGGAAACTATGTTTATTCAAACGACAGTAGTGTTTTCCACTGTCTTTCCTCTTAGCGTGGCTGCAGCCCTGGGGGCGCAGCAGCTGAGAGCTGGGCTGCTCACCAAAAGGTCGGCAGTTCAAATCCGCCGGGCACTCTTTGGCAGCTCTACGGGGACAACTCTCCTCTGTCCTGTAGGGTCACTGTGAGTCGGACTGGGCTCAGAGGCAGCGGGGGTCTGGTCTGGGTGAGCCCTGCGGTGCAGCGCCTGAGGGCCCCCCAGGTGGGCAGTTGGAACCCCCAGCCCTGCCTCAGAAGTCCTCGGCCGGCTCTCCTCTGCCCTGCGGGAACCTTGAGTAGAAACAGACTCAGCAGCGCTTCCTGTTTTTTGTTTTAGCAACATGGTTATTTCCCGCTCAGCCCATCTCCCTAGTCCATACACGTCGTTTTAACCGCCTTCCTTCTTCCTGTCCCATCCCAGCTCTTGTCCACTTACTTTGAAAACAGTGTCCCCGTTTCTTTCTCTCTCTACCCTTTTCTGATTCTCTTTGTAAGACCAAATGTGAACCCTGCTTGTAAATGCTGGCTGAACAAAACTAATGCTAGTGACCCCTCAGTGCTCAGAAAATGGAACCAGTAAGACCAGAAGTGAGCCAGGCTGTTACAGAACACGCTGCCAGGCCTTTACCCCTAGTTTTAAGTTGGGACGGGCCCCCTAAGCAGAGTCACCTGGGAAGGAACTTCAGATGGCACCGGCTTGCTGTCTGTGCAGGGTGCCCAGGAGAATGGGCACTGTGAGTGTGCACGGCACTTCACGTGTGCACACGCACATATGTGCACACACACTCAGACTCAGCAATCCCAGAAGCATGTACTGGAGACTTCAAGCATCTGAGTTTGGCTAGAATCACTGATCATGTTAAAAAAAAAAAAAAGAAAATTAATAAGCTATCGTCTAGGAAGACAGCCTCCCAGCAGACGGGAGCCTGGGGGGCAGAACCCTGAGGAAGGGTGGGCCATTGCTGGGTGTAGGAACTGAACCAGAAGTAACACGGATACATGATAGTCTGCGGGTAACACAAGTGTTAACAGACACCCCCAAGTCTACACTAACACTGGTGATCAGTCACAGTCTCCCCTCCCAGCTGGCACAGAGCGCTGCCTCTCAAGGTAAAGTCCGATGTGGCTTCAGAGCTCGGTCCCCTGCCAGGAAGCACTGTGTCACACTGTGACGTGGATCACGCATCAGGCTGTCATCTTGCTTCCTGTGGCAACGTCACACTGGCATCACCTCTACCTAGGACTTCTGTTTGCAAACACAGGTGGCTTCACCCTCAAGGATTTCTCATCGAGGTCAGGTCCTAGTAAACGGAAAAGCAGAGGAAGGGGAGTTGTCAATGAAGACCGAGTGTTGCGTTTCAACCCTGACCCGGAACCGGGAACTCTGTCTAATTTCCTTGGTTTCCATCACCCTCGGTTACAGAGGCCGAGGGGCAAAAGTCATCTGAGGAGGTGAGCAAAGATAAGTCTGCATCTGAAATGGGCCTTGGGAGATGCCCCTGACCTCCAAGGAAGGACCCTTAAGTTTCAGTTTTGTGGGAGCTGGGCTTTGACCCAAAGGCGCTGTTTCCCTGCAGCTTCTGGACTTTTCCCTGCGTGGTGTCATCAACAGAATGATGTCCAATAGAAGAGGGAAGACAAACAGATTTCAGAATGTGGTCACATCTCTGCATCCTGTACGTATCCTGACCACTGAAAACTGACGGGCTCAGGTCATTCTGGCCCCTGGGTGCACCCGGAAGCAGCTGATGCCTACGTTGTAAGAGGAAGAATGACAGAAGATTGGACACGCCCTGGAGTCCAGGGGAGATACAGATGTGCTTAGTGCCGGTGTCTTAAAGGCTTTCACAGGCGTGGTCCTAACACTGATCTGCAGGCCTGGCTAAGGCCATCAGAGGAGAGACAGTATTCACTGACTGCCTGTGAGGTTAGCTGGTGTTCCTCGACTTCTGTGAGGCGAGGCGGTGCTCCCTGACCGCCCGTGAGGCGAGGCGGTGCTCCCTGACCGCCCGTGAGGCGAGGCGGTGCTCCCTGACCGCCGTGAGGCGAGGCGGTGCTCCCTGACCGCCCGTGAGGCGAGGCGGTGCTCCCTGACCGCCCGTGAGGCGAGGCGGTGCTCCCTGACCGCCCGTGAGGCGAGGCGGTGCTCCCTGACCGCCGTGAGGCGAGGCGGTGCTCCCTGACCGCCGTGAGGCGAGGCGGTGCTCCCTGACCGCCGTGAGGCGAGGCGGTGCTCCCTGACCGCCGTGAGGCGAGGCGGTGCTCCCTGACCGCCGTGAGGCGAGGCGGTGCTCCCTGACCGCCCGTGAGGCGAGGCGGTGCTCCCTGACCGCCCGTGAGGCGAGGCGGTGCTCCCTGACCGCCGTGAGGCGAGGCGGTGCTCCCTGACCGCCGTGAGGCGAGGCGGTGCTCCCTGACCGCCGTGAGGCGAGGCGGTGCTCCCTGACCACCCGTGAGGCGAGGCGGTGCTCCCTGACCACCCGTGAGGCGAGGCGGTGCTCCCTGACCGCCGTGAGGCGAGGCGGTGCTCCCTGACGGCCCGGGAAAGCTTAGGTGTTAACCTCCACGACAAGGTGGAAAACGTCACGTAGCTTTCACCAAGAAGAGGTTTCTGAGGAAGGCGGCTTTCTCTGATACAGATCACAGGAGATAAAGAGCTGCCTCAGGTGATATTGAGAGTCACCATCTAATCTTGTGTTACTTTAATTTTCTAAATCATGCTTAACACTTTCAGATATTTTGTGTTCTCTATTCATTTCTTTATGAAACCCACTGATTCCAACTCGCAGTAACCCTACAGGACACAGCAGATCTGCCTCATGAGGTTTCCAAGGGGCGGCTGGTGGATTCAAACTGCCGACCTTGGGGTCAGCCACTAAGCCCCTAACCACTGCACCACCGGGGTTCCGTTCATTTCTTGACTGATTATACGTTTCCTGATTCCTTCCCGTGTGTGTCAGGTTCATGGCTGCTGGACTCTTCCCTGTCTGGTGCCTCTCAAAGCAGGGCCACGCTTTTGGCCACAAAGACTAGGCGCTCACTGCCTGCCGTCTTGGGACACCCTCCACCTGGAGGTCCAAGCAGTGGGGCCCCTGGAGTGGTGGGTGGCAAGACCCCGTCCAGATGTCCGGAGCCTGAAGCTGACTCTGGAGCAGAACTGTCCCTTGAGAGCCGTGTATGGTGTCAGGGAATAAAGAACACATCCCTCTGTTTATTATTCTGCTTTGGAAGGTACGGTGGGAAACGGGAAGATTCTTGTGTCTCATAAATCAGGGAGCCTTTGTATGTGCAACTGGTTTGACTGTGATGATTTTTTCTGACTAATTTGACTCTTTTAGACTGCTTTTGCCTAGTCCAGTCTGTGAGAGTCAACTGGTAAAACAGAGAGGGGTCTCAGGGGCCCAGGCGTCCGGAGTCCATGTGTCCTGTTGGCCGCACCACCTGCCTAATTCCCGGGCTCCGGCTCTGGTCCAGAGGCTGCTGGACCTTGTGCTCCTCTGGTCCCGGGGCGTCCCCTGGGGGTGACTCTGTGTGTCGGGTCTTCCACAGCATCCAGCGAGCCTGGCGGGCGTACCTCCGGCGGCAGGACCTCCCGGGGAAGCGGAGCCCGTCCCCGCCGTCCGTGTCCTCGGGCAAGCTGAGCAGCTCCGTCAGCATGAGCACCGTCTCGGACAGCGTCTCCCCCGTGAGTAGCACGTCCGTGCGCGTCCCCCCCACGTGGCCGCCGTCATCCCCTCCGCGTGGCCTGCGCCTCCCCGCTGTGTGGCCGCCGTTGTCCCCTCCACGTGGCCTGTGCCACCTCGCCATGTGACCACTGTTGTCCCCTCCTCGTGGCCGCCGTCGTCCCCTCCACGTGGCCTGTGCCACCCCACTGTGCGGCCACTGTTGTCTCCTCTGCGTGGCCGGCGCCAGCCCATCGTGTGGCCGGTGTCTCCGGGGTGTGGGTCGGAGAAAGAGCCTCGGGTAGTTGGTTTCGCAGACGGTTTGTGACAGCAAGAGCCTGCGCGGTTTGTTCAGCTCGCTGTCCCTGCCGCGGGGCTTTCTCACCGGGTGACCAAGAGGCTGTCCACAGGCAGCAGGTGAAAGGGGCGAGTCGGGAGGCAGTGGATGGCGCTTAAAACCAACCTAAGCGAGTCAGCAGCATGTTTTCACTGCTGTTACTGAGAATTTTTGCCCCTTTGTTCAATGACGGCGTATTTCCAGTCACATTTCAGGCCTCCAGTTGCGTTTTGTGATGCTGTAATACAAGGAAAGATTAGTTAGGTTACAAGGACAACTCATAATGAGAACTTTTATGGGGAGATCAGACGCCCACGGGGTCAGGTAGGTAAGCCACGCTGCTGGGGCTGAAAGGAAAACATGAGCCTCGCCTACAGCGCAGCCCCGCTGGGCACCCTGGGGGGCCATGTTGGGGGGCAAGACAGATGTTGCCAGATGCTGTTTTTCTTTGTTCAGAAGGTGCCAGAAATCCAGATCTTTGGATCTTGGCAGCTAGAAAGTAACTTTTAAGAATGGAGAAAACACACCTTTCTCCTTTGGTGTGGGCCACCCATGTAAGAGCCTTGTGGTACAGCATGCCAGAGGGACAGAGTTTGCGGAGACCCTGGACTTTGTAAAACACAAAATCCGGGAAGAAAGAAATGGTTTTTCAGTCATAAAGTGGGTTTTGTGGATCCAGGAATTGTGATGGTTTATGATGAGTCATTGGCATGATCACGTCAGGAAGACAAGTGAAGTCATTGAACAAATATATTGTTTCCCAAACTGAAAACCTTCCTTTGCACCTTGCTGTGTTTTTATCTGTTGTATAAATACTTCTCAGTGTTCAGAATGTGTGTACACTGGGATCCAGCCAGCGTGACCCACCTGAAAGAGCTTTCAGCTGGCGTTGCTGCTTTTCTTTAACAGGCGGTTTTGTCTGGTCGCGGAGTCCGCAGAGAGGGCAGCAAGTGGACTTTACAGCTGAGGACGCAGCTGCAACCCAAGGCCTGTGTTTAGGGGTCCGCAGAAATTGAGGGCTCGGGGTTCGGTGCCTGTTGGCCGTGTCTGCGGCGGACGGCTGTGTAGCCAGCCCAGGCGTCACTAGAGGGCACTCATGCCCTTTGCTGGTGACTCCTGGTTTGTGAGTAAACATTCCGTGAGAATAGAGTGGTTAGCGTGCCGTCGCCGTGCACAACAGTAGCAGGTGCAAACTGATGACTTTGAGGGCTCAGTTGGATGACGGAAGCGGAGCATCAGAAGCCCTCTGCCCGCGGGTGTCAAGTGGACACACCCACCCTCTGCCCACCCCCTGCCCACCCTCTGCCCGCCCCCTGCCCACCCTCTCCCCCGCCCCCTGCCTGTGCTCTCCCTCCTACCCTCTCCTCGCCCTCTACCCTCCCTGTCCCCGCCGGGATCACGGTGACCCTAGTGGCCGCAGAGTGGACCCCAGGCAGCCACCCGGCACCCCCACTGTGCTGTGTGTTGGGGAGATCAGCCTTTTGTCCCCCCGAAGTCCGAGAAGAACCCTCCGGCATGTCCTTCGCTTTGCTGGCCGCGTACCCGCACCCTGTGGCCGTCACTGCCGTGCGGACCTTGGCTCAGCTCTCCCAGCAGGTCTGCCCAGTTTATTGTACGGCAGCCTCCGGGTCCCCAGCACCTTAGCAGAAAAGATTTCCTCTCTTAAACATCCCCGGCAGTTCCGTTTCCCCAAATACTGCCAGACTGAGTGGTGAACGATGTCCGGCAGTCTCCAGGATGGGTGTCACTTGTGCCGTCATGGGACCAGGACGGCCACCCTTGACGGAAAAGGGAGATGCAAAGCCATGTTCCGAGAGCTTGATCAGAAGGGAGAGCCGGCCCCGCATCCTGGCGGAGGTTGTTGTTTCTGTCAGCGGGGACTTGGATGTTGGTGGTGGGCCGTGAGTCTGACAGCGTGCAGTAGAACGGGGCCGCGTAGGGTGTCCTGGTTCAGCAGTGGGCAGGCACCCAGGCCCTGGTCTTCAGGGGCTTTTTGTCTAGTCGGTTGGAGTGGGAAAAGCTGAGGTTACGTGTCTCAAGTGGCTGTCACTTAGCCTGCGTCTTTCAGGAAGATCCAGCCTGACATCTTTCAGGGGTCCAGACCGTCCTGGGACAGCCCACCAAGGAAAAGGAGGCTGTGCTGTCCCTCCTTGACTCTAGGCCAGGCCCACTGGGCCCCCCTGTGCTCTCAGGAAGCCCCTACAGGAAGACTTGGACTTCAGGTTTGTGGGGGGAGGACGGATGTCCCCCAGCCCACACTCGCTAAGCCTGCCGTGTGTCAGTGGCTTTGCTCCCAAACTAGTGACTCCAGGTGGAGTGCCAGGGTTACAAGCCTTCAGGGGAGTCAGATGGTGCCCCTGAGGTGTCTCCCCGAGCGGTTAGTTCTCTGGGCCTTGGCTCCAGCTTGGTCCCCGCTAGGTTGCTGAGCCTCGTCCCTGCTGGGCTTGGTCTGTCCCTGCCACCACCAAGACCAGTGTCTTCTGGGGTCTGCTCAGCTGGCTGCTGTCTAGAGCCCTGTCTTCTGGGAGCTGGTCAGCTGCACTGTCCGGGCCCCTGATGCCTGGGAGCTGCCCGGCTGCCCGTTGTCCGTGCCCGCCTCCGCCGGCTTCTCCTGTCACTGTTTTGGCCAAGCGTGTTGGTTACCATAGTTCTCAGACGAGTTCTGCTTTGAAATACCGCAACAGTCATGTTTCCGTGCAAGCTCTCTGTCACTGTCCTAGTAGGACCCGAGCCCTTGTGTGTCAGGGACTCTGCGGATACTTCCCGCCGGTCATCTCCTTCAGTCCTGCTGGTGGCACTGTTGCCGTCTCCAGTCCCAGACGATGACAGTGACACTTAGGGCGGTGACTCACTTGCCGGGGTCACACACTGGGCTGGAGTCAGTCTGAGTGCTTCGCCGCACCCCTGTGCATACCGTGGGGAAGGCACGGCCAGGCTCTGGGGTCTCTGTCGGTGGGAATCCTCCTGACCGCACCCAGCAAGAGCCAGGAGGCCTTAGGGGGGAGAATCATTAACTGTCTCCAAGGTGTTTAGGATCTGGTGAGGGTCCCGGTGAGTGAGAGAGTGGGAAAGGAAGCAAGCAAAAGCCTCGTCTGAGGTAGAGATGGCCGTGGTCAGTGCTCTGGGAGCAACACCTCAGACCTCAGCTGCTCAGGGCCAAGTCAAAGGGCAGGGGTGGGGGCCGAGGTGATGTCAGCAATCTGCACGTTGAGCATCCCTCCACTCAGCATCTCCTGTGGTGACGGAAACATTGGTTTGGGAAGTCATCTCTCTGAACAGCAACTGTTACCATGGAGTGAAGCCTGTGGGATGCAAGTGAAAGAGAAAACGGGTTCGGTTCTGACCCGAAGAGAGCTGCTGGTTGGTGGAGGGACTGTGGTGGAGATGCTCTGTGGGCGTCCCTTAGCACATTTTCCATGATCAACTGCTTTCAGTCCCCAGCTCAGAGAAACCTGTCACTTGTTGAAGAGACAATCTTAAAGAGAAACTTTGGAGCGGTGTACTCTGAACCCCTGGACTGACCACCTTGTCACAAACCAATAGCTCACACTTGTGGATAAATCTAGGAGGGTGTTTGTTGTCCTTGTGTTGTGGCCTGATTTAATTCCTTCTGTGCCTTCTTTGTCTGTGGCTACCTCTGCTGTCCCCCAGTGGTCCCCGGTCACCGTGGTCCAGCCTGTAGGGTGCGGTGTGGCTCATTCAGTGAGGTCCCTGCTTGGTGGTCTGACCAGCTTGGCCGCTAACTTTGTGAGTCCAAGGTGTGTCACTTGTGAGGTGATTCCTCATCTGCAAGCCAGGGACAGCATCTACCTTGGCCGTGGGTGGGTGCTGCTGTGAAAATTAAATGGTATGTAAAACAGCATCGAGCTTGCTGTACCTGGTAGTTGGGTCTCAGCCTGCTCTCGATGATACCTGCTGGCTTTACCCAAAGGCTGTGAAGAGCGGGCAGAGTAGAGGTGGCATTCTCCACACGAGCCTGAGCGGGTGTGTCTGTTGGGCTGCACACGCCGGGGGCGGGCTTCTCAGTAAACTGTGTGTGCGCCAGCTCCCGGCAAGCGCGGGATTGGTGGCGCTCACTTACTGACTGCTAGGCGTGACATCGCATCCTTCACATGGTGCGAAACAGGTGAAGTCACACACCACAAGCTAGACAGCCAGCACAAGTATGTCCGTGCTGCCTTGTTTATTGGGTAATCCCGCCTGGCACACGTGGACATGCACACTCACGCGCACACGCACACACGCACCTCCTGAGGCTGGTCTGCGGCTGGAGCTGCACATCACAGAAGTGATCAATGTGTGTTCTAGGGCTGCCGTCGTTTAAACCGATCCTTGAGGTCGCGGGTGGAGCTGCAGGTCCTTCAGCCTCAGAAGAGCAGGGCCCTCGGGCTCTTGGTGAGAGCCAGCCTGGATCTCCCTCCCACAGCTGAGGAGAAGGAGATGAGGGCCCAGCACACGCTGGGGAGACGCCTCACGTCCCCCAGCACACGCTGGGGGGAGGCCTCACCTCTCCAGGCAGGGACGTGTGGAGTTGGCCAGTCCAGCAGCTGCCCGGCCCCGACGGTTGGCCCCGCTCTGCTCCTCTGGGAGGGGCTACGGTTCTGAGCAGGAGCAGCAACCGGGCCAGCTGAAGACTCTGTGGCCTCGCGTGTCCTGAAGAGAATGCCACAAGGTCCTGGTATTTATAGGGCCTGTTAAGCGGCCCCGGGCAGTGAGCCACCAGCGTTCCTGCCGTGTTTTTGCATTTACAACACCTGGCTTTAAATACGTTGGGAAAAATCGGGGAACTCTAGGAAGAAAATCTTGTTAAAAAGCATACCTTTTGGTGAGGGGTGGAAGGAGGGACTCAGACCCTAAGTGAACGTTTCCCGAGCAGAGAAATTCAGAGAACGTAGCCTTGTGCTTCTTGCTAACTAGAACCCTGTGTTTCCAGATCAGGGACGAGGGACAGGATCATGGCCTGCGGCTGTTCCCAGTTGAGGTCCCCGGAGTGGTTCCAGCACCCTAATTGTGTCCCCACTGGCCTCTTGGTTTCCCGAGCAGCACAAATCCTGTGTCGTTCTCTCTGTCTCAGATCTGGGCTCGGGGCGTCGAGGCGCCACGTGTGGAAAGAGAAGTCGTCTTTGGTATTTACAGCAGAACAGATACAGGTCTCTTCTCATCAAACAAGGATATCAGAGAACAAGTGTGTTCTTTCTTGAAGTTTTGGGCACCAGGTAACAGATAAGCACATCTTTCTGTAAACGTATGTGTAACACAAGCCTCTCTTTTATATGTGACTGAATATCAGCTGGTAATATTTATTCCTTTTTTCTGCACTATACATTTAACTTCACAGTTTGAATCACCCCCTCCCCCCTTTTGGTAGAGTCAAAAATGAGCATGTTGTTTAGGTTTGGGAATTTTTAAAAAGCCATTTTTTTCAGCATTAGGTGCTGGCTGTGTTGGGAGTGGCCTGCCACCTGGACCGTCCCCCGATTGCTGGCTCCTTTGTCACTCGCCCTGTCAGTGCGTCCCGACCCGGGACTGCAGATGCCAGGTCCTGGGCATGAAGCACCTCATCTCTGACGAAGGTGGCTGAGGAGCAGTTTAACTTCCTTGCGGTGTACCTCAAGTCTGGTTCTCGGGGAGGTCTGTCCTCATTCACCACGTAGGTGAGGTCAGCTGTGAGGTCCTTCCTGTGGACCCGGAGTGCGCCCTCTGTTAGAGAACCTGGTTTCCTGCTGACAGGTCAGCATTTCACACACTGGTGAGTGAGAAGATGCTTTAGGGTCAAAGACAAAAGTGGATGTGATGAGCTGGAGTACCACCTGCTGTCCTGTCTCTTTGTATCTGGAAAGCTGATTGCTGTCACCTCTTTCGGAGAGAGGAAGGTTTCACTCATCTGATGAATACCTGTGTGCCTGCTGTGCGCCGACCCTTTGCCCCAAACCGATGACGCAGTGACAGCGTGAAAACGGCAGTGTGCAACCCCGCCCTGGGAGGAACTTACGGGACGCCCCTTTAGGGTTGGCCGCTCTGGGGACCCGTGTACTGATCACTGGTTCCTTGTTTTTCTTGTACTGGCCTCAAGTTGATTCTGACTCAGAGGGACCCTATAAGACAGAGTCGAGCTGCCCGACAGGGTTTTCAAGGAGTAGGTGGTGGATTTCGGTTGCCTGTCTTTAGGTTAGCGGCCAAGCTCTTAACCACTGCACCACCAGGCCTCCTGATAACTGGTAAGAGATAATAATAGCTATTTAGCTGTTATTGCTAGCACGTGTCTGACTGCTGAGACATCCTGTAGAAGCGACTTTACTTAGAACATTAGTTTCACAGGGTAGCTAACAATGGGGACCAGGGGGAAACTGAACCAATTTGGTTACTTCATGAAGGATTTCTGGAACCTTAAAAAGCTAATACCTATTGTGAATATGCTGGGGGAGCGGAGATGGCCGGCTTTACATTTTTCCAAATTTCTTTGCATGTGGAACTGCTTTCTTTGGAGTACCATCTCCACGGACTGCTGACCCAGGAGCGCGCTGCAGGGAATGGTATTACAGAGTCAGTAGTTGTTGAAGAAAAACTCCAAGAGCTGGAATTTCACTCCGAGTGGCTCAGTAATGCATTAGTGTGTGCTGCATACATTTAAAAAATTCTGATGCGGTTTTTACGTGTAGCGTCTTACTTTTACCAGCCTCCACCACAGGGCTGTGTTACACGTATGCGCAATTTATTAAACTGTGTTACATGTAGGACTGCCTAGGTTTGTGGGCTAGCAGAAGATGGGGCTTTCGGGAGTCAATAAGTAGATCCCTTTCACATCATAGTATAGGAGCCTATTTTGAGAAGCAAGGGGAGGGATCAAACTCTCAGCTGTATTTCCTGTGGAAGCTGAGTTTGAGGGCATGACTCTGACTTGTGGCGGAGTGCAGCTTCCTGTTACCGAACTGTGGGATCAAGGAAACTTGGCCATTCCCAGACAGCTCTGACGCCTGCCAGCCTCTGCCGTGGGTGGGCTAGAGGAGATGCTCTGCAGGGAGCCCACAGAAAACTGGAAGGAGGAGAGCCTGGGCTGGCTGTGTCTAGATTTTCAGACAAACCTTTGAACCATGGTGACACCTCCCACATTCATGGAGACAAACAGAAGGTGGAAAACCAGCCAGGAATATTTAGGAAAATGCTTCCTTGTGGAGCCCTGATGAGACAAGAAGGAGTCCTCTCACACTGAGCACTCTGTGTAGCAACAATGTAGCTTTGTGTAATGACAAGTATCACACACATACTTTACTCACTTTGAGTTTTATGTCATTATATACTTTCAACAGCACTTGGCCATACTTAAAAAAGTGTATGGATTCTAGATCCGTACGAAATCGACTGGATCAGAATATCTGAGAAGAAACTTGGGATTCTGTCTTTCAAACAGATTTCCCAAAGAAATCCTCATTATTGCTAAAGTATAGAACATTGTAATACACAAATTCTATTTGGGAAACTGTCATGGCTTTATCTTCTTGGTACCAGAACATTCAGAATATTTTTTGTTTGTTTCTTACTCATTTAGATGTTTTAGCATTGCATAGATGTCCCTTAGCTGCTGAAGCAAAATGTTTCTGACTTTATGCCAACACAGTCTCTATAGTTTTAGCAGAATTTGCCCAGTGGCACTGGCTGTCTGGAGGATTCTGTGGTTATCTGTGTATTCTCTTTGTCCGATTTGTGGTTGTTATTAAAAATCGTGACAGTACTGTGTTCTTCAAGACAGTTTTCCCCTATTTGATCCATTTTGCTTTTTTTCAAAAAAGAAGAGATACACTCACTAACCACTGATTATATTGGTTTTGAGCTGTTCTTTGCTTGTCTGTGAAAATTGATTAGTCAGCATGAAAGGGGATTAGATGATTTAACTGTTGGCTGACAGGAATGTTAATTATGACAGAAAATTTCAGATATGGCATGTGACTAAACAAAGAGAAAAGAAATAATACAGAATGGCAACTTCTCCTTGTATGTTCTTTAAAATAATATTTATTCACAATTGATTGTCAGTGTGTTTATAGATTAGTTATTAAATAACTAAATCTTAATTGTTACTTTGTTCAGAGCCAGAAAACGTCTAATAATAATGAATTACAGAAAGTTTCCTGTTAACACCTGAAAGCACTCAGAGCTATTCAGAAACGATGTGTTTATATAATATTTTCTCTCTTATTAAATTGAATATTGTTAAGAATTGAAGACAGTTGACTTCATTTTTACTTTGCAGACTTTGTGGACTGATATTTAAAAAATCTGTATCTTTATATTTGCTTAAACTTCTGAGAGATCTTTCAGAAGTAGATGATTTGTTCAGGTCCGCTGTCTCCCGCAGCAGCAAGGTGGGAGAAGTATGCCCTTTCCACTGTATTCAACACAAGTTAATTGCAATTATGCATTTCCGAAAGCAGAATCAGAAGCTGATCCTAGCTTTCAAAGTCTTGTGGCTTCCCCCATGTGAGCGGTAAATTGATTTTTCTCTTTATGGTACTGTATTGCTAGGGTTAAGTGCTTTGGTAGGAGACTGAGCTATTTAATGCAAGTAGATTTTTAAGAAACTCGCTGTGCTAAATGCTTCAGTAGAAAGACTTCATCTACATGCAGCAGCCACTGTGACAGGCTTCAGAGATGACATCATGGTGTCATGTGGCTCTTTAAATGCCTCGGCCTCGGGAAGAGATGGTCGTGAGAAGCCGGGGAGCCTGACTCCTCGTGAGCTCACCTTCGCAGCGGTCTGAGTCAGAGGAGGCACACCTGCTTCCGTGGGGTGTGCAGTGCCTGGGGAGTTCTGGGGTTTGCTCCGCTGTGTTTTATTTTTTATGAAGAAGCACGTGCGGTGCTAGGATAAAGTGGGCTGGCTGCTTTGGACTAATAGGAGCTTCTTTCCTGGGTTTGCGTCAAGAACTTTCCTGGAATCCTCTGGTCTCTGAGAAGCCTTGTCTTCTGTGTGTTTGTGTGTGTGTTTGAAGAGTACTGACAAAAATCAGCAAACTGCATCTCCCAAAGAACTCTCTGTGTTTTCTGTCAATACTTGAAGATTTCTGCTCCCGAATCTACTTTGAGCCACAGAGCACTGTTGTTGTGTCCTGAAGGGCAGAAGTGTTCTTCAGGTGACTTCACTCGCTAACGCAGACAGCCTTTTATGGATTTTCTTCAAAGCCAGTTGGAATGAGCAGCTCTCCCCACTCAAATGGGCAGGAGTAGCTCTTCAGCACCATGGAGAGGTCTGGACAGCGTGGGGCAGCGTGGGGCCGACAGTCCTTCAGGGTAAGTTTCTCAGGTGTCTGTCTTCTGTCCTAAGTGTCACGTGTTTACATATGGGGAGAGGAAACTCTGAAGTCTAACCAAGCCAGGGTGGATTTGAGCTGTAAAAAGTGGTGGCCTTTGTCACATTACAAATTCAGGATTAACTATTTGAAAACATTATATGCAAAAGTGTACACATATTGATTGGCAAAAAACCTTTTCTTGATGCATTCATTTGTACCAGCATGCTTGATGCTTTAAGTTTTCAAAATCTAAAGAGCTTTGAGTTTCAAAAGTGTAAGTCAAGTATGTTGCGGCTGAGCAAAACAACTGTCTTGAAATTAACATTTTTATAAACACATGTAAATACTTTCGGATTTATAGTTTGTGGCCCTTTGTAAACACAAGACTGTACTTGGATATTAGCTTGTGATTTTGTGCTCATTTGGAAGATAGTTTTAAACTTTTTGGTTGCAAATTATTCTTTCAGTTATCAAAAGAGAAAATGTTTAAGTATTTTGTCTGGACATATCTGGGATACTTGCTGCCTTAGGAAATTAAGTTTATTGGGAGTCGTGAAAGTCCTGGAAAGGACAGATCTTGCTATAAAATGATCAGAAACAGTCCACAGACAGGGTATTTTTAGACCTCATTAGAATTATTTAATTAGTTTCAAAATAGTCCATTTGAGCTGCTCAAACCAAAACCAAAGAAGAGGTTTTCTCCAAAAATGCCTTCTAACCCTTGCTTTAGTGCTGTCAGAGAGAATGTTCATACAATCCTGTGTTATCATGCAGCAAATGAGAGGGTAGTGACTTGAATTACTACAAGAATGATTTCCCACGGATACCCGGACCAACAATTCAGAGGTGTCTAGCACAAGACGGGGTCATAGAAAAAAGCAGTTTAACAAATAATTATCTTTGACAAGTTAAAGGTAGTTCGGAAAATTTATTTATGTTGAACCGTTTACTTTAAAGCCTGCTAAAGTTACCTTTTTGTATTACTGTAATATGAAATTCATTTCCCTAAATAGCCCTTCACAGATTTAAATAGCAGTGTTAAGTGTAATTTAGTTCGCTAAAACCCTCAATTTTAATATATATAACATTTTCTGTTATACTTTTTAAGTGAATTGCTGTTAATTCTTAACTTTTCAGCAATTTGGCGTTTGATTTTCAGGTACATGGTACTTACATTTCTGACAGTATCTGGTGATGTGACTTAATTATATATTTCAAAGAGATCTTGTTACACACTTTTTGTCAGCTTTGCTTAACAGATCCATTGACAATTTTCTTCTCAATATTTAAAATAGCCCAGTAATACAAAGGACTAAAGATAGATTCATGACTTCAGTTCTCTGAGTTCTATTGTCCCAAATTTTGTAGTTCTGCTTTGACTTTATGGGTGAGAAAGTGGTGCCATTTGCACATTGATGATTTTAGAACTTTGCTTGTCCCCTTGTGATAAACTGCATGCATTCCTGGCTGGTGGTGGATCTTTCATGAATCACTGTGGTTGATTAGACCGTAGCCTTCTAATCTAGAGGATTTGAGGCTGGTTTCATAACATCCATCTGCTTTATGTTGTGGGGTGGGAGGAATGTACCCGATTTAGAAATGTGCTCTCTGTCCATCTCTGTTCCTTGTCTCTCTGCAAGGATCTGATTCATTTATGGTACCATCAGAGTGTAGCATTGTGTGGTACCGTCAGAGTGTAGCCTTGTGTGATACTGTTAGAGTGTAGCCTTGTATGATACTGTTAGTGTAACATTGTATGATGTTGTCAGAGTGTAGCACTATATTTTTTGTTGCTCCTTTGCAAACGTTTTATTGATGCATTTACAACCACAGCTATGGAGCACACTATTCTGTGGTTGAGATCTGGTTCTCTGTGTATTTATTTAACCAGAAGTTGTTGCTGTGTGACAAACCACAAACAACTGCTGGCTTCCTTTTTGATAGCCTTTCTGTCGTTGTTGAAACAGCATACGCCAGCTGAAAAGTAGAAAAATGTCCAGAGCTGTCTAGGCTGTGAGCTATTCACGTTTCTTTTTCTTTCTTTCTTTTTGATAGAGTGACGTTCTGGCGGCAGCAGATGTGTGCGAACCACTAAAATGAGGTTGAGTGCCATTTTGTGTTTCTTGCCAAAGTAAAAATGTGCTCACAGACCCATCCTTGGTGGTCACCCACCCCTGCAAGGCTTTCGTAACCTCTGGCTTCAGAGGATCTCGAGGCATCTTTGCCTAACGGGACCCACTCTAATGAGAATGCTCACAGTGTGGCTGAACATAGAGGGAGCTGATGGACGGGTCTGGTTTCTTGGGACTGATTAACCTTCTGGGCATCATGAGAAACGAGATGCTCTTGGAATTATTTGCTACCCCTGACATCCTCACAGCGCCATCTCTGTCCACGCAGTCTCCGTCACAGCTTCCTGCCAGAAGCAGCTTCTTTGGTGACGGCCCAGGGAACAGTCCTAGTGGGGTGAGCCTCAGCAGGATTTCCCTCGCTGATGTCGGTGTTTAAGATTGCTCAGTAATATAAAGGAGCGAAAGACAGATTTATGAATTCCATTCTCTGAGCTCCATTTTCCCAAATTTTACAATTGTGCTTTGACTTTACAGGTGAGCAGGAAGTGCTGCTTGTGCACAGTTAGGTGCACATTTACGGTTTTAAAACTTGGCCTGTCCCCTTCGGATGAACTGTATGCATTCCTGGCTGTGGGCAGACTTTGCGTGAATCGTTTTGAGTGATTAGACTGCAGCCCTCTAATCTAGGGGATTTGAGACTGACTTCATAACATCCATCTGCTTTACACTGGGGAATGTGGGAGATGCACCTGATCCAACGGTGGCCCCTAATCTAGAGGGAGATTCCAAAGGATGGTTCTTGGAGGTGATGGAGCTTCTTAGGATTGTCTCAGGGTGTAGGAGCCTGATGAGTCCCACATGAGTTTTTGGTGTTGTTTCAGTGTGTCCCCAGTGCTAGGGTAGGGTCGGTGGGGAGCAGAGGGTGGGCAATTCTTCAGCTTCCCAGAGAATCCCCTAGGTTGATGTGCTTGCACACGGCTGTTCAGTTATGTGGCTTTTGTCCTCAGGCACCGTGTCTTATTGTTTGTTCCCGTCCTCCCCCAAATGTACTCACGAGGCACATTCCCTCTTCAGCGCCCATGCTGACCCCAGCTTGACATGGTCTGGCAGATCCGAGATATGCACTGAGCACTGCTGGAAACTGTGGAGTGACGTGTGAGTGCTGAGAGAAGAGGCTTTCTAAGAAGACTGAGTGTCCTCCTAAACGAAGTCAGCCTGGAGACCGAGGCTTTCCTGCTTTCACTGGTGTCCCAGGTCCCACTCTCAAGGCTGAAGGTGGTTTCCTTGAATGAGTAAACTCAAGGCAGAGCACGGAGAACACAGTCACACAGCCTGGCAGCTGGTCATTTGGATAACTGGAGACTTTTCCAGCTTGCACTCTTGAGGGAATACCCATTTTTAACTCCACATTCTGCGGGGATCTGAGTTGTGTACCTCTCCAGGATGCTGTTTCTGTGCTAGGATTCCAGCCCCTGGCAGGAAAGAGGTACCTCTCTGGGTGGAATTCAATTCTGAGTACATTGAAACTCATGGGACTGCTGGGCAGAATGTGGTGCTTGCATAGAAAGCCAGTCCGCTGACGTATTAAACATCTGTGTCACTCTCTGAGTCAAAACAGACTCACCCTGATGATTTAAAGAAAATCAGGCATCAGTGCTTTACAATAAGACAAACAACTTTACCCACGTTTAATTTTTGTTGGGATTAATAGGAATATAAGTATCAGTGTTTTATCTAGACGTCAGTATGACTTTTAACATTTTCTTCTGATATCTTTGTGGGTGAGAGAGAACTACGGATGGCGTAACAAGATACTGACACATTTCTGGGTGGCTGAGCAGCCTTGGCATGCGACTGTCACCTCCTGAGTCCGCATTAGCCTGGGACAAGTCTGGCGGTGAGCAGCAGATCTCTGCTATAAGCGCCGTTTTTGTCAGTGGTCCTAAACATGATCCTTTCCACCTCTCTCATTTCACATTTGAGAAATATCAGCCCGGAGAGCAGAAACAACTCCTCTCAGATTAGACAGCTTGTCAGTGCAGAGATGGAGCTAGAAACGGGGTCTACTGACTCCAGGGCTGGGGTGCTTCTACTGGGATGTGCAGATAACAGGGGACCCCCAACCTAGCCATCAGTAGGAATTTTAGGGAGTATTGTTTATTTAAAATAAATACAAGTTTTCAACACATGGAGGTGTCTCGCGGTGGGGTGGGTACTCTCCTGAAGGGCTGAGCCTCTCTTCACCAGACCAGCACACACCGGGTGGCCCACGTCTGAGAGGCCACAGAGGACAGCTCTGCTGGGAGGCAGCTGGCTGCGTCCTGTCTCAGGCCTCATCCCCTCAGGACAGTGAAAGGACACATCTCTGTAATGTTTCATCAAAAAGAAAACAAGAATAACAAACTGACTCAACAGATGTTTATTGGGTGTGCACTCAAGGCCCTGTGTGATCGCAGGAGCTGGCAGGGTCACCGAAACCCCGACTGAGCCCCCCGAGAGACCACACATCTGAGATGCAGTGGGACAGGAGAGCCTGGGGAGGGAATCAGGGCCATCCGCTAGCCCTGCTGCCGACCAGTCAGCTCTGGCTTAGGCAGCCCCGCAGGCAGAGAACTGCCCTGTGGGTTTCCAAGTCTGTGTGTCTTGTCAGAAGCGACGACCCTGACCTTCCTCCTGGGGAGCGGCTGCTGTGTGTGCTGACCTTTCAGTTCTCATCTGAGTGCTTTAATCCCTGCATCACTGGGGCTCCTTATGATTTAAAATAGTGGATGGAGGGGGGGAGCACCTGGGAGGGAGTAGCAATGTGTCATCTGGATTTATTTGGGAAAGGGACACTAGGTGGAAGAGGGAGACCCAGCTAGAGCAGAAGTGGTAACAGAACCCCAGTGGCTGCTGCCATCAGAATCCCGCGCGCCACCTTGGACCTGCCCTGGCCCACGCTGGTTCCCGCTGGCCTAGCCTGCGCCCCTTAGCTTCTGCCAGCATTTCCGTCCCTTCGGCCTTCGTTGCCGTGCCCGGCCCCCACCTGTGTGTGTCGTGCCCCAGCCGGCTGTGACTTGGCTGAGCCCGTCGGGCCCTTCCTGATGTGCTGGGCCCGCCTGGAGAGCTAAAGGCCGACTCTGGCGTGTGTGACGGGTCTGCCTGCTGTCACCCAGGCATCTGACCTGTCTTAGCCATAAGGGGAATCAACTGGCTGAATTCCCTTTAGTCTCAGAGGGACGCCAGGAGGCTTACCGAGGTGGTGGTTCAAGCTGTTTGGAATACAGAGTGGCCTTATCACATTATGGTTTCCACAAGCTGTTAACCGGAGGGGGAAAAATAAAGAGTGGAAATTTAATGTCATGGAGATTTCTGGCACTTTGTCAACTCAACATTAGCTTTGAGGGCTTTGGAGTTTTGCCTGAAAATTTTCAGCACCAAGCAGCTAAAAGCTGCATTTTTCTGAGCTCATGGTCTGCCTGTCCCCAGGGACGGCACTTAGCATTTGGGAGGGGTGAATGGTGCCAGGCTTGTCTTCTGATGTCCCACCAGCAGACAGGGATCAGCAACACACCTCTAAACTGCTGCGGTGCCCACATCTCACACTTGGGGTGGCCTCTCTGCTTCGTGACACTGGAGGGACGATTTGCAAGGAGCAATCCCAGCGTGTGGCACGCTCTTCTCTTTGGCTAGGCGGCTTCTGTGTGATGGCCAGATGTGCCCACTGCTGGTCACCACTTGGAGCCACCCGCATCACGGTGCTCTTTGAAAGTGTCACTGGCTACCCAAATGACCCATTTGCCAATGAAACCAAAGAATACGCTCGTTAGAAAGTGGCTGTAGTGACAGCAACGAGGCATGTAGCACCTTTTCTAGGACAAGTTTGCAGACTTCATTGGCAGTCTTTGTTATATTCAATTCAGTTGAAAAAACAAATAGAATAGAATTCATTAATGTAAGAGAAATAAAAGATAATAAAGGAAATCACAAGGAAATATGAGAAACGTAAACATTCTAAGTAGAATGTTTTGGACTTTGAATAACTTTTGGAAAAGACAGAGTGGGACAGGGCATCGCGTTGGAATCCGCAGACACACGTGTTCCTGCTGGGTGATCAGGGTTTCAGCTGTGTGGTCATAATTACTTGGAAAGATCCTCAATAATCTCTTTTGTTTGGACAAGAATTTTCAAATAGATAGGTTTCGACATACGTGCTTCAAACACGTGTTTTGCACTTCACCTGTTACAGTACAAGGTGTCCGTAGGGACTGTGACGACAGTGACGACAGTGACGACAGCAAGAAGCAAAGCTGTGAGCCGTCCCTGTGCTGTTGTTAGTGAGCTGGCTTGCACCTAGGTGTGTGTGTGTTGTGTCTTCACGAAGACTCACGTGTGCAAGCTTTTTCAGTGCATTTCACAGCACAGCAGCCACACACTTAGGTAAAAGTGCCTCTGCATAAATGAAATCTACCAATAAAGGCAGGTTACCTTTTTACAGTCAAAACATTTTGAATGACACTGTTTCTGAACTATATTATGCAAATCGTTCCCTGCCTCGTTTTAAAGTAATGCTTATTCATTTCTCATCATAATATGTGTGTTCATTTCAGAAGATACAGACAGTTGAGAAAATAAATCTCAGCTTAATTCAACCAGGCAGAGACAACCATTGTTAATGTTTCGGTGAATTCCCGTGGAATTACTTTGTTAAGGTCTGAAAACATAGCCCCTACAGTTTGTCAGGAGGGGTCAGTCCCTGGAGAAGGACGTCATGCCTGGTAGAGTGGAGGGTCAGCAAAAAAGAGGAAGACCCTCGATGAGGTGAACTGACACAGTGGCCTCAACAATGGGCTTAAGCATAAGGACAACTGTGGACAGGGCACAAGACCGGGCAGTGTTTCGTCCGGTTATTCATAGGGTCACTGTGGACTTGATGTCACCAAACAACGGGAGTTTGTACTCTGGAAATTTATTGAAGGATAGTTTTTAGGTTTTATATACAGTTGTGATTAACTTGTATCAACATTCCTATGGACGCTTGAAAGGAAGTTGAGATCTTAGGGTACAAAGAGTTACTGTATTAAGTAACAAATTATTCACGTCTCTTATTTCCAGTTTCCTTTTGTGTTTCACACTAGATAACATTTTCCTAATTTACTCTCAACATTTTGGGGTCTTTTGCTTCAAATGGGCATTTTATAAACAGAGTGTTAGTTGAAATTTGTTTTAAACAGAAGCATGAGTCTTTATTTCATCAAGGGCTCGTTAAAATAAGTGTAATTGTGGTTAATTATTATTATCTATGGAAACTGTACTGCATAATGGCTAAGTGCTGTGTCAGCTAACTAAAGGGTCAGCAGTTGGAATCCACCAGGCACTCCTTGGAAACCCATTAGGGCAGTTCCACCCTGTCGTGTAGGGTTACTGTGAGTCAGAATTGACTCAGCGTCAGTGGGTTTGGTTTTTGGTTTATTATTAAGTGTTATTAAGCTTAATCTTACCTTGTTTGCTGCTTTGTGTTTCTTACATTTCATTGTGGTTTCCTTTATTTTCCTTTATTTCTCTTACATTAATGAACTCTATTTTATTTTGCTTTTTTCAACTGAATTGGATATAACGAGGACTGCCGATTAAGTTTGCAAACTTGTCCTAGAAAAGGAGCTCTGTGCCCCGTTGCTGTCACTGCAGCCACCTTGGAAGTGCTTCCCTTGGGAAGCCACCCTTCAAAGCAGTTTTGGCCCTGTTTTTCTGGGATGCCCATCAGATCTGTCATCGTATTACCCTTGATGTCCTGATTGTCATCCAGATGTCTTCCTTTCAATATTTCCGTTATCTTTGGGTAAAGAAAAAAGTCACTGAGGGCCAGATTAGGTGAGCAGGGAGGGTGTTCCGGTACAGTTATTTGTTTAATCACAAAAAGCTCTCTCACAGAGAACTATATGATTAAGTTTGTGAACTTGCCATTGTACCACTGGGTGCAACGGTCATTCCAGAAACAGTTCCAAAATTTCATTGAAGGGTAGACCAGGCGCTGGCGTCGGAACGTAGCTTCCCAAGGGGAGGACTTCAGCGATGACGGCAGTGATGTTCAGCAGTGGGCCGTGTGGCACTCAGAACAATCAAGTTTGCGTACTTAATTGTCAGACTTCTTGTGTTTTATTGGTTTCATTTAGTTTTCACCATTTTTATACTTAATTTCCATTCTTTTATTTTTATTCTCTTGTAAATATTTGAGGCAGGCAAAAGAGCTCTTATTAACATGACTGAGAATTTTTTTTTGCTTTTTGTGCCTCAGTTCCTCTTGAATGGGGTATGAAAACTCTTGAGTGCTACTGATTTGTTATAATTCCGCATAGATGTTACTTCACTGTCTTTTGGTATTTTCACTGTAGAGGAAAATCTTAAGGATAATATGCTTTCTTGACTTTTTATTGAATGGTACACTTCATTGTGCTTTAAATCGATGCTGTTTAAAATAACTGATATGTAATAATGATTTTATTAACTAAAACATGTAAAATTACTACATGCGTTTCTGAGTCTTTTGTGTATATATATAGAGAGAGAGAGAGATGTATACACATGTGTATGAGATCTGACAATTAAGTCCATAAACTTAGTTGTTCTAAGCACTACATGCTTCATTGCAGAATATCACTATGGTCACATTCGAAGTATTACTCTCAGGAAGCCACGCACTGATGCCAGCGCCTAGTCCACCTCTCAGAGCAGTTTTGGAACTCTTTCTGGAATGGCCATTGCCCAGGGTGGCAAGGTGGCAAGTTTGTGAACTTAACTGGATAGTTGTCTGTGAGGGAGGTTTTAGCCAGTAAACAACTGTACTGGAACATTCTCCCTACTCCCCTGATCTGGCCCCGAGTGCCTTTTTTCTTTATCTGAGGATAAAGGGAATACTGAAAGGAAGACATTGGGATGACATTCGGAATATCAGGAGTAATACAACGACAGCTCTGGTGGCCATTGCAGAAAGAGTTTCAAAATTGCTTTGAAGGGTGGATCAGGTGCTGGTGTCAGTGCAGAGCTTCCCAAGGGGAGGACTTGGAAGGCGACTGTAGTGATATTCAGCAATGAGGTATGTAGCACTTTTTCTAGGATGAGTTCACAAACTTAATTGGAAGTCCTCATATTAACTCTTCTAATCTTTTTATCAATCCCATGAAATAGGAATTGTAAATATTTTCACTTTACAAATGGACAGACTGAGTCACAGACAGGTCTAGTAACTTTCTGTAGCGACATAGCTGGTACAAGGTGGAGTTAAAAGGCAGCGTGGCACTAGGTGCTGGCTCTCAACTGCCATGCTGTAGCATCTGTCCACTTAATAGACACGTGTTTTCTAGATTAAATACAAAAGGCAAGGAATGAAAATATTAAATATCTTTCAGTAGAGTGAAAACAGAGCACTGTCTTACGTGTATGCAGTCACCTGGAAAGGGACTGTCACAAGGTCATACGTGTGATAGAGGCGGAGTATCATGAGCAAAAGGGGGAAATCTCAGGAAGTGAATGGAGGAGGAAGGTGTTTATGAAGCCTCTGCTGTGTATCAGGTGATATGTAGTATCTCATTTAATTTTCTTAACACCACTGGAAGGCGTATTCAAGCAAATGAAGCCACTTCAAAATTAAGCCACGTAAGTTGAGTCCAGCGGTATTCAATCAATTCTGTGGGTCTGCGGAAACACGTGTTTGAAGGAAAATCCACCCACACGCTCTCAGCTAAGAGTTTTTTGCATGATTAGGTGTTGGACTTTGTCAGATGCCTTTTCTGCATCAGTTGACAAAATCAGATGATTCTTACCCTGTGTGCTATTTATGTGGTTGATCACATTAATCGTTTTTCTGATGTTGAACCAGCCCTAGATCCTTGATGTGAATCCCTCTTGGTCACGGTAAATTATTTTTTTGATGCATTGTTGAATTCTGCTGGCTAGGATTTTGTTGAAGATTTTTGCGTGTAGGTTCGTGAGTGATATTGGTCTGTAATTTTCCTTTTTTGTGGAATCTTTCCCTGGCTTTGTTATCAGGGTTATGCTGGCTTCATAGAATGAATCTGGGAGTAGTCCATCCCTTTCTATGCTGTGAAATTGCCTTAGTAATATTGGAGTTCAGTGTTCTCTGAAAGTTTGATAGAATTCTCCAATGAAGCCATCTAGGCCAGGAGGTGGTCTTTTTTGATGACTTTTTGAATCTCTTCCTCTGTGATGAGTTTATTAAGTTGTTCCACTTCTCCTTGTGGTAATTTTGGTAGGTGATCTGAATCTAGAAATTTGTCCATTTCCTCAAGGTTTTCAAATCTGTTAGGGTACGGGCTTTTGTAGTACTCTGTTACAATGCTTTTGATTTCACTTGGGTCTGTTGTGACATCTCCCGTCTCCTTCCTTTTTTGGGTTATTTGTTTCCTCTCCTGTTTTTCTTTTGCAAGTTTAGCCAATAGTTTATCAATTTTGTTGATATTTTCGAAGAACCAGCTTTTGTTTCATTAATTTTTTGAATTGTTCTTCTATTCTCTAATTCATTTAGTTCTGCCCTAATCTTTATAATCTGTTATAATCTTTATAATCTGGTGCCTGAAGTGTTGCTCTGTTGCTCTTTCTACTTGTTCAAGCTGTAGGGCTCATTCTTTGGTTTGGGGCCTTTCTTCCTTCCGGATGGGTGCATTTTATAGAGATAAACTGACCTCGGAGCACTGCTTTTGCTGTATCCCATAGGTTCTGGTAGGATGTGTTTTCATTCTCATTTGGTTCTGTAAATTTCTTTATTTCATCCGTGATTTCTTCTATAACATAAATTTTTGAGCAAGGTGTTATTCAGTTTTCATGAGTTCCAATTTCTACCTTTGTTTTCTCTGCTATTGATTTCAACTTTTATGTCTTTATGGTCTGAGAAGATGCTTTTCAATAATTCAGTGGTTTGGATTTTGTTGAGACTTCCTTTATGTCCTAACACATGGTCTGTTCTGGAAAATGTCCCAGGTGCATTGCAGAAGAAGACGTACTCATCTGTGTTGATGGGTAAAAAGTTCTGTATGTATTGACAAGGTCTAGTTGGTTAATTGTCAAGTAAGATCTGTATCTTTACTGAGCTTTTTTTCTGGCTCATCTGTTGATTACTAAAAATAGAGTGTTGAGGTCTCCAGCTGTTATTGTGGAGTGATCTGTCTCATTTTTCAATGTTGTCAGTGTTTGTTCGATGTATTTAGATGGTCTGGTATTGGATGCATAAATATTTAATGCTGTTGTATCTTGCTTATGTATTGAACCTTTCAGCAATAAATAGTGACCATCCTTGTCCACTATGGTGGACCTTACATTAAAGTGTATTTTATCAGAGACTAGTATTGCCACTCCTGCTCTTCTTTGTATGTTGTTGGCTTGGTTGGTTTGGTATATATTTTTCCACCCTTTGATTCTCAGTTTGTTTGTATGTTTGAGTCTTAGGTGTGTTTCTTGTAAGCAGCATATAGATGGGTCGTGTCTTTTGATCCACAATGTCACTTGCTGTCTCTTTATTGGACCGTTCAGTCTGTTTCCCTTCAGTGTAATTATTGACAGGTATGTGTTTGGTGCTGTCATTTTGATGCATTTATTTTTGTGTTATTGATGTTTTCTGTGTTTTACTTAATACTCTGTTCTGGGTCGTTCTTTATGAGATTGACTTTTCATCTTTTTCAGTGTTGATTTTGTATTTGTTGAGGCTCCTGTATCATGCCTCTTGTTTTGATATGTCGCATTATTCCTTTGCTTTGCAGCTACCCCTAAGATCTTCCTTAATATTCTAAGTTTAAACCAACTTTAACTTTGCATATCTTCTTAATTTCCTCTCCATCTGAAAGGGTTGTGACTATTGTAATATATCCCTCTTTTTCATGTGGTTGTTTTAGTCGCTAGAGTTGTTCTAACAGAAACACCACGGAGTGGATTGCTTTAACAAAGGAAGGTTTATTTTTATACAGTCTGGTAGGCTACAAGTCTGAATTCAGGATGTCTCCTCTCGGGGAAGGCTTTCCTCCTTGTCGGCTCTGCAGGTAAGTCTGGTACTGTATTAGTCTTTGTCCAAGGAGTGTCTTGGCACAGGAACCTCAGGTATGAAAGACATGCTCTTTTCCCAGTGTTGTTTTTTTGATGGTGTGAGGTTTCCAATTCTCTGCCTGCTTTTCTTTCCTTTTATCTCTTGTAGGATAAAAGGATTAAAGGTGGGGCAAGCCATACTCCAAGGAAACTTCCTTTACAGTGGAGCAGGGAGGTAATCTTATGAAGGGATTTACAATCCCATCCTAATCCTTTAACATACAGCACAGGAAAAATCACAAAAGAGAGGACAGTCATGAAATATTGGGAATCATGACCCAGCTACATGGCAACACCTATTTTTGGAGGGATCACAATTCAATCCATGACAGTGGTGATGTCATAGTTTTCATGCTGTGATCACTGGTTCTCTTCTTTTAATAATGTAGTTTTGATTGAGCTTTTTGACTTCTCCCATGAGTCGGATCTGACTCCACGGCACTTGGCTTGGCTTGGCTAAGTGAGTAGGATTCTGGATGCTGTGACCTACATTGCCTTCTTAAGTATACACTTAATGTTTTTGTTTTTCTAACAAAGAGCTTCTTTTAGTATTTCTTATAGTTTTGGTTTGTTTTTCACACAGTCTTTAAAGTTCTGTTTATCTGCAAATGTCTTAATTTCACCATCATATTTGAGAGACAGTTTTGTAAGAGATGCAATTCTTGGTTTGAAGTTTTTCTCCTTCAGGGCTTTGAATGTGTCATGCTATTGCTTTCTTGCCAAGATCATTTCAGCCGAGAAATCATATGAAAGCTTATAGGGTTTCCCTCTGAATGTTGGCTTTGTTTTGAGCCTCACTGCCTTTAAGATCCTCTGTTTATGTTTCGTTTTATTAAGGTGATTATAATATGTCTTGGTGTCTTCCTCTTGGAGTCTAGTTTTTGTGGTATTCGATACACTTCATGGATATCTATGTTCCCTTCTTTCATAATTTCAGGAAAGGTTTCTCTCAGCAGCTCTACAACAATGCTCTCTGTGTTTTGATCTGTCCTTCCCTGTTCAAACTCCAATTATTTATAGTTTATTTCTCTTAATAAAGTCCTACGTGTTTCTTAATGCTTCAATTGTCTTATTTCTTTTCTCTGATTTTTCCTCATAAATGCTGATCTCAGTTGCCCTCTCCTCAAGGTTACTAGGTCTGACTTCCATCTCCTCAGTTTTACTCTTTCAGCTTTGGATTGAATTGTCTAATTCTGTAATTTTGTTATTGATCTGTTGGATTTCAGATTGTTGATATTCCATCAGTTCATATAGTTTACTTAATTTTTTATTTTGTTCTGCTGCATTTTGTTTAGTCTCTAGGGGGGGTTCTGTATATAGTTATTTTGTACTCAGCCTCCAGTAGTTTCAGAAAGGTTTCTTTGTCTAGGATGTTTTTTGATTCTTTATTTTGGGAATTTTCTGGAGCCACAGTGAACTGCTTCTTTAAATGGTTAGCAATGCACTGTTCTCTGGGTGTCAACTAGAAGCTATTTCATTTGTCTGGTGTTACCGCAACAGAAGCTGAGACATAGTTCTAAGAGGTGAGTTGGTCACCAGCCATCTCTGTGTACCCTAGTGACTGGCCCCAGGTGGAATCTCTGGGGTGGCAAGTTCTGCCTCCTGGCTGGCAAAATGGCACCCCACACATGGAGTCACTGGGGGGCTGTCAGCCAATCCTATGATGTGGATCAGTGAAGGGTAGAGGAGATCCCACCAGGCCTCTCATGGTCATAGTTTAAAATGACACTTGACTGCTGAGCAGGGGCCTGTCCAGCAGCTGCTGAAGACTGGCCCTCAGGTGCAGCAGTCCCCACCTTCTGGCTGACAACGAAAGTGCCTCCTAGGCCATCCCTAGACACTATGATGTTGTTCTGAATAGGGAGGAGTTAGGGCCTTCCTGCCATCCTCTGCCAGGCCCCACTCATAACTGTAGACACGAGTTGTTTCAAACACTGCTTTTCTGCTGGAGAAGCACTTGCCAGATGGGTTGCTGCTCCTCTTGAGGATCAGCCAGAGCCGAGGCCCCATCTGGGTGACTCTGCCTCCCGGCCAACCATGAGGGCATCCCAGCCGAGCTGCCCTTCCTGCCAGGAAGCAGCAGAATCCATGGTGCAGCTCAGAAAAGAGAGGGTGGAGGGACAGTGGTGCCCTCAGTCAACAACCGGACTGTCAGTGTGTGGCTACACCATGTACTGTTTCTCTGCTGCGCTGTCCGTGGTTTACTTAAGCACTGCAGTCAGGTGTGCCTGCCAGCTCATGCCCAGTCCTTGCCTCCCAGATAACAAAGAAGGCGTCAGTACCTGCAATCGTCCAAAACAGTGAGTCAGCAGGAGTGGGACTCAGAGGCCTCTGCCTTGTCTTTGAGAGAGGTAGTTACTCCATTACTGGTGCCTAGTCAAATCTGACGAGCCTATACGAGATCCTAGGGCTCCCCGGATGTCCGGACTACTCCATTGAGTTATCATTCCAGGCATTAGTTCTCAGAGGGAATTGAGGAGATGTGTGTCTAGTCCGTCATCTTGGCCCAATCCCCTGAAGAGTTTTTTTGCAGCAGATTTGCTGCAATGTATCTTTTGATTTCTTGACTGTTGCTTCTGTGGGCATTGATTGTGGAACCAAGCATAATGAAATCTTTGACAACTTCAATCTTTTCTCCATTTATCGTAATGTTGTTTATTGGTCTTGTTATCAGGACTTTTGTTTCCTTGATGGTGAGGTGTAATCCATGCTGAACTCTGTGGTCTTTGATCTTCATCACTTTCAGCAAGCAACTTTGTGTCATATGTGTAATGCGGGTTGTTAATGAGTCTTTCTCCAGTCCTGATGCATCATTCTTCATTTAGTCTAGCTTCTGGGATTGTTTGCTTGGCATACAGATTGAAATAATTTTGTCAAAGGCTACAACCCGTCTGATGCACACCCTTCCTGAGTTTAAACCAGGTAATGTCCCGCTGTCCTATTCAAACAACTGCCTCTTGATCCACAAGCACAATTAAGAGGTCCAGAATTCCCATTCTCTGTAATGTTATCCATAATTTGTTATGATTTACACAGTTGAGTGTCTTTGCATAGTCAGTAAGACATACGTAAACATCTTTCAGGTATCCTCTGCTTTCGGCCAGGGTCTGTCTGACACCAGCAGTGACATCCCTCTTTCCATGCCCTCTTCTGAATACACTTTAAATTTCTGGCAGTTCACTGTCAATATATTGCTGAAGTTGCTTTAGAATAATCTTTAGCAAAATTTTACTTGTGTGTGATATTAATGGTATTGTTTGATAATTTCTACATTTGGTTGGATGACCTATCTTGGGAATAGGCATAAATGTGGCTCTTTTCTAGTTGTTGACTAAGTAGCTGTCTTCTAAATTTCTTGGCATAGATGAGTGAGCACTTGCAGCAAGTAATAAATACATGGGAGTTTATTACTCTGTCTTTTCTATTTTTGCATGTTTAAATTTTTTCATAAAAATGAGAACAATGAATTGACAGTAACCTGGTAAAGTAAGCAAAGCACCTTGGCTAGCTGGCTGATCGACCACAACAAATGTTTTATTCCCTTTATGAGTGATGTTTGTCTCCTTTGTGCTTGCTAGCCATTCAAAATAAAGACATTGAGACCGTGGGGCTTTGAGAGGTATCAACTAACTGTCGGGAGGAAGGAATTACTGTGCTGGGATCTAGAAGAGGATCAAAACCCAGAGAAGTGGGATTCGGCAGTTGAGGTAGCATGCATGTCTTAGGAATGTCATAAGGACTGATGGATTAGTGTTTGTCAAAAGTTTTCACTGATGTCCGGCTTAAAAAAATGAGTGTTAGTTAAGTAAGTAAACCACGAATGTGTTACTGGTTACGCTGCAGCGTTGTATGTATTTTCAGTTTTATCTTCCGTGTCTTTGTCCACAGCTGTGTCAGCCTAAAGTTCCACAGATTCCTGGGATCAGATCGTCGGATGTATGTCACGGCCTTGCTTGGGGCTGTCCAGATTTCCTATCTTGCCAAGAGTCCCCACAACGCCAGAATTCTTTCCATAGTTGATTGTCAGTAAGGGGCATCTTCTCAGTGACCTTCTCAGGCGCATTTGGGGATGACCATGAGTAGGGACCCTTTCTGTGGTTTGAAAGTAATAGCTGTTACCAACCTTTCATTAGGGCCGCATGATAACCAAAAATAAATACTGTTTTTGCTTTTTTTGTCTGGTTGCTTTGGTCTTTTATAGACTAGTCTGTTAAGTGGAGGCATTTCCATATAAGCTAATGTTAGCCCCACCTCAGAGTTCCTTGTTTGACCCTTTTCTGTTACCTTGTTAGTCAGATCTGTTGTCCAGTCATGCCCTTCCCCCTTCCAGTGGAAACGGTACAGAATCAGAAGAGGAGGTGTCTTGTGAAAAGCCTGGCCAGACTATGCAAGAAGGTACCTGAAGTCTGTGTGAACTTTCTGGGCAGCCAGACTTGCTGCACTCGTCTATCCTAGTGGCCCCCGGTGTTGGCGTAAAGGTGAGACGGTGGTATGGACGTGAGAAGGTGGTATAGATGTGAGAAGGTGGGACAGATGTCAGAAGGTGGGACAGACACCACGGTTTGGGGTCCTGCTCTGGTCTTCCTGATCTGTGACCTGGAAGGACACAT
The DNA here is from genome assembly GCA_028571685.1 of Heterohyrax brucei. Classification (NCBI taxonomy): domain Eukaryota; kingdom Metazoa; phylum Chordata; class Mammalia; order Hyracoidea; family Procaviidae; genus Heterohyrax; species Heterohyrax brucei. The sequence goes on from CM053163.1 coordinate 72,933,199, forward strand.
GGCTCTGTCAAGCCGGTGCTGCAGTGCCAAACAGCCGTCTGTTTGGAAGAGCTGAGGTATAGAGCAGGTGGCTAACACAGGAGGGATCTTGGACAAGTGGGGGCGTGCATCTTGTCTCCCCTCCACACCAGCTTTCCTCTGACTATGTCACGGATGTCAGACTTCCTGCTGGGACATGAGGGACTGTTACTCTCGGGATGCCTTTCAGGTAATTTGACTCAGTAGTTACGTGACAGGAATTGCTTCGAGGCCCCTCTCCTCCCTGCCCTCTTTCTCTTTCTCTTTCTCAGTGGGAGGGTAGGAGGGAGAGAGGGCCCGAGAGAGCAATTTCTTCCAGATCATTGTTTCTTTAAACAAGAATGGAAGGGACGCAAGGGACCCCCAAGAACAAAGGACACAGGTGTGGGAGTTGCAGCCATGCTTAGAAGTCAAGGTCGGAACGTACAGGGCAAGAGGCTGATGGATCTGTCTTCATTCCGGAGACAGTCCCCTGCAGGGGGCGAATCTGCAGAGCTGGGTCCTTTCTGGAGGGGTCACCCGGTGGCGGCTTCCTGTAGCAGGGCCGTAGCCTGCCTCTAAACCCCACAGATGCTGCTTCTACAGCATGAGGAGAAGCTGGGTCGCCATCATTCTCTAGTCGCAAACATCTGTGTAGTTCTGTCTCGGCACCAACAGGAGACGACAAATGCGAACATCGTCACTTTGACTCGGGCTTCTCAGTGAGGTCTCAGAAGCTGGAACTGCCAACGTGATGCTTAAGAAAAAGGTCTTTGTGTGGAGAATCAACTGCAGAAATTGCAAAGTGAGAATATTTAGGTATTTATTTATAGCCTACCTTTTGACTGAGATTTGAGATGATACTTTTCTTTCAACACAATTCTCAAGTGGCACACAATGATTTATAATTTTATTTGGCTATTGTCTGCATGTGCTGCAGAAAGTGGAAAAATTATTCAAATCCTGTCAAATGTATTTACATTTATTCTTTCGCTATTACATTCAAAGCATCTGAAAGTCTTCGTATGGAAACAACACTGGGTTTTCCAAAAAGAGAATAAATACAGCTACTCTCTTTCTGCATTGAAGCCTGGAGTAGGTCTCCGAGTCTCAGGCTGCAGGGAGCAGCCTGGGTGGTGATGGGTTCTGTGCAGCGCGGTGAACTGCCCGCTCTCCATCGGTGGTGTTTCTGCACCTCCTCTGGCTGGGCCTTGAGAATTTCTAGTACTCTTCATAAGCCTCTCATGTGGATCAGAACCAGACTGTCCTTGACGGAGAAAGACCCACTTTTCTTCTGGGTCTTTGCTTTATGCTCATGTTGTTTTGCCAGCTGACCAGAATTCAGGCTCAGAAATGGTAAGTAGCCTATGGCACATTTGTATTACTCTAAGTGGTTCAGGGTAAAATTCACTCATTGCCTTAAAGAAGAGTCCAATAACCAAGTTTAGAAGTCTTCTAGAATTGTTCTTCTCATTTAGTTCAGTTCTTGATTTGGCTCTGACGGACAAGATTGTGCCCTTCTTCCGTGTCGTCACCTGCTTCCCACTCTGGATCCTCACTGCCCCCCTGACGTGTCTACCTTGGGGACCCTCTGCCCTGTCAGACAAGCCCACTTCCAGTTTGCACTTCTCTGCCCCTGAGAAGTACCCCCTCGGCCCCTCCTGCCCTGGTGGCCTTTACTTCCCAGATCTCTGTTGCCTCACAGTCATTGAGAGGGCGAGGGGGTACCGGGCAGAGATTTGCTCAGTTGCACATGTGTCACTGTGCGTCAGAACCGACTTCACAGCATCTGATAACAAAAACAACGTGTCAGTGATAGAAAAACACTGAGTCAAATGAAGATCAAATACAAAGAGCAAACTTAAAGGTTGACAGCTCAGACACTGTCAAGGCTTGTTTGTGGTGGCAGGTGACTCAGTCACGTCCCATGGCTTCAAACCTCAGTTCCCAGGAACACTACATCATTGTTTCCTAAAAGAAGAGGCAGCGGTAAAAACCCCTTCAACCTCTGGGGTCAGAAACTGTGTACTCTTCCATCTAAAATGCAGAACCACCCTCAAGGCAAGCGCCGCCATCCTCTTTGTCCCGAGAGGGGTGTCACTCAGCCCACGGCGGTCAGCAAGCTGGAACCGTCGTCTGAGCCCAGGGCCGGCCAGCACCTCAGCCCAGTTCTTCCACCAGCCTCTTCCAGAAGGCATCAGTGACCAAAATGTTAAGGAAGAAAAATGTGCCATCATGCCGCTGTCTAAGGAAGACCAGCTTTCGTTAATCAATTGGCCTTCCTATTTCTGAGGTCACTGAGTGCCTGTAAATTCCATAAAGGTGGGATTCATCATTTCCAGTCAACTGCTTCTCACCCGAAGCCCTTCGTCTTGTTCTTCCTCAGGTTTATTCCCCAAGGGGCTGGCTGATAGCTTCCCCCGCCCTCAGGCCTCTGCCCAAATATCCCCCCTGTCAGAAAGACCCTCCCAGAGCACCCTTCCCGAGCAGCAGCCCCTCACCGGCCCCCGAGCTCTGTGTCCCTACCGTGCCGCATACCGTGCCTGATACCTCATCTGTGCTTGCTGGATTATTTACCGCCGGTCTGCCGGGTAGACGGTGGACTCCGTGAGGGAAGGGGGTTCTCTGGGTTGGTTTATTGAGGTCCTCCCAGCATCCAGGAGAACTCAGGCCACAAACACAGAGGAGATGACTCTGTTGTTCCCATAGCCAGTTCAAAGGGACTGCTCCTGGTGGTCTCTCAATGACTGGAAAATTTACAGCCGTTTGAGTTTGCTTCCCTGCATTCCAGAAGGTGCCTGCCTCTGCTCGCCCACTAAAAGAGAAAACCCCAAACCCACTGCTGTCCAGTCGACTATGCTTAGTTCCCAAAAGACTTCCCGTAAAGGCTTCTCTCTTTGATTTTGCCACAGGCGACTTTTTTCACAAGTCACCCATACAGACCCAGAGTTGTTACTGTGTGATGCAGAATTTCTTGCAGGAAATCTGACATGTCATCCACAAGCAGTCTACTGTCTTTGTGACCCTACAGCATACAATTCAGTACACAATTTAGACAGTTATTTAAAAAAATTATTGGTAGGATTTTCCCCCATCACAGCACTGTGGTATTCCAGCAGCTTGTTCTGGAGGCATTTATCGAGGCCCTTACGTTAGATGGAGGGGTCCCTGCATGTGCACACAGCACACTCGGCTGCGGCCTGGAAGGTTACAGGTTCACGTCCCCCCGAGGCACCTGAGAAGAAAGACCTGGTGATCTGTTCCCAGAAAACAAGGCATCGGAACCGCCGTGGGACACAGCTCTGCACAGGGGAGGTAGCCACGAGTCAGAATCAGTTCCACTGCGGCTGATTCTTTCAGCCAGATGCAGGTGGAACAGCATAAGAGGGGGTTCCCTCAACTGTTTGTAGGCACCCCCAAGTCCTCTGGGCCAGGTCTGTACCTGCAGCTGCCCCAACAGCTGGCCTGGAAAGCTGAGGGCTGCAGAGGGCCATTCGCAAGAGAGGCAAGTCCCAGAAACAGGGAACAAGACTGAAAGCGTGGGAAATAAAATCGAAACCCAAATTTCAGTCTCTGAGCCCAGCAGGGCTGCCCCGTGCCGCGTCTTTTCTGGAGTGAGGGAGGGTGTGCATTTTGTTAATTTTGGAGACTTTTTGCATTGACCACGGTCAGCCGCTTGAGTCCCGGCGGCGCCTCGGGAAAGCTCGCCGCCTTCTGCCCCCTGCAGGCTGCACGTCCCGACTTCTCGCCGCTCTGCCCGTCACCACGCTTTTATAGTGTTGTGCTTTTCCCGTCTATTTGGCCAGTGCCCTCAACAAAAACTGGGCCTCTGCAGTAACTTCTCATTTGGTCTTCTCTGCCGTCTGTTATTATCTCAATTTCTTCTAAGTTTTTTTCTTTTTTATTGTGATTAAGTGAAAGTATACAATCCAGATTAATTTTGCATGCCCACGTGTCCACGGCTCCTTCTGCTGTCCCTGCCCCGGGACAGCCCACTCCTCCTTTTCACCCTGTGCTTGTCGTAGCCTCTGAACAAGCTCCTGCCCCCTCCTCTCCACCTTCTTCTCGCCCATCTAGAAAGACCACCAGCAGGACGGCCTCCTAGAAATGCAAAGAGCCATGAAGTGCACACACCACATGGTCACACTGTGTCGGAGTCTAGTCCATTTTTGTCTCTTTTACAATTTTTAAAATTAAAAAAAAAAAATTATTCATTGCCCTTAGGCCAGAAGAACTGGTTGTGTCTGGTTAGCATTACTGACTGTTTTCATCAAAGATTCTGTAAAAGAATCCAAACGGTGCAGAACAGAATTTCAAATACTCATGCAAACCAGGCTTTCTGGAGTCAGTGAGGCTACACAAACCTCAGAAAGTACAGAGCACCTTCCTGGAGCCTTGCACTCTTCAGAGACCTCTCTCTGTGGAATCCAGCTGGTCCGCAACTCCGAAGTGGAGGCTGGGCGCTTGGAGGACAGCAAGCTTGTGGCAGATAAGAAGGAGCATGAGCTGAGGGCCGTCCCCAAGGGCCCTGGACTGTACCTGCAGAAACTGTTGCGTTGATGTGAGTTTTGTTGTGTATATTTTCAACAACAATTTTTTAAAAAGCAAGGGAAATAAAATTGAATATTAAAAAAAAAAACCTAAAAGAATCACACAAGGAATCCATTCTCCTTATAAAACCTGCAAGACTTAAGCAGGACACCTAGTGTTTATGGAAAGCTCCATCTCCTGTGCAGGACAGCGGCTTTCACACATTGTGATTTTGTGATGTCCTTCAGCCAAGGTACGACCTGTACGCAGCGAGCCCCTTCTGGCTGTCAGAGTTAGCTTCTCCCTACTTGCGGGCTGAGGGGCTCCCACAATAATCTCCCGCTGTCTGCAGGCCACACCTGATCTGCCGTCCTACGTTTCTGATGCCCACCAATGAATACACGTGGTTCCTTCCCCAGGGTTCTTGGGTGGCTTACGTGCACCCAGAGGTGCCTCAGAAGAGAGGCCCAGCGACCCACTTCTAAACACCCTGCAGCCCCCATGGAGTGCTGTCCTGCTCCGAGACGACACCCGTGGATGTGTCTGTGAGTCAGAAGGAGTTAGGGGAGAGGTGATAGCTGCAGACCGTGGGTGAGAGCGCAGGGCATACGCTCTGCGCAGTCCCACGACCTCATCCCCTCATACCTTCTGGGGGTCGGGGAGCTTGGGAGGTGAGGGTCCTAGGCCAGGGCTCCAGAAAGGTGCTGAGGGCTGTTCTCTGCCTTTGCCCCTGTCTGCACACCCGTCCCCTCCTGTGAAGTCTGCAGTCACTGGCATACAGAGGACTCGGGGCAGGGACACCACAGGGCCCACACAGAAACACAGGCCTCCAGGCCACACCACCTCCTTGTTTCTGCCTGCCCGCTCCCGCCCTTCCCTCCTGGTCCCCTTCCTTCTCCTTTCCTCTGCTGTGGGCTATCTTGGCCTCCGGTCCCTGGAGACGGCCATCTGGGCAGCAGTGAACCCTCCCAGGGTGTTCATCATGATTCAGAGCTTCTGTGGAGGCTGCAGGGTCTTTGGTCAGCTTCAGGCCTTGCCTTCTCCTCCTCCTGAGGGGCAGCCCGGAGCTTCCTCCTCTGAGGGCTGCCTCCTTGCCCCTCAGACTCCAGCCCCTGTGGGCCCTTGGTAAGCTGTCACTTGTCACCTGTCCCTGAGCTGGGTTCCTCCTGCGCTTTGCTTAGGCATCTGGAGCTGTCCTCACTGTGCTCTGCAGGAAACCCCGGAGCCGCCTCGGTGCCTCCCCAAGATGTGCCCTGTCTTTCTTTGAGTGACAGTGGTGTGCCTTCTTGACCTGTCACATGTCACCTGCCACATCCTGCCTTGCGGTTAATAGTAGCTCACACTTATCCAGCACTTGCTAGGTGCTGGGCTGTGTTCTAAGGCACGTCATGTGAATTCCCTCTCTAGACCTCACATCAGGTGTCCTGAAAGTTGTTACCAGGTACCATTCAGTCAGTTCTGACTCGGAGCGGCTCTGTGTCCCCGGAGCGGGACACTGCCCGGCCCTGACTCAGAGCGGCTCTGTGCCCCCTGAGCGGGACACCGCCTGGCCCTGTCCCACACTCATGGCCGTTAGGTTTGACCCCATTGTGCTGCTGTTGTCCCATTTCACAGATGAGAAAATGCAGAGAGGCTGAGTGACTTGCCCCGCCCCGGTGCTGCTGAGTGTCCGGGTCCGGTGAGCCCGGCCGCAGAGGTGACCGCAGAGGCGACCGCCCCGGCCAGTGGCCGTGGAGCGTTTCTCTGTGCCTTGTGTCGCTGCCGGTGTTTGCCTTCTTTGGCTCTTTCCTCTGCCTCTCTGCGGCCTCTCGCAGGTGGCAGGCACCCTTGAAACACTCGCAGGATGGGATTATATGAGGATTTGACTTTTTTTTTTAAGCAGGTCACAGAATTCTGAATTTTAGGGACCCTAGGGAAGAATTTCTAACACGCCTGAGAGCGGAATTTCAAGTGGTGATAAAGGGCAGGTCCTAAGCCCCCCGGGCAGTCCGCATTTTCTTAGGGTTTTTCGTTTCCTGGATACCTTTCCAAGTAGTTCTCAGTTTCATTTGCTTTGCATTTCCCTAAGATCTGTTCACACTTATATTTTATTTTAAACACTGCCGTTCTGGTGTGCCCTCCGCTGTTGCTATCTTCGCAGACGGGTTGCCGTGGGTGGTGACGGCGACCGCGCTTCTCCTGGCGAGATGGCACGCTGCTCAGCCCCGCGTTCTGAAGGCAGCGGCGTTTCTGGGAGCCGTGAGGGTGGCCCTTGGTGTCACTTTGCAGGAGTAACTTGTGCTCCAGAGCAGAGGAACAGCGTCGCTCACTCAGGGTGGGATGCCTGGCGGTTAGCGTGGGTTCTGCCTCTTAGAATTCAGAGTCTGTTTGGGAGATTTTGAAAGGGCACATCTTTCCAAAAATGATATGAACCGTTACAAGGTTGGTATCTGTGGTGAACCGAGAACAGGAAAATCACTTCTGATGTCACAATATGTTGTTTGTCCAAAAAAAGGATTTGTTTAAACTTATTAATTGCTGCGTATGCATGGAAAGAGACCTTACTGTCTTAGAAGTGGTCCTGCTGTGACAGCAGGTAAGCAGATTCCTGTTTATACAGGACGTACTTGGGAGCCTGGTGGCTCAGTGGTTAGGAGCTCAGCTGCTCACCAAAGGCCAGCAGTTCGAATCCACCAGCTGCTCCTTGAACCCTATGTGGCAGTTCCCCCCTATCCTATAGGGTCACTGCGGGTTGGGGTCTTCTGGAAAGCAATGGGTTTTAGGAGTCATGAGTTAATCTTTAATTTATAGCCATTCAGTAAGAATTTCTTAAGCACCTATCCCGTGGAAAACTATAAAAGTGTCGTAGGCACGGAGGACCCCAAAGGCTCACCCAGCGTCCTTAGACTGTTGCAGCTCTAACACTGAAGTCCATGTCCTCAGAGACCCCCTAGTCCCAGGCAGATCAAGACATTGTCACCCTACAAAAGGAAAGAAAGACAATGGTCCCCAGAAACCATCACCATGGCCAGGACAACCAGGTGGACAGCCTGGGAACCTGGGAATGAAGGCAGGGCAAGCTTGCGTTCATTGACTGCTTAGGGCTGAGTACTGTTACTATCCCCATTTCAGTGACAAGAAGGCTGAGGCCCAGTGCGATTCAGTCTCCTGGTTAGTGGTGGGGGCACAGGGATTTGAACCGAAGCGCCAGCTTTAGAGCACACACTTCGGTAAGAACTGCATGGGAGAGGTCACCATGTGACAGGAGGGTTCTTGAGCAGTATAAGGAGCTAAAAATCAGAATTTACAACTTCACTTATAAAAACAGTATTATTATTAAAAATTCTGGAAACTGTAAAGAGAGGATAAATCCTCTGCAAAATCCACTTTGCTTGTAGGTCTGTATCTTAGTTTTGCTTCTTACGCGCACAGAATCATGGCTTACCTCCAAGTCTGAGTTCTACCTTTGATGCTTCCGCACTTTAGGACCATGAGCGTCTTTCTTGTAACCAGGTATTCTGCCCTCAGTGTGTGCTTCAGTCCCCTTAACCGTCAGACTTTGCTGACCTTGACATTCCTGATGACGTGGGAGGGACGTCCTTGTGCTGGGTGTCTCCCTTGTCCTCTGGGTCCATGTCTTTAGTCGCGTGGTGGCTTTTGCACAGAGGTCCTCAGAAGAACACATCCAGTGCCTGTAGCCCCTGTGGAAGAGCGAGACACGTTTCCTGGGAGAAATGCCGACCTCGCTCACCGGCCCCCACCAGGGCTTGGGACCTGTGCGTCGGCTTCCTTCTTTGCCGTTGCCCCAGATGAAGCCCGAGATCCCAGACACAGTGGTCTTCCAACCTGTCCGTCACCTCAGCGTCCTGATTCAGCTGGGTCACTCCTCCTGCCCTGGAGGACCTCTGGGTACCTCTGGGCTCGACCAAACCCTCCCCTCCAAAAGTCCTACCCCTGCCTCCCAGCCCCTGCCTCTCACACCCTTCCCGCTCCGTGCCTGCTGCTCTCGGAGCTCCCTGGGTCCCTGGTTCCATAACTCATCCTGTAAATGAACCCTTGACTGGGCTGGTTCTCTCTCGTGTCCATCCCTTCAGCCCCTTTTGTGGCCACTCCTGCTGCTGCCTCTGCTCTGCTGGTCCTGACCCGTGGACTGGTACCCCAGGTCCCTTCTCTGCCCTGCACCTGCGCTGATACAGCCAGGGCACTTCTCCACGTCCGTACCCGGATCAGTACCGCTGGGTCCCGTCGCCGCCCCACACATGGATCAGTGTAGTCGGGTCCTTTTTCCTCCCCACAGCTGGATGGGTACAGCCCTGTCCCTTCTCTGCTTCCCTCCCTGGCCTTGCAGAAGTTGGGGAGAGCACCTGACAAACGAGGTGTCACATCCAGGCGGTGCTCTGCCAATTTCCGGGGTGTAAGGACTCCTACCTTGGAATATGACATGACAGCAATGCTAACTGTAGGTTTGCCAAAGTCCCCCCAGTGTCACATCCCAGGCCCGTCCGAGGTGGCCTTGGTGTGCCAGTGAGTTAGCTGATAGTCACCGAGGGCTGACTAAGCGCTGCGCACTGTCAGAAGTGCTCGGAGGTGTCATCTTGTTCAGCCCTTGTGGCAGACCTCTAACAGATGACACCCATTACTATGTATGAGGACACTGAGGGGTGAAGTTCGTTGAGGACAGGCTGTAGTGTAGGCAGGGAAGTGGGTCTGTACCAGGCACACAAACACTGCACTGTTTCCTTGTGGGGGGACATCGAGTCAGTGTCTAGTTATGGTGACCCCACGTGACAGAGCAGAATTGCTCCCCAGGGGGTTGTTGGCCGTCACCTTTATGGAAGCCGGTAGTCAGGTGTCTTTCCTGCAGTGGCTGGTGGGTCCCAGCCACCACCTTCTGGTTAGCAGCTGAGCACTTCAGCACTGCACCACCAACGCCCTCATTTCTGATCATTTATAAGGATCACGTTTGAATTTTGTCATCATATGACTGAAATCATATTATTATAAGTAAATGTGAGAGGTTTTTTGTTGCTGTTAGAAGTCCTTACCAGGAAGGCAGGGTCCGACATCCTGGTGGTTTCGCAGGTTAGCATTTAGTCCAGGGCTCAGTGCGGCGCATCGCAAGAACTGCAAGGAACACTGAAAGAATGCCGTGTACTAACTCCTGTACCTTCACGGAAAGTTCTCTTAAACCTCAGTAAGGTATGCAGGTGTACCTAAGATAATTAAATATTTTATGTTTGTACCTGTGGCAAAATAATGCCACTTCCGGGAGTGACCTTAGGAATTCAAAAGGAGGGAAAAGAAGGATTATGCGAAAAAACGTCCTTCACGTTATTAGCTGGACAAGAAATGAGAAGCAGAGAAATATTCAAGAATGATGAGACAGCTACGTTAGAATGTATTTCTTCAAATTAATTGTATACAGCTAATAAAAACATGATTAAAAGTTGCTCATTTAGCACAATGGAAGAATATAAAGCAGAATCCACGACCTGATCGCATTTCACCAGGATCCTTGTTAAAGAGTGTCTGAGAGTGTAGGCTTCAGATCTGGCAGACCGGTGTCAATTCTGACATTTTTCAAATTTCCACACTCCCTAAGTCAGGGCTGCTCACCTTTTCTCAGCCTCAGTGTCGCCTAGGAATGTCTCTGACAGTCTCAGATTCTGACCAGGTCACTGGACGGGCAAATGTGGACAGTGCTCAGGACAGAACCTGATATAAAGCAATGTACCCCAAACGGATTTGTCACAGATATGTACAGGCAAGGGCTGGAAGGAACACAGAAAAGGAAAAAAAAATCATTGATGCTTTGGGGTAGGAAGATTGTGAGCTAATTTTTTAAGTTTGTTATTTTATAATCTTAAAAAACCAAAATAACCAAATGCATTGCTGTGAAGTCAAATCCAACTTACAGTGACTTGTACTGTCCCAAAGAGTTTCCAGGAAGCCCCTGGTGGATCTGTACTGCTGACCTATTGGTTAGTGGACTTAGCACTTAATCACTTTGACACCAAGGTCCACTATATGATATATATGTAATAAATACAGATAATGGTAAAAGAAGAAACCCTGCCGACGTAGGGGTTAAGTGCTGCGGCTGCTAACCAAAAGTTTGGCAGTTCAAATCTACGAAGTACTCCTTGGAAACTCTATGGGCAGTTCTCTGTCTAATAGGGTCACCATGGGTCAGAACCAACTAGACTGTAGTGGGTTGGAGTGGCAAAAGAAAATCAGTTTTACGTATTTTACAGATGAGGAGTTTATCTCTCACCTAGCCTCCTGTCAGTCCAGATAAGTGGGGTCACCCAGTGTCATGGATTGAATTGTGTCCCCCTAAAAATAGGTGTAGCCATGTGGCCATGATTCCCTGTGTTCTATGATTGTCCTCTATTTTGTGATTTAGCAGTGCTGTGTGTTAAAGGATTAGGGTGGGACGGTAAATCCCTTCAGAAGATCATCTCCTTGCTCCACTGTAAAGGCAGTTTCCCTGGAGTATGGCTTACAGCACCCTTAATCCTTTCATCCTGCAAGAGGTAAAAGGAAAGGGAACCAGGCAGAGAATTGTGAACCTCACACCATCAAGCAAGCAGCACTGGGAGGAAAGCGCGTCCTTCAGACCTGAGGTTCCTGCACCAGGATGCTCCCTGGACAAAGACTGATGCCATACCAGACTTTCCTCCAGAGCTGACCAGGGAGAAAGCCTTCCCCTGGAGTGGACATCCTGAATTTGGACTCGTAACCTACCAGACTGTGTAAGAGTCAACTTTCCTTTCTTAAAGTCATCCACCCTGGTATTTCTGTTAGAGCCGCACTAGCTGACTAAACCACGCAGTTAGAGCGCTGCGGCTCTGCTCAGACACCCTGCTGCTCAGAAGCAGCTGGGACTGCGCGCTCTCCCTTGGCTCACCCAGGCCCCGCCCGGCAGGTGTGGGATCAGAGTCATCTTCACGCTCAAGGGTGCGTGTAGAGTCGTGTCGGTCCCATGATGGCAGTGATCCTGCCTGGCCCTGTGAATCCCTGCTCAGTGGTGGAAGGCATCTCGTGGCTTCCAGATTATCAGCTCGCATCACTTCTGCGTCCTCTCTCCCTTCTCATCTGATTATCTGACTGAAATTGGTAAAGATGAATTGGAGATGTTAGCATTACCCCTCGTCTGTAAACAAGCAGTGACTCCCTTTACTCTCTCAATACCTGAACCATCGTTGGAACAAACATTATTTAGGTGAACACTTGGCTGGATCCACAGCATTTGGACGACAGCTTCATGCAACGCCAGGCTGTGAGTGCAGACTATACCCGAAGTTGTGTAGTTGGGCTCTGTGCAGCCGGAATCAGCGATAATTATCCTACTGCCTGTTATTTTCATCCTTTTGGGCTTCAAGAGTAGGAGAGAGACTTGGGGTGCGTAGTCCCCTTACTCAGTCGCACAGGCTTCGGACCCAGAGCTCACCTGGTCGGACGTGAGAGCTGGTGCCGGAGGCCTGCCTGGGTCCGCCGAGCCGCCGCTCACTAGCGCGGGCGTTTAATTAAATGAAGACAGCCTTTCTTCCTGACCAGGGCAGCTGCGGATGAGAATAAAATTGACGGGAGATGAACAGTTAACAGCAGGAGGTACATGGGAACGAGAAATAACAGCACCATAGTCAAACCGGAGAAGATTGCCGGAGTAAATTATGTTTGACACTCACTGCTGCGTCTCATAATGCGGCCTTTACTTCCGTCCCACAGCCGCGCTGCTTCATTATTCTAAATTTTGGAAGCTTTTGTTTTTGAAAAACGACAAGAATCTCAGTTCTCCATTCCTCATTAGGGTGAATATTTAATTATGTCGCTCTGTTCATTATATCTGAGTATTTCCATCCAACCGGAGGCAGGCTGGCAAAACCCGTGTAAATGGCTGTGCCTGGCTCTTCCGAGGTGTTTAAGTTCTGTCTGTTTCCGTGAGCCACAGGCAGTGGGTTATTTTTCATGGACAGAGAGTACCTTCTTCTCTTGGGGTCTTTCTGGACAGACTGTATCAAAGGTAACACACCGAGTGGGGCGCTGGCTTTGGTCGATCCCGGGCTTCACTCCGCTGTTTCAGCCAGAAGCTCACTATGCTGGAAGGTTTCACGTAGCTTTGCAGGTACAGGTGCAACACAGAATTTCAGCCTGTTTTGTGGTTAGTTCTCCTGGGGGTTAATGACTTTAAAAAAAATAATAATAAATTAGAACTAAGGTGAGGGGGATTTCAGCAATGTAGATAAGGGTGGAGACCAGAATAAAATTGCTAAGATCTGTGTGCCAGAATTAAAATGAAAATGCCATCCATCTGCAGAATGCCAGGCGTTTGCAGACTTGTGGCAGGTGCAGCAAAGGTACGGCTTCTGCTCACCTGTCCCCAGTCCTTCTCACATCACCTGATGATTTCTCCCTCTTCATAACACCGTGCTCACTGAGCTCGCTTCGCCACGCCCGTGCACATTCCCTCTTCCGGAGCAGGAAGTTTCTTCCCTGTAACTGCTTAAAAAGAAGCCATTTTAAGGTTAATTTCTAATTAATCTAATCATAGTCATCAGCGCCTCCTCTTTGTTGTTTCTGTTTGAAACCTGTTGTGGAAAATCGTCTCTATCAAAGTAATTTCTTAAAACTGTCTCCAGGGTGTGCGGAGAGATGTCTATTTGTAGTTAATGATCCAGAAAATTAAGAATTACCCCCCACTTGGCCAAGGGAGAATATTTTTTTTATCAGTTTGATACTCTTTTTGATGGAAAATATTCACATGAAATTAACTTTTATACATAGCCTTTAATGAAATCTTAGATTCTTACCTGAAAAGAGAAAAAACAAAGTCTTTAAGTCTGTTCTGACTCACAGAGTCCCTGTAGGACAGAGTAGAACTGCTCTAAGGGGGTCCCAGAGCGGTGGCTCTTGACAGAAGCAACTGCTCCATCTTTCTCCCGTGGAGGGGCTGCTGGTTTTCAACCAGTGACCTTCTGGTTAGCAGCCCGGTGCTTTAACTATTGCAACCCTGGAGCTAGCTCCCCAGGGTTAGTGCTGGGCCAGACCTCTTCTCTAGTGGCATCTCTTAGGAGAACCCCAAATTTGTGTGTAGATCCTCGCTGTCTATGATTTTATGGTTGTATCTCTGTAATTCTTAGCATTTAGCAGCCAGATTTATTACCCAGTGAGTTGTAATAACATGTAACGTGCACCAGAACCATCGAGTCTAAACTACTGAAGGAATTTCAGCATCCTATTCTACAGGCCTCCCATGTAACATTTCCTATCATGGTGATTGGTACGCGTGTAGAGGAATTATATAATACACTGGAGAGAAAGTACCATATTTTGGACTACCTAAAAAATAGTAGAGAAAAAACACAACTTCGGATGCTGCTAATGTATAGTGCTGTTGGTGCTCAATCTATTTTATGTGTTTTTTCCTTTATTTTCCATCCACTACCAGGGAGATGAGGTGGCTTATCATTAGGGTGACCATGTAATTGATCAGCCAGTCTTTTGAGAGTGAAAGTTAATAATAGTTAGGGTGGGACAGCAGGCATAAATCAGCACATTTTCAGGAAAACTGGAACTGGTAGTCACCCCACTTGCAAAAAAAAAGCTCAGGTAGAGTAAAACCATGGTCTGGATGACATAAAACAAGAGGGAAAAAGGAAGAAGGAAGAGATGGTGAGAAAAGACTCGTGAGTGCCTGCTGGACTTGGGTCTGTTTAAACACAGCACGTATCACTTGGTGGGTTCCAGGTTGGGAGTGTCATATGTCCCTGTTTCTGAACCGTGAAGACCACACATGTTTATGACTCACTCATAGCACAGCCTCGTGCTGGCTGGCTTGAAAGTGGTGACTGGTGGGTCATAGCCAGGCAACGTGTTGGACAGAGGCTCCCTTCTCTTGACCTTGGGATACGGAGCATAACCTTGGATGTAAACTTCTGGCCAGAAGACGGGAGAAGAGGCGTGTGGAGAAGCACATGGAGTACGGTCATGTGTCGGTTCTGAAGGTGGCATGAGCCATGGGCTCCTGTGTTCCACGGCCAGAACTCAATCGTGTGACCCCACCCGACTGCCAGGGGACTGGAGAACATGATCTGGCTGTTCTCCTTGGAGGAAGAGGACATTCCAATCTCTGCCACTGTCTGCCTTTTGGGTTGCTATGGATTGGTCTGCTCAAGTTCCTACTGGAACTCGTCTCCCGCCTCGGGGAAGTGCCCAGTCCCTTTCACAGCTGCGGAGGTGGCACCTTGTCGTCCTCTGTCTCATGAATCAGGAAGGAAAGTCACCACTGTCCCACCCTCCCCTCCCTGATGCTCTGCAGACCCTGGTAAAGCAGGAATTAACACCCGGTCAGCATTCACTGAAGGAGAAAACAGATAATCAGTAGTCAGGTAGAACGCATTTGTCTTACTCTTGCTTTTTGTAAAACCTTGACTTATTCTTTCATTTCAATCACAAATATGTCATCTCCTCTGATTTTTAGTTATGCCTCTTAGAAACCGAAAATGTTTGAATTGTGTTAAGAGCACGTTGAATTTGCTGTGTTGTAGCTCAGATTAGCTACCCTCTACAGCCCTCTTTATTTAAAGCTTGTAATGGAGTTAAGAAGAAAAGACCTTCTTTAAGGATTACAGAAGATTTATGAGCTCTAAAAGAGTGGAGAAAATTACTTCCTGGCCAAGATTTTCAGAGAAGGAGGAAATAGTGTAAAAGCAAAGCTATTTGATTTCTTGATGTTCAAATTATTATTAACTAGTCCTGTCTTTTTACATCTTCCCAAACTTCGTGAGTCCTCTGTGTTTTTTGCTCAGTGCCTGAGAACCACAGTGATTTTCACTTTGTTTTGTTGGCAAAATACAAGTTGTGTAGAGAACAGGGAAAGTATGTGAGTCTAGTAATATTTATCGACAGTTTCAAATGCTGAAGAGATAAACAGAAGAACGGCGATTGTAGTGATTGCGGACTTGCGGGAGAGGGCCGTGACAGTGCAGACAGGACCTGTGTGTCCTTCACGCAACTTTCCCTGGTAGTAACATGACCAACACGGCTGGGCCATTACCAACAGCGAGAAGGCAGCAGTGGCACCCTGCGGTGGAGGTGTGGGTGGCCCCTGGTGGAATGCTCGCCCAAGCAGGGCATGAGGGGCACAGCCACTGCCCGTCTGGGGTGTTTCTCAGATGCTGAACAGGTTGCTGGTGCCTCTGGATAAGACAGACTAGGAAGACAGGCCTAGACCTCTGCTTCCCGAGGTCAGCCAGTGCAGACGTTGTGAACCGCAGAGGGCTGAGCCACCGCTGGTCCTGGGCGTGACGCGGGAGTGCAGTGTGTCTTGTTCTGTTGGGTGTGGGGTCTCATGGGTAAAGGGCCGTTTCTGCAGCAGCTAGCAGGAGCAAGAACATAATGATGCCTGATCATAAGCTACAGACTGACTCAGATTTTGCCATTTTTTTGCTAAGGTCCTTTGTCCTTCGCAGCGTCTGATCCGGGATCTCATATTGCACTTGGTTGTCACGTCCCCGTTGTCTTCTCCTGTAACCTGTGACTATTCCTTGTTTCTTTGTCTTTTATCACTTTAACTCTTTTGAAGAATTGCATCAGGTAAGTTTTAGAATGACCCACAGTTTTGGTTTGTCTGATGTTTTCTTACGGTTATGGATTTTTTTGAAGAATACTACGGAGGTAAAGTGTCTACCTTATTGCACCATGTGACGGGCCACATGATTTCAACTTCTGTCATCGCTAGTGATACTTCTATGTGTATTTGTGTGGTATGTGATATTTATATATGTATACGTGTATTTATGTGTAGGTACGTATTTATACATGTATATGCATGTGTACATGTGTATAAATGTAGTTATATATTCATATCCGTTCTATATCAGTTTCTCCATATTTCGTAATTTAGAATCACAGCCTGAGTGTAAACTGTAAATTGTTGATGATTAATGTGTATACAAACCAAAGGTCTTTGTGCTGTACTTAAAAATGGTAAATTGAGAAAAAAGGAGAGAGAGTAAATGCATATTATTCAATGAATAAGTTTTAGTTCATTTCTTTGGAAAGTTGTTTCATAAATAGCAAAATAAAGCAAAAGGTGGACACTACTTCAAATTATGTCAAAACTGGAATGCCCTACTGCCTAGTCACCCAGGGCTGCTGCGGTAGAAATAACGTCAGTGGTGGTTCCAACACACAGAGCAGCACTCTCTCACAGCCCAGTGGGCTCCAAGGCCGGACTCAGGGCTTCGGCTCTGGGGCAGGCTGTCTCTGTCGGCTCTGGAGGAAGGTCCGTTTCATCAGTGTCCCCTGGACCGAGAGCGTCTCCCTGCGAGACCCCAGGCCCACCAGTCCAGAGGACACGCTCTGCGCCGGGTGCTGCTTTGTTGGTACCAGGAGGTCCCCAGTTCTCGGCTCACCTCCCTTTACTTTAACCTCTCTTGAGCTAAAAGGACAGGTCACAGCCTCGGGTCCGGGGCGTCACCAGAGGAAGGGTGTCACCTCCCACCCTCAGCCTCGCCAGCATAACGTGGTCTTGCCTTGTTAGCCACAGGCGGGCATTAGGGTTCACAGCATAAAGGAGAATCTGTCAGAAAATGAAGGGCAGCGCTGGGAATCATGACCTAACCAAGAAGACACTTATTTGGGGGGAACACAGTTCAATTCTTGACATCAATAGGAGAGAATAAAAAGAAGGAAGGAAATTAAAAAGTAATATTAATTCTTTATGATTTACTGGAAAAAAAAGGAACGTTTCCATCGCGTCGCTGTAAGGTGACAGGTGGCGGCAGATGGTTCTGTTTCCCTGTACTCTCCGCAGCCGTAACGTCACCCAGTGCTTTTCTCCTGGTCATGTTCCTTCTGTTGTTCTAGTCTACGTAGCGTTTGTCACCCGCCGTGGGCCCTGAGACAAGGGTGGGCTCAGGGGGCTTCCTGAGGCCTGTGTCCTGGCCTGCAGCCCCCAGAGAGCAGGTGCTCTCAGTCCACCTGACCGGGGGCAGTGGTGGCCTGAGACACAAGCACGTCTCGTGGACAGCAGCAGGCCTTCTCCTGGCCTCTAGCTCCATCCTGAGAGCCGTGACGAAGGCCAGCATCACAAAGATGGCACCATAAACCCCGGTCATCAAGAGGAGGGAGCTCATCAAACCGGGACCTCAGAACTCCTGCCGGAAACGCGTCTGCTCGTGGTGTTCTCAGTGTTGTTGGGTGCCGTCAAGTTTCTTCCCACTCAGTGGCCCCGTGCAGCACAAGGTGAAGGCCCCCGCCAGGTCCGGGGCCAGTGGGCCCAGGGTGGTGGCCACCGCGTCCCTCTGCCTTGCTGAGGGTCTGCCTCTCACTCATCCTCTTACTCTACCAAGCAGGATGTGCTTTTTCTCGCTCGTAACCACACCTCCAAACTTCAACCCTCTTGTGAACGTCCGTGCAAGTCTGCATGCTTAGGACGGTGTGTTTTTCTTTCCAGCAGAAACCCCGAGGGCGTGCCGGGTAAGCGCTGCGGCTGTCAACCAAAAGGTCAACAGTTCGAGTACATGCGGCACCCCCTGGAAACTCTCTGGGGTGGTCCTCCTTCATCCTATAGGGTCACCGTGATTCGGGACCAACCTGATGGCGGTGGGTCTTCCCTGAAGCAGACCACATGTAACAACATCTCATCAGCTTGGAGGGTGCACCTCAGCGACAGCGAGGACATTCCTCAAGTCGTGTCGTTGTTCCCGCGTCCCTTTCCAAGCATCTCCCCACTGTGGACGTACTGTCAGTACCGTCTGTGCAGAAAGCAAGCAGACAAGCAAGCCCCCTGCCTCTCCCCCTCGAGCCCCAGGGGACCACGCATCGCGGGTGGCTTCTGTGTGTTGGCTTATTTCACGTCAGTGGTGTCATTCAGTGTTTGTGCCTTTGTGGCTGGCAGGTTCCGCTCGGTGTGATGTCCCCGTTTCATCCCTGCGGTGGCACCATGAGGACATGACCCCTCTTTAAAACTGAGTCACTTTCTAGTCCGGTTCGCCCGTTCACCAGACAGGAGCATTTGGGTTGTGTCCACTTTGGCTGGTTGTGAGTGCCGCTACAGTGAACACTGACACACACACATGTCTGTTTGTGTCCCTGCCCATGAGTGGAACTGTGGGGTCAGGCGATAGTGTTACTGCAGCTTTTGGAGGAACCCAGTCTCTTCCATGATGTCTGTCCTAGGGTGTACTTTCAGGATCATGGGTTGTGATGGAGACTGGGGCCCAATCGTTTGTCCAGCAGCTATGTCTAGTCCTGCTGTGACAGAAATGCCACAAGAGGGTGGCTTCAACAAACAGGACTTTATTTTCTCCCGGATGAGGAGGCCGGGAGTTGGACACCACGCACCGGCGCTTGGGGAAGGCTCACTGTCCGGGAGTCTGGGCAAGGTCCTGGCCTCTTCAGCCTCTGTCCCTGGGCTCCCTGATGACCGCGTACTGGACAGTCCTTTGGGCTTTGGTTTGTGCTTGCCCGATTGCATCACCTGCTCTCAGAAGAAGCTGAGTTAAGATCTCTGGTGGCACTCTGGTTAAGAGCTGTGGCTGCTAGCCAAAAGGTGGGCAGTTCAAATCCACCAGCCTCTCCTTGGAAATCCTACAGGGCAGCTCTACTCTGTCTGACAGGGTCTTTGTGAGTTAGGGGTGACTTGAGGCCCTGGGACTTTGGGCTACACTGGTAGTGCCTCATTAACATAACAAAAAATGCATTCCCAAATGAGATTATAATCATAGACACAGGTTATACAGCACGTATTTGGGGGACACAATTCAGTCCATGATAACCCACTGCCACTGAGAGGATTCTGACTCAGCGACCCTATAGGACAGAGTAGAACCGCCTGACAGAGTTTCCAAGGAGCACCTGGCAGACTTGAACTGCTGACCTTTTGGTTAGCAGACATGGCACGTAACCACTACACCACCAGGTTTTCCTCAATCCCTAGCGGTATGTTTAAATTCTATTAAAATGCCAATGGGAACCACTTTTTCTCTGTTTACTGTGTGGCGATGGTAATAGTTAAAGCCTGGCTCTGCAAGCAGATACTTTCTCTGACATGGGGACTTGTTTTCCGTTTGCTTTGTAAAGGGTTGCCCTCTGGGGCTGTGTCTTCTTTTGGAAACCTCCACTCACCTGCTGGTTTCCAGTTTTTGAGTATAATTAATGTAAAAGCATTTCAGGGTTTTTCTTCATCTGAATCCGACAGGCAGTCCTTAATTTTGGCCAGTTAAGCGCTTCAGCGTTTCAGAGGTTTGTTCTGCTGGTGCTTTACCAGACACCACTTTGTGGCACGGAGGTGACAACCCACAGTTGGCTTGGTGGCCTGCTCCGTGTGGCTCACTGCCAGCTGCCAGTCTCACACGGGCTCAGCGCCCCTGGGCCCGGGTGTCCAGGGCTGTTTATCTTGGTCATGTGGTGTGAGTCCTGGTTTTCTTGTTAGAAGCTGTGTCATCTTGGCAGGTGGAACTGTGGCTACGTCTGTTTGTGAAGTGCATTTTTTGTTTATAGGAGACTGCCTTAACTTTTATAATTTTTAAAAAGCTACACAATGGGCCGTGTGGACTGTGTAGGCACTTTGGAGTCCCACAGATGGGCCTCCAGTGTCAGCTCTCTTGTTTGCCAGCATGTGGCCTTGGGTGACTTAGTTAATCTCTCTGTGCCAATGTGGAATGAGACCAGAGGCCTCTGGCCGAATGGGAAGATTTTGAAGATTTGAAGGTACTGCTGGTCCCCAGCTTATAGCTGGGCTCAGTTCCCACGACTGCACTGCAAGTCAGTTCTGAGGTGAGTCAAATGCCTCGTTTTTAAAAAAGTTCCCACTGTTACTGACTTTATTATCAGGATCATCCTAAGTCTGGCCTGTGTTTGTCTCTGGGGGTTAGAAACATTATATGTACACGCAGAGGCATGGTGACGTCAGCAGGCGACCCCCTCCACAGTGTAGGCACTAGACAGTACCAGCAGTAAGACACCCAGAAATACAAAGGGTGGTCCTAAGTGTGCTTTGTCGTAACTTGGGTGCCTCGTAAGTCGGGAGCGACTGTAGCAAATCTGAAGTATCTGGCACATAGTAAGTGTCCCGGGTGGTGTAAGAGTTAAGCAAGTGGCTGCTGATGGAAGGTTGGCCATTGGAACCCGGACGGCAGCTCCTGGGAGAAGACCTTTGACCCTCTGTCAAGATCGCAGCCTCGAGAACCCTCTAGGATACTTCTCTTCCATCACATGGGTGACTACGAGCCGAAATTGACTTGGCAGCACCCAACAGCACGTAGTGACCCCTCCGTTCATAGGGTCATTTTAAAGACCAGGAATGTCCCTCCTCCTCATGCATGCACTGTGGCCTCAGTGACAAGACCCTCCACCTTCCCTCAGTGACCTGAAGATCTCTTGACTTGGGTTGGGAAAAGTACCCAGGAAGCTGAGCAGCAGAGACATGTGGTCTTCAGGGACAGTTGGGTGTCATATGTTTTCCTTCATTTAGGGTGCAGAACCTATTAAGTTCTGAAACACAAAGAAATTATGCCAGTGATTTACTCTTTGTAGAAAAAATTGAAGTAAAGTAAATTTTATTTTAAAGCAACTACTCTTTTTATTGGTTTTTAATTTCTTCTCTCTCTCTCTCTTTTGGTTACTGATATATGCTATTTGGGGAAGATAAAGACATGACCTACTTCAAAAAAATAGAAAGGACAACTTTCAGGTTTTCCAGTGAATGGCATGCATCCTAAATATTATCAAATAGTAAAGATTTTGGAGTTGCTTTGAATCATACTCTCAGCATGATTTCAACATGTTTCCTCTAGTGGGTTTTTACTGTAGAGAAATGTATTTAGTCAATTACTTTTTCTGAGCAGTGGTTTTGTCAGAGACCGCATCGGCGCCTCTTGCCTTTGGCCCATTTATCCGCGTGGAAACGGTTACCTGGGCGACACCCTCGCTGGTAGTTGAGTTTCCCTTTCTCAGCAGAAGGCGCCAAAGTTTGGCACTGGGGGCAGGATTCGAGGAACAGACTTGAGGGGTTAGCTAACGGAACGTAAGGCCAGCTTCTTGTCCTCAGGTCTGCGGTGTCATTAGCTGTCACTGCAGTGCCTCTTGCGTACCGCGGAATGAGATGCTGCCTGGTCCGGTCCCGTCTCCGTGGTCACGGGGGTGTGCGCCCCTGTGGTAACGATGGGTACGTGTTCCCTTCCCGTGGTCACGGGCACGTGTTGCCCTGCTCCAGAGTGCTGTCCTCACGGTGAGTGTTGAGAGCTTGGGGAGGACTACAAACCATAAAACTCAAAAATGGAAGGAACTCAGATCGTTTAATATGAGGATGGAGTCTAAAGGGAAGCTTAAAAAACATGATTCATGAGTGTGAAGGTTTTATATGGAGGGAAAAAAGACAATCACATTTAAATTTTCTCTTTAGGAGGACAATGTAAAAGGAAAATTAGATTAGAAGATTAAAGTCAGTTATAAAGAAAATGTTCTCTAGAGACAGTCAACTGCTTGACGACTGAGAAGACAGGCTTGGAATCTGCGAGGAGCAGGCAGTGACGTCAGAGGGATGTAAGTCGGGAACTGGTCGGTGTTCCCAGCGACCCGCTGGCAATAGGAGGGAAGCGGTAGCTTTCCCAACCTTGTCTTCCCAGTGGAAACATTAATATCAACTCACAAAGTTGTTTTTTTTTTTTTTTTCCTGTGATATTTGTGGGGAATGGGATTTTTTAGGACAGGGCATGGAGCCCAGAAGTGCCCACTAACTACCAGATTCAAAAAGTAAGTTCACAAACTTAATTGTTCTAAGCGATACATGCCTCACAGCTGAATATCATTATGGTCACCTTCCAAGTAGTCTCTTTGGGAAGCTATGCACCGATGCCGGTGCCTAGTCCACCCTTCAGAGCAATCTGAGAACTCTTCCTGGAATGGCCAGAGTGGCAAGTTTGCAAACCTAGTTGTATAGTTGTCCATGCGGAGGGTTTTAGCCAGTAAACAAATAGCTGTATTGGAGCACCCTCCCTACTCACCTGAGCTGGCCCCCGATGACTTTTTTCTTTACCTGAAGACAAAGACGGCACTTGGCTTGGCTTGGCGAAGACAAAGAAAACATTTGAAAGAAAGGCATTTTGATGACATTCAAGATGTCAAGGGTAATATGACAGCTCTGATGGCCATTCCAGAAAAAGTTCCAAAATCGCTCTGAAGGGTGGCCTAGGTGCTGGCGTTGGTGCATAGCTGCCCGAGAGGACTACTTGGAAGGTGATGGTAGTGATATTCAACAATGAGGTACATAGCACACTTTCTAGGATGGATCATGAACGTAACTGGCGGTCCTCATGTTGTGCGGGTCCTCCTTAGAGGGCCTTGGAGGACTTTCTAGCTACCTGGAAGTCTAGGCAATCCCAAGATTATTAGCAAAGATTTCGTGTCAAGCCCTCACGAACACAAGGCACTGATACCAAAGCTTTCTGCGGTGGCAGGATTTCTCCAACCGAAGAGTTCCAGTAATGTGGTGGAGGGGGACAGGGACGTGAAGGATGAAAACCAGAGGCATAATTTTGTTGCAAGTACAAATTAGTTTTCCTGTCACTTGCTAGCAAGCCCACTGTTTATAATAACTGTTCCTAATGAATCAGACTGGTGTTTTGCTCATCCATTTTCCCTTGAGGCTTTAATGACTCTGCTTCTGTGTTTTATGGTTACATGCTATAGAATGAGACTCTGGTGGAAATACAACCCTGTTTTATAGCCTGCCTAGGAATCAGGGGCAGGAAACACAGCAAAAGACGCAAAGATGCAAATTAGTGGTCAGAAAGGATTCCTTGAGAGGAGTGCCTCCAGCCAGTCTTGGGGGGTCTATGAGGAAGACGATGGTGGTCGGGAAAGTCTCCATCAGTGACGTGGCTGAGTGGGACTGGTGGTCCTTCAAGACTCTGGGGCTTGAATAAGGGGAAACTTTTGGCAACTAGCTGAATGAGATCTGCCCAAGTCAGCAAGTACTGATACCCACTGTGTCCCCCTCGGTGAGGTGTAGAGCCATGCTGACCTATGTGGTAGCTCTTGGCCACATGTGCCTATTTAAACCAATATTATTCAATATTAAAATTAAATTTAAATAGAATTAAATTAAAGTTCAATTCCTCAGCTGCACTAATCACATTTCAAGTGCTCAGTAGGGACACACAGATAGTGGCTACTGTGTTGGGCAGTCTAGAAGACCGGCCCCTCTGTTGTAGAAGGGCCTTTTGGGCAGTTCTCCATTAGAAGTACGTGGGTAGCCAAGACAGGACTTCTACACTAGAGTGATTTATAGTCCAGCCGGGCAGCTGGACACACAGAGAAACAAGTTAGTTGCCAGGTTGGTGACAGCAGTATGTCAGCATACTGCTATGGGGCTTGGGGACAGTGTAAGGGGCCTAAGACAGTTGCTGGTCAAATATAGTAGGACAAAGAAAGAACAGCTGTTCAGGAAAGACTTCACAGACAAAGAAAACATGAGGTAGACAAGGATGGAGAAGAGTATTACAGACAGAAAAAGCCCAGTATCCAATCGAGGAGATACCAAACAGCGTGGGGTGATGAGCAGCTGCCAGAAGCACGGTTCCCACGCTCTCCCGTGGGAGAGCGGGCACACGTCAGAGCAGAGGGGGCCGGGGAGAGGGTGGTGCTGCAGGGACCAGCAGTAAAGGGGGTCTCCAGTGAGGCTCAGGGCCGTGTGGAGCCTACCGTGGAGTCCCTTCTGACCTTCTACTTTTCCTGAAGGCTCGGCGGCCAGGAGGAGCACCAAGGAAGGGCACCGCGGCTCTGGGTCAGGGTGGCAAGTCAGAGAGGTGGGGATGTGGATTTAACATGATTTCCTCCTGCCGCTTCTCTCGTGTCTCAACTGTCGCGTTACCTGACATATCACATTTACAAAGAGAGCAAAAAATCCACTCTGACTGTTTTGTGTGTTACCGACACACGTCTGGCAGAATCAAGCGCCAAGGTACAAGGTGACACTAACACTGGCCTGACAGTTAGGGTTGTGTGTCTCTTTGGCTGGGCCATGATCCTTGGCAGTTTGGCAGTTATGTAATGATGTAGCCATCCTCTATTTTGTGATCTGATTTAGCCATCTTCCTTTTTGGGTCACACCAATTCCACATAATGATGTGGTCTTTGGGGCCTAATCATGTTGACCGGGGAGGAGAGGGTGTATTTTTGTAAAACTGCCTGTCTTCAGATTTTATATGAAACCCTGCTGCTTTCCTGCAGCTGTCACCTCACTCCCATTTGTTCTTGTCTTCCTGTTTTTGCTGGACAATTAAAAGCCATGTTGACATGGCACTTCAGGACCCTCGTTCTGCTGTGAATTGGCACTAGGGCTCCCACTTAAGACCCTCAACTTCCACCTACTGGTGGAAATAAAAAAAGGGACATAACTCCCCAATATTTCAAAACCAAACCAAACCCCTTTGGTTTGAATTATATCAAATATGGGCAGTGAAAATGCTTTATTTCCTATTGGTCTAGAGCTCTGAGAAGTATTCACTAATATGTCTAATTAATAAAACATTGGAAAAGTAGTTGTCAAAATATGTAGCCTGGTGCAGAAGATCTTTAGAAATGCCTGGTCCATGGAAAAAACAAACCCATTGTTGCTGAGTCAATTCAGACTCATTGTGACCCTATCGGACAGAGTAGATATGCCCCGTAGAGCTTCTGGGAAGTGGCTGATGAATTCAGACCAATGACGTTTTGGTTAGCAGCTGAGCTGTTAAACAGGGCACCACCTGGTCTGTGGAGGGGGTGACAAAAGGGACATTACAGGGTGGACGGATGGTGAGTCACTGGTATAGAGCAGGGCTCTTCTGATACAAACCGCAAAACCACACCCCCTGCTGTCGAGTCGATTCCCACACACAGCAGCCCTACAGACAGAGTAGAGCTGCCCCATAGTTTCCAAGGAGCACCTGGCAGCTTTGAACTGCCGACCTTCTCTTTAGCAGCTGCACCACTTAACCGCTGTGCCACTGGGGTTTCCATTATGATATGAGGAAGGGTAAAGCAACCACACTCACCTTTAGCACTGCTGAAAGACAATCACGATTTTACACATTTTTTCTGCTGTTTGGAGTAGCCTGTTATCAAAGCATCCATAGACCAGGAATTCCTTTTTGCACCTGTGTGTTGCTTAGAAAGATCGATGCTGAGATGGCATCCTGTAAGATTGCAGGCCAGTCTAGGAGTAATTTGTTGAGAGAAATATAGTCAGAACAGCGATAAATTTAAGTTTTTTTCTGGAAGATATGAGACCTACTGTAGCCCTGCAAGCCCAGAGCTGAATTTTCTTAAAGTCAGATTAATCATTTGTTTCTGTTTCTTCTTTTGGTGCCCTTGAGATATTTTAATAAATATTCAACTCAAAACCTTCCACTTAAAAATTTTAATCTTTGTGGATCCATAGTACTGCAATTCCAATGTTAAAATGACAGATACAGATAGGTATTTTAAGGTAATCTTGTATGATTATTATTCAGTGCACCGGATCAATCAAAGCCCTGACAGGCTGTAAAATGTTACAGCTCATAGAGAACCAGTAAACACTCCATGTTCAAGGTGCAGCAGCAGAACTGTAAATTAATTGGCTTACATAAGTGTAAACAATTAGCCCAGTATTTCCAAACAACTTTGAAAACTTCTCCAGCACAGATCACTATTTGAAAAGGGACTGGTGATTCTTAAGTCTGGCTACACACCGCTGGCCTGAGTGTATTCCTTTGCACTTTGTGTGCTGGTGTCTCCCCTCTACTCCTTTCTTCAAAGTGAGTTCATCCTCTCCTGTGGCTTCCACTCCCACCTAGATGCTGGATTCATACCTAAGTGTGTCTCCTTCTCAGACATCTCTTTCAGTGTGCAGGTGTAGATACGCCTAGGTGTCCTTAGGCAGGCCTTGGGTGGGATGTCCACATAACAGACCCTGAGACCGGGATTTGATGCAAGTAGTGAATTTTAGCGTGTATCCCTGGGAAGCTCTGGTAGAGGAAGGGGGGAATGACACAGCGCACAGATGGCCCTGTGAGCACCTGGGGTTCGGTCTTGCTGGGCAAGTGGGGAGACAGCATAGAACAGGACCTAGGTTCTTCCTCCCGGAGGACTAGGAGAGCTGGGGTACTGGTTTTTCAGCTCCTTCTGTCTCTAGCTGCAGGCTGGTTCTGAGGGTGTTAACTCCCTGTTGCGTTTGTGTGGGTGTCCAGTAAGGAGGCGGGAAGTCACAGGTGCCGAAGGGAAGGTGGATCTCAGGCCACCTGAGCAGTGCGCCGGCAGCGCCTGGGGCTGACGCTTCGACTCGGACACCACCTGGGTTCTTCAGGCTCTGAGGTCCCGTTGTGTGTCCCTCGCTCCCCTCCTGGGGAATGTGCTGCAGTTTACCGCCTGCCATGGGAAGAAACCTCCCCGTTGCCACCTTCCTCTCAGGGACCCGTCTTGTCGATGGCCCCTCTTCGTCGATCATGATTCCACGCTTTTCCCTCACCACAGCTGCCGCTTGACTTCAGAACCTCTGAATTTCTTGACACACTTCCCCCTGTCAGTGTCTCCCTAAAGGTCTCTGTGCCTGCAGGCCTCCTCGCCTGCACGCCTTTCTTCTTCCTACCTTGTCTTTGTCGAGATATGTCATCCCTGTTGCTTCCTGCTTCCTGTAGCAGAGTAAATTTCCCCAAATGCAGCTCTTACCATGTCTCTTCTCTGCTTAAAAATCTGTCAGTGATTACAGAATAAAGTTGAGACTCCTTGAGGCTGCATGCCAAGCCCTTCATGGTACGTCTCCATTCTATCCCGTGTCACCTTCCCTGCCTCCCTGTACACCCGGCCACACCAAGCCACTGCTGTTCCAGGCTGTACCCTTCCCTGCTCTCCGGGGCCCCCAGCTCGGGGGTCACCTCCTCAGCCTCCCCTCCTGGTAGTGTGGGGTGGCTGCCCTGTCTCTGCAGTCCATGCCTACATCACCTAACACACTCCCCTCGACTGGGCTGGAGGTTCCCTAAAGACACCAACACTATCAACATCTGTGGAATTAATTAATTGGCCTAAATTATCTTCCTTCATCCTCAAAGCAGTCCTGTAAGATAAGTGTTAGCTTCACCTTACAGATAAAAAGTTTGAGGTCAGGCAGATTAAACAGCTTGCTCAAGATCACATGGATAATAAACAATCCAATTAGGATCTAAATCCAAATCTGTCTCCTAGGTCCATATTCTTGCCATTAATTATGTTAATTTTACCAACTATAAAGCACTAAACCACTCCTGTCTTCCACTCTTCATGAATTTTTAAAATATAACCTGAATCTTATTTTATTTCAAAAGAAATGAATGCATCCACAAATAGCTTCTCAGAGAAATGAAATACTCGGCCACCAGGGACTTAAGACTTGCTGAGAGTGGCCCCGGCCTTGGTACAGAAACTCCTCGGCCCAGGGTTGGATGGCAGACGTGACTGCCCGTGACTACGCTGCCACGCCTCTGCTGTTGCTGTTAGGTGCTGGCGAGTCGGTTCTGACTCAGCAACCGTGTGAACAGCAGAAGGAAACACTGCCCGGTCTTGCGCCATGTCCACCATCGTTTCTATGGTGCCCGTGAGTGTGGAGAGTCTAAGTCAGCCTCAGCCTGTCTGACAGCTCAGAGGATCCAGGTTAGGGTCTGAGCGATACGCAGGGGGAAGACATTTGGAAATCAGAGTGGTGAGTTTTCATGTATCGCTGGATGTAGAAGCAAAG
Source organism: Heterohyrax brucei (assembly GCA_028571685.1). Classification (NCBI taxonomy): domain Eukaryota; kingdom Metazoa; phylum Chordata; class Mammalia; order Hyracoidea; family Procaviidae; genus Heterohyrax; species Heterohyrax brucei. The sequence continues at coordinate 72,961,448 of CM053163.1, forward strand.
TCATTACCCATCAGTGACACAGCAGTTATGTGGTGGATTGCAGGTTGTCACATGTGTCCCAGTTGTCTCAAGAGCTACTGACTGTAACAGTCCAGAGTCACCTCCGTTTGTACCGATGCCAATGTCAGAGATGCAGAGCAGTCGCTGAATTTAGAAGCCAGTTAACAAGATCAACGAAAAACAGATGGCACTGAGAGCAAAGATACTACTTTAGAAACTAAAAAGTACCTTGGAAATTTTATAAGGAAATGATTTGTGAAGGTAAAATTATGTCAGCCTCATGGGAGACTTTTATGTGAGGACCTTGAAATACCAATATATTTATTTACTAAAGTTATTAGTTCTGTGCTTTCTTTTTTTAATTTCTATTTTTTATTATGATTGAATGCAAGTGTACAGTCCTGTATAAATTTGCACGCCCACCTACATGCAGCTCACACTGCTGCCATTGGGTCTGGGCTTTTTTTTGTTGGTAGTTTTTTGATGACTTTTTCAATCTCTTCCTTTGTGATGGGTTTATTAAGTTGTTCTGCTTCACCTTTTGATAATTTGGGTAGGTGATATGAATCAAGGAATTTGTCCATTTTCTCTAGGTTTTCAAATTTTCAGAGTTCAGTCTTTCATGGTATACTGCTATGGTATTTTTGATTTCCATTGGATCTGTTATGACAACTCCCCTCTCATTTCTTATCTGGGTTATTTGTTTCCTTTCCTGTTTTTCTTTAGTAAGTTCAGCCAATGGTTTGTCAATTTTGTTGATCTTTTCAAAAAACCAGCTTTTGGTCTTTTCAATTTTTTCAATTGTTCTTTCGTTCCCTAACTCGTTTAGTTTTGCTCTGATCTTTATGATCTGTTTTCTTCTGGTGTCTGAGGGGTTCCTCTGTTGTTCTCTCTCTACTTGTTCAAGCTGTAGGGTTAGTTCTTTGGTTTGGTTTCTTTCTTCCTTCCAGATGTGTGCCTTTATGGAGATAAACAGACCTCTGAGCACTGCTTTGGCTATATCCCTTAGGTTCTGGTAGGAAGTGTTTTCATTCTGTTTGGAATCCATAAATTTATGTATTTCATCATTGATTTCTTCTATAGCCCATGGGTTTTTGAGCAAGATGTTGTTCAGTTTCCATGAGTTCCACTTTTTATGTTTTTTTTTTTTTGCTTTGATTTTGACTTTTAAGGCTTTACGATCTGAGAAGATGCTTTGCATCAATTCAACGGTATGGATTTTGTGGAGAATTTCTTTCTGTCCTAACACTTGATCTATTCTGGAGAATGTTCCACGTTCACTGGAGAGGAAGGTGTAGTTGTCCGCTGATAGATAGAAAGTTCTATATATGTCATTGAGGTCTAGCTGGTTAATTGTGGCAGTAAGGTCTTGTGTGTCTTTATTGAGATTTTTTCTAGACAATCTGTCCAATATTGAGAGTGGAGTGTTGAAGTCTCCCACTATTATTGTGGAGTGATCTATTTCCTTTTTGAGTGTAGTCAGTGTATCTTCAATGTATTTAGGTGCTCTAATATTAGATGCATAAATATTTAATATTGTTAAGTCCTGCTTGTGTATTGAACCTTTTAGCATTAAATAGTGTCCATCCTTGTCCACGATGATGGATTTTACATTAAAATCTATTTTATCTGAGATTAGAATTGCCACCCCTGCTTTTCCGTGTTCATTGTTAGCTTGATATATATTCTTCGATCCTTCAATTTTCAGTTTGTTCCTATCTTTAAGTCTAAGGTGAGTTTCTTGTTGGCAACATATGGATGGGTTTGTCTTTTGATCCAAGATGTCGCTTGATGTCTCTTTACTGGAGTGTTCGGTCCATTTGCATTCAGTGTAATTATTGATAGGTACGTGTTTAGTGCTGTCATTGTGATATGTTTATTTTTGTGTTGATGCTTTCTGTGTTGTTCCTATTAATCTGTTCTGGGACATTCTCCTTTGTGAGTTGATTTTTCCCCTTTCTCAGGGTTGGTTTTGTGGTTGTTGAGACTCCTGTATTACATTTCTTGATTTGATATGTTGCATCTTTATTGTGCTTTATGGCTGCCCATATGGTCCCACTTAATAAATTATGTATAAACCCAGCTTTAATTACTACTAGTCTCATTAACTTCCTCTCCATCTGGAAGGACTATAACGACTGTAGTACATCCCTCTTTTTAATATGATGGCATCGTAGTTTCCATGATATGATCACTGGATCATTTCTTTCACTATTACAGCTTTGACTGGGTATGGAGCCTTCCCTAACTGAGTAGGATTCTGGATGATGTGTCCTGTATTTGCTTCTAAAATATAAAGTTAAGCCAGTAAATTATTTCCATATTTCTTGTAGCTTTGGTTTGGTTTTTACAGAGTCTCTGAGTTTCTGTTTTTCTGTGAATGTCTTAATTTCATTTTCATATTTGAAAGATAGTTGTGCAGGACATATAATTCTTGGTTGGAAGTTCTCCTTCAAGGCTTTGAATGTGTCATGCCACTGTCTCTGTGCCAGCATGGTTTCTGCTGAGAAATCCAATGAAAGCCTACAGGGTTTTCCTCTGAATGTTAGCTTTGCTTTGAGTCTTCTTGCCTTTAAGAGTTTCTGCTTATGTTTCACTTTGTTGAGCTTGACTATAATATGTCTTGGAGTCTTTCTTTTGAGATCTATATTGAGTGGCATTCGATATGCATCTTGGATATCTATATTCTCTTCTTACGTAATTTCTGGGAAGTTTTCTGTTAGCAGCTCCGCAACAATACTCTCTGTGTTCTCAGAAGTCTCACCCTGTTCAGGAACTCCAATTAATCTTAGTTTATTCCTCTTAATAGAGTCCCACATGCTTCTTAATGCTTCTTCCATTTTCTTGTTTCTTTTTTTGATTTCTCCTCATAGATGCTGGACACAGTAGCTGTGTCTTTCAAGTGAGAAAGTCTGTTTTCCATTTGTTCCATTCTGTTTTATTGGCTTTGAATTGAAGTTTCTATGTCTTTGATTTTGTTCTTGATCTGTTGGATTTCAGAATACTGGTTTTCCATCAGATTGAAGAGCTTGCTTAATTTTTCATTTTGCTCTGCTGCATTTTCTAGGAGGGCTCTCTATATAATACTTTTGTAGTCACCTCCCGATAGTTTCAGAAAGATTTCTTTGTCTGAGAAGTTCTGAGGTGGTTTCTTTTGGAGGCCTTCTGAAGCCATGGGTGATTTCTTGGTTATGCTTTTATCTAGGGGCATCATGTGAGTCAGTAGAGGCTGGGAGAGATGCTGTGAGGATGGACTGCAGTTGTTTCTCTATGCCATCTTAAAATGAAAGGTACAAGGACCTGACAACTTCCAAAGTCAGTCAGGTTTTCAGGTGTACAGGTCCTTCTTCCCAGCTGTCAAAGTGAAAGCCAGCATACACCAAGAATGGGGGCCAGTGAAAGAGAGGAAGATATCTGTTCAGTGGTATGAAGTCCAAATTAACAGACCTATGCTGTGTCCTAGGGCTCACTAGGTGTTCAGAAGACTCCATTTAATATTAGTTCAGGTCTTGGTTTTCAAAAGAATTTAAGTAGACATGTGTTTAGTCTGCCATCTGAACTCCACCTCCCAGTTTTGTGTTTTCTTTACATCCATTTAAACTCTGAATTAGTAGAGTCCCTGAGGAGGAATTATAAATTAAGGAAAATTCAAGCATGGTGTCAAAATGAGGGCAATGAATAGATGAGAAAAATAACTGTAAAACACTTATTATAGCACCTGACACAAAGTTGGCAATCCATAAAGGTTTGCTACAAATATTCTTGATGCTATTTTTAAAAAGGGAGTGCTGAGGTTTCATTCTCCTGTGATGCTGGTATTAGTCAGTGTTCTGATATTAGCAGTTATACACACACACCACTGAGTCTTCCCATGAGATGGAAATTAAATTCCTAATTTATCAGATGCTCATTATTTTGTCCTCAAAGAACGCAGCAAACATGAATGACAGATAGGTGACATCAAAGACTAGTTCTGTAAGTAAGGATTGTCTTAGGACACCTGTCATGAAGGGGTTTATTTGAATTTAACCATTAGGAATAAAATCTTTGCATCAGTCTGATATCGCCGGAAACCTTTCCCACTAACTCAATATGTTTAAAAATATTTCATATTAAATTGGAGAGGAGAAATACTACTATTCATGAGGTTTCTCAAGTAAACATTGAAATTTAGGAGATAGTTAATTGGTCTTTAGTCTTGGTGAATGAATAATGTCTTCCAAGTTAGGGTTTATTATAAAAGAGAAGAAGGGATAAACACATATTTACCAGTTCTGAAACATGCTAACGTCTTAGCCAAATATCTTGCTGAAGATCACGCTCTATAGAGCAAAAAACAGAATATATGAGTGTGTGTGTATGTCAGTTGCAACACACACACACACAAACACACACACATTGAAACCGATGCTTACACTCTCAGCCTTGAAGTGTGTTACATAAGTAGCTCTTTTAAGAGTCTTAGATATGTAAATAGTGCAATAAGATCCTGCAATATACCACTTAACCACTGTGTAATTGATGGGTAATGTTTCCTCTTCTGTAATTAGTGATAAATGAAGATTTACAGCTAATATTTAGAAATTTGTGTGTATGTATATGTGTGTGTGTGAAGATGATTTGTAAGGATTATTGGTCTCAAAGGAACAATTATACATTGAGTTTGATGTGGGCAATTGCTAGACCTTCAGCTTGCCCGGAACCAGTGCTGGCAACTTCTGCCCTATCTTTTAATGACTGGGTTTCTATTCTGTGCGCTATCAGGGACTGACAGTGGCAGCTTTTAGCACAAATCATTTTGTCAAGATATTTTCTGTTGAATGGACTTGTAACTTGTTACGAATTTGCAGCTTACCAGACTGTGACAATGAAAGCTTCTCCTGGTGAAGCCTTCGACTCATGGTATTTTCTGTTAGAGCAGTACCACGTGACTAAGACAATGGCCTTCAGCATAGATTGTACCTCAACATAAAGAAAACAGAAATCCTCACAGCTGGACCCAAAAGCAACATCAGAATAAACGGAGAAAAGACGGAAGTTGTCAAGGACTTCATTTTACTTGGATCCACAGTCAACAGCCATGGAAACGGGAGTCACGAATCAAAACGGCTCATTGCATTGGGCAAACGTGCTGCAAGGGACCACATTAAAGTGTTTTATATACGTATATACACATAAAGTGTTATAAAGCAGAAATGTGGCTTTCAGGGCTAAAGCGGGCCTGACCCAAGCCAGGGTATCTTCAATGATGGAGAAACGGGCAGTGAGTAAGGAAGGTGAAAGAAGAACCGATGCATTTGGATGACGGAGTCAATGAAGAACAGTGAAGGATATCATGAAAGGTCGGAAGAGCAAACAAATCTCTCCTAGAAAAATTACAGCTGGAAGCCGCCTTGGAAGCTGGGATGGTGGTGACACTTCGTCTCGTGTACTTGGATGTCTTAGCAGGAGGGACCAGCCCCTGGAGGAGGACATCGTGGGCGGTGGAGTAGAGGACCAGCGGGTCAGTGACAGAGAGGAGGAGCACCAACCAGTTGGATAGTCGCAGTGCCTGCAGCAATGGGCTCAGATGGCAGGAACTGTGAGGCTGGCAGAGCACCAGGCACATTGTGTCCTCTTGTGCCCAAGTTGATGTGAGCCACAGCAGGCCTATGGCACCCAACAATAACAACGTGTGTGCCTGTTTCCTCAGGAGCTGTTGTAGTAGGTGTCCCTCTCAGAAACTCCAAAGCCCTCTGACTTATTCAAAATGCTAAAAATGGGCCTTGTGAAGCCAAACGAGACTAGAAGAAAAGTTTTTGGCCCCTTTTCTCAGATCATGCATCTGATTTGTGCTGTTTCCAGATGAGCAAGCTGGAATTTGTTGAGCACCTGTCCTACGCCCAACCATTGCCATCTGTCTGTCAGTTTGCCATGTTGTGGGGGCTTGAGTGTTGCTTTGCTGCTGGAAGCTATGCCACTGAGATGTCAACAGAGGCAGGATTATCCCTGGCAGACAGGTTCCCAGACCGAGACAGACAAGGAAGAAAGGCCTGGTGATCTAGCTGCAGCACTTAGCTGGTGCACACCTTACGGATCACAGCAGAAGGACTGTCTAATCCAGTTCTAGATGAGTCCCTTAGGTTGGAAGATTCTCAAAATACGCAGTGGCCAAGACAGTGGACTTGAGCAGACCACCCACTGAGGAGACAGTGCTGGACCAGGCAGGGTCTCCTTCTGTTGTACTCGGGGTCACGGGGTCAGCGCTGACCCAACAGGAGCCAACAACTGCAATGACGAAACCGTGCCAGACCTTTTACGAAAAGTTGTGATCTCCTTTGGTTCTCACAATACTGTGCAAAATAGACATCATCACGATTTTCCCATTCTAGAAATGGGGAGAATGAGTTTAGATGGATCAGGCCACTGGTCCAAGACAACACAGCAATGGTGTTGCGAAGACTGGAATCCGGGCCTGTCTGCCTTCACCCTGCCTAGTCCTATGCCTTGCCAACTATATAGGGATGCATGGAGCAGGCTTACTCCAGGACTCCTGGAATCAAATCGTGACCCCAAGATAAACCGAAACCAAACTGAAGCCATTGCCATCAAGTCGATTGCAGACACGTATGTTTTGTGTTAACTAGCTATTTCTGCAGTAACGTCAGGCAGCCAAGCCCCCCAACGCTCAGTGTTTCCAACAACCAACCTCTGTTTTCAGTGATCACAGGGCTGGGGATCATCCGGAGAGCCCCACTTTAAGCTGCTTTTTGGGTGGGCTTGGCTCCACACAGATACTTGGGTCTGGGCTGTTCCACACACCACCACGTTTCCTTGGACCGACACAGGGCACGAGATGACAACCTAACCTGTGCCAACATGCTGAGCGCTTCCCCTTTCTGTCACATGTGCCCACACGTCATCGGCAAAGTCGGTCACAGGGCCAGGTAGCAAGTCAGCGAAGTGTGTCATTGTGGGTGGAGGGAAAAGAGAGGGTAGTTCTAGTTGAGTCTGTCATGTATTTCTGTGTAATGCTGCAGACAAAGGTTTTCCTTTATTATCAACCTCCTCATGCTAAATGTGTAATAAAAGTGTGTGTGTGTGTACATGTATATCACGGATTCTATGCAACAGAAACCAGGTACATTATGAATTACTAAGTGAGATTTCTGTTTTCATAGGTAAAATATAAATGTTCACACTAATCCTTTAATTTAAAAAAATATGGCTATTTGGAGAAATGACTAATTAGGCTTAAAATTATTTTAGAACAAGATGGGCTATGTAAAAGGCACACATAAATAAAAAATGAATTGGATCTTGTTTGCTGAAACCATTGCCCCCGTAGAAGGAAGGAGGGGAGTGGGCACTGCTAGAGCTGGGACAGAAACACAGACGACGAGCCAGGAAGGCCTGTAGCTCCAGAAAGCACCAACGTGCAGGGAACGAAAGGAGGCAACCCCGGAAAGCAGGATACGTGACAGGCAAGCAGCAGCCAACCCAGAGAGCTCACAGAGCTGGGGCTGGAGCACCCCTGACGAGTCAAGTATGGAGACGGGTGGGGAGACGAACTTGACTTGGGAGAGACCTGACACCCCCCTTTGGAGGTCAAGGTTAACATCGGTGACATGTCATCCTGACGCTCAGTCCTGTGATGTGATGTCACAAGAATAGCCCTTACCTCGGTGGCCTTCCTCCCCAAACATGTCACCACAGTCTAGTCAGAAGGAAGGACCTCAGACAAATTCCCGCCACCAGAGGGACATCCTATCAGATACCTGACCAGCGTGCCTCAAAACCGCCAAGGCTGTAAAACAACACGAGTGACTGAAGAATGGCCACGTTTAAGAAGGGGCCAGATAGATGTGACTGTTAAATGCCAGGTGGTGTCCTGGGTAGCCTGCTGGCTCAGAAAGAGGACATTAGACAAAACTGAATGAGAGCTGAGCAAGCACGCCTGTTTCTGTGAGGTGGGTTCTGACTCAGAGCGCCCCATCCCCGTGTGTCTGAGCAGACGTGTACCGGGCAGTATTTTCGGTGGCTGATCCTTTCATGAGTAGGTTACTGGACTGCGCCTTGAAGGGGTCCCTGGGCAAAACCCACCCTCCAGTCTACTGGTCACCAGCCAAACTTGTTAACCTCTTACCTCACTCAGGGTCTTCAGCTGCAGTGCAGTCTTTACTTGGACTGACGTTGTCAGTGTCTGTCTCAGCTGCGACCAGTGCACCACACTGAGAAAGATGCTGCGGACGGGCTCGTGAGAGCCTGTGCCACCCTCACAGTACCTCCGTAAACCTAAAACTATTTAAAAAATTAAGGGAAAATTAAATTGCAGTGCTATAAAGAAAGAGAATTAAAAAGCTGAAAGAGTAAACAAAGTACTAGAAGAGAATTAGAAAGAAGGAACGTTACAGTGACACTCACTAATGGTGGCATCTGGGAAAACCAGCAAAAGCTGAAAGCTGGAAAACTGGCTACCGCCAAAGAAGCCTCTCGGTGGTCACTGACAGCTGCCCTTCTCAGCCTGGGATGCGGGCAGGAAGGGCTCAGAGGGAGCCCTGAGCCGTGCCTGTGGCTCTCGGAACCCGCCCAGGTCGCCCAGCGGAGGCTGGCCGGGGGCGTTCGAGAGCCTGTCTGAAGCCGTCGATGGCGTGGTGCGGGTGCAAGTCTTCCCTGGAGGTCGCATAAAGGTGCCAGGAGGGGGCCCCCTTGCTGACGCCTTGCAGACAACAGCGGCAGACCCTCGGGAAGAGCTCTGGCTGGCTCAGGACCAAGGTGGAGGGTCTTCCTGTGGCCGCAGAGCCGTCTCTGTTCTGCGTTTCACTGCTTCTCCCCGGAGGAACCTTGGCATCCCACTTATGGCTCCTGAGTTGTCGGAAAAAGCACAAGAGCATATTGTCAGTCATGTAACTGATGTACAGTGCTTCTTCACATATCTATTTTTAATTAAAACAAATTTTAATTAAAAAAAGGGGAGCGTCGTTTTAGGCAGAGCTGCTTGCTGCCAGATGGTGAGTCCTAATTTACCTCAGATCTGTTGGGAGCCACATGATTCATCATTGATTAGCTCAGGTTTGTGCGCTACAAGACTAGTAACTTTACTGGGGGGCAGTGACCCCCCAGCGCGCCTTCTAGGGGGGTAGGTAGGTGTGTGGGCGTGGCCATCAGCCTCAGGGGCGTGGCTTGCAGGTGTTGACTTGGATATGGACCAGATTGTTCTGTTAAACTTCGATGTACATATTCTCCAAAAGGAGACTGACTAGTGCTGCTTTGTTACTAAATAAAACCGTTGGGGTATCAGTGTGCGGGCTGCAAGTGCAGGATGGCATCTGAGTGCTTCAGAGAGGACAAATATCCTTGGACAGACAGGGGTCCAGGCACCTCGTGGGCAGAGTATCCGTGGCCGGAGAGAGGGGTCCTGTTCCTGCATCTTGATGCCGCACGTGCTTGCTGACCAAACCTGAATTCCTCACAGACTCTGTCCTCCACAAATAAATATCCCTTCCACAGTTCACCTCTATAGGAATAAAGGATGGACCAGAGGGTGGTCATTATTCTGTAAGAATTCCTCTCTTGATAGGAGCAGAAGCTGAAGTGGACAGAGACTAAGTCACAGTTACTGCGTGTAGCTGAGCCGAGTCTTAATTATCCAAGTTTAGGTGACATGGAGGGAACCAGGAGTCATTCAGTGGGTGGTGATGGAGCAAGCCACTGACCCACTCTGAGTCCATTTACCTGACTGCAAGAATAAGTCACACCTGCCTGCTGCCTTAGTTACAAGGAGTGAGTGGGTATTGACTACTGAAGCATTTTGAAATGATTGAGTACTTTATTGGTGGTGAATTCAGGGAAGTCATTTTCCTTGCACGTGGGTGTTTTCTGTAAGAATGTCTAGTGGCTTTGATGCTGTTGACTCTTCCAGGTTTTTTTGTATTATTTTGTTTTTAATACCTTCTATGAGCCTAAGGAGAAATTAAACCAAAGAGAAAATCGTTCACATGTTTTAGGACTTTAAATGCACCAAAATAATTATTTTTAATTCAGCTTTGTGGGTTTATAATTTTAATCATTTATTGGAAGCTCACACCTTCTTTTTTCTTGCCCAGATTCAATCTGTGAGTCACAACTGGTGTTAAAATGAGAATATAAATTGGTGGGACTGTCAAGAACAGCGATGCCTTTCCAAACTGTGTACCATTTCAGTCAGAATCCTGGATTCAGATGCAGTAAATCCCAGTTCACCAAGAGGAAATTATTCTATGGACGAAGTGAGAAGACTGTGCCTTCCAAAGAATATTTTAGTGTTGTAACACCCGAGTTCTGACCATGATTTTACGAAATGACATTGTGAGTACGTGATACTGAGTCTCATACGTCATTATAACATAGTGAAATAAGATGGATTAGAGGAGGGAAAGAAACATAAGAAATTTCAGACTTGACGATCTTTAATAACAAAATTTGAATCCTGTTGTGACTCAGACACACTCGTCTCAGACTTACCATCTAATTCAGGGAGCAGCAGAGATAACACCCTACCTCGTGCAGTTTATTGGGGAGGAAAAGGAGTGAGAAGGGGAGTAAGAAAGTTACATATCCTTGAGTGTACCTGTTAGCAGAAAGAGACTTGACAAATGTCATGTATTTCTGGAAGTTAGTTACCAGAACAGTTTTACTTCTAACTATTAAAGTGTGTTTACAAAAAAAGGCTGTAAAGACACGGCCATTACTTTTGCCAAAATGCCGCTGACATGACATCACTGTAATTTATCTATCTAACTCTTACTTTTTATATTAATTTACTGTGCATTGGCATGCTTTCTAAAATGTCTGCATCTTTTAAATTTGCATTTTAAAGTAGCTATAAAATATGTATTCCATTGCAAAACATTAGCATAAAGTGACTCGGTATTGCATATTCTGTCGGAAATGCCAGGAAGAATTTCACAACTACTGCATTTCCATCTGGCAGAATCTTCCTACATTGAATATTTGCATAAATATTTCAGCAATAAAGTAAAATTATGAAACATAAATTCCTTGGGTTATATTCCAAATTGATAACCTCTTCAAAATTTCATAAGCAAAGGAACCATGCAATTGGAAGGAAATTACTGTGGTGCTTTCTACCTATTTTGAACTGTCCCGGGGAAACAGTTGCCTCTTCAATACCCATTTCACTCATATCTTACCTTTGCTGTCCGCAGGGAATGATTGTTCAGTGGTTGAAAACAGTGAATTCCTACCCTGTGGAGGTGTGAGGGTTTCAGCAGCATAGCTGCCTTTTCTGGAACAGGATTCAGCCTGAGAGAAAGAGTAACAGACGGAGCCAGTGACAGGTGACTGTCAGGGAATTGCAGAGCAGGAATCTTCTCTGATTTAAGTGAATGCTGCTTTTCTTTGAGTGCAAAGACAGCATTCAGCTTCAGCGCTGCACTTTCCAAGATTCCAGATTGTGGGTGTGCCGATCGGATTTTTAGAGGCTCATTTGCTTCTCCGTGGTGTTGACAGACAGCACCTGTGTTTCCATTGTGTCATGCAGGGGACGTTGATTGCCGGGAGCCAGCCCCGACAACTTTTTCAGGCCTCCACGGAGGGATGAACAGCGTCAGCAGGGAAATGAATTGAGAGAGACAGGAAAGAGTTTTTGGAGAATGGCAGCCCCGTAAAGGTCTGTCTTTCTTTATTTTTATAGTTGAGGTGACGTGATTTTCACCTTATTTTTTCCATCATATAAGCTATTGGCTAACAAGAAACTGACCCCTCATTATTGGCTAGCAGGAAACTGACCCCTTGTGGTCTCCTTTTTCTTGTTAGTTGTCAAGGCCTTTTAGATAATGGCCCAAGGCAGGTGTTTTGTGGTGATAATTGACAGTGAAAACAAAGTTAACAGTGAAGACAAAGTTATACTTTGAACTTAATGGTTCTAATCATACCTCAAGGTCAAAGGCACAGAAGGGTAGACTCCTCAAAGCTTCATTATTTAGCTGTCTCTATTTGCTTCTCTAAGTTTTTATTTTATCTCTCCCTGTGCAGATAGTAAGTGCCCACTGTCCCCCAACCTAAGCTGTTCTAAGAAAGATGTTTCTTTAGTGTTTATTCATTTGTCATACCAATTATAATAAACTTGAGAGTCTATCTATCTTTCTGCTGTAGGGAGTAAGATGTTTATATAGCTTTAAGGGCTGTGTGGAGAATCATCCTTGGGAAGCCTTCCAGGGGTTTTTCTAAAATCTTGTGTTTCACATGTGGAAAATGCAATTGGGGGAAGCCAGCGGAGCCAGGCCGGCCTCAGTATTCCTGGGCTGGTGTGTTATGCTGGAACTCATCAAGCCAAGGGGGTTGTAAAACCCTTCTCAGAAAGCGTCTTCTTTGGTCCTAGTGCCAGGGGATAACAGGGTATTTTTGAGGAAGATTTATTTAGGGTACAAAATATCATCAGGGAGAGTACAGTCAAAAAATATGTCAGGAGTGACATGTGTCCGCTTGTCATCACATAGACATGTAGCTCTGCTCGTAGAGGCCTCTGTGGGTAACAGGCCTCAGCAGCTGATGTTTTCAGGAGTGAGGATACAGAGCGTGACCGCGTTTTATATGGTCCTTTATTTAGTAATCTTCAACACTCTTCAAGTGAGGGTTAGTATAGATTAGGGAGTGGCTCGGATTCCCTGGGCTGAAGTCAGAACTGGGTTTGAATTTGGTTCTGTGTCACTAGCTGTTTGCCTTGGGCAGGTTCCTGACCCTGTATCATCCTGGAAGAGCAGCGACAGTATTGCCAATCTTTGGGGTTGCTCTGTGAGTTCAGGGAGGTGACATTGGTGGTGGGCTCACCCCTGTCCCTGGCATGAGTAAAGCTCAGAAAATGTAAGGTATTGTTGCTACCCGTCTATACACGTTTCAGCAAACCAACTGATTTTACTATTGTTGTTTTCGTTGGAAGGATACACAGCAGAACACTGACTGACTCAGCAGTTTCTACCCGTACCACTCAGTGCCACTCATAACTCTCTTCAAATTGTGCAATTATTTAACCCCCTTTTCCGAGTTGTTCCTCCTCCGTTAATGTACACTCACATTCTCCTGGGGTTCCTGTGTCAGTTTGACCCTGTAAGATAGTATTTGGAAAGACCACTGTACTCAAAACAGACATTCTTGACTAATTAAACTAAACTGGGGTTTTTAGACCCTCCTACTTTACATTTTTTGCTGATGCCACATGTTTTCAGTAGAGGAATGCATGCTGAATCATTGAGTGTGTTTATATTTTTGATTGGTAGTACAGATTTTGAGAAATAAATGAAAATACACAAACAGACGTGATTTATGGGAGGCCATCTCGCCCACTGTCTTGGAGGGCAGCCTTTATTTTGGGGCACCTTCCATCAGTAAATGGGGCACCTCTGGGTTTGCCTGATAGCCCAGCCATTTTGCTTCACTGACTATTTCTTTAGCCTTTTACCAGCACACAAGTCCCCACTGGACAGAAGCAGACTCCCAGAACACTCCAGAGGCATAGAAAGTAGACAGGGTGATGTGTGTTCCCTGAGTCCTGGAATGGTAGAAGACTTCCAGGGACGTGACCTATGTCATATAGTCATCGTATGTGATCTAACAGAGCAAATGACAGCCTGGGAGCCAGGGCCCTTGGGTTCCTGAGACAGCCCTCTTATCTCTTGAGGGTTTGGGTCCATGACGATGACATCTCTGAACCCCTGCTCCTTGTTTTTAGACTGAAAGACGATGAGCGCGGTACCTTCCAATTCTAACTTCCTAGGCAAGACTGTCTTCAGCACTGAGGGGCGATGCTGGAGATTGAACTTGGTGAAGCTACAGAGCATCTCAGCCACTTTTCCTCCCTGGCTGTGCAGGGTGGTCAGTGTCCAGTTCTGCTCCTGCCTGTGTGCCAGCTCCTCCTGCAGAGTCAGCTTAACTCTCAAAGTGCAAGGTTTTCCAGCTGTCGAGAGGTAGGGTTCACGTTCTGGTTTGGTTCCCACTCACCGTGGCCCTGTGAGGAACAGAACCAGACGCCACCCAACTCCGCGCTGTCCTCGGGGTCACTGCGGTGCGTGCACTGGTTTCACTAAGCTGCGTTTATTTTATTTAAGATTTTATTGCATTTTAAGTAAAAGTTTGCAATCCAAAAAATCAATTTGCCATATAAAGCCCCCAGTACACACCTCTGTGCTACTGTGACTGCTCCCCTCCACTTTTCCTCTCCCACTCCACCACCGTGACAGCACACTGCTCCTTTCCACCCAGTGCTTCCTGTATCCGTTCAGCCAATCGCTGTGCCCTCCACCCTCTTGCCTCACCTCTGGACAAGAGCTGCTCAGACACCCTCATGTATGCATTTAAGCCAAGAAGCATATTCCTCGCCAGCCTCTCTGTATGTCTCAGAGTCCAGTCCAGTCTTTGTCGGAAGAGTTGGCTTTGCTGCTGGTTTCAGCTCTGAGTTCTCAGAGAGCCCAGAGGCTGTGTGCCCAGGGGACCCTCCAGCAGACAGACCACCAAGTGTGATCTTTTAGTTCTGCACCACCATTTTGCTCTGGTTGCACCAGGGACTTTACACCATGTGCCCTGTCAGGGCAGTCATTGCTGGCGGCGGGGCACCATCTAGTGCTTCTGGTCTCATGCTGATGTAGTCTCTGGATTATATGGCACCTTCTTCTTCTTCTTGATGTAAATGCAATCAGCAGAAGAGGAGACTGTTGGTAGGGTGTCTGCCAGTTTGTCTGAATAGCTTTGATTTTGTTTGTTTCAGCATCACACAGACACAAAGAGAGAATTAATTTTCTGGGCGATACTTGAGAGACCCAGGTGTATGTACTGATAGAGCTGAATGACTTAAGATCCTTTTGCCAGCATTTAATTGTCAGATTTCCACAGAGTGGGTGGGTTCTAGGAGCTCCTTGTCAGACACACCAGGGCTTAATACTGGTCACTGGGCATCAAACGCTGACTGCCTCTGAAGCTCACGTAGGTGCTGCTGGCACCCTCCAACCGGGATCCCTTTGTGGGCTGATATGTGAGGTTTGGCTATGGTGAGGGGACACCTGCATTTTTATGGATTATTGTTATTTTTTAGTGAGCTTGCCTGCTCGTAAAGTAGACTTCAGGACTTGAATGTCATACACCCATAAATGTGGCGTCAGCCTCCTACCTCGGCTGTGGACTGACGTTCTTGTGTCCTTGCCGTCTTGTTAACCAAGGCTGTCTGAGCACTACTTGCAAATGACAATAATAGCTGTTGTGTAACGGCCACCTACTCTGTGCCCTGGTGGCACAGTGGCTAAAGCGCGCAGCTGTTAATTGCGAGGTCAGCTGTTTGCACCCACCAGCCTGTCTGTCTCCGTCGAGATGACAGCCTTGAAGACCCTCTCGGGTGGTTCTTCTCCCTTGAATAGGGTTGCTCTGTGTAGGAATCAAGTCGGCTGCAGCTGGTTTTATTGTGCCCCCACTGCTGTGTGTGAAGTTCCCAGGAGATGTGCCTTGTAGGCTATTTTATTTAATAATCTCCCCAAATCCACATTTTGCAGTAAAGAAAGAGGCAGCTCTGAGAGCTAAACTGACTTGTCTGTAAAATTTTTCAGCTAATAAACACTGCATCCCAATCAGTTTCCACCCACTTCCAAAACCCAGGCTCTCAACTGTGCACTGTTTCAGTTAGGTCTCTAGGGGAGGAAGATGTCATGGTTGCTGTTTCAGCACCTGACTAGAGTCCTCCGGGGCCCATTGGATGCACTGGTCCATCCGTTTCTGCTCTGAACAGCCCTGGGACTGTCCGTTCTTCCGCTTCATGGAGCTCACGGTGGACAGACTCGTGGTTACTGCGCCTTGCACATGCACACGGATCCCCAGGAAACCCCGAGCTTTCCCGTGGGTCACTGTGCTTGTGTGAGTGTACCCATTTTACAGATGAGGGGCCAGTGTTTGGAGGTAGGGAGAGCAATGGCTAGTAAGTGGCTGAACCTGGAATCAAACCCTGTGCTCCTGTCTCCAAGTCCAGTCTTTACCCAGTACATGGTACTTATTCTTGCAGCAGTCCCACATGTAAGTGTTTATGATTTCAAAGACTAGGGAAGGAATGGTCAACACTTGGTGTCCTTGGTGACATAAAGACCCCAGAGTGACGGCAGCATTGAATTCATTCTCGGTGTCACTGCTGTGCCCATGGAGGCAGGCTGTGTGCATCTTAGTGAGTAGGGGTAAAGCTGGAAGAGGACGTGTTTCTCTACCAGCCGCCTTCTAACTTCTTCTACCTGTTTATTCCCGGTGCACTGAGAGCCAGCAAGGTGGGTAGAAAAATCATGGAATGTAGGAGCTCGAGGAAACCCTAGAGCTGTGGACCCCCATACTGTACGCAGGGGGAGTCTGAGGCCCCCCGTGTGAAGCAGGGGTCCCAGCTTACACAGGTTGTCTAGAGCTGGGTGAGGCAAGAACCAGACTATTGTTTCAAGTGGTGTAGGGGTGCAGACCACTCTGAGTGTACTGGAGAATTTTGTATCTACTGAGTTGTGCATTTTTTAAAAAACTTACTGAGATGTTTGTTTTTTGTTCTTATTGTTGAAAAAGACAAAAGAACAGAAATATTTTCTCAGAAGTTGGCCAAGCTGGGCCTCTTCCACATCTGGGGAGCTCCCTCGCTTCAGGGGCTCTCTAAGAGTCTTTGTGTTCCAGCTTTGGGGCCTGGGGCTGCAGTGGAGATGGTGGAGACCATGCCTCTAACCTGTTTTGGGGTATACCACGTGAGCCCCCCTTCTTACTCTCTTCCCCACCTTGCTGTCAAAGTTGTATTGTTTCTTAATTATACCAAGTGTTCTCTTGCTCCAGGCCCTGTGCACACACAATTCCCTGTGCCTGTAAAGCCCAATTCTTCCCCGGTTTGGGTCAGAGGTTAGTTGTAGAGTTGCCAGATAAAATGAAGGGCTCACGGCCAAACCCGAATCCCACACAAACCACAGGCGTGCCTGGAGTGCACCAACGACCACAGCACTGCGTGGGGCCCACCTGTCCTGTGAAATGCCACCGGTTGCTTTTCTGAAACTGCGGTTTAACTGGGCAACCTGTATTTTCTGTGACTTCCCGTCTTGAGCTCTCCCTGTCTGTTTCCAGGTGGTTGTGAGAAGAGAGAAGCCCCGGGCACCCTTCCCTCGGCTTCCTCCGGCACCCTGCTCAGTGTCACAGCCCGGAAACTGACACTGCTTCCGTCCCCAGCCTCCCTCAGGTTTCACCATCCCCTTGTGCACGTGTTTGTGCGTGGGCCTCTGTGCTGTGCGGTTGTGTGGCATGTGTGTGCGTTCACACAGCCCCCGCCGTCGCTGTCAGTACGCGCGGCACTTAGAGCAAGGAGCTCCCGGGGGGCTCTGGTCGCCGCAGCCCCCTTCCTGCCCAGCGCCTGGAAACCCTGTGTCTGCTGCCTGTCTCTGTGCTCTCGCAAACCCTCGTGGCCCAGGGGGTGAGTGCCGTGTCCGCTAACCAGAAGGCTGGTAGTTCAAATCCGCGGGGCTCCTTGGCAGCTCTGTGGGGTGGTTAGTTGTACTGTGTCCTATAGGGTTGCTGTAAGTCAGACCCAACTCAGTGGCCGTGGGCCCAGTTTGGTTTGGGCTGTGAACTTCTGTCAGGAGGTAAACACTTTTAGTATCTGTGTTCTTACTTTAACATGTGTTAGAGAAAATTAGTACTTCAAAACCATGATTTTGGGAAATTTTAGAGCAATTTCCTAGGAAGAGGGTATTCAAGACTTTTTTGTTTTTAAGGGAGTCAATTTAAAGGAACATGGAAAGCAAACAGTAGTTGGGTTGTAAAGAGCTGTGATAAAAATTGCAGAGCGGGAGACTGAGAATCAGCAACACTGAAGGGACACTGTCGTGGCTGAATCGCGTCCCCCAGATATGTCCGTGTGGCTGAGCTACGGGTCCCAGTGCGGCGTCACTGTCCTCACTCATCACCGGCACGATTTCCCCGTGTGCTGTGACTCCCGCTGTGGCTGTGTTGATGAGATGCATCCGCGGCAGTGGTGCTGATGAGATCTACAAGACGAGATGGTGTCTGCAGTGAGCGGAGAGGCAGAGGGACCTCACGGCACCGGGAAAGCCGTGCTGGCCGCAGACTGCCCCCTTTGGACCTGGGCTTCCTGCAAAGAGCTGCTGCTTGTCCAGGAGGCTATGATGACGATCGTCCTCCGGGGCCAACAGAGAAAGCCATCCCTGGAAGCGGCACCCTGATTTTGGACCTCTAGCCGACTAGACTGGGAGAAAATCAGCTCTGGATTGTTAAAGCCATCCACCTGTGGTGCTTCTGTTACAGCAGCACTCGGCGACTGTTTAAACCACACCATGGCTGTCAAGCCGATGCTGACTCACCGTGACCCTACAGGGCTGGTAGTACTGCCCCACAGGGCTCCAGGGAGTGCCCGCTGGATGCCGGCTGCTACCCTTTTGGTAAGCAGCTATAGCTCTTAACTGCCAGGCAAGCTGATCACCCCTTTTCATTCCACAAGTTACCCTTGCATGTGGGCTGATGGAACCCTCATTCTGTACTCATCAGGAGCAAAAGAGGGAGGAGGGGACTGAAATCTCAGACAGGAAACAAGTGTACAAGGTTGTAGCCTACCCAAGCCATGACCTTGTCTACCCCGAGAGCAGAAGAGCTAGAAGTCTCCTGGCTACGACCAGTAGTCCCAGATAGAGTGGAGGAAAGGGACAGACCAAAACTCAAGTTCTGTAAAACGAAGTCCAGACTAACTAGACCAGCTGAGACCAGAGGACTCCCTGGGACTGTCACCCTGAGACAGTCTGTAAACCTTGAACTGAACTATCCGCTGACATCACATTTTAGCAGAACAGCAGAGTGGCGCATGAAACCAAAAGGTCAGCGTGTAGTCTAAAGGAAAGATAAGGAGGCAGAGAAGCCAGGAACTGGAAATGGGACAACCATATCACAATCAGAGAGAATGCTGGCACATTGTGGGAGCTGTGACTGACCTCACTTAACAATTAGGGTATAAATTGGCAAGTGGGAACGTACCTTATGGTATAAACTTTTACCAAAGACATGATAAAATATTTTAGAAAAAAAGAAAAAATACGCACTGGGCATTCTAAGCCAATAATTTTAGGCCAGTTTTGATCGATCAGACTTCAGATTTAGCTAGTTTTCCCCATACAAGTGAGCAGGCAAACGAAACCCAACCCAGGGCTGTCAAGTCAGTCTGAATCATACTGACCCTACAGGACAGAGGAGAACTGCTCTGTGGAGTTTCCAAGGAGTGCCTGGTAGGTTTGAACAGCCAGCCTTCTGGTTAGCAGATGTAGCACTTAACCACTACGTCACCGGGGTTTACAAGAGTTAAGTATGAGAGAGCGTAAGTACATATATTTCAAAAAATTCTTCTTCTGATTAGCTCTTATCGTAATAAGAATAGATTCTCCAGCTACAAATGAGTTTTCTTCTATCTGGTAAATGAGGGCAACAACAAGGAAACGGAGTTAACTCTTAGTAAAACGCAGTATCAATTTCATTAAACACTACCTTTAACCCTGAGTGTAGAAAGTACATGTTCAATAAACATTCGATGCTTACTTCATTGGTTTGATTTAGGGTAACTTCTATTACTTGAACAGCAAACCTAAAAGTTACACATTATTTCATCTCTCAGTGAAATGCAAATTGCGTTTTAAGAAGAAAACTGATGGTCAACACTGGAGTTATTTTAAAATGTTTTCATTTCCTGTGAAGTTCTAAACAACAACAGAAAAATGAATGAAAAATTCTGTTGCTCACTGACATACAACACTAAAAACAAATCTGTTGTTTCCACTAGCCTCCGTCCAAAATTTTACTACTTTCTAAAAAAAAAATAAGTTTAGTCAACTTTTACTGAAAATATGCAGTGGAAATGGGCTGGCACGACACTTAGAGAAGTCTTCAACAGGAGTTATTCTAATTCTGGCACTCGACACAAAGAAACAACTTTGTAACTGAGACTCTTGATGCATCGTAATTAGTAACATCGTGTTACTGTGTATCAGGAGGATGTATCTGTAGTGTTTATCACTGCATGAATTCTTAGCATTTATTCTCCCTGAATATTATGGAGAGCCAGTATGTGTTCTCTTTCAGAAAGATGTATCTGGAGTTTCTCAATGGCTGTTGCGGGGAAAGAGAAAAAGGTTGATTTCTTGCTCTAAATTTTGTAACTCAGGCTTGTATAACGGTGTTATTACTGGAACATTGGGAAATTTGAAGTCGTTATTTGCCTGAGGAAAAAGTATGAGAGGTAATGGCTTCATAAAAACCAAGAAGCCTGTTGCCGTTGAATCAATTCCAAATCGATTCTAACTCGTAGCAGCAGAGTAGAGCTGTCCCACGGGGTTTCCAAGGAGCAGCTGGTGGATTTGAACTGCCAGCCTCTTGGTGAACAGCCTCAGCCCCTAAGCACTGTGCCACCAAGGCCCCAGTGGCATAACAGTGATGAAATGAAACTGAAGACGTGCTTGTAATGCCAGGCTCGGTCTGGTACCTGTCCATCTCACTCGCAGGGGTTAGTTTTTTTTTTCTTTTTTCTTATTGTTTAAATTTATTCCAGGTCAATACAAAAGCTGCATGTAGGCATTTATTCCCACCTCGGCCCAGGACTGTTGCTAGGTAGGAAAGGGCAAGTCAGACGGTTTTGACTCATCACGGCTGTGCTGAGAGCGGGGACCCTCAGGGACAAATGGCCCCTCCGGGGTGTTCCCCGTCTCTCAGGTCCCGTTAGGGTGCTGACCGCAGACGGCTTTGGCAAGGCTGAGTCACTGCCTCCCAAAGACGACTGAGGTTTTGGTTGGGTATTGACAAGGGATTTGCCAAAGCTTCTAGAAGCTGCACAACCGTTGGGAGCACTTTGTAGACAAAGGGGGATTTTGAGTCTAGGGTTTCCCCATTTGGCAGGCATTACATCAGTCTGGGTTGTGCAGAGTGTGTGCGCACGCATACACAGACACACACACACCCCGAATTCACTGAAGAAGAGTTTTAAAAAACTGAGCCAGTCCTCACATAGGATGAAAAGGGAGGTAATAACTTACTCCTGGAAGAGTCTGTCAGGGATATAAATCAATGACATCACCCCCGCACTGCATCTTGCGAGCACTGGGCGCCGTCCCCCAACTGTATCACTGTGTCAGAGGAGAAACAAGGAGATGACTAGGTCAGAGCAGCCAGCTGGGGTCGTTTATCCTCATCATTAGGGCACAGGAAGGTGACGTTATGTGAGATCAGATAACGGTGTGCTCAGAAATCTGAAAATCAGTTTCCTCAGATGCATGAAATAGAAACTCACTAAGCATCTATTCCATCTCTGGTACCCAGTGCATTTCCTGGATTCAAATTTGTGTCCGATTTCTTAGGCAGGGCGTCGCTGCATCTGCCGTGCTTCATGCTCGCGCTTCCCGCTGGTCCCCCTCTCTGCAGCCATCCAGCTCACCCCATCGCACCCCAGCCCATGCTCGCCAATTCTCAGACGTTTCCCACCCCATTTTTTTCCTGATGGGGGTAAATATGACCTAGACAATTTAATCTGGGATTTCTGTAAGGGTTTGCAAACCTAACGAGTTGCAATACTTTTCATTATTTTGTGGAGTCATTTCTTCACTGCTTAATTTTAGTAATTGAGGGAAATAGTGGAATTCACAATTCTTTCAAGAAGACCAGTGCTGTTTACCAGAAGACTTCCGCTTCAGGTTGAATTTTTTTTCTCTGCAGTCCTATGCTATGCCTTGGGGATGTTCTTCCAGACAAGAAGAAAAGTCAGCGTCTACAGGATAACGTGGGTTCTTGCTGCTCATCCCGTCTGCCTTCTTCCTGTGATAAAATTGTAGTTGATTCTCTCGGAGTGTTAGGTCACTGTCCAGGCTGTGGTGGGGTTTTTGTTGATCATGTGTTTGGTTTGAAAGCTGGTCGGCTGCTAGTAAGGCAGAACCCAGCTATTTCCTCTGCCTTGAGAGTTGTAGTCAGAGAAGCCTGAGGACAATTTTCATTTTGTTGCTAGAGTTTGGATTACACGTTTTAATCTGAAGGGGAACAATAAAAGACTAGGGAAATCCTGAGTGTAACTACTCCTCATTAGCTAATTAGACACCCTTGATAGCCCAATCAAGTCTCTCAAACCATTAGGGACTCTTTTAAATGTTCCTCAGTGTCCTCAAGAGTCAAGCTCCCGAAGCCGCCTGGGTTACCCCCTCGGAGCAGTGCAGCACTGTGTGCACTGTGACTCGCTGTGTTTTTTAACTTCCTGTCTGACGGAGCTGTCCCCGTGGAGGCAGAGAGAACACTGCGTCATCTAAGCCTCCTGTGCGTATGGGTCCCTTTGTGTCACGCAGAAGTCATGCAAGGAGAGAGCGCGTCTGAATTTTGCCTCCTGTAGGACTTCCCAAATAGAGCATGGCAAGTGAGTCAACTTTTTTTTAACCCAACTGGCCATCTGAAGGAAGATAAACTCCAACAACCAGCCTGGTGTTACTTCCCCTTCACTTCACTGTGTTCCCCACTGTTTGAATTGGATTAGATTAAGTTTAAAATAAAATACCTTAACACAACTTTGTAGAATGAGCTTTTGAAAAACAGAAAGGGGCATGTTTCAGGATGGAGTGTCGTGTGTGTTGAGTATAATTATGTAATTGAGTAGCATGTGTTTTCAAAGTGTTTCTCTGTCTGGCAATGGTAGTTTTTTGTTATTAAAATAAAGCTAAGAAAATCTAAGCTCAGGAGAGAGACTCCAGAGAACTTTTGAGGATGTTATCATGTGACCAAACATGCAGACCAAACAGAAGACAAAAGAGTGAGCTCTTGTTTCTTACATATTTTGAAATTGCTGATGATAGTTCAAATTAGAGAGAGATGTGTGTTATTCAGATAGTAGGCTTGGCTCAAAATCAGCACAGACCCACACAAACACTCACACACACACACACACACACACACACACACACACACACACACACACACAGTGCAACCAACAAGGCTGACTTGGGGAGTTTTAGTAACGAGAGGACAGAGACTGTTGCCCTTTAGGGTAGGCTGCTTCCGGGGAAAGATCCCTCCACAGCCTAGGATGTCTCAGACGTCCCCCTGGTCACTGTGTTTTAGAACTGGCATTTTATTTTGTCATAGAAGTGTTTACTCATTTATTTTGCTTCTTTTTTCCATTACATTGATATATATAAAATGCCCTTAAGAAAGGGTGAAATAACATTTATTTGCTCAAGCAAGAAACACTGACTGAGCACTCACTCAGTGCTAGACACGACACTGAGCGTCTGAACAGAACACGGGTCTGCGGCACCACCCGCAGGGCCGCAAGGTCTGAGCCCCTGTGGAGTGATCTGAGGGGCGCTGGGGGGCTGCAGGCAGGGAGCTCAGGCGGAAGACAGGCGGACTCTGCCGCCGGGTGGTAGGCAGAAGTGGGGGGAAGGTGAGGGCAGTGGTGTTTGAACCAAACGTTGAAGGTGAGACTTGGCACATGGCCGTGTGGACACAGAAACGGCAGTCAGAAGACAGATAATGCAGGGGCTTGAGTTCTGAAGTCTCAGAAGTCTGCTGTTGAGTCCATTCAGATTCATAGCAACCCTGCCTACAGCCCAGGGGCAGCCGTCATTGTCCCAGAAGCAAACACAGGCTCTAAAGAGAGACCGTTAGGAGGAGGACGGGAAGAGGAGCAGTCTCAAAGCTGGGGTTATCAGGCCCTGGTGTCGCTCGGTCTGTGGTTGTCTCTAGAACCTAGGGTGGTAGCTCCCAGACCTCGGTCCCCGGTAAGGGCAGAGAGGCGAGTCTGCAAGTGCCCAGGACAAGGGACAAGAAGGGCGGTCCAGGTATAGGGAACAGCCGAAACAAACACTGATTGGACAGTGTCATCGAGAAATGGCAGGGAGGTAGGCGTGGTGTGAGTGTGGCGCCCGGGCACGGAGTACGGTGCCACGGAAGGACCCAGTGACGGCGCGGGGGTCCGTGTGGCTCGAGTGTGGCGCCCGGGTGTGGAGTACGGTGCCACGGAAGGACCTAGTGACGGCACGGGGGTCCGTGTGGCTCGAGTGTGGTGCCCAGGCGTGGAGTGCAGCAGAGCAGCACACAGCCTAGTGGGAGACAGCGCCTCTGACAGTCATGCCGTCTCCGCATGGCAGGGACCCTAGCAGCCCCGTGGGAGAGTCAAGGCCTCAATGTGACATCCAGATCCCCAGAAAGGTTTGCTGATGGCACTTTTCAAAAAGAACCAGTGTGCTGTTGATGGAACCCCTTTCCCACTTCCCAGGCAAAGTCTTCGTAGTGTCAGAGACAAGTGCCTAAAACAGGTGGACCCGGGGCCCGCGTTCTCCCCGGGTGTTGTGTCATCTTCAAATGATGCAACCTGTGAAAGGCCCAGCTGAGACACAGCCGACCAGGACGAAGCTGCGCTCGTGGAGGGCCCCTCAGGGGCAGGGACACGCAGGCGAGCAGGGTATGGCGGGTGAAAGGGCACGTGGACTTCCTGTGGCGTGTGAATCCAAGGTCTGTCTAGCTTAGTACTCGTCAGCCTTTCAAAGGAGAAGGTGGAGAAGGACATGATTATGCACAGGTAGGTTTTAAAGTCACACGAAATGGGGCGAGAATTCCTTTTTCATAAGGGAAGTGACAACTACCAGGTCCTTACGTGTCACTGCAGTCTAGTCTTTGCCCTGCCTCTGACTGGTCATGTGACCTTGAGGAACTGATTTTGAATCTCTGTGTCTTTGTTTTCAAAATGACAGTGATGCTACCTGCCTATCAGCTTCATTAATCATTGTGAGAGTTAAAAGACACCACATAGATAAATCCTTACGTAAACTAGAAGATGCCTTTTAAACATGTTATCAACTTCATTAATATTATGGTTTTAAATTTCCTAGATGGTATTTATCTGAGAAATGAACATGTGAACTGGGAGTTGGAGTACAGAAACACGAGGTGGGGGTGGTCGGGGACAGGCAGGGAAGCTGGCCCCTTAAACCAGCCGTCAGAGGGTCCCGGGAGAGGAGAGGAGGGCGTCTAATTCGGGAGAAACCAAGGCTGACCCCGGGGACCCACGGGGTTCTGCAGCTGGTGAGCGGCGCGCCCGCTGGGAAGACAGAGGCTCGTGGCTGTGACTCTGTGGGCCTCCCCTGTTTGTTAGCTGGCAGTAGCAATGCAGAAGTGACAGGCCAGGTGGGCTTAATAAATGGCACCGTAGAGCAAACACACACTTGGAACTTTTCTCTGCCAAACAGCGCATGACTGGACAAAGGTCACTCTGCGGACCTCAGGGACCCCCCCCCGGGTGCTGGAAGACGCTCTGCGAAGGCCCCGTGGCCTCGTGAGGGGACCAGGGACCATTCATCTTCTGCTGTCTCTCAAATTTGTGAGCATGTAACCTTCCCGCTTGGATTTGAGCGGGGCAGCGGCAGTGTCTCGTGAATGGAGAATGTCATTTAAAAAAATGACGTCCAGCTGTTTTCAGGCATCCTTGTGTAGGGTTAGCACCTGCAGAGATGCTTGTAGCCACCGCTGCAGACGGCAACAAACCGATCCAGCACCCTCGTGGGGCCCCTTTGTAGTTGACCCACACTTCTCTCCCAAACAGCAACAAACAGATCCGGCGCCCAGAGAGCTCCCTCGTGGGACCCCACCGTCATCGGGCCACACTTCTCTTCCAGCCCCGGGCAGTTACCAATCCCTTCTCTAGCCCTGCTGTGCTGCCCTTTCCAGAGTGTCCTACAAACAGAATCTTTCATTATGCAGCCTCCTGTCTGTTTCAGATTTTAAGCTGTGACAAGTTATTGCAGAAGTGCACTGAGAACAGGCCATCAAAAGAAATCTGGACTGAGATTGTGCTAGAGGCAGGCTTAGTGTTACTGAATACGTGCTTTCTCTTCCGTGTTTGCTACGTGAGGCGGGTAGGAGTGTCTGAGTTAGTGCGTGCTGCTGTAACAAGCACAAGTGGACGGCCTGATCAAACAGAGCAGCCGGGAAGAGGAGATGGGTAGTTTTGTTCATGCTGTAAATACATCTCCCAGATTTTATTGATTTTATTGAGGATAACAGGGATTTTCTCATCTTGGGTGTGAGAGACAGGTAGCCAGTGAGAGCGCTGAGGAGTCATGGATGGCGCCACAGCCGTGCCTGTTTTTGTCGCACTTCCGAATCCGCGCCTGCCTGCTACTTGAGGTCACTTGTTGTGGCGGGATGGCTCTTCCCTGGGATCCCAGCATCAGCCCTGCAGTGACTCCACCGAGTCAGGCATCCCGTGGGAGTTGTCCCTGTGCTCACCACTCTGACGTCACCGGGCAGCAGGCCCAGTGTCACCAACCCCGACTCGTGCTGGCGGTGCCGTCGGGTGCCACCAAGTGAGTCCATACACAGCACAGGGAGGCCCTGGCTCGTCCTGTGCTGCGCCCACAGCTGTGACAGCCACTGTGCCTCTGTCTCGTCGAGGCTCCTCTGTCTCTCACTGACTCTCCGCTTCAGCCGGCTTGATGCTCTCCTCCAGGGACCAACCCTCCGGGCAGCAGGTTCAGAGTACGTAAGACAGAGTCTCGCCATCCTCACGTCTGAGGGGCACTCTGGCCGTGCTTCTTCCGAGACAGATCTGTTGCCCCTCTTGGCCGTCCACGGCACGTACAGTGTTCCACACTAACCCAACAACTCAAAGGTGGCAGTTCCGTACTCTCCTAACTCCTTGTCCGTTTCTCCTGGGCACGTGTGGCCACCTGGGCCGGGCGCACCTTCCTCCTTGGGGCGACACCCTTGCCCGTCATCACCTTACTCCTCCTGGGATAAACCACACTGGGCGCCCACTGCTGCCAGGCCAGTCCTGGCTCCTGACGGCCCGGCTTCCCAGGCCGCGAACCTCTGCGGCGCTTTCTCCCTCGCAGCGGCTTGTGGCTTCAGACCACAGACCTTCAGTTCGTGACCAGGGACTTAGCTGAGGTGACACCAGGACTCCTTTCTGTTAGAACGAAGGGCAGATTTGCATTCTGACCTTCATGACACCAAGCATGTGCCCCCACCGGGGGGCTCGTGACTCGCCTGCTTGTCCCCTGCCCATGGCTTATGTCCACACTGGCCCCTCCCATCTGGGCCCTGAAGGTGAGTCATTCTAACAGAAGTCCCCCGCTTCTGCCTTGGCCACTGAGCACCCCTACCTCCAGTTCTTCATCTGACCCCTGTCCTCCTTCCTGCACACACGTGGAGAAGAGTTGTTTTGAAGCGTCTCTAACACTCCCTGCCTTCATTTCCCTCTGCACCCCAGTGACAGCACCTTTGAAAGTGGGTGTGCACTCACTCCTCTGACTCTCCCTTGAGTGTGTAGACTTGGGCGTGAACACAGTCTAGCTCAGAGACAGTTAACAAGGAAAATAAGTGGCCATGATAAAGTTATGTTAACTAAAAGTAAAAGGGGAAACATAGTTGTTAGGTGGTCACCGAGGTGGTCCGAAGCTGCACCAACCCTGGTGCCACGGAACGAAGCCCTGCCTGCTCAGGCGCCACCATCCCCGCTGCGTTCAAGCCCGTTGTTGCAGCCACGGTGTCATTCCGTCTCCTTCAGGTCTTCCTCTTTTTTGCTGACCCTCCGACGGCACTTGGCTTGGCTTGGCCTACCAGGCGTAATGTCCCTCGCCAAGGACTGGCCCATCCTGGTAACATGTCTAAAATGTGTAAGATCAAGTCTTACCAGCCTTTCCCCAACACAAGGGGATAGAAGAGAAAAATTGGTCTAATAAATAAACAAATGGCTTGAATCACAAATGGCTTTTTTATGTGGTATGAGCAAATAAAATACAATCAAGAAGCTTATATTTAGAGAGTGGCATTTCCTGTTTCATAAAAAGCCGCATGAAGTACGTGTGGAGAGGTGGCAAACAAGTCCCAGCAACAGTGCGTTGGTTCGAAAGCCGGTCACGGGACAGTGAGGAACCCAAAGAGTGAGGGCCCCTCACAGGTTGTCCGGTCAGGAAATAGTGAGTGAGGACAACAGCCGTTGCTCCTCCCCGCCAGACAGAGACACAGCTGTGCGAATGGCCACCTGGCCGACTTTGGTAGATGACATTCTTGTGCTTGGGCATCCAGGTTGTGGTAACATCCTAATAAAACACCCACCCACCCAGGCTCCCCTTGGAAAATGGATTGTGTCTGAAAACAAGCAATTATCAGGCATCTCTGCTCCAGAAACAGTTGTCCAGGCAGCACAACTTTCTTGCAGGAGTGCCGTTTGGCTTGTTACTTGACATCATGTGGCTGACGGCCGTTCGTTCAGTGCTATTTAGCCCTCGTCTGCCAGAAAACATAAAATTAGGGATTCTGATACTGATGATGAGGCCCATTTTTTTCTAGAAGCCCAAACAGGGAATCAGAAGACACCCGAATCCAAACAGGAAAGTTGATGGGCACACGTCCACTTCTGTTTAACGGAAACCGCGCCCTTCTTTGGGGAGCCGGCTCCACGGCGTCCAGCCTGGTCTCCTGTTCCCGCAATGCCACACGCCTGTGTGGGCATGCCACTGGTTCTAACAAGAGTTTAAGATGGAATTTGGGAACTTTCCAAATTCTGTGGACAGCGCATCCTACTGTCATTGCTGGCTACTTTCCGTTGCTCTCAAGAGAAGGGCTGCAGATTGGTGAAGCCGGGAACGGCCAATTAAACCTGTCGTCTAGGACAGTGTTACTTTTAGAAGTTGAGCACGTAGGACACACTCAGTAAAAGTACTTCCTGGTTTATTATGTAGGACCTTATGGCCTGGGAGATAGGATTGCCTAGTCATAGGAATTCAGACGGCACGTGAGGGATCCGTAGTGATGCCGTCAAGACGCAAGAGGAATTTACGTTTGTAAACATTGCTTCTAGCGCACAGTAGGTGCTCCATGAACATTTGTTGAATGAATCTAGTGCAGACAATGTTTACAGCATTCTCCCTGCAGCCTTCCTAGAGACGCTGTTTGTTACCTTAGCACTACCGCTGAAGCCTTAGAACGCCTTCATGGTTGGGAATTGAGAGACCCTGAAGGCCACCTCTGCCTGCGGAAACTGAGGATTCAGCTAGCACAGAGACTTGGAAGAGAAGTGACTCGTGAGTTCAGAGCTCATCGTAACGTCTGGACTTGACTCATCCTGGCATCGTGTAGGGGTTTGCACGGCTCTGCCCTTCAGAGAGGAACAGAATCCAGGAAGTCCTGGTCAAACTCCCACTCATCAGTACTTTAATGGCTGATACATGTGTGCGTGAAGGGCTGGCAGACGGAAGGTGCCAGTCATTCCCCCAGCTGTCCTGGTTTATTGATAATCATTATTTTACTTTATTTATTATTGTGGTTAAGTGAAAGTATACAATCCAAGTTCATTTTGCATGCCCGTCTGTCTACAGCTCTCTGCTCTCCTTGCCTGGCGACAGCACACTCCTCCTTTCATTCTGTACTTGTTGTATCCTCTGAACAAGCTCCTGCCCCCTCCTCTCCACCCTCTTCTCTCCCATCTAGAAAGAGACCAGTAGGACAGCCTCCTATAAATGCAGAGAACCGTAAGGTACACCCACCATATGGCCACACTGTGTCCCTGAGTCCAGTCTATTTTGGTTCAAAGAGTTGGCCTCAGTAGTGTTTTCTGGACGGGGCAGCAGCAGGTCTAGGGGCCACGCTCCCGGGGATCTCCCAGGACATCGGCTCATCAGTTGTGGTCTTTTAGTAAAAGTTCTTGCTCTGAGCTTCTCTTTTTCTCATGTTTCCACAGGGACTCAACACTGTGTGCCCCATTACTGCCGCCTTTGGTGGTGGCCAGGCGCCACCTGGTTCTTCTGGTCACGTGTTGATATAGTCTCCCATTACGTGGGTCCTTCTGTCTCCCGGGATCTTTTTCCCTCATGTCTGGTGTTCTTGGTGATCACCTGTTCTAGCTGAGTTGGGACAATTGGTGTACCTCAGATGGCAGCCTGCTAGCTTTTAAGACCCCAGATGCCACTCACCAATATGGGGTGCAGAGAACTCTCAGCAGTAGTCTAATTATGCCAATTGACCTTCATATCCCCCGAGAGCATGGTCCCCACACCCCACCCCTGCCCCTGCTACTCTATCCTTGCAATATTGAGTTGAGGTTAGAAGAGCTTTCAGTTTGCGTCGAAGGCCAGTTCAGTTGGTCTGCTCTCTAGTGTGTGCAGTCACTGCTTTCACCCAACCAAATTTTTATCGACTGCCTAATCTATGATCAACCGTCGCCCCTCCCCCCCATAGTGGTCAAAGAGTCTTTCCTTCTGTACATAAGGCTGTCTGTAAGTCCGTACAGCGGGGTCTCCTACAGTGTTTGTCCTTTTGCTGTTGACTGATCACACTCAGCCTAACGTCTTCCAGTTGAAACCAGGTTGTGAGATGCTTCCTAAAATCGTCATTGTTTCTGTATCATTGCAGAGCGTTCCACTGAGTGTATGTAGCAAAGTTTGTTTATCCATTCGTCTGTTGATGGGCATCTAGACTGACTCCATGGTTTTGCTTTGTGGACTGTTCTGCAGTAAACATTCATGTACATGTATCTATTCGTATGACACCTTTGTTTCTGTACGGTAAATTCCAAGCAGTGGAATTACTGGATCATATAGTATATCTATTTCCAGCTTTTTAAGGAAGCACCAGGTTGTTTTCCAAAGAGGTTGTACCATTTTGCAATCCCACCAGAAGTGTAGAAGAATTCCAGTCTCTCCACAGCCTCTCCAGTATTTGTTATTTTGTGTTTTTTGGATTATGGCCAACCTTGTTGGGGTGAGATGATATCATTGTAGTTTTGAGGATAGCTAATCATCATGAGCATTCCTGCATGTGTCTTTTGGCTTCCTAGATGTCCTCTTTGGTGAAGTGTCTGTCCATCTCCTTTGCCCATTGTTTAAGTAAGTTATTTACCTTTTTTGATTGATATTTTGTAGTACATTGTAAATGATGGAGATCAGACGTTGGTCCAACATGTAATTGCCAAATATTTTTTCCTATTCTGTAGATGATCTTTTAACTCTCTTGATAAAGTCTTTGGAGAGCAGAAGTGTTTGATTCTTAGTAGTTCCCGTCTATTTTCTCTTGTGTTGATCATACTTTGTTTACCAGGTTTTGAAGTCTGTTTGAGCTGTGCATTAGAACTACCATTGTTGACCCAATTTTTTCTTGCACGATCTTTATCATTTTAGGTTTGATATTTACATATTTCATCCATTTTGAGTTAGTTTTTGTGTAAAGTGTGTGATATGGGTCTTGTTTCAGTTTTTTGCAGATGGATATCCAATTTTGCTAACACCGTTTAAAGTTACAGAGACTGTTTTTCTTCCAGTTTACAGTCCCAGGGCCTTTGTTTAAGTCTTTGTAAGAGGATGGCGGCATCTCTGGGGTCTCAACTCTGTTCCGTTGGTCTGTCTGTCTCTTTCGGTACCAGTACCAGGCTGTTTTGACTACTGTGGCAATGTAGTAGGTTCTAGGGTCAGGTACTGTGAGGCCTTCCATTGTGTTGCTCTTTTTCAGCAGGTGGTTTACTTATCTGGGGTTTCTTCCCTTTCCAAACAAAGTTGGTGATTTGTTTCTCCATCTCATTAAAAAATGACACTGGACTTTGCATTGGGGTTGCGTTGTGTATGTAGATCATTTTAGGTAAAACAGACATTTTCACAATGTTAAGTCTTCCTATCCGTAAGCAGGGTAGGCTTCTCCATTTATGTAAGTCTCTTTTGGTTTCTTCCAGTAAGGTCTTGTAGTTCTCTCTGTATGGGTCTCTTATTTTTCTAGTTAGATTTATTCCTAGGTATTTTATCTTCTTGGGAGCTATAATAAATGGTATTGATTTGGTGATTTCTTCTTTGATGATCTCTTTGTTGGTATACAAGAATCCTGCTGATTTACCTGCGTTTATCTGATAATGCTTTTAAATGTTTCAGTGTGAAAAGGAGCATCTAACAGGCTTCGTAGGCAGGCATCCTCCGCCCTCCCCTCATCGGCCCTTACGTCTGGTATCTTGTCTTGTGTTAAGAATTGAGCCTGACAGTGATGTCGTGGAGTGATGCCTGTACTGTGCTGAATTCGTTACTATCCCCAGGCCCTGGAGAGACGAGGACTGGTGTTGGCCACCTGAGAGATGGAAGGCTTGACAGGGCTGTCTTCTGATGTAGAGTATTATCATATTGGTCTGTCTCTGTTGATGCTGCTTGGCAGACAGGTCTCTACTTTTAGAATATTCTGTAATGGGATCCGTATGTCACAGGTCATTACTTAATGTTGCTCTGTTACAGGGTGATATCTACAGCTGTGCTAAATTTCTCCTTGAATGTCGGATTGAGGGTCAGGGACACAATAAACGTATCACCACTGTCTAAAATCACCGCCCGTGTACTACTCTCTGTCCGTTTGTCCTGATCGTTGTGCCATGCTAGCCCCCTGCCCCCACCGACCAGACTATTAACTCCAGGAGGGCAGGAACATCTCTGCCTTGTTCACCACTGTACCCAGGTGTCCCAAACAGTGCCTGCTATATGATAAAGCAAACCAAATCAAACAAAACCCGCTACGGTTGAGCGAATGCCAACCCATAGCAACCCTATAGGACAGAGTAGAATTGCCTCACAGCATTTCCAAGGAGTGCCTGGAGGATCTGAACTGCCAACCTTTTGGTTAGCAGATGTAGCACTTAACCGCTGCATTACCAGGGTTTCTAGCACATGATGCCAAGCCAAGTGCCGTCGTGATAAGAACCTAAAAAAATAATCTTGGCACCGATGAATGACGCACTGTGACAGCTCGGAGTCGGACCGTGGCCCTTCTGGTGGCACTGCTTCAGATCGTGTCGCTGCTTTGATGGCGAGCTCTCTGCTGGAATCCAGCAGTCCATTTGTTTGTGTCAAGAGCTTCCTCTTTCTTTTGGTGACTTGTGATCCCCAAACTCCATCAGTTCCTGCTCCTCGGCTCTGCTGACCTCAGCTTGGCCCAGAGCTGCAGCTCTTCTGCTTCTGTCTGTCCACTCACAGGCACCTTCCCCCTGGACGGAGCGAATTGTCACCTGCCTTGCTAAGGACGCCCCTCTCTTGGTTTTTCGGTTATGCGTTCTGGACACTCCTTTAGTGTCTCTCTAGCTTTTCATCTGCTTGTTCCCTGACGCCTCTCAAGTTAGCACGGGGATTTCTGCTCCTTCCCTTCCGCAGTGGTTCTCTTGGAAATCTTTACTCAGAGTTTCCAACAGTCACTTAAATATGAAGGAAAATCAGTGTAGCACTGTGAGTGAGGTCATGGGCCCTGAATTTGGGCAAAGCTGTGTTCAAACCCTGGTGTTAGCGTGCAGTGGTTTGTGCCCTTGGGTGAATGAGTCTCCCCACCTGTCAACTCATCAGGGCGTAAAAACAAAAACCAAACCCGCTGCTGTCCAGCCAATTCTGACTCATAGCAACCCTACAGGACCGAGTAGAACTGCCCCATCATGTTTCCAAGGAGCACCTGGTGGACTTGAACTGCCGACCTTCTGGTGAGCAAAAGTAGCACTGAACCACTGCACCACCAGGGTTTCTGGAGCGGTAAATAAACCCATGTGCATTTCACACACAGGCACACAGTCAGCCTTCAGGAAACATTACCTGTTAATATTGCTAAGAAGCTGGGTCTAGACATGCCTCTCTGAGCTTAGCCGGTCACTGACCCCGCAGACTCACCTGTCACCAGCACTCAAGCTTGAAGTCATGCCTCATCTGGTCACGCTGATCCCGACCGTCCCCACACCCTCATCTCCTTCACACCCACTGACCTGGGGCAGGCTGGACTGTGGACTACACGGGCTAGCAAAATTCCTAAAGACACTTCCTGATAGGGAAAAGTGCTAATCATGAGATTGCTGATATTTTGTTGAAAAGTGATGACATTTTTACAAAACTCATTTCTGCTGCCACTGTGGTTTTCATTAAAAATGCTTTAACTCCACAATAACTAGAAAAGAGAAAATCTTGGCGTTCATAGTGCTCTTTGTAAATAACAGCTCTATCTGTGTAGGTCTGTGTGCGGGGCCATGTGCGGGGCCGTGTGTGGGGCCGTATGCTGTGCTGTGTGTGGGTCCCTGTGTGGTGTGTGTCTTGTCTCACCGTCGCTTCACCGTGGCCCTGTGAGAACAGGCTGGCGTCTGAACGCCCCGCTCCACCGTGGCTAAACGCTCTCACGCGCTCCAGGGTCCTCACTTTCTGATAGTCAGCCCGCCCCCTGGTCATAAATTCCAATCTCATGTGAAATGCAACCGCCTGTATTTATAGCTCTGAATGTGTTGTAATTCACCCTGTTACGTCCTCGCTGCCCAACGAGGAATAGACGCGGGCCTGCAGGCTGCTTGTGTGACCTGCGCGGATCTGGGTCTCAACAAGTCGACTCAGGCAACCCTCGTCACCAGGAGCCAGAGAGCGGTTTCATTTTTTTTTCACACAAAATTGTGGGACTTTGCACCTCCCTGCTGGCTTCATCCACGAGGCCCTCGCCTCACAGCATCCCGAGGACATCAGACCTAATCAGATAAGGAGTTACAGATGTGAGGGCCAGCAGGAATTCAGACGACAGCATGAGGATCTGACCAGGCCACCTGTGGTAGTCACCAAATTAATGACACTGAAAATCTGGGTTCCCAGAACTCAGGAGGTGCTCAGAGTTCCTGCTAGTGCTCCCAGGGCAGCACGTCGTGGCCTGCACCCCGTTTGTGAGGTCTGTCTCTGCCCCGTCCAGCTTGTCCCTGGGAGCCTCTCCGGGCTTAGCTGCGCCCCCGAGATGGCTCGCCTGAGGTGCGCCTCGCCTGTGAGGCGCCTTCTGCAGCTCTTTATGTGGCCTCAACAGCAGTCACGGTCCCCGTGGAGCAGCGCCTTCCCGGGTAGCTCTGTGCCCCCCGACGACCTCGCCTCGCCGACCACTCACGCCGCCTGCCAGCTTCACCCCGCAGCTCCCCACCCGCCACCCTCGCGTCCTCTGTGCTTCACGTGTCTGCCCCGGGGTGGGTGCAGTCACTCGCCTTGTTGATTTGATTTGTTTTGGGGAAATAAACTAAGCCTTAGCACTGGCTTAGCAGTCGGTAGGCCACAGCTTTACTGGTGAAGGCTCCCTCGCTAAGCCAGACTAACTAACTTTGAGCCAATCGCTGAACTGTTGACAGCCACGGAGCAAAGCGGTGACACCGGAAATGGGTGCTTTGTGACATTTCTCTCCTCGGTGACACAAACAACAGACATTCTTGGGTGTGTAGTCTTGGCTCCTAACAAAAAACCAGCAACAAACAGAAAAACCTGCTTTATGAAATTTTGCTGCTCCATGCAAGCCACAGGCCTGACAACCCCTGGTGGCTTAGTGTCGCTCCTCTTCCAGAAGCGTGACAAGTGGAGGCTTCAACAAACCAGAGTTTGTCCTCTCACAGTTCAGGAGGCCGGGAGTCTGAATTCAGGGCGCCAGCTCCAGCGGAAGGCTTCCTTTCCGTCACCTCTTGTCACCCTTCTGCCCGAGCCAAGGAGCTTCTCCACACAGGGACCTCCAGTCCAAAGAGTGCAGTCCACTCCTGACTCTTCTTTCTTGATGGTGGAAGGTCCCACTCTTCTCTGTTCACTTCTCTCTTTTATATCTCTAAAGAGATTGATACAAAATATAATTTAATCCTCGAGATGCAGTCCTGCCTCCCTAAAAATCCCAGAGGTCAGCATTTACAACACGCAAGAAAACCCCATCAGATCGCAGTCACATGACGCTGGGAACCGTGATCTGGCCAAGCTGACACACATCTTGGAGGAATGCCTGAGATGACTAGCATTGGTCCACCAGATAGATGCAGGAACAGACGAAGTGACGGATGTGACGGCTCTCTGAGCACGACGCAGCTGGCTCAGCACCACTGCTGTGCGCCGGCCAGGTAAATCCGGCCCACGTCACAGGCCAGGGCTGGAGCTTTAGGAGAAGCCCTGGGCAGGAGTGAGGGTCTGGGTCCCGGCCTTGGCCTCCCCTACTCAGGGCCTTCTCCCGTCTGGGTTTTGTTTTCTTCTCTCAACTAATGAAGCCCCTTTTCTCTGCTTTCAGAAAATTCCTGATGCAATGACAGGTTTTTAGAAGTGTTTTTAGTCCGTTGTCTGCAGTGAAATCATACTGGATATCCAAAGCTGTTCTCTGGCAGAGTCCTAGTCTGGGGTCACTTCGTTTATTTCAATAATTTATTGAACTATCATCCAGGACACTCTGTCAGCAATGAAATGCTGAGTAACAGGAATGTGCTGTTCAGGAATTTTATTTCAGCAGTGGCCATTTAGCAGTGTTTACTGTTAATGCCCCCACGTGTTATGTGTCACCTGTCAGTGACCTAAGCAGATATGCCTCTTCGTTCCAGGCACAGGGATTTCAGGGGGATGCAGCCTCCAAGTTCTGCTGGTGCTACCTTAACATCAGGTGGGTCATCTGTAGCTCAAGAATCCAAATCTCAAGGGCAAAAAATGCTTAATTTTTCTTACGTGCAAAGAGATGTAGGCTTCTTTGGTTTTTTTAGCGAGAAGAATGCCTTATAGCTCTCAGGTCCATAAGGTAATGGCTTCCAAGTGGCATTCACTGTGAATACAAAGAAAATTAAAGTTGATACCTCGGTAACCCAAGGACAGCCACATGAAAAGTGAGCAGTTCAGTCTCACGTCTGAATGTTCTGTCTGGACAATGACAAACGTGTGTACTTTTAAGATTTTCAATGGATGTAGACTGCTGTGGCTGTCTAGTTAAAATATCAGGATGGATGGATTTCTTTTTCGTTTTCTTGAGGATGATCAGCTGGTTCCAGACATAGTTAATGAGCAATTTACAGGGAAACAGAATCTTTGTTTTCACCCATATTCACACTCTGAGACGGATGCCTGGCTAGCCGAGTCGGAAGAACCAGGTATAATTGGGAGCCCACGCTCCTGTCCTGTGTGTGGCAGGCGCTAACTCACTCCGCCACTGTAGACGGTGCTGGCCTCTTCATGTACTGGTTTCTCCACATCCGTATTCTTGTCCTGTAAAGCCAAGAGTAAAGGTGCTGTTCGTCGGCTTTCAGCTCTCCAGTGGCTTTCAACTGGAGTAAAGATGAAATCCTGCACTGGCCTTTGGGGCTCCGGGTCTGGCTCCCGTGTCTTCTCTGATCTGCCCTCTGCTGTTTCCGGTGTGTTCCGCGCTCCCCACGGTGAGCTCCGGCGGACAGCCGACAGCTGGCTCCCTCCCCATGTCTGTGCGCAGATGTCAGGTGTCTCAGGGACACAGCCTGTCCCCGGAACCGCGGCGTTCTTCCCCAGGGACCTCAGAGCCCCCGTTCAGTGTCCACACTGCGCTCTGGGCCCATCCTGTGTGTTGTCTGTCCTGCTTCAGTAGAAGGTAAGCTCCCCCAGGGCAGGGAACTTTGTCTCTTGTTCCCTCTTGCATTCCAAGCACCTGGAACCATCCCCAGAGCATGGAGGGCTCTCCCCAAATACTTGTGGAGCGAACACATGGGATTAAAACATGAGCAGCTGTGATCTGTCATACATCGTGATGGACGCCCACGGGTGAATATAATTGTCGTCTTAGCCCTTGGGGAGGCGGTGTTCTCAGGTGGGTGTTGACCCTCACCCCAGAGCTGGGGAAGTGTCATAGGACAGAGAACTGGAAAGAAGGTCTGCCACACGGAGGTTGCAGGGTCTCACCCTTCCAGATGCAACACTGGGGAAAGCTTTGTGGAGAGAGGGACCAGGGGATGAGGCCAGAGTACAGGGAAGAATAGGGGCGTATGTAAAACATTCCCTGCATCACAGGGTTTTAAAACTTCGGGAAACAATGTGGGCAGAACTGCTTTGAAAGCCAGTGTAACAGTTATATATTTAACCATCATCTACCTGCGGTCATTTTTCTTTTCACTCTGACGTCACCTCAGAGGACATCCGATGCTGCGGTAAGGCGGCGCAGACAGTCACACACATTTGAATTGTATCAGACCTAGGGTCGCCGTGAGTCGGATCTGACTCGATGGCACGTGGCTGGCTTTGGCAGACCAAGGGGACGATTCCAACTAGATGACTGAAACAGAAACTCATATTGGTCAAGGAACGCAAGGTTCGATAATTAAGTCTTTGAATTTGATTGTTCTAAGTACTACACACCTCATTGCTGAATATCACTGCGGCCACCGTCAAAGTCCTCCCCTTGGGAAGCTGGGCACCTATGCCAGCACCTAGTCTGCCCTTCAGAGCAATTTTGGAACCTTTTCTGGAATGGCCATTGCACACACTGACACAGCGGCGAATTTGCGAACTTCATTATGTAGTTGTCTGTGAGGGAGTTGTTGGCCATTAAACAAACAACTGTGTTGGAACACCCTCCCTGCTCACCTGATCTGGACCCCAGTGACCTTTTTCTTTACCCAAAGAGACAGGAAATATTGAAAGGAAGACATTTGGATGACATTCAGGACATCAAGTGTAACACAAAGACAGCTCTGATGGCCATTCCAGAAAGAGTTCCAAAACTGCTCAGAGGGGTGGACGAGGCACTGGTGCACGGCTTCCCAAGGGGAGCACTTGGGAGAGGATTGTAGTGACACTCAGCAGTGAGGCACGAAGCACCTTTCCTGGGATGAGTTCACGAGCTTAATTGTCACTCCTGGTATATGTCAACGAATATGTTAAATGTTCTGCGTGCTTAAGCAATTTTTAAACCTGTTTTTCAGTAATTAAAAGTTGTTATCTCTAATTTCTCAGGCTGTGTACAAATTAAATGGGAGACTCTGAAAAAAATGTAGTCTTAAAATAAGCCATGCTGCGTTCCTCAAGTGCGCAAATTGTTAATTAGAGTTGGAAAGTGAGCAGAGGGGGCTTAAAATAAAGACCTTCCGTCCCAGATTGCAACTAAAATCGGCTATCCTAGGCGCAGGTCTGAAGGCAAAACTAAACTTATGGGAGCTGAAGTAGCAACAAGAATTTCCAAATTATTTATAATTTTGATCTAATGTTTTTGTATGTTTTAATTAAAAATCTATATTTTGCTCTTTGATTTTAACAGGCGATTTTGGATATCTTGGAATAAAAATAACTTTTTTGAAAACACCTGGGAGAGGTTTTTTCTTTTCTGTGCTTTTATATTCACTTTAAGGTTTTTGTATAGTTACTCAGCCCTTGTATGGTTTTGGAAATCCTGGTGGCTGTAGTGGCTGAGCGCTGTCTGCTAGCCAAAAGGTCAGGTCAGCAGTTCAGATCCACCAGGCGCTCCTCAGAGACTCCCCGAGGCAGTTCTGTGCTGTCCTGTAGGGTCGCTAGGAGTCGGAATCAACTCAACAGCATTGCATTTTGGCTGGTTTTGTACACTTCAGAATTTTTTGTTTTTCAGAATTGAGAACAAGGGTCAGCCAGTTAGGGGTGCTGCCCGTTTTCTATGGCCTATGACCTAAGAATGTTTCTTTATGTTTTTAAAATGTTCTATCTCAATTCTTCAGTATCCTGTGGCACATGAAAAGCCTGTGGCATCGTAGTCTCTGTGTCCACAGATGAAGTTTTAGGGGCACACAAGCCCCCTGGCTGCTCTTGGGCTGCAGTGTTAGCTGCCCCACTGTCACAGTGGAGTGGACGGTGGAGGCGGAGACCAGGCGACCCGCGGTGCTGAAAACAGTCATTGCTTGACTCTGCAGAGCAAACCTGCTTTTGATCATGACTGTCACAGGGACGAGTGATAGGAAACCTTGATTATATCATCATATATCTATAAGAACATCAGCTATCTATATTGTTGACTGCTCTTCCAAACATCACAAGTCCAGGCGTGTGCAATAGTAACAACAAAATTCAAGCTCTGGTTTTTTACCGCTTCCCATAATACGAAAAAATCATAGCTTTGCATATATTTTTTAATTTTGGTATTTTGAATGTATGTTTGCATTAGGACAGGAATAAACCTATTTTATTTAACAGTTGTTTTCCTTCCTTTCTAACTCTTCAGTGTTTAGTCCCATGGAGATGGCTGTGCATGTGCCCCCTCCTGGGCCTTTTAGGAAGCTGAGGAGCAGAGGGGCAGAAGGGTGGGGAGGGGGTGACCCAGCAACCAGTTTGACAGAAGAGATTTAATTAAAAAATAAAAATAAAAAACAAGGGAAACGGAGCAGTCAGAGTCAGCAACACACACATCTCAGTGCCCTGTGGGGTAGGTGGGCCCCGAGAGGCAGATCCATTCTCGGAAACCTGGTCTACCTCACAGCTCCCCCCCGTGGAGGAGCAGCTGAAGGGCGGTGAGACTAGTGGTCATCCTCCTGACGTACTGAGACACGATGGAGTCAATCCATGGACCAAGAACTTACTAAGAACACAGAGCTTAAATAAAGAGTCACTTTGGAATTGTGCCCCGTGAGGACCCCACACGTGTAGCGCCAGTCTGAGGGTGTTAACGGTGCCGCCCCTGGTGCTGCGTGTGTCTCGACTCGTCTGTGCGGCACTCAATGCACCCACCGTCGTCTCCAGACACTGCACTGGGGACAGGGGACGCAGTCACGCTGCCCCACGTGGTAACCACGTGCCACTGTGGTCATGGAAACTTGAATGGTAGCCAGTGCAAACCGGGACGTCCTCAGACTCCAAAATACACTGAATTTTTTTGTTCATAGCTTTTGTTAGTTTCATATTAAAATAATATTTCATAAAATTTCATTAAAATAATTTCACCTGTTTAATTTACTTTTTTCTTAATGTGTCCACTAGAAAATTTAAGCTAATGTGTGTGGCTCCCATTATATTTCCACTAGAAAGTAATGGAAAAAAGAAGGATCAGTGCCTGTGGGAGCTCACGTTCCAGACAAACTGATGAGTTAACAAGTGGTAGCACAGAAAGCCCTGAGAACGTGCCATGGATTGAATATGTCCCCCCAAAAATGCGTGTGTCTATTTGGCTGGGCCATGATTCCGGTAATGTGTGATCGTTCATCATTTTGTCACTTGGTGAGGTTTTCCTATGTGTTGTAAATTCTATCACTATGATTTAATAAGATGGATTAGCAGCAGTTACAGTGATGAGGTCTATGAGATTAGATAATGTCTTAAACCAATCTCTTTGGAGATGTTAAACAGAGAGGCAAGCTAAGAGATGTGACAAACTCATACTATCAAAGAAGCAATGCCTAGACAAGAGTGCGTCCTGGGGACCCGAGGTTCCCGGGCCGAGATGCTCCCCGCCCGAGGGAAGCCTGACGCATCCGAGGACCTCCCTCCAGAGCCGACAGGCAGAGAGAAAGCCTGCCCCTGGAGCTGGTGCCCTGAGTTTAGACTTCCAGTCTACTGGCCTGGCAGAGAACAACCTTCCCTTTGTTAAAGCCATCTGCTTGTAGATTAAATGTATCTGTTACAGCAGCACTAGATGACCAAGACAGTGTGGCTGCTGGCCAGCACGCAGGGGATTTGCCCCCGAGCCCAGTGGGATCACAGAAGCCCCTGCACAAGGCGGTGACTGAGCTGAGTCTTCACAGAGGCCAGGAGACCACTGCAGTCAGGTGAAATCAGGCCGGAGAGAGGGCACCACAGCACAAGGGCACAGAGTGTGGGCGAGCTCGGCACGGGTGGGACAGCTCACAGTCTGGTAAGCTTAGACCTGGAGAGGGCTTGTGGGGGTGGGGAGTAAGTTAGCAGCCAGAGACAAGTGGCCTTGGAAATCAGGCATTAAGGGAAGCTTGTGGGAGATGGACGCCTGGTGCCACATCGAAAGATGCACCCCCTTCTGGTAACGAGAAGTATTTATGAAATTTGGAGGGAGCCTTCTCCAGGCAGCCTGATGTGGATTCTAACAGTGCTACCAACTGTTGCTTCTCATTTGTGTTAGTTTCATGAATCAACACAGGGCCAGTCAGACAGACAGAAACGGGGACCTCAGTGTTGTTGCATGGTAGTAAAATACAGTTGTTACAGCACGCCAGGAGGCTCTGTTACGTACTAGAGAATATCATTTTTTTGGAGAAAGCAAAAATTGCTTAGGTAAAAGTTGCTTCCTTCAGCTTATAATTTGCTATTTCTGCAAAAGGGGAGCAATATTCCACTGTCAGGGAGAGGCTACAGCGTCACACGCTTCACCCAGCCTTCACAGGCAGAGAGAAGTAATCCGGACACCACGGGCTCTGCGCAGATTCCGGGCTCCAAGGCCGCTGGGCACATCGATCCTGGCGTCCGCTGCTGTCTGGCTCCCGCCCACAGAGCCTCATCTGGCCATGGTCACCTCACACCCAGCTCAATAAAGCTTTAACTCCGCCTCATCCTGGAGTCCCCCTTTTCCTTAGGAAGGGGATTTTGGGACCACTGAGCTGCCATGTCGTTTGATCCCATAGCGCTTCAGTTCTTTCTCACCTTGGTGCTCAGGAGTGGTGACCAGGCTTTCCACAAGCTCCCTCCTGCAGGTGGCATCTCCTGGATGGGCACCTGGCTTGCTCTTTCATCTCACCTGCGAGTTACACTTCATGTTCTTGGCTGGACCGTCTTCCGCTCTGCGCCCCTCCTGGCCTGTCCTGCTCCAGTGGGCACTTCCTGACTGTGGATCTCACTCCACCTCTGGGACAGACCGCCGGATCAAGGACCACGATTCTAGAAACCGCAGGGTTGGGCCGAGTCCCTGGAGAAGAGTGTGCTGTTTAAGAAGCTGAGAAGCACTGGGCTCTACCCGAAAGGACGCCTTTGCCCTCCCCCGCCCCACTGTTATTTAACAAACAAACCAACCTAAACAGGAAACCACACCACAGCCGTTGAGTGGACTCTGCCTCATAGTGACACTATGGGACAGGGTAGGACCGCTCCACAGAGTTTCCGAGGAGTGCCTGGCAGATTCCAGCTGCTGGGCTTTCAGGCAGCAGACGGGGTCTCCACTGGGTGGAAACCACAGGACGATGCCCTCAGCCCAGCCAGGGGCCCTGCGGGAGAAAGGCCTGGAGGCCCGCCTCCGTGAAGAGGGCAGCCACGAGAACCCGTGGAGCTGTTCCACTCACGTGCAGTTGCCATGAGCCGGAACCGCCTCAAAGGCGGTGCACTTGGTAAAGACTGGGTTGCACAGTGGTTAAGAGCCTGGCGGCTAGCTGAAAGTCCACAGTTCAAACCCATCAGCCACTACTTGGAACCCCAGCAGACAAATTGTCTCCTGGCCCACGGGGTCACTGTTGTGGGAATCAACTCGATGGCAGGAGGCTATCTGATTAATTTTATGAGTTTTTATGGTTTCTCTCCAGGGCCAGTTACTCCATTGGCATGCCAAGGCTGATCTAAGGTGGTTCAGCTCTTCAATTTGGCCTATTATTTTCCAATGCCTTAAGTCTTTTGAACCCAAAAGCTTGATTGTTAGGGGTTGGAGGCACCTTAACTAGATTTTCAGCTGGCTTGCGGAAAGGGCAGGTGGAATGTGCGGTTCTGAAAGCCGGGTGCTCCCGCTGAGCCCGGCGGCCTGCTCTCTGAGTGACCCCAGCTGGGTCACCTGTTGTCTAGCCGGGGCTCACCGGGCAGCCGTAGCCCGAGGAGCCCGTCAGCTCGTCCCGGTCCTCATTTCTCCTAAGAGCTGCATCACTCGCTTCTGAGGGCTTCTTGGTGCTCTCACCTGGGCCCCACAGGTCCACCCCAGTCAGCGGTGGGTCAGCTTTTTAGCTTGTCCAGGTGACTCGTCATAGCTCACAGACTTGTGTCCCCTGAGGGTGGGAGAGTCAGCCTAACCCGGAGAATAAGCAGCCAGGAGGCTGCAGCTGATTCAGATGTGGGCGCTCAGCTCTGGCCCCGTCTTCTGTGCTTCACTCAAGTCATCCCAGACGCCGAGTGACTCGGAGAGGTGCGCAGTTTTTAGGTGATGAGAGAACAACACCTCCCCCTGGGAAGATTAGCCTTTTGCATGGGATCAATCTTTATTAATTTTCCTCTGGAATTACATAATCCAAAATTAATACAGTATGTTTAGCCTCTTTTTTAAAATGTGTGCTATTAACAGGCTTACCTCCTGTGAGAAATCTTGTTGATTTAGACTTTAAAATCAAAGGAAGGCCTGACGGACCCATAGAGAAAGTGCAGTTGGGAACCGGGGGGAACTCCTGTGAGAGTCCCCCAACTGCTTCCCCCGTTCCTAGCCATCAGTAGGCACGCGGGCACGTCAGCTGCAGGGGCCTGTCACGGGCGCGGTGCAGAGCCGGGAGTAGTGTCCACGGGGAGAACCAGTGGTTCAGGTTATTTGAAGGCAGGATCAATGGCTGCAGAGTTTTCCCTCTGGAAACAGAATCCATCCCCACAACAAGGAAAACTCTTCAGAGGCAAAAGTATTTCCTCGGGCAACTTTGGGTTAAACGCCATCTC
Organism: Heterohyrax brucei; assembly: GCA_028571685.1. Taxonomy (NCBI): domain Eukaryota; kingdom Metazoa; phylum Chordata; class Mammalia; order Hyracoidea; family Procaviidae; genus Heterohyrax; species Heterohyrax brucei. The sequence goes on from CM053163.1 coordinate 73,005,736, forward strand.
TTTAGGGCCCCTAGGTCTCAGCATCCTCATTGCCTGATTCGTGGTCCCCTGGGGAGCGGCCCAGGTGGCTGTGAGGCCAGGCTGAGTGTCAGAGGGGCACAGGTCATTCACTGCAGAGCCAGGCGGGGCTGGGGGTCGCCACATCAGCCACCAGAAGGGAGCACGGTGTAGGTGCCTAGACACAAGCAGCAACTGCTTCGGGGGCTGTTGTTAACTTTCAAGGAACCGCTCCTGGAGGTGGGACATCACACAGGTCACCAACTTAGAAGGTGGTGGTTTCTGTTAACTTTTAGTTTCCAAAATCTGCAGGAGCTGTGGGGCCTCATCTCTGATCAGTTCCACAGACGTGAGCTCCCTGAACGGGAAGGGGACCCCCGTTTCCGTCGTTGCCAGTGGTCCTGGCTGGGGCCAGGCACCTTGGTTTCATGCCACCTTTGGGCTGTACTCCTAGCTCTGGCTGCAGCGATGTGGGGGCGGGGGCCAGACCTCTCAGGCAGGGCAGCGGTGACCAAGACCAGCAGAGGAAGCCGGGTCTGTCCGCCGTCACCTGCTGTGATCTCCTAGAGTCAGCTGCCTTTGAAAGCCGTGTAGCCGAGCAATCAGCCTCTGGGGGCACCCCAGCAGTGGGGAGTGCCTGCACCTGGATCAAACCCCTCCTACTGCTCTGGCCAGCAAGAGCAGGCCCTTCCTGTTTCTTTCATAAATTAGTTGATAACTGTCTCTGCTCTGCTTTTGAGTAAAAGGGTTTTTAATTACATAACACCGAGAAGAACAAGGCTTCATCTTGGTGGGCAGTGGACAATGGAGGCGCGTGATCAAAGCACATTAAACCGTCACTGAGGTTGTTTACACATTTTGTACGCGTGGCCGTGGTCGCCTCTGATGGCAGAGGCAATAAATAAAACCTGAGGATGTTCTTTCCATTAGCCAATGATTTTATAGCCTGTGGTGGCTTTTCTACCCATCCATGCATAAAATGGAGTGATATAATTTGTAATTACTGGAAATAACCAGTTTTAATTCTCCCAACAGACATGTAGGGCTTTCATATGGTTTGGAAGATTCAAATTGGCTCAAAACAGTACATCAAGAGTCTACTGTTAGTAGGTATGACCCACTCTGAAGGCTGGAAACGTCTATAGGACTTCTCTTCAGGCCTTTAGTGGGGTTGTTGTATGCAGTTACACCACCCCATAAGTCAGGGTATGGGGTGGTGTTGATCTCAAACAGGCAGCAGAGGGAAAAGCTGCCTGGTGTCCTGCAGTCCAGGTGGGATGGGGCTGCGGGGAAGAGTAACGGGAGGAGCCTGGCAGAGTCCAGATGATCTGTGTTCTCCTCCTCGCTGTCCCCCCTCAGGTGTGTGGACGTGGGCTCGTTACCTCGTCTCTCCCCACCTCAGTCTCCTCACCTGTAATGTGGAAGTGTGACGTCTGCTTGTTCAGAGGGCCAGTGAGGTGACGTCTCTGATGGTGTGTGCACATTTCCTGGGTCGGGAAAGGCGATCAGTGAATCACCTCCTTCGTTGTTCACTCATCTGTGTCTTGTGCCCAGAATTGGGTTTTTCCCTTATCTTTTCTGAGAGAGGGAGGTCTGTAAGACTGGGGCCCATGTGACTTCCCCAAATTCCACCTTTTTGTTTCCTCAAGAGATTACACATACATTTTGCATTCCACAGCCCACATTTGATGCCGAGGATGTGGCTTTAACTTCTAACTTGAGCTTTCTTTTCTAAAGATCCTGGTCTAGAGCAAGTATGGTAGAAAGAGGGAAGGTAAAGGCCGTGCATCTGTAGTTAGGGATCTAGAGTCAAGTTGCCCTGAGTGTCAGAAGTTTCGGGGAACTTTACAGCGCTCTTTCACTGAACAACTCTGACTGTTGATGAAACCAAACCAAACCCATTGCCGTCAAACCAGCTTGGACTCACAGTGACCCTACAGGAGAAGAACTGTCCCACAGGGCTTTCAAGGCTATAAATCTTCACGGAAGTTGACTGCCACCGTGAATCTCGGGGGGTGGCTGGTGGCACAGGTTCCATCTGCAGACGAGCCTTGGGTGACGAGGGCTCTGTCGTTCTTCCAGCTCGTGGAGCACCCTCGCCACATGAGGAAACAGCTGTCGGTCACCTTGTTCTCCACTAGCGGTCACCGTGTGGAAGGCTGACAAATTTTAATTTGTGCCTCCTCATCTGAGCCACCAGTAATAGATAGGCTGGCAAAACTTGAGACCCAGTGTAGTCACAAACCACTGTATTTCTCCTGATAAAAGTAATGGGGTTTAATTCTGCTTCAGACACCCTTGTCGTATCACTACCCTTATTGTCGCTGAGCTAATACTAGAATTTTTGTATTAATGCTCATGTTATTAATGTTATATAAGATTTTTTTTTAAGCATTGCTGTAGAATCAGTTCTGACTCCTAGCAACCTTATAGAACAGAATAGAACTGCCCCAAGGGGTTTCCAAGGAGCAGCTGGTGGATCTGAACTGCCGGCTTTTTGGCAAGCAGCTGAGCTGTCACCCACAGTGTCCCCAGAGCCCCACTGCAGGATGGGAATCACTAATCCTAGGGGGCTGTGGGTTTCCATGGATAGCGTACTTCCATGAGTAACCGTCCTAGGATGCGATGTATTCCCAGCTGCTCGGGGCCTACTGGCCGCCAGACTCTGTAGACATTGTCTGAAACCCTCACAGCGCGGAGCAAGATGGAAACTGTTGTTCCCAGGTGAAGGAGGCTCAGAGAGGTCAAGTGAGTCTTCCAGTGCCACACAGCTCGTACGCAGCAGCAGTAGAATTCCAGCACGGCTGGTCCGACTGCAGAGCCCGAGCGGTTTCCACCGAGTGTTGCTGCGTTGCTCTCAGGTGATGGACTCACTGCAGTGAGGAAGCGTCCCGTGTGAGGTCACACTGTCACCGCTCGTACCACAGCTGGGAGAGGGTATGCTGTTTTAGTCCCTGTGAACTCAGCAAATGTGCACAGTGAGGGTCACTTTCTTGTGGGCAGACTTTGATGACCTCGTGAACTGCATTTACAAGGAGATGCCCGATTGACTGTGGATTGCTGGTGAAGGCCATGGTGCCGGGAGACTCCCTGAGGGAGGGTTATTGTCAGTGCGATAAGAGGGGCGGATTGACAGAACAGGATAAGGGGAGAGTGAAGCGAGCCCAGCGGCTGGAGGTGGGCGGGGCAGAGCGGGGGCATCGAGGGGACCGACCTTGGGATCCTCTGTAACACTGCGCCAGACACCGATGATGGGGTGTCACCAGACCTCCTTTCCAGCGAATACGGGGACGATGACCGAGTGAGCCAGGGCCCCACGGGCTTCCTTGTGCTTACTTACTGAGCTGTGGTGACCAACGTCACGCCACTGTCCTTTACAGGTTAGTAAGCACGAGTCGGCCTGTGCTGCCTTGCCTGCTGGTCAGTTGGCCGCTGAGCGTATGCACATCTTTCCCTTTGAGGAAGCGTGAGTCCCACCTCATTGAACGGAGCCCTGCATCCTCCCGGTGGTCCTTACTAAGCTTAGACCGAACACTGGGGTGTCCCTGACACTCTCCCCTCATCTCCCATCCCGAAGGAACCCGGGCAGCGCCGTGACAAAGTGCTCCCTGCTAACCTCGAGTTCAGCCCTTCAAACCCGCCAGTCACTGCATGGAAGTCAGACGCAGCCATCTGCTTCCATAAAGATCACGGCCTTGGAACCCCTGTGGGACAGCTCTACCTTGTCCTAACGGGTCCCTGTGAGTTGGAACAGGGTCAGTTGCACTGGGTTTTCCTTTGGTAATCCATCCAGAAACCCCAGCAGCTCTCCTGTGGAAGGCCTCAGGAGTATAAGTTCTCGTCACTTCCCCTGCAGTCACGGCCTCACCGGGGCCACCGCTGGCCACCACCGTTTCCGTCCCGGATTTCGGTCACACCTCCTAACGAGCCTTCCTGCTGCAGGCTTGCACGTTAGGGTCCATTCTTGACACAAAAGCAGCAAACATACTTTCAAACCTCATCAGCAGGTTCACTTCTCTGCTCAGAACCCATTTTGAACCCCTGTTTCTCTCAGGGAAAAATCCCACATGGCCTGGTAGGGTCTTCCACTGCCTTTCTGGCTCCCGCTGCCCCACAGTCTACCCCACTTCAGCCACCAGACCCCTTGCTGCCCTCTGGATGCCCCCTAGTGCGCTCCACCTGACGGCTTCGGCACTGCTTGTCCCATCTCTCTGAGAGACTGTCCCCCGTGGGTCTGCTTAGGCAATGATGTCATCTTGCTCAGGATCTGTTGTGGTGACGCTTCTGAGTGGGGTGTGTCTCCTGTCTCCCTGGGTATCGCAGCCTGCTGCCCAGCCCCAGACCCTCCTGTACTTACTGGGGTCTCACTGCGCTCACCGTCTGCCCCGCCTGCGGGGACACAGGCTACAGAGAGTGGCCGCCTTTGTCTCATTCACTGAAACAAACTTCATTCAGGGGCTTGGAAACATTTCTGGCACGGAGTACGTGCTAAATAAATGTTTTCAGACTATTGAATAAATAAAGCTAAGGTTCAAGCATAAAGACAGAGAAAAATAACGGTCCCACCTTAAGAGTCAACATTGGACAGGTGTTTTGTGAACATAACAGTGCTTCTTGGACAGATCATTTCCTGTTAGACAAAGGTGGCAGCTGATGGACATTTTAACCTCAAGTGGCCCTCAAATCGTTGCCTGGTCACTGACACAAGTGACCAGTCGGAGGAAATCATTGAGCTGGGCTCTTTCTAGGATGCTGAGGACTGATCTTCTTCTGGCTCTGCACAAGGAGAGCTTCCTACTCTCTGAAGGTCAAAGGATGTTCAAGAAAAAGTGACTTTTCTGTTTGCTCCCGGTTCTGCTTTTTTCTGCATCTGGTAACAGCTGGTCGTCCACAGTCCCGTGAATGACCAAAGCCAAGGGCAGCCGATAGTAATCGTTTATAAATGGTCCTTGACAAAGGCATGTTCTTAGGGACATACAAAGGAGGTAGAGGGGTGCCCACATAAATCGTGTGTGGGTCTCTACCAGGAGGCCAAGGCCGTCAAGAGCAGCAGTATGAAGAGGGCTCACCAGTTAGTGAACACAGACACAGACAACACAAACTGATTAAGATGGACTTTATCTACAAAGCCAATAGTCAGGCTTTTTTTGTTAATTTTATTTTTTTCATTTTTTGAACTGGACCAATCAGTTTGACCACATCAACCCCATATTCAGAAATCTGTGTTCATGTTATTGACATCCTACCTTGCTTTCAAAGATGATTTTAAAAAATGAAAGCAAAGGAGTAGGTTACTCTCAAAGACCTTGATTTTAGTAAAACCAAAAATTATGCAAAATGAAGGAAAAAAATCAGAAGACAAGAAATAACAAAGACAATGGGAATATAGCTTATTTTACAGAAGTTAAGAAAAGTGCAATAGTTAGGCCTTTAAAATGCATGAAAATGAAAGAACAGAATAGGTACAGGAATATGCTTTTAAAAACAGCATTTCGAGCAACTTAACAGAATATTCAGTGACCTGCTAGGGCGGGATAGGTACGCCTTGGTCGCGAATAGTCTCAGAGCTTTAGTGAGGTAACGCAATGTAAGTTTATTTCTTGTTCATGCTGTGTCGCTTCTGAGTCAGCTTCGATGGTTTTGGACCCTGGCTAACAGATGCGTCTCTCATTTTTAGCTTTCTTGGTCACCAAATCCCAGGCAAGGATAACTAGGTGATCTCTAGCAACCAAAGCTATGACCTAGCAATGACTCCTCACTTCTGCTTGTATTTCATTGGCCAGAATAAGTCACATGGTCAACCTGCTTCCCCGGGAGCAGCAGAGAAGGTGGGTCAGAAGCAGAGGAACATTGGGTCCAGCCCAGGGTAAACAGTGACATCACAGCTCATCCCTAAGGTCCTTGGCCATGAGGGCAAAAAGAGTGTTTGAACAACTCTGCTAATAAAACACCGGTTCATCAGAAGAGCCACGCTTTTTCCCCACACCCCCCTCAGTGAGTAAGCTAACAAACAACACTGGCTTCAGCAGTTCTCCAAAGGTGCTGAGCAAGCGCGTTTTTTTGTAGTTTTGTGAAGTCTGTTTTGTTGAGGAGATACATAATCCAGAAACAGACATTTCTGGCAGTCTGTCCCCAGGAAGCAGGACTGGGAAACTCTAGTGGTTGGTGTGTCTTTCAGCAACTCTCTGTAACACCAACTGTTCACATGGGATTATGATAAATCATTTCGGACCATCCGAAAAGAATCTCTAGAGCATACTTTGTAATCAAGAGGAGATGTTCTAGACTGGTAGAACAGTTCTTGTCATTCTGGATACATATCTATCGCTTTGCCTTGAAAGTGAAAGACCGTTGTCTTGTTCGTACACACAGCTGCTCTCTGAGCAGAGGAGGGGTGATGGAAGAGTGAACGTGGTGGGAATAGATCGTATTCTCAGAGTCACTGTATTTCAGTCTCCAGAATCCAGCACCATGAGGCATACGGGAAGCAACCTTGAGGTGAATCCCTAAAATAACTTCTGAGCAGGACTGACCCCTCTGGGATAAATTAGTTGCAAAATGTGACCCACAGAATAAAAAGATTGAAATGAAAAGATTCAACTTTAGCTATTTGGCCAAACAACAGTTTCCAAAAAATGAAAAACAGCTGTCTTTTTTTTTTCTTTTAAAACCTAGTCAAATTCATTGCCAGTTACTGATGTTGTTAGTCTCTTTAGATTTTAATTGTTGCACCTTAGATGAAGGTTTACAGAGCACACTAGCTTCTCATTGAACAATTGGTACACATTTTTTTTTGACATTGATTACAGTCTTAGCCACCTGGTAGTGCTCTAGCAAAAAATACCATGAGTGGAAGGCTTTATAAAGAGAAATTTTGTTGACCTAGTCCAGTAAGCCACAAATCCATTCACAAGTTACAAGTCCATTCAATGAGAGAAGTTATCACAGTCAGGAAGGCTGAGTCCCAGTCCCGTGAGAGCATCTCTGTCCAGGAACCTTGGGTCCCGGAACCAGACACCCAAGAGAGCAGGCAGGGCATTGGTGGTGGATGGCGGGGAGACACGAGCTGAGGCAGGGGAGCCACCACAGGCCCCGCCCCTGCCACCTGGTGCAGCAGCAGACATGGAGCTGCCAGCTGGACTCGACCTTGACCACCAGTTACCAACCCTGTGACCTTTCAACACTCCCACTTCCTGACCTGGCGTTCCCGGTGACACAGCTTCCCAGTCCCCTGCTTGCCCCTGGGCTGGTGTGCCCCTCCAGTCCTGTTGTGTTTGAGGTGTGCGCCCAATCTCTGGCTGAAGGGGAGCCTCGGGGAAGATTTTGTTACTGAGCGGAAAGGGTCTCTGGGGTCCATGCTCTCTTTTCCTCCAGTCTGTCAGACCAGCAAACTCGGTCTTTCTTTGTGAGTTAGAATTTCGTTCTCTATTTTTCGTGGCCGCATTCTACATTTTTCTTGTGATCCCTGTCAGAGCAGTGAGTGGTGGCCGCCGGGCACGGCTGGCTGTGACAGACTCGGCCTGCTGGCGACTGTGGTAGTTGTGGTCCCTTCGCCCTCTAGACTCCTCTTTCCCTGTGTCTTTGGTTTCCTTCCCTCTACCTTACTCTGGAAGGGGTGAGACCAGCAGACTATCTTAGGTGGCTGCTCACAAGCTTTTAAGACTCCAGACCCTGTTCACCAAAGTAGGCTGTAGAACATTTAAATATCTTACTGTACTTTAAGTGAGAATTGCCAATCCAAGTGAGTCTGCCGTACAGCTCCCCCAGACACATGCTGCTATGTGGCTCCGGCGGCTCTTGCCCGTGACAGCATGCCCCTCCTTTCTACCCTGTACTTGCCTTGTCCACTCGGCCGGCTCCTGTCCCCCTGCACCCCCCCCACGTCCCCTCTGGACAAGAGCTTCTCCGACAGCGTCGTGTCTACATTTAAGCCAAGAAGCACACCCTTCACCAGCATCACTCTCTGTCTTGTAGTCCAGCCCGAACCTTGTCTGGAGAGTCGGCTTTGGGACTGGTTGCGGCTCTGGGCTAACAGAGAGTCCAGGGACCATGTCCTCAGGGGACCCTCGAGCCTGTTGGACTATCAAGTCTGATCTTTTAATAGAGTTCTAGTTCTTCACACCCGTTTTTCTCCTGCTACGTCAGGGACTCTATGCTGTATTCCCTGTCAGGGCTGTCACTGGGGGTGGCTGGGCACCATCTAGTTCTTCTGGTCTCCCAGTGATGTAGTCTCTGGATCAGGTGACCCTTTCTGTCCCCTGAGCCCACATTTTCCTCGTGTCTTTGATGTTCTTCCTTCTCTGCTCCAGGGGGGCTGGGACAAATTGATGCTACTTACATGGACACTTGCTGGATTTTAAGACCCCAGATGTCACACACCAGTGTGGGATGCAGAACATTTTCTTTTAAAAAACTTCGTTCCTAGGGTCGCCATGAGTTGGATCCAACTCAGCGGCACTTGGCTGGCTATGCCATTTGACTTGGATGTACCCTGAAACCATGGTCCCCAGACCCCTGTCCCTGTCCCTCTGTCCCTTCAAATGTTGGGTTATACTCAGAAACTCTCTTCCCTTTTGTTATAGCCCAGCTGTGCTGACCTCTCTTCTGCTGTGTATCCTCACCCTCTTCATGTAATCCAGTCCCTCTCTGCCGTCTCAGCTACGAATCTCTCTCTCCCTCCCTCCCTACCCTTGTAACCATCAGGTACTATTTCTTCTGTGCGTAAACCTTTTCTTGAGTCCGTATAACGATGGTCTCATACAATACTTTCCTTTAATGACTAATTCCAGCTCAGTGTCTGCCGGTGGCTTGGTGTTATCAGGTGACTCCTGGGGTCCTCACTGCTCTGTGGAGTCCCACAGCATCCCGGGGTCCTCACTGCTCTGTGGAGTCCCACAGCATCCCGGGGTCCTCACTGCTCTGTGGAGTCCCACAGCATCCCGGGGTCCTCACTGCTCTGTGGAGTCCCACAGCATCCCACCATGAGAATCAACTGCAGGTGGTTGATCCATTCGTCTGTTGCTGGGCACCTGGGTTGTCCTCCTTTTCGCTTTTGCAGCCAGTGCTGCAACTGTCTGTTCGCGTGACAGTCCTTATTTCTCTAGGATATACCCCAAGCAGTTTGGTGGCTGGGTCACATGGTACCTCTATTTCTAGCTTTTTGAGAAAGCACCAAGTCAGTTTCCAAAGTGGCGGTGCTGTTGGACAAGAGGCAGAGTGTTTTGTTTATGGACGGTGTCATGGCGACTGAGCTCAGTGGTGCGGGTTACACGATCTCGATTGCGGTGCTCAGCTCAGCTGTTGGCGTAAAAATCAGTCAAACAATGTGTCAATAAGTGGGCATGGCTGTTGTCCAGTAACCTGTATTTACAAAATTAGGTGGCGAGCCGGAATTGGCCTACAGGTCGTAGTGTGGTGAGCCCTGTTCTGCACCACCAGCGTGCAGGGGTTTACCCTAAACATTACCAAGTGGTACAGGTATAGATTTTAAAGGCGGTGGGCAGGTAACTCATTGTCTCGGTAGGTGTCATCTTTAGTCTGTTACATCCATTACTGAAAAAAAAAGAACTACAGCGTCTGACAATTAAGTCCACGAACTTAATTGTTCTAAGTACTACGTACCTCGTTGCTGAGTATCACTACGATCACCTTTAAAGTCCTCCCTTTGAAAACTCTTTCTGGAATGGTCACTGTGCACAGTGGCATGGTGGCAAGTTCACAAACTTAATTGTCTAGTTGTCAGTGAGGGAATTTTTAGCCAGTAAACAAATAACTGTATTGGAACACCCTCCTTACCTGATCTGGCCCCCAGTGACTTTTTTCTTTACCCCAAAATAAAGGAAATATTGAGAGGAAGACGTTTGGATGACATTCAGGACATGAAGGGTAGTATGACAACAACTCTGATGGCCATTCCAGAAAAAGAGCTCCAAAATTGCTTTGAAGGGTGGACGAGGTGCTGGTGTCGGTGCGCAGCTTCCCATGGGGAGGACTTCGAGGGTGACCACGGTGATAGTCAGCGATGAAGGATGGAGCACTTTTTCTAGGATGAGTTGGCAAACTTATTTGTCAGACCTCGTATTAGAAACCACTCAATCAATGGCAAAACCCTGCAATAATTTCTACTAAAGCAGAAATAAAGAACATTTATGAATGGGCGACATGACCTCTGTTACTTGTTGATGTTTTGAAAACCCAACCAATGGAGTAAGACTGCAAAAGAAATATGGTATAGGTATCAGAAAGAAAATGTCATTGTTTGTATTATGATCCTTTATTTGGAATATCTTAAGAAAATCAACTAAAAAACTCATAAAACTGGAAAGCTGCCCATAAGGTAAGCATAGAAACAATCAATAGCTTTGCTATGTACCAGTAGTAACAATTAGAAAATGTCATGGTAAAGGATTTCACTTGCCCAAAAGAAACTCGCTGCCGTCGAGTCAATTCCAACTCAGAGAGACCCTACAGGACAGGCAGCACTGCCCCATAGGCCTGCTAAGACTGTAAGTCTATGGAAGCAGGTTGCCATGTCTTCTGCCTTCAGAGAGGCTGGCAGGGTCAGACACTGGCCTTTTGGTTAGCAACCTGTTGCTGTAACCACTGTGCAACCAGGCTCCTGATTTTTCCCTCAATAAGTTAAAAAGAGAAGTAAAACTAGTGAGGAGTGAATTAAACATGAAGGTTGAAGGTGAAACATGAATGTAAGAACTGTAAACCTGTACTAAGGACCGGTTAAAAGGGCAATGTATTCACACATACTACACACGTGTCTGTGTGTATAAAATGTATGTTTTGAAGGAATGGTCACTATCTTCAGCGTAGAAAGACATCTTAAAGTTAATTAAAATAAAAAAGACAGTTTTCTAAAGAAAAAGGAAAGTCCGCATTTATTGAGTGTTTTGTATCATGGCCAAGACTGTTGTAAGTGCTTATTTAATCCTCACAACTATTGAATGACCTATAACCTAGATATATGTCTTTCTAATACTACTAATAGTCATGGAAAGGCACTCTAAAACAAAAATTTGTATCTATCAGATGTTAAAACTTTCAAAGATTGATAATATTCAGCATTAGCGAGATTTGGTGGTACCAGCATCCTTATGTATTTTTTGTATTGGGAATAAAACTGGCACAGCAGCTTTGAGGGCAATTCAACTGTTTAATCACACTTGAAAAGGACTCTGACTTAAATTGTCTCAAAAATCCCCTAAGAATTGGCAATGGACAAAAGGTCAATATGTTTGTAGGTCTTTGAATGGAATATGGGGTGTTAGCTGGTAGAGCCTGCAGGAATTATCTGATTCTCTTAGGGGTATACATCTTTGCTTATCTTTCTGTGGACTCTTTGATGCCTCTGAAGAGGTAGGAGATAAGTTGTATAATCCAGTATTAATTCCAGTGATTTGTGTCCACAGAAATGCAGATGAATTGTGTCCAGCAGACTTAGAATTGCTTTCCATGCTGTAGACAATATCTCAAAGAGACCATTTAATTGCTGCGTGGGGCATTAATCAGTTTGGCATCCGTAGGCAAGTTAGCCTTACCGATCCTGAAGGACCACGTGTGTGTTTGTGTTTCAAGTTCTTCTTTTAAATGATCTTCAGATCTTACTGGCTGCCTTATTACTTTATTAGTTGAAACAAATCTTTGACATACATGATTTTATATTTTTATGGAAGTCTGGATTGTGTCACTTTGAAATTGTACTTTAGTATAGTATTAAGGGAGTTGATTTTTATGAGACAAGACGCTGTTTATCACCTGTTTGCTCTGCCTATACTCACCTGTCCTTGTTCAAAGTTAAATGTTACTGCGCCCTGGGCAAGGGTAACATTTTGTTGGGGAATACCTGAAGAGCACCAAGCACTGAATTCTCAGCTGGGGTCAGTGACCAGACTTCAGTATCGTACACAAAAACAAGGTGAGCCAGAGAAGGTTTGACTGCCGACTCTGTGTTGTTCTTCAGCAGAGACCCAGAATGAAATTTCTGCTAAAGGAGAAGGGATTATAGCCATCAGAACACTCAGGCAACGAGGTGACCTTATTTGAAGAACAAAGCACACGTGCTCAGCACACACCTTCCCTCCCATGATGGTCGGCCAAATTAGGAATGGCCCTTGAACTATGAAAAAGAAAAAAAGGCTAAACTACTTTTTGTCCTTAAACTTCTTCCTCTTGCCAGTGAGAGCCACATCATGGGCATTAAATGCCAACTGAGTGGAGCCGTGCTCTTTCCTAGCCGTTTCGCCTCATAGGGGCTGCTAGCGCTGGTGGTCACAGAGTCAGAAATAAAGGCACGGGAGCACAGGCCTTGTCATGCTGCCACCTGAACTGTCCCCTCACATGTGGTGCACCAGAGAGGACAGACAGTCCGGGTGCTCCAGGAAGGGAAGGGAAAAGTAAAACAGAAGAGGGAAGCGAACCTGCGAAGCTCGCTGGAGTGCCTTGCCTTCCTTCCCACAAGCGGTTAATCACATTATAAACGCCGAAATCACTCGAGCCCAAGCTCAGGCACCAGCTCAATTTTCTTCCTCTCCTTTAAATGTCTCCTTCTCAGTTATGCAGTATTTTATGAAAAATTGATGTCTTGCTAGTCAACATGATGAATGTTGGTACATGCAGGGAATCGTTGAAAGAGTTTGTTTTAACAGTTATGCATTTAAATTGTCCCATTACGGTGGACACGTTTCCTCTGCCAACCAAAAAAAAAAAATCCCCTCTTAAAGGTCCCGTTCTCCTAGAATTTTTTTTTTTTTTTTTTTACTGCTTTCAATCATTTTGATACCCATCATGATGAATTTGTGAATTAAAATTGTTTCATCCACATGTTAGATTTCAAAGGTGGCATTGGGAGGCCTCTTTTGCTTTTATTGCTGGGCTTTAATGCATAATATTGAAGAACATTTAGAGTTTAAAAATATGATATGTTCTCTAAGGAAAACCGTTAGCTTTCTAGACGCAGTGGGCATTTGCCTGAAAGCAATTGAATTGTGCAACATGTATAAAAACCACTTCTTAACTAGATCTTCAGCAGGCTTTTGTTCAAGTCTGGTTACTAGGTCGAGACCCTGGGCTCCAATTTTGCCCTTGGTAGGCACTTGGTAGATGTTTGGGACCCATGTACCCACAAAAATCACTGCCCATACGCTGCCCTATCAGTAGGAAGCAAAGGGAAACTGCCTTTTTCTTTCCCTTTATATTATTCTGTAAATCCGTCCAGGTGCATGGGTTTACAGAATGATACAGCTGAAACCTGGAAGCTATTGAAACTCATTTCTGAACTTTACAAACCGAGGGCCTGAATTTTCAAGTGGCTTGCCCGAGGCTGCACAGGGATCAGCCGAGGCGCTGGGCCCTGAATCCACTAACCTGACACCAGGCTGCCTTTCCTTGGTGGCCCCTGCTGCCCTTACAGGGCAAACCAAGGCTGCAGCCTATCCGGGAGCCGTGGCGTTTTCCCCTTCCGGGGAGAAGAAGAGAGGTCCCCAATGACCTTCTTTTTTATTTATTCCTTTTGGTGTCCTTACCCCCAATTGGTGGCACCTCAGGCGTAGAGAAGGTCCCCTTATTCAGTCCCTACTTAGCTCGTAGCAGCAGTCACTCCTGCGCCCTCTGCCAGGCAGTCAGGCTGGTGACATGAGGACCTGGTCTAATGTGGACAAGTGATCGCCACTGGGCTGCAAGGGAATGAGCCGGCCAGACCCTTCTCAAGGACGTTGGGGGTCAGAGCAAACGAGCAAAGGCCCTAAGGGCCAAGGTGAAGGTTCTAGAAGGCGAGTGCTAGGCAGGGCGGTGTTTCGCTTCGGGGAACGAGGCATCCGATCAGCCCCTTGGGAAAAGTCACTGGAAGAGTAGTAAGGGCAGCAGAGCGGCAGCGGGAAAGCAGGACGGGGGGCCAGCACGTCAGGAGGGCAGCTCGGTCCTGGCGGTCTCTCGGGGGGGCCCAGAAGGGCCGGAAATGCAGGGAACTGGCGAGATGGTTTTGATGATCAGTTGACCACAGCGGCAGGAGCGGAGGGAAGGCGTGACACCAGAGTGGCTCCAACGCTTCTGCCACGGCTGGCTGGCTGTCACTGAATGGACGGAGGGGTCTGGAGAAGGGGCAGACCTGGAGAGGACAGCTTTCGTCAGCACCCAGGGGTAGGTGCCCCATGGGCAGTGAGGCGCGGCTGGCCGTCTGGAGCTCCGAGTGTCCCCGTGTGGACAGTCGGCTCAGCTGCAGCACAGCCAGCAGGACCTGCTCCTGCCCCCCCGCCGTGCCTGGTGCCCACCCAGACCCTTGCCCACCCGCGGGACCTGCCCCCGCGCCGTGCCTGGTGCCCACCCAGACCCTTGCCCACCCGCGGGACCTGCCCCAGCGCCGTGCCTGGTGCCCACCCACCCCTTGCTCACCCCGCCTCTTGCTCACCCCAACCACACTGGTTTCGTTGCCGGACCTACACATGTGTTTCATGAAGACCATGGCTAGGGACCGTCAACTGAGACAAGCACATTTAGAGTCGATAAAGATCCCATGACCCACCTACTTGATTGATCAGCGGGTGAACAGGGCTTTAGGGTGACCAAGAAATATCTCTGTAGAAGCAAAATCTAGGAGGCTGAAATGTGCACTTGTCCCGAGAGCTGGGAGACTCCTGTCTGAACAGCACCACTTTGAAGAACAACAGTTGGAAAGCAGCGAAATAGAACCCTGAGCTCATTTGTTACCTACACACCGCATCTCAGAAATACTCAGAAGCCCTTAAAAGCTACCCCCCAAAACCAGAGCCACTGTCCACTGCTGATTCTGACAAATAGCGTCCCCGCAGAGTTTCCCCGGCTGTGAGTCTTGACCGAAGCGATCTGTCGCAGCTTTCTCCCCCTCAGCACTGGTGGTCCCCACCACTGACCTCTCGGTTCGTGGTTGTTGGTATTGCCCACAGTGCCACCAGGGCTGTTTTGAAAGCTGGTAAGAAACCCCAAATGCTTCATCAAGCTGAACGTCTATGAAGTTCTCATTTATCCTTAGCAGTCAAGTGAGGCATCTGCTTTATTGAGTGGGTTCCCGGGCCGTTGTCAGGACCATCCTGCTGGGCACGGCCACAGACGGTCCACTGAGGACGGCTCTCACGCGTCCTCGTAACGGCAACCAGAGCTGAGGTCTGTGTTCACCTGACCCAACATTGCTGTGCAAAGCCCAGGCTGTCGCACTAGACAAATGGCACTTGTGAGACATGAAGACCGGTACTGTGATACATTGTATTATAGGGAAAATGGTGTGGGGTCATATAGGAAGCTCCAGAATTAAAACAAAGGAGAGGGGCAAAATCTGGGCAAGAAATTATCATCAACAAACACATCTATGGATTTGTTTTTATTACTTTTGAAGATAATAATGACCAAGTTTATGCTGTGGGGATTGTGCTAACTACTCACATACATTATCTAGCTTAAACCTCAGAACAACAAGGTGGTTACCCTTCTCCATCTCCAGTTTACAGCTGGGGAGCTGAGTCCTCACAAGGGAAGTGACTTCTCGTAAATTCAACCAGAGCCCTAGTGGTGTGGTGGGTAAGAGCTGGGCTGCTACGAAAAGGTCAGGAGTTCAAATACACTAGCTACTCCTTGGAAACCCTACAGGGCAGTTCTGCTCTGTCCCATAGGGTTCTGTGAGTCACAGTCATCCCGAGGCATCCAGGTTGATTTTTTTTTTTTGGTTTTGTAAGTGGCCAGGTCAGATGTCAAACCAAAGCCCATGCTCTTAACGACCGACTGATTTCATCACGCTATTCCAAGTTTAATACCAATACGGACAGTAAAAGGGGGCACTATTAGCAATTTTGTCGGCATTCACCAGGACCGTCCCGGGCAAAGCAGGACACGCGATGGCTGTATCTGGCATCTTTCTAATCCACATCCTGACGTAATTCATGTGTAGCAAGAATTCAAACCCCCGTTCCTTGTAGTCGGGAGGCCAAGCCTTTGGCGGTGCACCGGAGACACCTGCAGGGTGACCATTATGATCCAGTGATGTGTTGACGGACCTTCAGTGCACTTGGGAAAGCCTGTGGTCCCAGGTAGAATGGAGCCAATCAACCACGTGGGTCCTGAGTGGTGCTTGGGAGCCCCGGGGAGCGAGGTTGCCTCAGGAGACGTCACAGAAGCCGTAGCCTTTAAATCGACGTCAGGGGCGGCCCCCAGCTCAAAGCTGGCCTGACACCCCTGGCCTCAGAGGGGGCACTTCTTCTAAACAGGTGACAGACCCTGCTGCAGCCTCTGGGTCTGTCCTGGCTGGGGCGAGGAAGTGAGAGCAGAAGTCCGTGTGGCGAGCACTTGTCTCTTCCACTGAGGATGGGGACCCGAGGGCTGAGAGCAGGGCGATCCGTCGTCAGGGTTCGCAGCTGGTACTGGGGAGTAAGTAGCAGAGCTGGGCGGTCACTGGAGTGGAGGGGGGCGCCCCTCTGGGTGTGCCCTCTTCTGGCCTCCTCCAGCATAATGTTAACCCAGTTTAAAGACTCTAAATTTAATCGTCCATTCAGAATTTCATCTGCGGGTCCTTCATTAGCCTCCTGTTATTACATGAAAGAGAAGTCCAGGTATGCCCCTGATTAAAGAGGGTTTTTTTAAAGCCCGTGTCAGATAAATTTGACAGGTGTCACTTTGGCCCTGATAATCTCTTGACTGACGTTTCCTAGGTGAGCTGAGCTTTTCCTGCTGTTGTTTTGATATCCTGAGTAATTTTGAATTGTGTCCTGGTCACTTTGAACATTATGTTTAAATTTTATGGGAACGTTGGTGTTTGTGTTTGGTGGATGGCCAGCCCACTCGGGTTTGGACTGCTAGACGTCTGGCGTCGTGACGTCAGTGCTCGCTGTTTCTGCAGCCTCCATGCGTGTGCACCAGCCAGATGTGAAGCCACGTGCAAATGCAGTGTGCAGCCTTCACCCCATGTGGATCCAGAAACCAAAACCCGTTGCCGTCAAGTCGATTCCGACTCCTATTGACCCTATAGAATAGAGCAGAACTGCCTCACGCATCCCCAAGGCGAAGCCAGCGGCTGCTAACGGCCAACTCTTTGGTCAGCAGCCTGAGCTCTTAACCACTGCCCAGCCAGGGCCCTGGGTAGCTGTAGCCTGTGTCCATATAAAGGACTCCTGGAGATGCAGTAGGTGAGTGCTTGGCAGCTGACGGAGAGTTCCGAGCTTGAACTCAGCTGCTCCACCAGGTTGCTGAATCAGAACTAACTCCACCACAGTCAGTGGGCTTGGTTTCTATCTTGTTCTGTCTATACAGATACACTAAATCGTACGACTGGGGATTTATTTGTCTGAAGATGACCAGACCATGAGCTAGGCCGAGTGAATGAGGAAACCTTTCATGCAGCCTCTGCCTGGTTACGAATTCCTAGGTCCCATGGATTCAGACGGAAGTGAGGTGCCTGCTCGGGGCTCACGGCCAGTTATTCTCACCCTCTGAGTTTCCGTTTCAGTCTCTGCAGTACATGGTGAACGACACTCAGGTTGCAGAATTTGTGAGGATTAAACAAAACACACAAGTTAAGTGCTGAAATGAAGCTGTGTAAACAGTCTAGTACCTGGCACACAGTAAGTGCTCAATAAATATGCTTATCATTAAGAAAATATGCGCTTTAACAATAAGTTATTTAAAAAGAAAGGAAAAATAGTGATATTTTGAGGGTACATGGCAAAGATCCAGTTGTGCTGGTATTACAGCTGTGTCCTCCCAGTGACAGGGGTCGAGGTGGCTATGGTGGGCTTACACCCTCCCAGTGACAAACAGAATCAAAGGAATTGCCCGCAGCGTTTTGTGTGATCTTGCTCGTCTTCTCTCTGACCTGACTTCATGTCCCTGCCTCGTAATCAGCTGTAACGGGGCTTTTTCCCGTCTGCTCTTGGTCTAGCCTCAGGGCCTTTGCGTCCGCTGTCCCTTCTGTCCCCAAACCTTCACAGTGTGGGTGTGTTCACGTCGTTTGGGTGTTGAAGCAAATTGGTTCTCTGTGGGAGGACCTCCCTGACCGTCCAGCTTGAGTCGCGGGTCTGCCCACAGTCATTACTGTCCATCCTATCACCCGGACTCGTTCACAGCCCTCGTCACAACCTGCAGTTACTTTATCTGCTTAATTGGATGACTACTGGTTGTCTGTTTTCATCCTGTAAATTGTCAAATCTATGAGGCAGATACTTTTTATTCCTACTGTAGTGTCCCCAGAGGATAGAACAGTGCCCGACACGTAATAGCCTCTTCGATGCTTGTTAGATGAGCGGGTGAACAGACTTCCATTTGGTGGTCTAAAATTTCTTCAATTGCTTTATTTTACCAGGATAAAATCCATCACTATTATTGGTACATTTCATTGAATTTTTTTTCTTTCAATTTCTGGTCCCCTAAACATTCAATAATAATTTATCCACATACCTTGGCTTGGACATACCTTAATAAATTTTACACTTGAATTGATTCCTTTTCAAATTAGCATTCCACATTTGAAATCTTGATTTCCTGCTTTTATTGTGGAGGAAACCAGTAAAGACAGGAAGCCGTTAGCAGTGTGACTTCCCGGCAGCACAGACTGAGGCTGCCTCAGACGGGATGGTGATCTAGGCGTGGTTAGTGCCAAGGAGAGGGGTCTCTGCTGATGGAGATGCGGTCACACTGGAGAGAGAAGAGACGCCGTGAGGATTCTGGCAGCTGCAGCAGGTAACACACTGAAGGTGGACGGAGGCGGTGGGTTCCGTTTGAGGTCAGGAGAGCTCCTCCATCACGGGCTGCCTGGCATGTGGGATTGCAGTTCCGTTGGTCCAGCTCCTCGGGCAGGATCTGTTCTCAACCTTCCTGGGCGTGATTTATCCCGCTCACTAAGGAGCTTTTCCTCCATAGACCAAGCTCAAGCCACAGTCAGTCACAGAGGGACAAGAGGACCACCCAGCAATGGGGGGACAGAACTGACAGAAGGAATTTGGGCTTCTCCGTTACCTGCTTGTGAAGGGCCACCGAATCTCTGTGCATCTCGTAATCCTTGATAGCCCAGTCAAAAGGTGTTTGAAGAAAATTTTAAATAAATCGTAGTTTCATGATAAACGTGCAAATTATGTAGTCCCGAGGGCTGGGTGGTGTAGCGTCGTAGTGCTACAGCTGCTAACCGAAAGATCGGCAGTTCAAATCCGCCAGGTGCTCCCTGGAAACTCTATGAGGCAGTCCTACTTTGTCTGTAGAGTCGCTGTGAGTCAGAATTGACTTGACGGCAGTGGGTTGGGTTGGGTTTGGAGGGTTGAAAAGTGGATTGAAAAATTTATCCCATCCCCTGGCACAAACCATATTACTGATAGATGACTAGTATTGTAAGTTTTCTTGTTACCTATCTAGAAATTATCTAGGTGTATATAAACATATGTAAATGCGGGTAAACATAAAGAAATAGAAGACGATTCCTCCACTTGCGTCATATGGCAGATTACAATAAGCCTCTAATGCTCCTATAACTTTCCGCGGTTTCTTCAGTGGGTGGCCAGCCCACCCTACACTGGGATGCGGGCTCAGCCACGTCACTTGCTTTGGTTAACAGAATGCTAACAGACTGGGAAGTAAACAAATTTGAAGTGGGGTCATGTGTCTGGGGCTTGCCCTTTCTTAAGAATATGCCTGGGCTCCCCTGCTGGGGGGTGAGAGGCAAGTGGAGCAGAGATGAAGTGCCCCAGGCACCCAGCCCAGCCCAGCCCAGCCTGAGCAGTCAGCAGCCTGGCAGCCCCCTACATGTGAGCGAGCCCAGCCAAACACAGCAAAGCTGTCTAGCCGTCCCCTCCAGGCAACCACAAATGGGCAATAAACACATATTATTGTATGGTAGCTGAGGCCAGATGGCTACTTTTTCAGTGGTGTCACTGTGATAGTCAATAACTAACATACATTCTTGGGACTCTTTCCACAGTGACACATAAAGGTCTATGTCTTCTGTTTTCTCTGCTGCAGAATCTTCCACTGTATGAAAGGACTTGATGTAATTCCTCCTGTCAGTAGGCCTTTGAGTTGCTTCCAGGGTTTGCTAGCCAAATGTCCCTGCCATGAGCATACTTAGATGTTGTCATGGGTTGAATTGTGTCCCCCCAAAAATATGTGCAGGCGTGTGGCTGGGACATGATTCCCAGTATCTTGTGACTGTCCTCCATTCTGTGGTTTCGCTAAACTGTATGTTAAAGGGGCTGTAAATTCCTGCATAGGATTACTTCCTTGCTCTGCTGTAGGGGAAGTTTCCCTGGAGTATGGCTTGCCCCACCCTTAATGCTTTCAGCCTGCAGGAGATAAAAGGAAAGAGAAACAAGGAGAGTTGGGAACCTCGTTACCATCAAGAAAGCAGCACCTGGAGAAGAGCGTGTCCTTTAGACCTGAGGTTCCTGCGCCAAGATGCTCCCTGGACAAAGACTGATGCAATGCTGGACTTGCCTCCAGAGCCAACAAGGAGGAAAGCCTTTCCCTGGAGCGGACACCCTGAATATGGACTTGCAACCTACTGGACTGTGTAAGAATAAACCTTCCTTTGTTAAAGCCATCCACTCTGTGGTATTTCTGTTAGAGCAGCCCTAGCTGACTAAAACAGATGTCCTCATCTACTCGGCACGTTCATCAAAGGATGTGTTCCTAGAGGTAGGATCACTGGGCAAAGGACATATGCATTTAAGATGTTGCTAGCTGTTGCCACGAAAACTCGCTTCTCCAGGGTCTGTGCCAGGTCTTGACTTGATTTCAAGGATTAGCAAGCCTTTCAGCCTCTCCTAGATAATACAGCTTTTTGAAAGATGTTCTAAGAATTGGATATTTGGTAACTTCTGAAATTTATCAACTTTTTAGCTTATAATGTTTTCTGCCTTCAAATTATGTAGAATATTGATGGTCGCTATCTCATTATTTATGTTTTGATATGCATGGCTTTCTGTTTCACTTAAAACCATGCAGGACGTCATGTCCTCGACATCAGCTTGGTTTGCTGAGTGAGTCTGACCTGGCAAATCCCCGCGAAGGCCTGGGACCCCGGGGTCTCAGTTCCAAGACTTGGGGGCAGGGTAACATGAAGGGCTCACAGGGGCATGGATGGCAGAGCTTGGCAGCTGCCCCTCCCCCCGAATGTCTGTCTTCACAGAACCGTCATCTCTGTGTTAAACAGTGAAAATCAAGAGCTTTGGGGTACACCAGGATTCAGCTGGATTCAGGGTGTTGCCTGTACGAGAAGAGGTGATGTCAGTATTCACAGTTTTGAGAAATCGGGTGTCTGTCTCCTGCCCCCTGCGGCACGGAAACCAAGAGATCCACGCAGCAGCCCGTGGTGCGCCCCAGGGATGAAGACGCGTGCAGACGGGAAAGAGTAGCCCGGGCTGAAGTTGCGCGCCCAGCCCACCACCTACTGGCTGAGCCCTTGGGTGTGACTCGGGTGATCTCTCTGCTCCGTGTTTTCCCTGTGATGGATGGAGACATCAAGCAGATCCCACAGGGCTGTGTACAGGTGAGAGGTGCTGCCTCAGAAGCTCCGGCACACAGTAGGCACTTACTGGCGGTCCTTAGCTCTTTTCCAGGTGTGGCTCTGCTCAGCATTAAGTGGTTGTTTTTACCTGTCTGTTATCTCCCTACGGGGTACATTCTTCCCCC
The DNA here is from genome assembly GCA_028571685.1 of Heterohyrax brucei. Classification (NCBI taxonomy): domain Eukaryota; kingdom Metazoa; phylum Chordata; class Mammalia; order Hyracoidea; family Procaviidae; genus Heterohyrax; species Heterohyrax brucei. The sequence goes on from CM053163.1 coordinate 73,027,372, forward strand.
CCATTTCACATCTCTGACAGTGATCTGTGGCTTAAAGTTGGTGATGGACAGTTGCTGTCAGCCAGGTCACCGTTACAGCCTGGTTGTCATTGCCTGTACAGGCAGGAGCTTGGTGGCACAGCTGGCAGCTGGAACATCCTGATGTCTCAGTTCACAGACCATTTATGGCGCATCTGAGGAAGGGCTAGGACTCCTGTTTATTGTCTGAAAACTTTTATTGTCTAAAAACTGGCGGTTTCATCTACAGCCTTTATGATCACCGTCAGTCACACGCACCATTTATTAAATGCCTAGCAGGTGAAGGAATCTGGGCTGAGACCCAGGAACACGAAGCTTTTGAGTGTCTTAGAGTGTCAACAGGGAAATAGGGCACAGAGATAAAGCATAATTAACTGCACAAGGCAGTCTGTCGCTCTGTCAGAGGTAGCGCAGACACTGTCGGGGGTTCCAGAACAAAGGCAGGAGGAAGGGATGTGAAGGCCAGGGTTTGGAGGTGGCTTCGGGAAAGAGGTGAAGCACAGTGGGACCTTAAATGACAATAGGACTCCAGTAGGGTCGGGTTGGTAGTTGACATGGGGTGTGATTGGAACAAAGGAGCAGGAAAAACCATCCAGCTTGTAGGACACAATCTCAGCAGCCTGGTTGGACTGAACCACCAGGTTCCCGGAGTGGAGTAGGGTGGTAAAAAAGTAGGGTGAAGGGTTAGGGCCAGGCAGCAGGTGACCTTGGTGTCCTATCGTATGCCCCTTTAATGCACAGCTTAATGATGCGGATGCTTGCGGGTGATTGTCATCTAGACTGCTGAGAGCAGGAGGGGACTTCTTCATGGATCATTTGATCTGGTTATTCAGACCTAGAAGAGGCCTCAAAAGACCATGTCTCCTGCTGTCTGACTGTCATTGTGAACAGTGGCATAATTATTAGTGTCTCAAAAATGAAGATCATTATTTTTGGCAAATGCCCTTCAAACTGTAATTGGTTCAATCTGATAACTGTGGGAAACAAGTCCATTCATCTGGCTGTTGTCTGAGTTGTCTGGTGCTGCTCTACCAGAAGTACCAAGCATGGATAGCTTTAACAAAGAAAAGTCTATCCTTACACCGCCCGGTAGGCTGTGAGTCCAAACTCAGGGTGTCAGCTCCAAGCGAAGGCCTTACATCTCTGTCAGCTCTGGAGAAGGGCCCTGTGTCTCATCAGCCTTTGGTCAGGGAGCATCTTGGCGCAGGCACCTCAGGTCTGATGGATACCCTCTCCTGGTGCCGCTTCCTCTCTGCTTACTTTCCTTTCCTTTTATCCCTTGTAAGATAAAACAATAAAAGGTGATATAAGCCACACCCCAGAGAACCTCCCTTCACACTGGAGCGGGGAGGTGACCTTAGGAAAGATGTCCCAGTCCTACTCTAATCCTATTTAATGTAATCCAGTCTATTAACCACAGGCAAAGATTCAGATTTACAGCATAAGAAAATCACAGAACAGAGGGCAGTCACACAGTACTGGGGATCATGACCCATCCAAATTGTGGCGATACAATTCAATCCATGACACTTACCAAGAAGTTTTGTTGAGACGTTTCTGTGGGTGCTGGGCTGGCAGGTGCTGGTCATATGAGACTCACACAGCTAGTATCATCCTGGCATGGATGTACAATCACACATGTGTTTGCATACTAGATCCAGGTCACATCTTGAGAGAAGCCTGCCTGATGCTGAGAAAGGGCCTCACCCACTGAAGGGAGAATCTCTCTCCACTGCAGTCTGTAGGTGTCCATTAAGGATGAAGGTCGCCTTTTTAATGAGACCCGAGACCCTGCCCACACCCTACCGTGACCCTCTCCTCTCTAGACACCTTCTCTGATGTGTTTTATCCATAGAACTTGTTGCCTTCTAACATACTATGTAATGTACACATTTATCAAGTTTATCATGTTTTTTATGCCTTACCTACATGTAGTGCATATGTCACAAGGGCAGGAATTTTCATCTGCTGTGTTTATTCCTCTGTCAGGGGAGACTGGGACAGTGTCTGAAGTTTGCAAAGCTCAAGTATTTGGATGAATGGTTTGACTGTAGCCTAACAAGAGGGCGCCTGGGTCACCATGGGGGAGACTGCCCCGTGAACAAGAAGGTGGACCAGAAGACTCCCGGGATCAGTTCCAAATGTGATTCTGTGGTTTCGTTTTTTTTTTTTTTTTTTTTATCATTATCTACTTTAGGAATGCAGTATTGGCCAAGATCCAACAGGTCGTTGGCTGTGTGTAATGACACCAAACGGAGAACACCAGTGGGCGTAGGTGCGTTCCAACTCGGTGGCCCGTGTGTGTCACAGTGGAATGGCGCTCTGTGGGACTCTCAGTGGCAGTTTTCCAGAAGTCAGCTGCCGAGCCTGTCTTCCAAGGTGTCTCCGGGTAGACTCGTGCTGTCAGCCTTTTGGTTAGCAGCTGAGCACATGGACGACTCGCATCACCAGGAACTCCACCTAAGGGGACTAGGGGGTCCTCTTCCCGTGAAAACAGCCGGCCTGGAGCTTTGGTTCAGGAAGACGTACAGAAGAGGACGTGAGCGTGTCCCTACAGCTCTAGTTGGTGATACCCAACTCCACCTGTTACTCTAACCCACAGCAGTTTGAGAATGGGATTGTGCACACTGGAAAAGCCATCAAATTACCCACACCCACTCATTTGCTGGAGGTCAGCTTTCAGAAGGAGGCCCTAAACCCACACCACCCAACCCTGTGCGTCAAATTCACATTTTTCCCACCATGAGTTTCTCTTAAAATATCGTTGCATTTTCCTCAGTGCATCAAATAGAGGCCTGCAAAGGAAGTTTAGTTCTTAAATGAACACAAATAAGTCTTGTGAGCAAAACCAAAAACCAAACCCACTGCCACTGAGTTGATTCTGACTCACAGACCCTGTCACACAGCAGAATTGCCCCACAGAGCTTCCGCGAAACACCTGGAGAATTTGAGCCACCGACCTTTTGGTCACGAGCTATAGCACTTAATCACTGCTCCCCCAGGGTTTCCAGTTCTGTGAGGGTGTGCGCCATATGCGGGGACGACAGCTCTGTCCTGTTGGTTTTCTGCGTAGCTGACCTGAAGCGCTACGGGTCGTTTTCAGCATCTTCTTCTCAGGGAAGAACCGTCTGCAGACCTTTGCCGGTGTGTCCCTCTGCGTGGCACAGATGCGCAGAGGCACGCCCAGCAGAAAGGCGAGAGTACCTTGCTCTGTTAAATTGCCAGGTTGCGAGCTAGGGAGTGAAAAATTGAGAGCCTGTTACTGTGTCAGCCCCTGACTCAGGGTTGGGGAAAACTCCTCTAATGTCTTAAGTGAATTTCCCAGTTTTCATAATTATTGCCAGATGCGTCTATGAGATGCTTGCTGTGCTCAGCCAGCTAGAGCCGGAAGTCAGTGCCACACGATGCCTTGAACTCAGTGCTGGGTCAATGAAATACGACTATTGTTTCTGAAGCTTTTCCTGAGATTTCTTGTTTACAAAGGGCACAGATTGCCCCGAAGCAATCTTTTAACCTTACACCAAAACTATCCCCTTAAAACCAAGCTATAGGTTGGCTTAACTAGTCAAGAGCATCTGCCTTGAGCACTTTCACCTTTAAGGGTTTGTCTCTGGGATCAAAGGACAGCCGCAGCTACAGAGATCAGATAGGAAACTGGGGGGCCATGTCCAGGGAGTGGGTGCCGCTCGGAAAAGGAGGGCAAGCGTGGCTGCACAACTCACTGTCACCAAGTTGTGCACGCAGAAATGATGGAACTGGTGTGTGTTCTGTTGTGCATGTTCTCAGCAACAACAAAAGTAGACCATCCTGTAACAAGTGCACAGGTCACACACATGTGGAATAGTGAGTTTCACAGTCAGAGCACACCTGTGCGACAGCACCCAGGAAGAGATGCAGGAGCGTCACGCGTGGCTGAGAAGCCCCCCGTGAGCCCTTTGGGTACTGCCAGCCTCCAGACGGGTCACTGTTGTTTGCGTAGACAGGCTCACGCAGCGGGTGCGCCTTTGTCTCCGGTTTCTTTCAATCATCCATTCATAGCGTGCACTGGACGTACTTGTGGGTCGGTGACTCTCATCTCTGTATGGCACGTCGGGGCCCTGGTGGCACACTGGGCTGCCAAAAGCTGGACTGCCCACTGAGAGTTGGGCAGTTGGAACCCACCAGCCACTACCTTGGAAACCCTGCTGGGCACTTCTGTCGTGTCTTGTAGGGTCACTGTGAGTCAAAGTGGACCCAGTGGCAAATGAGTTTTGGATATGCCGTGGCGTGAATGTACCCCGGTTCAGTTTTCTTTTGACTCTTTGTAGGTGTCTGGGCAGTTTCTGGTGTGGGCCTGGTGCAAACACTGCCACAGTGAACCCTCTGGGGCAATGACCTGTCCTGGAAGTGTGTCGGCACTCCGGTTCATTACGTGCCAAGAAGTGGAGCTGCAGGTGGGATAACACACCTGTAAGTTAGCTGAAAGAGGAAAACGTAGGTGTGCGTAAGTGAGAAACAAACACGCGATGCCAGTGGGATCCAGGGATAGCCGTGAGACTGCTGACTTCTGCAGAGACACCTGATGGCTTCTGTGGGGGTCCTCAGCACCTGTCTTTGCCTCTCCCTCAGGTGGGTGCGGTATAAAAGTTGCTATCACCACAGAAATCCACAGAGAACGTGACTTTCCCAGATCAAGCATTAAATGCTAAGCCAGACCGTTGCTTCCCTGCCCGTGGCGCTGTTTGTATCCGCCTGTCTAGTGTGCAGTAACAGAGACGGCAAAGAGGGCAAGGGGCCGCAATTAAAATTTGCATTTTCATGTCACTCTGTGTCTGCAGAGCACTTCACACACATGAATTAATCCTCCACGTCAACCCCCCTCTTCTCCCTCTCTTCCCACCAGGAAGACATATCATGTCTCTCATTCGCAAAAGCACGAACACAAGAACCGGTTGTGCCATTTCCTAGATGAGGCCGGGCGGTGTCGAGGAAGTACCTGGCTGCCTGGGGCCGTTGTGGGATAAAATAGCCGCAGAGTTTAGGTCTGGAGATCCAGATTGCATAAATAAAACCTCTGGAGGATGTATGTCACCTCTGACAGGAAAAGACGGATTCACTGTGGGGTTTGTTTGCTAAACTGTCCCAGCGTCGGCTCAGAAATATCAGGGAAGGGATGGTTCCTGGGAGAGAACCCTGGGAAGGAAAGGACACCCAGGTGCTCTGCAGAGGAGACCAGGCGAAAGCGAAGACTGAGGAGGGGCTTTGGAGATTGCCTTGTCTCTGGCCTTTGGAGATATGTATATATTTTTACTGTTTTGAGGGGTTGGGAAGGGAGAGGGTGTCATTGTTGTTAGTTTTTCTTTCTTTTTTTCTATTTTCAATCCAAAGAGAAAGTAATTTAATTAAATTGGTTAGAAAACAGAAGTATACATGAAATGAAACTTAGAGTTATAAACAGGGATCAGGATGATTTCTTTCTTTCACATGTATGTGATTAGAAATGAGCATCAGGTTATGGACTTGATTAAAAAATATATATCCATAGCAGCTCTGGCTGGCTGTAGCCAGATATTAACTGCTAATGAAGTGTGTTTCAGTTACTACTTTCTAATGGGAAAAACCCTAGGCCTGTGGAAATTTTCTGTCATTTTATATTTACTATTTACAAAAATGGAGTCATCTACTTTAATTTTAGATACAGCCTACATTTGTAAGACCAAGAGCCGGGAGAGTAATCAGAACGAGTGATTGCACCAGACAAACAGGCTTTCTCCCTGAGGCTCGGTTCTGCTCTGGTTCTGTGCACGAGGCTCTCTGAAAACCAGGGACTTTTCTTGTGCATACTGAGGACATTGTAGGTTCCTTAGGGCACTGGAAGCAGGGGGTGATAAATGGTTGTTAGGGTTGATAGGTTTGGTCAGGAAAGAAATTAGTAGTTGATGTTTTTTCCCTCCATCCAGCTGGGATGACAATCCCATATCAGCAACTACGGAAAGATAAAAAGCGGAGAGCCGCTGCCCTCAGGGAATACACACACACACACGCACACATACACGCATGCAAGCGCCCATGTTTGCATGCATACACATTCTGTGTATACAGCCAAGCCAAGTGCCGTCGAGTCAGTTCATGAACTCACCCTAGGAAAAGGGCTGCCCACCTCGTTGCTGAGTGTCACCAGGGTCACCTTCGAAGATCTCCCCTGGGGAAGCCAGGTGCCAGCACCAGCGCCTAGCCCACCCATCAAAGCAATCTGGGAACTCTTTTTCTGAAATGGCCATCAGAGCTGTTGTCATATTACCCTTGATGTCCTGAAGGTCATCACAATGTCATCTTTTCAATATTTTCTTTATCTTCAGGTAAAGAAAAGTCACTGGGGGCCAGATGAGGTGAGTAGGAACAGTGTTCCAATACAGAGATTTGTTTACTGGCTAAAAACTCCCTCACAGGTAACTATACAATTAAACTCACAAACTGGCCACTGTGCCACTGTGAGCAATGGCCATTCCAGAAAGATTTCCAAAGTTAATTTGAAGGGTGGACTGGGCAGACTCTGGCGTCGGTGCATAGCTTCTCAAGGGGAGCACTTAACATGTGACCGTAGGGATATTCCGCAGTGAGGTGTGTAGCTCTTAGAGCAATTAGGTTTGTGGACTTCATTGTCGGACTCTGTAGTTGTTGTTGTTAGGTGCTGTTGAGTCAGTCCCAACTCACAGTGATCCCATGTGGCAGAATCAAACAGTCCCCCAAGGTTTTCTTGGCTGTAATCTTTACAGAAGCAGATTACAGGGTTTTTCTCCCAAGATGCTGCTGGGCAGGTTCAAACCACCAACATTTTGGTTCACCGATGAGCGCTCACCCACCGTGCCACCAGGGCTCCTTGTGGGTCTTATGTACAGCTAAACACCTAATGGGATTAGATTTCATGGTACAAAGGCCTCGGGTCATGGCTTTGTGGGTCTGTCCAGTCTTAATGTTACTTAGAGTTTCTGCTCTAACTCTAGTTCAGTGACCAGTGCCTGGGGCCTGAAAAACTTTCAGATGGCCACCCAGGACACAGCAGCTGATCTCCGTTAGCCAGGCACTAGAGAAGGAAAGGGACTGTAGGTCGAATCGCCTGTGGGCCACCTCCTGTGCCATGAGACCAGGACAAATGGTTTCTGCCCGGCTACTGTTGCTGGATGTTTTGGTCAAGAACCTCCAATAGTTGAATCCTGATTGAAAGGAGGAATATGTGGATCGTAACATTATATCAGTATGGAATCCAGACTTACTGGGCTCATTGAGACTGGGGGAACCCTGAATCTATTGTCCTGAAATAATCTAAACCCTGAGATATAACCATCCCATGAAGCAGTTTGTAAATGAACCAACAGTTTAGCTCCGTTAAACAAAATGTCAGCCTTGATCCTGTCACTCGTCTGAAGCATTGTCTGCATGAGATCAAACTGGCAGGAGCAACTCAGTCACGGAGAGAACTTCAGGGACGTGGAGGTGAGCAGCGAGTGGTGGCCAGCGCACCTGCGCCTGGTGACACGGTGTGAGGAATGTGACCTGAGGTGCACGTCTGGACGTGCAGACACTGATGAATGGCAGAGAAAGGAGGAGAAGAGAGCAAGCTGAAGGATAAAAGCAATCAACTAAATGAGATGTGGGCTGGAACTGAAGGCTCACTGGGGCTGGAGGCCTCACGTCCAGCGGGACTCACCCTCGCACCCGGCAGAACACTGGTCATTGCTCCCCACGTGGGCTTCTCCTTGGAGCGGCTTGAGCGCCCTGGCAGCACAGCAGCTGGTTTCCCTCCGAGACCCAGGTGAGTGGGCCGCATGGCCACGGCAGCTCCTCTGAGGAGCCACACGTGGAGGTCGCACACCTTCACTTCCGCCACCTGCCGTTGGTTGGAAGTGAGGCCTTCGGCAGAGTATCCAATAATTTGTGGGCATCTTTCTAAACCACCACTGGTAAGCGGAACTTGAGGTGGATACAGTTAAGTTCAGGGACTCTCATGCTGAAGATATTTGACATGTTTAGATGATATGAGATTCAGAAAGTATGAAGTATAGTGTACACATACCTTGAAGTCCGTGAGTGACTCAAATGGTTGGTGAGTCTGTAGCTAACAGAAAGGGGGGCAATTTGAGTCTTCCCAGGGACACCTGGTGATGATCCACTCCCCAAAAGTCAGACTTGGAAAGCCCCAATAAGCACGGTTCCTCTCTGATACACGTGGGGTCCCCATGAGTCAGGATGGCCATGAGTTGGGGTCCCCATGAGTCAGGGTCTCCATGAGTCAGGGTCACTATGAGCTGGGGTAACTGAGTCGGAATCTCCATGGGTCAGGGTCACCATGAGTCGCAGCCTCCATGAGTCACGGCCTCAATGAGTTGGGGTCCCCCTAAGTAGGGATTACCAGGAGTTGGGGTCCCAGGCAACAACAACCAACAGCACCCCGACCGCATCAGGTTACTCGGCATCGACCTTCCTGGAAATGTGTGTGCCGTTCTGCACGTGTCGTTACTAGACCGGGTCTGCTGTGGCGTCCAGAGCGCTGGAGGAGAGTGTCCCCATGGGCTGTAGACTGGGTGAGAGGGCTGGGTGTGGACACGGCCATGGTGCCGTTGGCCACCACGTCCCCGAAGCTCTCAGTGGGCGCCCTCCAGTGTAACGCTCCCAGAGAAACAGCGCTGCTAGTCTCGGGGTTCCTATAAACCTGGCCCCTCTCACCCAGGTGGTCACAGCCAAGCTGTTCTCATGTCGGTGGGAAGAGCTGGGTCTGAAGCTTTCAACACAGACACGTTCAGAAGAGACTCGTTTGCCCCCAGTTTTGTGTCCATTTCTCATCGGTGAGCTTGGAAGGAAGAAGGAATTAATTAGGCTCGTTGTGTATGCAAGGATCAGCACGGTTTGTGTTGAGCTGAGGCTCGCAGAAGCTGAAAAGCATATTTGGCGCAGCTCAGTAATTAGGCTTCATATCGCTCACACTTTGCAGGGAGAAAAGTGCCTTCTGTGGAAATGTCCTTAAATTCATTTTCCACAGACAGAGACTTGCTCGGCCCAATCAGGCTTGGACCTTCATTGGAGACATTTAAAATAAAGCTTGAAAGCAGTGTCGTCACGTCTTAGGTTATTTGTATGCTCTGCAAGAAGGGGCAGACCATATGTGGAAGAGCAGAACTGGTGCCTGGGTCTTGGCTAGAATTAAAATCCAGCAAAACACACGCCCAGATCAAATGCAGGAGCCAGGCGGTGGGGAGACTCTGTTTCAGTGCTTCTCAAGTGACTGGAAATACGTGAGCACAGCTTCCCGCATGCTGGCTCCAACATGGGCTTTGGAGCCAGTGTACCCGGGGCCACTTATGGCCCTGACACTCACTTTGTGATACGGGGCAAATTAAATTCAATGTTTCTGTGCCTCAGTGTTCCATCTGTAAAGTGGGGACAATTGCAACTAACCCCAGGTGTCGACTGATGAGACTTCATCATGTACTTTGCATGTGGTACCGGGAAGGGCCGGTCCCTGGAGAAGGACACTGTGCTTGCCACAGCAGATGGCCCACCCAAGAGAGGAAGACCCTCAGAGAGATGGATTGATGTAGCAGCCGCAACAAAGGGAGCAAATGTAAGACCCTCAGTGAGAGAGACTGACACAGTGGCTACAACACGGGGCTCAGACCCAGCCATGACGATGGGGACTGTGCAGGAGTGGGCGGGGCTCCGTGCCATTGTACACGGGAGCGCTGGAGAAGGGGCCGCCGTGACACGGGGCTCAGGCTCAGCCGTGACGGTGGGGACCGTGCAGGAGCAGGCCGTGCTCTGTGCTGTTCTACCCAGGAGCGCTGGAGAAGGGGCCACCGTGACACGGCACCTAACAACAGAGCCCCCCGGGCTGTTGTGAAGAGGAGGTCAGTGACTGTACACGAATCACGGGCAGTGCCCGGTGTGCTGTGAGCGCTGTCTGGATGGTCACGGGGACGACTGAAGTTACAGTCCACAGTGCTGGGCCCAGAAGGGGTGGGAAGTAAGGATTTGCTACTTGACCGAATGTCAAGACTGGTGAATGTGGCCGGGTCTGTGTCCATGGGTAACCCCTTCGGCCTTTCCTGCCCCATCACAGCCGGGCTGACTCCCCTCCTGTGTTCCGTGACACTTCCCACAGTGCTGCTCACCCTGCATCGTGACTGCGTGTCCACACCTGCTCCCCACGGGGGCCCCAACGTGTCAAGGGTAAGGCACACATCCTGTTTACCGATTGGTCTCTGTGCCTGGCGTACCCTAGGGGTGCAGAGGGAATGCCTGTGGATAGAGGAATTGATTAACTGGTTAGTTAACTAAAATAAATCATAAATGATCTGTCAAGCCCTACTATGTGCTACTCTCGTTGCAAACACAGCAGTGCTGTATCAGAGTTCAGAGTCTAGGAAGGTGTTTGCAGAATCCTGGGTCCCTCCAGGGAACAGAAGAGAGGAGTGGAAGGCGGCTCCTGATACCTGCAGACTCCTGCCCCCTGTCATTTCCGATGCATTAGACGGCAGCCATCAGAAAACCCAAGGAACAGTGGCCGAAACCTTGAGGACACACACCGGTCGGTTAGAGAGTCTGGAGTCGGATGAGTTTGAGGATGGCTCGTCGGTTCCCCGGTGTCGGGCGGTAGCTTAGTGCACCGCTGTTCCCGCTGGCTTTTTCCTCAAGGCAGCAAGCTGGCTGCCTAGCTCCAGGCATCGCATCCTCCCACCATCATCAGAGGTAGGAGGAACAAGAAGTTTCCATGCTCCATGTAATGGAGAGGGAGTATCTTTCACCCAAACCTTTCCAGTAGATACCCTTTTATGGATCATTAGTCAAGACAGGGTTACGTGGCATCACTGCCTTCAAGGGAGGCTGGGAATTGAGTCACTCAGCCCTCTCCTAACACCCTTCCTCCTCCCCCTCCCCCCAGTTTCTTTGAGAAGGTTGGAAAGAACAAGAGTGTCTGCCACTCCGCGGCTGCTCCTTGTTCCCTCAGGTTGCCCATGACCTTAAGCACAGGTGAGTGTGAGCACGCCTTGTTGATGCACCGTCCCGAGCCCCTGGAGCCGTGGTGGAGCAGTGGTCAACAGTCAGCTGCTAACACAAAGGCCAGCAGAGTGACTCCCCCAGCTGCCCCTTGGGGGCCTTAGGAGGCAGCCCTGCTCTCTCCTGTAGGGTTCTATGAGTCAGAATCAACCTGCCGGCAACGGGCACCCTAACCCCATCCTATAAAATGAGGAGACAGAGCGGATGGGCCCAAGGGGTCCCTCCAGCTTTGCTTTTCTAGAATCAGGGAAGTTGGGCCCATGTAGGGCAAGGCCCAACCACAACCAGCTGAAAGCATTGTGTGTTGTTGCTGTGTACCAGGAGCCGTACATACTTCACACGCACTAGGAGAGAATTTGGTGGGTTCTGATCACAACCCTGACCCCGTGTTTTCTCTCGGTATGAGTTCTCATTAATAAAATGGATATGATCACGTCCCACAGAAGGTGCCGTGCGTGTGAAACAAGAGGTCTCAGCAACAGATAAGATCACGCCCCACGGAAGGTGCCGTGCGTGTGATACGAGAGGTCTCAGCAACAGATAAGATCACGTCCCACGGAAGGTGCCGTGCGTGTGATACGAGAGGTCTCAGCGACAGATAAGATCACGTCCCACGGAAGGTGCCGTGCATGTGAAATGAGAGGTCTCAGTGCCCACCTTTTGTCTTTTTTGTGCATTGTGTTTGTTTACAGCTTTTTGGGTTTCACAGAGGATTTGAGGTGAATGTTCTCTGTAAGCTACTGTTATTGTTACTTCTATAAAATCCTGTTATCAGACAACCATACAAAAGCAAAAGGAGACTCAAATGGCACCCCAAAGTCTCCCCCACACCCAGAGGCACTGTTAGCTGCCCGAGTGTGGACCGTGAGACCGCTGTGGCTGCAGTTGTTAGGGCTTTGAGGATGGGTGCTAGCAGTGAGCTCCTGTTGTATCACGGCCCCTCGGACTTCTGGGACCTTCAAGGTGACAAAAGGTGACCTGTGAATGGCAGCTGAAGACTGTTGCCTTAGGCACCTCACATTTTCAAGGTTCATTCGTAAGACAGGGCACATATTTCAGACATTACTAATGTGACGGAGTCTTGATCCTGCAGAATATTTGAAAGACGCTAACAGGGCCGATGAGTTCATGTTCAGTGACTGTGGAATTGTCACTTTTTGATTGGCGTCCTTCCCATAGACCCGAGAACGTGCCACTCTCACGCTAAGCAGGTAAGAGTTTCTCTTGTACCAGGCTCAAGTTCTTGAAAATATTTGAAGGGATGAGAGGGTGTAATAATTTTCTAAATCCAACTCAGTTTCCGTAAGAGCCGTGTTTATTGAACCCTGTCATCCAGCAGGAGACACAGGTTAAAGCGAAGGAGAAATTACTCCTGTTTGGGTGATAAGGTCAACCTGAGTGTGTCCCTAACTGATAGCATGACAGCCCAGTCTGAGAACTTCTTCCTAGCAGTCACAGAGGACCAAAGCAGTGGCACGTGCCCCGCAGGCATGGGCCACCTGACGTAGCTGTGGAATGTCATCAGCAGTTTCATCAACACGGGTGTGCACATCACAGCACGGGCATTTTGCACACGCTGTCACACACAGGTTCTGGAACCTCTTCCCAATCTATTAGGGTCAGCCGTGCGTGGGGAAGAGCAATGTAGGATCTGCGGTCTAGCAGGGTGGGGTTTGGATCCCTCCAACACCTACTTGTTGGATGACAGTTACCTCTTTGCACCTCTGTTTTCTCTCCTGTAAAGTGGGAGCACGTGTCTCCCTGGGGTGCCCTGAGGACTGAGGACTGAGGAAGACATCTAGGAGAAAGCCTGTCTCCATAGCGACTGATGAGTAGCTTCCTTCCTTTCCCTTTTCTCCCTGACTTGAGGACCTTTGTACCTTTTCTTGGCTGTGTTCACTTTCTTTTTCTACATACTAATGGTTTGGGTATGTTTTTGACAAAGCTAATGAACACATGAGTTGTTTAATTGGGCATTAACTTTTGGGAGATAGAATCTACTGTGACCACATTATAGAAGATAAAGCGTGGTTGGGATCCAGGGTTGTGTGCAAGCTGTTTGTGAAGGGAATGAAGTGCTGAGAGAGAAAACGACACCTTCATTACGTGCCGGCAGTGACTTACGTGCCAGGCACAATGAGCTGCAGTGTGAGGGAGGCTTTCTTGGCCAGAACGTTGCTTGGCCGCTGTCATGGACTGAATTGTGTCCCCCCCCAAATGAATGTGTTGATTTGACTTGACTAGGAGTCCCACTATGGTGCCAGTCCTCCCATGTGTTGTGAAGCTGTCCTCTGTGATATTGATGATGGAGAAGGGGCTGCAGTTGTATTGGTCTCAAGGTACCCGCAGAGGTGGGTCTCAAGGTACCAGCTTGTGGACTATAAGGGAGAGAAGTGAGCAGAAGAAGTTGGGAACCTCATACCACCAAAAGAGGAGCCCCGAGAGCAGAGCACATCCTTTGGACCCGAGGTTCCTGTGCTGAGATGCTCTCCCTGGATTTGGACTCATCCTACCAGACTGTGATGATTTATCGCATGGAGTGGACTTATAACTTGTTCATGGATTTGCGGCTTACTGGACTGTGACAATAAATGCGTCTCTTTGTGAAACCTTCTGTTGGAGCAGTACCAGGTGACTAGGACAGCCACCTTGCCTGGATATTGGGCATGTGCCAGGAATCTGCCCTTCCTTGGGTCCCACAGGCATCTGTGGGACCGTCATCTACCAGGCAACCCCAGACAGCTCTCCTGCAAAATGAGGCACAGAGAGCACCACCAGTCCCCCTCAGTTGTTAGCCTTGAGGGGCCCCGGTAGCCCAGTGATTAAGGACTATGGCTACTAACCAAGAGGTCAACAGTGTGAATCCACCAGCTGCTCCTTGGAAGCCTTATGGGACAGTTCTACTCTGTCCTGTCGGGTCGCTGTGAGTCAGAATCCACTTGACAGTAGCAGGTTGGGGTTTGTTTTGGTAGCTACAACTAGCCTCCCCTGCCCTGTCTCTCCGGCTAAATCTTACTGTAATTGGCCTCTCATATGTAAACGGCCCCACTGTGGGACTCCCCACCTCTCAGCGCTGGCTCCCCTTTCTGGCAGGCCATCGTGGCCTCTGGCTGCCTCGGGTCTGATCCTGTGATTTGTTAGATACTCATTCCACTCTGGACTCTGGGTTCGCAGTGCCAGCTGCTGTGTCTTCTGTTCCCTCGCTGCGTGGTTCCCTTCCTGATCTGTGGTTGAGAGTCTGTTAATGAGAAAGGAAGCCAAGAGTGAAGGGAAAAAGAGCAGAAAGGAAAATGCTCATTTGTCTCCCAGAAGTCTGCTACCTGCTAAAAAAGTCAACCAAACCAAACCTGTCGTCACTGGGTCAACTTTGCCTCACAGCAACCTTATAGGACAGAATAGAAGTGTCCCATAGAGTTCCCAAGGGACACCGGGTGGATCTGAACAGCTGTTTTGATTAGCAGCCGTAGCACTTGACCGCTGTGCTACCTAGCAGGGTTTCCCTTACCTGCTAAGGAAATGCAGAGTCCTTCTCTTGCCCACCCTTAACAGGCAGACAGTGAGCCTGAATTCTTGCTTAAAGAAAGCCCTGTGGTGGGGAATGTTTTGGATAAGATGATTAGGTTTATGAGATAAGGTTTATGTTTAAAGATGAAGCCATGCTCCTGGTATTGGAGTCATGGAATTTGGGGGAAAGAAAAGAGGCCAGTGAGAAGCTGCATCACATAGGTGTTCCGATCACCCATGATGGAGCCAACTACCTTGGTTCAAATCCCAGCTCTACCACTTACAAGCAGTATGAACTTAGGGAAGATTCTTTTTTTTCCATTATGATTAAGTGAAAATATAGAATCCAAATGAATTTTGTGTGCCCAACTGCCTGCAGCTCCCTCTGCTCTCTGCACCTGGTGACAGCACATTCCTCCTTTTCATTCTATACTTGTCATATCCTCTTAGCAGTCTCCTGTCCCCTCCTCTCCACACTCTCCTCTCCCGTCTAGTAAGAGGCCAGTAGGATAGCACCCTATGGATGCATAGAACCATAAAATACACACACCATATGGTCACACTGTGTCCCCGAGTCCAGTCCATTCTCGTCCAAAAAGCTGACCTTGGTGATGTTTGCTGGTCAGTGGCAGCAGCAGGTCTAGGGGCCGTGCTCCCAGGGGATCCTCCAGGCTGTCAGACCATCAATTCTGGTTTTTCAGTAGAGTTCTTGAGCTAGACCCCTCTTTTTCTCATGTTGCTACAGGGACTCAACATTATGGACCCCATCACAGCTCTCTTTGGTGGTGGCCAGGCACCATCTGGTTCTTCTAATCGCCTGTTGAAACAGTCTCCCATTCACATGGATCCTTCTGTCTCCTGGGCTCTTTTTCCCTTGTGTCTTTGTTGTTCTCTGTCATCTGTTCTGGATGAGTGGGGACCGTTTGGTGTACTTCAGAACTGCAAGCTTCTAAGACCCCAAATGCCACTCACCAACATGAGGTGCAGAAAACTCTCTTAGCAAGAGGCTACTTATGCCAGTTGGCCTCGATGTGTCCCAAAAACTTGGTCCCCAGACCCCTACCCCTGCTACTCTATCCTTGAAATACTGGGCTCAGATTAGAAGAGCTTTTATGTTGAAATCCAGTTAAGTTGATCTACTTCCTACTGTGTGCAGTGGTCACTGCTTTCACCTAACCAAATTTTTATCAACCATCTAATTTGTGACCAACCCTCTCCCTACCTCCCCACCCTTGTAGCCATGGAAGAGTCTTGTCTTCTGTACATAAAACCCAGTGCCGTCATACATAAGTCTGTGTTTAAGTCCTTAGGGCAGGAGTCTCGTACAATATTTGTCTTTTTGCCACTGACTGATTTCACCCAGCATAATATCTTCCAGTTGAAACCAGGTATGAGATGCTTCCTAAAATCATCGTTGTTCCTTATTATTGCCCAGCATTCCGCTGCGTATATGTACCGTAGTTTGTTCATCCATTTGTCTGTTGATGGGCATCTGGGTTGGTTCCATATTTTAGCTCTTGTGGACTGTGCTGCAATAAACATTCATGGGCATGTATCTATTCATGTGACTGCCTTTGATTCTGTAGGATATATTCTGAGCAGAGGGATTACTGGATCAAATGTAATATCTATTTCTAGCTTTTTAAGGAAGTGCCAACTTGCTTTCCAAAGAGGTTGTACCATTTTGCAATCCCACCAGCAGTGTAGGAGAGGTCCAGTCTCTCCACAGCCTTTCCGGCATTCGTTGTTGTTTTATGATTTGGGGATTATGGCCAACCTTGTTGGGGTGAGATGGCGTCTCATCGTAGTTTTGATTTGGATTTATCTGATAGCCAGTGATCATGAGCATGTCCTCGTGTGTCTTTTGGCTGGATGTCCTGGATGTCCTGGATGTCCTGGATGTCCTCTGTGGTGACGTGTCTGCCCGTCTCCGCTGCCCGTTGCTTATTTGGGTTTTTTACCTTTTTCTTGTTATGGAGTCAGATGTCGGTCTGACGTGTAGTTGCCAAGTATTTTTTTCCCGTTTTGTAGGTGGTCTTTTAAATCTTTTGGTAAAGTCTTCCGATGAGCAAAAGCATTTGATTCTTAGCAGTTCCCATTTGTCTATTTTCTCATCTCTTGTTCCTGCTTTGTTTCTCAGATTCTGAAGTCTGTCTAAGCTGTATGTTAGAACTTCCATTGTTGACTCTATTTTTTCTAGCATGATCTGCATCATTTTAGGTTTGATATTTGGGTCTTGGATCTATTTTGAGTTAGTTTTTATATAAGCTGTGAGATACGGGTCTTGTTTCAGTTTTTTGCAGATGGATATCCAATTTTGCCAGCACCATTTGTAAAAGAGACTTTTTTCACCCCAGGTTATGACTTTAGGGCCTTTGTCAAATGTCAACTGTTCATAAGAGGATGGTGACATCTCTCGTGTCTCAACTGTATTCTGTTGGTCTATGTGTCTCTTTTTGTACCAGTTCCAGTACCAGAAAGTGTAATAGGTTCTAAGGTCAGGTAGTGTGGGGCCTCCCACTGTGTTTTCCTGTTCTTCAGTCGTGCCTTACTTATCTGGGGTGTTTGCCCTTTCCAAACAAAGTTGGTGATTTGTTTCTCCATCTCATTAAAAAGTGACACGAATTTGCATTGGGATTGCATTGTATACGTAGATCGCTTTGGGTAAAGTAGACATTTTCACAATGTTGGAAGATTCTTAACAGCTCATTTCCTCAACTGTAAAGTGGAGATAGTGGTAGTACGTCACAGGGCTTATTGCAAAGGTTAAATGGTCAAGTGTCCATAAAGTTTTTAGAAACGCGCTTGGTGCATGGTTAGCACTGTGTGTCTTTGTTCCCTTTAACAAGTGTCTGGACCTGCACTTTCCAACGTGTTTAGTGGATTCACACTCTCACAGGTAGTTCCATAGCACAGGAGGGCCACTGGTTGGGATGGGAGCCCTGCCTACCTGCCCCGAGGTGTTCTGGGACCCTTCAGGCGATGAGAGCAGGATAAGTGATGCATGGTGTTGAAACAATAAGTTGCAAGTCCCTGGGTTAAGGAAGAACTGAATCAGCTTGGAAGCAAAGGGTGGAGGTGGAGATCAAGGACATCAGAGGGAGGCCTTTGGGTTTTGGCCTTGAAAAGCAGGCAGGGATCCTGGAACCAGAAAGGGGGGACCTGTGCAGGGAACACTGTGGGCAACTAGATGGTTGTGTCTGGGGAGTGGTGGCTACTGTGGTGCAGACCACCCCGGTGCGGACCACCCTGGTATGCAGTGCAGTGTATAAATGGGAAAACTGGCAAGAACTGAGGCTGTCAATGAGTCTTTATCCTGAAGGCTTTGTCGGGTGGTATTAGCTGAGGTTTGTTGCTTGTAGAGACAAACAGATTCTTCCTCGACAAGAGTGGGCACGCAGGAAGTATGTCAGATGCTCGCAGGCCCACGGGAGACAGCGGTAACAGCCTGGAGAACGGCGGCTCAGAGAGCCAGCCAAGGGAAGGGTCAGGAAGAGTCGGCTGGGGCACAAGTGTGCCACCCCTTACTTTTGTCCTACCGTCACACTGACGGCCGGAGTCCAGAAGGAGAGTCCTCAGCTGGCCAAACTGAGGCGCCCTGAGGCCGAGGGGACAGGAGTGTGGAAGGATCACCCAGAGGCCATTTCAGTCTCTTCAATTAAGGGTGAATAATTGTCCAAGAAGACGGGAAAGGCAGGCTGAGAAGAGTGGAGGCGGGAGGATGAAAATGAGAAAAGGCGGCTGTGGGAACTATGGCTAATTTCGAGTAGGGTAATGATGTGGTCAGATCTGTGAGCTGGAGGCCCGTGACACCTGGGGGTGCTCAGAGAAGGCTGGGGGAGGGCCGGTGGGTGGGGTGGTCCATGTGAGAACCCCAGAGTCGTCCGAGTGACTGTGGGACAGGAGTAGCGGACAGGCTCAGACCACTGTTACCTGTACTGTGCCTAACTCAGACAGCGTTACCTTCATTTGATGAGAACATTATCGATCTAGCAAGGGATTGTCCCAAGGCATATGATTTTATAAATGAGAAAATCACACACACTCTGGGGAGACTTAGCTGTTACATTAACAATTAATGGGAAACTCTGACAAGGCAAGACCTGGAAGTCATTCTCATCGTGAATAATGTGGAGCTGGGGGTCGGTGTGAGCCCACATCCATCCTGAATAATTCTCCATAAACCTGCCACCTCAAGTGGGAAGTGTTCCATGTGTGAGACTGCGAGTTTCTCTGACAGGCTAGGAGAGGACGGAGAGGAAGTTGGGAAAGTAAATTGCTCTTTTTATGGTGGCAAAAATGTCATGACTGGGAGAAGCATTCATCTTTCTGATCAGTTGTAGTGTCATGAGCGGGGATTCTGGTGCTGTGATCCTCAGCATGTCTGAGAATGCCTAATAGACGCCAACTGGTTTTATTTCATCATCCAGACGGGATCAGGTGTAACTTTCTCAAGTTCTTCCATGCAGCCAGTCACTTTTCTCAGCTCTGGAAACAGTGGTGATTTCGGGGTGCAGTCACTGTGCTAGAACTGCTGGTACCCCAACCAGTTCGGTGGGGGTCTCAGTGAGCTTACTCGGGCAGCCCAGACACGTCTCCAGTGTCCTCTGGACAAGTCCTGCCGTGTAGGACCAGGATGAGGTGATGAGGACAGTCTCTGTGCTGGTCACGCAGTGTCAGCTGCTCTGTATTCTAAACCCAGATGGGGGTTGGGACCTCTGTGCATCTGCACCCCAGAGGGCTGCGGGGAAAGGGTAGAAATCGTCTTGGTCCCAAGTCCTCAACTGCAGAATCTGAGACAAGTGTCCAGGGGCAATTTGTTTATTCGGGAAGTAGGTTCTGGAAGCACCAACAAGGATAAGGCACTGTGTGTGAGCACAGAAGGGAGTCAGGCCGTTCAGGGCCCTGAGCAAGTAGCACTGTTAAAGGACACCTTCACTCCAGTCTGTTTGGACTCACAGCGACTCTGCGGGACAGGGCAGAACTGGCCTAGAGCTCCCGAGGAGCAGCTGGTGGATGTGCACTCTGACCTTTTGGTTGGCAGCCCAGCTCTCAGCTGCTGCAGCAGGGCTCTGACAACTAGTACAACTGTGAGCCATTGGAGCCCAGTCACACTGGGACACTCAGAGTGACGGAGGGAGCATCCCCTGGAATTGTCCTGCCGGGAGGTAGGAAGCTGGGGTGCTAAGCCACCTCCTGCTCACTTGTGGGTCACTGCCGGTGTGTTAGACCTCTGTCTGCGGCTTCAGGTCCCCTTCCCTCACCCATGGGGCAGGCTGTGCCTGGACCTGACAGGTCCAGGGTACACGGCTGGGGAGCTGCCACAGCCCCGAGACAAACAGGGCCAATATAACGTGCTGCTCCAAAGAGAGAGAACACGCACTGAGGGTCCTTAAAGACCCTCCCACTGTGTTAAACGGGGTGACTGAATTTCCACTGAGCCAGGCGCTGGCTGACTGTTAAGTTGGTAGGGAGTTGAGCCAGCCGTGGTCACCCTTTCTGAAAGTTTACAATGTAATACAGGAGTTACGGTGCGTCTGCAGGTGAATCTCATACAAGAGAAAAGGTGATGCGAGATACAGCGCTCCAGGCAGGGTGGGCGCAGGCTGGGGTGGGCTGCAGGCAGGAGGGAAGGACCAGGAGAGGTTCGTGGGGAGAGTGGCACTCAGCCCCCACATACAGAGATCAGGGGACGGGTGCTGTGTGCCCAGGAGACAGAATCATCGCTGACACAGAGGGTGAACCACAGGGGACCATGTTGGGGTCAGTTTAACCTGGAAACCCAGGTGGCCTGGTGGTTTAGAACTACGACCGAGAAGGTCAGCAGCTCCAATCCACCAGGTACTCCTTGGAATCCGTAAGCAGTAGTTCTGCTCTTTCAGAGGTGACTCTATGGCAGCAGATTTGGTTCTGGGGTGAAGGTGGTCACTCAGAGGACAGTTGGAGAATTAGCTCGGGCACAGTTGTAAAAAGCCTTAAATGTCTGGGGTGTAAGTTTGACCTTTGTCCTTTAGGCTAGTGTCTGTGACTGATGTCCCAGGCACAGGGTGTCCCACCAACCCTGCATTACAGATGTGCTCCCGTTTTCTAATTAAAGTGAGGGTTTTATTTTGCTGCAGCCACCGTCACACACCACACATACTTGTTATGGTGACAGTTCTCAAGTGGGGCAGAGCCTGTGAGTCGCGTGTCTCAGGGCTGGGCAGGGGACAGCTTGCAAGGGGCAAGCATGAAGACATGGGACAGAGAGACAGGATAGGGCCACCCGCTGCAGGGGGGAGCTACTTCCCGCAGTGTGGGGGGACACTACCTTCAGGGTGCTGATAGGAATATAGGCAGAGCGACCAGCAGAGCTTAAACACCTTCAGACGCAAAAGGCAGCCCAGTCCACAGCTGTGGGATGGTGAAAGTAGCTCCGTCCTCGAACCTGGGCAACCCTGTGTCTAGTGTCCAGAGGGGCCAGGAACTTGAAAAGGCTGTTAAGTACGGTAAGGCAATGGAGAACCACTTCAGGGTTCTTCAGGGCAGAGGAACATGACTGGAAGCTGGCTCTGTTAGAAGATAGCAGTGACTTGGGCCCGTTTTCCGGAGGTCCGAGGTCGTCTGTGCATGCAGGAAGGCGTTGGGGCTGCCTTCCATACTGATTATGGCAAAGAGGAACCCTTAAGCAGCGTTCAGGGACTTGGAATGGGTTCTCCTCGATACAGGCACAGAAGAAAGAGTCCCAGCTTTTGTGTCAGCATTCAGTGCTTAGTCCTGGGTGGGCACAGCAAGGGACCAGCCCAGATCTCAGTCTTCTTGTCTGTAACATGAGGACAATAGCTACCCTACAGGACAACTATGAGAATTAAGTATACCCATTATTGAAACTTCTAACCCTTGATAAAGCTTGATAAATGATGTTTCATCAGTCAGTGCCCTCAGAAGTTGACCTCAGAAACCCTTCCAACATTGGCTCAGCAGCCATTTTTAGCATAGATTAGAGATGCTGGGTGCTGAAGGCACAAAGATATGTCAGATTCCCTTAAGTACCTTACAGCCTTTGCTTAAAAACAAATTAGATGTATGTTATGTATCCAGCGTGGGTAAATCATGGCAAACAGTTAAGCAATGTTATCAGATGCCACAGGTGAAGTGCCAAGATGAACTGTGGGCACCGAGTATGTAGTTGTTGAGAAGAGGAGAGTGTCGGTCTGGTTGGCAGTGGCTCCACGTGTCTCGCAGGGGAAGCAGGACTCAGCCTGGAGAACGGCTGCGGTGTCGCAACTTAGGGAGCGATGGGAGAGTCTGCTGCTCCTCGGAGTTAGTGAAAAACGAAGAAGCCAGGCTGGAGGAAAGGACAGTGCTGGGGACTCACCGAGAACAAGGCTGTAAACGCAGCGAGAATCAGGTTGTCAGGTTTCCGATTTGGCCTGCAAGTCTAGGTCATAAGCCAAAATGCCTTCAGAATCCAATGAAAGTTTGGAGCATCCAAGTATGAGGAAGACGGAGTGGTGGAGACAGGGGATGTGGAGTGTTTCCACCAGCCTAAACCCAGTGCCGTCAAGTCGGTCCCAACTGAATGACCCTGCAGGACTGAGCAGAACTGCCACACAGTGTCTGACAGCTCCTGGTGGATTTGAACTGCTGACCCTTTGATGAGCAGATGTAGCTCTATTTCTTGTCTTTGTTTTTTTACTGTGATTGAGTGAAAGTGTACAATCCAAGTTAAATTCACATGCCTGCCTATAGGCAGTCCTTCTGCTCTCCTTGCTTGGTGACAGCACACTCCTTTCTGTCCTATACGTGAGCGGCAGCTTTTAACCGCGATGCCACCAGCATTTCCTTAACCAACCTACAAACCCAACCCAACCCAGTTCTGTCGAGTCAATTCTGACTGACAGTGACCCTACAGGACAGAGTAGAACTGCCCCACAGAGTCTCCAAGGAGCCCTTGGCAGATTTGAACTGCCGACCTTCTGGTTAGCAGATGGAGCACTTAACCACTGCGCCACCAGGGTTTCCTTGACCAACACACAGCTCTTCAAACTCAGAAATGTTTGAAAGCCTGTCTTCTGCAAACAAAACGCATCTACAGAGAAAAATTTTATTGGCGAGAGCCTGGGTTTTAGCCACTGTCTTAGGCGGTGGTCTGCGTTCCCTATTACCACGCCCACAGCAGGCATTGCCAGTCAAACACAGCGCTATTTCCTGATGAACTAGGTGAGGCCTCCGAATCCTTCTCAGTGTAGCGAGTCGTCGGGGTTTGTGCTGTATGGTTCCTTCCCCGTCCTGCTCCCCATCTCAACATCACCATCGTAACAAGCTTGTGCTGAATACACTTGTGGAAGCACATTCATACGTGCGTGACGGCCGACGTGTCAATAGTGTAACCCTGCAGCCCCTTGAGCCCCGGTGGTGCGTTGGTGAGGGGCTCAGATGCCAAACAGAAGGTCTGCAGCTCCAATCCACCAGCCGCCCCTCGGAATCCCTTTGGGGTGGGTCTGCTGTGTCCCATACAGCCGTTACGTGTTGGGTCCGCTCGGCAGCAGCACGTGTTAGGGTCTCCTTTTTCCTCACCACCCCCCAACTGTCCACATGTGAATGTTCTTCTTTAGATTAGTTCTCCTTCAGATACGTGTGAACTTGGCACCCCTAGGTCCTTAGGGCTGTGCGGTTAAATAGAGGTCTCGTGGTACACCGTGGATCGAGGGGCATCAGGATCCAGACAGGACAGGCAGGGTTATATGGGGAGTGGAGTCCACACGCTCAGCTGCCACCCAAGAGGTTGATGGTCTGCATCTCCCCAGAGGCACCCCGGCGATCTACTTCTGACGAAAGAGCCTTGGAAACCCCGGAAAGCACAGTTCCACCCTGATACCCACTGGGTCACTGTGAGTCAGAGTCACCTCGGTGGCAATGGTCACACACGGAGTGGGAAAGCCAGTTCCTGCCTCCGCAGCTGGATGGCCATGAGGACCTCACCGCCTGGGGTCTCGTGTCCTGGGTGCACAGTGACGGCCACCCGCCCCTCCCTGACCGCCTCCTGACGCTGTCGTGAGCGTCACGCGAGCTCGTGCGTAGGTGGGCCTGGCAGCTGAGGTGTCTTCAAACGTTGCCACTGTGTGTATTCCCTTTATGCATCGTTTGCAAGAGAATTACGCAGAATGTGGGCATAGGGTGGGCACATGTTTCTGATCAGACCGAGGTATTCTGGTCAAGTCGTGCCAGTTTAAGACTTTCCCCTAAGTACGCTGTTTTAAAGGGTGACCAGGAGACCAGGAGGGCCTTCTTTGCAAGGAATCATGTTTGTGGAGAGAAACACAGAGAGAAGTAAAACACAGAAATTAAACCATAATTCTGCAGACTGAGTGTGTCATCCTGTGCGTTAGACAACGAAACGTTCACTTCTGCTGCTGCTGCTGTCCCAGCGAACCCTCATCCGCTCACACTCTGACTGTTGCTGGTTCTGTCCCTTTACAAAAATCCTTTTCAGCTCAAGTTCCAGAGACATGATAGGAAGAAAGTCCTCCCCATGTCATCTGGGTGTCCCCAGCTGTGCTATCCTTGCCCTGCAGAGACAGTGGCCTTCCTTCAGCTAACCTGACGCCTTCCTGCTTTGCCCCAATGCCAGAAGGGATGGATTTATGCTTAAATCAATATTTAATCTAATGTACCTCTCCAGATTCCGTTTGTAAAATGGTGTGTACATCTCGGGTAAGAATACCAGCCTGTCAATGGCATCAAAGGTAGTGAACTCAGGAAGTGGACGTGGTAACGAATGCAGAAGAGACGAGGCTTCCTGGGAGAGGATCAGTGTATTTCCTTATCCATCTCCGTTGTTTGTTAGAGACAGGGAAAAGGAAGTCAACAGTGATTTAGCTGTGCCCTGTTGCAGAGGAGGCCCAGGACTACCGTCGGCCCGAAGGCATTAGGGATAACGAAGAAAAACTCCCCAATAACATGAGGAGGGAATCTCCCCAGGCGTGTATCGTATTTCACAGGATATTTTCATTATTCAAGGGAACAAAGGCTCTGTGTAAGTTGTTTTTCTATAATAGACACATAAATACTAAATGCAGCGTAAACCCAAATATCTCATTTATTATGTAGAACATGGAAACTATAGGTATCTTTCATAGTGACATCAATCCAAAATTATTTTCTCAGTGCTATTTGGATTGTTAATTTCAAACAAGAAATTGAATTCTCTGCCAGATCCTCCAGAAGCAAGCTGATGTTCAATTTCCCAGTCTGGGAAATAAATTGTTACCTGTGGAATGGAAATGGTGGAGTATATTCAGTGAGCTTGCCGCATGAAGGAAGGAAAGAAAGGGAAAGGAGGAAAGAAGAAGTAGATGAGGAAAGGGAAGAGGAGGAGAAAGAATGGGGAGGGGAGGGGAGAGGAGAGGAGAGCCAAGGGGCCTGTGCTGGATCTCCCTAGACGCTCCGTCCCTAGATGCTCCGTCCCATCCTTGGCCATTACCCCAGACAGTTTTGTCACAGTGAGGGGTTTATATCATAAATTCACAGTTAAGCAACTCTATGAGACATGCATATGAGGAGCGTGTCATCCGTGGGGTCTGTTGCCCACACTAAGCTCTGACTTCAGGATGCCTTTCTGATGACTTATTGAAACTAGCTACAAGCTCCCAAAGAATGCCAAAGTGTGTAGTTCCAACAAGCAAAGGCAAAACTCATTACTAATGTTTTGGATGTTACTCATGGTAGCTAGAGCTTTCAGAAACCATGTCAGCTTCTGAACAAGAGACATATTTGATGAACACCTGTGTGACAAAGCCTGAGCAATAGTGGGTCTCTGTAGTGGGGAAACACAGTGTCATAAGTTCTTTCAGCCTCTGAAGCCAAGAAAACCTGTTTCCTTTGAGAGAATTCCCAGTCACAGTGACTGTATAGACAGACATGTCATCCAAGCAGAAGCAGGGTGCAGACCCAGTCTCCAGCCAAGTGCTTTTCTTCCCTCCCAACCTGATGGCCTCTCCTAAGCCTGTCCTGTATCAAAATTCTGGAAACTTCAGGGACCAAAACCGTTCTATCTTAAAATGTACAAAACACCTGACTTAGCGCGGTTATTGTTGCTGGTTAGTGCTGTGGAGTGACCTGTTGTACCATGGGACAAAGAGAACGTCAGCCAGTTCTGTGCCATCTTCATGGTCACCAGCAGGGTGGAGTTCATTGTTGGGACTGACGCATCAGTCCGTCTCACTGAAGGGTTTCCTCACTGCCATTAACTCTACTAACCGTGATGTCTTGGTTTTAGGGATTTGTCTTTCTTGATGACAAGTCCAAAGTATACAAGCCAAATGCGGCCATTCTCCTTTATAAGGGGTGTTCTAGTGTATCGATTCTGAGGCTGCTGGGTTCATTATTCTGGAAGCTCCTGGTATGTTCGGTGTAAGCTCGCCAGCACCGCAGTTCCAAGGCATCCATCCTTCTGTTTTCCTCTGTCATTGTCCGGCCTTCACATGCGAGGTGCCCGAAGAGACCTTGTTTTGGGTCACGCTCATTGTAGTCATCCAGGTAACGTGTTCACCTTCACACGGTTCTGCCCAGGGCGGTCCACTGCTTGGTTCCTGACTGCTGCTTCCACGGAAGTTGAATGTTGATCCAGACAGACAGAAATCATTGACGTTATCAGGGAATTCTTTATACAGCTACTTCTCTTTAATGCCTGTGAGATTTTAAATTACTTTCATTACTTCATTGTAACAAGCTGAAATATTGAAAAAACACAGTTAGGGACAGCATTCTCTCTAAAATGTGACTGTTATAATAAATGTCATTTGTTTGTACGTCAGTGACTACAGCCTCTCTGAGAGCAGGTGACCCTCACTTGTATCAATGAACAACAGAGTGTTAGGTAAAGCCAGCGCGATTAAAATAAAAAGGAGAGTGTGGAGAAACCACAGAGAATCACAAAACCGTGAACAGCTTTCCTCCTTAAGACCAAGGCCAAACCCAGTGTAATTCAGTCACTTCTGACTCCTGGCAACCCCAGGTGTTAGAGTTGATCTGCCCCACGAGGTTTTCTGGGATTTATTCTGTATGGAAGCGGTTCGCAAGGTCTTTCTTCCATGAGCCACTGGGGTGGATTTGAATGGTCAACTTTTAGTAGCAGCCAGTTGCAAACCACTTGTGCCAGCTGGACTCCTCCTCTGTAAGAGCACATCCAGTGCTCCTTCTGTGGGTGTCTGATATGTTAACTGGGTTGGTTTTGGTCTAACAAAACAATCAGAAAGGCATGAACTGTGCTTTCACTGGCCTCCAGAGTAAGTTGGTTTTAAGCATCCAGCATGATTACATTGGTACTTTCTTCAAAATTCACATGCAAGAAGTTTTAACTGGCATCTGAATTCGTTCACAGTTGTTCCATCACTTAGTGTGTGCTCATGACTGAATATCCTGCCTGTGGCTACGGAGGATAAAGATAGACGAGCCTGTGTCTTCCCTTAGTGAGATTAGAGTCTAGAGGGAAGATAAAGTGCATGTGTTGTTATGACTGTGTGCCGTCAAGTCCCTTCTGACTCACAGTAACCCCACAGAGCAGGGTAGAGCTCCACACAGGACCTCCCCGTCTGCAGTCTTTAAAGCAGACGGCGGGGTCTTTCTCCCCCAGCTGCCGGTGGCTGACCCACCACCCCCCGCTGTGAGCAGCGGGTGCTGGCCTGCTGCGGCACCTGGGCACATCACGGTTCAGGCAGTGGGGCCCCAGGGTGCGCGTAGGATGTGTGCTCGGGAGCCGTGCAGTGTGGCGAGGCCTGGGGGGCGGTGACTGGAGCCTATCAGTAGGAGGGATCAGGGCGGGTGCTGAAGACGGATAGGCCTTGACCCCGTGGCAGTGGGCTTCCTTCTCCTCTCAGACAAGGGAATCCAGCGTTCCTGGTCTCACAGTGGAGCTGATCGCATGAAGAAGAGGCCGGGAAAGTAAGGCACGTGGCCCGGTGGTCTGTGTCGGGCGTGATGAAGGGGTTTACGTGCCCTGGCCTCATCTATGGTTCCTGGAGGCACAGTGACTAAGAGCTGTGGTGGCCACAGCTGCTGACCAGAGGTCAGTGGTTCGGATCCACCAGACATACCTTGGATATTCTGCAGGGCAGTTCCACCCTGTTCTACACAGAGTCAGAACTGACTGGACGGTGGTGGGCTTGGTTTTGGAACCCCCTTTGTAGGCAGCAATGGGCTCGAGCTCACCAGGGAGGCTGAGGCTGGCTCAGGGTTGGGTGGCGCTTGTCACACGGAAGGTCACGATGACTCTGAGCCAGCACTGTGGCAGCTAACAGCAACAAGTCTCACTTTGCTGTGAAAATAAGGCCAAGAGACCTTCAAAATGTCGTGTCATAAATCTGCTTCATTACTGGTGCAAGACGCACACACACACACGGGAAGTGGATAAAAAGTCCCAAAAGAAAACTGTTAGCTTTCTCACATTTGATGCAGAACTCTCAGTAAACCAAACTTCTCTCAATTGTGATGTGAAAAATCAAGAAACCATGCCCGATGGCGCTGGCTCCTGAGTCAAACTGGAGGTAAATCGCACCTCAGCCTGGTCAGCGCCAGCACTCCCCAGCCAGCCGCTGCCTCACTCTTCATCCTTTGCAGCCCCTTCCAGCTAGAGAACCCCCGTGTTCCCTGAGACCTCGTGGGCAGAGCGGTGGCTGGCGGGACGGCCCAGGCCTGCACGCGCCTGGGGCACTTCCCACTGCCCTGTGTGCCCAGGCGCGTCCCTGCTGTCGGGCCCTGTGTGCCCAGGCGCGTCCCTGCTGTCGGGCCCTGTGTGCCCAGGCGTGTCCCTGCTGTCGGGCTCTGTGTGCCCAGGCGCGTCCCTGCTGTCGGGTGTCTGGCCGAGCAGCACTCAGGCTGTTTCTGACGTGAGCGCTCAGAGCCGGCCTCTACCTGACGAAACAGGCTAATGGAATTTTCCCCTCTGGCCGGCCAGGCTCAGGCCTGTTCAGGGTGATGGATCACAGCCTCAGTCTGGCCCTCTCCTGCCCGCCGGGGCTCACTGATGGGCTGCCGTGGGGCTGAGTCACGTGGCCTTGTGGTTTAAAGGCCTGCTGGGTGTGAATGAATATTGTGGGACTCAGCATCAACCACTCATCATAAAGAATCAAAGTATTTTTGTGTCTTTTCTCTATACTGAAAGAATGGTAAGACAGAATAATAGACCCTTTATTATAGAGAAAATTGGATAAATCAATCTTTTCATCGATTTGAGACCTGGGAGCTTTCATACTTCGATTTGCGGAGATGAGCAGAGCTTGCAGCCAGCTAGGTGCCCAATGCCCAGGAGGTGTTTCCTCCGCAGAACAGAAACCCTTTAGGGAATCAGACGTCCACCCTCCCCAGCAGCCTGTATAGACAGATCCACTGACATGGTAGATAGACTTTTACAGAAAACATACCCTATGTTTGTGCAAACAGGGTGTCTCTTCCGTGCAGACTCTCAAGTCCTGTGGCCAGGTCTGAATGCGGCTCCGACACTCACTAGCTGTGGGCAAGGTGTTCAACTCCCACCTGCTTCAGTTTCTTCACCTGCCAAATGGCAATAACCCCAAAGGAGGTGGAGAGAGTCAGTTCACCTAGGGATGAGGAAGGCCCTTGAGGAAATGGGCTGACATGGTGGCTGCAGCCGTGGGCTCCGAGAGCAGCCACTGGGAGCATGGCCCAGGACCAGGCAGCGTTTCCTTCTGTTGGCTAGAGACAGGTCACTAGGGGAGGGGACCAACTCGATGGCACCCGATGACAGGGGATGGAAAGTGCTAAGAGTGCCCAGCACACAGTAGGGACTCAATCTGGTGAATTCGATCATTGTTTTATTATTGCTTTGTAATAACACAAGACCACTATTTTATATTCCTGTCATTTCGTGATTGCTTTAACGGCCTCTGTCTTCTTCGTTTGGTCTCCCTCCTTCCAGTCCGCTGCCCACCCAATACACTCTATAACTGGCCACTAAAAGCACCTTCTCAGTGAACAACAGATGTAACTTCCTACCCAAGAATTCATGCTGAGAAGGTGCTGT
The DNA here is from genome assembly GCA_028571685.1 of Heterohyrax brucei. Lineage (NCBI taxonomy): Eukaryota > Metazoa > Chordata > Mammalia > Hyracoidea > Procaviidae > Heterohyrax > Heterohyrax brucei. The sequence continues at coordinate 73,056,947 of CM053163.1, forward strand.
TGCAAAATAAAGTAGAAAACTGTCACCTCTGACACATATGTCATCACTGCTGGCACGAGCCATCTAGATCTGTGACAGTTTCTCTAGAGAGATTAGGGAGGGAAGGTCATGAAAGTTCAGCGAAGTTGGCAGTGCATATGTAAGGCTAAGAGACTGGAGTCTAACAGACTTTCCACTCCATGAGATAATTCATTAAGATCCCAAAGGCACTTTCCTGCCTCAACACTTCCGGTCACCTTGACCTGACCTTGGAGGTCAAGGATTTACTTAGTGCCGAAGAATGAGACAGTCACAGAGGAAGCCAGTTTGGATAACTGTGTGCAGTATATTCCTAAAAAGAGGCAAAAAGTTAAAAGGCTCTGATTTGAATGAAAGTTCTTACCAACACAGACTAGAGTACCGTCTGTGGCTGCCGTCAATCCCAACTCTCAGTGACCCTGAAGAACAGAGCACAACTGCCCCCTGGGGCTTCTGAGGAGCAGCTGGGGGATCTGAACTGCCGACCTTCTGCTTAGCAGTTGAATGCTTAGCTACTGCTTCCCTAGCGTTCCAAAAATACCAGAGAAGGGTGCTAAACAGGTAACAGTGCTCTCTTCAGGCCATATCTGTTTGCCAAACCGAATGTATGGAACCAACCTGTTGGAATAACACCCTCAACAAATGATGATGCGGACTTTTTAAATAAGAATTTCTGCTAAAAGGAAATAAGCTTGTAGACACCACTATTTCCTTTGTCCTTACATAAACAATCAAATATATTCCCCTGTCTATGATACCATTTTTGAAATAAGAGACGGTGAGAACTCCTGGAGATGGTGACCAGGACCACGGCTGTCATTGGCTCAGCTTCCTCCTTAGGAAATGCTGGTTAGAAAAAGGAGGAGGTTCCCAAGAGTAAGAGCTTCTCGAATTGAAGATCATTATAAAGATTACAGTGTATCTGTGAGCTGTGCTAAGGAGGCACGTCGAACGTGTGCGGTGGTACCCTGACGGAGACGCGGGGTGAAGGCTCTTGTCCTTCACGTCCCTCGCCGTCGTTGTTTCTGCGCCTGTGCTGTGGTTCCTGTTTTGTATGAGGGTGTCACCTGCGGAGCCTGGTACATAAGGAATTTATAAAGCTGGCGCTGTGCTTTGGGGAAATCACCTGAGTGAGCAGGTAGGAGTCTGATTAGATAACAAGGAACTAGAAGGGGGGTGCGAAAGAGGATGCTTAGTTTTATTAATATCCAGTTTAAAATATTATGTAGTAAGTGTTGGTTTAGCAAAACTTTTATCATTTAGAGAAAATAGGGAATGTCAGAGAATGTTTGTAAAGTATATTAGGCCTCAAAATGGACTCGGCAATTAATACAACTTTCGAATTCCCTTTCCAGGGAAGACACAGTGCTTAATCGTGTATGTACTAAATAATCCAGAGAAAGCACAGAAGGAAGGAGTGATAGGGAGCCATCCTGGGCTGTCGTCATGCAAGCGTGTCTGTCTGTGGAGCCCCGAGGCACCTGCCTGCGTCTCCACCTCACCGCAGGGGTTGTCATTGCTCAGGCCCAGGGACCACCGAGCCCCACCACAAACTCCCTCCGCTGAGGAAGGTCTGCCTGCTTCCCAGGACTTCGGCTCCCTGCCGGCACACCCCCAGCTCCCTAAGCCCACGGGGATCTCCAGCCAGGAGGACAGTCTCCTCAGCTGTGGTCGGTCTCACCAGGGATTCCAGCACAGAATGGGCTAAGGAAGCAGGAACAGGGAAGAACCAGACCAGTATGGGGACACGGAAAGGCTGTACGTGTAGTTCAGCCTCATAATATATGAGTTGACTTGGAAAAAAAACAGAGCAAGAGAGAGAGAGGAAGTGTTAATGGCTTGGGATGGTTGTAATAGCTCCTTGTAACAGGCATTAAAAGAGGTTTCTGGATTGAAGCCAAATCTGCCTTCAGTGCAGTAGCGTGGAGTAGCATGTGCGGTAATTGCTTAGAGAACGTGAACTCAAGAGAAGAAGAAGAAGAGTTCGCGGCAATTTTAACACGATCAATGGTAGTGAAAGGCCATCAGGGAATTAATCTGTAACCCATGTGAGCTGGGGAGTTGAGAGAGGAAGGGAAACGCTTTCTTCCCTGGCATTGGAGTGAAAAGCTGAAATCCCAGGGGAGCCTCCTTTTCTCTGGATGTGCAAGGGCTCCCTGAGATTGGGCTTTTATGAAACAAGAGCTTTAAAAAAAAAAAAAAAAAAAAAAAAAAACTGCACTTAAACAGAAGTCTTCATGTGCACTGCCGCGTCACCGCGGAACGCCGGTGTGAATGTCTGTACTTCTAAAGCACCTCATCTGACATTGTTCTAAATGCTGGCATCTAAAATTACAAGTGTATCTGACAATTCAGAGAAAGATAATGCTAAGTTTCTCTTCTCTCCTTTTTCTTTCATGCAGAATGTAGCCAAGGCGCCTTTCCTGTTTCTGTAAACACAGGGAGTGCTCCATCACTGCCGTTCCTTCCTCTGCCATCCCCGCTTCGGTGCTTGGTCCTTTGTCCCCAGGACCCGGGGTGGCCTCAAACCTCAGTGATTTCAGGGCAGTCATTTTAAGGCTTGGAGCCCTGGTGGCACAGAGGCTAAGAGCTCAGCCGCTAAGCCCAGGTCCGCAGTTGGAATCCATAGCCACCCCTTGGAAGTCCTACGACTCAACTCCCGTCTGTCCAGTGCAGTCACCTTTAGGGCCATCATGGGCTGGCGCCAACTCGCCAGCAGTGGGTTTAGGGTGCAGATTTTAAAGTTAACTTCCACCCGTTGGAAGCACCTTATCCTGGACAGACGGGGACGGTTGATTCACCCCCCGCCTGGAGGGTGCCGAGCAAGGTTTGTGGAGCTAAGTGGCTGGAGATGAGGTTGGAAAGGTTTTGGCAATTAACGTGTCCCACCCACGAGTGGAAAGAACATCTGTAGTGTCTCTTCGCTGTGTTGGCGATGAGTATTGAATGTACCATGCACCGCCAGAAGACCAAATAGGTCTGTCCTAGAAGAAGTACAACCAGGGTGCCAATTCTTCCTCTGTCTTCCTTCTTCTGTCCAGCTCTTGCTGGCATATGGTGCAAGCGGAGGGACCACGGCTTGGGTCAGGCTCCCCTTAGTCTTCAAGGTGGCACTTGTACTTTTCAATACTTTAAAGAGACCCTTTGCAGCAGATTTTCACAATCCAATGCATCTTTTGATTTCTTGACTGCTGCTTCCAGGGGCATTGATTGTGGACCCGAGTAAAATGTAATCCTTGACAACGGCTGTCCTTTCTCCATTGATCATGCTGTTGCTTGCTGGTCCAGTTGTGAAGATTTTTGCTTTCTTGTTGTTGAGGTGTAATCCATACTGGAGGCTGTGGTCCTTGATCTTCATCACTGATTCAGAATGACCAATATTGATTATGTGTTCCATTTTATTTTTGATGTTTTCCAATTTTCCTAGATTCGTACTTTGCACATTCCATGTTCCAATTATTGAGGATGTTTGCAGTTGTTTCTCCTCGTTTTGAGTGGCACCCCAGCAACAAATGAAGGTCCTGAAAGCTTGACTCCACCCACATCCTGAAGGTGGGCTCTGCTTTGAGGAGGCAGCTCTTCCCTAGTCGTCTTCTGTGCGCCTTCCAACCTGGGCTCGTTTTCTGGCACTGTATCTGACGGTGTTCCTCTGCTGTTCATAAACAAAGATATATGCATTTATTGTAGAAAATTAAAATCACAGATAAGCGAAACAGTACTCTAAAAACAATGTAAAGTTTCACCTTTAGGGATTAGCCATCAGGAACAGCCTATCAGACCCCCCCCTTCATTAGGATTTATGGACAGGGGCAGCATCAGAGCCAGAGATCATGCTCCTAGGGGAACCCCGAAGCCCCCAGACCATCAATTGTGGTCTTTTATTGGAGATCTTAGGGTGCACCCCTGTTTATTCTCTTGTTGCCAGTGAGACTCAGCTTTGTGAGCTCCATCGTGGCTATTACTGGTGGTGGCCAGGCACCATCCAGTTCTTCTGGTCACAAGTTGATGTAGAGACCAACTCACATGGATCTCTCTGTCTTCTGGGTTTTCTTTTCCCCATGTCGTTCTTGTCCTCGGGGATCATTCATTCCTGTTGAGTTGGGACCATTTTCTGTACCCTCAGATGGCAGCTTGGCAGCTTTTAAGACCCCAGCCGTCACTCACTGATGTGGGGTGCAGAGAGTCCTCATTAGCAAAATGCTAGCTGTGCCAATTGGCCTCAATTTCTCCTGAGACCATGGTCCCCAGCCCCCTGATGCAGCTACTCTGTCCTTGCAATATTGGGTTAAGATGGGAGGAGTACTCAAATTGTGTTGAAGTCCATTTGTTATTGATCTTCTTTCTAATGTGTGCTGTCACCGATTTCACCCAACCAAATTTCTGTTAACTATCAAATCTAAACCCTCCCCCCCTCATTCTTCCTACCTCCCCACCCTTGCAGCCATCAAAGAGTCTGTTCTGTGCATGAGTCTGATTTTAAGTTCTTGTCGTAGGGGTCTCATGCAATATTTGTCCTTCTGTCACTGACTACTTTCACTCAACATAATGTCCACCAGTTGAAACCAGGTTAAGAGATGTTTCCTGCTGTCCTTGTTGTTCTCTACCATTGAGCAGTGTTCCACTGAATATAAATACCGTAGTTTACCCATCCATTCTTCTGTTGTTGGACATCCGGTTGATTCCATCTTTTTGCTGTCATGAACTGTGCTACGATGAACGTTCATGTGCATGTATCAGTTGGTGTGAATGGCCTTGATTGTGTAGGATGTATTCCAAGCAGTGGAATTACTGGGTCAAATGGTATATCTAGAGCCAGCTTTCTAAGGATGCACCAGATACCATTTTGCAAACCCACCAACAGTGTAGGAGAGTTCAGTCTCCCCACAGCCTCTCCAGCATTTGTTGTTTGGTGTTTTTTGGATCATGGCCAACCTTGTTGGGGTGAGATGGTATCTCATTGTCATTTTGATTTGAATTTCTTTAATAGCTAATGATCGTGAGCATGTCTGCATGTGGTTTTTGGCTGTTTGGATCTCCTCTTTAGTGAAGTGTCTGTCCATCACCTTTGCCCATTGCTTAATTAGATGATTTATCTTTTTATTATTGATATTTTGTAGTACCTTATAGATTATGGATATCAGGCGTCTGTCTGACATATAGTTGCCAAATATTTTCTCCCATTCTGTAGGTTGTCTTTTAATTCTATTAATCAAGTCTTTGGATGAGCAAAAGTGATTGATTCTTAGTAGTTCCCATTTATCTATTTTCTGATGATTGTGGTTTGTTTGACAGATTTTGAAGTCTGTCTAGGTTGTGTATTAAACCTTCCATTGTTGTTTGTACTTTTTCTTGGATGAGCTTTATCATTTTAGATTTGATATTTAGGTCTTTTATATAGTTTGAGTTGGTTTTTGTATAATGTGTAAGATATGGGTCTTGTTTTAATTTAGAACAGATGGGTATCCAATTTTGCCAGCACAATTTGTTGAAGAGGTTGTTTTTACACCAGTTTAATGTCTTAAGGCCTTTGTCAAATATCAACTATTCATAGGCAGATGATATCATCTCCAGGGTCTGTATTCTGTTCCATTAATCTATCTGTCTGTTTTTGAACCAGTACCAGGCTGTTTTGACTTCTGTGGCAGTGTAATAGGTTCTAAGGTCAGGTAATGAGAGGCCTCCCAGTGTGTTCTTCTTCTTTAGTAATGCTTTACTTATCCAGGGCTGCTTCCCTTTCCAGACAAAGTTGGTAATTTGTTTCTCCATCTCATGAAAAATGTTGAATTCTGCTGATTCACTTATGTTTATCTTGTATCCTGAAACTTTGCCAAACTCTTCTATCAGTCTGAGTAGTTTCCTGATAGATTCTTTGGGATTCTCTGCATATACAATCATATCATCTGCAAATAGGGAGATTTTTAGTTCTTCTTTGTCAATGCATATGCCCTTTTTCCTTGGTCTTGTCTAATTGCTCTGGCTAGAACTTCTAGTACAATGTTGAATAGGAGAGGTGAGATTGGGCATCCTTGTCTGATTCCTGTTCTCAAGGGAAACTGTTTCAGTCTCTCTCCATTCAGGATGATGTAGGCAGTTGGCTTTGTATAAATGGCCCTTATTGCATTGAGGAATTTACTGTCTATTCCTATTTGCCTGAGAGCTTTTAGCATGAATGGATGTTGGACTTTATCAAATGCCTTTTCTGCATCAATAGACAAGATCAGGTGATTCTTGTTTTTTATGATATTTATGTGGTTGATCACATTAATTGTTTTTCTGATGTTGAACCAGCCTTGCATCCCTGGTATGAATCCATCTTGGTCATGATGGATTATTTTTTGGACATGTTGTTGTATTCTATTGGCAAGAATTTTGTTGAAATTCATCTAGGTTCATGAGTGATACTGGTCTATAGTTCTCCTTTTTGGGGGGTCTTTCTCTGGTTTGGTATCGGGGTTATGCTGGCTTCATAGAAAGAATTTGGGAATATTCCATCCCTTTCTATACTGTGAAATAGTCTCAGTAGCATTGGAGATAACTCTTCACTAAAAGCTTGGTAGAATTCTGCAGTGAAACCATCTGGGCCTGGGTTTTTTTTTTATGACTTTTTCAATCTCTTCCTTTGTGATGAGTTTATTAAGTTGTTCTGCTTCACCTTGTGATAATTTGGGTAGGTGGTATGAATCAAGGAATTTGTCCATTTCCTCTAGGTTTTCAAATTCATTAGAATACAGTCTTTCAAGTATTCAGCTATGATATTTTTGATTTCTGTTGGATCTGTGGTGACAACTCCCCTCTCATTTCTTATTTGGGTTATTTGTTTTCTTTCCTGTTTTTCTTTGGTAAGTTTAGCCAATGGTTTATCAATTTTATTGATCTTTTCAAAAAAACCAGCTTTTGGTCTTTTCAGTTTTTTCAACTGTTCTTCTATTCTCTAGTTCGTTTAGTCCTGCTCTAATCTTCATGATCTGTTTTCTTCCAGTGCCTGAGGGGTTCCTCTGTTGTTCTCTCTTTATTTGTTCAAGCTATAGGGTCCGTTGTTTGATTTGGTTTCTCTCTTCCATCCAGATGTGTGCATTTATGGAGATAAACTGACCTCTGAGCACTGCTTTGGCTGTATCCCATAGGTTCTGGTAGGAAGTGTTTTCGTTCTCATTGGAATCCATAAATTTCTTTATTTCATCCTTCATTTCTTCTATAAACCATAATTACTTGAGCAAGATGTTGTTCAGTTTCCATGAGTTCCACTTTCTGTCTATGTTTTTTCTGCTATTGATTTTGACTTTTGTGGCTTTATGATCTGAGAAGATGCTTTGCATTAATTCAGTGGTATGGATTTTGTTGAGAATTGCTTTCTGTCCTAACACATGGTCTATTCTGGAGAATGTTCTATGTGCACTGGAGAAGAAGTTGTCTACTGATGGATAGAAAGTTCTGTATATGTCGATGAGGTCTAGTTGGTTAATTGTGGCAATAAGGTCTTCTGTGTCTTCACTGTGCTTTTTTCTAGACAATCTGTCCAATATTGAGAGTGGAGTGTTGAAGTTTCTCAGTATATTCTGTGGAGTGATCTAACTCTTTTTTGAGTGTAGTCAGTGTTTCTTTGACGTATTTAGATGCTCTAATATTAGGTGCATAAATATTTAATACTGTTAAGTCCTGCTTGTGTATTGTACCTTTCAGCAATAAATAGTGTCCCTTCTTATCCACGATGGTGGATTTTACATTAAAATTGACTTTATCTGAGATTAGAATTGCCACATCTGCTCTTCTTTGTTCATTGCTAGCTTGATATATATTCTTCCATCCTTTAATTTATAATTTGAATTTTTATAAACATGATCACAAGCACTGAAGTTGCCCTTTATTAAGGGCTATTTGCCTAATACTGCACTTAGTGTTTTGTTTATGAAAAATTGTTCTGTTGTTAGATCAGACCTTTGAGAATGGCACGACCACCCTCATATTGCAGAAGAGTAAACTGAGGGATCATGGAGAAAGAACGTCCCCAAGGTCACACCGCTAGTGAGAGGCAGGGGAGGCACTAGTGCGTCTGTCGGGCTCTAAAGCCCACACTCACAGGCATCATGTTATGTAATAGCAAAGTATTATTTAAAAAAAAAGACAGAACTACTAAAATGCATTCTACCGGTCTTACAAGACCACATTCAGTCCCTCTCCTACCCGGAGGCTTCCCTTGTCCCCATATCCAGCTGCCTGGTGTGGCAGGAGAATGAGAACAGAGTAACAGATTCACAGAGATAGACAGGCACGTGCATAAAGGCTTTGTTTTTAAGGTACAGTTGGCGTTGTTCTAAATCTTGTCCTCTGATTTGCCTGTTTTCACCCAGCGTTACATCCTGGCTGTCCTTCCCTGTCTGTAAGCATCCATCATCTGCGTTGCTGACAGTTGTGTGGTAAGCTACCGTAGGGATGTGCTGCCTTACTCAGCTTCCCTCGGGGGTGGACATTTCATGTTGTTGATAAATTTTGCTATTAAAAACACCACCAGAAGGAGCATCCTTATCTAACTCCTTGTCTATGCAGAGTTTTTCTTCAGGGCAGAGTCCCAGAAATGGCTTTGCTGTGTCCAAAAAAAAACTTTTTTTTTCCCCCTGTGTCAATCAGAATTCCAAAACATTTTATCTCTTGTGAGAGACCCTAATCTGGGTACCAGTTGGTTGGTCTCTTAGGGTCTTGTTTCCAGTTCACATCTTCACCAAAAGTGGGAAGATGCCTCTACAAGTGGCATTTCTCCATCTGCAGCTCCCCTGTGTCTGTCAGTTTGTCACACCACACCTAGGTGCCAGAAGTTCCAGCCAGATTGAGAACAGAACATGGAACAAGAGATATCACTGCTGATGTCAGAGGGATCCTGGCTGAAAGAAGACAGTACCAGAAAGATGCTGACCTGTGTTTCACTGACTGTGCGAAAGCATTCAACCCTGAGGATCATAACAAACTGTCTACAACATTGCCAAGAATGGGCATTCCAGAACACATGAGGAACCTGTACACAGAACACAGGGCAGCTGTTTGAACAGAACAAGGGGACACTGCGTGGTTGAAAGTCGAGAGAGGCGTCTGTCAGGGCAGCACCCTTCCACCAGACCTGTTCGGTCTGTACACTGAGTAATAATCTGAGAAACTGGACTGTGTGAAGGAAGGGAGATGGGCCATCAGGATCAGGGGAAAACTCATTAGCAGCCTACGTTACGCCGATGACACCCAACCTCGCTTATTAAAGGCTAAGAGGACAGGAAGCCCTTACTGATGGCCAAAGACCACAGCCTTCAGTGTGGACAGACCTCAGCGTGAGGAAAACGGAAGTCCGCACGGCTGGGCCGGTGAGCAAGGTCAGGATCGGTGGAGAAGAGGCTGAAGCTGTAACGGGTTTCGCTTTTCTTTGCTCAACAGTCAACACCCGTGAAAGCAGCTGTGAAGAAGTCAAAAGACAATTGCTGTGGGCATCTGCTGCAGAAGTCTTCTCTAAAGTGTTAGAAAGCCAAGATGTCACTCTGAAGACTAAGGTGTGCCTGACCCAAGCTGTGGGGTTTCACATCACCTCGTAGGCGTGTTAAAGCTGGACAGCGCATGCAGAAAACTGAAGAACTGGTATCTTCAGATTGTGGTGTTGGTGAAGACTATGGACTGTGGCGTGGACTGCAATAAGAGTGAACAAGTCTGCCTTAGAAGAAGTATAACCAGAGTGCTCCTACAAAGTGAGGGCGACCAGAAGCTTCAAGGACATCATACTGGGAAAGCAGACAATCCGCAAAAAAGAGGAAGACCCTCAACGACCTGAACTGACCCCGTGGGGACAACAGCGGGCTCGAGCCTGACAGTGGCTGTGCGCATGGCACGGGACCGGGCAGGGTCCTGCTGTGCACAGGGTGCTGTGCGTCAGAACCGACTCAGCAGCACCTGGCAGCCACCACCACCGCCATCTCCAGGCTGACTCACAGAAGAAAAAGATGCTGTCGTGAGTGGTCCGAGGCCTGGGGGGCTCAGGACCAGTTGCTCTGCAACCCTGAATGATCAACAATGCCCTTGGGGCTGCTATTTCTTTCTCTATAAATAAGATTCTTCCAGCTCTTAAGAAACTCCATGTTTCTTAATTTTAAAGAAAAGAACAACATTTTGGTATTCTAACTTCTCAGATTTTGAAAAACAATGCATGTACTAGAAAGGGTTGCTTTGCCTCACTGAAGGTTCAGACAGTGTGGTGAGCAGACCACATTAAAAACATTTATAAAAAGTCCATGGTAAAGAGTTCATTACGGTTCATTAAATCCTCTCCTGCTTTTATCCACTTTTGTTACTGTATTTCCTGTAAATGAGATTGATGCCACGGCCACGTTAACACTTGTTCACTTTCTGCTCTGCTATTACCCACTGAGCTTGAATCAATTGAATAAAAGAGGCCTTTTCGAGTGTATTGATTTTCATTTATCCAAACTCATCTGTTTGCTTTGCAGCACACTGCTACATGAGAACAAGGCATAGCTAAACTTCTCCACAGTGCTGCTTTTCCTCAAGCATTTAATGCTAGAATATGTGTGCTTATGGCAAGCTCAGGCATAAAGATATCAGAATATTAGTGAGATATACAGCATTTTGTGGGTGTTAGTGAGGGCCTGGCTCTCTTTCTCACGTCAGACTATTGCTGAGAGCAAGATACTATAGTCTCCCACCCTGCAGGAAGGCAGCTTCCATCTCAGCCTCCCAGCCTTAGGGGGCTCAGTCCAGTGGTCCTGTCCTGTTCTCCCAGAGCTTCCATCTGATTCTTGGCCAAGGAAGTGGAACTGGAACAGACCTGGATTTGTAAAATTTGGGTGAACCAGAACGAGAACAGACAAAACTACAGGTTGAAGCCCTGCGGGTTGAAGTGGACACGTTGCCCAGCAATGGAATCTCTTGCCCGTTGAATTTTGAGCAGAGTTCACAACAGCGGTGCTGTGCTCAAGACGGCAGCCAAGGGCCCTCCTTTCAACGTGTCTCTCTCCACAGTCCTGCCCGTGGTGCGATCTCAAGCATCAGGCTCCCAAAGAGGCTCAGCATGGCTCTTCCGAGTTTGCGATTACAGGGCTTTGGCCTGTTATTTTCCCATTCTGGTTATTGGTCCAAATCACTCAAATTGTAAGAATTCTAGTCTGTTCAGATTTTACTTCACTGGACGTGACCAAACCAGTTCAAACCAATCAAAGCCTGTCCTCTCCCCAGAAACAAGTAGAGGAGTGTCATCAAGACAGTGCTTCTCCTAAATACCGATTCTTGCTTACCTTCAGGAAGTGGGGTGTTCTACTGTTGCTCAGCCAGAGAAGCAAAGAAACTCCAGGGGTCAAACTGGAAATCTGAACAAAGGAAAGAGTGCCATGAGAACCGAAGGCTTTAAGCTTACAACTTAATGCTTTTATTCCACATCCCTAGCTCTCTTTCTTTGATTGTTTGTGTGCCTGTGTGTATGAGAGAGAAAGAGAGGAAGCATTCATTTTGACCTCTAGTTAGGATCTGGCAGTTGAGAGAGCATTTTAACAATGTTGATTGAATTGTTGTGCTATTCGCTGGATAATTTGCGGTTATAGCAGTGTAGGATTAAATGAGATGTCTCAGGTTTATAATAAATAGATCTTGACTTCTGCTCAGGTAAATCCTGGAATTTATTTACCTGGGGGATAAATACTGGCTAAGGCAAAGCCAAGGTCAGTGTTTCCTGTGAGGTACAATAAATATTTTTATCCTCTGAAATAAGATTTTATGTTATAGATAACGATTACACATTACCCAATGCCACAACAAAAAATAACATTATCTGATTAATGTAAAGGATCTTTCTTTTATGTTTAATGTAGGAAAGAATAGTCGCTCTTAGTTTAGTGCTAAGATCAGATGGTGGATTTTGGCCCCAAGCTTTGGCTGAGCCTGAATCCTTGCTGTGAAACAGAGGGCAAAAGGAAATTCACTTGTGAAAAGCTCAAGGTGTTGTGGAAAAGAAGATAAATTAAAAACTTGTTTCTATAAATCACCTTTCAAAAATTGGATAACATTACAAGGGACCTGGAAATTTAGGAGAGAAAACAACTCGCTCAGTCGTTAATTAGCATTATATTTAAATGTTTATTGAAGTTGTTTGTACATTTTGTATAAGTCAGTAATGCCTGCTTGTTGATGTGTTTAAGTAACTTGAGATTTCACAAACAAATTCCTGCTTGTCTTCCATTTTACAATAACTTCAGACTTTCACAAACATAAGTAAATTCCTATACTCCAAGCCCATCACATGAATTCTGACTCAGAGCGACCCTGTAGGGCAAAGGAAAACCAACCTCACAGAGCTTCCAGGAGCACCTGGTGGGTTTGAACTGCCGACCTTTGGGTTACTAGCTGAGCCCTTAAACACAGCACCACGGGGGCTCCATCGGAAATTAGAAATTGTGATAAAAGGCCATCTATCTAAAGCAGTGTCTTAACAGTAGAAAGAATCACGGAGAAGGGAAAGAAATCAGATTGGGTTTGTTTTCTTATTTTTTTGTTTTTGTAGAAGTCTTGCCAATTAAACTACAGAACTTATTTCATTTAAATCTCTGCCTACCTAATTCAGTTGTCATTCTAGTGCCTTTGTCTGACGTTTGTGCGATGCTGAGCCAGACTGAGCCCCTGATGTCCGCTGTGCAGAGGGCTGTGGGCTGTGCTGTCAGCCCCACCTGTGCACCTCGCCTGTCTCCTCCTCACAGTGTCATGAATAATTTTCTCTGTCTTAGCAGATAGGGTGTCTGGTTGTCACACTCAGAGGAGACACCTACCTTCAGTGGGACTTTGATTTTTTTTCCTGTGTGGCTGTTTAATGCAAAGTGGTTAAGGTCTTAGCCCAGCAGTACTGGTTGCGCTCCCCAAATCTGGTGTATTTATCAGAATCCATGTGACCTTGTTAATTTAACAATGAGTGTCCCTATTGTGGACTAGAGTGTATGAACCTGTCCTGAGGGAGTGTGGGTCCTTAGGTATAACAGCCTAATGGCAAAACCCTGTAACTTCCTTATAACTTTATAAAAGTTTCAGAGCTAGAAAAATTTTGATTTATCCTTTCTCAGAGTCTGGCCTTCAAGGTGTGTGCACTTGGATAGACCTATTGTATTATTATCTGGATAATAATACTGTATGTGTTAACCTGAAGGGAACATAAATAAACTTGGGAAACCCTGGGGTGAATAGCAGGATGTTTGGGGACCTACATGTGTTAAATCCAAATGTCAGACGCAGCAAGTTGCAGACTGGTTTGACCTTGGAATGCGTTTTTGTGAGGAACTCTCAGGAATAGTGTTGTTTGTGTGGCACTACTTAGGCAGTAAAGACGCACTCCAGTCTTCTCAGAGAAGGAAACAGACTCAGGAAGGTTGAGCAACATTGATGTTTTAAAGAAAAAATAAACAGTATTTATTTATTTTTAAATAAAATTGCTAGAATTGATAGTAGCTATTTTATGCTGTGTCTGAGTGGCTGATCACTGGAGAGTCCCGAGCACTTGCCTTGAGAAGACAGAGTTGTTAAGGATTGCTCTCGCCATTCACCAAAAAGACTGATTTTAGGCTTTGCAAACTCTGGGAGCCAGTGTTATTGGAAGGACATTCAACATTCAACCAAAATGTGAACGTCTGCAATATCACATACATAAGGGAACGACAAAGGAAAAGGTGACGGAGGAGCGTTGGAGTCCCACATTGTCAGAGGTGTGACCAAGCGCGGTGTGACGCACGAGTGCAGCCAGGATGGGAACTCCTGCGCCTTCAAAGCTGTGTGCCTGGGAAGTTCCTTCACCTCTGTGGGCTTCTGTTTCCTCGGTTTCTGAATAGGAACAACACTCTCCTGATACGGTCATTGTGAGACTACAGTGAGATCGTTAATATCAGTGGCGATGATACTCATTCAACAAATACTCATTTATTTCCTTTCTTGGGGACTAAAATGTGGGGGAGCAGGCAAACCATGGCTAGAGACCACCGCGAGGAGAGGGGACAAGTGTACTGGGGAAAACAGCATCTTGAAATGGCCAGGGTTCTATCAAGTGAGTATTTCTCTCTCAAATTGGTCCCGAAAAAGTTTTGGGTGGGGTTCCTGGTGGACCCTCATTCAGTCAGGGGCTGGCGGTTGCTGCCTTATCATGGGCTGTTCCAGTGCGCACCACAGGACAGAGACAACTGGGTAACTCCAAGGTGCCTCACGAAAAAAAATCAAAGCTATTTCCCTTAATAATATAAATGCTAAAATGTATAATGTCACATAATAATTAGATACATGCACAAAGAGGCCTCACTTCAATAATGGGGAAGAGAAAGATTCTTTAGTAAATTGTGATTTAAATCTCACACCATAAAACAAAGCATTAATTTTTTTATGTAATATCAAATCTTAAAAAATAAAATACAAAACATGCCAAATCTCTTAAAAATTTACACTAGAAAGAACCAAAATAGCTCTGTCTAAAACATACTTTATTGTACACAGACAGACAGATACACACACACACACAGACAGATACAACAAAAGATGCACTTGGGATCCTGAAGTACAGTGTGGCTGGTAAGAAAAGACTAAAATCCTGTAACGGATAACTGGGGAAAGTTCTTAATACATAAGTCACAAAAAAGGTAAATACAAGTAATCAGCCAAACTTATGGGAATATTTTACTGTGGGACACATGAAAAATGCACGTTATTATAATGACAACTTCTGTCATCTGAAGAGCAATGCTGAGGAGCTCACGTTCTGCAGAGCTAGTAACGATTCTGCTGCCAAAAATTTATGCATCACATTCAGAAAGATGTGTCTGAAGAACAAAAATATTCCCTGTCTGTTTTTTAAACTTTTATTAATATATCAAGGAGCATTATATTTACAGGAAGATAATCCTTGTAGCTTTGTTTGTAACCACAAGAAAGTTAGATCAACTTGAGTGCTCACCCTTTTCTAGATGGGATAGAATGTGGTCATTGCAACGTCAACCATGAAAACCCTAAAGCAGCGGGGGTGCTGTTAGAATGGCAGGAGGGACACGCGCGACATAAAGCTGTGTGCATGTTACACGCATATTGTCTACTCACCCGGGTTTGTGAAGAGCCACTTAGGGAAAAAGCAAAATACTACACAGGAACAACAGCAGGTGCCTGTCGAGCCTACACTGTGCCAACCTTGTTCTCGAATCTTTTTTGTAGGAACTCATTGAAGCCTCACAACTCCATGACTTCTGTTTTGTCAGTTAGGGGTTTGAGATACAGAGAAGTTAAGCCATGTGCCCAAGGTAGTAGGTGGTGTTGTTGGGACTGGAAGGTGCTCGGTCTCTTGACTGCTACCCAGGCTGCGGACCCGCTGTGCTGTGCTCCCGAAACACAGAAGGACGTGCCGCTGGGCTGCTGTCTAGGACCCATCACCGTGAAATTTCAGACGTGCCCTAACATTCTCAATTACACAGGAACTTCAAAACTGATTGGCTGGGAGTCATTTAAAGGCTCCAGGGAAGGGGACGAGTGTGTGGAGAAACAGACGCAGCCTCAGCCCCCAGCCCCGCTGGGGACACCGGCCCTGTGCTGGCCGCAGGCTCCCAGGCTGGGTGCCCACCAGTCCTGACCCGACCAGCTGGGAGGCCGCTGTGTGCGTGTTCGAGGGTTAAGATTCAGGTGGAGGAACCCCAGTGTTGCCGCTGGAACCATACGGTGGGTCGCGACGCACTCCAGAGAGACGTTGGAGCCTTTCTGTTCACGTCGACTTCTCTGTATCAACACAACAGCAACAACCTCACTGCTGTCGAGTCAATTCTGACTCATAGTTACCCCACAGGACAGAGGGGAACTGCCCCACAGACTTCCCAAGGAGCGCCTGCTGGACTTGAACTGGTGACTTTCGGTGAGCAGGCGTGGCACTTCACCACTGAGCACCCAAGGCTTCTGTCATCAGCCCAGCAGTCAGCAAGTATCCTGAATTCCCAGTCCCAGTCAAGAGTCAGTATTTTGTTTCATGCAGAAATAATGGAAAGGAAGCTAGAGGTAGTTCTTTTTTCTCAATAAATTCAATAAAACACATATGGCCCCAGATGAATTTGAAACAAGTATACCAGTTGGACTTAAGTGTATCTATAGGCTAATTGCTTATTAATGTTCATTGGGAGAGAACTAAGATTATGTCATTTATCTCCAGTTACTGAGGAAGATGAGACATTTTGCTGTCAACACTTTAGGCTGTAATTGAGGAGAAAAAAATAGAACTATAAAAATTACCTGTGTTTTTTAAAATATACCACTGGGGGGTTAAAATCATTGACTCTGTTACTTTGACATCTAAATATAAAGCATGTTTCTTTTTGGCAGAAAAGCTGGCAATTCCCATAATAAAAGTTACCCTGGAGGATATGTAAGAATAAGCTTAGACAAACATGAGTTAAAAAAAATGAGGGAAGAATTCCTGGGAGCTAGAGCTGTTGATCAGGAGGATTAGGTATGATGGGAAAATGCATCCTTTGGGAAATCCTATTAATTCTTAAAAGCAAATTTTGCTACACCCTGCACAATTGTTGCAGTGTGTCTAAGACTTCAAACCTGTTTTTACTCAATTTGGGAAAGGTTTCGGAGGCCCTGCAATCTGCCCTACAGAAAACGTGGCTACATTTTTCCAACATGCCATCAAATACTAAAAATACACACAGTAAGAACCTAAAGGGTCACCAACATTGAGTGGACAGAGCGTCTGGGATTGTAAGCATTTTGTTTTGATTTATCCAACACTGAATTTGAATAGAAACTCACTGACGTTAAGAAGAAACAGATGAGGCAAACATTTCAAGCCCTGAGCGGTGTATGAAGCCCGATGAACACAGTGGTTAACCAAAAAGCCGGCAGTTCAAATCCACCTGTGGGGAAGTTCTGCCCCGTCCTACGGGGTCTCTATGAGCTGGAATCAATTCAACCGCAATGAGTTTGGTTTTTTGTTTGATTGTTGTTTTTGTTTGTTTTGTTTTGGCTGTTTGTAAGCAGTTTATATGACATAATTTGAAACAGTCATCTTCTTTGTGAATAATTTTATTTCTCCTTATTCCTCATCCCAGTTTTCTTTCAAGCTCCAGTACAGACAGCCTCTTATCACAAAACACAGGTCAAAACTGTCTCCAAATAAAAAGTGTCTAGTCTCTGACGGATACTGATTCTCTCTGAAAATGGGCAGTTTCTTATCTCTTGTTAAGTGTATTGATCTCCTGTGAAGCAATTTCCAGTAACCATTAGTCTCCAGCATCTGTTTGATGTCCTGGGGTTCTGTTGTCACAGATATGAAACCCAAATATCCCAGTTCATGGAAGACCCCAAATAACCCCAGACAGTGGTTCAGTTTTCTAAATGCGATGTTCACTTTGCTGTGCTACTGACCATGTCATAGAGTCCGTCAGGGCACGGTGACATCAGCAGACCTCAGGACTAATGACAGCAGTGCAGCGTGGGACTGAGCCAGCACGGCTTGTTCCCAGCGTCTCAGGCAGGGGTCACGAGTTTGAAACCTTCCTGGTTACAGCCCTACAGAAAATGTGGCTACATTTTTCCAACATGCCATCAAACACTTTACACACATTAACAACCTAAAAGGTCACCAACATTGAATGGACAGAGCATCTGGGATTGTACACATTTTGCTTTCATTTATCCACACACTGAATTTGAATAGAAATGGGAGCTCGGACAGTTCCAAAACGACATGCCGGGACGGGCTCCAAGAGAGACGCAACCGTAAGGCACGTTATTCACAGAATAACCTCGGAACCAAGTGTATTGGTTAATTTAAAGTTTGCATTCCAGAAAGATTAATTGGTAAAACTCCTATTTCTGTTTCAATTGTATCCAGATTCATTGTTTTTTAATAGTAGTAGTACCAAGACATCCAGATGCTGAAATACAAAGTGTAGGTGGAGGTTTTAAACTCGTGCCCACAGAAGCCAGACAGGTGCCATAAAGGTGTGACTCCAGACAGGTGTTAGGTAAGGTGGGCAGCAGCTGGTAGGGAGGCAGGTCTAAGAAGTCATCCCCCATCTGTCAGCCAAACAAAACAAGCCCACTGATCAGATATGGGTCCTGGAAGTCAACTTCCTGGAAGGCAACAATCTCCAGGACAGGAAATTAACAGAAGGTGTTGTGTGCTCACCCTCGAGTATCTTTTGACCATCACTTTAGAATTCGGCCTTGACCACAGTGAGATACCAACTTGTTACCCACCGTGACGGCTGTAACCAGAAAGATGGACAGTGGCAAGTGCTGGAGACCCTGTGGAGAAACTGGAACCCTCAGGCTTTGCTGATGGAAAAGGGCATGGCGCTTCAGGAAACAGTTCAGAAGTTCCTCAAAAAGTTAAATATCAAGTTATATGTGATCCCGCAATTCTGCTCGTAGATACACACACCCACAAACTTCTACGTAAATGCTCATAGCAGCGTAACCTATTAGAGACAAGAAGTGGGAACAGCCCAGTGCCATCACCTTGTGCGTGAATAAACACGTGATATTTCATACAATGACATATCAGCCTTGCCAAGCCAATTACTCAGCCTTAGATAATGAAAAATCCCATTCACCCACGCTGGGACACGAATGACCACTGAAAACGCTGGGAAGTGAAAGAAGCCAGTCTGAAAAACGCCCATGTTGCAACGATCCTATGTGTGCAAAATATCAAGAATGGTAACTCCGCAGGGACAGAGTGTGTGCTGGTCAGCGGACAGCAGTGGATACAGGCAGGAACAGGAAGTGACTGCTCACAGGTACAGGTTTCTGCTTAGGGTCACGAAATATTCTAGAATCAGTGGTGGTGGTTGTACAACTCTGTGACTACACAAGCGCCACTAAATAGTACACTTTAAATGGGTCAATTACAGCACATAAATTATCTCTGTACAAGCAGGTAAGGCTTGATGTGGACTCATTTACTCACCAGCTTGACTTTTGCTGACCAACACGAAACAGCTCTCCCGTCCCCACAAGCCCAGTTTGTCTTTGAGTTTCTGGTTCTGAAATTTTGCATGTCTGTTGTCTTCTGCATCACTTTCTGGCAACTTCAAGAATGTTCTGTTATCTGAAAGTTGCTCCAGTTGGAGGTAATTATGAAAAGGAGAACTTGAGGGCCAGGAACAGGGGAGTAAGGCAAAAGCTACAGAGGACTGGGAGCTCTGAGAGTGAGGTCCTGGGAGAGGCACCAGAAGCTGAAGACAAATAAACCTGGGTGCGGATCCCACCTCTGTGCCCATACGGTGGCAGAAGCTGAGCGGAGTCAGCCGGGGACAAGGTGCTGTGCCAGGGAGACAGCATACAAGAAACCTCTGGCAGCTGACATCTTGGATGTGGAAAAACAGAAAAGCATCTTGGGTTGGAGGGCCAGTCCCAGAAGAAATATGCCTCCCAGTAGACAGCTCACTTGTGACAGTTCATAATGACTGTACAGCAGCTTAATGAGACTTCAAGGGAGAATTAAGTTGTATCAAGGTAGTTAGGTCACAGCTGGCTCATCGTACCTGCTGTACCTGCTCGCGTTGACGTAGGCTGTGTGGTGAGCCTTGGCTATGATCCTGACTAGCAGTGGATTAGGGTTATTGTTCTGAATATGATGCCTCATACCTGGAGACCCCAACCTGCGTTCTCCCCTAAGGCCTTACAGTCCTCAGGCCTGAGCTCGCTTACACAGAGGTTTTCGTTTGTGGCTGGGGCAGCAAACAGTGCTGGTAGACACTGTAAAGAGCTGGGTGCGCCAGGGTTTGGCAAGAGCACACTTCGTGGTTTAGTTTTCACTGAAACTACCAATATCCGTTATTATGTGTAGACTACACTGCCAAGAACTAACAAAACTAGGCCAGTTTATTTTAAAAACTTGACATTTCCTAAAGCCTCAACAGTAAGTAATTGCCAAATTGTGGTAAACTTATATAGTGGGATCTTGTTCCATGATTTTGTAAGTGTTGTTTACAATTATTTTTAAAACCTCAGAAACTCCAGTGATATAATATTAAGCCAGAAAAGTAGAACTCCAAATTGTATCTACCATGTGATTCTAACACCAAAATGTTGAAATAAAGACTAGAATTTAACGTTAAAGCTTTAACAATGATTGAAGCGGGTTCACTGGTGGCCCTCATGTTCCTTCACTGTATTTTTCTGATTTTTCCAAATGTTCCCATTCATTACATTTTTTTAAAAAATTCACCAGCTCAACAATTTCTACCCGTGCAGTTCAGTGTCGTCCTTCCAGCTGTGCAGCTGTCCTCACCCTCCTTTTGTGAGCTGTTCTTCCCCATGACCTACACCCACTGCCCGCCCGCCCCCTGCCAGGGTCCCCACCTAATCTTTCTAGTGGCTGCTGTCACTCTGATCTCGGGCAGACGGCTCCTGAGAGAGCATGATGCTGGAGGCAGACGGTTTTTACTCATTAAGCAAAATCATTGTTTGGTTTTAGGAAGACATCAGGCGATATTTTTGGTTTGAGGGCTAAAGATTGCTTCAGGGCTTTGTCCAGCCCCATGGCTCCAGAAACACATATTAACTTTTTAACTCAGGAAAAAAAAAAGTTTGATAAAATAAAATTCTAAACATCTTAAAAGCTGGCCTGGGAATGCTGAGTTTCCCAGGTGCCCTGGGTTGCTTGTAGGGCGTCCACAAGAAGCTTCGAGCCAGCCGGTCTGTGCTGGGGAGGGAACAGCCTTCATGCCATGAACTTCGCCAAGTTCTGAGGAGGCTGTCGCTTCCTTAAAAATATGGTCAGACACACAGTGACCTTATGGTGTGTCCACTTTATGGTTCTGTGTATCTACAGGATGCTGTCCTACTGGCCTCTTACTAGAAGCAAAAGGAGAGGAGCGGATAGAAGATTGTTAGCAGGATGGGACATGTACAGAACAGAAAGGAAAAGTGTGCTGTCACCGGGCAAGGAGAGCAGAGGGAACTGCAGATAGGCGGGCATTTAACTTGGATTGTATACTACTTTCACTGAATCACAATAAAAAAAAGAAACATGATCAGACTAAAACAATATATAGGTTTTAAAGTTGCTTTAGCTTTTAGACAATGAACACATTCTTTTTTCAAAGCCAGCCAGCTGGTATACCATTTGTTCTTGTTTGACTCAGGAGCATTTTCATTGGCTGTTTAGACACACGAAACAGATGTTTAAAAAAAGGATTTCCCAGAATCAAAGGCTCACATCTATCTGTAGTCTACCACCTTTTAAAGATGAGAAAATCGAGGCCCAAAGAGGTTAGGCAGCTGACTCAAAGGCCCAAGTGTGCTAGTGAGAGAAGCAGGGCTGGAACCAAGAAGTCCCGATTTGGCAAGCGACAAGACCTACAGAGCAAAAGACGGTGACAAATAAACAATGACTGCTGTTGTTCGGTGCCATCGACTGGGTTCCAACTCGCGGCACCCCTGTGTACACCAACCAGACAGCCCCTGGTCCCGCGCTGTCCCCACACGCGCGGTCATGCTGGAGCCCACGCTGCAGCCACTGGGACCGTCCGTCTCATTGAGAGCCTTCCCTTTCTCACTGACCGTCTACCTTACTAAGCATGGTGTCCTTCTCCAGGGACTAGTCCCTCCTGACAGCATGTCCCAGGTATGTGAGGCAGAGTCTCTCCATCCTCACTCTAAGGCACACTCAGGGTGTACTTCTTCCAGGACAGAGCTGTTCATTCTCTCGGCACCCACGGTGCCTTCCACATCCTTCACCAGCACCACGATTCAGAAGTGTCAGTTCTTCTTCGATCTTCCTTATTCGCCGTCCAGCTTTCCCACGTGTTATGATGTAATTGAGAACACCATGGCGTGGGTCAGGCGAACCTTAGTCTTCCAGGTGACGTTGTTGCGTCTCGACACTGTGAAGAGGTCTTTGCAGCAGATTTGCCCAACGCAATGCATCACACGATTTCTCGGCTGCTGCTTCTGCGGATGTCGTTTGCCATCCGAGTAAAGTGAAATCCTTGACAACTGCAGTCTGTGGTGTTGCTTACTGGTCTGATCGTCAGGATTTCTGTTTTCTTGATGTTGAGGTGTAATCCATGCTGAAGGCTGTGGTCTCTGATCTGATCGTCATCTGTTTCAAGTCCCCTTCATTTTCAGGAGGCAAGGTTGTGTCATCTGCATAATGCAGGGTGTCAGTGAGTCTATCTCCGGTCCTGAAGCCCTGTTCTTCTTCATATAGTCCAGCTTCTTGGATTATCTGCTCAGCATACAGATTGAATGGATATAGGGAATGGATACAACCCTGACGCACACCATTCTTGGCTTCAAAGCATGCAGTGTCCCCTGGTTCTGTTTGCACAACAGCCTCTTGATCTATCTGTAGGTTCCCGAGGAGCACAGTGAAGTGTTCTGGAATTCCTGTTCTCTGAAATGTTAGCCATAATTTGTTAGGATCCACACACTTGAATGCCTTTGGATAGTCAATAAAACGCAGGAAAATATCTCCTGGTATTCTCTACTTTCATCCAGGATCCCTCTGACATTAGCAGTGGTATCCCTGGTACGAATCTTCTTCTGAATCCAGCCTGAATTTCTGACAGTTCCCTGTCGATGTCCAGCTGCAGTCACTTTTGAATAATCTTCAGCAAAATGTTATTGACCTGTTATATTAGTGATATTTCAGGGTAATTTCTACATTCAGTTCAATCACCTTTCCTGGGAATAAGCATAAATATGGATCTCTTCCAGCCAGTTGATCAAAAACCTGTCTTCCAAATTTGTAGGAATAGATGAGTGGTGTTTTTTTGGACATCACTCAGTTGACGTTCTATCAGTTCCTGGAGGCTGTTTGTCACCAGGGCCCTCAGTGCCGCGGGGACTTCTGCCTTCAGTGCCCTTGGTTCCTGATCACACGCTGCGTCTTGCCGTGGCTGAATGTCGACCGATTCTTTTGGCTGTGGTAAGTTTGTGTTTCCCGTCCATCTTCCTTTGATGCTTCCTGCATCACTTAATATTTTTCCTGTAGAATTCTTCAGTATTGCCACGCAAGGCTTGGCTTTTTCCTTTGGTCCTTTCAGATTGAGACGCGCCGAGCACGTCCTTCCCTCTCTGCCTGCAGCTCTCTGCACGTGCTGTTCTCACCCTTCACTTTGTCTTCTTGAGCCTCCCTGTGAATCTCCCGTTCAGCTCTTTTATGTCATCATTTCTTCCTTTCACTTTAGCTACTCAACCTTCAAGACCAAATTTCAGAGTCTCTTCTGACAACTACTCTGGTGTTTTCTTTGTTTTCTTTTCAACCACTTCTTGCTTTTTTCCTATGTGATTTCCTTGATGTCATTCCACAATGCATCTTGTCTTCAATCTTTAATGTTCAGCACATCACCTATATTCTAGAGATGGTCTCTGAACTCATTATCGTCAGTCAGAAAAGGCCACGGGCTGTGTGTAAAGCAGACTATCAGTTGCTCCTACGTAGGATTTAGTTTAGCTATGGAAAATCAGCACCAGTCCATGAGAGACAAAGTACAACCTGGAGCACGTGCCACCTGAGTCTGGAGACCACCTCCAAAATAGAACTGACAACAAATGACCAGCATAACTTAAAAGTTAGCTTTGAAGATTGCTTGACATGACTTGTAGTTTCCTGGTAATTAAAACAAATGCCTGCAGGAAAAGCACATGTTTTTGGTCAGACAAGAAGCTAGGAAGGAGAGGACCCAGCATCTCTAAGGAAATGTGGGTAGGAAACAAAAGGATTGTAGGTACCCGGGATTGCGCCCAGAGTTCCGCAGAAAGACTTGGTTTCAGTGGTCCCCATCGACTGATGTGCACTGAGACCCTCTAACGTGTCAGGCTCTGTGCCAGGCTCTTCTCAGACACCGTTTTATGGGACCCTCACAGCTCAGCTGTGAGGAGGGGGGATCAGCATCCACACCTTGGAAATGGGAAAATGTGTTAGGCTCAGAGACGCTCTGAGACTTTCTCCAAGTCAGCCAGCTAACAAGCAGGTAAACCGCGCTGCCAGCGTGGGCCAAGTACGATGTCCTTGATGTGCGTCACCCCACAGTGATGACAGTCCCGCGGACCCAGGTCCAGTTCACCTAAGTCGGCATAATCCTCTCTCCTCCTGCCTTTCCCACACACGTCTAGAACTTCTCCTCCCTCTGAGGACGCCCTCACTGGTATTCGATCCTGAGAATTGAGCGGTAATTGCTTCATGAGTGTGCCCAGTACCAGAATGTGGTAAGACACATGCCGCCGTCTTTCTCTGTTTCTAGAGGGGCTGCACGGTTGACCGTGGTTTGTGAGAAACCAGGGAAGAGCCGACTGCCCTCAAGTCCATTCTGACTCACAGAGACCCTGCGGGACAGAGTAGAATTGCCCCATGGAGTTTCCAAGGAATGCCTGCTGGATTCAAACTGCCAGCCTTTTGGTTAGCAGCTGTGGCACTTAGCCACTTTGCCACCAGCTTTTCCAGGGAAACTATTTGGTAGTGTGTGTGTATTTCAAGTATTGCACAGGATATACTTGCCAAACAGCTGATTCTTTCTTCCTCTATTAAATTGACCCGGACACTGTCGGGCACTGCTGGCCCGTTTGTGGGCGGGGCTCTGAGGGGAGGGGGCGGGGCCTGGGGCGGGGCCAGGCGCCCCGGTCTCCACCGCGTCGGGGGGAGACCCCAAACCTCAAACCAAGCCCGTTGCTGCTGAGTCGATTCCGACTCGTAGTGACCCTGTGGGACAGAGTTGAACTGCCCTGTAGGGTCTCCAAGGAGCACCTAGTGGGTTCCAAGCCCTGATTCGGGGAAACCGTGATCAGCACGGTTAACACGACTTCTTTCCTTTGTATCACAGAAAAAGGTCATGTCCTTGCCCCTTTCAACCTAACAGTCTGTTAGAAAAGCACCAAGTGCCCTCCGCGTTAGTTCCTTCCTCCCCAGGGATTCCAGAAAAGCGGGCAGAGCCGGAGAACAAGAGGGAGTCAGGCCAGCGAGTGTGTGTGTGTGCGTGTGCGTGTGTGTGCATGCGTGTGCGTGTGTGTGCATGTGTGTGCGTGTGTGTGCACGTGTGCGCATGCATGGTACGTGTGCGTGTGTGTGTCTAGTAGACGGTCGGTCTGCACATGCATAGCAGTGTGTTATTGGAACTGGAGAGTGTCCATAGAAGTCCAGGAAACGGGAGTGGGAAGCGGGAAGCTGATACTTAGGAGCTCCTGCTGACGTCAGACACGAACCTTTACCTAAATTATACTCAGTCTTGATGTAAATACAAAGACGTTCTTTGAACTAGTTCAGGCACTGCTGTCCCTGTCACTGCTCAGGGACACCGAGTGTGCTTCCTCATGAAGCCGTTGTCGCTGTCCTGCCTGTCGGGTGAACCTGTGCTCCCTTCCCTGCTGCAGTGGACTGGGGCAGGTGGGGCAGACAGCTAAGCACCAAACTACCAGCCAGTGGTTGGCCCTTCGAACCCATCCAGAGGTCCCTGGGAGGCAGGCCTGGCGACCTGCTCTCAGAAGGTCCCTGTCCTGGGATCCTCGTGGAGCAGTTCTGTTCTGCACACAGAGGGTTGTCATAAGTCAGAAGAGACAGCCCACAACGCCCGCGTCCCCAGAGACTGGGGACCTTCAGAAGAGACCGTACATCGGAGCATTAGAATCTGAGGTGGCCCCGAGAGGTGGCAGTGGGCTCTCTGAAGCCTCTGACGGGGCTGCCAGCCAAGAGGGGCCAGGGAGACTCAGGGGCAGCTGGCTTGCCCCCACGGTGGTCCTGCCAGGCGCCCTGGCCTCCAGCTACTCCTTAGAAGCCTCCGAGGGACTCACCGACATGTACACACACGTGCCCACTTCCTAACCGGACTGAGAAACCCTCCTGGTGTGGGTATGTGTCAGCTGCCGGGTGCTGACGGGGGCGGTGCAGGCAGCCAGGTGCCACTCCACCCTCCACCTCTGAGGAGCAGGGACTTGAAGGGGGGACAGGAATTCCTGGTGAACGAGGGGACCAAGTGGCCCCTTCTCCTCTCCACCCACTCCTCAGAGCAGGCCAAGGGACAGTGGAAGAGGACCGTGGTCACACAGCTGCAGGTGCCGGAGGCTGAAGCTGTGTGCCTGAGTGAGCACATGGCTTGGCAGTGGGACACACAGCAGAAGAGTGACATGTTAGGGTGAAGGGGGGGAGGGGGGAGGCAGCCTCTGTTGACTTCAGGAGGAGGACGGCAGGACTAGGATTCCTAAATCTGTGTAAACTTTCCTAAAATTCACCCAGCGCGTTTTCTCTGGCTCAGAGCAGCCTCCCAGGCAATTAGATTAGCTGCAATTTGGGGATTGCTGACATAGCACCCATACTTTTTCACCAGCCATTAACCAAGCAGCTGTTTTATGAGTATTTTCTCCCTAAACTAACTCAGATGTAGGACTCTGTATGGGCTCTCAAATAACTGTTGTTATTTCTCCTTCCCTATCAGAGATGCCATTTTTGTGATTTCTAACAGAAAGACTAAAGGTCACTGGTCGTAATTATTTGGTTTCCTTGGCCGGATCGAGGAATAATTGACTCTGCAGAGTGATGGGAGAAGTGAGGACAGATGAGGAAAGGCTTTGGTTTCACAGCCTTGAGCCTAACGCTAGCACTGTGTGTCTTCACTGTGGACACCCATGGTCCCTTGTTTAGCGGACGCTTGTTTATTAAACCAGGTGCTGAACCACGACAGGTCGGACCACCTAGTGACGTGGACTAGGGTACCCAAGTCTATGAAAATGATAAACGTTTGATTTAGAGATGCCCCACAAGCTCAGAGTTTTAATTTTTTTTTAACTTCTTCCATTTGATTTTTACTAAATTGAAACACATGGTTTTTTGTAGTAATTAGAAATGAAATTCGTGATAAAATTGATAACTATTTTTGAAACACAATTTTTTAGCTCTCGTGTCAGTGGCAGTGTTGAAGCGCTGCGTGTGAATGGCTACATGTGGAGATGCTGTTGCTGTGAGGGGCCCTCCGGTCAGCTCCCACCCTAGGGGCCCCGTGCGCAGCCAGCAGCACACCGCCCCGTCGCGTGCCGTCCTCAGCGTCGTTGCTGTCCTTGAGCCCACTGTCACAGCCACGTGCCGGTCCATCTCACTGAGGGTCTTTCTCTCTTTCGCTGACCCTCCACCTGACCAAGCAAGATGTTCTTCTCCAAGAACTGGTCCCTCCTGATAACTTGTCCAAAGTCTATAAGATAAAGTCTCACCATCTGTCCTCCCAAGGAGTGTGCTGGCTGTATTTCTTCACAGAAAGATTTGTTTGTCCCTCTGTCCCTGTCCTTCTTTATGTCACCCAGCTTCTCAGACTGTTTGCTAAGGATGCAGAATGAGTAAGTGTGGTGAGAGTCTACAGCCCTGATGAACACGCTTCCTGACTTTAAACAGTGCGCAGTCCTCTTGGACACTGCTTCTTGGTCCATGTACAGTTTCCTCATGAGCACAGTGTTCTGGAATTCCCACTCTTCACAATGTTATCTGTCATCTGTTAGGATCTACACAGCATCTGTATATAAATATGAGGTCAGACAGTTAAGTTCATGAACTCATCCTAGAGAAAGTGCTCCATACCTCGTTGCTGAATATCACTATGGTCACCGTCAAAGCACTACCCATGAGAAGCCGTGCACCAGCACCAGCACCTAGCCCACCCTTTAAGGCAATTTGGGAGCTCTTTTTCGGGAATAGCCATCAGCGCTGTCATCATATTACATTTGGTGTCTTGATTGTCATCTAAATGTCTTCCTTTGATTATTTACTTTATCTTTGGATAAAGAAAAAATTTATTGGGATCCAGATCAAGTCAGTAGGGAGGGTTCCGATACAGTTATTTGTTTACTGGCTAAAAACTCCCTCACAGACAACTAGACAGTTAAGCTTGCCAACTGGCCACCGTGCCACCATGCCACCATGCCACCACTCACGATGGCCATTCCAGACAGAGTTCCAAAATTGCCTTGAAGGATGGACTAGGTGCTGGCATCAGTGCATAGCTTCCAGAGGGGAGTGTTTTGAAGGTGACCATCGTGAGACTCAGCAATGAGGTATGTAGCACTTAGAACAATTAATTTCACGGACTTAATTGTTGGACCTCATGTATGTATACAAACGTATATATGTGCTTGTAATGTTCTGGCACGTTGCAGTTGGTCACTAAATAGTAGCCATTGTTGTTACTGAGGACAGCAAAACCCCATCATGTTGTGGTCAGTGGAGTCAAACGTTCAAATGTGTAAAATTTGGGACCAGCTTGTTGTGATGTGAATTAAAACGTGTGTTTTTTTTTTTTTTTTAATGTGGTCTATAATGTCACCGAAAATTCTGGAAATAAAAATAGAAAATAAAAGCTATCTCTGTTACTCTTGTGCCTAAAGACCCTACTGTCAACTGACCTATTGCCATTGAATTGATTCCAGCTCCTAGTGACCCTATAAGACAAAGTAGAATTGCTCCGTGAAGTTTGCAAGGAGCACCTGGTGGGTTCGGACTGCTGACCTTTTGGTTAGCAGACATTGTACTTAACCACTGTGCCACCGGGACTCTTTCCACAGGACAAGTGGACTCTCAAAGAACTCCAGAGCTGGAACAGTGGGTGGGGCACTCTATGTTCCAGGAGCCCTGAAAAGGTTAAAGAGAGAAGCAGTATTTCCCACGGGCCGTGCGCAGCGCATCTGGTGGGATCACTGGGTAGAGTTCTCTGGCAGAGTCACGGCCGTGGCGGAGTTTCCTAGGGCAGCTGGCCTCCTCCAAATGCAGATGAAAAGTCTCGGAGGCTGAAAGGGCAGTGGCCAGCCGATGCCAGGAAGCATTATCTAACCCAGAATCAGGATTCAAATATGTTGTGGTATGAGAAGAGGGGACCCCATCTGCATTTTGCTGGTATAATCTCCCTGAAAGTTTCTCTTTTCTTAAATGGAAGCATTGATCTTCTTTTTTAAAAAGCAGATGAGAGGCTCAACTTGGATTGGGCTCATGTCACAGCTTCTGTGGGAAAAAAACCTGCGTAAACAGCTGCCCAGGCCAATTAAATCCCGTATTATATACAAATTAAAGGTATTGACTGTTTACAGGAGCAGGTAATTATACAGCCCCACCGCACACTGGTACTGAATCCAACCTGTGTTTCCTGCCCGAGTCCAAACAGCACAGCTTTCTGGATTTCCACTGCTCGTTAATTTCCAGGCTGGGTTACTGTGAGTGATGACACTGAGTTTTTCAGTGTGTTGGGGTTTCCTCTCCTGCCGAGGCCTGTCACCCACGAAAACCTCTGTAAACAAAGTTACAAGCTTATGTGATGGCGGGTGGAGGCATCTCACCCATGACGTATTTCTGGCCATACTCTCCTTGATAATATTTTGCAACCTAATCAAACCTTCCTCAAAAATACCTTCTTATCTCCTGGCACAAGGATCAAAAAAGAAGGGTTTTACAACCCCCTCGGCTTAATGAATTCCAATGCAGCACACCCAGCCTGAGAGAACCGAGGCTGGCCCAGCCCCGCTGGCTTCCCCCAACTGCACATCCCCCTCCACAGAAAAACAAGATTGCAGAAAGGTTCTGGGAAGCTCCCCAGGGACGGCCACCCTCCCCGCCACAGCTCTTAGATATAGACATTCCACTCCCTGCATCAGGAAGACAGATAGGCTCCCAAGTTTATTATATTTGGTATGGCAAATAGACAAATACTAAAGAAATACCCTTCTTAGAACAGTTTAAGAGAGACTTAGAGTGGGGGACAGTGCACACTTACTGTCGCCACAGGAAGAGATAAAAAGAGCAAGCCAAGCCAGGCCAAGTGCCGTCGAAAGAAGGAACAATTAGAGACAGCCAGATGAGCCTATCCTTCCTGTACCTTTGACCTCGAGGCATAGAGTTGATTGAGCTCAAGGTATAGCTTTATTTTCACTGTTGATTATAATCACAAATATACTTGTCTCAGACCATTATTTAGAGGGCCCTAATGATTAACATGAAAAAAGACCACAATGTATCGGTTCTTTACTAGCTAACAGAGAGGACCCTAATAATTAACATGAAAAGAGACCACGAGGTACCAACTTCTTACTAGCCAATAGCTTACGTGGTCAAAGAGCAGGTACCTCATGGATTATAAAAATAAAGACAGACAGACCTCAGCGGGCTGCCATTCTTCAGACTTCTAGTTGTCTCAGTCTCATTTCTCTGTCTTTCGCCGATGCCGCCTCCTCCCCTTCACGGCCCCGAAACCCTGCTGGGGCTGGCTCCCAGCACTCTCCGTTTTGTTTGTTTTTTTTAAAGAGTAACTGGACATTTCACATACAGCATGTGGCCAGTGATTCTGCAGATTTCTTAGAAAACAAAGCAAAAACCAAACTTACTTCTGTGGAGTCTTTGGTGACTCGTAGCGCCCCATAGGACAGATGGAGCTGCCCCAGGAGGTTTCCCAGGAGCGCCTGGTGATTGGAACTGCAACCTTGCAGGCGAGCAGCTACGATACTGAGCCACTGTGCCACCAAGGGGATCCTTAGTACCTTGAATATTCACTTTGAGGAGTCAGCCCAGCCTTTTCTCTCTGCCAAACAGACACAGACTTCTCAAAATCAACCTCTGCCCCCAAGGACCCTTCAGGAAGTTTCCTCCCTTGGCTCCCCACACTTCCCAAGTGGCCACACTCTCCATGCGTTATCTCAGTGAAGTCTTAGCATGTCCAAGAGCCCTCAAGGTGACAAGACAGGGTCGTCCAGAGCCAGCACACCCAGGTTCAAGGTCCCCAATCACCACTTAGCTCTCAGGATGACTGTGACCAGTCATTCCACCTCTGAGGTTCATTATCTGTAAAATAAGAATAATACACCCAGGACTCAGAGTCTAGTCAGGATTCTGTAGATACAGACCAGCCAGTAGTCATGGAGTTGGCTCACAGCCCATGGGCAGAGGCGTATCAGCCAATAAACACAGGGTGCACCAGCTTATGGACTTGCTCTAAGGAGGAATAGGTAATCCACTTACAGAACACACTGTGGGGAGGCCAGGGCTGGGATGTCTGGTGGAGGGTTTCCATCCCAGCTCTTTCACTTACTGGCTCTGTGACTTGAGCAGGTTGCTCTCCGAATCGCTTGTGTCATTATCTATAAAACAGAAACTTAACGTCTGTACTGTAGAGCTGCTGTGAGGCTTAGATGCTATTTCTATAAAGTCTCTAATGCTTAGAGTGGGCCTGTTTAGTAACCTGCATTGCAATATGTGGGTGTGCATGGCTGACCTCACTGTTACTGTTTTGCTCTTCTGGAGAATGGGCCAGAAAGCAGTCTACATCAGCCACTCACTCTCTGAAGCCCACAGAACTTCGCAGTCACTGTGTACCAGGAATGCCAGGCGTATGCATCCTGAACTTTGGAACCTAACAGCCTTGTTCCTTTGTGAAGTCTCAGAAACATAGTGTCTTCTGGTGACAGAAGGCACTGACTACCTCAGGCAAGTGGCCCTGTCAATGCTCTGCTTTCTGCAGCAAGGATCAGAACTCCAGACTAAATGCATTGAGGTTCCTTTGTCTCAGACTCAGAAGACACAGGAAGAGCAACCTGAGCTGATTCAGCAGCACCATCAGGACCACAGACTTCCTGTCTCTACAGGCTGCTCCGTGTATGTGTGTGTGTGTGTGTCTGTGTGTCTGTGTCTGTGTCTGTGTCTGTGTCTGTGTCTGTGTCTGTGTCTGTGTCTGTGTGTGTGCACACACTGTCTTCATGGCCACTGAGCTTGTAGACATGGCAGACACATTCCAGACAGGGAAAAGGTACATGGGACAGCAACTGCTACTTACATCTCAAAGACCGGAGCCAGGTCACGTAGCCAAACCTAGCTGCAAGGGAGTCTGTACAGGGTGTTTAACTGAGCATCTTGTTGCCCCAGATAAAACTGGGATTCCAGCAGTAATAAGGATGAAGAGAGATCATCTGGCAGGAAGCAGCGTTGCCATAGCAATCTGAATTTCTCAGAGATGAGCTGGTGGGATGAGTGAGTGGTCCCCCCAGTAAGGCAGAGGTCTGTTCAGGTTGCTCCAGAGGATGATTTTATGGTGAAAATTGTAATTGTAAGTCTAACCTTCAAACTGTCTCCCATCACCAGGAAGAAAGTGGGAGCCCACATCTGAGAGAAGCGGCTCTTGTCTCTGGTGGTCTTTCTGCCATGCTGTGTTTGATGTGTCTCACTCTGATCATTATTTTATTTTCTGAGGTTTGTGGCTGCCTTAGGAGTCCAGGCTGACACATTCCTCTCCGCTTCCCTGCCCTGGGGTTCCACAGCCAGAGGGCTTCCTGAGCTGACCTGGGGACACCCCACACCAGCTTTGACTTTGCTAGGATTCTGTCACAGTTCCTGGAGACCCCAGCCACCAGAGCATGGCCAGCCCTTACAGACAGAGCTGCCTTCCTCCATGTGAAGTGAGAAGCCCTTGACTGAAATATAAATCCTATTCAAATAAGCTTGGCCTAACGCCACACAGGCCGTAGCTGTGGCTATGAATTCTCTGTCTAAGAGGGGAAGATAAATCAAACACATAAAACCCAGGCTGGAGCCATAGTGTGGAAAAATAAACAGGCCCATGTGGCTTACCAGCCAGCCCACCTCAGAAAGCATCTGTTCTTGGTTGGCAGAAGGAACTTTAAAGGAAGGTAGAGGTACCCTTGGGTGTGAATGTGCCTCGCTCACTGCTGACCTTGACCCGGTGCCTAAAGTTTTAGTATTTCTTAGTCATTTAAGGTCCCTGTGAATTACGAATGCTATATAGGACAAGTGGTGTAATAATTAGGCTTTCATAACAATCGGAGGTTTATCTAACTCACTCTGGAAAACTGCAGCAAATTCAGATTTTCTTGGTGGCAGGACTAGTACCCTCCTCCTGCATCCAGTGACCCGGAGAGATATTGGACCACCAGCCACCAAGCAGGTGTCAGAGAACCCTGGCTGAGGTTCCCAGAGGAAATGGGTCAGGAATAAGGAGCAGAGCAGAGGAGGGCAGAGCTAGAGAGGCAGCTGGCTTTCTGGGAGCCCAGGGCAAGCTCTGAGGAGGTGGGCCCCTAGAGAAGGCCAGAGCAGCTCCATAGAGGGCACACAGGCTACTGCATGTGTCTGTGAGAATCACACTGCCCTCGGCACCAGGCTCGTGGGAAGAGAAGGAACTGTGCCGTGCCAGAGGGCAAGGGGCACCGTGGTGACCAGGCACACCTGTTACCAGCTCCACTGCCAGCATCTGCTTTGAATTTATTTTTTAAAGAAAGCAGGTCTTATTAAAGTAATTAGCCTTACTGCAAGAGTTTCGCCTCTGATTTTGGAATTCCCGTAATGATAATGCACGTAGAACAAAAATGTAATCATCGACCTCCCCATCCGTGTCTCTCTGGGTCTGCGCCCCAGTGTAGGCCCCCGAATTCCTAACATGGAGCTAACGCGGGGCTTTAATTGCTCTCGATCCGCTGTTTGCAGTGATGGAATGCAAGCCGTGGCTCTGATCAGAGTTTCCTTTTGATGAAGTGAGGTGACCGTCCCTTCCGTCTTCTATTTCAGTCACGTCATGCTGTTAGAGCATGTTCTTCTTCAGTTGGATTTTAAAGTGAGGCACCGATCCAATTGTCTTGACGAGGAAAATGCTCACTCTGTCCTGTCCTTCTGGCCCCATCCTTTCTTTCTCCGTCAACTTGTGTTTCTACTGAGACCATCGATAAAGGTCTCTCAAAGAGATCTTTAATGTTAGTCTGATAAAAAGAAGCCGGTGCCCTGTACTAGCTTGTTGCTTTGCATGTACATCTGTGCACACCTGCACACACAGAGAACCACTGATTTATCTACTCTGGCCCCTAGGGTCGCCATGAGTTGAATTCGACTCGACAGCACTTGGCTTGGCTGGACTTATTCTGAGAGTAACTAACTGCATTCGTCTTTAGAGTGGAAACCCTCTCTCTGGGGTCTCTGAGCCATTATGACAGAAGTATAAATAAGTCACAAAGCTAATTATTGAGAAGCAATGTGGCCACATCTTAAGGACATGGGCTCTTCATCCAGCATCCGAGTCTAGGAATTTGTGCAGCTGAAATGTGTGCACATATGTATGACAATGTTGATTTAATAGTGCTGTAAGTTTACCATACCCCCAAATTAAAAAAAGAGCCCAAACATTCGCCCTGAGCAAAGCAGTCAAATGAACAATGGTGCAGCCTCTCTTGGGGTCGTTCTGCGGTCATTAAAAAAGGATGACCTGTGTGTTTAGAGACCAAACAGTGCCGAGACACCTCGGTGAGCAACAAAACAGAAAGGAGGTGGCGGAACGACGCACACAGTAGGGCCTTACTTACCTGCGAGATTTCTGTGCTGGTGCGTGTTTGTCTTTTCCAGTTGGCGTGGCGTGCTCTGGCTCATGGGAGCCCCTCTGTGAGTCACCGTAGAACTCTGTGTGACACTGAGGACTGGAAAGGTTAGCTGAGTTTGCCAGGGTCATAGCTAGTGAACAGCAAACCCCAGAGCAAAACTCCCATCCCCCAAATCCCTGCCCACGATTGCACTGCTGCCTGTGCAGTGTCAGAAAATAGTTAAGCCAGGATAAATCCAACAATTTGTCAGGCAATCCTTCTATCTTTGTGTATTTTCTTTAAAATAATACTTGGAGAGTAGAAAAGTGACTCAAAAAGGTGTTTTTATCTGTCCCTGGTAGAAACTGTTTTCTCAATTAAGTTATAATACAGAAGTGAACAAAGTATGTAATATATATTCAAATTACACAGAGCAATAAATAATTCTCAAAGGAAATAAGCAATGATTTCCAAAATTCAATTGGCATCCCAAATTAGATTGAAGTAAGAAGATCAGCCAATTAACGCTTCCAACAGCTCTTTTTATTTTGCTGTTCTCACTTGCGTTCTAAAATTTTGTTTATATAATTACCGCGGAACCATAGGGGAAGTAAACTCATTTCTATCTTTTAGGGAATAATTGCCTTGTTGAAAGGGCAGCAGCGCTACCCATGAATATGAAAGAGATGCAAAAGAAGCCTAACGAGTAATTCCTTATACTAACGGGAGAAATTGCTTCAGTTTGCAAGAGAAAGAAAAGGTTAGGAAGATTAAAATAATGTAATCTTTCTACTCACCTAAATGTCAGACAGGAAGGAAATGGAATGGATTTCGGTTTTCTGCTTCCTGAAGCAGCAGAAGCAGGCCTCCGCTTGGGATGGAAGGAGAGTGCTCGTGTGGCAGAGACTCAGGAAGGCCCATTCCTCTACGCTGGACAGACAGGGCGACACCGTGCCCCCGCCTGCACGTCTCCCAAACCCTCAGTCCTTGAGACTGAGCCCCGCTTTGCCTAAAGGAATAATCAGTTTAGGCAAACATGAACCACCAATCTCCTTACAACAACCCTCTTTATAGGAGCAAAAATTGGAAATTACTAACAGGTTAAGAATGATTAAATTATGGTACAAATAAAAGCAGTATTGCTGCAATCAGTAGACATTATCAATTACAAAATGCAACTGTGTTTTATAGGCTTCTTATGGGGAAAAAGACACAGTATATTAAATGTTCCCCAAATAGTTTCCATTAACCAACATAGGTCTTTATCTGAACACTTAGACTCATAATTGAGGTTTGAATTTCTTCATTTCCTCTTCCCCTGTGAAGTTTCCGCCGCGTCTTCTGCCCTGGGCATCCCATGTCACACCGTGTGGACTAGCTAGCTAGGTGGCCTCCGCCCACCCTGTTGACACCGCTGTGTTGCCCACTTAATGTCTAGGCGTAGGAAAGGAGGTCAGGGTGGTGTCACTCAGCACTGTTCTCTCTGAGTCATTTCGTTTGTAAAGACACACTCGGATTCAGTTAGGGCCCACCCAGTTCAGGGGACCATAAGTGACAGTAGTTGATGACTTCTTCAAGGACACTGTCTCCAAACAAGATCACGCTGACAGGGGCCAGGCTCAGGGCTTCAGTTCGTCTTTGGGGGCATGTGAGTCCATCCATAACAGATGAGTTACATGACTTCCCTGTTGAAATAGCAATGTTACCAACATGTTAGAACTTTGGTGAAGAGTCGGTGAAGTAAAGCAGTGGTTCTCCAAGAGCCGTCTGTGGGCCCACAGCGTCAGCATCGGCGCGGAGTCTGGGGGACGTGCGGGCTCTCTGACCTGGTCTCCAGGTGACTGACGAACTGCTCAGAACGTCTGTGGTCCTGTAGTGGTCATAGCTGCCGATGCCTGAATAGGGAGCCCGTGGAAGGCATGGTGCTCACTGTGTCAACACACCTAACACAACCATCCCTGGAGGAGGACGTCACGCTTCGTGACACAGAGGGTCAGTGACAAGGAGGAAGACCCCCGGTGAGGCTGACGGGCACAGTGGCCGCAGCAGGGGGCCCAGCATGGCACTGAGTGTGAGGACGGCGTGGGGCCGGGCCAGGTTTCCTTCTGTGCCGCCGAGGTCACTGGGAGTCAGAACCGACTCAGCAGCACCTCTCAGCAACAACACCACTTAATCCACCAGAACTCAGTGAGGTGTCACTCCACCCATTCTATAAACAAGGACACTGAGGACCGGGATGTTGTGTCTGTTCAGTATGCTGGGTTCTGGTTCTTTTTTTGATCTATTTATTTATTTTTATTAAATAAAAAATGAAAGTGTACATACTCTGTGCTTACAATATTGGGTTAAGATGGGAGGACCACACAAGTTGTGTTGAAGTCCCACTAATATTGATCTTCTTACTGATGTGTATTGTCATCTGTTTCACCCAACCAAATTTCTAACAACTATCTAAACCCTCGCCCCTCGCCCTTCCACCCTCCCACCCGCCCCACCCTTGTAGCAGTCAAAGAGTAGTTTCTGTTATGCATGAGTCTGCTTTTAAGTTTTTATCGTAGGGGTCTCATATAATAATTGTCCTTCTGTCGCTGACTAGTTTCACTCAACATAGTGTCCTCCAGTTGAGACCAAATTGAGAGATGTTCCCTGCTGTCATCGTTGTTCTTTATCAGTGCACAGTACTCCACTGAGTACATAGACCGAAGTTTACCCATCCATTCTTCTGCTGTTGGGCGTCTGGGTTGATTCCAACTTTTTGCTGTCATGGACTGTGCTGCTGTGGACTGTGAATACTTGTGTGCATGTATCAGTTGCTGTGAATGGCCTTGATTCTGTAGGATGTATTCCAAGCAGAGGAATTGCTGGGTCAAATGGTATGTCTCTATCCATTATTTTGAGGTAATGACAGATTGCTTTCCAAAGAGGTTGCACCGTTCTGCAATCCCACCAACAATGAAGGAGAGTTCCAATCTCTCCACAGCCTCTCCAACATTTAGTGTTTTGCGTTTTTTGGATCATGGCCAGTCTTGTTGGGGTGAGATGACATCTCATTGTTGTTTTGATCTGAATTTCTTTAACAGCTAATGATCATGAGCATGTCTGCATGTGTTTTTTGGCTGCCTGGATCTCCTCTGTAAAGAAGTGTCTGTCCATCTCCTTTGCCCATCACTTAATTGGATGATTTGTCTTTTTCTTATTGATATTTTGTGGTACCTTATAGATTATGGAGATCAGGCGTCGGTCTGACATAGAGTTGCCAAATATTTGGTGAGCAGCCGAGCTCTGAGCCGCCGCACCACCAGCGGACCAAGGCCACTTCTCCTAGACTCACCAGTTGGGGAGTGTGCCTCCCCCCAGGATGACACTGGAACCATTCCCTGTAGTTTTCTTTCTGAGGAATGGACAGTCCATTCTTCTCTGGGAGCACGGAGGAGTGGTGGTGACAAGTGCTCCTCCTGACGTCAGCCGAGATCTGGGCACAGGTTAATAGCATTCCTTGGGGACCGACGACTCACCTAGGCTTAGCCCTATTTACGGGTGCCTCCCTTTGCTTGGAAACCGTGGTGGTGCAGTGGTTAAGAGCTGCAGCTGCTAACCAAAAGATCAGCAGTTCAAATCCACCAGGTGCTCCTTGGAAACTCTGTGGGGCAGTTCTACTCTGGCCTCCAGGGTCACTGTGAGTCAGAATCCACTGAAGAGCCGTGGGTTTGGTTGATTTTCCTTCACCTGGGGACATGGAGACTGTCATTTTTGACAGCTCTTAGAACTTTTATCTACTTGGTTCCGTTTTAATCAGCTAAGTCCCAGATGCTGACTTGTTAGGTTCTGCT
Organism: Heterohyrax brucei; assembly: GCA_028571685.1. Lineage (NCBI taxonomy): Eukaryota > Metazoa > Chordata > Mammalia > Hyracoidea > Procaviidae > Heterohyrax > Heterohyrax brucei. The sequence continues at coordinate 73,095,097 of CM053163.1, forward strand.
TCACAGTGACCCTAAAGGACAGAGTAGACCTACCCTTTAAAGGGTTTTCTGGGTCATATTTATTGTAGGAGCAGACCACCGGGTCTTTTGTCTTGTGAGTGTCTGGTGGGCTCCGACAGAAGGCCAGCTAACCAGTGCACTGCCGGGCTCCGTAAGCCCCAGATTGGTGAGACAATAGCCATGCCCCTGGTTTCGGCCCCAGAAGAAATAGTCTTTGTTTTCCTTCCATCAGTCTCACTGTACGTGGTGAATAATGTTGAACTTAAAGACAAAACCACGTAGATTGTCAAACAGTGAAAGGAAATACTGCTGGACATTGTGGAGACTGCCTCTCCAAAGCCTCGTGTATTGCTCCGGCGATGTCACCCAGTCTCAGGCACCACCATCACTACGCTGTCCACTTGTCTGCAGAAGCTGTGAGGGCATCTCCCCGGCTGCCTGGTCGTCCCCGTCACGTGATGCTCGGCGCACCAAGCCCCGTGATATGTTAGCGCATGACTCCTGAGCAGAAAGGGTGACTGAGAATGTTACTGAAGGGACACACATATGACCAAACAACACCAATTTTCAAATTCATTAAGAAATGTAACATCCTCAATTTGATGTCACCAGCGTCACTCAGACCACACGACAGTCACTTGCCTGACAATGAGGAGCCACCCAGTGCCACAGATAGAAGGGGGATAGCGCAGATTGCGGGTCTTTGAGGACTTTAGAGGCCGGGCAGGGGGAGGACCCCAAGAGCAAGAGCTGCTGATCCAGAGTGGGAGGTCGGGGAGGGCGGGTGTGACCGGTGCGGTGTGAGCAGCCTGTTCTGGGGGCTGGACGTTTGGGCTGGAACCTTCAGATGACAGCCGTTCTTAGAGGCCGGCGGCTGTCCCGACCTGGGCTTTGGGATGACAGCTCTGGGGTCTCAGCAGACAATGGAGAGAGGACGGAGGAAAGGCAACGTGGTGGGGACTGGGGAGTGAAGAAGGGGGCCTGTGGTATGCGGTGAGAAGATAGGATTGTCCTTTTTCATTTTTAAATCCTCTTCCATGGAGTTCTGTCCCGGGGTTAGCAGTGAACTGAGGAGACAGTGTGAGGGGCCTTCGGCCTGGCGGCTAGCTGGGAGTTGTGCTGCCGGGGTCTCCTACACCTGTAGGCAGAACTGATTCCTGTCTACGCGGAATTAGTGCTTTCTGGTATTTTAACAGATCGTGGTGGCTGCTGGAGAAATCAGTGGAGTTTGGAAGCATGTTTTAATACTTAATATAAAATAATAACAAGGTGATACACATGTAACAGAAAACCGATGCCGGTAAGCCTGGGAAGCCAGTGTAACGGACTAGTTCTCTGTGTGCGTTTCTGTCTCTCTGAATCCAATACGTCTTAACACGCGGTGTTTTGTACCGCAAACTGTGCAGTCTGATTAGCTCACTAGACTGCTCCCTCCCTGGAGGCTTGTTCTGTTTGCTTGTCCCCTCTTCTGGCGTAAGGACTTGCTGCTGGTACCCACTGCTGTCAGCCCTATAGGACAGAGTAGGGCTGCCCCTTGGGGTCTCCCGGCCGTCCCCTTTACAATGGCTGCGTCTTTCTCCTGCGAAGCAGCTGGTGGGTTCCAGCTGTTGACCTTTCGGTTAGCAGCCGAGTGCTTTAACCACTGTGCCACCATAGCTCCCCAGCTCTAGGAGACCCAGTATTCACAGATGCAGGAATTCTCCTCACTTCGTACCAGCCAGGTGTCAGGAATCCAGGAGGACAGAAGACACTTCCACAAACAGGGCGCACTTTACCCCTGCCTTCCCTGGGCCGGGGGTCCGGCAGGGCACCCAGGAAATGTCTGGGCCGTGTGAGGAAGACTCCGACAGAGAAGTGCTGGGGTGCTGAGGAAGGCAGGGGCGCAGCAGCCACTCTGAGTAAGCAGGTCCCCACGGTGTGAACCCGGCTCCGGGCACCGGGTCTGTCTCAGTTAGCCAGCGCAGCTGGCTGGGACAGGGAAAATGCCACAAGCCACTTGGAGCTGAGGAACACAGACTGATTGTCTCACTGTTGGGGCAGCTGAAGTCTGAATTCAGGAGGTGAGGCGGAGGCCCTTTTTCCTTCAGATTCCAGGGCCATGGTCCCTGGTTCCTGGGCTCAGACGTGCATTTTCCCTGGGTGCTCCTCTTCATGTGGAGTGTCCCCGAGGTGTGTCGCTGTCTGTTCCGTGCTTTATAACTCAGAGGAGATTAGGTTCAGCCGTTCCAGAAGCCGTCTCCTCAGACAAAGATCGAGGTGGTCTATGAGACGGAGAATGATCCTGGGAAGTGTGTGCCTCTTGGCTTGCGTGGGTACAGGAGGCTGGCTGGGCGGCCCCGTCCAGAGGCGAGACGAGGAGAAAGAGGGGGACAGGGGCTGGTTGGATGGACCCGGGAAATCCGGGGTGGAGGGAGGGCTGTGCCGTCATGGTGTGGGGAGGGCAGCTAGGGCCACCTAGCAGAGTCTGTCGGTTGTTGTGTGCGACACTGACTCCCGTTATCAGCTTTCATAGACGCGGTCCGGCGGTCAGCCCCGTGGACTGACCTCTGTCTGCCATCTTTGGGTTCCCTCGTCCTTCCTTGCTCCCTCAGGGGTGAGGGGCGTGCCGCACCCTAGGTGGCCACTCCCTGACTTCTCAGATCTGCAGTGAAGGGATCAACTCAAACTTCATGGTGGTAGTTATCGCAGGAGAGAAAGGGAAGTCCGCGTGGTCGGGGTACACACACAGCTTCTGCTCAGTTTTGTTTCCGGGCTGTACACTGCATGGACTGTGGGCACTTGCTATGTCACTCTTGGGATCTTTTAACATATCTGAAATGTTTCGTTATTTTTTAAAAAACCTGATAAGCTTGAGTCAGGTATTCTTCTGTGCAAGTTGTTTGTTGTTTAACCACAATAGTTCACATTTTACCCAAGAAGAATCGTCGTGTTTCTTATTTTACTGGCCTGGTATTCTGGGTGGAGGACAGAGCTGACATGTGGATGACGTGACTCTCCTAAACCAGCGGTTTCACCCTCACCAACGACTTTCACCAGCCCAGCTGCCACCCCAAGTCAGGGAAGGAACAGTTGCTGCAGTGACACTCCAAAATGCTTGAAGGAAAGGACAAAGGGCTCCAGTTTGCCCCTGAGTTGTTCCCCAGCAGGGGCTGCAGTGCATTGGCTAGCACTGTGAGCCGCCCCCTCAGGGTGCTACAGACATGCACTGACAAGGTGGGGTACGCAGACAAGGTGGGGTACTCAGACAAGGTGCGGGGCCCAGACAAGGTGGGGTGTGTGGACAAGGTAGGGGGCCCGGACAAGGTGGGGTGCATGGACAAGGTGGGGTACATGGACAAGGTGAAGGGCCCGGACCGCTCTCCCTGTTTCCACAATTCAGATACTAATCACAACAGTCCTGGTCACTAACACTGTGATGTCCCAAAGCTCATTCACCGTGTGACGGAAGGTTGGTCTCTATGAGTGTGAAACAAGTGTCTGTTTGCCAACAGTGACCCCAGAACAAATCGGGTGAGCCAGGTGGCGGTCCCAGATGTAGGGTGTGGGGAGGACCCGGCGCTGGGCGGGACGCCGTGATGGTTTCACAGTGGAGGGAGGTGCTGGCCACTGGGGAGCAGCCCTTCCCCCAGCTCGAGTACCTTTCTTAGGTGGAGTGGCTTCCCCACAGGCCGACCCAGGACACTGGGGACCAGAGAAACGCCACCATCATGGAAATCTACAAAGACAGTAAAAAAGCACCCCCCCTTTGTATTTAGTGAAGAAAAATGCAAAAGGAATGCCAGTTGAGGGTGCACTGAAATTCCTGTTTGCTGAGGCGTGTCCATAGCTCTTGGGCTTGTGGGAGCAGTCCCTGTAACACATCCAGCTGGTTCCAATGAACTCTTGAAAGGAACTGCATGTTTGTTTATGAAGTAACAAGGCTTCGGTGGAGTGCGTGTGTGGTTTGTTGGCAGTCTGAGGTCGCCCTTCGCCAAGCACACCGTTAGTGCTGCTGCTTGAACGAAGCCGTTGGCTGTGACGTCATCGCTTGCGGAAGAGGCACCCTGAGTGTGGCTCACTTTTATTCCTTGATTTCTGGGTCTCTGTGGTTGTTGACCTACCGGGAGTAAGGATGAGGCGGGCAGGTTATCTTGCACTGAAGTCTATTTTTATTGGAGACTGTTGGCCCATTGCTTCTGAATACACCCAGTCTCATGTTTCAAATACAGCCGACACATGGAGTGCTCCCCTGAACCCCAGGCTTTGGTTTTCAGCCTCCTGCTCAGCACAGCTGTTAGGATGTCTCATTAACATCTCAGCCTGTTTCCAAGACAGGGCTTCCGACTCCCACACCAGAACTGATTTCTCAGCAGTGATCTTAGTACAAAAATTACCACAAGTGTGTGACTTTGAAGAACAGGAATTTATGGTCTCACTGTTTGGGGGGCTAGATGTCCAAACCAGGGCGTGGGTTTTCAAGAAGGGTCCCCCCTTTTTAGCAATGCTGGGGTCCTTAGCAGTCCTTGGTGTTCCCTGGTGTCTGTATTGCCCTGTGTGTGCATCTGTGTCTGTTCTGCTGTTTTATAAGATGTCTCTCAGAAGTCATTTGGCGTAGGACCCCTGAACTCTGGTCAAAACCCAAACCAAACCCACATCCCTTGCCACTGAGTCGATTCTGATTCATAGTGACCCTACAGGACACAGTAGAGCTGCCCCGTAGAGTTTCCAAGGAGTGCCTGGTGTATTTGAACTGCTGATCTTGTGATTAGCAGACATAGCACTCTGCCACCAGCCTTTCCCCTCCTCTGGCATGACTTTGTAATATAACAGAAGAAAACTATCACTTCCAAACAGCGTCAGATTTACAGGTACGGAGGTGACAACCGGACACAAATTTTGAGGGACACAATTCAATCTGCGTGTGAGAGCAGCCTTCCCCGTATTGTTTGATGCTCTGACTTTCTTGTGGTTCAGGCCAGAAACCTCAGAGCTATCTTTTCCCTTACTTTACATCCCTATAACCCTGTACCCCACATTTCAGGAAGTCCCAACATATCAAAACTTGGCCTACCGAAATTTGAGCCTATTTCAACTCCTCTGACCTGTGATGCTTCCTAATCCACCATCGTCTCTCACCTAGGTGATTGCAGTACTCTCAGAACCGGTGACCCTCCTGCCACCCTTGATCCCCTTGGGTTAATTCTTACCCCTTAAAAACTAAGTTTCTTTAAAAAACTCTGAAATCTGCTCCGAATCCTTCAGTGGTTTTCCTTCTCATTAAGCACAGAAGCCGGAACCAGGCCCCTGTTCCCCACCCAATGTCACCTGTCTCCTTTCTGCCACTTGCTGGCCTCTTTGAATAAATCCCTCAGTGAACAAATTCATTACTCGGCCTCAAGCTCAGTGTGATTCTGTGGAAGGAGCCCCCAAGTGTTGGGAGTCAGACCAATCCATACTGGTAATCCAGCACGGCCGTATCATAGTTCACTTAACCAGATTAGTTAACTTCTTGACTTCCTCATCTCTAAAATAGCAATAATGCTTACAGCTATTGTGAAATAAAATAAATCGTATAATTTGCTTGCTCTGTATTTTGTAATGAATACCAGGTAACTTTGGTTGTTGTGTCTTTGTCTCAAATGGAAGTCCTGTCTGGTCAGCACAGGTCTGAGGCTGATAAGGTCAGAAACGATTGAAAAACTTTAAGAAGCATCAGCGAACACCCCCGAACGTCTCTTTCCTCACAGTTACTCTTGGAGTCTACGGTGTATCGCCCTTCACCGGTTCTTATGTTCTTTCACTTGGCAAACATCTATCGAACACGGGACGCTGTGTGCCAGGCACTGTTCTTAGCCCCACAGACACAGCAGTGAGCACAACAGACGAAAGCCCTCGCTGTCACAAAGCTGGAATGTTAGTGCGGACAGAAAGGCAGTGAGATAAATGAGCAAAAGATGTCGTTATTTTGAGAAAAGTGCTCAGAGACAGCAATAAAGCAGGAAAAGAGCTATGAAGAGTCGGGGTGCTTTTGCATAGCCATCAGGAAGGGCCACGCCAGCTGCTCATTTCCGTTAACACAGCATTTCATCCCACATGGACTCATTGTTTCTTCGCTGACCTCTCTCTCACTTTCCAGATTGATTTCTTTGTTGATCCTGCCCTTCATCTTTTGCCTTCATCATAAGCCCCAGGCGAGGCAGGAACAACGCTCTACCATCCAGCCCTAGTCTTGCTTTCCGTACCGATCGCTCCCACCCACAGTTCCCCTTCTCCGTCTTGCCTCCCATCCTGACCTGACTTCTGCCCACTGCAGCCCCTACCAGAAACACCCTCGCCTTCCTACCAGCCTGTCGAGCCCGCAGTTATTGTTTCATTCAGTAGTCGCCAGAGTAGGGTAGGTGAGGCACAAGCATGTGAGGGCTGGGAAGATCGTTAACCTGGGGAATGTTAGGAAGTATTCCAATTCTGTGTGGTTTTATACTGAGCTTTACTAATAGATACTGTACAGACTGCTGTTGTCAGCCTCCCTCAGACTGAGGGTGACCTGAAGGACATTCCCCCAAACAGGAGGGTTGGGGTGCTGTCAGCCTTTCCTGCTTCCAGGGACATTGTGGTGAATAGCAGCTTAAATGCTCTCAGTTGAGTGATCTGATTAGACTTGATAATGGGGTAGGTAAAAATCAGAAAGTCTTTTTATCATAGCAAGGTTTGCTTTAAAAAAATAGTTAAATTTTAAGCTCAGTTTCCATTTTCTCTCTCAAAAAAAGGATAAACGTTCTGAAATCTCTGCCTTCTGCTGTGAGCAAAGTGGCCATCGGGATTCTGCCACCTGGTAAATCCCGTAACAAACGTCGGGAAGCCCACAAAGCCCAGCTCTTCAAAACAAGGTGGGGTTCGATCACGAGGGAAAAAGTAGCACTTTGTCTACATAAATTTTACTGTGGAACCCACCTGCCGTCAAGTCGGGTCCGACGCACAGCAACCCTGGAGGTCAGAGCAGAACCGCCCCGTTGAGTTTCCAAGGAGCCCCCGGAGGACTTGAGCTGCTGACCTTCTGGTAAGCAGACGTAGCACTCAGCCCCCGCGCTACCAGGGTTCCTGTGAACTTTACCATAGAGAGAGCATTTTTTAAACAGAAGTATTGAAATGTTTTCAGTGTTACAAGATTTTATCACTGAATGTGATTGTGTATTACCAATTAAAATGCCTCATGCAGCCACTTGAAATGTTTAGAACTAAATTTCTTAAACTGCTTAAAAGTCTTCCATGTAAAGAACCCCCATGATTTCTCTAACACCCTTGCCAAACGTGTGTATGTGTCTACACACAAGTGCCCATGTCAGAGGGGCCCCCATGGCACTGCGGTGGAGTGCTCGGCTGCTAACCGGAAGGTCCGCGGTTCTCACCCCTCAGCTGCTCTGCGACAGAAGGATGTGGCAGTCTGTCTCTAGGAAACCTTACAGCCTTGGAAACCTTGCAGAGCCATTCTGCTCTGTCCCGTGAGCTGCTGGGGGTCTGGATGAACTGGGAGACGTGGGGTTTGGGCACCACGCGTACGTACGTCTGTACCAACACCTCCTCTTGAGCTTCCGAGAGCAGCTGGTTGTCATCCAAAGCAGGCGGCCAAGTTTCTAAAGACGTGACACCTTTTAAAGACAAGACACCTTGGTGTCACTGGTGGGAAGCATTAACAAATGATTGAGGAAGGGCAGCCGTCAGTGCACCTTGAAACTGCGTATCTTTGAGCAAGCGTTCAACAAAGTATTGTTAGTAGCTGCCAAAACATTGCAACAGCCTGAATGCCTATCATTATGAGAATGAGTACGTAACTTATGGTCTAGTCGTACAATGCAGTTCTACACGATCGCAAAACTGAGAAGTAGAATCACACGCAGTAATGCTGATAATGCTCAAAAACATTTTTTAGCAAAAAAAGAGAGAAAAGTAATTGCAGAAGTTCCTTGAAACCGTTTATATGTCATATAAGAATGCATAAAATAGTATCAAACTACTGGATCTGTTATTTTAGATACACACATGAGTCAGATCCGACTCGACGGCACTTGGCACTTGGCTTGACCTATGCAACAGAAGTACAACCTCGTGTGCAGGTGCGAGCCACACTGAATTCAGAGGAGACGAGGAGCGGGCTGGGGGTGGGCACCTGAAGGGCCTCAGTGGTTAGCGTCTTGTTTGATTCTCAAGCTGAGTGGTACATATGTCATTGCTTATTTTATTATTCTCTCTGCTTTTATGTACATCTGAAAAATTTCATAGTAAAAATGTTTTCTGGTATCAAAGGTGGTTTTCTTTCAAAACTCCTTGAGGAAATGATGATAATGAGAGGTCTGTAGACACAGATCCATGTCAAAAGCATTCTGAGATGCTGTAGACTGCTGTCCATTTCTCAGGGCCCATGTGGTCCTTTCTGACCATTAGGGAGACACACTCGGAGTGTCAAATGTAAAGGACTGCGTAGCTAAGCAATCTAGGGGACACTAAACACAGGCAGACCTAAACACAGGCAGACAGGTAGGGACGCGGGAGCCTCCGGTCGGTGTTCTCTGCATTGAATTTAAGTCTCTTTTTCTGTCCCTCCAGTGATTTCCAGTAGCAGAGAATCTTCCATATCCACAAGAAGGCCAAATAAAAAGGCATTAGTAATGATAAAACAATCCATTCTCATTAAATTGTATCAGTTAATTTCAGACTAGATTTTTTTCCAAGAGACCAAAGTAAAGCTTTGGTAGAAAATCTAAGCCAAGATAATTAACAATTTCTATTGTTTAACTTGGGGAAATATTTATTGTCTATTTGTTTAATAACAGATTACTTCTATTTAAAAATCCAGACTTGCAACTACTAATAATGCTCACTTGTAGGTATGCTGTAGCCCTCAAAAAGTGGTATTTAATGATAATATTTAATGGAACATTGCCAGTTTAGCTTATGATTGAATCTCTAATCAAAAGATGACCTGAAGACATGAAGAAAATGCCAATCCAAAGTCTACTGAAAAAGCCAGGCTCACACCTTTTAGATAAAAGTGGAGAAGCAGCTGAAGAAAGCCTCCCAAACCCCGGAACCAAACCTGCTTCCACTGAGTTGATTCCAGCCCATAGTGACCCTGCTGGTCTGGTATAAAGAAGACAGGTTTGTGGCCCAAGTGCCCAACTGCACACACAACAAAGTCGTTACAACTTCGCTCATTTGTGATGTGAGAACAACGCATTGTTTTGAAGATCAAGTGAAAGACGTAGGTGACATCATCGTCTTTTAGAAAGCAACAAGTTACCATTCATAGACAGTTTTAAAGATCCAGCCCAGAGCTCATCACGGTCACCCTGGTGGTGCAGTGGTTAAGAGCTCGGCTGCTAACCAGGTCTGCCATTCGCGTCTTCCAGGCGCTCCTTGGAGACCCTGTGGGGCAGGTCCACTGTGTCCTGGAGGGTCACTGTGAGTCAGAATGGACTTGACAGCATGTGAGGAGTGTCTCTCCCTCCACCTCCCTGGTTCTGTCCGATCCGCAGCACGAGGCTGAAGCCACCAGGTAGGCTCACGCCTTCCTCGGACGCACGCAGCAAGGATTCAGAAGAGCCTGTGAGATGAGCAGTTGGCGGATGTCCTTCCCTGCTCAGAAGAAATGGACTCACACAGGAGTCGCGGAGCATATAGGATCACAAGCCGTCAGAGGCCACGTCCTTCTGGTGCCATTAACCCTACGTCAGTGTGCATTTCCTGCAAAGACCAGGCCCAGAGATTCAGCAGAAAAGTCTGGATTATGATTTCTGTCGGGTGAGAAAATGAACATCTGAAAAGAAAAAAGCTCTAGGCCCACAAGGCACAGCTGACTGGAGCTAAAAGGTGTCACCCTATAGGTGGTCAGGTATCTCAGGCGACCATATACACTCCCTGCCGGGGCCCTCTTGGCATTTGATCTTGAACCCCAACTCTTAGGTATCCTCGTCCACTGAAAAAGCGACAGCGTTTTGTTGGAGTGGAACTGGAACACAGATTTACTGAGGAGCACACCACCACTGCTGCCATGGAACGGCCGTAGGGTCTCTTCCTAGCTGCTGTGTCCTGTCTAGTCTGCGTTGTAGACATTTCATAATGTGTATGCATTTACATGGAGACCCTAGTGGTTAAGTGCTACGTCCGCTAACCAAAAAGTCAGCAGTTCGAGTCCTCCAGGCGCTCCTTGGAAACTCTATGGGCCGTTCTGCTCTGTCTGTACGGCTGCTGTACTTCGAATCGACTCGATAGCAGTGAGTGGGGTTTGGGGTTTGTACATTTACATAAAGATATACATAATGCATGTGTGAAATATGCATCGCTGCAAATATAATTGCTAATCTATTATTAGAAATATACACAATTGATTTCAAACAATAAATACACGACTCTTGTTCACATTTACTTTCCAATTTAATTCAACCTCACACTGCAGTGAGCTTACTTGGAAAAATAATAGCCAATTAAATTTTTTAAATATCTAGCCTGTGATCTGAGGACAGAATTATATTCATTTCATTAAGCTCAAAAATGTAATTAGACATATATCTGTGCATGCTGTCAGACTCTGCAGGCGGTTAGTTAAGCAAGACTGTGCAGGAATAAGGGCTGGTGAAGTAGGTGTTCTCAGGTCTGTTCAACTGCCTCATAAATACAGGCAGGCAGAGTGAAGACAGCCAGAGCCTCAGGAGGAAAGCCACACACGATGGGGCTGGAGCACACCTTGGTCCGAAGAAATGGCCCTGAGGTGACAGTTTTGTAAATCTTTGTTAAGCTCATCAAGAGGATTTACGTTGAGGTTTGCACAGAATATAGAGTTCTTTCAAAGTGTGAGGCAAGGATCCTAAAATGTTCCATATAAAGTGATTTATAGTACAAAAAAGAGGAAGAGTGTTTTAAAAGTTCATTTTATTTAGAGGATTTTTAAGATAAAATAAGTGTTTTCTTTACCAAGAAATCTATTGCCTGTTAATACGCATACACAGTAGCAATAGATTAGGTGAGTGAAGAATTCAGAGCCTAATGAGATTAGCTGAGAACATTACTGTGCCTGCTATACTGGTTTTCTAGATTTTAATATCCCCTTTAGTTTTCTTTTTAAATTATTTACCATGGGGAATTTCAAACACACAGAGCAGACCAAATAGTGTAAGGAATCTCATCCCGATCAGATGCTTCCCAGGCCTGCCGTCTCCACACCGCCAAACACCCTGGTCACTTCCGTGTTAATGTGAAGCAAACCTAGGTCATCCATAAACATTTTAGTATCTGTCTCTGAAAGATACTCTTTTGTTCCTTAAACGAAACTATACTACCATCATCACTTTTGAAAAACTAAGTCCTCAGTATTGTCAAATATTATATTGGTGTGCAATCTTCCAGTTCTCTTTAAAAGTCTCCGTTTTCATGGTGTGTTTGTTAAAGTCACAATCAAACAAGACACACCTGTGGCAGTGGTTGCTTTTAGGGGTAGGTCCCTCCTTTGTCTCATTTGTTTTCTTGCACTTTATTTCTTGAAGCAAACTGTGTTCTAAAATTGGAAGCTATAGAAGATAAACTTCAGATGTATTTTTTTGTTTGTTTTTTTGAATTTCTGTGTCTAATTAAAATGATGAGAGGAGGAATCGCTATGTAATGGCATGTGTGGGATAAACATGGGTGTGTGTGTGTGTGTGCACATGCCACATCCTTTGTACCATTTTTCGTCATCCATCCATCTGTCCCTCCCTGCGTCCATGCATCCGTCCTCCATTCATGCATCAGCCCTCTTGAAGCATCCCCTAACCAGTCGGGTCTACCATTTAAAACAACCACTGCTCCCTGCCCCTGAGTAGCTTGCTCACTTAGAAGACAAACTGTAATCCAGTACAATGAGACACATGCTCTAGTTGTTCCTGTAGCCCAGTTACTTGGGAAAGAAGAAACTCTCTTCCGTGTTTGATTTCTTTTGCTTTCTGAATCTGTGTTTGATTTGTGACACGCACACATCCAACATCCCAATAATCTGGGTCCGCACGGATTTTCTGTGCCTTAGGGACTGTTTCCAGCCCACTGAGCATTCCCTGATGCAAGAACGCCAACATCCTCCTCTTACACAGCGGCGGGCCCACGAGGGGCTGGTCCCAGGCTCAGCACGCGCCTGCGTCGGCCATCGCCTGCATCACCTAACGCGGGTGTCTGTCCATCCCCACCGAGACGCAGGTGCAGCGCGAACCTTGTGGAAACGTCCAGCTGCTGCAGAAGGTGGTTGTGCACCAGCCTGTGCGTGCACAGTCCCAAGTGACCTGCTTGTGTCCTCTGCAGAGACTCTGCTGTGCCCTTAGAACAAAAGCTAAGTTTCTTAGTGCTGACTTCTGTGTTGCAAAAATAAAAGCCCTCTTCTGCCTCCCAGAGCCTATCCTAGTGCTCTGTGTGATGGCTTTCAATAGCTCACTGCTGATTCGGTGCCTCCCTGTCAGATCAAGAAAGGCTTGGACCCAGCTCTGCTCACCAGCTCATTGGGCCCTCATCCTGCCCAGGTGTCTGTGTTGCTCCTTCCAGGCAGTCTGTAGTTGGCTGTGATTCTTCCTGAAGCCTCTGCCTGAACATCCCTATCTGCCTTAGCAGGTCTAACGGCCCGGAGGATACTCTTCTAGGAGCTCGGCCTGTCACTGCCTCCCCCCGGCACCCCCTCTCCCCAGGGACACGTCAGTGGTCTTGACGGTGGGGGTCTTGAGGAAGCCTCTGAAACTTGCTGTTGCTGGGAAGGGGAGGCCCCAGAGAGCGGCTGGGCCTCGGGTGATCCGGTGAGGAAGGGACAGTGGTGGGCAGAGTCAGAGGAGGCACGGAGGGCAGGGACACGGGATAGATAGGGGGCTGCTGGAGAGGCGCAGCGAGAGCGGGAGTTGGCCATCCTGCTGAGAGCCGCTCGTCTCTCACACCACAGCTAGCAAACTACTGAGCCCCTTCCGTCAGTGTACTTCCTGAATCGTGGCCATTCTTGTCCACCCACACTGTGCCACGCACTCTAAGCCACTGTGTCCCCCCAGTATCAATGTGTGGCCTCCTGATTGATTTCCCAGCTTCCACACCAGGCCCATACCAGCCTCCTAGCCGCTACCCCTGAAGTTCTGTCTGCTTTAGAAATTCTTCCCTGAGGTGCTTTCTCAAGACTGAGCCATCTTGGCTTCCAGCTTTCACCTTGCGATTGCAAATGATTATCAGTGCTTCTTGACTGCATGTTTGATCAATACCAGACTGCAGAGTTTGATGAAAACGTCACTTTCTTTGTCTCTAGCACTAGTGGTTGATGTGTGAGTTTCTTGCGAAGAATGTGAGTTTCGGAACACTTAACTGTGCTCATGCGTAACCTGTACACAGACCAAGAGGCGGTCGTTCAGACAGAGCGAGAGGACGCTGAGTGGTTTACAGTCAGGAAAGGTGTGTGTCAGGGTGGTGTCCTGTCACTCTGCTTAGTCAATCTGTATGTTAAGCAAGTACTCCAAGGAGCTGGAGTATATGAAGAACAGGATGCTGGATCTCAGCGAGGACTTCCTAACAACCTGTGATATGCAGACCAAACACCTGGCTTGCTGAAAGCAAGAAGGACTTGGAGCACTTCCTGATGAAGAACAGCGACTGAAGCCTTCCGTGTGGATCACACCTCAACACCAAGAAAACAAAAGTCTTCACTGCTGGGCCAAGGAGCAACATCAGGATAAACAGAGAAAACACTGAAGCTGTCAAGGATTTGTTTTACTCTGTTCCACAATCAATGCCCATGGAAGCCACAGTCAGGAAAGGAAAGGATACATTGCACTGGGCAAATCTGCTGCAAAAGACCTCTTTAAAGTGTTAAAATGTCGCTTGGAGCACTCAGGTGTGCCTGACCCAAGCTGTGGTGTTCTCAGTCACGTCGTGTGTAGACCAAAGCCGGACAGTAGTAGAGAAGGCTGAAGGACCGATGGCTTTGAATTCTGGCGTTGGTGAAGGTAGTGAGTACACCACGGACTGCCGGAAGAAGGAACGGAGCTATCCTGGAAGCAGTGCAGCCAGAGTGCTCCTTAGAAGCAAGGATGGTGAGACTTCAGCCCGTGGACTGGACGTGTTATCAGGAGGGCTGAGTCCCTGGAGGAAGGTCCTACGTGGTGGGGGCCCGTGAGCAGGGGGAAGACTTCCGGTGTGACGGCGGACCCCGCGGCTGCAGCGAGGAGCTCAAGCTCGGCAAACGTTGTGAGGCTGGTGCGCACGGGAAGTGTCTCGTTCTGCTGTACTTGGGTCGCAGTGCGTCGGGACCGATGCGATGGCACCTAACGAGGATAACAGAACTGTCCTTGAGCCTCATTTCTGCTTCTTTCAGGTACTTGTTCAGATGTCACTTTATTAATAAAGCCTTCCCTGACTCCCCTAGTTAAAATGGTAATTTCCAGGATTTAATTTTCTAAATGTACTGTATTTGTAATATATATTTCCTTGATTGCTTATTACCTTCTGTCTCTTCACTCACATGTAAGCTCTGCAAGGCCAGCGATTCTGTCTGCCTTGCTCACTGCCGCGTTCCCAGCGTCAGAACAGTACCTGGCACATGGCAGGTGTTTGATAAACATTCTGAATGCGTGCATGAGTGAGTGACCGTCCCAAAGAACTGGGAAGTCTTCTCTGGGATGCTGAGTTGTGCCTCGCTCTTACCAGTCGGTCTGAGTCACACAGTGATGCTTTAATAGGAACAGCAAACACATGTCTGATAGAGTTACTGACTGAGTTGTGCAGGTCCTGGGTGAACTGAGGGAGCAGACAGGGCGTTGGAAAGGGAGGATCGCCTCCTCTCTTATGAACAAGAGAAGGTCCCCGCCAGAGCAGGAGGGATGCCTAGTTGTTGTTGTTAGGTGCTGTCGAGTCGGTTCTGACTCACAGCGACCCCGTGCGCAACACAAGAAAACACCGCCTGGCCTTCCACCACGTCCACAGTCAGCATTGCAGCCACTGTGTCAGTCTGTCTTGTCGAGGGTCTTCTTGTTTTTTGCCCACCCTCCACTCTACCATGCATGGTGTCTTTCCCCAGGGACTGATCTTTCCTGACAACAGGTCCAAAGTACGTAAGACGCAGTCTTGCCATCTTTGTTTCCAAGGAGCACTCTGGTTGCACTTCTTCCGGAACAGATGTTTGTTCTTTGGGCAGTCCATGGGACATTCAACATTCTTTTCCAACCCTGCAGTTCAAAGGCGTCAGTTCTTCTGTCCTTTTGTTCATGGTCTAGCTTTGCATGCCTATGATGAGACTGAAAAGACCGTGGCTTGGGTCAGATGCATTTTAGTCTTCAAGGTGACATCCTTACTTTTCAAAGCTTTCAAGAGGTCCTTGGCAGCAGATTTTCCCAATGCAGATTCTCGTCTGCGGCTTCCGTGGCTGTTGACTCGGAACCAAGTGAAATGAAATCCTTGACAACCGGAATCCTCTCTCCACTTATCACGACGTTGCTCACGGGTCCGCTTGTGTGAGTTCTGTACAGAGTTGTTTGACATGAGAGGATGGGAGTGAGCTGAGGACACCGGGCCCCAGCGGGGTGAGGAGCAGGGGCTGGAGAGGAAGGGGCCTGGCGTCTTGGCTGGGTGGCACTTGCGATCGTCTTTGCTGTAAAATAAACCTGGCCTCCTTGCTGGACAGAAGTGCTGGGACCTCAGGGTGGCGCCAGGCGACAAGAGAGCTCCGACCTGCTCGTGGGACATGCGTCAGTGTGGACAGAGCTGTGAGTCATCCCCCTCAAACGGTGATTTTTCCTGTTTCTCCAATATTCAGCATGTGGAAAATACATTTTCTGTTAATAAAAGTTGTGAACCTCTCTCGTCTGAATTCAGCGTGGTTTTTATTTCATTCCTTGAATAACACCACATTTTAATGTATCTGATCACAGTTCCTCCACTTCATAAACAGATAGTGTTAGTCACCTAGCCGACTGCAAAGAAATTTCGCTTACAAGGGGATGCTCAAAATGTGTTTAAGCTTCCTTTTCTCTGGCCTTCGTGTTGCCAAAATATCTCCTGCTTTTCTCTCCAACTTTTATAATTTCTTAAAAACAACTTACCGAGAAATACATGAAGGGTTTAAGGCTTCCTGAATAAAACAGAGCATTTGTCCCTAAGGAACATCACTTGCTGCTTCACTAGGTGCTCGGCTCAGCTGACAGCTGCCTCTGACTCGGGGACCATCAGCCGGAAGGTGGTGGGACTTCCTCTGCGCATCTGTATGCCTGACATCCCCCGCAGCCGCGGGTTCACACTGACGGGAAACGGCGTCTCCTGTTTTCAGAGAGGGCCGTGTCTCCCGATGAGCGCTGGACCAGCTGGCACATCACCCAGTTTCTAAGGGGTGACACATGGAAGACTAGTCAGTTGGCAACCTGTCCAGTCACCTCATGGAGAAAACTGGCCCCTCTAATTGGTCTCCCTGCGCCCAAGGCTGTGGGCACTGCTGTGCAGTACAGGCTGGCCATCCAAGGTTGTCTGGTTTTCCGGGGAGAAGAAGGTCTCTCTGCTGGTGTTAAACTCAGTCGTGGTGTCTGCTCATGTTGCCATGTGACCAGCACCATCTTTCCCCACTACCTGATTGCTAGGTCTTCCCAACCCAGATGTTTGGGTAAGCTGCATCTCACAGCTGTGTGAGGTCGTCTCTCAACAGCTGGTCTCTGTCAGGGTCGCCTCGGTGCAGCAGAAACCCTCAGCCTCCACACACGACCCTAATCCCTGTTCTCTAAGGAAATCCTTTGGTCCCCATACGAATTTACCCAGTCCCATTTTTGTTACCGTTTGGTTTTCACAGCCAAGGAGGACTGAAGGACCCTTTGTAGGGACAGCCAGTGTCTGGTCACAGGCTCCCCCAGAGCAGAACCACTTGCCGTGACATCAGAACTAAAAGATGCCACTTAAGACCATTATTCAGGAATGACGTCTGCCCCACAGTGACGTAAAAACACAGACCAAGTAAAAATCTCCGAGCTTTGAGAATTTATGGATGGATTTGATGCTGAAAATTCCCACTTTGATGGTCTTCGGGCTACTATTTGATAAAATTGTTAGAAGCTTCACTGTTTAAGTTTCAGCCATCTGTTTATATCTGTTATGCTAATATACATTTGGAGTAGATAGATTTTTTTTTTAATAACTCATATACAGATTAAGTAGGTTTTAATTGGGGAGAGTAAGAGATGTCCAGTGTGATCAATCTTATTAAAAGAAGAAATCTTTCATGCATGAAGCTTTAATATTTCAGCCATGAGATTAGCACTGTCAAGCTGCAGATCTCATTTAAATTGTTTGCCAAAGGCTTGAAGTAGAAGCAATTTATGACAGCATAAAGTCACCAACACCAGATAACTTTGAGCAGGCTTCTGAATAATTGTTCATCCCACATAATGATTTCCAAGGCGAATTTGATGCATCTGTTAAAGAAAATGCTTAGTGATGTGCTAATTACCTTCAGTAGTTTATTACTTTCGAAAAGTGTTAAAATTAGTTACATCCAAGCAGGAACTCCAGTTCCTTTGTTGCAATGAATAATGCAAAGGTTTGTTTAAATTCATGCAGTCCTATTTATAAAAGAACACCTGGGTAGCTTTATTTTGAGCTTAGAACAAAACATAAAATTGTTGAGAACATGATATTTAAATGTACTCATTTGCATTCTTGGGCAGATCAGCAGCGACAAAAGAGGACATAAAATCTAGATTGGTGGTGCCGTAACGGCTGGAACCTTCAGGGAAGGGGAACAGAGAGGGGGGAGAGCATCAGGATGCTGAGACTGAGCCCCTTCCAGAAGGTGAGCCAGAAACCACCTCCCTGTAAGGCTGAGAGAGGCCCGCTGGCCGCCGTCACTCGGCCTCCCTTCAGCTGCTCCTGGCTTCAGTGTGTCCCTCTGGGCGCTGTCTCCACGGTGACACTCACACTTCACGCACATACACATGTCAGCCACACACACAGCACACACACACACACACACTGGGTCTCTGTTGCTCTCTCTTGAGTTCTCTACCCAGCAGTTGGTTTCGTGGACCACATCCATCTCAAAATGCCCCATACTCTGAGCTCAGTCAAGGGCAGGCGAGCGGGGCACTGCCTGGAGCAGCAGACCATCATGGGAAAGGGATGAGGCATCACAGGAGCGCACTGGACATGTGATAGAGGCTTCCACGCAGGAACCCTCACTTCACCAGCAAATGCACTTGGGTCTTGCTCCCAGAGGAAAAGAGAACCCTTAACTCAATGTTCAGTCTGTGTACATGAAAATTTCTATATTGGGGGTTGATCGCTAATTTGAGAGCAGCTTAACTGCCAGCGTCAGCTGCAGTTCAGAAACGGAACACCGCCGCCGCGTACTGAGGATGAGTCTCCCTGGCCGTGCCGCCACTCAGTCCCGCCCTTCCTAGGTCGTGAACACGGAACACGCCAGGTCTGCAGGAAAGAAAAAACACCCAAGTGAGTGACACTGCTGTGAACTTCACGGCATGTCAAACGTACTTAGTCATAAAAAGACTACTTCTGTTCATAGAAAATCAGTTCCTTCCCTCCTTAAATACATCAATTTTGAAGAACTATTTAGTATCAACTAGAAGGTGGGTACCTGGTGGTGTGGCGGTGAAGCGCCATGAAGGCTGACCGAAGGTTGGTGGTTCAAATCTGCTGTCTCCTTCTTGGAAGCTCTACGAGGCAGTTCTGCTCCGTCCTGGTGGTTGCTGTGAGTCAAAAATTAACTCGATGGCCGCAGAGATTTTTCCTAAGCTGAAAGAAGACCAGATGCTAGGTGGAGTCCAGGGCCCAAACAGCTTCCCCAGATGTCAGCCAGAAACGAGGTTAGAAACAAGGAGGTGAGGTCTGAGGCATTTCAGAAACCACCCACATCCTCCGGCTCCCACCTGCTCTCTCGGTGTCCCAGGCTCAAAACCATCCCAACGTCCTCTGAGGACCCAGCATCCCTGCCTACCCCAGCACCCCCGTAACGCCTGAGGCAGTAGCCTCAAGGCCAGCCCTGGGGAAGCTTCTCGATCAGCTGCTGCGCACCTGAGCCCATTCTTAGGTGTGGAGCCAACACCCGTCTCCTTCTTCTCATCCCCCCACCCATTTAAGATTAGTCCTTCCTCCGTCCCCATGTCACCACAGATGGCCAGCCTCCGTCCCACCCCCACAATCTCTCCCACCACCAGCCCTCCTGGGAACATCTGTCTCCTCTCAGGCTGCCCCCCCAGGGCACACTCCCAGCAAACTCACCCAAGGTCTGTGGGTTCACTTTGAAGTTCTCTCGACTGTGTATCCCTGGAGTTCGAGCATGGAGGCCCCCCAAGGAAGTGAGAGTGAGTGGCTTGTGGGTGCCGACAGAAGCCCGGTCTCTGGTTTCTGGAGCCCACCCCGCCTGCCCAGGGGACAGATGGCCCTCCCTGCCTCCGCCCCGTCTCAGGTTGGCACTGCCATGCCCGGAACGTCATCCAGTTCTGCTCATGAGAAACGAGAGCCCGGGAGGTAGACAGGCAGACACGAAGGGTCAGGATCAGCTGCATGAGCCGGGGTTCCCGGAAACACAGAACCAACAGGATATCACACACACATGCACACACACACGCACGCACGCACATGCACACGCACACACACACACACGTGCACGTGTACATAGGGGTGTGTGTGCAGAGAGGCGATGACTAATTTTAAGGAACCAGCTCACGCAGTTACAGGAGCGAACAAGGTCAACTTTTGTAGGCGGGTGGGCGGCTGGGGACCCCGGCAGGAGGTCTGCGTGACTGTCCTGAGGCAGAACCCTTCTCCCGTTTGGCTCTCAAGGCCTCAGCTGACAGGATGGGCCCCACCTTTGGGGGAGGACATTCTGCTTCCCTTGAGGCAGACTGGTTTAAATAGTAACCGCGTGAAAATGTCTTAACAGCAACTTCTGAGCTAGTCAGTGACCGGACGGCCGGGGATCACAGCCCAGCACATTGGCACCAGAAATGAACCATCACAGTACCCTGCTGTGTTGTCCTAAAGGTGACAGTTCTTAGTATGGTGACAACAGCCACATGCCTGACCCAGAATCCCCAGAAGGGAAGCCCTCTGCTGACCAGAAAGTCCTTGTCCCTGCAGAGTCCCCACAAGTGGACCTGGGCTCTGGTGTGCCATCTAGAGTATTTATCTCCTCCTTGAGAGACCCTGAAAGCTTTCAAAATTAAAACATAATGGAAGTGGGGTATTTTTTAATTAAAGAAACCTTTGTGGAATCATCTTTACTAAGAGAATCAGACACTAGTTAACAATGACAAATTAACATTTAAAATGCAAAGCATGTAGACATGCAAGCCAGTAGCCACGTGAATTACTCACTACAAGCATTATGTTTCCTGGACAGGTTTCAGCAGCCTCTACCCACTGGGGTGCCCTCCTGCTGTGCCTCTGGTACCTAAGTCCACCATCCCCTTCCAGACCCCACTGGACTCACTTTTCCAAGCAGTTTCCTGTTTCCAGCCTGACTTGTCACACACCGGCACAGAGGCTGCTTTCTAGCTGGGGTTATGATTGCCTCCTGGGACTTAGTAAAACACCACGTGTAACAGTAGACCAAACCCTGCACGGGTCACAAGACACCGTACTTACTCAATTCACTGGACTAGTGGGTAAATGAGCAAGAAAATCCATCCATCGGTTGGTGCGTAAATACAGAAGTTTGCAAACATGACCTAGAAGGTCATGTACTGAAATAAATGTATCCAGTAGCAGTGTTTGGAGTCATGAGATATGAGTTCAAGCATTTAACTGAATCTCATTTTACCATACTTAAAACAAAAAAAGAAAATATCCCATCAGCTGAGAGAGTGGATGAGCCGAGCCCCCAGGAGCTGTGTAATTGTTAGCGATCACCCATGCTATTTAAATGTATGAGTAAGTGACTCATAGCAACCCTAGAAGTCAGAGTAGAACCGCCCCTAAGAATTTCCAAGGAGCGCCTGGCAGATTTGAACTGCCGAGCTTTCGGTGAGCAGACATAGCACTTAACACTCCACGCCACCAGGGTTTCTAGGAGTAAATGAGGCACAGAAAAATCTGTAATTACGTCAGTCTAGAGATTCTGAAGTATGCATTGAGAAATCTAACGTCTGAACCAAACAAAGATGTTATTTTTCCTTAACACTCAGCATGCTTATGCTCTCCAGCTTCTGATGTTGTCATTGCTAGCAAGGCTAGCAACGGCCCTGGGGACAGCTCTGCGTTGTATTGCTGTGGAGTCACGTAATCAGATTGAAATGGAGACTTTTTTGGCAAAGATTTCTTGTTAGTGACCACATGCTGCTTTTTCTAAGTGTCCTTTAGCTCTTGACTATTAAAACCATTTGTGTAAATATAAAAATGGAAACAATGTTGATTGTTTGCACACAAGTTAGTCTCATCTGGGGCTCTGCTGGTCATCCCACTGCCATCTCAAGAACGTGATAATAAGGAATCGGGGGTGAGTTATCTGACCCCTTAGCATAGAGGGAACCCTGGGGTGTAGCGGTGAGTGCTAACCAAAGGTTCACAGCTTGGATCTCCTGGGCACTCCTCGGAAACTCTTTGGGGCAGTTCTCCTCTGTCCTGAGGGGGTTGCTCTGAGTCCGAATCGACTCAGCATAGTGGGTTTGGGTTTCTTAGGTTTCTTGTTGTAAAAGAAACAAGAAAAATCTAAACATCGTTTGATTGATTCGTGGGTACGTCACAACTCCAAGCGGTGACCTACCTGAGCTTGGTTTTGATTTTCTTTGCTGTAAATATATTTAGTATCTGGACATTTATTTTTACTGCTGCCCTTAATTTTTCAATCATAGGAAGAAATACAACATAAAAGTAGATGTCATGGAATTTCACAAAGAAATGGTATCTTAAAACCAAGCTAACAACTATTCTAAAAAAATGATTCTCCAGGCTTTCACGGGTTGAGCTGTGTTGCTCCAGCATGGTGACCAGTGCTCGCCCTCTGCAGAAAGTGCCCCTGGGATCTGAGTGGACCCCCAGACAGTCAGGACGCCCCGAACTGCAGAGTAACAGTCTACAGGCAGCTGCCGCATTGTCACAGCTCCACTGAAGACGAGGCAGCCTGTGTAGGGGGTGAGTTCAATGTCCCAAAACAAACCCCAAATCACAAAGTCTCCTTTTAGCAATTTACTGTATGGCCAACAATTACATTACAAAGTTAACTTGAAAAGCCAAGGCAAAGTGTGTCACCATGGAAAAAATAAGCTCCAAATTAATTACTTCACTGATTAACTGAGTAGCTAATTAGCCAACCCTTTCGCTGCCTCTCTCATAGAGCACAGACAGTGAAGAGACAGGCATTATTAGAACGCACACACAAATGAGTGTGTAAACTACAAACCTAGGGCAGTGACGCGGAAAACAGATTCTGTGGGCGCTACCAGTCACAGTGGAGGCAGCTGGCCTGGGCTGAAAGGTCCCAGGGAGTCAGGAAGACAGTGGGGGAACTGGAGGATGGGAGGGAGCAGGGCAGAGGATTCAGACTCAGGGAGCGACGGGAGATGGAAGGCACAGAAGTCCTCTGAGCAGGGGGAACACTGTGCAGGGGAGGGTACAGGAAGGCCGGAGCTGCTGGGTGCTGGCGTGAGGGGCCGGTGTGGGAGACCAGGCGGGGCCAGGGCCAGGACAGACTGTCCCAAACCCAGCAGGGCTGACGGTGTTGCAGATTTTAGCCACCACGCAGGCTTATTGGAAAGATTACCAATAGAAAACAAGCCCATCAGTTTTGTAGAATTCAGATCACTGTCTGTTCCATACTCACCACGCTTTACAATGTTTATTTTTTCAGTGAGAGTAAGCAAAGACCAGGGGCCCATCAGGTGCTGAAATTTGTGGTTTTATCTTCCACGTCTGGTATGGAGGAGACAGGCTCAGTCACCTGCCCAAGGTTCAGGTCTCACGTGTGGCAGAGGAGTAATTCAGACTTCAGTGGTCTCTCTGCCATGCTGTCTGCTCCACACCTCTGCCCTCTGCCCTTCAGTGCTGATGTAGTTTGTGGAACTCTTAGGCCTCAGTTCGTTCCGAGAAAACTTTCGAGTACCTCCAGCTCAGTGGTGAGTTCTTCACGCTGCGGCTCTGATCTTACGGTCGTCAGTGAGCCCGACTCGCACTGACCACAGGCCACAGCGGAACTGCCCACAGGGTTGTGAGAGCGGTGGTGGGCACAGTCTGCTGACCTTCCCAGCCACTGAGCTCTTAACCACTGTGCCACCTGGGCTCTGTTAGTGGGCACAGGCAACGTCAATTAGGATACATCCCTAATCTGGAGATTCCTTAATGAGCAGAGGAGAAAAGGGCAGCTTTGGGTTTCTCGGACCTTCCATAAACGAAGCTGCGAACCCTTGGTGGAGTGGTGGTTAGGCGCTGTGGCTGCTGACCCAGCCTGAGGCCACCAGCCGCTCTGTGGCACCCTGTGGGACGGTTGTCTGTCCTGCAGGGGACAGTGAATCAGAACTCACTTGATGGCAGAGAGTTTTGTTATTTCTTATAGGAGAAAAACTGGCCAGAGAAGATAGACTGGGGCTCTTTTTTAACAAAACCCTGCCATTAGCAGTAGAACTGACCCCAGATTTGCAGAACCCAAGCACAGCCGCCTGCAGAGCCCACTGTCCCCGGGCCTCCCAGCAGCTGCAGGCTCGGCCAGCTCCAAGGCCAACAAGTCAAAATAAAACTGGACAAGATTTTTTTTCCCCCCAAATACCACCCATTCTGTTTGCCTCACTAAAAGCCCCACCGTCCAGCACTCGCTCTCCCCAGAGGTCTCCAGACTGTTCTGGAATCCAGTCAGGAGCCGGTTTCTTTCCAGATGAAATGACCTGCTCCTGAGCTTTGTCCTAAACAGCAGAGCTGTGCCCAGTCAGTGGGCCTTGGTGGCTCTGTGGTTAAGTTCTAGGTCTACTCACCAAAAGGTAGGCAGTTCAAACCCACCAGCGGCTCCTTGGAAACCCAGGAGGGCCGCTCAGCTCTGTCTTGTGGGGTCTCTGCAAGTCAGGGTTGTATTCGGCCGGAATCTGAGCAAATAACAAGGATTTGGTGCTGAGCCAGCGGAAGCTGGAGGGGAGAGGACGTCATGCCGCGTGGTTGACACTCGACAGATGAAGTCTGAAATCTAGGTTTTGATGTAACAGAAGCTTGTTCCTGCTCTCCTGAAACCCCAGCAGTGACGCTCTCGGTGCCATTCAGACCCCTGGCTGATGGGGACCCTGCCGTCCTCAGTGAGAGCTTCCCAAGTTTCCCTGGGTGCCAGCCCCTCCTCCGTGGTTTCCACGGGCCAGGCCTGGGAGCCATGTATGTGGCCTTTGGCCACGTTCCGTGAGCTAAACCTCGGTGACACAGCCATGCTGGCTGGCCTGCAGGGGAGAGTGGACACGCCGTCTAGCTGCGGGTCACAGAGAGCGGGAAACAGCACCGAAAACAAGTCATCAGTCTCTGTGACAAAAAGGCTTCCAGAGAATTCTGCTTTCTTTTCTGAAACGTGTGTTCGGTCTGATTACTGGGGATACAAAGGAAACAGAACCCAAGTTTGACGTGAAGGCCAACATTACCTCACTGGAGAGGGTCTCGTATTTCATCTGCCTCTCAAACTGGGGTGCAGCTCCTCACTTCTCCCTTTCACAGGAAGCTTGTTATCGGCGGCCTCTCCAGTAGAAAGAGAAGCAAACCCAGCTGTTTGGGATCTGCTTCCTCAATTATAAAACAAACTTTTAATTCAACATTTGTGGGGCACCTTTTATGCACCTGGCACCATGCTAGGTGCGGAGACAAGCTGCCCACGGCTTTGCGACAGGTGACGGGACAGTGGTGACGCGGCGCCACCCCAGAGGTGAGCACGGCGGCGTGCCGTGTTTGAGGACACAACAGCAGTGCTTAGCAGGCAGTGTGACATCTAGGAACTCTGAGGAAAGTCCCAGCTCCCCAAAACTCTGCCACCCCGATCCATCAGCCCTGTCAGGCTCTCGGTCACGGGTCGTCGATCCTGCCCGGGCTGCGCACACAGCTGTGGGGAGGGTCCTTCCTCTCACAAAGACCCCTCCGGCCTCTACTCCGACACTGGACGCCAGCCTCCTTGGCGCCTGCCGTGCACTCGGGCTCGCCTCGTCTCCGGCCCACGTGACCCTGAGCAGGCCACCAGGAGGCCCTGTGGTGGGGCCCCTCCAGCTCCCACTTCCGCTCCACCCAGTTCTCTGGGCCCAGACTAGTGGCTCCTGTGTGCACCTGGCTTCCTTGTGACCTACTTACTGCCTTGTCCTGTCAGCACAAGACTCCCTGGGTTGGCTCGGCCCCTTGGAGGTCTCAGGATGAGACAGTGAAGGAGCCGACCGGTCGGGATTGCAGCGTTTTGGGAAGCTGGGCGACCTAGCAGCACCTCCGTTCGCTGCAGGACCAGTTCTGGGTCTAGGACAAGGGTTGGCAAACATTTTCTGTGAAGGGACAGCAAGTCTACTAACATTTTAGAATTTGTGGGTCACATATGTTCTCTGTCTCGTGTTCTTTTTTTAGGGATGGACAGTTTTCCAAACCGTTCAAAAATATAACAACTATTGTTAGTTCACAGGCCGCACAGGAACCCATGGCAGGCTGTTTGGGCCACGGCCGTGGTTAGCTGACCCTAGTCTAGCGCCGAACTGCCCAGCGTGGTAGCTACCAGCCACATGTGACTACTTAAAATTCAATGTTATGTCAGGTCCGACTGTTAAGTGTGTGAACTTAGCTGTTCTCAGTGTTCTTAGCTGTTCTTAGCTGTGCGTAGCTGTTCTCAGTGCTACGTTCCTTATTACTGAATGTCACTACGGCCACCTTTGAAGTCCTCCTACACACTGATGCCAGCACCTAGTCCACCCTTCAGAGCAGTTTTGGAACTCTTTCTGGAGTGGCCATGCCACGTGGTGCCCAGTGGCAAGCTCACCAACTTAACTGACGAGTTGTCTGTGAGGGAGATTTTAGACAGCAGATAAAAAACTATGCTGGAACACCCACCCTACTCACCTGATTTGACCCCTGGTGACTTTTCTCTTTAGCAGAAGATGAAGGAAATATTGAAAGGAAGACATTGGGATGGCATTCCGGACATTACGCGCAATACGATGACAGCTCTGGTGCCCATTCCAGAAGATGAGATCCAGAGATGCTGTGAAGAGGGGACTAGGTGCTGGCGCCAGGGCACAGCTTCCTAAGAGGAGGGCTTGGAAGGTGGCCACAGTGACTGTTGAGAAGTGAGGCCTGTGGCACCTTTTTCTTGGGTGAGTTCGCACACTTAGTCGGCAGTCCTTGTAAAATAGTTACCACCCACATGAGACTATTCAAGTTTAAATTACACAGAATTCACTTTCCTAGTCACACTAACTCGATAGCCAACCACGTCTTCCGTTGGTTGCCACGTTGGACACAAAGACAGAAGGTTCCCTGTGTTAGAGAGCTCAGCCGGCGCAGTGACTGGAGCCAGCTCAGATCGGCACACCGTCTGTCCCCTGGGATGGCAGTTAGTCCTTTCTCCACACTTTAGTTTTTCTCTCTGTGTCTTTTCCTCCCGGTTGTACCATAGTGGAGTCTCTGGGTAACACAAACAATGAAGCCCTTGGCTACCACTAGTATCGAGGTCTGTGGTTCAAACCCACCCAGAGATGCTTCAGAAGAGAGGCCTGCAGACCTGCTTCTGAAAGGTCCTGAGACCTGTGGAGCAGAGCTCTAGTCTGAAGGTCATAGTCATGAAACCTGTGGAGAGGAGCTCAAGGTCACAGTCGTGAAACTTGTGGAGCTGACCTCTACTCTGAAGCACTTGGGTCATGATACATTAGGATTGATTTGTGGCAATGGGTTTGGTTCAGTTAGGTTTGGCTGTCACATAATGATCCATGTGATCCCTGATTAGCAGTGGGCTCTACTCAGAAGAAATGAAGGAACAAGCTTGTGAACTGCACTGGCCCACAAGTCATTTCAGGTGGGCTGGGCCCTGGAGAGAAGCGAGCCAGTCAGCCTGGGAGCCTCCTTCTGGATCAGAGCCTTGTGCCTCATGGAACTGCCCAGGCTGTCTTCAGCTTCTGTGTCAGCCAGTGAGGCAGACACCAGGACTACATATTTCCCCCAAAGGAAACAGAGGGAAAGTGAAGAACCCAGACTCTACCCACTAGATCCTCATCACGAAGAGCTCCTTCTAAGAAGGAAAAGCAGGGTACGGGAGAAGACCGAGCCCAGTTCTGAAGAGACAGAGCTTCAGTTAGAACTGCCCCATGGCACTACCCACCCGCCTCAGTGGCTTTTCAGCCCAATGCCACAGCCAAGCCTCATTAATGCCAGGCGACTGCTGCCCTGCTGTGGTGACTCCCCAGTGGCCTGCCCTACTGCGGCTTGGATGTCAGAGATGACGGCTCTGTTTCCATCCCTCCTGGGGATGCCGGCCTCCTAGGCTGCTGTCCTCTGGATTCGTCTTCTCCTTCCTGATTTTCTTTCTGGTTGTAAATCATTACCATTCCTAGAATAGCAGACACCCCGTGCCCACTAGCCCGAGCCTAACTTGACCCTGGCCTTTCCTAGTCCAGTGATCCTGCTCAGAGATTCCAAATCTCTTCCTATTTTAGGGGGTTAGCCCCCACCATAAATATGGCTTACAGGGAGGGCGGCAAAAGACTGGCCTGGATATAAAAACTCTGAATGACATCATAGCGTAAGGCTGACTTTTATGATTATATTTAAAAAAAAGATCGTTGTAAAAATAAAATGCATTTTGAAGGGGCTTAGAAGTCACTAGCTGTTATAAGTGTTAGACCATAGAACCTAAGCACAGTTATAAGAGGAAATGAATGTATGTGCTGTGTTAAAGGCAGCTCACGAGATTAAATTAAAGCAACACACAGCACAGGAGCCAACAAGCACAAACTCGCTGAACTCTTGACACAAATCATTAAGAATCACCCATTTTTGTGGCCTGATCTACACATCGTTACGGATCAGGGGAGATTAGCCACATTGCTGGAGTGAGAAATGGGACGTGCTCATTCAGAAGGAGGCCACAAAAAAGAGAGACATACCTTACATGTATTTACAGTGATTACAGTGACGAGCCCGTGGTCTTACTGCATAGAACTGTGTACAACGGGAAGGCACTGCTTTACCCACAGTAATCCTAGTGTTAGTCAAGATTGTTGATGACGGGGAAATTTTAGGGTACAGGCATGAATCACTCAAGTAGCAACAAACTAGCTGCCCTAACTGTGTGTTCCTGGGAAGATAACATTTGACTAAAAATTTTATTATTTTTCTCCACTGGTGAATTAAGGAATTGACTTATATACCCTTACAATTTCTATTACTTATAAGTGATTTTTAATTAGTAACTGTCTAAATTTAAAACAGGTGTTTTTTTATGCCCTATTGTAAATTGTTTTCAAAGAACTGGGACTCGGGAATGTTTTAAAGGACAGATTTTATTCCTAAGACTCCGGCCATCTCCTTATAGCCGACAGAAGCAGTAACCTATTGTCCGTGACACCTGGCATTAGCCAAGACACTAAGGACGCATCTCCTAGCTTCAGCCTTGGTGTAGTGAAAGCCCTGCCACGAAGAGATGAAACGGGCATCGTGACAGCCCCGGGCGTTGGGGTCTCAGGAGGCATTGGTTTTGCACGTCTACCTACTGGGTGGTGGCGCTGCTCTCTTTAATGCGTTTCAGTTATAATGTTGAAAGTGAACGTTTTGTATGATGGCCTACAGTTTTTTTCATTGATCAAATTATTAGGGGGGAAGCCAACGTGAGTTTTGTTATTGTGGGGTTTTATTTGTGTAACTTGGAAAGGCCTCCAGTGAATGACCTGTGATGCTCCTTTGACATTGATCCTTGTTTGTAAAGAATCTTTTCTGTATATGCTGTCTGTCTCTGCCTCTGAAAGACTGTGCTGTCTCCAGAGAAAGTCGCTATATCCAGACAACGGCCTCTGCTGCTCTTCAGTCAAGCCTGGTCATCGTGTGTAGCCAGCGACACGCGTCCCCTTGCCCACGAGTGCTCACACAAGCTCAGCAGACGCCCTCAGCAGTGTCTGTAGCCTACAGGCGCCTAAGCGTGGAAACAGCCTTGAGTTTGGCTTCAGGATAATGAGTGTCGATCTACAGGAACGGCACGTTAGGTGACGCAGTGTCCCCGGAAGATTCACGTTTACGTGAGTGCGCCCGTCTCTGAAGCGATGCTCACCTTCTACCTTTTTTGGTAGGTGCCATCGCCGGTCGGTTTCCAGAGATGAGCAAAGTGCTCAGTGTTACAGCTGTTTATTTCCAGCGTGCTTTGGTTTCAGTGGGATTTAGAATGCATACAAAGATGCCTACAGGGCAACCGTAATACTACAGCAGAAGTCAAGTAATACAAACAATAAATAAGAACGGGGAAAACAAAAGAAGAGCGTGGATGGGGACGCAGAAGAACTTGGAAAAGGAAGGAGAAGGTGGTTATCCACCTCTGGGGATGTCACCGCGTCACTGAATGGCACAGGCAGGAACTGTTGGGTCAGTGTGTGTTTTCCCAGTAACAAAATAAATAATTATTTTTAAGTAAGAAGGCACTGTAATGCATATGTCATGATGAATAGAATGCCCATCGGTGGTTGCTGACCTGGAGTAGGCCTGAAGTCAAGTTGGGGACTGGGCATGCAGAAGGGAGGGCACAGTGAGTCGCCAAATTTTTCCTCAAAATGTGCTGGCTGTGTCGGACGTGCCTTTCCAGCTTCCTCCCTTGATGAATCTTCCCTCCAGTGGCAGATCCTTCAGGCCAGATACACGGTCCACAGCATCTTTGTGGAACGTCTGCACAGGTCGGCTCCAAAACCAACCGGTACCTGATGCCATTCAGAATGGTGTCCAGTGTCTGGTGTCTGGAGGGCTGGTGCGGGCCAGTGGCCGAGGACCAGAGCCGCGTAGTCCCAGCACCATGTACACGTGGCTGAGTGGTGACAGGTTGGCAGGGCTGGGAAGGCGACTGTCGATCCTCTTCTGGCCGTGCCTCTTTCCCTTGGCGTGTTCTCTCTTCCCACCGGTGATTTCCTGGGTTGTACTTCACCTTTACTAGGCTCCCTAGATTATATAAGAGAATCAGTTAATACCACAGCACATACACGGCATCAAGTGGGAGGCAAAAACCACCTCTGCCGTGAACCCCGCAGTGAGACTGTGGACACACCTAGTCAGCGGTTCGCTTTCAAGAGGCATGGCCGTTTCGCTGGATTATTCCAGAGACATGGGAGCTTCCTTACAGCCTGCAGAGGCGTGCAGGTCTCGAGCTGGCCCCTGCCCTAAGGTCAGAGCAAGGTTTCCGTGTGTGTGTCTGTGTGTGTGTGTGTCAGTCCACCTATAAAAATCAAATGCTATTTCAAAGAAGTCTTAATAGCAGGATGTTCATCGCCTCTTCCAATGTCACTTCTAGCTGTTCCATTTCCTGAATTTTCATGATATCTGTGGTATAAAATTGGAGGTGTTTTTTAAAGGAGCGCACCGTAGCGCGTTTCTAAGAACTGTAGGTGACTTGTGCGTCTCCCCTCCCCGCCCCCTCAGGAATGCCTGAGAAGTCTTCTTACCCACAGGAGTTTCCCTTCCCGCTACCTGAAATGAGGTAATTAAGGGTTAGAGTCTCTAAGGAACACACAGAGGGATCTTTAAACTCCCTGAAAATTGGTTTCACACTCAGTTACGAAATTTAGTCCCTTTGCTGTTCTGACCCTCCCAGGCAGCTTTCTTGAATTCATTTTAATGAATCCCCCAAATGCTGGACCACTCATAAAATTACATCCAAGGGAAATGCCTAGAGATTCCATTTTCAGAAACATTTAAAGAGAACTTTTGTATTCCCTTCACCAAGCAGAACTTGAAATGCAAATGGAAGTTCGGTTTTCAGTGGAAGAGTGGGGCCAGGCGTTTGCAGTGTCCTTGCTGTGGTGTCCGGATGTTGGTGGCCTGCACAGCCCGTGTCGTGTGTACTAACGGCACAGTGACCAGGAACCACACAGGCACCGTCCAGGGCTGACAGGAGCCAGCTGCGGACACTCAGGAACCTGTCTTAGCCACTTTCTGATGCTGGCTGAAGCCATTCTCTAAGTGCAAACGAGAACAAAACATCTCCTTTGCTCTGCTGTGGTTCCTGAGACAAGCCTCCCCTGGGTCTGCGGACGGTTCCCACTGCGTATCCTACTGCAAACTAGTTTCCCATTTCCACCTAGTTGGTTACAGTGAAACAGGTCCTGATTGCTTTGTACTGTTCATCCCAGCTCCCCATGTGGGTGGCAGTGGATGGTGCCCGGTACGTGTGTTGGTTCTCACTCGTAGTGACCCCACGTGACCGAGTGACACTGCCCCTAAGCTTTTCCTGGTAACTACTCGTCAATTCCAGCTCCTGAGCCCCACTAACGTGGTGTGCTGTGGCAAAAATACCTTCCAGGAGGAAACTCAGAAGTGGGAAGTCCTCACTCCGGTCAAGCTAGTTCTTCACACCGCCTCATTCTTTTTTTTTTTTTTTTTACTGTGTTGACAGACTGGGAAGCAGGCAGGCCCATATAGAGTAGTCTCCACCCAGTCAAGGAGCTGGGAGGCCAAGGCCAGCCTGCTGGTTGAGTTGTGTCTCAGAGGGACGGACAGAGTCTCCCTTCAAAAGCCACCCAAGCCTTCTTGTTACTGTTTCTGTTAAGACAGCCGTGATGGTGTTTGGTTTTGTAAAATCTGCTGTGACTCTGGCTCTCCAGAAATTCCGCTCGTCCTCACTTACCTTCCCCTTCTTCCCTCCTTCCTTCCCTAGGTCCCCTCCCCCACCCCTCTTATCCCTCCCTCCTTTCCCAGTTCATCCCATCGCATTTATGGGATTACATTTCATCTGACTACATTTGTGAGACTTCTTTTCAGAGAGAGGAAGAAGTCATACTGTGTAGAAGAAGGGCTATTTACCCCAAACAAACCCAGTCACAGGTGACTGTCCAGAAATGTTCTTTTTCCCCTGGGGCTGGGGATTTTCACCGTAGGAAGGGCTGTTGCATGGTGCACTTTTCTAGCCAAGTAGCTAAAAGGAGGCCAAAGCCTTCTAACCATCACCTGCATAAACAAGCAAAACCTGGAGGTGACAATGGGTGATATAATCAAATATTTTCAACATATTTACTGTATACTTAACCCCGTATGGGTCCTTTATCCCAAAGGGAAGCAGACAGCTTAATGGCCTGGCTTGCTCTCAGAGAACTCGGATAGCCAGCGGCTTAGGACAGCAGCTTAGGAGCACCGTCCAGGTTCTGCTGTGGCCTCCACTCTGTCCCCTGGCCCTCTTTCCCAGGATAAACAGAGCACCCAGCCTCAGGCAGCACAGCCTGCAGAGAACTTCTGTGCTGACTTCTTCTTTTACTTACAGACAGGGTGCAGGTGGGTACAACTCAATGAAAACACAGGCAACATGGTTTAGGTAAACATTTGCATTTTAATTTTCTCTTAATTTCTGGAGGCCCATTATGTGTTTATACGCACGTAACAGCTGTAAGTTAACAATGCAACAACGTATTGTTAAACCAACCTCTGGTGTTGTGGTCTCGCACCATCACCAAGACCCTCAACTGGCCTGCCCAGGGGAGGGGGAAACGTCTGTTCTCCTTCACCACTGACGTTAACCTCCCAAACAAGATGCAGTAACAGGAAGGCTGTCACGGGGTGCTTTGACACAACACTGCCTAGAAGCTCGTTAGTGTAATCGGCTGCAGGTGGCCCAGCAAACCCTCTTCTAGGCCATATTCTCCCAGAGCTAAGTGACAGAGACACCCAACGGGAGGTTCATCCTAAGGACTGAACCACTGAGGCAGTTTGAAACGGTGGGCACATCTCTAGTCCCGAGAGTCACAGACCCAGGGGACCTGAGAGCCGGGTGACCCTGACCCCAGGGAGGGCCAGCCAGCCATTCAGGAGACGGGGGTGCATGCTGCGGGGGGTGCCCACCAGAATGACACCCAGGAAGTCGGAGCAGACGGCTACAGGAACATAAACGTTCTCACATGGTTTAAAAAAATCCAGAGCTTTTTATGGGAGATGTGCAGTTGGATCTTGGAATGGATTGGAAATGGGGGAGTTGTAACTAGTTCTTTGCTTTTCCTTCTGTCTCATTAATTTACCTCCCAGTGAGCAGTTCCTTAAAAGGACTTCTTCCAAGGATTCACGTAGCAAACTCTGAAAAGATGGTGCATTTCCCCGGTGGCCGATAGATTGAGGGTTTTTTTTTCCTCCGGATCGGATCTCAGCTTGGAAGAGAGAAGTGGGGTGGAGGGGGATGCTTGAGAAGGCAGACACAGGAAACCTGTGCGCTTGTTTACTCCAAATAGAGTGATTCAGAGAAGTCTGCTTTCCTGGGTAACAAACAATGTTCATGAAATTTTGAGTCACAAATACCTTGGAAGTAAAATAGAAGTATAACCTCTGAACACTGAAACATTCCATGCAGTTTGCCTACTATGAGATAAAACTTTTACACAAACTGATAAACCGAGTTTGTTCAGGGAGAAAAAAAACCTAGAAATAATAAAGTTAACAGCACTTGGCTTGGCTTGGCTAAAAACAACTGTAAAATTGCCCTGAAATATGTAACGTACATGTCACCAAGGCTGCTGCTCTGCCCTGTGACAAGTCCCTGTGAAGTTCAGGCTCAGGATGCCACAGCAGAGAGCAGCTCCTGAGAAACTAGGGTGCTGGAAGTGGGGTGCTGAGGGTTTCATGTCTCTTCGCCTTTTTTTTTTATTTTTTATGACTGAGTGAAAATGTACATTCCCATATAAATTCGCGTGCCCACCTATATGCAGCTTCCACCGCTCTCCCTGTCTGGTGACAGCACACTATTCCTCTCTGCTCCATACATGTCTCATCCTCCCAACAGCCTCCTTTCCCCTCCTCTTCACCCACTCTCCTTCCTCCAGCCAGAGGTCAGCAGGATGATATCCTATAGATGTATAGAACCATAAAGTGCATCCAATATATGGTCACTCTGCATTGCCAAGTCCAGTCCATTCCTGTCTGAAGAGTGGATCTTCAATATGATTTATGGGCAAGGGCAGCATCAGGGCCAGGGGCCATGCTCCCAGAGGAACCCCAAAACCGCTGGACCATCAATAGCAGTCTTTTAGTGGAGATCTCAGGGTGCACCCCTTTTTATTCTTGTGTTGCCAGTGAGACCCAACTTAGTGAGCTCCATCGCGGCTATCACTAGTGGTGGCCGGGCACCATCCAGTTCTTCCGGTCCCAAGTTGACGTAGGTACCCACTCATGTGGGTCTCTCTGTCTTCTGGGTTGTCTTTCCCCCATGTCATTTTGGTCCTCGGTGAGCATCCATTCCTGCTGAGTTGGGACCGTTTGCTGTGTCCTCGGATGGCAGGTTGGCAGCTTTTAAGACCCCAGACGCCACTCTCCAATGCAGGGTGCAGAGAGCCCTCTTAGCAAAACACTAGTTGTGCCAGTTGGCCTCGATTTCACCTAAGAGCATGGTCCCCCGCCCCCTGCCCCAACTACTCTGTCCTTACAATATCATGTTAAGATGGAAGGAGTATTCAATTTATGTTGAAGTCCACTTAATATTCCTCTTTGTCTTTAATTCTCCTTTACTTAAAAATGAAAACAAAGTCCACTGAAGCCCTGTTAGGGTTGTGTTAGTGATCTGAGCTGTGAGCTTGGCCCTCCCATGCAGAAATCCTCGACTGGAGGTAGACACAGCTTCTCCTACAGGCTTTCAGATGTTTTGCTCTAACTGCTTCTTATCGAGAGGCCGCAGGGACTGAGTTGTGGTTGGCAGGGGTCATGCCACCCATGGGCGCCGCCAGCATGTGGTGCAGCGCGATGCGTAATGGTGAGTTGTATAATCCCACAAAGGTGTCTCCGGACCTGCTGTTTGAGAGGCACCACCCAGCCACGACTCCTGTAACTGAGAGAGCCGAGTTCCATTTCCCCACCCGGTGTCTACTGGATGTTTTCAAAACTGCACAGAACAAACAAATTAACAAAAATAATGCAGGTTACAAGGATAGCTATTTCTGCAACAAAATTAATAAAATCAGCTGACTCAGGTGTTCTTGGAAGTTTTCCAGATTCTGTTAGTTTGAATGTGTTTGAAGAATTATTATTCTGCACACTAGGAGACCAGGGTGCTGAAACAGTGGCTTTGAGTGAAATGAGTTCAGAGTGTTACAGAGAGAGACTTTTTCTTAAATAAACCAAACATACAGAAATATCACAAGTCATAATTGAACAGCTTGATGGATTATCATGAACTGAGAACAACTGTGAAACCACCAATTAGGTCTATAAATAGAATCTTACCAGTACCCAAAAGAAAAAGAAAAAAGCACTGCCATCAATTTGATTTCAACTTACAGTCATTAGTAGGACACTGTAGAACTGCCCCGTAGGGTTTCCAAGGAACAGCCAGTGGATTCGAACTCCTGACCTTTTGGCTAGCAACCAAATGCTTCATCACTGTGGTACCAGGGATCCAGCATTCCAAAATCTCACAGAATTATCTCCAAATCCTTACCCCTACCCTCGTCCCCAAGGGTGCCTGTTAGTCTGGCTCCTGTCACAATACGTTTGTTTTTGAGTTTTAAATAAATGGAACCATGATATGAACACGTATGTGTGTGCACATATATGCAGACATACGTATATCCAGCACTTATCTGTAGTTTGTCCTACTGTGGTGGACTTGCGTGTTGCTGGGATGCTGGAAGCTATGTCACCGGAATTGTAAATACCAGGAGGGTCACCCTCCTTGACAAGTTTCAGCAGAGATTTCAGACTAAGACAAACTCGGAAGAAGGAACTGGAAGACTACTTCTGAGAAAACAGCCCGGTGCCAACTTTATGAACCGCAGCAGAACCCTGTCTGATACAGTACCAGAAGACGAGCCCCTCAGATTGAAAGACCCCTGAAATACAACTGAGGAAGAGCTGCCTCCACAGAGCAGAGTCAGCTTTAAGGGTGTGAATGAGAGTCAAGCTTTTGAGACCTTCAGTAAGTGATGTGGCGAGACTCCAAATGAGGGAGAACGTCTGCAAGCATCCGTCAATAATCACAACGTGAAACGTGCAAAGCGTGTGATAGAAACATCTGGAAGTTGCCAAAGATGAAGTGAAACTCACAAAGATCAGTAGCCAGGCGGCAGTGAGCTGAAAGGCACTGATACCGGCAATTTTGAATCTGATAATCCTGTAGACTCCTATACCAGGAATGACAAAACGAAGAGGAATGACGTCATACTCACTGTCAAGAAGAACATTTCAAGATCTGTCCTGAAGTGCAACCCTGTGAGTGTTCAGGTGATACCCACGCACCTACAAGGAAGACCAGCTAATATGACTATTATTCAGATTTATGCAGCAACCACTAAAGCCAAAGATGAAGAGACTGGATATTTTATCAGCTTCTGCAGTCTGAAATGATGGAACATGTAATCAAGTTTCATCGATAAATACTGGTGACTGGAATGCAAAGGCTGGAAACATTATGACAGAAATTAAACCAGAGATGACAGGACAGAATTTTGCAAATTCTATCTTGTTCGTTGCAAATGCCTTTTTCAACAACGTAAATAGCAAGTATGCACTTGGACCTTTTGGGATCCCAAAGAATTGCATCGACTACGTCCATGGGGAGAGACAGCGGAGAAGCCCAGTACCGTCAGAGTCAGGCCAGCGGCCGGCCGTGGCACGCATCACCGGTTGCTCATACGCAAGTTGAGTTGAAGCTAAAGAAAAATTTTAAAAGTCCGTGAGAGCCAGAACATGACCTTGAGCACATCAGTCCTGGATCTGCAGAATGTATCCGAAACCTTTGCCCCTCTGAATGCTGATGACCAAAGACCAGGCGAGTTGTGGGATGACCACCCAGGACAGATGTGAAGAAAACAAAAGGTCTTTTAAAAAACAGGAAAAAAGAAAAAACCAAAATGAATGTTAGGAGAGACTCAGGCTTGCTCTTGAACACAGAGGAGCTAAAGAAAATGGAAGAAATGATGAAGTAAAAGATGAAAAAATATTTCGGGGGCTGAGTTGAGAAGACAGACGTGCAAAGGCTGAGGAGAGATGAGAAGACACAACGTATCACCAGCTGAACGTAAAGACTGAACAACACAGGAAATGTCAGAATAAGAGTACAGGGAGCCCTGTGCCGAAAAGAGTTGGTCAACATTCAGCCGTCTCAGGAGGCAGCGTGTGACCCAAATTGACGGCACCGAAGAGCAAAGTCTGAGCTGTGCTGAAGGCGTTGGTGAAAATCAAGGCTCCGGGGACAGACCGAAGGCCGACGGAGCTGTTTCAGCAAACAGATGCGGCACTGAAGGGGGTCATTTGTCTGCGCCAAGGAATCTGGAGGACAGCTACAGGCTACTGACCAGAAGAGATTTACGTTGTGGCCACTGCACAGGAAGTATGCGACAGAGTGGGATATTGTCGAACAATATGATTAATATCATACTCAAGTAAAATTTTGCTGAAGGCTGTTCAAAAGCAGTTGCAGCAGTCCGTCAACAGGGAGCTGCCAGAAATTCAAGCTGGGTTCTAAACAGACACAGAGCAAAGGAAGTCACCGCGGAAGGTAGACGGGTCCTGGCTGAAAGCAGAGAATACAAGAAAGAGGTTTACCTGTGTTTTACTGACTACGTAAAGGCGTTTGACTGGATCATAACAGATTACGGATAGCACTGTGAAGAATGAAATTCCAGAACACTTAATTGTGCTTATTCGGAATCCCTATGCAGGGCAAGAGGCTGTTGTTCGAACAGAAAAAGGGAGTACTGCATGGTTTCAAGTCAGGAAGGTACGTGTCCGGGTTGCTTCCTTTCACCGTACTTATTTATTCTGTATGCCGAGCAAATAATCTGAGAAGCTGCACTGTATGGGGAACGGGGCATCGGGACTGGAGGAGGACCTGTTAGCAACCTGTGTCATGCAGATGACACAACCTTGCTTGTTAAAAGAGAAGAGGACTTGAAGATCAGAGACCACAACCGCAGTATGGATGACACCGCAACATCAAGAAGATAAAAATCCTCCCAACTCAATCAACAGGCAAACCATTGACACTGGTGAAGTTCTCAGAGATTCATTTTACTTAGATCTGTGATGAGTGCCCAGGAAGCAGCAGCCAGGAGGTCAAGCGGCGTGTTGCACTGGGCAAATCTGTTGGAAAAGACTTCTTTAAAGAGTTAAAAAGCCAAGACGTCACCTCGAGGACTAAGGCGCCCCTGACCCCGGCCGTGTCCCCTGACCCCTGACCCCTGACCCCGGCCGTGGTGTCTCAGGCTCCTCGCATGCCTGCGTGCCAAAGCGTGGCAGTGAGTAAGGAAGGCTGAGGAAACACCGGGGTGCTGCCGACCTGGGGTGCTGGCAGAGAGTGCTGACCACACGGCCACCGCCAGCAAGACAAGCACGTCTGTCGCGGAAGAAACGCGGCACTCATGTTCCTTACGACAGTAAGATTTGCCGCACACGTCTGGACATGTGATCAGTAGGGACCAACCCCTGGAGAAGGGCGTCGTGCTTGGCAAAGCTCAGAGTCAGTGGGAGAAAGCAGGGCCCTCCGTGAGACTGGCTGACCCTGCGGCTGCCCTGCTGGGCTCGAGCTTAGGCACCCTTGTGAGGAGGGTGCGGGACGAGGCACGAGGTCGCTGTGAGCTGGAACCATTTCCATGGCACCTGCTAACAACAGCAGCGCATACATGGACCTGCACCAACGTCTGTCTGTCCCCTTGCAATCCACGTAGCATTTATGAAATACTCCATGCTGTAGGTTTTCCTTTTCACTGAGGTTTAGATTTCATTAAATAAATACACTGCAGTTTATTTTCCGTTGTAATGTTAAGTGTTATTTGGGTGTTGCCAGAGTTAGGTCGTTGCAAGAGATGCTTCAAGAATGTTCTTCCACGTGTGGAATCCATAGCTAGGAGTGCGGTGGCTGAGGGGTGGGGTGTGCACAATTCAGTGCCAGCCGATGATGACAATTCCAAGGGGACCCCTCCCAATTTCCAGTCCCGCTGTGTGTGTACGTACCCCTGTTACGCAGCATCACTGTGCGGTCAGCTTGCTTCAGTTTTACTCATTCTGGCAGATATGTAGTGACGTCTCGTTGATTTATTGTCCCCGGTGACTGAGGAAGCGGAGCTTTCTTTCTGTATGTTGACTGGCCATTTGAATGCTTTCTTTCATGTCATCCTGTCCAAGTCTCTTGTCATTTTTTAAAATTGGATTGTCTTTCTCTTACTGAAATATAAATATATACATCCCATATGGGTGTCCTCTGTTAGATACGTGTACTTCAGCCCTGTCTCCCACTCTGTGGGTTTCCTTTAAGTATCTTAAATCTGCCATTCATGAGCAAAAAGCAAAACCCACTGTTGGCAAATCAGTGACCCTGTGGGACAAAGGGAGACTGTCCCTGGGGTGCCCAGAGCTGCACCCTAAGGAAGCAGACTGTTGCGTCCTTCTCCTGCAGACAGCCTGGTGGGCTCAAACCAGCCGCCTCTCAGTTAGCAGCCAAGTCGCTAGCCACTGCACCACCAGGCCCCTCTTTGATGAACAGAAGTTCTTAATTTTATTAATGCAGTCAGTGTTTTCATTTACAATTAGTGCCATCTGTCCCCTGTTTGAGACCTCTTTGTGTACTTCTAGGTTGTGTACGTACTCTCTTCTGTTACATTCTAGAAACATCATCGTTTTACTTTCACAGTTAAACTTGTACTCCACCTGGAGTTCGCACTGAGGATGATATTTGTGGGTGGCCCAGGGGAAGTTTTTCCCATGTGGGTGGACAGTCATTTGGCCGAGGTCGTGCACTGCAAGCGCTGTCTCTTAGCCCCTGCTGCCGGGTGGGCCTCTGTGGCCACAAATCCAAAAAAACCCCAAACCAAACCCACTGCCACTGAGTCAGGTCTGACTCCCATCAACCCCGGAGGACAGAGTCGAACTGCCTTATAGAGTTTCCAAGGAGCGTCTGGCAGATTTGAACTGCTGACCTATTGGTTAGCAGACGTAGCGCTTAAACTACTGTGCCGCCAGGGATTTCAAGTGGCCGTAACTCAGACGTCCATATATGTGACAATCTGTTGGGACATTGGAGACCCAGAAGGTGGAGTGGTTAAGTATTACAGCTGCTCACCCAAAGCTCAGCAGTTCGAATCCACCATGCGCTCCATGGAAATCACACGAGACAGCTCTCTGTCCCACGGTTCGCTAGGAGTCAGAATTGACTCCACGGCAGTGGGCTGGTCGAGTACTGGAATTGCTTCAAATCTGTGTGTCCCTTTGGGAAAAACTGTCATCTTTACAGCATCGAAACGCTCAGTCCAGAAGCTGTGCACATCCCTCCTTTCTTTAAGCTCATCTTTATTTTTCTCAAAACTATTTTGTACTTTCTCGTGGAGGTCTTACATGTTTTTTATCAGTATATGATGGTTTTGATGCTATTGGAAAAGGTATTTCTGTGTATTTGCTTCACCTTCTTTGTTAGGTATAAACATAACATATTTTTATGCGAAGAGTGTGTGCCTTTGGCATGTGTTTGCCAGCCATGCCTTCCCCTGCAAGGTGCTTTAGTGAGCTGCGTTCACGTGTACAGCGGTGTGTGGAAACCTTTGGCTTGACACCCTTGTGAGGTGTCTTGTGGGGTTATGGCAAGGCTGGCAAACACACACAGTACACTTGGTTTACATAAAAAGGTGGTACAGAGAAATCTTGGTAAAATCATTTTTTAATTCTAGCGGTTAATCTGAGAGTCATTTGTGTTTTCTACAGAAACAACCATATCGTGAGTGCACAAAAACAGTTTTATTCTTTCTTTTCCAATGCTTATACATTTTTGTATTTCTTGCCTTATTCTGCATTCTAAAACTTTGCTTAGAGGTGGTAATGTAGATATTCTTGTCTTGATCTAAATCTTGACAGAGGGCAAGGGGGAAAAGGGAGGGACTTTCTAATACTTCACCACTAAATACAATGTTTGCTCTGAATTTTTGTGGATACTCTTTACTAGATAAAGGAAATCCGTTTTATTCCTAGTTGGTTGAGGTTGTTTTTAGTTTTTTTTAACATTGAATTGGTACTGAATTTTATCAAGGGCTTTTATCTATTGAGATATTATTTCTTTAGTTTTTCTATTGAAGTGATGAATTACATGCATTCATTTTTGAATGTTAAACCTGTCTCAAATTCCTTGAGTTAATTCACCTTTGCTGTAATGTATTATTACTGCATTTTTATGCAAATAACGGGCAACTTCTTTGCCAATTACACTTCCTCCCCCAAGGTATTTTCATAACTGTACTATGCTAATTACTTTCTACAGCAGCACATAAACATTAGACCTGGTGTCCCTTTTGAAAATACCTAGCCAGGGCAGAGCACAGTTGGCAAATGAAGCAGAAGGCATGCATTATATGCTTTAAAGTATAGCGTCCCTTTTAGGTATCGCTCTATGACTTCCTGATATGTTTCTTTGGGGTTTTTCACATCAGTGTTCCAGAGTGAGAACGCGTCGTCCTCGTGACCGCCACTGTGCCTGAACCCACCACTGAGCCGCTGTGTCCATCCATCTGCTTGAAGGTCTTCCTCTTTCTCTCTGGCCCGCTGCTCAGCGAAGCATAACGTCTTCTCCAGGAGCTGTGCCCTCCTGATAACACGCCCAACGTATGGGAGATGAAGGCTTGCCATTCCTGCTTCTCAGGATCTTTCTAGCTGTACTTTTCCAGGACAGACTTGTTCATTCTTCTGGCAGTCCGCGGTACATTCTTTGCCGACACCGGAATTCAAAGCCCTCGAATCTTCTTCGGTCTTTCTTATTCATTGTCCAGCTCTTCGTGTGCGTGAAGCAAGTGAAAACACCATGGCTTTGGTCGGTCACACCTTAGTCCTTAAAGTGACTGCTCTCTAATGATTTAAAGCAGTCTCTTACAGCGGACGGACACAATGCAGTGCATCAATTGATTTCTTTAAAATTAGCCACGCCAGTTTGCTAATTTCAGCATCTGGAAGACCAGGTGGCCTAGTGGTTAAGAGCTATGGTTGCTAACCAAAAGGTCGGCAGGTCAAAATCCAGCAGGTGCTCCTTGGCAACCCTGTGAGGCGTGTCCACTTGGCCTGTAGCAGTGCTATGAGTCAGAGTCGACTCAGTGTCAGTGGGTAATCTCAACACCTGAGTCATCTCCAGTTTGGTCTCCAATGATTTTCTGCTCTTAAGAACCTGCCGTGTTCCCCTGTTTCTTCATATTTGGGAAATTAGGGGTTTTATCTTGGACATTGTCAGTGTTCTCTTTGGAGACTCTGGATTCTGTTAGGTTCCTCAGAAGAACACTGGTGTTTTCATTTAATCAGGCATTTAGCTCGGTTGGAATAAAACTGCTAACTCTACCTCTTGGTGACAGCTCAAAGCTTGTGCAGCTCTTACAGTTTGCAACATCCAGGTGTCATCTGGAGATCTGGGGAAAGATCAGAGGATACTGCCCTCAGGTCTTCATCTTGCAAAGATTTCCACTCAATTTCCAGTGACTTTTAACTCTATTCCATGATTCTTTAGGGCAAAACAGTTACAGTGACCACTAAGGGGAGTGTTGCCCCTGACCTCAGGCCAAACACCACTGAAACAATGAGCTCACTCTAGCCCCCTCCTCCCCTAAGATGCTGGTTTCTCTTGTGACTCTGCCTGCCTCCCAGTGCCTTAAGGCAAGTCTGTCCAGTGCTTATAGTGGCTGTCTGTAGGGTCGCTAGGAGTCCCAGATGAACTCCACAGCAGTGGACTGTGTCTAGAGAAGAGCTGAGTCTCGCAGGAGCTGCCGTGGCCGCATGAGAAGCAGAATCCGTGTTTCTGAGTTTTACGTGTATTTTCAAAGACCCATCTTTCTGCTGATTGTCTCTGTATTTCTTTTCTGTTTCATGAGTCTCTGTCTTTCTCCTTTGTGTCAGGTGTTGGGGAAGCTTTATCTGCTGGTACTTTAACCAAATGGCTGAAATCAACTTGCGTCACTGATTTATTTTTTAGTTGTATTTCTGTTTTAATAAATGGACAGTGTTATTCTTCTTGTCTAATGTTTTGTATTGTTTATTGGTTTTTGACTGCTTGGTTTATTCTTTACTTCATGAGGCCTAAAATCTCATGCAATGCTTATAGAAATGCATGTTTTTTCTTTTAATTTTGAATTTTTGCTTTATGTATTTTCAGTATATATTTGGAAATCCTGATGGCTGGGTGGTTAAGTAATGTGATTACAAACCAAAAAATCAGCAGTTTGAAACCACCAGATGTTGTTTGGAAGCCCCCTGGGGCAGTTCTTTTCTGCCCTGTAGGGTCGCTGTGAGTTAGGATCAACTAGACAGCAGTGGATTTGGTGTTTGATTTTTATTATTAGATTTAGTTATTCTCTATCTGTGGAGAATTACCCTTTTTAATAGTATGAAATATGCCTCTTAATGCCTAGTAACACTTCTTTGTTATAAAGGCTATATTGTCTGGTATTACGTCTGTCCCAGCTGCCTTTTGTTTAGTGTTTGCATAGCACTTTTTCTTCTGCTTTCTGTTTTCTAATATTTACTTTTTTAAAAAAATAATCTGACTCGACGGCACTTGGCTTTGGCAAGGTGGGTTACGTTTTTTATCTGTATCCAGACTAATGTCTACATCGCGTAACTATGATAAAAGTAGTCCCCAACTTATAACACAGTTTAATTCAGATGATTGTCTCATGCGATGATTCTAACAGATGTCAAATACCTCCTCTTTTTTTTTTCAGCTTTCTTTAGTATTGCCTTTTTTTATCAGTATCTTTATAAATCTGACCTTTGTCTTTGGGAGTAGGAAAAATACAGAAACTTACAGATGCATTTTAGCACATAGACGTTGGTGCTGGTAGGTGCCGTTGGGTCGGTTCTGACCGACAGCAGCCCCGTCAGTGCCCAGCAGAATGACGCCGCCCTGTCCCCCGCCGTCCTCCCAGCCGTCGCTGTGTTGGAGGCTCTTGTTTCAGCCACCGCGGTCACTCGTCTCCCTGAAGGCCTCCCTCCTCTTCAACGCGCCTCTGCTCTGAGGGGCCCGATGTGCTTCTGCGGGGACTGGTCGGCCAACCCCGATAGCATGTCCAGAGTAAAAAGTGTGTAAGACAAAGTCTCGCCAGCCTCACTTCTAAAGAACAGATTGCAGTAGCTGCACAAGTCGCTCTTCCAAGACAGACTTGCTCACTCTTCTGGGTTCCGTGGTGCAGTAAATATCGTGTGCCAACACCGTAACTCAAAAGCATCAGTTCTTTAGTCTTCCTTATTCACTGACCAGCTTTCTCACGCATATAGGGTGACTGGAAATACAATGCTTTGGGTCAGGGACACCTTGGTTTGCAAAGTGACATCTTTGTTTCTCAACACTTAAAGAGTTCTTGGGCAGCATGTGTGGAATTCTTGACTGTTGCTTCCATGGGTGTTGACTGGGAATCCAGCTAATGAAACCCTTGACAACTCCATTCTTTTCCCTGTTTGTCGCGACCGTGTTTACTGGTTTAGCTGTAAGGGTTTGGGCATTGTCTTGCGTGTGGAGGTGTGATCCCTACTGAAGGCTGTGGTCTCTGATCTTCGACAGTGTGGGTCCCAAGTCCTGGTCACTTGCATCAAGCTCAGTTGTGTCCTCTGTGCATCACAGGGTGTCGCTGAGTCTTCCTTCAATCCTTGTGCAATGCCTTGTTCTTCTTCGTAGAATCCAGATTTTTTATTATTTTCTAAGCATACGACCCTGACACACGCCTTTTTTTAAATCACGCAGTATCCCCTTGTTCTGTTGGAGCGA
The DNA here is from genome assembly GCA_028571685.1 of Heterohyrax brucei. Taxonomy (NCBI): domain Eukaryota; kingdom Metazoa; phylum Chordata; class Mammalia; order Hyracoidea; family Procaviidae; genus Heterohyrax; species Heterohyrax brucei. Next base: position 73,139,900 of record CM053163.1, read on the forward strand.
CTGCCTGTGGAGCTGTGTCCAGGCTCCTCTTGAGCACAGCTAGGTATCCTGTAATTCCCGTTCTTTGAAATTGATCTATAATTTGTTAGGGTCCACGCAATCGATTGCCCTTGTGCAATCGATAACATAGGTAAACGTCTTTCTGGTGTTCTCTACTTTCAGCCAAGATCTGTCTGACACCAGCAATTACACCTCTTGTTCACATCCTCCTCTAACTGCACCTTGTATTTCTGGTAGCTTCTGTCAATGTACTGCTGCAACTGGTTTTACTTATTTTCAGCAAAATTTTACTTACAGGTGATGTTAATTCTGTTGTTCGATAATGTCTGCATTCTGTGGATCACTGTCTGTGGAACAGGCACAAATGTGCATTTCTTTCAGTGGGCTGGCCAGGTAGCTGTCTTCCAAATTTCTTGGCACAGACAAGGGAGCCCTTCCCACATTACATCCATTTGTGAAACCCCTCACGTGGCCTTCTGCTGCCTCCTGGAGCCTTGCTCGTTAAGCTGCCTGCAGTGCAGCCTGGGCTTCTTCCCTCAGTGCCTCAGGGTCTCGATCACACCCCACTTCCCAAAACTGTGGAGTAGCCACCAATTCTTTAACACATATGTACGTTAAAAATTATTGTAGGTCATAGAAATTCACTCCAACAATGAAGAACAGTTCGATAGCATTTTGTCAGCTGCTGTAATAACTCCACTTTTGAAAAGTTCTGTTTTATCTGTAAGATCCCTGAGAATGGGGATGGCGTGCCTCGCCAGGAAATTGGCGAGCATTGTCTGTGCAGGCCTGTTCTTTCTGTCCTCCTATGTGTCATGGCGACATCTCACCACTTCCAGAATCTGCCTGTTGACTTGAGCAGAACAACAGCATTTCAGTCTGTGCTTTCAGGCAACTGAAACTTTGGCTTTGTATAGAAATACAACAGCTAATCCTTTCACTGCAAAAAATTTTCTACAGTTTCTCTCCTTCCTCTGTCTCATTACTTCTCTCTTCTCTTTCCTCTCCCAAATCCGCTAAGTTCCAATCTCTCACTTCCCCTTCGTGAATGGTGGGCTCCTCCCCTGCAGCAATAGCAGGTGCTGCATTCAGCGTTCTTGCCACACTGACAGTTTTCCACCGACCACTTCCATCCTCTTGCCCTGATCGAAGGCTTGGAGCTTGTTCACATAACTCAATGACTTTTCCAGGGCCCCTGCATGCACCTTCCCTCAACTGAATCCCAGGAAGATGTGCAAAGATAGGATGCATTTAGGAAAAATGGTGATCACGGGAATGGCTCCTGGGAACTCAGACATGTTTAGGTGGCGGACAACTTGTGCCAAGTTGTTAGTCAGTTTGTGTACTTAGGATAAATGGTGGCTTAAGCCGATCACGTTACCATCCGCTTTCTGTCTGCGCATCCTATCCCAGACTTCATTTCTTATTCCTTCTTAATCTCTTTTTGGGTTAGGTCTTCATACAGTATATTTCATTCTCTGTTGGCTTGTGATATATACATTCTGCTTAATATTTCTTATCATTTTACTTGATATTAAGCTAGGCTTTCTTGACTGGTCTTCTTGACTTGTGAGGGTTGGGGTTAAAGCTAGGATAACTTTGTTCTCTTATCACTTCCCACCACCGAGCCCTGGTGGTGCAGGGCTTAAACACTCAGCTGCTAACTGAAAGATTGGTGATGTGAACCCACCCAGCCCCGCCAGGGGAGAAAGACCTTCTGATACGCTCCTGTAGAGATGACAGCCTATGGAAGCCTTACGGGTCAGTGCTACTCTGTCCCTTGGGGCCACTGTGCCTCCTTGTAGACTGGAGGGCACCCAGCAGCAGTGGCACTGCTCAGACAGTGCAAGGGTGATAAAATTCTCCCTGGCAGTCTATTTCTGAAAGTGGACAGCCATCGAAAACCCTGTGGAGCACGGTCCTGCTGTGACGGTCACGGGGATGACATGAACTGACATCAGCTCTGCGGCAACTGCCACTGGGACCCCTTGTGGGGGTACATGCTACTGTGCTATTGTTATTGTAAGTATTTAATTCTATATGCACATGTATGTGTGTGTGTGTATATATATACATGTATATATGTATGCATGTATGTATATAGATATATACATACACACATATTTATATACATAAAATGTCATAGCAAGCAATTACTGTGGCTTCATAGTGCAGGCTTCTTTAGATTTCATCATGTATTTACCCTTTCTGTTGTTCTTTGTTGCTTCCTGTGTCTCCATACTCCGTCTGATACAGTGTTCTCTCCTCTCGAAGAACTCCCGAGCCCTTAGTGCATGTTTGCCACTAACAAATTCTTCCAGTTTTGTTTTTCTTATTTTTGTTTGAAAGTGCTTTTGTTTTGCCTTCTTTTTTGAAGGATGCATTTGCTTGGTATAAAATTCTAGATTGGCCTTTCTCTTCAGTTTCGCAAGATACTCCATTGTTTTCTGACTTCCATTGTTTCTGTTGAAAAGTTTGTTGTTTTTCCTTCTTTTCTTTTGTACCTTTAAAATGGCATGACATCTTTTCTCTCTCATCTCAAGGATTTTGTCTTGTGTTTCAGCAATCTTACTGTGATATTCCTAGATGAGGTTTCCTTTGCATTTGTCCATCTCACATTTAGTAGATTGTTGAATCTAAGGTTGATCTTTTGTTCACTTTAGAGAAATCTTAACTAATACTGTGTTGTTCCCGTATTAGAACAGCAATTACATTTGTCTTATGCTATTTATCAGATCTCATAAGTCATTTAAATTATCCTTTCTATTTTCTATCCTTTTATATTTCTATAGTTCATTTTAGACACACTCAGGTAAGTTTGTCTTACCTAAGGCACCCTGGTGGTGCAGTGGTTAAAGCCCTCAGCTGCTAACTGACAGGTGGGCTGGGGAAATCCACCGACTACTCTGCAGAAGAAGTCCCGATCCTGTAAGCAACTTACAGCTTCAGAAAACCCTGTGGGGCAGTTCTCTATCCTGTGGGGCCACTGTGAGTCAGAACTGGCTGGGCAGCAGTAAAGCTGGTCTGGGTTTTTGTCTCTAGTTCATGTGGTTTCTCTTTATCAATGTCCAATCTGTTAGAGCCATCTGACTTCCTAAGGTCACTTTTTTTTTTTAGGATAAGACTGGTCATTTTTAAAAATAAGTGTTCAGTGGTCCATCTGTCATCTAATTTCTTGAACATATCAATCACAATTATTTTTAAATGCTTGCCTGTTCTCCGCCATGCAGTCAGATCTTCATAACCCGTTTTACTGCTGTCTTTTTCTCTTTTTGGTTTCAATTCTTCTTTGGGTTGAATGTTTCATGTTGTGTATTTTAGAGATAATTAAGATATTTAAGGTTCCAGATGGCGGTTCTTTCAAGAAGAACCATATACTTTTTTCTAACAGGCGTTTGGAGAGGAGTAGCTTACCTTTCCATCAAAGATTAAACTTATTTAAAACTAGGCTCCAGCCTTGGCCAGGGCTGATCAGTTTCTACTTTACCCAGAGTCATGGATTACAGCCCTCAAGGAGTGCAGCTGGATGTCTGGAGGGTTTATTTTAAAGAGGAAATATTGTTTAAATCGAGGTGCTAGTTCTTTGAGCAGGTCATCGAGCTTGGTGCCACAGAGGGTCAGCAAAGAAGAAGACGACCCTCAGGAGACAGGCTGGCATGGTGGCTGCAGGAGTGGGTTCAGGCGTGTGACAGTGACTGCAGGCGTGGCCGTGACTGCAGGCGTGTGACAGTGACTGCGGACTGGGCAGTCACTGCGGACTGGGCAGTGACTGCGGGCGTGGCCGTGACTGCGGGCATGTGACAGTGACTGCAGGCTGGGCAGTGTTTCCTTCCGCTGTGTCGCTCCGAGTTGGAATCAACTCAACAGCACCTAACAACCCCAACTGATGACATGTGCCATGTTGAACTGCGTCGGAACTATTATTCAAACCACGTGAGACGGCACTTCCTTCTGCGCTTGAGGGATTTTCTCCGTCTCTCTCATGGTCCCTAGCTTTACTGCTCTGGAAAAAAAACGCAAGATGAAGAGACCATTACTATGAAGCAACTTCTTCCAGCAGAATCAATAGTTAGAGTAATGACTTTTCCACTGCAGATCTTTAAAATAATGGTCAGCTGCAGGACAGTTTTATGCTAAAGCCACCGGTTGCTCACGGTTCAGGTGTCCAGCTCAGACAGTTTTTAAATATTGCACCTGATGAATTTTAGGGGACTTTGCACTGCTGTTAAAATGTGGTTGTAGTTTTCTACCTTTTGTTCCAATGAAAAAAGATTTAACCAATTTGAGTGACATTGACTAAAAGGCAATCCTGAGTTGTGGTGATTATGCCAGAATTCAGACTGGAGGCTGGTTGTCCCTGGCTGATGTTACTACAATGTGGCAACGGAGTTGTTGACCAGACCCGCTGTTATCTGGACACTCTGTGAGGCCTCTGAAAGGACAAAGGTGAAATCACCTCACTGGCACTGGCTTTGGTGTAGTGATGCCACACGAACAGCCGTTCCTTGAGGCTGCCACGCTGTATTTTAACAAGAACCTTGCACTGTGGGACAATGGCTGGAACGAGTCACCTCCCCTGGAGCCCCCTGATCAGTACTCCTTGGTAACGAGTGAGTTGAGAAAAGAGAGAGTTTCCTTTTCCAGGCCTGAATCTAAACGTGACGGTGCTTCCGTGTTTGACTGTAGTCCATTCAGCATTAGAAGACCCTTCTGCAGAATAGCCAGGAAGCTGAATAGAGGCAATTTCTGGAAGATTCTTTACATGTGGTCAATATGTCCCTGAAAAGAAGTGCTAGGCTATAGGATTATGTGATTAGCACTTTTTAAAAGTATTTAAAGCCATTGCCATTCAGATATTTTTAAGAGAAAAATTACTTCCCTAAATATACAAAGATGTATATCCAGAACTATTTGCGATACCATTATAAAACAGCATTACAATTATCCCTGTAATTGAATCCCACCCCCTTATGTAACCTCACCGTGGATCTGAAGAACTTCCTTTATTACCTGACAAGCTTGCTCATTCTCTGCATTTATTTCGATTTTGTTGGGCTTTCAGCCATGCCCGTAATGTTGCTGAGGAGTGAAATATCTTTTATAACCAGCACCATAAATCTTTCTTATAACCATGAGACTGTATCTCTATGGCCATAGATCATTTTAGTTACTGTCAAAAAGTGCCATCATGTCACGTTACAAATTAGAAAACTGAAAGACAGTGCATGGTCGACAATACCTATTATGTGAAGACAAGAAAAATCATTTTCCTTTCTCATAAACCAACATTTCTAATTGCAAATATTTTTGAGACAGATAGAAACCATGTTTGCTTGAGCCAGAGTTTGAAAGGACATTTACTTTAACATGAGCTAACAAATCTGGTAACTTATATATTGGTTCAAGTGCTCCCTCAAGAAAAGGGGGAGGGAATCACATGGCAAAGAAGGAAATTGCCCTATTTTTTCAGGACCATTGAGAAGGGAGGACTATCTTTCTGATTTCAGTCTCCCACAAAAAAGTTGGGCCGAGACTCAGTGATGAGATCTCTCTCAGGTTTCTCCTTCAGAACAGATTATTGTCTAGACGCTCAGTATATGACCTGCGTGGTCAGTGGTGAATTACTTTTCCCAGGAATTTTTAACAAATACAACATTACTTTATCTTGATAAACGGATGTTTAACATTTTTTGTATTATTTAAACTCTCCTCCTGCTCTCAACCTTCTATAATGGTAATTATATTTACAAAGAAACCCTTCCCTAGAACTCACAGGATGTACCTGCTGTACCCTGCTGTACTGCTTTGAATGTAAAGTGGCTGCCATGAAACCACGGAAGAAATCAGCTGTGCGTCATAGCCTGGGTCCTTGAGAGGAGTAAAATCAGTGAAATATGTCTATAAATATATACAGAAAGTGGGATTTCTCTCAAGGAAATGGCTCCCACAACCGTGCAGGCTGACAAGTCCCAAATCTGGGCATCAGGCTGCGGACTTCTCCTGGCAGGAGGAGCCAACGAACCCACACGAGTCAGCCTTCTGCGGGTCAGGCAGAAGGCTGCAGAGCTGTGAACCCCAAGATCTGCAAGTCAGGCAGTGGCTGCCTCACGTCCCAAGAACCACAGGTGAGAAGGTGGTGAGTTGGATGTGGGATGCAGAGCGTGTGAGCTTTGCCAGAACGTCCCTGTACATTGGCTGCAGGTCACACCCCCAAGGGAGCTGACTTTCCCTCTGGTTGGTGGCTCACATCCGGTCACAAATGGGAGATGATTACGTTGCTATGTAGCTGTCAGCTGCCTGAGAACCGCGGCCCAGCCAAGCTGCCACATGGCCTCAACCGTCTAACTGTGGCCTCTCCTGCGTGTGACCGTCTTCCCTAACGTGGCTGTGTGTGGAAGACCTTCGACATAACCCGGTCTCCAAACCCAGGGGAGTGGGGAGAGAAGGGGGCCGCACAGAGCTTTTGTGCCCTTTCGGTCCTTGTACCCTTAGCTGCATCCCCCCCCCGTCCCCGTGCAGCAGAATGCTGACCCTGGCAAATCACGTTAATGAAGCTCCTTTGTCAACTGGCTTCTGGTGAGGTTTAGCTGATAGGAGCCCCTGGAAGGAGTTTAGGTGAGATGGAAAGGGAAGCTAGGCTGTTTCCCCTCCTCTCAACCTGTTGTGGTGAGTCTCCAGCAGCAGCTACTTCTGTTCCCAGGTCCAAGCCTCCCCTGGGCAGATCCGCTGTGACCCTGGCTTCCCTGGGTGGCTCCTGCTCTGGGCTCCCCAGCTCTGCGCCCTCCCTCTGTCCTCCCAGACCCAGCAGTGGTCCTGTCTCCCTGAAGCTGTCCCACCTTTGACCCCTGCTCTTTTAGCTCTTCTGATGCCTTTGAGAGGAGTAAAATCAGTGAAATATGTCTATAAATATATACGGAAAGTGGGATTTCTCTCAAGGAAATGGCATCTTCTGATGCCGTCAGTGACTGTTATAAACACCACCCACCTCTGGGTTCTCTGTTAAACCAAGGGCTACTTGACATCCTAGATAGGGAAAAGGGAAAGGCAGGTATCCTAACTGGTGCCAATACGTAACAGTTTTAAGGGAATGGAGAACTGAGGTAAAACAGATTCTCGTCATCACTGCACATGCACACACGTAAACATGCAGACATGTACCAATGTTAACTGGACAAAATAGACACAAATTTTCTGTGTGACTCTTCCTACCTGGTGCCTGCGTTACTGGACGTCAACAGCTCAAGTTGGTGGCTTCAGAATAGCACTGTCACCTTTTCCCACCCGGGTCTGTGGGTGAATTCCCCTCTCTGCGTCCCAAAATTGGAGTGCTCAGGATGGAGAGCAGCTCCGCCCTGTCTGCAGCAGGGGCTGAGGGAGCCGGGACCCCTGCCGAGAGTCAGTCCTGTTTGCCCGCGCTCTCGTGGTCTTCATGCTCGTTAGGCCTCGTGCTGTTTTCTCTTGGCTTTCGCTCCACGGAGTTCAGAACTGAGACTGTCTAGTTCACGGAAGGCTGAGCCTTCCTCTGATGGTCACAGTGTGTGGGGACTGGGCACTGCAGGGCGGAATGCCGTTTGGCACAAGTTGCTTTGGATAAATTGTAACCAATCTGACTGCTTTTTCTTGAGAAAATGCTCTATGTGCACATGTATGTGTGCAAACACATGTGCGTGCATGTGCCTGGGGTGTATGTGTATGTGTACATGTGTGCACGTGTGGGTGGGTACGTGCAAGTGTGTGTGCGTACACATGCCTCTCTGTATGTGTGCACATGTGTGAATGTGTGTACACGTGTGCACACATTCATGTGTGGGTGTGTAAGTGCATGTGTGTGCACATGTATGTGGGTGTGCAGATAGTGTCTGTGCACATGTATGTGTGTGCACGTCTGTGAATATGTGTATGTGCACACACGTGCAGGTATATGCATGTTGTGGCATGTGTGGACATATGTATACACACACGTGGACATGTCTTGTGAACACATGTGGGCTTGTGTGTGCACAGCTGTGTATATTGTGTACTGTAAGTGGGAGTGAGACTGGCTTTTTAACTAGACTTTTTTCTTTATCGCCGTTACTTGGGGAAGGGCATGAACTGATCTGAAATACAGTGTCATCCACGCGGTGAGAAGTAAGTGTTCTGAGACGTGATCGTAATTCACATGACAAAGCCGGGAGCATGTTGTGGTCTGGGCCCAGGCTTCTATTTTACAGTGACTGTGTTTTCCAAACCAAGATCTAGGACACATGTTGCTGCAAAGATCTTCTTTTAAAAATAATTTTAAATCTTGTTTATGTAATCACTGTGATGGGGCTGTAAAATTTCAACAGGATATAGATTTCACAGTTGTATTCATTAAAGAGAATTATTATACATAGTAATTAGTCTACAAAACCTGCAATATTGACATGTACCATGTTGGATGCACTGTCTGTCTGCATCACATGTGTAGTCAGACGTGTATACCCACTGACATGAAGTCTCCATGGGGGCTGCTTTCATCTGTGATCTATCCGAACACACAAGACACTTAGACGCTTACACACTGACAAAGTGACCACTGTCACTGTTACCTATAGAAAGCAGACAGTAACAGCAGACTCCCAAAGGGGAGAGGCCTGTTGCTCCCCCACTCACCCCAGTCCCTTCTTGCGTCCCCGGGCTGGCACACCGTGCTGGCGTCCCTGGGCCAGCACCCTGTGCGAGCGTCCCTGGGTGGGCCGGCACCCTCTGTTAGCATCCCTGCTGCCTCCGGGGGTCCCTGAGCTGCTCTGGGGCCTGCCAGGCTCCGGAGGCTCCTGCCGCCACCACGGGCCTCTCTGCCTCCACTGCCAGCCCCTGCCCCCGACCCCCTGGCCTGCCAGGCTCTCTGCCACCCCGTGGCCCTAGGGGCATGGTGTCCAGGCCCTGCGGGGACTCCCTCGGGTCTCTCGGGCCCTGCACAAGCTCGCAGACGCCCTGGCTCTGCCGGCAGTCGGCGGCCTGCAGGTGTGCAGCTCTCACCCGGCTCCGGGGGCTGGCAGAGCCACCGCCCCGCTGTCCCCCTGGCCCCGCCACCCGCAGTCGTTGAGCTCTCTCATCTGAGTCTAGGGCGCTCCCAGCGCAGGGCCCCAGGTCGTGAGCACGCGCTCCTCCCAGGCTCCTCTTGACCGTACAAGGTCTGGCAGTTACGCTCCCACACAAATCCTAGAAAAAGTACTGCAGACCTCGCTGCCAATGGCACTGAGGTCACCTCTGAAGAACACCCTGGGGGAAGCTGGGCACCGACTCCAGCACCTAGTGCCCCCTTCAGAGCAATTTTGGAACTCTTTTTCTGGAATGGCCATCAGACATGTCATCGTATCACCCTTGATGTACTCAATGTCATCCCAATGTCTTCCTTTCAATATTTCCTTTATCTTCACCTAAAGAAAAAAGTCACTGGGGCCCAGATCGGGTGAGTAGGGAGGGCGTTCCAGCACAGTTATTTGTTTACTGGCTAAAAACTCGCTCACGGACAGTGCCGTGGGAGCCGGTACATTGTCGGGGTGTAAGAGCCACGAGCTGCGGGCGAAAAGTTCAGGTCGTCTTCATCTCACTTCTTCATAAAGCCTTTTCAACATTCCAGTTAGTAACTTGGTTACCTGTCCAGCTGACACAAACTTGTCCAGTGTTTTGGTTAATTCTGCTCACTGCTGGCTGCCCCGACCTCTCTTCATCAGTGAGGGTTTCTCTCCCCTTAGAGACAAAGCCATAGCATGTCATCCATTTGTACCCTGTTGTTTCTTCAGGGCATCGTCCCCATGAACCTGGACTAACATGGCCCTGATTTCACTTCCACTCTTGCCAAGTTTAACAAGAAACTTAATGTTTGTTCAGTGAATACTCTGAGGGTCAGTTCTACCCTGGCCCCTAGGGTCACCGTGAGTCGGATCCGACTCGACAGCACTCGGCTTGGCTTTTGGCTCATTGCTCTAATTCAAATTCCGACATTGTCCTGACAGCACACAAAAACATACAACAACAGTAATGAATACCACTCAGCAAGACACCACCACACGTCGACACGGACACGGCTGTGAGACCTTGAGGGACCAAGGTTATGAAACCTGACAGAGTTGTTTGTACAGTGCTGCCAATGGGAGCACATGGCGACGAGACCGCGACCTGCGCTGCCAGAACTCCTAGCGAGGTCCCCTGAACTTCTGTGGGATTAACCTGTATGTAAGCAAACCCCTTGTCAATGATGAGGTATGGCTGTCCCTCTGGAGCCACAAACTGGCCAATCCTGTCAGTTAAACCATTCAATTTGCACAGTCATTTTATGGGAGTGAGGAGACCTCGGCTAAACAGGCCGTACACACACATTCCTTGTACTGCGTTAGCCTTTTCTTGTAGACGCCAATGAATGATTGCATTTGTTGTCCTTGTTTAACTGGTAGAAGGGCTGGGCCAAGAATGGACTGGCCATTAGAATGTTCAAAAAATAATAAAACCCTCTGATTCTAACACTGGAGTCGTAGGCATTTAAGAGTCTAAGCCAAGGTGCAGGGTAAACCAGAATCCAGAGGTTGAACCCGTGAAAACATCCCCTTGGTTCTGGGCTACAGAAGTCTTGTCTCAAGGGTAAAGAAGAGGAAATCATAGCAGGCAGTCTTTGCTCCAAGCCGGATTATCCTGGTATTCATAAGGCGTTTCTAATCCACAGTTTTTGTACAGGCAAGTTTTCCAAGTGAGTAAAAGCTGAAAAGGCAGCTCCTGGGTAGAACTTGAAGACCATTGTCTTAGTCACCTGGTACTCTGCTCCAACAGAAAATACCACGGATGGGAAGGTTTCATGAAGAGAAGCTTTTATTGACACAGTCCAGTAAGGCACAAACCCATTTATAAGTTATAAGTCCATTCAGTAAGAAAATTTATCCCAGTCTGGTAGGATAACTCCACACCCAGTAAGAGCATCTTGGCACAGGAGCCTCAGACCCAAAGGCAGTGCTGTGCTCTCAGTGCTTCTCTCTTGGGGGTGTGAGGTTCCCAACTTCCTCACCTCACTTCTCTCCCTTATATTCCGCCAGCTTGTAGCTGGAGTCCTGCCTCGCCAACACGGCTGCTGCCCTTGCTCCGTCATCAGTATCACAGAGGCAGGATTCACAACACATGGGAGGAAGGGCACCACACTGGGACTCCTCGCCAAGTCAGATCAGCACACACGTTTTTAGGGGGGCACAGTTCAATCCACGACAGCCATTGAGAAGGGAACCTCTGGCCAAGGTGTCCCCAGGATGTCACCCTGCTGAGAACAATGCACATCTAAATGGACAGTGTCTTTGCACCTTCTTCTGGGATATTGATATAAGAACAAGACTGGCTCCCACTGTCAGGTGTCAGAGGAGGAGGTGGACGGAAGGCCGTAGGTGGTCTGAAGAACTCTGTTTAAGAATAAGGCTTGATGCGATGGGGCTCACAAAGTTGAGTCCCAGTGGCAATAGGAGAATAAAAAGTGGTGCACCCTGAGAACGCCACTAAAAGACTTCCACTGATGGTCCGAAGCCCTGGGGGTTCACCTGGAGCATGGCCCCTAGACCGGTTTATAAATCATTACTGAGGTCAACTCCTCAGAGAGGAATGATTGGACTTGGTGACACAGAGTGACCATATCAGGTGTACACTTTATGGTTCTGTGCATCTGTAGGATGTCGTCCTACTGGCCTCTTCCTAGAGGGGAGTGAGAGGGTGAAGGAGAGGGGACAGGAGACTGTTAAGAGGCTATGACATGCACAGAACAGAAAGGAGGACTGTGCTGTCACCAGGCAAGGAGAGCAGTAGGAGCTGCACGTAGGCAGCCGTGATAATTTAAACTGGATTGCACACTTTCACTCAATCACAATAAATAAATAAAAAGAGAATAAGGCTTGAAATCAGTTCTCCAGAGATCCTGAATATCAGCTAGGGAAAATAATAAGAAGGAATGTGTCAGGAGCCTGGACCTTCATATTATGCAGTTTTTTTAAACATTTGTAGTTTCCTGGTTGTCTGCTACTTTTTAATCTGCTTCCCTGATAAGAGATAAGAGCAAACCCTTCACAGGGAACCCTGCTTCTTGCTTCCTGGAGCTCGGGGGACGATGCTAAGGAGGGGTGCAGGCTGAGGCTGGGGGCTCGGGGAAGAGGAGGAGCTCAGAAGTGAGGCAGAAGCAGCAGGCACCTTTCTTCACACAGGGGCTCGTCGGGGCCCCTGCGAGCCTGCTGGCCGATGACGCAGCAGTGCCCGGAGAGGCAGGGAGGACGTGCTCCGTGGACATCAACGAAGCTGTTCGGGTGGTCAGGCCTACGCGCTGTGCACGTCTCCTGACCCCGGTGGAGTCGTCTCAGCAGCAGAAACTGCCTCACTCCTTCGTCTGTCACCTGGGTCCTGGATCTCTGGTGCTCACATCCTCCGCCACGTCACCTGTCACCTGTGTCTTCTGGATCTGTGGCACTTGCGTCCTCTGGCACCTACCGTAGTGATTCTTCTCATCCTCTTTCAGCTCAGTGCTGTTCCCAAGACAAAGGACAGGGATAAGGGCAAGATGGCTGGGGATGCCAATTATGTGTATGTTTTTGCAAAGGGAATTACTTTCTCAGACCTGAGGTAACTTCCAGATGGTGACCTAGCTCTGCTCAGATGGGAAGGAGTCACACTTGGGTCTGTAATTTGAGCTTGTGTCTCAGGTCTCGTGTGCCATGTCTTTCATCCAGACGAGAGAGGCAGCGTCTTGTCACCATGAGAGTAAGCTTTCTCTCTTACATGCAGACGGTCAGCCCCACCTGCCCCCACCTGGACTCCGCCGTCCCTCGGTCACCGTGCCGGCTTTGTCCTTCCCTGTCTCCCTGTCCGTTCCCGTAGCTGTCAGGCAGCGCACTTGGTTATATACAGCACAAGGTGCAGACGTCAGATCGCTTCCCCCCAAATGCCTCGACATGCATATCATTAAAAAAAGTAGTGCAACAACAAACTCACTGCTGTCAAGTCGATCCTAGTTCACGGCAGTCCTGTAGGCTGGAGTAGACCTGCCCAGTGTAGGGCTGTCCAAGGAGGGGCCGATAGATTCCAACTGCCAGCCTTCTGATTGGCAGCTGCAGCCTTCAATCACTGTACCACCAGATCAGCGCACACATAATAATGTGCACAAATCTGAAGTGTGTCTCTGCTGAGTTTTCACAAATGTAAATCTCTAAATGATCTTAATTGCTATTAAGAGTAGAATCCTCTATGACGTTAAATTCTGTGTGACATCAGTGTCACCCCAGAGAGCCCCCTCGTGCCCTTTTCCTGTTGGTATCCACCTGTGTTAGGTTCCTATGACTGCTGTGACAGAATGTCACAAACTGGCTAACTTCGCAGAACAGAGAGTGCCTTCCCATGGTTCCGGAGATTATCCATCTGAAATCAGGGCACCAGCCGGGCCCCACTCCCACCGAAGTCTTATGGGAAGATCCTCTCTTATGTCTCCAAGCTTCAGGTAACCCCTGCTGTTCCTTGGCTTGTAGAGGCATCTTTGGCTGTCGATGACTGCCTTCTTCTTTCTGTGCCTCTGTGTCTGTTCTTTTATGTAAAAAGCAAACCAACACCAAACCCACTGCCACTGAGTCAATTCCGACTCATGGTGACCCTACAGATCAGAGTAGAACTGTCCCATAGAGTTTCCAAGGGCCGCCTGGCGGAGTTGAACTGCCGACCTTTTGGTTAGCAGCCACAGTGTTTAACCCACTGCACCACCAGGCAAGGGCACTTATTCGAATTGGAAAGCCTGGTGCAGTAGTGGTTAAGTGCTATGGCTGTTAACCAAAGGATCCACAGTTTGAAACCACCAGACACTTATTGGAAACCCTATAGGGATCATTGTACTCTGTCCTATAATGTCACTGTCAGTCAGATTTGACTCAAAGGCAGTTAGTTGGTAGTTGAACTTAAAAAAAAAAAAAATTGCCATCGAGTAGATTCTACTCCTAACAACCTTATAAGACAGAGTAAAGCACTGTTTGGGCTTTCCAAGGATCAGCAGGTGGATTCCAACTGCTGACCTCAAGCTCAGGAGCGAAATGCGTAGCCACGGCCCCACCAGGGACCTTATTCCAGGACAACCTCGCATTAACTGGGCTGGTAACGTCACAAAAGACCCTGTTTCCAAACATGGCACACTCATAGGCTAATTTCAGAAGGTAGAACTATGACATGTCTTTCGGAGGACACAATTCAAGCCACATTCTACCCTCCAATTCCCCACTAGAGTCGTCACCAGTTCTGACTTCTTTTCCTTCCATGAGAGTATTTTTATACTTGTTAAGTAGTCCTGCAAGTAACAGCTTTAACGATGAGCCTTTGCAGTCTTTCAAACTTTAGGGATATTTCGCTTCAACACCAGAAACATTTAACATTTCTAAATGATTGAGTCTTGTAGATAAATAAATAAAAGAATCACCCTATTGCGTAAGTCTTTGTCACCTCCTGCCCGTTTACAGCACATAGCGTGGATAAGAACCAAAGTACATGTTATTCTTGCTCGATAAACGTCATCTCATCTGTCTCCTCGCGGAGGGTCGGGAAGAAGTTCTTCAGTTTCCAGATACAATTCACGTATCACGCCTGGCCTGAGACATAGATAAGAGAATTCTATTTTTGTAACAGTTTATTCCATTTATGGAGGAAGTTTGCACAGTGAGTTAGGTTCCCGTCTCACTATCTCCTCACAAGTTTTTGGTGGCATTAGTCCCACGTAATCACATCTGTCCACATTATCATTTTCTTTCATTTTCTAATCTTCTAAATGGAGTTTAGTGGCTTTGACGGCATTAAGTTATGCCCCCATTCTCACCTCCTGCTTCTGAGTTGCTCCTCCCTCCTTAATGCCAATCCACGGCCCCCATGATCCCTTCTGAGTCCCTGTTGTCAACTTGATCCCATACAGATGGGTCTTTGGTGGCACAGCGGGTTAAGTGCCATGGCTGCTAACCAAAAGATCAGAAGTTCCAACCCACCAGGTGCTCCTTGGAAACCACGGGCACTTCTACTCTGACCTCTAGGGTCGCTATGATGGAATCAACTCCATGGGGTGGGTGGTGGTGGAGAAGCCATGCTCCTGCGCCCAGGGGACTGCGGCACTGCCAGGGCTGCCCTCTGGCCCGTCACGGCTCTGAAGTAGGTGGACGCCCAGCTGCAGGCCTGCCTGCTGCCCGCTGCCCACTGCCAGACAGCTCACTCTTAGTGTGAAAACCTTCTCACAGTCCATTGGCTCTTTTCTTAATGAATCTGTAGGCTGCCTTTTTTTTCCTCTCTCTTTAACTTTGAGAGTCTGGAAAACAAATTTTCTGTTGGAGACTTATTTTGGTACCGTCTTTTGGCCAGATAAGTTTATTCGCTTTTTACCCAGAACCAGGTGATGCTTGCTCACTCTGTACCCAGAACCCGCAGTGCAGTTGCAACGGACACAGGGAGGACGGGGTGACAGCAGTTGCTGGTGTCCGTGTCGCTCTATTCTTTGCAAAGCCCGTTCTCTTGTACTGTCCCAACCACTGCTGACTGCCACCCTCGCTGTTGTTTTTACAACTTCCACTTTAAGTCACAAATTTCTGGAGACATGGTAGTTGACAAAGTGCCTCCACACAGCTACCCTTAAGCAGGCGGTGCCAAGGCCCGCTCAGAGCATACCTCTGGGTCTGAAGCTGATGCAAAGCTTGCCCTGCCCCTCCCCCGAGTTCCCTTCCGAGGGCAGCACTGGAACACAGAGCCGCCCACCCCGGCTGCTCTTTCTTAAACCCTCTGCAGTGGTCAGGCAGTGGCTTCTGCAGTAGTTCATCAGACACCAACACGTTATAAACTGTGACCCTGAGCCACGTCAAGGCCATCATGAATATACAAGCATTCCACTTTTGACCCTGCCAATATGCATCTGGAAAAATCGTGTGTAGATTGAATTACTGGATGTGAAGTTGTGTTGTGAAACACACTGGGGTAATTTGCTATTTAGAGCAATCCTGTGTTTTATCTTTGTGTAAAGAATGTTTTCATGATGCAAAGAATCCCATTCTCTTTGCAATGGAAGGCTTTAGGTATCGGTTTGCATGACCGGAAGGACACATCTGGTTTCATGGGTGGAAGTCGCTGATGGCCTGAGACATGTCTGGCTTTGCCACCCAGGGGATCCCAGCAACTGTTCAGTGAACAAAGGGACAAATGAATCCCTCTGGAGCAACAGAGACCTGCCTTCATTGTCAACAGGAGTTGACGGGAGAATAGGAGGCTCTTCCCACCCTCCCACAGTGGTTCTACCTCTTCTAGTAATTGTTTCCTTGGAGTAGACTTGAGCCTTATCCTTGTAAAAAGCACCGGGAATTCCATTTTAACAAACCACGTAAGCATCAAACACCCTTGAACTGGACATGCAAGAGGACACAGTGCTTTCCTGCACTTCCTCAGGTGGGACTCAGAATGTCCCCTCTACTCCTGAATGGTCCTCAAGCCGGCTTTGCAATTCCTCGTTTGACACTGTAGAATCAACTCCCAGTTCCCTCCTTTGCCCCCCCTCCAACTCCAGGGCACACAACCACCAGGCCCTGGGATTATCTGTTCTGTTTTCCTCACTTTATGACATATTCCACTTTTATTAAAGAATTCTATGTCCATATAATAATCAGCATCATTCTTGCTCAGAAAGCTATTCCTGAAGTGCTCAATGCTGACGTAAGTATAGGGGGCAGCCAAACTGTGTTCCCAGGGTTGTCCCGTCTACTGTTTGAGAGAGTACCTTACCCATGGAGACAGCCGTAGGAACTGCAGAGCCGTTCTGGAGCAAGGGAGGAACCCACTGACCCATCAGAAATGATGGGGGATGGAGTACGTCTGTCTCAGCTAACAGGGTCCTGGGGAGCTGTGTGCTCTGGTTCCTGGGGCCCAATGAGGTCCAGGGAAGGCCTTCAGAATGTTCAGGGTTCAGGAGATTTTGTTGGCTACATGGAGAAGTAATGCCCTAGTCTATGCCTGGGAGGGACTTTCATGACCACTTACTAATTTCCAAGCTCAGCAGAAACTTCACAGATCTGCTCCCAATTTCTGCCCGACCAAACACAACCACACAGAAAAGGGTGTGGAAATTATGCTAACCCATTGCCATCAAATGGATTCTGACTTTTAACCCTATAGGACAGAGTAGAACTGCCCCACAGAGTTTCCAAGGTGCACCTGGTAGATTTGAACTGCTGACCTTTAGCTTAGCAGCTGTAGCTCTTAACCACTGTGCCACTAGGGTTTCTATGGAAACTGTTCTACGAGACAAAATCTATTACTCAGTGCTGCCTTGCCGCAAGCATCACCTGCCTGTCCTGGGAGACCTCTCATTCTGTCCTGTCCTGCCTCTGTGGCCCACCCTCTGGTATTTCTCTTAGACCGTGATCAAAACTCTTTGCTCCCCCCTGTGCCTGACCCCTAAAATCTTAAACTCCAGGTTTGATGGCATGGGTAGGGAAAGGCACACAGTCTCCCCCTTTGCCAGGCGTGCCGTTGTTTAGGAGGGGCAGAAGTCGTAACTGGGGTAGAGATCTTTAGACAGGCTGGTTTCCATAGAGACATTAGAATTCAACTGGGAGAGTAAGGATGAAGGAGTGACATCCTGCAGATGACGTTCTTAGTCAGCTCCCGGGCCCTAGTTTGGCAAGCATGCCACGCTAGAAGGTTTTCTTACCCCTCTGAGTTTACTGCTTGAATTCTTTTACTATTAAACCTCCATATGATTTGTGTTGATGTTTAAATTGTATTTCAGCAATTTTGTATGTGACAGCTCGGACACCGCCACAGTGTTGTACCCGGGGAATGGAGTTAGTCGGTAGTACGTTCTTTATACTTCTCTGTAGAATTTTTAACTTTTCACAAATAGGTGGTTTAGGCTATATGCCTAGGTACACACATATATGTATGAAATTAGAGAGCATATCTGTATGTGAGGACTGAGAACAAGTCCACAAACAAATCCTTGAAGGAGCACTGTTGTAAGAAAGAGAAAGTTTGGCCCGCAGAACAGAAAACACCTCAAACAGCATTTTGTCTTTAAGAGGAAGGGGCTTTACTGCCGGCGGCGCTGTGGTCAGACTCAAGTCTGAAAAACAGCCGCGCAGCCCGTCCTGTCATCAAAACATCCCTTTTATATATTTTCTCAAGAAAGCAGACAAAGAAATTTT
Source organism: Heterohyrax brucei (assembly GCA_028571685.1). Lineage (NCBI taxonomy): Eukaryota > Metazoa > Chordata > Mammalia > Hyracoidea > Procaviidae > Heterohyrax > Heterohyrax brucei. The sequence continues at coordinate 73,158,085 of CM053163.1, forward strand.
CATACATCTTCCCAGTTGGCAACTACAGGTTTACAGATCTTCGTATTGCAGTTTCAGCGGCACAGCGGGCTTCCAGAGGCACCAGATAAGCAGTTGGCATTAGGTTACATGGGAAGAAGCCCCCCTCTTCCCAGAAGCTAGCCTGATCTCAAGGAATCCCATGAGGGGAGAAAGAAGAGTCTTTGGGCCGACCCAGAGACATGGGCTGACTCAGAGAGAAACCGACCCAGAGAGGAGCTGACTCAGTGGGAAGCTGCTGGGCCTCTGTGAACCTTAAAGTGAAATCTTCTGAAAAGCTTTCTCCTCTCTCAGCACCACGTACCTCATTGCTCAGTATCACTATGGTCACCTTCAAAGTCCTCCCCTTGGGAAGCTGTGCACCAGTGCCAACACCTAGTGTACCTTCAAAGCAGGTTTGGAACTGTTTTTCAGGAATGGCCATCAGAACTGTCATCATATTACCCCTTGATGTCCTGAATGTCATCCTCTCAATATTTCCTTCATCTTCAGATAAAAAAAGAAGTCACTGGGTCCCAGGTCAGGTGGGTAGGGTGGGTGTTCCAATACAGCAATTTGTCTACTGGCTAAAAACTCCCTCACAGACAACTAGACAGTGAAGTTCGTGAACTTGCCACCACGCCACCCTGCACAATGGCCGTTCCAGAAAGAGTTTGATAATTGCTTTGAAGGGTGGACTAGGCGCCAGCATTGGTGCGTAGCTTCCCAAGGGGAGTGCTTCAAAGGTGATCACAGTGACACTTAGCAATGTGGTAGGCAGCACTTAGAACGATTAAGTTTGTGGACTTGTCAGACCTTGTATCTATCTATCTGTCTATCTGTCTATCTATCTAGTAATTTACCTATTTTTTAAAAAAATCCATTCCCCTCAATGCTGACTCACAGTGATCCCGCAGGGTAGAGCAGAACTGCCCCCCAGAGTATCTGTGGAGCACCTGGTGGATTCAAACTGCCAATCTTTTGGTTAACAACTGTAGCTCTTAACCACTAGGCCACCAGGATTTCCAGATTGCCTGGATTTATATTCAAATCCCTGGATTTTTATACAGGAGCCTGGTAGCGCAGTGGTTAAGTGCTGGGCTGCTCACCAAGAGGTTAGAGGTCTTGACACGCCTGCTTCTCCCCGGGAGAGAAGACTTGGCAGTCTGCCCCCACCGAGATGGCAGCCCCAGAAACCCGGTTCTCCTCTGTCCTGCGGAGTCGCTGGGAGCTGAGATCGGTGGCACGCAGCCACAACCTCTGACTGTAAACAGAGGTGCTAGACGCCACCTGTCTAGTCTGTCACTGAAGATTTTTAAAGGCAGAACAGTGGTGCCCCGATGCAAATCAACCCCTGAATCCTTCTTCCTTCTCTCTCGTCGTCCACACTCGGCTTTTGGTGCCCTGTGAACCTCTGCCTCCCCCTGCCTGCACCTCTCCCGTCCCTGATCTTTAAACACACTGACTCCTGTCTCCTTGAAGCCACCTGCGTTTTTCATCAACTCGTGTATGTCCCTAGTTTTGATACCCAACCAGATGTGCACCTTCTCCATCAAATGGTCTGTTATTGGTCCCGTCCCCAAATTCCCTTTGTCAGCCTTGGGGACTCTGCACTCACACATCCCTGCCCACACCGGGGGCGGGGAGGAGGCCCTGGGGATGTGGCTAAACACGTCTGCCAACCAGCCAGCCGTTGACTCGGCCAAGCCCTCTTGGAAACTCAGTGGAGCAGTTCTGCACTGTCTACAGGGTCACTGTGAGCTGGGTCCACTCAACAGGGGGTTTTATTTTGCAGGGACACAGTTCAGTTTATATCCCAACAGTCGTGTGTACTGATGGCCTGTCTGTGTGAAATGTTTTTATACTAAGGGGTCTCCTCGTGTTTTCGTGGACAGGTCATTTCTGTTGATACTTAGAGCCATTAATCATTTTTATGGAGCCTGTGGGCGTCTGTATTTTGTAAGGAAAAGTTCCTCTGGAACCTTCAAATACAGCTTTTTTTCTTGCCTTCATCTGAAGCTTGAAACAGAATGTCACGGAGGTCCCATTTGGTAAAGTGACACCACATTGTGTGGTTACAGTGAACACATGTGATAGACAAGGTGTACACGCCTGGCATTCCACGTGTGCCTCACGCAATGAACATCTCACGTGAGCGTCTCCCTAGTCACACAGAGGGATAACCGCTTGCCCTGTGTACACCCAAGCGAGCTTGGCAGGGGACTTCAGCGTTCAGTTCTGCTGAAAGTAATGCAAGTAATGAAACAAGTAGAAAAAACTCTCCAAAGGAATACATCTTCAAGGAGATTGTATAACATTTAAAGGAATAAACTTATTTCCCCTTCTAACGCTTGTCTTCTCAGGACACACCAGAACGTGGAATTTATCCAAGACACCCTGAGCTGTCGCCTGCCCCTGAGACACCTCCGGACCCTCGCCCAGTGACTTTAACCCCCTGAAAACTCTTGATCTCGTTTCCTCTCAGACGTTATTGGAATTTACTTGTTACTACTTTGTGGCCTTTTAAAAAATATTTTATGTTTCAGGAAAAATATTTTTTATTTTCTAATTAGTTGGTGTCAGTCTGTGTGTGTGTGTGTGTGTGTGTGTGTGTGTGCGCGCATGTCTCCAGTAGACTAAAGCTGTTACCTATGTTGTTGAGATTTTCTGTGTCCTTGCTGAAGTTTTGTCTGCTTCATTTGTCGTTTAGTGAGGATAATATGCTCAGATCTCTCTCAGAATGTGGGAATTTGCCAGTTTCTTCTGATCAGCATGCAAATTTTAGCTTTTCAAGCTGCGTTAGTAGTCGTATACTGGCTAGAGATAGACGAGTAAGCCTTCTGCCATTCTGTATCATTCTCCTCCTCTTTGGTAATGCTTTTTTTCCTTAAAAAATTATCTAATAATGATTTAGCAACAAAAGCTTCCTTTTATTGTAATTTTCCTGATTTATCTTTTTTCCACTTGACCTTTTTTGGGTCTTTGTGTTTAAATGCGGTTTTTTTTCTGAGCAGAATGTAGGTGGATTTCTTGTAGTCCACTGTGACGGCCTGCCTTTTAAGTAGAAAGTTTAGACGCTGTACAGAAATTTAATCACCATTCAAATGCCATGTTATGCTACTTGTCCTGAAATTTTCTGTGCTTTTTGCCCTTCCTTGCTGCCTATTTATATTAAATATTTTATTTTATTTTATTTTTCTCTGCTTGCTTGGAAGTTACAAGGTTTTTTTTTCCCCCCAAAAAAATTATCGTCATAATTTTTGCCTTTAAAATCTAACTTGATTGACAACTCTCCTACCGAACAACCATCTGCTCTGGTTCCCCTCCTCCCATAGTACTGAATGTCGGTAACATTTCAGCCGTTCTTCTCTAGTGCACTACAAACCCGTTGTTGTTATTGTTTTATACAACTGTTGTGGGCTTATATTTAATATGTTTTTCTAATTATTCTGTTCAGCAGTTCTTCTTATACCTTCATTGTGTTCTTCTAAATTCAATTTAATTTTCAGAGGATGTCTTAGCTTTGACAAGTTCATCTGATGACCAGTTGTAGGTAGTAAACTCTCAGATTTCATTTGCCAAAACATGACTTTATTGTCCCGTTGATTTTGAGTGATGGCTTAGTTGGCTACATAATGCTAGGTAGGTGGATGTTCTCTCTTAGTCCCTGTCAGCATTTTGAAGAGAGATTCCACAGTCTTCTGACTCCTGTGTTCACTGTAGAAAATTCTGCTCTTGTTCTCATCATGCTTCATTTGTCAGTAATGCATCTTTCCTCCCTGGCTGCTTTTTAGATCTTGTCTTTGTCTTCTGTGTTCTTCTGTTTCACTTGAGTGTGTTGCCATATGCGTTCATTATCATCTGTCTGCTTGGGATTCATTATACATCCTCATTCTGAAGGTCCAGTTGTTTAACAGTTCTTCAGAATCATTGGCTAATGGCTTTGTAACCACTTCTTCCCCATTCTCCTTGGTTTCTGCCTTGTTCCTCTAATTAGAGTGACTTATTACTGTCTTCTCCTGCAGACGGAAGCTTTGCTTGGTCTCCCATTTAAGGAGGACTCAAGCTTTTTCCTGCTTCCCCTACCTGCCTACCCCTGTGCTCCTCCTTCGTTCGTGCGTTGTGGTGCAAACCCTCTGTTACTGAGATAGCTGAACACCGTGAGGGCAGCTACAACCTCCTCCGTTGGCTTTCTGCGCTGTGTTTTTCTTGCCTCTGAGACTCCCCTTCCCTTTCCAGGGCCTTAGCTACACAGGTGGGAAGGTAGTTGCTGCGGTTTATTCAGCGTGTCCGTCTGACTGTGAGGTCAGAATGGCTGAAAAGGACACGTCTACAGCCTAGACTACAATGTTGCCCAAACAAAATCCTATTGTCTAATTATAATTTTTAAATGCCGCAGGCCACATTGTAGATTTTTTTGTCATTGTTGTTCTAATGTGCTTTACAGTAAGGATTGATTTCTGAAGTCCTCCCTTCAGTATCAAAAAAAATAGAGACAGAGCGCCAGGTAAAGGATGGAATGTGAACTCTGTGGGACTTACACTGTGCCCTGATCCTGCCCAGTTGCTGAGGTTCACCCAGCTTTACGTGGCCTTCGTTTTGTCAAGCAATTCTGCTAACACTTTCTGTTGCTGATTTGCTGATGAGTTGTCCATCTCAGAGTATGAATCTCTTCATATCCTGGATGGAAACGCTGCTTACTCCAGGGAACTTTTTACCAGCCCTGCTGTCTCACTGCTAACGTTGACAGGACCATCCTCTGAGCTTGAGGCCACAGGGGCGTGAGAACAATGCAGCGGTGCCACAGACCCTTACGTAATGACCTGTTCACTACCAGGTGCCCTCAAGCCCATTTAGACTCATGGGGACCCCCCATGTGGCAGAACAGAACTGAGCTCCATTGGGTTTGCAGAGGGTAATTTTTCAGTAGATCAGCAGGCCTTTCTTCGGAGGCCCCTCTGCATGGGCTGCAAACACCAGTCTTTCAGTTAGGAGCTGAACATGCTATCTGCACGGTGTGCCTTGGCTTATAGCCCCTGCTTCCATCCTCATGGCCAGGAGTGTTCTGTGTTAAAGTCAATCTCTCTGTTTCTCTCTCTCTCTCTCTTTCTCGCTGACTGGCACTCTTTTTGTATCTCACTGTCTCCACTCTGCTTCTGCAGTCACATCTCCTCTTTTTCTCTGTGTGTCTGTCTTTCTCTTTCTCTCTTTGTCTGGGACTGGATCTCTCTGTCTCACATTGACCAGCACTCTCTCTCTCCTTCTCTCTCCTCTTCCTCTGTCTCTCCTCTGTAACTGGCTCTCTCTCTCTCTCTCTCTTTCTGTCTCTGCCTCTCCTGCCTTCCTCTCACAAGGATTCTGTGATTACATTGGGCCAATGTGGATAATCCAGGATAATCTCCCCATCTCAAGATCTTTAATTTAGTCACATCTGAAAAGTCCTTTTTGCCGTGTAAGGTAACATATTCATGGGTCTGGGGATTAGGACCTGGACGTAGTTGAAGGTGAGAGGATATTATCCTGTGTCCACCAGCATCCACTGATCAGCACCATCAAGGTAATGCGTTGGTTTTGCATCACCCCCCAGCCGGTTGCATACCTGAATCACTACACAAAAAGTGTCAAGAATATGAAATAAAAGGATTGATTTATTTATTTTGAAAATGCCAAACATGAGGTTAAAATACCTAATAAGTTCACTCTTGAGCATTGTTCTTCTGATGTCTGCATAGATTCAGTATAATATAGACAGCTTTATGGTTCTAAGCATGGACAAATAGCCCAGAATCCTAAATTCTCCTTTTAGCTCAAGAGATTTCCATGGCTTAGTTAAATCTCCCTATGTAATTAGCAGAGAAAGAGTGAGAAATATAAAGGAGTAGTGAGTGTAAGGGATAAAACCTGGGTAAGTGAGTTACAATCCACATATAGCATAATATGGCTGAATGACTTAGGGTCTCTCTTGGGGCTGAATAACCTTGTAATTACTCATAAATTTACTCAACAAGTATTCGGGGGGCATCTCCTAGATGCAGGGCCCTGCAGGAGGACTGGATTGTGTCTACATTATAGTGGCTCACAGCTGAGCAGAGGAAGAAGAGATGAACCCCCAGCGGGAGGTATCCCAGGCGGAAATGATAGCTGTAACCTGAGTGGTAAAAATAACGAGGACTGTAGGCTGGGGAGATCCTCCAAGCTTTAGTGACTTGAAAATACTGGGGGCGGGGGGTGGAAGCAGAAAGTGACCTGGGTCTTTAAGAATGGGACTGAATCCAGATATGTAAGCATCGATTCCAAACAATTCTATGACTCTCCTTTTTTGATTAAGAAACACGGTCTTTAATACTGAGGTTCACAGCACTGAATTGCTTCCTTTTTCTTCTTTTTCCATAAACATTAACCTTGGAGATCAGATCACTGGAGGAAGTGAAGGACGCAGAAAATTAGGGCAAGGGAAGAAGATGAAGAAGAAATGGAAATTATATTGCTGTTTTCCCCCCATGTATTTCCTGTCTAAAATGTGAAATAACTTCTGTTTAGATTTGACAGGTACAGTCATAAACTGGCTTGTCAAAATAACAGAAACTGGATGATTTTTGGAATATGGAGGCACATGGTTTAACATACTATACATTTCAAAACATTGAAGACTCTGCCTCGGTGTAAATATACCACTCTTGCAGCCGATTTCCACATTCATAAATTCTGCACAGACCCACACTGTCCTGTTGTCTGTGTCTTCATCCGTCCATCTGTTAAAGTAGTGATTGGATCCTGAGAGCGGTACCCGGATTCCAAGTGGAGAAGCCGGTGGGGAACCGCTGGAAAACACAAGACCCTGTCGTGCTGTGGTTATTAATTAAACCTCTGTGAGAACTAGATATTTCCAGAGCCTGCACAGACACAGAGCCACAAGCTGCACCGTGTGTTGGAACCTGCATGTGACCGTTGTCCTGACTGGAGGAAGGAGCAGGTGGAAAGGGTGCAGGCATCAGCCATGATGACAAGGGTGACCCAAGGGTACTGGGGCTGCTTCCAACCGTACAGGAGAGGGCAACTGCTCTCTCGTAGGAGGCTACTGAAATGTCTCATGAAATGTTGGTTGGATGACGTACCGTATGTTCCGCAAATGTTATCAAATATTCTTACAACAAAAATAAAATAGTGGCTACAGTAAAGATGCTAACTTCTGTAGAAATTCAGTTTGGTCAAGACACAATATGAGAAGTCAGTACCCTTTTTCACTCTTCTGCAAATAGTAGAATCTGGCCACCTTCTCAAGTAATTGAGAGACTAGTTGTGAGTGTCCAGTAGCCATCACATGACTTCTCCAGTGGTTCACAGTTAGCATGACCTCTCCCATAAGATGGTTTTCTTTTATAGAATCAAAGTTAGTGGTAAAAAGAAAGCCAAAGCCAAGATGCCTTCAGATCACTTTCCTTGATTCTGCAGTGCATCTCAGGTGTGTGAGCGCTGTTGCAACCACGCCACACCCCAAAGGTTGGGTGGCAGAGTGTTGGGCAAAGTGAGGCTTCCTTTTGGAACCTGAGTCTTCGGCCCTGGACAGCCTTCCTCCTTGTGTGTGTTACCCCCTGTCAGCCACCTCCAGTTTCCAAGTCATGAAAGTTAAGGAATGTTGATGGCACTTCATTGTACATAAGCGTTAATGATTATTTAAGGAGGACTTCTGCTTGTGGGAATATGAAATAGATGTCATTTTCCATATTCCTTTTTCGGAGTGCAATTGAAAATCCTGGACATTATATATGAAACAAACATGAGAAAACATGAGAGAAGAAGGCAGAGTGGCTAGGGAGCTTGGAGCCCACAGAACAACTGACTGGTGAGTTCTCTAGGTTTTCTTTTTGCCTCGTGTATCCCAGACTTGGGGCTTATGAAGCCAACAACCCAGAAACACCAATGGGCATAAGCAAAGCAGTCTCCCCAAAAGCCTCCTTTCTCTAGTCAAAGAATGAGGAAAGGGATGGCTGTAATAAGAGGAAACCTCCAGACAATAACCACTCTACTCCAGCCTAGCACCATCCATGCCACCAAAGGTCAAGTGAGGCTCCCAGATTTCTACCCTTGCAGATGAGTGATGTTAGGTAAAGGTCGAGTAAGTCTCACACAAAAACTCTGAGCTCCCACCTCAAGAACATAGACAAAGAAAAAGCAAAATAAGTCTGAAGCAAAGAGAAGGAAATGATAAACATCAGAAAGGGTAGAAACCAAAGAAATTGAAAATAGAAAGACAACAGACAAAAATCGTGAAACAGAGAGTTGGTTCTTTAAAAGATCAGCCGCACCGGCAAACTCTAAGAAGAGTGACAAAGAAAAGAAAGGAAGAAGACAGGAATTACCAATATCGGAAACCAACCTGGAGATGTCATCACAGACACAGCAGACATCGGAGGGGTAATGAAGAAATGCTACAAACTGCCCTACACACACCTTGAAATGTAAACTACCACAGTTCACCCAATATGAACTTGATAATTTGAACAGTTCTGTAACCATTAAGGAAATGGACTTTGTAATTTAAAATTTTCCGAAAAGGAATCTCCAGGCCTAGATGGTTTTGCAGGAGAAAGCTACAAAATGTTTGAATAAGTATTAACACCAGTTCCACATAGTCTCTTCCGGAAAACAGCAGGAATGGGAGCACTGGCCAGTGCACTTTATGAACCTGCTGTTACCACGACCCCCACACCAAAGACTATACACAAAGTAAGAAAACCACAGATGGACATCCTTATAAAATATCAGCAAATAGAATTCAGTGTATGTGAAAAGAAAATCATACGCCATCCACAAAATGAGTTTATTCCAGGAATGAAAAACTGGCTCAATATTTGAATGTCAATCAATGTAATTTACCACATTCAAAAACTAAAAAAGAAAAATCACATCATTACATCAGGTGATATGGAAAATGTGCTTGACAAAATTCAACACCTGTTCACAATCAAAACTCTTAGAAAAACAGGGAGAAGAACTTCCTCAACTTGATTGAGAGTGTCTGTCAAAAAATCTACCACTAACAATACACCTGATGCTGAAAGGTTGAAAATTTACCCCCTAAGGTCAGAAATAAGGCAAGGATGTTACTCTCACAACACTTATTCAACATAGTGCTGAAAGCTCTAACCAGTGCAATAAGGCAAGAAAAGGAAATGAAAGGCATTCCAACCAGAAAGGAATAAAGCTGCCCCTATTTACAGATTACATTATAGTCAATGCAGAAAATCCTAAGGAATCTACAAAAAAATAAAACTTCTAAAACTAAGAAGTGAGATCAGGTTGCAGAATATAAGATAAACACACAGCAATGAACTATATTTCTAAATACTAGCAATGAATATGTACACACACCTTAAAAATATAATAGCATATCTAAAAAACAGTAGTATAATACTGAAGTGGAAATCTGCTAAAAGAGGGAAAGGACTTACATGCTGAAAACTATAAAATGTTGATGGAAGAAATCAAAGAAAATCTAAGTAAATGAAGAGACATAGCGTGTTTGTTGACTAGAAAACTCAATATAGAAAATAGTCTAACCCAATTTTAGGATTTATCACATAGCTGCAATAATCAAAACTTTGTGGTATTAGCATAGGGATAGACACATAAATCAGTTAAATCTATTGAAATGAAATCTATTTTGATAGAAGACTCAGAAAGAGACTCACACAAATATTCCTAACTGGATTTTAACAAAATTTACTGAAGGGAAGATAACCTTTTCAACAAATGGCGCTGGAGCAGTTAGATATTGATGAGAGGGTGGAGTCTCAACTTAAGTCTCATACTTTATATGAACATTAACACAAACTGGATCATGGGCTTAAATACAGAACACAAGATTCTAGAACTTCAGAAAAAGTCAGAGAAAATCAGAATCTAGGACTAGGCAAAAATTCTTAAACTTGATATGAAAAAAACATAATTCGTGAAAGTAATAGTTGACATAAATAGGACTTTATCAAGATTGAAAAACTTTTGCTCCATGAAATACCCTGTTAAGAGATGAAAAGACAAGTAACAGACCAGGAGAAAAATATTTGTAAGCATCTGTCTGATAAAGGGCTAGTAACATGGAATGCTGGTGAGGATGTGGAGAAAATGGATTGCCCGTGCATTGCAGGTATGGATGGGAAATGGGAAAGCCACACTGGAAGAGAGTTCAGCAGTTCCTGAAACAAGCATAACACCAAGTGTTTACCTACACGCCACCCAGAAGTTGCACTCCTGAACACTTTTCCCAGAGAAATGAAAACTTATGTAAAAGTCTGTACATGAATCTTTATAAATAGCTTGATTTGAAATAGCAAAAATCTGGAAACAAACCAGATGTTCTTCAGTAGGTGACTAGCCAGGCTGTGGTACCTCCTTGCTAGGCAGTACCACTCGGGAGTAAAGAGGAGTTGATCACTCACACACCTGGGGTTACATGAGCCGAGACTGACTGGGCAGCAACTGGTGCTGGTTATTGGTACACATGACAACCTGGAGGGGTCTCCAGAGTTATACTGAGTCAGGAAAAAAAATCCAACCGTATGTAACACAGGATTCCATTTATACAGCATTCTTGTAGTGACAGTTACAGAAGTGGAGAACAGATGAGTCATGGCCAGGAATTAAGGAAGAGAAGGGTAAGAGCAGAAGGGAATTGAGTGTGGCGATGGAGGTGTTCTGTATCCCGCCCACATCCGTGTTGGTACCCTGAATGGGACACTGCGCCGTCATTCTTTGGGGGATATTACCATTGGGGGACAGAGGTGTTCGGAATCCTGCCCACGTCCACGCCCGTGTCCCGGCTGTGACATCATGCTGTGGTTCTGCAGGACGTTACCATTCAGGGGTGGAGGTATTCAGGACCCTGCCCGCGTCCACGCCCGTGTCCCGGCTGTGACATGACACTGTGGTTCCGCAGGACGTTACCATTCAGGGGTGGCGGTGTTTGGGACCCTGCCCGCGTCCACGCCCGTGTCCTGGCTATGACACCACGCTGTGGTTCCGCAGGTCGGTCACCACTGGGAGAAGCCTAGTAAAGGTTAACGTTTCTATAACTGCATGTAGATCTACAAAAATCTCAAAAGCTCTAATTTTAAAAAATTATTTCTTTTGCAATTAACATCTTCTTATAGGACTCATGTATTCTTTCTTTTTATGAACTCGTATTTATAGGAAAAGTATTCCTGAGAAGTAGAGGGATTTTTCCCTGTACAGGTATGTGTCACTTCATGTATGTTCTGGCAACTTCTGAGCACATCCGTGTCCGTGGTCCATGAGGCGATAACAGACTTTAGAAATCCCAGTCAGAGAACGGGATGTGGTGGACGTACTTTGCTAGAGATCTGAACTGACCCTTACTAGCTCTCCAGGTCCACACCTGCCCCAGCCTTGGGGTGGCAGAGGACAGGGTCCCCGTGCCCCTCCGAGACTGCCTGGCCCACCATGCTGGCCTCAGGCAGGGACTACACAACTGGGACTGCAGTCACAGAGAGAACACCCCACTGAGGTCACTGGCTCAGGTGTCCTGCATGTGACACCCAGCCCTGAGGCTGCAGCTTCCCCTGTGACAGCAGTCACCAGGGAGGATGCCTGTCCTTCCAGTGGAGGTGGGTGGCCCTGAACAGCACAGGCTGCAGCAGTGGTGGGTGGAGGAGCAGGAAGAAGGCAGAGGAGGGATGGGGTGTGGGGTAGAGGACTGTTAGGGGGCTGAAGAAGGTGGGCGGGCAGGGAGGAAGGGAAGGGAGCCAGGGGCCAGCTGACTAGTGAGCACTAGGCAAGGCCAGGTGTGGTTCTTGGAATCCAGGTGGTGTCCACACAGGATCCACAGCAGTGAGGCCAGTGTTTTCATTCAGCCCCTCAGGGCGGCGATGGCCTGAGCCCGACTGACGACTGACCTTCACCCTCCCCGTGTGTGCAGCACGGTGTTTGCACAGTGTCTGAGTCATGTGACACCCTGCTTCAAGGAATGTATTGTGGACGTTGAATGACAAGCTCCTGCACAAAAGCTTCACCAGTTATAGACACATTGTTATTTTAGTTCTTGTGGATCATACTACGTGAGTTAACACTGAGGTGACGTCCATAGTTAACACTTAAACTCATTGCCGTTGAGTCCATCCCAGCTTACAGAGGCCCTGTAGGACAGAGGAGAACCGCCCCATAGGGTTCTAAGGCTGCAAGTCTTTACAGGAGTTCCCGGCACATCTTTCTGCCCCAAGCCACTGGTGGGCATGAAGCACCCACCTCCTGGCTACCAGCCAAGTGCTTTAACCACTGCATCATGACGCTCCCTCAAAAAAAAAAAAAAAACAATTCATTTGCCATTGAGTCGATTCTGACTCCTGAGGGCCCTCTAAGACAGGGTAGAAATGCCCTGTGGTGTGTCGAAAGAGAACCTGGAGGATTCGAACTGTTGACCCTTGATTGGTAGCCATAGCTAATAACCACTGGGCCACCAAGGTTTCCAGTGTACCACTCAGACGTCTTTGTTTAACACTGAGCCTCCTAGTTTGAAACATTTTGAGTGTGATTCCAGACACCCATAGTCCATGTGCAAAGCCAAGACACAGTCAAGTGTCTAGATGGTTTGAACTAGACTGCGTTATCTGGATAGTTTTATAGTATGACCAAGTAAGAACAATTTGTCCGGTTAAAAAATCAAGTTTCCATTCGTAACTGTACTCTGAAAAGGATCAGTATTAGCTGAAGTAAGAGCCTGGCTCTGAGTTGGCCGTGTCAGCACACGGGCGGGTGGAGCGGAGATGCCCGTGACAGCGCTGCGGGCCACTACTGCGGATGGATGTGCGTGTTCGTGGGCACGTGTGGGGTGCACTTTCTTCCCTTTGTGTAAAATATGCTCTGAAAATTTGCGGCCATTATTAACTCATGGGAACAAATTTTAATTCAGAATGGCTTGCAAAATGCAAATTAGTGCGAATTAATATGATTGGTAATTGGTTTTTTTGGTTCATTTGTTTGTTTTCTATTTTTCTGATATAAGAGCCCACATTCAGTTATCAGTAAATGCACCATCCAACTGATTGACTTGGTTTCCACCCTTAATGCAATGTTTTGTTGATATGTAAACAGTCAATTTTTTCAGGAGTGTTTGCGTGCTCCAGCAACACTTCTGCAAAATGGTGTGTTTTGTTCCTGATATATTGGTAACAGTAATACCAAACTTTCAGTGCAGCGCTTCAGGATCTGGAAATGCATTTACACATCAGTCAGAGAGCCTGGCGGCAGCGTGATTAAGAACAGAGCTGCTGACTGGGAAGTCGGAAAATGAAACCAGCAGCAGTTTGAGGGAGAAAGACCCATAGAGATTAGAGTCTTAGAGACCCCATGGGTGGTTCTGCTCTGTCCTGTTGAGTCACCATGAGTCAGAATCAACTGGACAGTGATGGGTTTTACAAATCTGACATCTGACACCTTTGACCTCCCATCGGTCCCTTAACTGGAGTCACAGATGAGATTCTCCAGGGGAGTTGAAGTGACTTTCCCACACAGTGATGGGACCCAGCAAGGACTCTGACTGGGGTGTCATAACCCGAGTTTAGTGTATTTTCCCACCCACTAAACTGACTTCTTGCAGGTAAACACTTCACAGAATAGTCCAGTTTATTGACTAGCTCTTTAATCAGGGATTGATACTCTCATAGCGATACCTTCACAAATAGCAGTTCCAGAATTCTTACAAGCAATGCTTCACGATTTCTTCAGGTGAGTATAGCATCAGCTAAAGATTATGGGCGTTTATCGGAGACGTGGGCTCAGCCGGAAAGGACGGAATACAGCGGCTTGACCTCGGCTGGAAACGGGAGTGGTCTCAAAGCCGAGAACTTGAAGTGGAACACGTATTTGAAAACAATTTGATAACTGCTCCAGACTCTGAAACATGGCTTTGTGATCTACATCGCCCCAAGGGTGGCACGCCCTCATCCGCCCCACTCGGCGGTCTATGTCTCTGAGCAGTGCGTGCTTCTGGCTGCTCATACCCCTCTGTGGGAAGAGTCAGTCTGGCGTGGGACTCAGTCCTCATGATTTTAGCCATCCCCGGGTCGTCCCCTCTTGCCCATTGAAGTGTGGCTGTATCCTTGTGTTTGCGTCCGAACAGGCTGAGCACCGCCTCTCCTAGGCGTCCCAGTGATGCGTAATCTCCCAGGCCCAGCCTGCAGCTCAGACACCAGTCTGGTTTGCAAAGCCCAGCAGATACCAAGTAGGCTGCTCAGAACTGAGACCTCAGCTTGCTGTGATTATCTGGTCTAGCACTCACAGTTCCCTTACGTCTTCACAAGAGATCCTTGTGGGGCGTTTGGGTTTTTGAGTGCTCCTTCCACTTTAAAAACAACTGCAAACCCCCTTCACTATAAGTGGACCAGAGGCCAGGTGCCCCCTCTCCCCCAACTTCCAGCACCGTCCTCACTGAGGCTGCTGGGGGCTGAGACTCCGGGATGTTTGCCTTCCCCGCCTGAGACGCCGACAGAGCTCCGTCCTGTCTCGGAAGATAGTAAGTCAGCTCAATTAGGTGCCCGGTGGAGAGGGGTTTAGAGCTCCACAGCATCTCTCTGGAGAGCCCAAATTAGCATTTGTAGTGAAGTGCGCCCCAAATTCTGACTCAGTGACAATAAAATGTGACCCAAGCAGTGCTGAAGAGCAAGCACCACAGCTAAGATGGGGACCCAGAAACGTCTCAGAACTGCGCCTGTTGGTGCCTGCTGCATCAAATCCAAGCCACAGCAATGAGACAGGACCGGGTGGGACTGGCCCATGGGGCTTCCTAGGGGGTCATCCTGATGGGGAAACCCTGGCGCATGGTGGTTAAGTGCTGCCTCTGCTAACCAAAAGGTGGGCAGTTCCGGTCCTCCAGGTGCTCCCTGAAAACTCCACGGAGCAGTTCTACTCTGTCCTGTAGGGTCTCTGTCAGTTGGAATCGACTCGACGGCACTGGATTTGCTTGGTTTTAACCTCTGTGGGAAGAGATGGACGGGTCTTTTCTCCCGCTGAGTGGCTGGTGGGTGTGAACTGCGGACCTTTGGTTAGCAGCCCAGCACTTCACCACTGACCACTAGGGAGCCTGAAGCTTCTCTAAACCCTGTTGCCACCAAGTCGATCACAACTCACAGCGACACTATAGGACATGGCAGAACTGCCCCAGAGGCTTTCCAAGGAGCATCAGGTGGGTTTGAACTGCCTCTCTTTTGGGCAGCAGCCGTAGCCCTTAACCACTGCACCCCCAGGATTTCCGGTTTCTCCAGCCTACCCCAAGCTGGAGGTCCAGTCTCTTGCTTGCTCAGTTGGAGAGAAGAGGCTGACACAGGGCCTTGGGGCAGCTGGGATGAGGGGTTGTGGCTGCAGTGGACTAGAGCCGGGGTTCCCGCCCTGCAGGCCAGCAGTGGATCTCAGGAGCCCGCGGACGCTGTGCAGATAGTGTGACTCGGTGTGACTAGGTGCCAGATGAGGGGGTCTCTGGATGTGACTCACATGTCAGCAGCATCAAAGTCACCAGGGAAATACTTGAGATGCAGATCTGCACGCTCACCCCAGACCTTCAGAACTGGAAACTCTGGGGGTCAGGCCACCGTTCTAACATGCTCTGTGTGTGTCGTTCAGATGCTTCTCCAGCGTGGGAGTCACTGCTCGGGAGAAAGGCTGGGTAGCTTCACCCTGACGGTCTGACCGCTGCCTCCCAGACACTAACCTCCTACTCCCTGACCAGCTAAGGACACGGAGATCACCCTGTGGTCACCTTTGCCCTGGCTGCCCTCTACCTGGGACACTCTTCCCCAGACACCTCTGTGGCCCACCACCTCACCCCCTTCTCATTTCTGTGGTGCACCGCACCGGCTTGGTGAGGTTCACTCCCGACCCCACCAGCGGCCCAGACCCCCTCATTTCTCTACGGCATGTGACGTCTCCCACGTACCAGGCAACTCACACATTGTGCTTCCTCACTTGTTGCTGATGGCCAGCTTCTCCTACTTCGTACCCCCAGGACACCGGTCTGCTTTGGTCCCTGAGTACTCAAGTGTCTGTTTAGCACAGTAGATGCTCATTAGGTAACTGTTAAATAAATGAATAAAAACTCACCCAAAAGAGGGGTGGGACGTTGTTTCAGAGGCAACTGGGAAATCTGTCTCACAACCAATTTACCTGACACTGTCTTATGCTGGGGAAACCCCGGTGGCGCAATGGTTAGTGCTAATTCTGCTAACCTAAAGGTCAGCAGCTCAGATCCACCAGATGCCCCTTGAAAACTCTATGGAGCAGTTCTACTGTGTCCCGTAGGGTCACGGTGAGTCAGAATCAACTCAACAGCACTGGGTTGGTTGGTTTGTTAATCTTATGCAGGGTCCTGGTGGCATCTTAGTTCAGAGCTCAGCTGCTAACCAAAAGATTGACAGTTTGAATCCACCAGCTGCTCTTTGGAGACCCTGTCGGGCAGTCATACTCTGTCCCAGCGGGTCGCTATGGGTTGGAATTGACTCAACAGCAGCAGGTTGGCTTTGGTTTGGATTGATGTTCATGGTGATGGATGAGTCTAGGGCTGTGCTGCTTGGGAGAGCTGGAGCTGTGTGAGTTTCAGGAATAATGACAGGGACAAGTTAGGAATATTTGGGGAAACTCCCTGTTTGATTATAACTTTTCCTTTTCAAAAGCTGATCATTGAGATTTTAAATAGATATATATTAACTTGTTTACTTGAGAAATGTAGGAGGTGGGCACGGTAATGACTCTCCCTTTGCTGAGGAAGATCTGCATTTGTGGAGAAGATGGGCTGGTTCTGCAGTGCAGCTCTGACCAGCTGTGCTGTTGTTCTTAGGTGCCTCCCAGTCAGCTGCACCTCACAGTGGCCCCGTATGATGGGACAGAATGGCCACACAGCATCTTCTAGGCTGTCACCTCTACAGGAGCAGGTCACCAGGTCAACCAGACTGAAAAAATATTAAAGGGGGCACCACTTCTCATTCATCATTTCCACTTAAGAGGTACCTGGCTTAGTGCTGCACGTGTGGGGGTGGGGGAAGGTGATGGATGGATGGACAGATGGACAAAGATCTGTGAAACGGCTGCTCCATTCAGTTCTCAGGAAAGTGAATTACTGAAACTCCAGAAATGAGTTAATAAGCATTGGTGTCTCCTCCATTTGAATCTGTCAAATCAGCCTGAGGTCATATAATTGAAAACATGCATCAGGGATCAGATAACGGCAATGAGTGACAAGGACATTGTCTGAAGGTGCTCTTGGCCGCAGAAATCGCCATCTCCCATCCCCCGGCTTCCCTCCCCAGAAGATAAGGAGTACCAATGTCAGGGGAAGCGAAGGTTGTTGGGTATGCCCTTTTCTTCTGTGTGCGAGGCTACAAGGATAAAACAGCTGAGCTTCAAAGATTAGATCCTAATTTCCATACCTAATCAGGCCCCAGTGATAAAAGTAAATCTAAAGAAAATAAACTGTATCTAAAACTGAAAGACTGCAGAAAGAATGGGAATTACACCACAGCTGCCTGGCTGTCCTGAGAGCCCGTTAACCCCGTTCTTCCTTCCAGCTTGTGTCTCCGTTTACAAAATGCTGTCTGCAGAAGACATTAGTTCTCATTGAAACAAGTTATTGCAGATGGACGGTGCTTCAGCAGCACCCCAAGGATGCGGCAAGGCTCAGCCTTCTTCCCCCCAGACGTCTCCAACTCTCTTAGTCCTGTCTCCTGCCCTACTCCTCAACTGGAAGGACCAAATACCACATAACCTTTGTAAAAGACTTTAGTGATTCTTGGCAAAATAAATGGAGTGGCAAGACTAAAGATACCCTGGCATTTAGAAAGTCTACTTGGTAGCCAGTAACTTGAGGAAGATGGCTATTCCTTCTCGTTAGAATTACTGCAGGTATGTCAGCAGAGAGAGGAAGCTTTTCCCACACCTGACCTGCGGTTTCTAACTCTCGGCTGCTAAACCAGGCCAAGGGCGAATGCTGCTAGGTTCCACCAGGGGTACCTGAGGACACAGACGCTCCGGCTTCACCGGGGCCACCCGGGAACCTTCCTGAGAATACAGATTCTTGGGTTCAGCTCCAGATATTCTCATTCATCAGGTCAGAGGTGAAGCCAGGAAGGAATCCATAACATTGACGACTCTTCAGGTGATCCTGACATGTAACCAAGTCAAGAACTATAGCAAGATTTGAGGCCTATGGCTTCTGAAAATATGATTTAATTGACTTTTTTATGAAATTGTATTGTTTATTATAAAATGTTAAATTTTCATGTTAACATTTTAAAATATAAAAATAATAAATAATAAGCAACAGAATATCATTCAAGCATCTTCTGTTCAAAGCCTTGGTGGCAGGCACGGTGGTTAAGAGTCTGGCTGCTAACCAAAAGATCAGTAGTTCAAATCCACCAGCCACTCCTTGAAAGCTCTATAAGGCGGTTCTGCTCTGCCCGGCAGGGATTAACCACTGGGCCACCGGGGTGATGGTGGGGTGGCTGACCACCTCTGCGAGAAAGCGCCTCCTCGGCCACGAGACCAGAAGGACTGGGTGCTGTCTGGCAGCTGTCACTCAGAGCTTCGGTCAAAAATCCTGTAGAAGCTTCTGGATCAAAAGAGCAAAAGAGTGGAATGAAACTCCAGATACTTTTGAAATCCAGACTTTCTAGAACCATGGGGCCTGGATGAACCATGGAATGATTACCTTGAGATAACCTGTCAATATTAATCTTTAAACCAAAAATACCCCTCAAGTCTTCTTAAAACTGAACTATTAACCAAACCAAAAACTGAACCCACTGCTGCTGATCCTGACTCCTAGCGACCCTACAGGACTGAGCAGAACTGTGCCACGGGGTTTCCAAGGCTGTCATGTCTGTGGAAGCAGACTACCACGTCTTTCTCCCACTGAGTAACTGGTGCGTTCACCTACCAGCCTTTCAGTTAGGTCTAGACTCAGAGAGGCCTCTGGCCCGCCTTGGAGCTGAGGGACAAGCTACCAGAGGACATAACCTGAGCTTAAAGGGAGCCGCAGGGAGGAGGCGCCTCTCCTGGACGAGCAGGCTGCCCTCTTCACAGGGTGCCTCCCCTGGTCACACGTGCCGGGGGGCTGATCTCACCAGGCTTCCCATCCCCCCACCCCGGGCTGTGACCCTCCAGCCCAGAAGACCCCAAGCTGCAGGCAAGGGCTGGCACTCCAGACGCTGTGTGAGCCTAGGTAAGAAGCTGAACCTTTCTGAGCCTCCCGCGCCTCTCCCACGGTCCCCCTCCCAGGGAGAGACGGCGGAGTGATGAGTGGTCCCTCAGCGCCACCTCGGCGGTCAGGGAGAGCTGTCCCTCCCTCAGTGAGGGCTGTCCTGGACAGACGGACCCCAGCTTCCTGTTCAATTATCTAGATAAACAGACTTGAACAGGAGGGACTAGACCGTGTAGCGATGCTGTACCTTCTCAGCAGGACTCAGGATGGGAGGGGCGGGCACCGTGAGTGGGGTGGGGCGTGTGCCTAGCGAGGGCTTCTGGGCACCGCATTACACCTGCTAAACATTTTCCGTCAAAGTGAGGACAAAGACAAAGCCAGGGAGCTGTGCGGGGCGCCCTGATGTGGCTCAGCAGGGGATGCCTCCTCCTGATGGCCTCTGGGGCCACTTCCCGCACTGCGTGCCGTCCCTCAAACGCACAGCATGGCAAATTCCACGATTGCCCCCCCCCCATGGCCCCTGACTGCTCCCTGGATGTGGAAAGAATCCCAACAGGTTTCTAGAACCCAACAGAAGCCCAGGACACACCTGTCTCCCAGTCTGTCAGGGAATAGCTTAGATTAATTCACTGGCTTCCCGTGTTTGCAGAGCTGAAGGCGCGGCACCTTTGTCAAAAAGGAAAATGACCAAAGGCTGGAGACAGGCTCTGATGGCTGGGAAACAGATTAAGGAGAGAAAATCACCAAGTAATTTCTCCTGGATGTGTTTGCTTTGTCCCTGAACACTTTTTTCTTGTGTTAGGTCAGGGGGTTAATTGCCTTCTGACAGTGAGTGACGAAAAGGCATGTTCACCGGCTGAGATAAAGCAAAGTTAATTGAAGGAAGTTAGTAATGAAAATACTGGACTTGGTCCATTCCAGGTGGCAGGTGACACGTGAAATTATGGCCAAAGTTACTTCTACACTCACATGTAATATTTGTAAGGGCTTGGCTTCCAGTTAACCAGCTGTCATTCACCCAGCACGCCACATCCATCATAAAGGACACAAGAATCTGTGTATACACCGTGGACTGCGGACATCCCTGGCGTAGAGTGAGCTTGTCCTTAGAAAATCCATTACCAGTGCTTTCAGCATAGAGGGAAGCCAATTGTTTCTATATTTAACCAGAACTTTATTTCTGAATATAAATTCAGATGGCTGCGTATGTTCGTTTCTGAAATACATTTACCTCACATACTCAAACTGGTCAGCCCACGAAGCCCGGCCGTGCTGGAGACTGTGTGGCGAGGCACAAAGCCTCACTGTCGGCTTGACTGGCTCCTGTGCTGTGGATCTGTAAAGATGAAAAATAGGGAGGGCGGCAGCACAGCCTCCAACCCCGTCTGCCAAGGAGCTCCAGAGGCCGGCCCCTGGCAGAGCCCAAACCCCCGACTTCTGGGGGGCTCTGTGTCAGCATCTGTCAGAAACCCGAGGGAGGGGGCTGTCACCTTGCAGTCAGCGTCAGTGCAAATGGGACTGGGTCAGTTACTGGCTGAGGCCTCACTGCTGACGTCAGAAAATGCCAGCTGTGCCAGGCAAGGGGAGAGTAAGGCTCGGGCCTGCGGAGCTGACAGACAGACAGATGTTCTCTGCTCTCAAACTGAGGAGCTGGGGAGGGACCTGTACCGACTCCTCAGAGATGCTCTCTACTCTGGGGTGCCTGGCAAAGCCAGCTGCACACTAGGCAGACAGCCCCCAGACTTGCCTAACTTGATTTCATGAGTGACAGGAGGGCCCGGCTGAAGATTCTTCTGCCCTCTGATAGGTCCACCAGCTGGCCCTGGTGTCCCTGAAGTCAACAAGGCTGAACCCGGAGTTCTGTAGTCAGAGGCAAGACTTAAGAGGATGAAGGATGAGGAAGGTGAGCTAGGAAAGGCATCGTGTGTACGGAGTACACATTGTATGCTGGGCGTTCTGTGGCACGCCTTACAAACACGTTCACACTGTCACACTGATGCTTCGTGGCAATACACACAGCACTTCAAGTAGCAGTGATGAGATTTCCACAAAGACCTCATCTGCAAACCTGCAGAACAAGGCTTACAGGATTTCCATAAACACCTCATCTGCAAACACAGACAGCAGGGTCTAGGAGGCTGCCACAAAGACCTCATCCACCAACGTCTGCAGCGGCGTTTGAGAAGACTGAGGCCAGCCGAAATGAGCAGTGTCTTCAATCCCACGCCTTCAGGGACAAGTGCTCAGAGTGATACCCAGACCCCAAAGAGAGGAGCTGTTTGGAGGGTCTCTGGAGAGGAGACGTGGCCTGGTGTAGGCCTGCGTGGAAAATCAGCAGTGATCCGGAGAAGAAAGGAGAATGGACACCCCATCACTGGCTAAACCCAGCACAAGGCAGAGGGTGGGGAAGCCCACTGGTATACCTTAGTGGTCAGTCTCCTGCAACTCAGAGTCGGGCAGAGAAAAGCAGTGGTGGGTCAAAAGGCACACGTGGACAGCTGCAAGACAGCTGTGTGATTGTCCCGATTCACAGAGGACAGGTCTGTGTCTCAGAGAGGGTGAGGAAACAGCCCACAGCCGAATGACCAGGAAGAGCCCTGGGCCAGTGGAGGGACCCGCAAAACTCACGCGGCAGCTGCAAACACCTGGTGGCCATAGGGGCAGGAGAGACGAGAAGGTCCTGAGAAGTGTCAGGACGGAGGCAGTGGGAGCCTCAAAGGATGGGGAAGGGGACCAAGCCCAGCATGCTGGACTCCAAGGCTGGCCTCAAGAGGCCCCCTTCCTTCTGGGCATCCTGCAAACCTCGGTCCAAGGCCCTAGACGTGGTCAGAGTCCTCCAGCCATCAGATGTGTGACCAGGAATACCAGAAGAAGACAAGCTGCTTCAGCCTGACTCTAAAAAGGAGTGTTGGTGAGTCTCTGTAGGGACACCAGGACCAGCCAGGAAGGTGCCCAACGTGAACTGCTTGCCAGGACCAGCTCAACACCCCACCAAACCCAGGAGCCCACGCGGCCCCGTAGCAGAGTGGGAACAAACCCTGGGTTGGATGTCAAGAACCCGAGTTCTAGGCCTGGTAGGTTGTTTGCCAAGCTTCCTCCCTTCCTGCGCCCTCAGCTCATCTCTTACTCTACAAAACATGGAAACGCTGCCAGCCCCAAACGACACGTGGGTTCCCTTCCGAGAATCAAATGGCAGAAGGCGAAACGACTGAAGACCGCAACCACAACGTAAATAGCTCTGTTTCGGGCCCTGGCATGCAGTGTCTCAGAACTTACCAGGGAACCAGAAGGTCAGCAGCTCGAAGCCACTACCATCTCCGGAAACGCTGCAGGGCAGTCAGTTCTGGTCTGTTCTGCAGGGTCACTGTGAGACAGCAGCGACGTTTGTTTTTAAATAGGTTTGTTTATGCAGACCTTATTAAAGTGAAAACCAAAGTCATCCAGAAAACAGGAGCTGGCTGTGAGAAGTCTCTCTCTCTGTCTCCTTTATTAAGAAATTTCTTAATTATTCAGTCATGTCCACCCCAGTCAGTAACTGGAGCCCCAAGATAGAGAACAGAGTTGAGAGAAAAATATACTCAAAAGGCACCCCAAAATGTCTCCCCAACAGTGATGCCTCTCTTGGTGACTTTCCTGATGGGTCTGAATGGGACTTACCAGCCAGCCAGCGCCTGTCTGCCATCTCTCTCTGTAGCTCTCTGCATCCCCGTGTCCTGATGAAGCGCGAGGCGACCTGAGAACCCCAGCTGCCGTCTCTGATGCTGACTGCAGCCCCTTTATACCTGTAGTCTGGGGACCAGGAGAGCCATCTGCATGGACAGGTCAGGTGCTGGGAGCGTTTAGACACTGACGAGTGAACCCGGCCGCCACTGAGTCAGTGCGGATGCGGGGCAGCCCCACCTGCGCCAGAGTAGAGCTGTGTGCCGCAGGTTTCCAGTGCCCAGTTTTTCAGAAGTAGATTGCCAGGGCTTTCTTCCAAGGGGCCTAGGGTGGACTCGAACCCACTCGAACCTCGCCGCTGCTGAGTGTGTTAGCTGTTGGTACTGCCCACGACACCCATCATGCAGGCACCCGACACTGAAATCACTCCCTCAGGCAGTTTACTGAGCACCCACTCTGTAACCGGCACTCAACCAGGGCTGGGGAAACGGAGAAGTGAGGGAGGTGACAGCGTCTTGCCCCAAGACGCTCACCTGCAGCTTAGCGGGAAGATGGCCGAGGGAACCCACAGCTGCGGTTTATCGTGAACTTGACCTTGGCAGGGTGGACACCGGCAGGTGAACTCAGTCTGCGTTTGAGCTGTTTGCCCTCTGTCTCGGTCATCTAGTGCTGCTGTGACAGGAACGCCACTGTGGGCAGCTTCAACAAAGAAAAGTTGGTTCTGTCACAGTCTGCGAGGCTAGGAGTCCACATCCCGAGAGCTCTGGCTCTCTGTGGTGGCTCGGGGGAGAGGCCCAGTCGCTAGCCTTCACACAGCCTAGGGGCTTCTCAGCACAAGGACCCCACATGCAAAGGATGCGCTCCTTGCTGGCCTGTGGTCCCTGTCTCTCTGTGCTCCCTGGTGGTCTGTGTCCCTATCTCTCTGTTCAAGCCCCCCCCAACTTCATCTCTTGTAAGGTAATAGGTGTTGCAGGCCACAGCCCAGAGAAACTCCCCTTACACTGGTCCAGGATGTAAGCTGGGTAAGCGTGCTACATCTGACCCCAGCCCACTTTAACATAACTTAGTCCTGCCTTGCTAACCACAGCCAGGGTTTAGGATTTGCAATACCCAGGAAAATTTTATCAGACTGCAAAGTGGAGGACACCCACACAGTACTGGGAATTACGGCCTAAACAAGTGGACACACATTCTCGGGGGACAGTTCAGTCCATCACAGCACCTAAGCAAAACTTAGAGTTCCGACCTTGTCAGCGTATTTTCCCACAAGTTAAGGACAGCGCGGATGTCTCCGTCATGAGTGTTACGTGGCATGACACAGCTGCAGATACAGATGGGGTTTTCACACTGCGATTTTCGTGGGGTGACTTGAGCATGGCATGGACCCAACCCGAGAAAGTGTTTCCTCCCTGTATGACCAACAGGAAACCCAAACATACTGTGACACAAAAACAATCTGCTATTTGATCCAGGAAATTTTCACTGAGAGTGGGTCACAGGGCCGTTGGTTTAATTAGATTTTTTTCTTCCATCTTCTATCAGAGAGAAACAATCAAGAGACATGGGGTGAACAGGATGTCTGCCTAGCAGACCTGCGTCAGGATGAAAGCTGGGGGTCCAGGTGGGTGGTGTCAGGACCCCCAAAAGCAGTGAACATGGAGCTTCAGGGACCACCATCCTTCTGACAAGGGTTTTTATCAGGCCTATCACTGATCTGCCAAATTAAACTTTACAGGAAGATGCAGAGGCATAAAAATGCTGGCAAAAAGGAATTAAAATCCCAATAATTCACTTAGGGGGTAGTGCTGGTCTTGAATTTTAGGATAAATTTAGGGCTACAAGGTAATTGACCCTTACAGGATTGGATTTTTAGAATTTTAAGGAAATTTAGACATCTTCCTAATAAGCCCCATCATCCTCTGTGACAAGGAAACTGAGTGTCTGGACTCGGACAAAGGACTTGTCCAAGGGGACGTGGACAAGGTCACCCAGGTGGCTGATGACAGCTGAGGCTTGGAAAACAGAGGCCACATCTGAGGGTCAGCATAGAGGCTCGGCCACCAGGAAGTGGAGACAGCGGATAGAGTAGTGCCACCACAGGAGAGGGACAGGAGCTGTGACACAGTTTGAGGGAGCGTGGTGTCAGGCGGTAAAGCTGACCAGTGAGTTCTGCTTCAGGCTGATTTTAGTAACGAATCAAATCCTCTCACGGGGAAGAACCGCTCTTGTCAGCCCCGACAGTGGGAAGAAATGACCGTCAGGTGAGGGGGCAGTTACAGGGTCCCAGCAGAAACAACTGAAGCAGCTCCTTTCTCTGGCGCTGGAGGCCCAGCTCCAGGCAGTGATGGAGGTGGTGCTGCCCGAGGCTGCTACCCAGGACCGGGGGAAGCCCAGAGACAGGCCCTCCCACAGGGGTCTCAGCTCCAGGCTTTGGGGTACAGCTGCTTCCCTATGCCAGGAGGGCATTAGGACCATGACAGCAGGACAGTGCCTTCCCAGACGTGTCTCTCCTGGTAGCTGCACTTCCGGGCCACTGCAGAATCGGCCGTCTCTGTTAATGTCTCTGGGAGAACGTGTTCATAAAGTCGGCATCACCGTAGACGCCACAGAGCCCAGCAATCCCACAGCTTTGGGATTTCACAGACTTAGAAATTTTCAGATAAATCTAGGACACTAATAGATAACTTTTTGCTTTGCCACTTACCGACGTTTTAAACATGCAGTCGTATAAAAAATGAAGAATCGTTGTAAATCCCAAAAGGAGGAGAGAGATAACCCACCCAGAATCCCCTACCCTGAGGTCGATTGCAGCATACACTGAACCCGACGCAGTCCTCCACATTAAAGGAACAAGTCAGAGTTGTGAAATTCATCTTATCTTTTTGTTTATAATTTCCTACTGGATCAGTGAAGAGTCTGTCCTGGTCATTCCCAACCAGTGCCCAGAGAGCTTTCAGAAGCCGTGATCTTACTCCAGCAGAACGCCGTGTCCCCAGCAGACTCTTACTCAGATATTCCTGTTGGCTGCAATGGCAACAGACTGAGTAAGATGGATGGGGAGAGTTTAATGTAGGGACGGCTTAGGGGCAAGCAGAGTAAAGGGGGCGAGGGATGGGGAGACATCCGCAATGATGGGCAAAAACCGTT
This sequence comes from Heterohyrax brucei, assembly GCA_028571685.1. NCBI lineage: Eukaryota > Metazoa > Chordata > Mammalia > Hyracoidea > Procaviidae > Heterohyrax > Heterohyrax brucei. The sequence continues at coordinate 73,184,090 of CM053163.1, forward strand.
AGGACCCTGTCCTGGTTACCTAGGGCTGCTGGAACAGAGATGCCACCAGGATATGGCTTTAACGAAAGGAAATTTATTCTCCCACAGTCTGGGAGGTAGAAGCCCAAATTCGGAGCACCAGCTCTAAGGGGAGGCTTTCTCTGTCTGTTGGTTCTGGAGGAAGGTCCTTGTCATCAGTCTTCCCTTGGTCAAGAAGCTTTTCCGAGCAGGAACTCCAAGTCCAAAGGACTTGCTCTTCACTTGGCTCTCGTTTCTTGGTGGCGTGAGGTCCCCCGTCTCTTTGCTCTCATCTCTCTTTTGTACCTCAGAATTGACAGCTTTGAGACAAAACCTAACGTCATAGAGTGGGTCCTCTCTCATTAACATCAGTGCAGCCTCCCCACTCACTATCGCCATAGCAACAGGATTTATAACAGTCAGGAGAATGACATCAGATGACAGCAGGAGGAACAGTCACATAATCCTGGGAATTCTGACACGTATTTTCAGGGCACGCAGTTCAATCCATAATAGACCCCTAGGTCGGAAGGGGCCCCTAGGAGGACAGAGTGTCACCCGGACTCAGGGAAGTGGCAGCCGCAGAGGAGGGACCACCAGGTGGCCAGTGAAGCCGGCAGTAGCAGCCACTTTCATCTGACACCACTTGGGGAAGGGGACCCATTGCTGCAGAGTCGATTCCGACTCACAGTGACCCTACAGCACACAGTAGAACTGCCCTGTGGTGTTCCCAGGGAGAGGCTGATGGGTTCGAGTCACTGACCTCTTTGTTAGCAGCTGAGCTCTTAACCACTGCGCCACCACGGCCCCAGAATGCAGAAGGAACCGACAAGGCCATCTAGGCCTCTCTCCTCTGTCGGCCAGAGCCCCGCCGGCCCCCGGTAACCACTCAGGCACTTGTATCTCTCTGCATTTGCTGGTTCTGACGTTTCACACAAGAGGGAGCACAGAGTCTCAGCCCTGCGTTCAGCGTCTGCTCGTCTCTCTGTCTGGGAGTCTGTTTTGCCATGGCTCCCCAGAGCTGTCTCCCCCCAGCTTCCTCTCCGGTGTCTGTGCTTCTCCACAACAGACACACCCCCCGTGGGACTCGCAGCTGTCTGCTGGCCGTCTTTCTGGAAGCCAGAGGACACACTGTTTTACTCTAGGCCACTATGAGCGTGGACCAGCGGTCTGCTGCAGGAATGCGTTTGAAAATCTGTATCGCCATTCATTGCTGGTATGGAAGCTAGTTTAGTGAAACTGGTGTTCTAAACGGTACGGTACCACTGAGAGACTCAGCTCTGGTCACTGTTCAGACAAAGACTGGGCAGAGAAACCAGGAGAACAATGGAACTCAGGGTCACCTTCCCAGGCAGGCGTGTCGGTATCCGAGCGTTAAACACCGTGACCAGTGTCACCTTCCCGGGCAGGCGTGTCGGTATCCGAGCATTAAACACCGTAATCCGCGTCACCTTCCCGGAGGGGCGTGTCGGTATCCGAGCATTGACCACCGTGAGGGATGACACCACATTTATCTGGCACTGCACAGATTTCAGAACGTGTCTGATGATCCTTTAGCCTCTCAAGAACTCTGAGAAGCGGGTAAGGAGAGAGTTATTATCTCCGTTTACAGAAGAAGAAATAGGCTCAAGTCTTAGTTGGCACGTCCAAGAACTGTCAGAGTGGCCTTAGAATGCGGGGCCGGTCACTCGCTTTCTCCTTGGTTGGGTCTTTCCTGCCTTGACAACACACCATGGTGTGGAACCAGGTGTGACGTTGTCAGAGCAGAAGACAGACTCTTCGGTTTCGGGATCTTCTTTGCCTCCCCACACATCCGTTCTACAGATATTCCAGACTTTTTGTGAACAATTGCCGTCGTTCCCAAAGGAATTAGAGCACCTATCATATTAAAGTGGAAACCCTGCTGGCTTAGTGTTTAAGGGCTGCAGCTGCTAACCCAAAGTCAGCACTTCAAATCTGCCAGATGCTCCTTGGAAACTCCAGGGGGCAGTTCTACTACATCCTATAGGGTCGCTGTGGGTCAGAACTGACTTGATGGCTGTGAGTAGGGGTGTAATATTGAAGGAGTGAGCCCTGGTAGCCCAGCGGTTAGCGCGCTCAGCAGTTAGCTCCAGGATCAGTAGTTAGAGCCCACCAGTGGCCACGGGGGAGAAAGACGTGGCGGTCAGTTTCCATAGAGATTTGTCGCCTTGGAAGCTCTGTGGGGCTTCCTGTAGGATCACTGTCAGTCAGAATCAGCTCAGGGGCAGTGGGTTGGCTTTGGTGTAATATTAAAGGAGTCGCCAGGTGGTGCAAACGGTTAACACGCTCAGGTGCCAAACACCTCCAGCGGCCAGGTGATGGGTTGGCCAGTCTGCTCAGAGATGACACAGAACAAAGACCTGGTGATCTGCTCCCGAGACACCAGCTGCTGGAAACCCCGTGGAGCCCAGCCCTCCTGTGACACACTGTGTCACCACGGGGTGGGTCAGCTTTGCAGCAGCAAAGCAACATTAGAGAAACGCTCTCACAGAAACCACAGTGTTTTCCGACCACAGAGTTCGTGGCGTGGCTGAGGGGTTGGCTTTCCTCCCTCCAGGAGCCCGTTTGTAGGGAGACACCCTTGGCATTCGGGGGCTGGCTGTGTGGTATAAAGCACATCCAGGCAGGGGAGAAAATTCAGAAACAAGTGCTTCTTTACACCTCGTCTTCCATTCCGTGAGCTTCTAGAAAACTGTTTCAACCCCCTTAGCAAGGTCAAGTGCAGGAGCCAGGCCCGGGGGCACAAGGGAGAAGTGCTGTCACACACTCACTCCCGCGCCTGACACAGCCAGCCTCTGGGTCCTTCCAGAGTCCAGACACGGCTGTCCTCATCTCGATCTTCGTGGGGACAGGGACACTCGGTGCTTATTAAATGCCTGTGGCATCGTAGACAACAAAGTGGAAGATGGGAGCCTCTGCCAGGACTTTAGGAGAGCCCTGGTGGTGTGGTGGCTAGCGCACAGCTGGGGACCAGCCCAAGGGTCGGGGTCTGAGCCAGTGCTCGGTGGGCCCAGCAGTGGCCGCCTGCCTCTGTGAGGATCACCCCACTTTCCCACAAGCAGTGCCTACCTTCTGGGTTGGCTAACCCACCACACTCAGCCCCATCCCACCCCGGGAGGTGTTTTCGTGGGTGCATTGTGCCCATCTTTTTCACATGTTGTTTTCAAAAAATAGCACAGCGGCACGCACAGAAGCACTTCGGGGGGGCTGTGGTTGCAGCAGGCACGCAGTGTCTGTGTGAACGCCCAGCACAGTCTCGGAGACCCCGTGGGGAAGCTCCCACTGCCCCTGGGAGCCCCCCTGGGGCTCCGTGAGTCAGAGTCCCCTCCTCCACAGTGGGTTGTCAGGGGCCTGCACTCCACTGGGGTAGCGCAGGCGAGCTCGCCTGGGGGTGTTTGGACCTTGGTGCCCTGATGACCACCGCCGTCAATGCACCAGAAGACCCTCTGCAGCCGCCTCCACCTGGGAGCCCGGGTCGCTGCAGCCCCTTGATTCCCTGGTGTTTCTGACACTCTCTCTCACTCTGGCCTCCTCTGTCTCGTAAAATCCCTTCTCATGAATTAGCTAAGAAAAAAAGTTGTTAATTTATAATGAATTCCTGATCGAATTAATATTACTGTTAGAATCAAAACTTCGCAAACACTGAAACAGTGCCCAAAAAGATTTAGTGTAAAGAAATTTTTATAATCTGTGAAAAGATAAAGTACTCTTGAGAAAACTTAGTTATGGAAAAACGGGCCCAAGGAAATTACGCTTTTAAAAATACTGGCTGTCAGCTCTTCAGGCAAAGATTAAACTGGACTGTAAAACATCAGACGATACGGCTGGGAGTTGCTTCTCAGCTTAAGCAGGTACCTGAGGCGGTCAGAGCAGCTCCTGTTCCGAGGTGAGACGAGAGGGCAGAAGGGGACAGGAGCACGGGAAGTGTGAGGTGGACACGGGAAGTGTGAGGACACGGGAAGTGTGAGGTGGACAGGAGGAGCGTGCTGTCACTGGGCGGGGAGAGCAGCAAGAGGTGCAGAGCGGTGTGTGTGCGAGTTTGTGTAGGACAAACTGACTTGGATTGTAAACTTTCACCTATGACCCAGTAAAATGTTTTTTTAAATCATAACAACAGCTGTAAGAGGAAAAAAACTCATTATGGCCACATAATCATTAAAAACAAAAAAACTTACCAGTAAAAAAAATTAAGATTTTACATAAAATTAAAATAATTGATCCTGGTGAAAAATAATTTTAGTAAAATAAAAATGGAAATGGAAAAATATTCCGTAGGAGTTAATCAGGGAATATAATTGTCCTAAAGGAGTTCACTACAGAAAATGTTTTCCTAAGCCAAACAACTCAGAGTTGGTATAATTCTGATTGAAATGTTTGCATTCAGAAAGGCTTTAGGGGTCAAAACAGAAAGTACCCCAAATCCTCTGCTGATGCCCCGGGTGTCTGAACACCTCCCCGTTACCTCCTTGGCCAGTAAAGTTTCCTCTTCAAACTTGAGCTGTGACCTCTTTCAGATGTAGGTGTTGAAATAGATTGTTTTTCTATAACTATGCTATTAGCCAGATAGGTACTTAAATTTTTGAAATTTTTTAAACTAAATTCTAAGTCAGTGTAAATGGAAAGAGATTATGAAAGAGATAAACCCTGGTGAGATTTCCTTTTGGGGCACAGAAAATAGAGATCTAGGTAATTAATCATATTACATAACAGTTAAAAACCATGAAAATACTTTGTCCCTTTGATGAATAGTGAAAATTGATTTAAATTATAAACCAAAGATAAGATCTTGATTGTTCATTTCTGAAGTTCTGCAGGAGGGAATGTAACTGACATTACTGAGTCTGCATGGATGGTGGCCTTGGGATGAAGTCATCAAAATCTGATTTTTTTTTTTTTTTTTTTTGTATTTTGCACTGCTAGCCAGAGAGTTTAATGTACACTTAGTATTGAATGAGACAGTTTATTCAGAGTAATCACAAGATAATAAAGCACAAGAAGGCACGTTACAAGCAAAACTGGACGGTCATCGTAAAACTGGGTTAATTTAACAGTTGTTAGAATCCAAACTTCACGTTAGCATCTGTGCCAGATTGCACTTAAAACACCGAGTTTTAAAGGTAGACACTCCCACTTGGAGCATTTTTATGAATTCCCGCTTTCTGTAAGGGGATCGGCAGGAGTCTCGTCTATGCTGACCTCCTCGGGAGAGTGTGGGGGTGCTCCGTGCAGTTAGTGCACAGGGCGCTCATGCAGCATCAGTGTTCGGGGCGCGGGCGCAGCGCCGGTCCGTGGACTCCGTGGGTCGCTCAGCGGGTGCGGAGGTCAGGTCGGCGTTTGCCAGTGATCCCTCCGGCCGTAGCGGGGGCGAGGAGACTGAGAGCAGGGACGCTGATGCGGAGCTTGTTTCGTCGTTGCTGGGTGTCATGGAGTCGGTTCCAACTCACAGCGACCCCATAGGACGGAGCCGACCTGCCCCATGGGGTTTCCAAGGAGCAGCTGATCGATTTGAGTCACCGACGTTTTGGCTAGCAATTGAGATCTTAACCACTGAGCTACTAGGGCTGCTTTGTTTCATTGGTCAGAAAGGGTAAACTGAGGCAGTTCAGGGGACTCTAACTACCTTGTTTGGCACCTTTATGGGATTTCGAAAAGAGTGTTCCCTCTGGACACCGCTAATAAAGCACCTGCTTGGGGCTGCGTGCGAAGCCCCGTGGCCCTGGGCGTGCGTGGTCTCGCCCCCTGGCCGGGGCTCTGTGCCCAGACTGCTCAGCACACGCGGGGGCTCGGCCGCTGATGTGCAGGGCAAGAGGAAGGAGGCGCAGGACAGCTCTGAACAGAAAGTGGTCGGTGAGGAGAAGGCGAGTCTCGGAAGACTTCCGGATTGTCATCGGGAAGCAAGAACACGTAAGGGAAGGATGAAAAAGGTTCTGTAAGAGCAGAAAATCACATCCAAACGGACACTTCCGTGACGCACATGCTGGCAAATGAGAGGTGACCATCTGTCGGAGGGGTTTCTGACGGTCAGCCGTGCCCAGCCTGCTGGGATGGGGCTCTGTCTGCCCTCCACTGCCGCCCCACAGCCCGAGCGTCCTCCCGGAGGCCTCAGCCCATTTCTGCACCCCACCCAACCCGGAGTCGGTGCTGTTTTCCCTCTGGGCCACAGGGAGCATGAAGAGCAGGGACAAGTCCTCTCCAAGCCGGCAGCTCTTCCTCTGAGAGCTGAGCTGGAACAGCGGGGAACACTTTGATGGGGCCCCCATAGCCCTGAGGCAGGTGGGGTCTCCGAGGTGCCCTCCTTCTCTACCGAGCGTAGAACACAGGTCCATTTCGTCGTCTGGCAGAGCACAGTAACCCCACGGGCCTTCACCGAGAAGTAGACCCAGTGCCGTGGAGAGGGTAGCGACTCGGGGATCGTTCTCTGTCAGAGGGTGCAGGGTGCAAAGAGCAGAGCGCTCCCTTCCTTCAGGTAGGATGTTAGTTACCGCGGTAACAGAGGCCACAGCCCCCGAGTGGCCGTGGCTTAGACCACAACGATGAATTTGCACAGAATGTTCAGACAGGAAGGAAGACCCCAAGCATGCCACCTCTTTTCCTTCCTGCTTTGTACCTTTCAGATGTCCTTGTGCCAGCTTTCTGTCTTTGTAGATGGAAAACGCAGCCCACGGTTGCTGGGTGTTGGTTTAGCCCTGGAGCAGAACTTGTCAGGGGAACAGAGTTGGGTCAGCTATGCTCCTGTCGGGAAGCTGCCCAGCCCTCCTGGAGGCTGGCCGTCAACTCTCGGACCCTCGAACCTTGTTTCACGGGTCCTCTCCACACTGACAGCAGGGCTGCTGCTGGTGGTCTGCTGGTGTCTTCCTGGGACCACCTGGCCAAGGCGCCCACGCCTCCAACTAGCCAGATGGATCACATCGCCTGTGCTTGATGCTGCCCCACTGGGCCCCTTGCAACAAGCCTGGGCAGGTCACTGGTGCCATTTCAGCATCTTTAAAGGTGACTTCCAATAAAATATGCATGCAGATTGACTTGAGGGCTGGCAGGCTGAGCTATAAATTTATGCTGGGTCGACAGTAGAGAGCTCTTCAATTAAAAAAGAAGAAAGAAACCCCAGAAAGTGGTTTCCATTGACATTTATCTTCAGATGAAAACATCATTTTGGAACTTCCCTTTTTTAAAAAAAAATGAGAATATATTTCTCTTCTTTTTTAATGGGGGAGAAAGTCCTCATGAAGAGAAATTGAGTGAGGCGTGCACTAGCCTGGTGATGAAGCCCTTTCATAAGGCCTGGAAACGAAGGGTCATCGCGAGAGCTGCTGTCTGTCGTTGGCACTGACCTCTCCGCTTTCTGCTGCAGAGGCATCTGTCTGACAGTCTGCACTTCCGGGTGCAGTTTAAACAGTGCCACCACTGGTCCCCAGCCCCTTGCTCGTGCTGACAGAGGAGCTGGAAGAGCTGGGGACAGAAGTGTGGCCACATGAGCAGCCACAGAACTTTCTCCTGCTGCCACCGGGCCCCTCGTTCCAGGCCTGGTACCAACCTTTAGAGGAAAATTGTCTTCCCATCCATAATTGAGGGACCTTCGCCCTCTGCCAGGCAAGGACTGCAGATTGCTTCTTTGTTTTTACGTGCCAAGAATGTGCTGGATTCCCTAAAGCAAACTCTCGCAGCCGTGGACACGGAACGCTGTTGGTCTGCTGTGACTGTTGGCGTTCATCGGCACTGCCATCCACAGGTGTCCAGCCTTCGTGAACGGCTGGATCCGCCTTCTTGTTTTATGTAGCAAGGGTGCCAACAAGTGACAGTGTTTTACGTCCTGCTGGGTGCTAGAAGTCTCTCGTGTCTGGTATTTGCTTTATCTTCTCTCAGATAAAATCTTCAAAAAGAGAATTTCTGAAACCTTGAGTTCACGGCCTCCAAAGCTGCTCCTTACTAAGGTGTAACTAAAGCTTTACGAGGTCCATCACAATATCGGGTCTGGGTCAGCGGGCACGGTGTTAACCCCCTTTCAGGGGCCGGTCTCCCGGGCAGTGCAAACACCCAGCTGTTGACCGAGAGGTCACCCCCGTCACCTAGGGCTGCAGTGGACAGCTTTGACAAAGAGAAACATATTTCCTCACAGAAAGGTAGGCTGAAAGTCTGGAATCAGGGCATCAGCTCCAGGGGAGGGGTCTCTCTGTTGGCTCTGGAGGACAGTCCTTGTCATCGGTCTTCGCCTAGACTGGGAGATTTTGAGTCACAGGGACCCTGAGTCCTTTCCAAAGGATATTCTCTGCTCCCAGCGCTGCTCCTTAGTGGTATGACGTCCTCTGCTCCCCGCTTGCTTCCTTTTCCTTTGTCTCTTGTAGGATAAATGTGGGGCAGGTCACGCTCCAGGGAAACTCCCTTAGTAGGGCTGTTACAGTCCCACCCTAATCCTTTTTAACATAATCGAGTCTTGCCCTACTCACCGCAGGCAGACATTAGGATTCACAACGTAGGAGAGTCACAAAACAAAGGACAATCCCACAATACTGGGAACGGCCAAATGGCTACACACGGTTTAGGGGGAACCCCGTTCAACCCATGATGAGGCTGGAGGTTCACGCCCACCCACAAGGACCTAAATCTACTTCCTCCCAACCAGCTGTTGGGGAGCATGGTTCTACGGTCACACAGGCAGGGTCACCGTGAGTCGGAATGGCCTCAGCAGTCCCAGGTTCTGTTACCCGACGGGTCTAGGACCCTCCACACTCCAGGGTCACTCCCTGTGGGAGAGGAAAGCCGCTGGGGGCCGATGAGCACCCTTGTCTCAGCCCCCTTGTCCCCCTTACAGTGTGGTGGAGATCAGTCTTGACACATCGACTACATGGGAAAGCCACTGTCAGAAAAAGATGTGGCAAAGCCCTGCTAATTTTACCGCTATTGAAGTTCATCTCCACCGCCACCGCAGGCTCCGTGTTTCTTAGAGCGTTGGTTTTACTCCACAGTAAGAGGCAGGTGACAGAGAGAACAAGAAATGGCACCTAAAGCCACAGTGACGGGTCCTGTCGCTTCTGTGGCACCGTGTATCCCTTTGAGACTTAATTCATCTGGGAACCAGGACATGCATTCAAGTCCAGAAACAGCTGGGGAAGAAAGAGACAACGGCAGTCCCGAGACTGACGTGGGGTGGCGGGGAAGACGCAGAGTCGTGTGGCCGGGCAGCCACACCCCTGCTTTCCCAGCACATCCAGACTCTGGCGAGCCCCCTGAGCCCACGGTTCTCGGGAAGTGGCACACTGCAGGCTGTGTGCAGGTGGGGTCGTTGGCGGCAGGGAGGACCCGTGGATCGGGTCTGACTCAGTTCCGTCTCCAGCCCTGGCACAGTGCCCACGCGTGCCCTGTGACGGTGGGCAGGTGCCCCTGTGCAGCTCGTAGAGAGCCGCAAGTGGCTGGCTGTGTCGGGAAGGTCACAGAAGCAGGAAGGAGCAACGAGGAGCCCTCTTCCTGTTCCTGTTGTGGTTGTTGATAGTTGCTGGTGCGTTGATTCTGAGGCACAGTGACCCCGTGTGTGTAGAGTAGAACTGCTCCACAGGCTTTTGAGGCTGTGACCTTGAAGAAGCAGATTGTCAGACCTGTCCCCAAAGTACCACTGGGTGGGCTTGAGCTGCCCACCTTTGGGTCAGCAGTCCCGTCTTCACTGTTTGCATTACTCGGAACTTTCCCAGTTACAGTGCCGGGCTTTTCTTTTCTTTTTAAAAACATTAAAAAATACAGAGATTCTTGTATCATTCCTTAATGTGCCTAGGCACTGAATTATCCTGACAGCTGGGTCGTGTCTCTAAGTTCACGTTTTCAGCTAGTTACACACACACAAAAAGTTAGGCACATTAAAAGTACCACATTTAAACAGACGGTTAGCACTGCAGTTAAGAGCTCAGCCGCGAACCGAAAGTTCGGCAGTTGGAATCTACCAGAGGCTTCTCGGAAGCCCTGCTTGGCTGTTCTGCTCCGTCCTGCAGGGTCTCTGTGAGTCGGCATTGACTCTGCAACAATGGGTTGGTTTGTTTGCTTTGGTTTTAAGTCACACCGCTCCCGCCTCTGCACTGTGTCCTTCCTTGCTCACCGTGGTCCCAAGAAAAAGTCATCATGAGGGAGAAGTCACACCAGTCCACACGGTGGCATCAGAGCACGGACAGTGCTCACACTGTCACCTAGAGGCCTGCAGGTTGACGGGCTGGAGCGACCTTGGCGTGGCAGAGGGGGACAGTGATGAGAAGACAAGAATCAGCAAGAGATGCAGCAGCCCCAAGCAGCCAGCGATTCACTGGCCGGTCCCAAATCCGCCGTGTTGCTGCAGTTGTGAGTGACCGCCCATGCGGCTTCAGCTGGTGGCCGCCTGCGTGCAGGGGAACAAAACGTCGCATGGGGCTGCGCCTTCTTTGTGAGCGTCGGGGTGGTTGAGTCCGTTGTTTTGCTGTTGTCTTGGTCTTCTCGGTGAGCACTCCCCACTGTCTATGCACCACATGTGGGACCTGTGTCTAGCTGTTGCTCTTTCCTGATGGCATGTCCAGAGTGTGGGAGCTGAAGTCTCACCATCCTTGCTTCTGGAACATTCTGGCTGGGCGTCTTTTCAGACTGGTTTCTCTGTTCATTCTCCCAGCAGCCCAGCCCGCGGTGCATTCAGTACCCTGCACTGATGACACACTTTCAACAAGTCAATTCCGTCTTCGTTTCTCACTGTCCAACTTTGCCATGCGTCTAGGGCCACCTGCCTGGTGGGAGGGAATTCTAGAATTTTAAGGAGAAATTGGAGAGACTTCTTTTACTGAGTACTTAGCTGAGAGGGTGTGAGGCTTCTGCGGGAAGACAAGTAATCCACGGCACCGAGACTTCTTATTCTCTAATTCGAGTTTAACTCAAGTGTCTCCAGCTTTTTCCCTCGTGTCTTTCATTGGTGCCCTGGTACCCGGAGTAAAGCCACCGAGGAGTGAGATCCCTGCGCTCCCCAGCAAGGTGCTCGCTCGCCACTCCGTGTTCTAGTGAGGCAGCAACTGCTTCCTGTTTAAAAGGGAGCTGGTGCACCACAGGTGTGTGTGCGCGTCTCAGTCAGGACATCTGACTCCCGGCTGCGGGGCCCCCAGCTCAGTCCCTGACCCCCTCACTACAGCAGCAGCCCGTGTTGTCTCAGAAGTACAGAGGAGACAGTGGCAGAGATTTGGAAGTTGGCCCCAAGCTTTCCTGTTTTCCGTCAGCCTTCGAGGCTCCTCCTTTGTTCCAGGGTCTGGCGTAGCAAGCTGAGACTGCTTCCCGAGTGTGTGCCACGAGCACGCAGGGGCAACGGACAGCTGACCAGCGCCTATGGGGCCCCGCAAGGCACGAGGCCAAGCCAGCTGTCCACGCATCTGTCAGCCCAGAATATTCCCATTTGCCAGGTTCAAGCTAACATAATTACATAAACAAATAGCTTCTGTAGGTGTGTACTTGGTATGGACAGAAATGCTGTTTGTTTTGATGGAGTTTCCTGGAAGATGGACATGGCTTTACTGCAGAGAGTAATATACTAGGCTTATTGCATGGCCAAGCATCTCTTTAACCCAGAATCTTCAACAGCTTTGCAATTTTATTAATCTTCACAAATGAATAGTCAGAAGCATTGACTTCTCTAAATATGTTCCCATTCTTTGACTCCATAACAAGAATTACAATAATTTTTTGCAAGGAAACAATGCAAAGAGGAAATAGATAAATAATATGTGTGTATAAATAAGTACGTAAGTTTACAGTTTATGCACAGATTCAAATATATGCTATAAATGAACAGAGTGGTTCACTGCAGGATTGTCTGTATGACTGGAAATGGCCTGAAGCCCTACATTTGAAAACTAGTCAATTATGGTGAATCCTTCAACCACCTACCCTCCAGGCACCACGAATTATACATTCGAAGACACAGGAGCCTGGAAAATGCTCACCACGTGATAGAGTTTTTTTAAGCATGAAATGCAACATTGTATCTAAACAGCGAATATAGCAGAGTCAAGTTGAAAATGCACATGGATCAGGCAGGAAAGGAATTTGGGCCTTACAGGTGGGGTAGGAACGGGGAGCTGAAGACATTTGTACCCCTCTTTTGTTTAAGTGTCTGTCTCATGTTATTATAATGCTGCTGGAGTAACAGAGAAGTAACAACAATGCTTTCGCGCTTTCCCACTTTCCACGACAACCGCTCCTGCCCGAACACTGGCCGCAGACCCACAGGACTACACACAGCCTACTAGCCTCTGGCCGCGGTGCACCAACTTGGTAAGGATTTCCGGTCCTGCAGAGAGTACAGTGCATTGCAGAGAGCCCTGTGGGGACACATTTACTCCCTCCATTGATTTAGAAAGAATCCCCTTTCGACCCGACCCGTACTGCACACTGTCTCTCCTGGGAGGATGGGGCAGCTCCGGACACTACTCCAGTAATTAAGGTCTTCCCCGCTCTCTGACTCCCTGCAGATGGCAGCCTCTTGGTTGCAGGAGGGGTGGATGCTCCTGGGAGGCAGAAATGTGATGGTTCTAGATTAATATGTAACTAGCTCATGGAAACACAAATAGTTATCGAGTACCTCGTCTATTGAAGGTACCCGATATGTCCTGAGAAATAATTATAATAATGGTTAACATTTATTGAAAAGGCATTATGCTAAGTATTAGACGTGAATTATCACATTGGTCCTCAACACAACTCTCTAAGATACGTTGTTAGTAGTCACACGTCCTACAGATTGAAACATGATATTTAACAATAAATTGGCTGTTAAAAAAACCATTGCCATCAAGTCAGTTCTGACCCACAGTGTCTTAGAGGATAGGGCAGAACTGCACCGTAGGGTTTCCGAGGAGCAGCTGGTGGACTTGAACTCTGACCTTCTGGTTACAGCCAAACACTTGACCGTCACGGCCTACGATCCAAGACCATACTCTGATAGACCTCTACTCTGCTATGTTTCCGAGTAGAGACCCAGGTACTTCAGGACTCTTTACACATTAAAACCCGTGAGGATTTCCCCAGGCGAGCTGGTGACGATGTCTCATGGGAATCCTGGACTGGACACACCGCAGAACAGAGTCCAGGTCCTCTCAGCATGGAGGGGCCCCATACCCAGGATAGATAGCTCTTGGGGGTAAAGAAATATGCAGGGTGCTGAGAGAGAAACGACATGGAGAACAAGAAGCTAGCAGAAGGCAGAAGAGCTTGATGGATCCCTGTTTCATGGACCAAGGACTCACCCCCTTAAAACACTACGCCCCAGAGACGGGGGTAAAAGGTAGGCAGAGCATCTGCTTATGCAGAGATCAAAAAGGAGCTACAAGTATCAGCTTACTGGGGCCAAGGAAGCAACCTCGAGCTACATGAACAAGCAAAACCACCACCCAAAGGGTCAGAGCCACCAGGAGAGCCTCCACACGACAGTCAGCTGGAGATGACAGCATCGAGCCTTCAGGATCTGGGGCTTTGGCCAAGCTCCGTGAATGGCCCGAGTCTAAACTCAAAGCTCTCCAACGTGAGAGATAGCAGTGCACTTGACCCGACATTCCATGTTGGTCTTTGGAAGAAAAGGATGCCCTTCAAGAGAGAAAAAGACAGTCACAGAAGGCAGAATCCTGGGAACAGAGGCCCTGATGGAGAACCTTTCCTCTGAATAGAAACCATGAAAGAGCAACTCAAGACTCACTGACCCGGGATGCTGGGAGGGAACCAGGGTTTGTCGGGGACAGTGTGGTCAGCAGTGCACTGGCCTTGGAGTGGAAAGACCCATGTTCAAGACCCAAGCCTCCCACCTCCCAATGGCTTGACCTCAGGGAAGCAAGTTCAAGCCTCTGAGTCTACGTTTCCTCATCCGCAAAGGAAGATCAGTCACACCTGTCCCCAGGGGTTGCTGGGGGGCTTGATCAGCCTGAAGCTGTGAAATGCCTGGCACCGAACAAGTGCTCAGCAAATCCAAGTGCCTCTCCTGCTAGCCCTCTGGGAGTCAGCCTTGTTGGCCAGACACTCGTCTGAACCGCCCGGAGTAGCACTGCGTCTCAAATACAGTTTAAGAGGCCACAGTATTAAAAGGATTCTTCAATCCCATTTCTAGAAGAACATTAAAGGTGATTAAAATACTAAATCCTCCTTTCTGCCCTCTGTAACTGCAGCTTGCCTAGTACTGGACTGACGTTTGCTAGCCGGCTGACTCACGTTGGTGGTGGCACAAAGTCCCCACGGGAAAACACCCAGCGTGGAGCTCAGCAAATGCCACAGATGTGGGCTGTTTGTTCCTAGAGAACCAGGGTCTCTGTGACAGTGCTCCCCCCACGTAGCTGCTCTGAAGCCTTTCTCCTGGACTCCACTCTTGTCCCCACCCACCTGCTCCCAGAACACGCCTGCCCTCTGCGCCCACACTGAGGTCCTCTTCTGCGCCTCCCCCTCCGTGGTCACAGTTCACTGTGCAGGTCACTCACGCTTCTCTCTGAGGGAGGAAGGCAGAGGAGACACAGGCCCTGCAAACACGGCTCGCGAGGAGCCCGAGTGGCTCAGCTGCTAACTTAAAGGTCAGGGGTTCAAATCCATGAGCCGCTCCTTGGAAACCCCATGAGGCAGAGCTGCTCTCTCTTGTGGGGTCAATACAAGGAAGGACTGGCTTGTTGGCACCCAGCAGCAACAGTGGGACAGGAGAGAAAGGGCCGACAAAACCACTCCCTGTTGATGGCATTTCTCCTGTCAGGAGGACGGGACGCTAGCCGCAGGCATGGTTGCCTGATATCAAACTTGGGGCACCTTCAGAACTAGGGCTAGAAGACTTCCTGCTCTGAAGCCCAGAGTACGTTTTTCTTTATTTTGCTATTGTTATTGTTGAGACTCTATACCTACACTGACTCAACAGTTTCTACCTGTACAATTCAGTGACACTAGCTACATTCTTTGACTTGTACAGCCGGTCTCAACCTCCTTTTCTGAGTCACCCCTCCCTCGTTAACATAATGTCACTGCCCCACTAGGTTCCTGTGTCATCTTTCCAGTTGCTGTTGACATCCCATAGAGAGTGCTCAAAATAGCAGAATGTTCATGCAGACATTTTTTATTAGTTAAGCTAGAGTGTTGTTTGGTTTTTAAGAAGATTTGAAGGAGTGTTTTGTCTTACACCAATAGTTTCAGGGTTTGTCCAGCCTCCACAGCTCCAGAAAGTCTGGAATCCACAAAAATTTGAATTTTGTTTACAATTTCCCCCTTTTGATCAGGATTCTTCTTTAATTGAAATGTTCGGTAATTGTACCCAGGGACCAGCTAGTTCCTTCAGGTCTTGTGCAAAGGAGGAGTTGTTCGTGGAGACAGTTGGCCACACATTCCATTTCCTCCTGCTGTGCCTGACTCTCCTTCCTCTGTTGCTCCAGGAAAACACAGACCAGTTGCCATGCCTTGGATGACCACTAGTAGCCCAGAATTTTTATTCAAAACAAAAAAGAAAGCAACTGACTTATTCTAGAAATAAGGCCTGTTGAGTCCACCCTGTGCTTGCTGTTCAGGGGCCCTGTCTCCTTTCCCCCACTGTCTCAGAATTTATCTGGAGCCAGTGGTCCCTGCTTGCTTCTCAGAAGACACAACCAGACATGATTTCACCAATTTCTGTGCTGGTGGCCCAGTGTCCAGCAGTGGTCTCCTAGGGCTCAACTGGGACTTGGTGACCCTTTATCAGCCCAACGAGACCCACTGCGTGACCGTGTAGGACAGAATAGAGCTACCCGTAGAGCTTCCATGGCTGCAACAACTGCAGACACAGACCACTGCATTTTTCGCCTGCAGAACGATGGATAGATTTGAACTACTGACCAGTCAGCAGTTGAGCACCTAACCGTGGTAAGACCGTGGCCTCCAGACCCATTACAATATCTAATAATTAATCAAGAGATTTTTAACAGTTCTCCCAAAACAAAGCTCAGCAAGGTAAACAGCTTCCCTGGGGGTTGTAGATGCACAGTCACCAAACCCATTGGCCATGGAGTCCCTTCGGACTCTTGGTGACCCCATAGGACGGAGCAGAACTCCAGGTCGGCAGCTGTAGCTCTTAACCAGTGTGCCATGGGGTGTCCGGGGTCACCCTGGAGCCAAACCTGCAACACTGTGCAGTTGCGTGCGGTGTCCTCCTGCTGCTCACTGTGAGGTCCCCAGAAAGGCTGGGCTCGCATGTTGTGTCTCTGCCTGGCCTGCTGTATGTGCCTCAGGATTGGCAAGGGTCCCAGGCTAAGCAGCACCGCCTGTCATCTGTCCCTGGGCAGACTGGTGTAAATTATTAGTGAAATTAGAGAGCATGGACTTCTCAGAGCTTCTCTGAGACCCAAGGACCTTCTAAGTCCTTCTAAAAGAATTTTTAAAGTGTTTTCCCCCTTAGATTGCATAAGGAGGCAAATATGAGTACATGGTAATCACAGAGACAATCTTAGACAAAGGACGGGCAGGAAAGCCACATTTATTTGGCACTTGCTGTATGCCAGGCACCGTTCTAGACACCTCACATCCAGTGTCTCATTTAATTCCCACACAACCTAGGAGGAAAGTGCTTTTCATCACCCCCGTCTCACAGATGAGAAGCTGAGGCTCAAAGATGTTGAATAATTGTCCATCAGCCAGTAACTGGTTGCTGGTTAAGGCGGAATTTGACCTCAGGCTCCATCTGGTACAGAAACCCACTTTCTTCCCAATAAGGGATGTCAGGAGCCCGGGTGGTGTGGTGGTTGAGAGCTCAACTGCCAAACAAAAGGTCAGCGGTTCAGATCTGCCAGCTGCTCTGTGGGAACCCTATGGGACAGTAGGGCTACTCTAAGTTGGAACTGACTCAGTGGCAGTGGGATTGTTTTGTTTTTTTGAGGGCACATTATATGGCTCACCTGAGAGTCCGTCACCAAATGAGAGAGCTTGCAGGTAGGGCCTGCGACAGACAGCTGGTATCAGCAGGTGGCCCAGAGCCACATGGACCAAGACTTCTGTTCCAGGAGGTATGGGTACCTTGCTGCACAGAAGTGGAGAAGCTGAATAAAAACATTTTTAAGTCTGTGCACAGGTCTGAGCTCCCAGGACTCAGGGGCCGGGATCCTGGACAGAAGAGGGCTTCACTGAGGAGCCCAGCATCTGTGACTCTGCTCGGGTCCTCACAGCATCTGCTGGTGCCTCAGTGGTGCCGGGCGGAGGGCAGATGCCGAGAGGTGGAGGAGCCCGCCGCGCTTCCATCCATCTCGTGGGGAGGGAAAGAGGCTGGGCTGGCCGAGACAGCCAGACCTCGAGGTTCCAAGATCTCCAGAAGAGGAAGAATACCTGAAGCAAGGCTGGCATTCTCTGCACTTTCAGCGTATTTGCTAATCCTTAAACTGTGTCTAAGGCAGCAGATGAAGACTCCCACAGAAAGTAACTAAAAGTGCAGTGGAGCCTTTGGGGTCTCACAACGCTGAGGAAACAAAAACTGGGGCTGAGCATGGAGAAAGCACCCTGTTAAACACTCTAGTCACACAGGAAATGCACTAGAGAGCTGCACTCTAGAAACAGAAGTGAGCAGAAGAAAAAATCCTACAACATGTGAAATCAGCCTCGAGTGATTGCGCTGTGGGGGTCTGCCTCTGCTCTAGCCACCCACCCAGAGTGCAGGGTCTCCTCTGAGGATGGTAACACCATCCGGCGCGTCTGCGGGGCTTTACGCATAGTGTCCACCACACAAGCAAAAATCACCAAACGTGAAGAATGAGGACCAAGAGGAAAATAAGATAAAGCCACAGACGGGTGGAACCCATGTGGGGGTAATACAGATAGTGCATGTCTCCCTCACAGACCGTACAGTAACGATCGTTGTTAGGGTCAAGAAAACAGATAACAAAGATGCAGAATTTCACTGCCGAGCCCAAATCTATAAAAAAGAGTCACAGGAAAACTCTGGAACTGGAAAGCACAGCCATCAAATGTAAAAGGCACATGAACCAAAAGGTGCTCCTGTTTTTTCAGACTCAGAACTTAGGAAACACCAACAAGCCCCGTGAACACGTAGCTGTCAAGGCATTCCTGTGTGAGTGACAACACCAGTTCAAAAATAGCGAGTCACCTGAGTGACCTGATGACATGGCCAGGAAATCCGAAACGTTAACAATGTGGAGGCAGCGCCCATCTCAAGTGTTCGACAGGCTGTTTCCATCTCTGAGGACGCACTGAATCCCCCTGTTCTGGACAAATCCCCTCTATTTGCTTGTTTCAGAGATTTGCTTTGCTGAGACTGGGTCCTTTGTTCCATTTTGGTATAA
Organism: Heterohyrax brucei; assembly: GCA_028571685.1. Classification (NCBI taxonomy): domain Eukaryota; kingdom Metazoa; phylum Chordata; class Mammalia; order Hyracoidea; family Procaviidae; genus Heterohyrax; species Heterohyrax brucei. The sequence continues at coordinate 73,202,371 of CM053163.1, forward strand.
AAACCTTGCAGCTTATCTTTGAGTCTCTGAATCCCACTTCCAAGCCTCCTGAGTTCAGAGGTCAGGCTGTTAGCTTCAAGGACTGGCCTCACACAGTGGCAGACGTGGAACTTGGAGTCAGCAGCAGAGGGAGTCCTGGGGTCCCAGCACCGCGTGGCGGGACCGCACTTACCAGGCATGGGGCCTTGGGCCACCGTCTGCTTCTGCAGAGTCCGGTCAGGTGCAGCTCCGTCCCACAGGCACCATAGAAATTAAACAGCACAGGGCATGGGGAAGCCCTTTAAAACCACCAAAATCCTTTTCAGGTGTTAGTTGTTGCTATTTTTGGTTCCCTGACCCCCATGGGTGAGGGTAGAAGAGGGAGGAGTTGGGCCTTGTTTCTCTTTGCAGGCATATCCTATATATTTTTAAAACAAATTTCCTTCAATCAACACACAGTTTGTGACGGTCTGTTAAGTTCCAGTGTCCCCGACAGGAGGTGAGGGTGCAGACGTCACTGTGGCTCACACCCTGTCCTCAGGAGAGCCCAGAAGGGAAGACACAGAAGTGAAGGAATGATGGCAACTCGGCCCACGGCAGAGCCAGCGAGTCCGCTTCCCAGGTCAGAGAGGCCGGGTTTGCAGGGCGAGCAGATGCCCAGGCCCGTGGGGGCCCCTGGGGAGACCTGGGCCGCGGCGTGGGCAGAAAGCCGGAGGCCTGAGAGCGCAGTGCACGTGTGTAGGACTACAATGTCAGGCGGACACCAGAAGCCTCGTGACAGGCTGAGACGCAGTCGCATCTCTGCCCTCGAGGGCTTCAGGCTTGAGGAAGGAAAGGCACGAGTACTTGTGACGGTCGTGTGGACCACCAGGATACAACCACAGTGTGTGACAGCTGTGCTTTGAAATGTGTGCCCTCACGTCTGGGTGGCATGGACTTTCTTTCTTTCTTCCCCTCTCTTCTTTTCTCACCTTTTTTATTTCTTCCAACTTTTCCTTAATGTATGTGTATTTTACGATTTTGTAAAGTTTAATTTTTACTTTTCAAACAAAGGACGGAGAGAAGCAAGCTGGCTAAGCCAGCAGTCTGTGCCTCAGCTGTGCAGACTGCCTGGGATGCAAAGTCCAGCGTTGGATAAGGGCTGGCAACTCCCCTGGGCTTGTCTGGAGGGTTGGTAGGATGTGGCCGAGTGTCATCTTGCCCGAGGAAAGCTCTCTTGGACAGGACATACAGTTTTAGCTCTGTGCCCAACACTCATGCAGAGCAGGACACTCACAGCCGTGAACTTCAAAGGGACACTTCTCCCTTGGAGAGCAGCCCCGGCCTGGCTGGCCTAGTGGCACTGCAGGCGTTTGGAGGAGTCAGGCAGAAACCCTCCAGTGGAGAGGAGGGGCGTGTGAGCACTAGCCAGGGCCCCTCCCAGGACCCCACCTTCTCTGGAGCAGGACCAGATACCTCGCACCGCCCTCGAGGGAAAGGGGACATGCTGGATGTGTCATTTCTGTCAGCTGGCCTCGGGCCGTGCTGCCTCCCCTGTCACAGAGAAAGCACAGGGCTCTGGCCAGTCTCTCAGACTTGGGGAGCCAGCAGGTCTGACTTGGCCTCTGGGCTAGAACCGGATCGTCAGACGAGGACCTGGGGCGCCGCTAGCTCAGCCCTGGCTGTGCTCTGAGCCGGTTTGACAGAGGGCCCTCCTGGAGGGCTGGGGACCGGGAAGTGTGATGCGCTCTCACCGAATCTGTCGCTGTGACTGATGGTGTCCAAGACCCATCAAAGGAAGACGGGCTCGGTCTCGATGTCGGAGGTGTGAGCCCACCCGAAAACCCCTTCGCCATCAAGGAGCACATGTGTGGGCCTTCCAGACAAGGGGCTGAGGGCGAGCGTTACCTTCTTCACTGGGGTGGTGACCAAAACATTGAATCCAGAGTTAGTTGTCACCCAGTGTGACCCCAGATCGTAAACACTAACAGTGAGAACCTTAGATCTTCCTGTGCCACCCAACATGGCCCTGGGCAGTAAACGCCAATTGTGAGAGCCTTAGACTTCTCCTGTGTCTGTGAAAACTCATACCCACACCTGGAATTTCATCCTTTTGCCTTTAAGGTTCTGTGATTTCAGAATTGAACTGACAGTTAGGACACAGGAGATTTTAACCATAAACACTCTTTTTCCACTATGTCTTCCCTTTGAGGTATACAACTGCTTCAAAGACTTCTCTGTTGCAGCTACCCACACACAGGTTATGAATAGCCAAGTTTATTCTCTAGTTGAACTGAAATGTATTCTCTTTGGAGTCTGAGACCCAGAGGCAAGCCAGAGACATCGGAGGGCTGTGAGAACCCACAGTGCACATCATTCCAGTTCTGAGTTCCCCTATTCACCCCACACCAGCAGCTTGAAACAAGCCACAGGGGTTATTTACACCACAGAAGTAACAGAACAGTACAAAGCAGGGCTCCGTTTGCTTTTTGGCCAACTGTAAAGCTTAAAACTAAAAGGAGAAAGATGAAGTTAAAGCCAGCACATTGGATGGTAAGACCCTCCAGCTTCTTCTCCCTTCCTTACTCCCAGAATGAAACAACCACCACACCACCAGGCAGTTCATTAGAGGTATTTTAAAAAGAAAAAAAAATTAAAGGAGTTGCCATTCAGTCAATGACCCCAACTCTTGGTGACCTCACTTGTGCCAGCACAGAGCCTTTGATGGTGGCCGGACACCATCTGGTTCTTCTGGTCACATGTTGATACAGTCTAACATTCATATGGGTCCTTCTTTCTCCTGGGCTCTTTTTTCCTCGTTTCTTTGTTTTTCTCAGTGATAATCTGTTCAGGATAAGTTGGGACCATTTGGTGTACCTCAAATGGCAGCTTGCTAACTTTTGATATCCCGGACACCACTCACCAATATGGAGTGCAGAAGACTCTATTAGCAAGTAGGCTAGTTACGCCAACTGGCCTTGATATCCTCCGAGAGCGTGGTCCCCAGACCCCCCTCCCCCACTCTGTCCTTGCACTATTGGGTGGAGATTAGAAGACCTTTCAGTTTATGTCGAAGTCCAGTTAGGTTGATCTGCTTTCTACTGTGTGCTGTCACTGCTTTCTCCTAACCTAATTCCTTATCAACTATCTAATCTATGACCAACCCCCTCCCGCCCTCCCCACCCTCATAGCCATCAAGGAGTCTTCTGTACATAAGTCTATTTTTAAATCCTTATAGCAGGGGTCTCATGCAATATTTGTCCTTTTGCTGCTGACTCATGTCACTCAACATGATGTCTTCCTGTTGAAACCAGATTATGAGATGCTTCCTAAAATCATCGTTGTTCTTTATCATTGCACAGTGTTCCCCTGAGTGTATATACCATAGTTTGTTTATCGGTTCATCTGTTGATGGGCATCTGGGTGGATTCCATCTTTTAGCTGTTGTGGACTGGGCTGCAGTCAACATTCGTGTGTGTGTGCCTGCTTCTGTGACAGTCTTTGTGTCTGTAGGATGTATTCTGAGCAGTGGGATTACTGGGCCAAATGGTATATCTATTTCCAGCTTTTTAGGAAGCACCAAATTGCTTTCCGAAGAGATTGAACCATTTTGCAATCCCACCAGCAGTGGAGGAGAGTTCCCATCCCTCCACAGCCTCTCCAGCATTTGTTGTTTTGTGTTTTATTTGATCACAGCCAACTTTGTTGATAGCATCTCATAGTAGTTTTGACTTGGATTTCTCTGATGGCTAATGATCATGAGTATTTCCTAATGTTTCTTTTGGCTGCCTGGATGTCTTCTTTGGTGAATTGTCTGTCCCTCTTTGTCCATCACCTAATTGGGTTATTTACCTTTTTCTTGTTGATATTTTGCAGTACCTTGTAGATTATGAAGATCAGACAATGGTCTGACATGTAGTTGCAAAATATTTTTTCCCATTCTGTAGGTGGTCTTTTAACTCTTTTGATAAAATCTTTGGATGAGTACAAGTGTTTGATTGTTAGTAGTTTCTATTTATCTATTTTCTCTTCTGTTGATAGTGCTTTGTCAGATTTTATAAGCCATGTACTAGAACTTTCATTGTTGACCCAATTTTTTCTTGCATGATCTGTGTTGTTTTAGGATTGATATTTAGGTCTTTGATACATTTTTGAGTTAGTTTTTGTGTAAGATGTGAGATATGGATCTTGGTTCAGTTTTTTGCAGATGGATATCCAATTTTGCCAACACCATTTGTTAAAGACACTGTTTTACCCCAGTTTACAATCTTAGGGTCTTTGTTGAATATCAACTATCTAATAGAGAATGGCGACATCTCTGGGGTCTCAACTCTGTTCCACTGGTCTACATGTCTCTTTTTGTACCAGTACGAGGCTGTTTTGACTACCATGAAAAGCCAAGCATGCAAAAGAATTGTACTAGTGGATAGTACTCTTGATAAAGGAGTACCAACTGGGCTACTCAGAAATGGTCAGAGACCCTGTCTTGTCCTCCTCCAGAGTTTTACAAGGTCTGACAAGTCCACAAACTTCATTGTTCTAAGTGCTACATACCTCATTGCTGAATATCACTATGGTCACCTTCGAAGGATTCCCCTTGGGAAGATATGCACCAACTCCAGTGCCTAGTCCACCATTCAAAGCAACTTTCGATCTCTTCTGGAATGGCCGTTGCACATGGTGGCACCGTGGGAAGTTCATGAACTTAATTGTATAGTTGTCTGTGTGGGAGTTCTTAGCTAGCAAACAAATAACTATATTGAAACACTCTCCCTACTCACCTGATCTGTCCCCCAGTGACTTTTTTCTTTAATCCAAGATAAAGGAAATGTTGAAAGGAAGACATTTGGATGACGTTCAGTACATCAAGGGTAATACAACGACAGCCCTGATGGCCATTCCAGAGAAGGAGCTCCCAAATTGCTGTGAAGGGTGGACCAGGCACTGGCGTCAGTGCCCAGCTTCCCAAGGGGAGTAGAAGGTGACCACAGTGATATCGGCAATCAGGTATGAGGCTGTTTCTCTAGGATGAGTTCAGGAACATAATTGGCAGTCCTGTGTGTATCCTAGTGTTTCCCTCGTTTTCGAATGTTTGGTGCTCTTTGTTCGTGGGTCCTTTTGTCCTCTTTGGCAGGCAAATGCAGGTGTCTTTGTTTTTCTGACCTTCTTTGGGCACTTCCTGGTATTTTTTATTTTCAGTGCATAAATGGTGGTGGTATTTTGTTTCTCCCCACCCTGGTTGTTCAACCTCTGTGTTCTAACAAAACCTGAAACCAAAGCCATTACTGTCAAGCTGATTCCAACTCAAAAGGACCCTACAGGACAGAACGGAATGGCCCCGGATGATTTCCAAGGAGTAGCTGGTAGATTTGAACTGTCAACCTTGGTTGGAAGCCTGAGCTCTTAACCTCTGTGCCACCCAAGCCAGAAAGCTCAGAATCAGGGGTTAAACAGATGATATTTAAAAGTGAGCAGTCCTGCACTAGCAACGCTAACACGTTAGACATACGGAGAGACGTGAAGGTGGTGGAAAGGGCCAAAGTGGTTGCCTCGGGAGACAAAGATGAGGAATGGGAGGAAGACTGTCGGGTTTCGTCACGATCCTTTGGTTGGGTGTTGTTTGTGGGTGCAGTAGAAACAGACACAAAAGACCATATAAATATATTACTTTGGTAAAAATGTTTATTTTGAAATAAGCCAGCCAAGCCAAGTGCCGTTGAATTAAGTCAATTCCTACTCACAACTACCTTGCAGAGCAGAATACAACTGCCCCGTGGAATTTACAGGGAGTGCTGGTGGATCTGAACTGCTGACCCTTTGGTTAGCAGCCACAGCTCTGAAGTACTCTGTTCTGTTTCAGGAGCCCCAGTGGTGCCATGAAAACCCCAGTGGTGTAGTGGGTTAGGTCAGCTAACCAAAAGTCAGCAGTTCAGATCTGCCGGGCCTCCTTGGACACTCTGTGGGGCAGTTCAGCTCTGTCCTACAGGATCACTAAGAGCTGAACCCAGCTCCACGGCAGTGGGTTGAGTGGTGCAGTGGTTGGCAGTTGGAATCCACCAGGCCCTCCTAGGAAACCGTATGGGGCAATTCTAGTCTGTCTAGGGTCACAACAAGTCAGAATCAACTTGGTGAAAACAGGTTTTCTTTGTTTCAAATAATATTTCATGAAAACCACTAAGAATCAGTTTTTCAGCCAGAGTAAACAAGCAGGAAGTACTGAACAGTTAGACCTAGCGATGCCTCTCTAAGGTGTGGTGCAGCGGTTAAGTGCTCCATCTGCTCGCCGAAGGGTACCAGTTGAGCTCCACCAGACGCTCCCTGGGAACCGCACGGGGCGGTCCTCCTCTGTCGCTATGAATGGGGGTCAGCTCAGCAGCACAGGGTTCAGGGTTGGCTCTCACTGCAGTTGGTGGCCAAGCAAAGACAGACCACATGCATCTCCATTTCTGGCAGTTTCTGCGGGGATTCTGACAGGCTCCGGCACTGCCCCAGCTCCCGGTCTAGGTTGCAGGAGTGGTCGCTGGAACTGCGGGTCCCGCCGAGATTTCTTTGTTCAGCGTCTCTTCTTGGGCCAGGAGTGGAGTCAGAGAGCCGGCTCCTGCCACCTCCGTGGTTACACATTTACAGGCATTCTTCTCCACACAGGTTTTTTTCCTCTTCTTTTGATTCCTCGTATTTTGTAAGGACCGTCATTGGTGTTTCGATGCTGCAGTTTAATAGCAGCTTCAAATGCAGATTTGACGATGCCAGCTGCAAACCAACGGTACCAAACAAAGAAGCTGCTTTTCCAGCCTGTGGTTTCCAGCCTGTGTTTCGAGCAGCTAACCTGACTGAGAAAGCACACATACTTCTCAGGGATGCCCACGTACGACCTTGTCCTTGAACTCTAAGACGAGCCAGCGTTTTCTGAAGACGCTCTCTGAGCCTGGGCTCCAGGGTATAGTGCGGACGGTTTTCTCTCCTTCCGTGTTTCATAGTTCCAGCCATACAGGTAGACACAGTCAAAAACGGTGTCCCCAGGAGTCCCTCCTTCTCTTTGCGACGTTTATCCAAGAGGGACAGCCCAAAGCCTTCACAGCCAGTGTCGGAACTGTCCAGCCCACGGCCCATCAGAGGACAGCAGAGAGCTGAAGAGGCCAGGCCCACAGCTGGCTGTGTTTAGCTGATGGCCCCTGGGGACGTGGGGGGACAGCATCTCTGGTGGCGGGCTGAGGGGCAAGAGAGGAGTTTGGAGGCCTGGTAGCAGCCACAACTATCACATGGAAGTGTTTTTTAAGGATATGAAGAACTGGCAGAGTCTGCTAACCTGGGGTGTAAACCATTACAGCACACGGCTGCTAATGGCTCAGAGGGTTAAGTCTACCCAGAGTGCCTCAGAGCAAAGACCTGGCAACCACTTCCAAAACATCAGGCCTGGAAACCCCACCGAGCTTAGTGCTGCTGAGACACACATTGATTGGATCACCATGTGCCAGAGTCAGCTCAAAAGCCACTTGTGACTGGTGCCTGCTGAGAAATGAGCCCTGTGGGATTCACTTCTTGTCTGGGAGACAGCTGCTCAGACCCGTGTCCCCTTCTCTCCTGTCTTGTAAGCTTCCTGAGGGGAGATGGGGGACCAGATTCTTCTCTGAGGGTGGCAAGGTGAGGCTGGGATGAAGGAATCAGTTCTGCCTTTTAAGTCTGGTGTCTTCACTCTTGACCTTCACAACGTTCCCCTTTGAAAGGAAAATATGCCAGAACTTAGGTCAGGGAAAACTCTTCAGAGCCAGATCTAATCTTTTCGGGGACAAAAGGAAAAGACAAGAAAACATGCATGAATCAGACCATATTTCTTCTTGAAAAAAATAACCAAAACGCTCATTGGCACACTGGCTGTTTGCAAGGAAGATGAAAGTGGAGTTTTTGTTGTGGTTTGTTAGTTTTCTGCATGGGGGTGGGATGCACCGGGGCAGACTTTTCACTAAAAGTCTGTTTTGGGGAAAAAAAAACAGACTTCATTGATAGTGGCTGTTTTTGCAGCGTTGATACGAGGGAATCAAACATGAGAGTCATGTTGGCATCTCTTTGTCTTCCCCTCTGAAGCTAATTGAAGAAAGGGAGATAAATCCATATATAGTAAAGAGGAAATTAGATTGTTTTGAAAAAATCGATCCTCAGCCCCTGAGAAGTTACCAAGCTATGAGGCTAAGGGAGTGTAAAGAGAGGGCTGTGTTTGCTGCCGAGGTCACAAAGCTCTCAGCCAGCTGCTTCCCTTCACTTAAATGTGCAAGTGATGGGCTTCTGTCTGCCGCCTCCAGCAGGATCTGAAACAGGGATTCATGGCTTAAACCGTTTATTTTTATCCAGAGAGAAATTGACGTGAAATAAACTGATTAAGAGATTACATTTTTTAAAGCCTGTGTTGCATGGCTGCCTAGGACCAAAAAAGAAATCTACTATATTAAAGTAATAATTCCTTTTGAACTATAGGTATTAATATAAGACAATCGAAACAGACAAAAAAAAAACAACAATTTTCAAAGGAATGACTGAGGCCAAACACATCTTCTTGCCTCTCTAATACTTTATTAGCTGTAGTTCTAGCTCTTCATGGTCTCACAAGATAATTATCTAGAATTCTCCCAGCCCCACTGGAAGCGCTGAGCGGAGTTAGATTATTGATATCCCACTATTGACATGAATCAAATGAGGGACATTTCTTTCCAAGAAACTGAATGGTTTATTCAACGAAAGAGCAGTTAGTCAGTGAAGTAAGTAGTAAATTACTATAACTGGTCTACATTAAACTTGGAGCTATTTTTAGCTTTTCTTTAATAAGATTCTGGAAATAATTTGTGTTTCTCTAATAACATGTTTCAGGAGCTGCCGCATGCTAGACTCTTGCTAAGCATGCAGAATGCAGAGATGTATAAGCTGTCGCCTCTGTTCCAGAACTGGAGACTCAGAGTAGGGACACAGACAGCCCCATAGGTAACCTCAGTAGAGCCTGTGCAGTTTCATAAGAGAAATACTCAGTGGGCACAGGGATACCTCCACAGTGACCCCTGAGCTAACGCTGTAAGGAAACGGAGACATTAGCCAGGCAGATGACACGGGGGGACATTCCATATGGGAGGGATGGAAGTGTGGGCAATGCAGACAGAATTTCAGAAACATAAACTCCATCTGGAAGTCCTTAGAGGAAACTCAGTGTTTGAATCAGTGGGAACACAGAGGCTAAAAAACTCCTTCTAGAAAATTCATACAGAGTAAAATAATTAACATTTTCCTTTTGAGAGCTATCGTTGCATTATATGCCCTCAGTTGCCTTCTGTAGAAAGTATCTGGGAAGCTTTCTAAGGATTAGCCATAAAGCACTTGGGCCAATTCCAACATTGTTCACTGCAAAGTATGAATATAATATTTAAAATTTCTGTCCCTGATAGGGTAAATAAAATGCTAAATGGCTTATACCCACGAAATAAGACCATGATTTTGCAATACTTAAATATTGTTGGAAGAACATGCATTCCTCCACATATCACTGTGCACTCTCTGCAAAATTATCTCCTCATGGCATCCTTTCTCTATACAAACAGAGAAGGAAAATGCCAAGGAGAGTCATGTGAAATTTGCATTTCTTATGGAGTAAAACATTTCCAATCCCTGTAAATAGGCATTCCTGCTTCTGAGCTTGGCCAAGACGTGGGCTGGCACAAGAGATGCTGGGCTGGTCCAAGAGATGCAGGGCGGGTTCAAGAGATGCAGGGCTGGTCCAAGAGACGCTGGGCTGGTCCAACAGATTCTGGGATGGTCCAAGAGATTCTGTGCTGGCCCAAGAGATGCTGGGCTGGTCCAAGAGATGCAGGGCTGGTCCAAGAGATGCTGGGCTGGCTGAAGAGATGCAGGGCTGGCCCAAGAGATGCAGGGCTGGTCCAAGAGATGCTGGGCTGGTCCAAGAGATGCAGGGCTGGTCCAAGAGATGCTGGGCTGGCTTAAGAGATGCAGGGCTGGCCCAAGAGATGCTGGGCTGGTCCAAGAGATGCTGGGCTGGTCCAAGAGATTCTGTGCTAGCCCAAGAGATGCAGGGCTGGCCATGCCTCTTGTGCTAATGAGCTGTGCTTACTCCAACTCTGTGGGCCAGTTTTCTTGCTGTAATGTGGAAGGTGGGCCAGATGACCTCTGAGGACTCTCAGCTCTGACAGTTAGTTGACAAGCTTTTATTTCATCCTTGACATCCCCAGCACCACGTCCTGATGATGTCCCAAGCAGCAGTCAGTGGGACCACTTCTTCACACAGAGTCCCAGCCAGGGAGATGCAGTCTTTCCATGTATCACAGTGTGGACACAGCCTTGTCCATCTCACATGGATTGTGCCATGTTTGTCCACCTCCTAGTGGAGCTCAGGAGGGTGAGACCCTTCCATCTGGCTTTCATGGCCTAGGGAAGCTTATTCAACCGAAGCCGCCTAAGTCCCAGCCGCGGTACAGAAATAGTGTGACAGGCACTAAGGTGACGGTCCTGCAGACCTCAAAAAGCCTTCTCCAGACACTCTCCTGTGTCTCCATTATAATAAATAAATAATCACCTGGAGTGCCACCTCAGAATGTGACAGCATCATGTTGTACACCAAATAGGTCCCAGTAGCTTCTCCCGACTGATGTAGTGTGATGGTTTCCAATGGGTCTTGATCACATGCCACCTTATCGATTAATACATAGATACAGATATGGGATGGCCATGGATCAAAATCCACTGGAGGCAAATGATTTGTTTTGGAGACCTGGTGGCGAAGTGGTTAAGAGCAGTGGTGGCTAGCCAAAAAGTCGGTAGTTCAAATCCACCATCTGCTCCTTGGAAGCCCCGTGGGGAAGTTCTACTCTGTCCTGTAGGGTCGCTATGAGTCAGAATCAACTCAACGGCAGTGAGGTTTTTTGCTTTTTCATTTACTTATGAGTTACGAAATACTAAACTAGTGCATTATGTATATTACAAAACTTCTGAGGACTCTCAGCTCTGAATTATCTCGTGAATTATCTCAAATGCTCTACTTTGGGGCCGCTGATCTGAAGTGCTGACCCTTCTGAACAACACAGATGTTCATATTATCTCCTCTTTCTCATCTTTTGTGATTCTTGATAACTGCTTTTTCAAAATCTTAAAAAGTTTTAAGCTTTAAAAACACCTGACTTTTTGTATTTTTATGAGAGACAGCCAGTTTTGCCTTCTCATCAAACAAAGGAGGTCGGCTGACGCTGACGATGGAGGTTGCCAGGCATGTAGTATTGCATCAGGTGGCTGTCAGTGAGACCCTTGGCCCATTCCAATCCTTGAAACCTTGACCCCAGCCCTTGGTTTTCTCTACCATTCACTGTATCCTGAACCTGGTTTCCCTCTTATTACAAATCTGTTTTTTACATTCACATGTAGTAGGACAGTAAAGTGCCAAGGCTGACTCAGTGACAAAGAGTCCAGGAATTAGATGAATTCTTTCTCATTATGTTACAGCTACATTTACTTGGGCTATATACATCTTTTTAACTTCTGTTACCCGGCCTAACCACTCAGCTCGTTTGCTGGACTAAGTCATTAATAATTTTTGATTATTTCCAAAAACAACGCACATATGAAAGGTGGCTTTTCTGTCTGAAGATGAAAGAGCGGAGACTCAGCAGCCCTGCTGCTGCTGCAGAAAACAGTCCGCCCTGGTGTTCCAAACGTGGCTGCAGCGGGGACCGGCAGCGTCTTTGTAATCAGTGTGCAAACAAGTTATCGGTCAAAGGGAAGCACAGCAGCCTGTGGTTTTTAAAAAATACAATTTAGGTCATCATAGACCGTCTTCACCGATGGAAGGTGGATGGTGTGGTGGGCAGCGCTGGAGTTCAGAGGCTTTAAACTCATGGTCCGTTCTCTCTACACTGTCATTAACGTGACTTGGTGACCTTGCGTAATCACTGTGCTTAACCTCTGGGCCTCAGTTTCCTGCTCTACCAAATAGGACAGTGTCTAACTCATAACTCCACTGTAAGTACAGAATGTTTCCGACACTCTAGGACAGTGCCGGGAGCAGAACCAGAACCAAGCTGATCCCGACTCGTGGCAGCCCAGTGTGTCACAGTAAGGCGGCGCTCCGTCAGAGCAGGGCGGGGCTCCATCGGGGAGGGGGGGGTCGAGGCGGGCGCCGCGGGGGGGGGCGGGGCGCCGCGGGGGTGGGGGCGGGGCGCCGCGGGGCCGGGCGGGGCGCCGCGGGGGGTGGGGCGGGGCGGGGCGCCGTGGGGGCGGGGCCTGGCGGGGCGCCGCTGGGGGTGGGGCGGGGCGGGGCGCCGTGGGGGCGGGGCCTGGCGGGGCGCCGCGGGGGGTGGGGCGAGGCGGGCGCCACGGGGCGCCCGCTGGTTTTCCCGGAGCGCTTTGCTGGCCCCCGAGCTGCCTCCGGGCACAGACTTGGGGTCCCACCTTCTCAGTCGGCAGCTGAGCGGCTCTAACTGTGCACGCCGCCAGGTCACGTCAGAACCTTGCAGACGCGTTAAATGACCACTATTCTTTCCTTCAGAATTACGATTTGTGTTTCCTGGTTTTCCCATCTGGTACTTAGCGCAGTCCTTCATCTGGAGCTAACGTTTTCCCGTTGTTGAATGTGGGTAATCTCTTCTATTTTGATAACTGAACTTCATAGAAGTGGATGGTGCTCGGATGCTTCGTATCTTAGGAGATTTAGGGTATCGTTGAGCTTGACACCGGCAGAATGACGACAACAGAGTCCGTGTGTGCGATCCTGCCCTCTTTTGCAGCAGAGGAAAGGAACACCAGGTCCCAGATTCTGAAGTTACCTGAGCTCCAAGGTACAAACGAGGAGCTGAAGCATTCTAACCCCAGCTCTGCCAGGACTGCCTGTGACAGGTCTGCCAATCCCGTCTCAGAGTCCGCGTCACCAGCAGGCCCCTGTCTGGGGCTCAAGTCTAATCTCCTCTGGCCTTCCTATCTTTGCGGATGGGCCTTGACTGCTTAGAGGCAAGCAGGTAGCACAGGCTTTTTGGTCCCGCCGGTGAGCTTGGCTGCTGTGTGAGGGTGCGTAAGCCTGCGAGGGGAGTGGGTAGCCACCCAGCCTTCTGCGACACTTCTTCTTGGCTTGTGACAGGAAATCTGGCTCCACTTTTGGTCTTTAAGCCCCAGACAGAGAAGTGGAATGCTCAACTACATCAGATCAAGGGACTGTACAGCATAGTCCGCCACTCTGAAACACAGAGACGCTGTCCCCAAGGGGACAGCTGGCACCTCTCTTGGTTTCATCTCTTTTCGAGTGGCCAGGAAAACCCAATGTCCTGCACCTCTGTGTACACTGGAGGGCCAAACCCATTGCTGACAATTTGGTTTCCATGCCAGCGAGCCCACAGGGCCGGGAAGAAATGCCCCACAGAGTTTCCGAGGAGCAGCTGTGGATTTGAACGGCTGACCTGTGGGTGAGCAGCCAGGCTCTTAACCACTGCACCTCCAGGCTTCCCTGCAGATTGAGACAGGGGTAGGGCAGTTCTGCTCTGACCTCTGGGGTTGCTGTGAGTCGGACCTGACTCGACAGCAGTGGGTGGATAGAAGGATCGACTTCTCCAGCTGCAGGCTCCCTCAGAGCAGAAATACGTATGAAGGTAGCCAGTTTAAACCAGTTCTCGCCGACGTTAGAAAGGCAGTGGTTAAATTTTCATCATCTGAAGGTGGCATGTCACAATGGAAGAGACACATAACTTGAAATCATATGACCTGGGTTAGAATTCTGGTGTTTTTTCAATTACCTAGTATGCCCATTTCCAAAAGAACCTAAAGTATGAGCCCCAACTTTCTCATGTGTAAAATGGGACAAGTCATACCTACTCTGTAGAGTTTGGGGGAGAACTGATTGAAAGAACACATGCAAATATACCTGGACAACACCTGCAACACAGGAGCGGTTAGTAATGAAGTCTCCTGTACCTCGTCCCGTTCCTCCAGCGTTTATTGTTGATTGAGTTTGTATTCTTTTTGATGACTCCTGATTCAGCATTTATTATTATTATTATTATTGCTACAGCAAAGACTGAAGATTTACCTCCGTGTATATTTTAACGGTTACAGCATGTCCCCATATTTGCACGCAGCTGTGCTCTGTAAGAGGGTTTCATGTCTAGCTCCTCTTTTGTTCAAGAGTTAGCAAGGTCATGCATGCTCTTGGATTTTAACATCAGCTTCATGGAGACAAGTTTAAATGCTCTTCTGGGACTGGGTATGAATAGGATTTTTATTTTCCCATCTTGTTTGGAAATGGCATAAGCTACCTCAGAAATGACACCCAAATAGGGCAGTGTTTCAAAGGGAAGTCAGAAAAATTGCCAGCACAGTGCACAGAATGAGTGGCTGGCGTTTGCCTTGGCTCCTCAGTGACTGTGATTCTCTGGAATGAGCGTCATGTGGGCTGCCACAGCGCCTGGGGAGATGCTCACAGGCCCCCTCTCCTGGTGGCCCCTCCCAGGGACCAGAAACAAACAGCAGTCTCCACAATGATGAAATACCAGCGCTAAACTCTTTATCCCTCATCGTCGTGTGAGTTAAGTCAACGTTACAGCAGAAACGGGACAGCAAACCACTGGTTTTGTGTGCATTTACATTTACATTTACATTTCATCCCCTGGGACTCAGCTTGAGCTGGGTCTGCAGACAGAGCTCATCTCTGCAGGTTGACTGGGTGCACAGCCCAGCTGATGGCAAATGTTGAACTTTTCAGCCCAAGGACCCAGATTAGAATCCTTTTCTCTGCCGCGGACTGACCTGTGATCAGGGACTTTCACCTTGTTGAAGCTTCTGATTTCCCTTACATAAAATGGCAAATCACAGTAGAAATCACCTTCATGGCTTGTTGGGAAGGTTAATTAAACTAAGAGCTAAATAGCCCTTCACATACTGTAAAAACCAAACCAAGATCATTGCCGCGGAGTGAATTCGAACTCAGAGCAACCCGACAGGACAGTGCAGAACTGCCCGGCAGGGCTTCCACGGAGCAGCTGACACATTCGGACTGCTGGCCGTTTGGTGAGCAGTCACACTCCTAACCGCTGTGCCACCAGGCCTCTGCATACTGTACAGTGCCAAACAAACATCACTGTCAGTACAGTAACGTGACTCTGAATGGAGGTAGCTGAGACTTGCCTTGCCGTGATGTCAGGATGTGTGGGGTTATCTAGTCCTCTGCCTCCATGAGGCTTCTGTCTACACCTCCCTTGGGTTCAGCTCATAAAGGGTATGACTTGTTCACTTGACGAACCATCAGATGTGTGTAGGCTTCAACTGCGTCTTACCAAGCCTTCTCATCTCTGTTCAACTGTCTCTAAGATATTTATTATCAAACCTCAGATGAGGGGTTGAGAGGGCACCTGACCCCCAGTCCAAGTGCAGGTTCAGAAGCTGTACTGCTCAGATGTGAATTACAGTCCCAGTGTAGTAGCTGAGGATATAAAACACTGAGTTGGACAAAGGGGCAGAGCGCTACGTCCCCGTGGGTTGCAGACTGTGGAAGGGAAGGGATGAGTGAGATGGCATCTCAGACCACTTTACAGAGGGTAACAAGCCTGGGCACGGGGTAGATGGGAGCTATCGTCAGTGCCAGGTCTCAGGAAGAGAAGCAGCAGAGATGGTGTGGCCTGAAGTGCAGCCAGGACCAGGGGAGACACAGGAAAGGTGGGTGGGGGTGGGGGGAGAGCAGAGGGTGGGCCAGTCCGCTCGTGGACGGAGGGGGCACAGCAGGTAAGCAGTCAACATGAAGAAGGTGGTAGCCAGGTCAGGGGCGGGCTGTCGCTTCATCAGTGAGCACCCACCAATTCTGGGCGTCGTGAACACCACCAGAAGAAGATCAAATGCAGCCCCTTCAAGGGGACAGGGGAATACTGGTCAGGGTTTGAGGAAGAATCAAATGACCATACCAGTCATGGCTGTCCACGAGAAAGTCATTATCCCTGTTTCCGGAGGATGGAGTGATGTTTCCCGAAGAACACTGGCTGTTTCCCGAGCACTCTCGTGAGGTGTTCTTGTTACCATGGTGACTCTGCCACTCTCCAGGATGCGTGGTCGGGTCTGCGGTTTCTAAAACCAGATTCTGGAAGCATCTGAGGAGTAGCTCTGACCTGTGAGGCAGACTCGCGTCAGCCAAGCCCGTGGGGTCTGCAGTGCCCACAGACTCGCTTACGTGACAGCTGTTACTGCCCACATCCCAGGACACCCACAGGGCACAACGGGCACCTCCAGGTGTGGGCAAACCTACATGGAAAGTCAACTTGTCATCATGAGGTGACTTGGTGGCACAGAATCCGGGCATGAAGAAGGGAATGGCTTGAATGTTTGGTAGTGTCAGGTGACAATAGCTGGCTGTGTTCTTCAACCAGGATAGAAATGTTTGACTCTGTTGCCCTCCAGGACTCCAGACCACTTCCACCTGGACTGGGCTTGGCTGGGCGTTCCTGGTCATTTTCTTAATGACTGATTTTTCTCCTGTGTTCCATCTCTCTGAAAGATGTTTTCTTCTTAGAGCTGTTTAACGCACATTCCATCCAGCCTAGGAGCTCTCTCTTCTCACCAATATCTGTTGATTTTTATGTTTTGACTCCAAGAAGTCAATCTGATTTTCCACTTTCTTTTTATTGAGGGGCAGAGGTAGGTGGGCAGGGCAGGCACACACCTCACCACTATCCTTTGCTGTCAGCCGTCGTCCAATGGCCTCCAGGTCCTGAGGACCCCAATGTCACAGGACGAAGCGTTGCCTGGCCCTGGATTGTCCTCCCAGTCAGCAGGATGTTGGTTTCCCTCGTCACATCTGTCATGTAGATCCATCTTGCCGAGGGTCCACATTGCACTCGTTGACCCTCTGTTTCACCCAACACGGCACCCTCCTCCAGTGACTGGTCCCTTCTGATGGCACGTCCAAAGCAGACGAGACGGACGATGTTCCGTCGTGATTCATAGGACTTTCATTAGCAGATCAGTCCTAGTCCAGAAGCTCCATGGAAACTTGCCCACTGCGGGTGACCCCGCTGGTATTTGGAAGACCGGTGACCTAGCCTTCAGCACCATGGCATGACAGACTAATAGACAGGTGGCAGACGCCTCACCACAGCCCCCTTCGTGGATACAGTTAGGTGAGTTTGAGCACAAGCTTCACTTTCTCATACTCAATTTAGGAATATTTCTAGATTGTCAGTGTGCACCTTAAATCACTGGAATTGAACACACTATTCCAGGCACAGATGGATGACCTCATGGAAACTGCAACCTCTTCACTCATTTTTCTTGGACACTGTACTTCCAGTAATAGACGCTGTTGTGCACTGAGTTGTCTACCCCCAAACGTGTGTTGCAGTCATGAACCCGTGTGCCTGTGGGTGAAACCCCGCTGGAAATAGGGTGTTCTTTGTTGTGATAATGCAGCCGTAGCAGCGTGGAATCGACCATCACACCTGTCACCTCTGATGCATGAATCAGACCGTCACACCTGTCACCTCTGAGACAAGAGAAGAAAAGATCAGGGCAGAGAAGGAGGGTGACGCACCCCTCATGACGACGGCCAAGGGAAGGAGGGATGGAGGCTGGACAGTGACAAGGACCTCCCTCCGGAGCCCACAGAGAGAGCCAGCCCTCCTCTATGGCAGGCACCCTAAACTTTGGACTTCTAGCCTTCTAAACTGTGAGAAAAGCCATCTCTGGTCACCACAGCTGCCCGCTGGTGATGTTTCTGTCATAGCAGCACCAAGACGCTGAGACACATCCCCAAATAGGTTTTGTTGTCTCAGCAGCCGCTTGCGCTTGACCTTAAAGGAAATCTCTTAATCTGTCTTTTCAAGACAGGCGACGTCTCCCTGGCCTTTGAGCACTATTTTCCATTTGTTCGTGTTAAATTTATTTTTGCATGTTTTGGCCCATCAGGTCAGCCAGTCCCACACTTACAGATGGATTTGTCACCCGTCAGGAGCTGGGGGTTAGCCGAGTGCCCCTCGTGGCCCCACTTCCCTGCTTGGTTCTTGTGGTCCCTAGTTCTGCTGTGACATAAATGCATCAGCACGTCCCTTCTTCATCTCGTCGTCCTCACGTGTGTGGAGTTTTGTGGGACCATTTTTCTTGCACGGTGATGACCACAGAGGGACTGAAACAATATTTTCCTTACATGTCTGTGTTCAGCGCTTACCTGGTGGCACTTGCCACGTGAGCACTCTGGGGCAGGGAATAGCAAGAGCTGGCCTGAGACCTCTCATGTGCTAGGAACTTCAAGGAATTAAAAACTGACACATGGGTCCTTCTCTCAGGGAGCTCACACTCTGCTGCTGTGGGCTGTCGCATCGATTCTGGCTCACGGGGACACTCTATGGCACAGCAGAGCTGCCCTCGGGGCTCCCTGGGCTGTGGTCTCTGCAGGGAACAGGTCGCTGGGTCCGGTCCACCATGCAGCCGTCGGGTGGTTTCGGTTGCTGCCTTGTGGTGAGCGGGTGAGCACTCAGCGGGCTGTCCACCGGGGCCCCTTCTGCGCTCATGCGGGTCAAGGGCAGGGCCCAGAGCTCGGGGCTGGGTGGCTCAGTGGGCGGAGGTGCCACATGATGTGGGAGAAAGTCTAAGTGAAAACTTGATTGTTCAGCTTTTGTTAAATTTTATTTTATGTGGTACAATGTGTATCCCAAACGTTTGCCTTTTAACTGTTTTTAAGTCTAGAATTCGGGGACCTTGATGCTGTCCGCCGTGCTGTGTGACCCCTACCCATCTCCAAATGCCTTTCCTCCCTCCAGACAGAGGCTCAGTACCACTTAATAACACCCCATCTCCCCTCCCTCCCAAGCCCTGGGTGCTACCAGTAAACCTTTGTCTCTGCTTTGCCGCTTATCAGTATTTCACATAAACAGGATCACGCAAGGTCTGTCTTTTTGTGTCTGACATACTTCACTCAGCGTGTTTTCAGAGTTCGTCTGTGTTGAATCATGGGTCAGAACTTCATTTCTTCTTATGGCTGAGTAATATTTCGTTGTGTCTTAGTCATCTGGAGCTGCTGTGACGGACACACCACAGGAGGGGGTCTTAAACAGGTTGGAGCTCTCCAGTACAAGCGCTGCTTGGAAACTCCGTGGGGCAGCTCCACTCTCCTGTAGGGTCGCTATGCAGCCGAATCAACTCAGCAGCAGTGAGTTTATTGCAAATATGTATTTTTTTAATTTCCCTTTCAGATTACTGATTGTTGGTATATGAAAACATAAGTAATTCTTGAGTGTTGGTGTTGTACCCTGTGACGGTGAATGCATTTATCCCCGGTAACTTTGTTATGGATTCGTTAAGATTTTCTGTGTGGGGAATTACATCATCTACAGTAGAGAGCATCCCCAGCCGTGTAGTGGTTAAGGGGTCGGCTGCCACCCAGTAGGTCAGCGGTTCAAATCCGCAGTAGCTGGATTAGAAACTTTACGGGGCAGTTCTCCTCTGTCCTATAAAAACTGAAATACTTTTAGTTCCTCCTTTCCAATTGGCTGTCGCACATCTGCTCCTTCTGCAAGTAGCACCTACCTTCTACGCGGCTCTCTGCCAGCCACACCTCCCCCCGCACCCTCCCTCACGTATTTTCAAAACACCGCTGTGCGAATTTTTGCGGCAGCCTTCCCTGGCGGTGTTTTTGGACTGTGCTTCACCAGTTTCTTTACCTGCTGCTATAAAAAAATCAGCCTAGCATGCTTATGAAAAAATCTCATTGGGCGGGTGCTGTTGGCAAACCAACACAGAAGACAGGAGTTATTTTCATAAAAATACAGTCTTTTCTATTTCTGGCCTAATTGCCTCTGTGTTCCATTTTGATATTCTTGTGTCTAAGGGTGCTGTGAGAATCCAAGTGAACTCGTGGGGTAGACGTCTCTGGCAGGGGTCCGCCAACCAAAGCAGACTCAGAGCGAAGCCCTCGGTGGTTGATGGGTACAGGGCATGGCTCCAGTCGGGTCAGCAGGGGCACAGAGGGGGCCAAGCAAGAGTGTGACTGCCAGCAGATGCTCTGTGGGTCACGGGCTGCAGCCTGGTCCGCAGAACCCTCACAGTAAGGTGTGCCTCTGCGAAGCCTGGCGGCCGCCAGGCACTCAGCTGCTGACCAAGAGGTTGGCAGTTCAGACCTGCCAGGTGCTGCGAAGGGGACAGGTGTGACAGTCTGTTTCTGTCAGAGTCGCAGCCCTGTGGGGCAGCTCCATCCTGTTTGTTAGGATTGCCGTGAGTCAGGATTGGCTGGGCCGGGGCTGGATTACGCAGTAACGAAGGGAGGCAGAGTCCGACGTGTGCTTAGCGGCTATAGTGCACACCTTCACCCGTTTGTCACCACCTCAAAGATGTGGGTAAACCCATGGGAGAACACGCACTGCAGGTTGGCAAGTCAGCATCTGTGAGCTGGTGCACACCGGACCCAGGCATTAATCCACACTGGGCTGGGCAGCAGCCGCGGTTTGGCTTTGTCCTTTAAGCTGTACCTCACAGCCCCCCGCTTGTGGCAGTCACAGACACGAGCAGCTGAGGTCTCCCAACAGGAGAGAAGCTTCCAGAGGATGGCAGTGAGCTAATATTAGCAGCCAGCCGCAGGTACCTCCAGCCTCCGCCTCCGCTGGACTGTGACCTGTGTCAGCTTCGTGGCTGAGACGTCACTCCCCCTGGGCAGCCCCAGGCAGTGGCTGGGCCCAGCGGTCAAGCAAGACCAGGCGGCAGAGGAGCTCATCAGAGCCTGGGAGGGTGGAGAGGCGAGGGTTGATCAGCCAGAGAATAAGGGGTGAATGGGAAGCGAGGTAGAGACCGAGGAGCGTGACCTCTTTCAACAATGACGTCACGAGTTGAGGGACAGGGTCACTCTGTAGGGAAGGAGAGTGCAGGTCTTTTTCAAGTTCGTAGTGGTCGGAGGGACATGTTGTGAGAATGTCCACTGGTAACAGGAAACCCCGTGAGGTGACACTGCCCCACGACGGCTCTGCCCCGTCCTAACCGCTGGCCTGCAGTGGCTGTCGGAACAAAGGACTCTGCTAATTGGGTGCCTCCGTGGTCATCACCCTTTGCCCTGGAAAGCTACTGCAGCTAATGTTGTGGCGCTCTTCACTCCTTGTGCCCAGCGGGCTGGCCCGAGGTCGTACGGCTGTCCAGCGCCACTCGCTTTCCCGTGTCCTGTCTGAAAGCTCAGCGGCCTGCAGCTGGTGACAGAACTGGAAATGGAAACCCACTGGAATCAAATCAGTGTTTCTGCCTACTTGATTTATGTGGACAGCAAGAGAGATTTTAAAATTGTAAAGGCATTCTTTCTGTTGAAGATGCACCCCACAACAGACAGGCTCTCTCGTCTCTGGATTGTGGAGGAAGCCGGGCTGTCCGCAGACGCGTGGCCGGAGGCCAGCTCTCTGGGCAGGCAGGAGGTACGCGACCTCTTCAGGAAAGCCCACAGGGTGACGAGGTGGCCTCGTTCACAGTCCCACATCTTTAGAGAGTGGCTGTCATATGGGTGCTGAAGGGGCAACAAGGAGCAGAGACGGACAGTGGGGACTCCGGTTCTTACCCGATCCCAGGAACTGGCCACTTCCGACTCAAACTTCCCTCTCGGAACAGGAGGAGGAGAGGGAGTCCTGGGCCTGGCCCCCAGGGGAGCCCACATGTCTCCACCCTGGAGCCGTGGCCCCTGCCCAGCCTCCAGAGCAGGAAGGAGGGCCGTGGTGGACAGGTGGCTTGGTGGCCGTCGGGCCTTGGTCAGAGGCTCCTCTGTCACCTGGCTGCAGAGGACATGCCAGCGAGTCACTCACATCACTTAGCCTTCCTGATTTTTCAAGTGAGGACAGTGCCACCTGCGTCCCTCAGTGGTCATGGAGGCTGGCTACAGTAACTCCCAGGATGTATTTAGCTCAGTGCCAGGCACATAGTGACTGTTCAGACAGCGGTGGCTGGTGGTGGAGTCCCAGAAGCTGCTGCCAGTCTTGTGGAACTCCCTGCACATTGCCCCGTTTTGTTTGGTCTGCTCTTGCCTCCCTTGCTTATGCCGGACAGTGTCCGTTTCACCCCTGTCCCGAGGCGCTCCCTCTCCCGCTCTCAGCCCCAGAGGTGACCCCGCCGGACGGCGTCTGCCAGGCCTCCCTGCTCCCTGGCTCCCTGGGGAGACTCAGCCTGCAGGTTACCCCAGTAGAGCAGAGGGGAAGAAAGGGTGTCAGGGTCTCTGTCCCCTCCACTTTTGTGGGGCGTCCTGGTTACAGCCACGGCTCCGTCCCTGCCTGGGCGTCACCCCGGCCTGGGACTCCAGTCCCGTCTCTGTAGAAGGTCCCCTCGCCACCTCACTCTGGATTTCCTGCAAGTGAGAGAGACAAGACTTCTGGCTCATAGAAGCTGTCCCTTTGGATTTCCTGTCTCGAGGTCTGAAACTGACCCTGAGTCACTCGCCTCGCCTCCCCCTGCGTGACTTCTTGGCGGTGGACAATAAAACAGAGCCTGACCATCCCCGCCAGCAGCTCCCGTCAAAGGAGCCCCAAGAGAAAAACTGGCCATGTAGGTGCCTCCATTTCCGAAACAATGAACCTGGGGGTTTGGGCTCTGCCAGTCTGACCCCAAGAGCGTCAGTAACTTTAAACCTGGGTGTGTTTCGGCCCCCGCCTGCCGTCCACAGAGGACCTGAGGCCTGTAAGTGGAGAGGGGCCCGTCAGTGGTCCGTCAGCGCTGTCCCCAGCCGTCTGGGAGCACGGCCGGCTGGCCGCTTCTGCGTGTCCACAGCCTGCACCCTCTGGAGCCGCTCGCTCGGCCCCTGAGGGCCCCCAGGAGTCAGACGCGATTCTGCAGCACTTGTTGGGGTTTCAGGGGTGTTGCTTTGATGCATTTTGGAACTCAATCGTGCTTTGTCAAAACTGCCGTGGTCTCCGTGTCCCGTCTCTCCGTCTCTGTTTCTCTGTGTCCGTCTTTATCACGGAAGAACTCACAGCTTCATCAGTTTCAGCTGAATAGAAGAGCAAACCATCCATCTATTGTTTAATTTAAAACCAACCATGAATGTTAATGATTGGAAAAAACAAACAGAAGTGTGACAATGGCTGAAGCTGAACATCGTGAAATTAACACGGAGCGCAAATGACAGAACAGCCATGTCTTCCTCTTGAATCCACGTCCACGAAAGGAGACTCGAAGGGGAACGCCACAGAACTGGTGGTCATCTGAAAACATGACCGAAGATAGGACCCACCAAATTTTATGCAGACAGAAAACTAGTGGATAAAACAAACCTTTACTGTGAAATTTAAAAGGAGAAGAACTGAGCCAAATATGAACTCCCTCCAGTAAATTAAAAATTAAAATTGGACAAAATAGATATGATTTCACTACATCCTATTGAAAAGCAATCAAGGCGTTCACATGGGCTGAAGGACGTCTGCTACAGGAGTTGGGACCTCGGTGAAACTTCATCAGTGTTCTTACCATTCCAGTTAAAACACTTACAATTAAATTGTCCTTGGGGTCAACACGGTAAGATCAAAATGGTCACAACCCCCATGCCCCCCAAACAGCTCTGAGTGTACAGTTCCAGAAAGTCCTGGTTGCTGCCCCGTTTCCCAAGGATTCCGTCCTCCCACGTGTGGTTTAAAGCATTTGTCTTTGTTTAATATAGGGTCGCCATGAGTCGGATCCGACTCAACGGCACTTGGCTTGATATAGCAGCTGCAATTTTTATTATAACCATGTACAAGACTTGTAAGATCACAAGCAAGCATCCTGGAGGTTTGTTTTGTTTTTGTTTTTTTAAATTCAGAGTCTTAACATATCACTGAGCTGGAAGAGACTCTGAGAACCACCTGCTTTATGCTATCCAGGACATCTGGTGGTCTGTCTGTCCCCTACTAGGCCTCCCTGGAGAAAGACAGAGACAAGAGAGAATGACTGATGAGAAATGAACACGGTTAGCAGGATAGCAGGCTTAGCACGGTTAGAAGGGATAGCGTTACATTTCAAATCACGGAAAGGGGAGAATTCCAGATCACCGTCCTTGACTCTACCACTTCATCCTTTTACTAGAGTTTACTTACTGATCTGTGACTGACTCACAAATGTTTCCTCAGGAAGAAGACATAAAATCACAACTGTCAAATAATATTTTTTCACATATTTACACAGCTACTTTTTTCAAAGTATTAGTGAGAGAAAAAGATCTTAACAATTAAACTGACAAAAAAATAAAAACTGTGATACCACCCAGCATGGAGATGGGTGTGGAGAACAGGCACCAGAGGCCACTTCTGTACATTTCAACAATTTGGGGAGAAGGTAAACCCTCAGTGTTTATTTGGATTTAAGGTGTGCATATCCTGTGAAAAACAAAATATACATAGGGAACTTTGTACAAAGATGTGTATTGCATCACTGTGTGTAATTGCAAAAAACTAGAAGCAAACTACATGTTCATCACAGGAGAGTGGTTTAAGGGTGTAGGGTGCGTCATGGAGAGGATAGCCCCTACCCACCGAGCACCCCAGACCTAGCTTCGTTCTGCAGGGAAGAGCTCCCTGGTGCTCTGTTACTGCTGCTGTCGGCCTCCCCTAGTGAGAGGTCGGTGGTGCATTGTTGCTGTTGTTGTTGCTGCTGCACAGTGAGCCTTAGGTAGCCTGGTGACCTCGTCCACAACAGAATGGAACGCTGCCTGGTCCTGTACCACCCTTATGATCAGTTATAACTCTGTTAAAACCCACTGCTGCAGAGTCTACTACAACTCACAGCAACCCTATAGGACAGAGTAGAACTGCCCCATAGAGCTAGTCTGTTAGGTATTGGAAAAAGTTTTTTGTTTTTTTTTTTTAATGGTACAGTTGTGTTGACAGAAACCGAGCAGAAAAACTAGGTGTAGGAAACAGCGCTCCTTCAGGAGGAAGACCATCTGCATGACCTTCCACAAACCTCCGGTCTTCCCCCAGCTTTCAAATTTATCAGATGAAGCTGGTGTCTGTGCCAGCTACCCACAGGGTTCTGTGTGTAGCATGATGTCTGCAAAGTCCTTTAAGACAATGCACGCCACATCCTGGAAACCCGGGTGGTGTAGTGGGTTAAGTGCTATGTCTGCTAACCAAAAGGTTGCCAGTTCGAATCCACCAACTGCTTCTTGGAAAATCTGTGAAAC
Organism: Heterohyrax brucei; assembly: GCA_028571685.1. NCBI lineage: Eukaryota > Metazoa > Chordata > Mammalia > Hyracoidea > Procaviidae > Heterohyrax > Heterohyrax brucei. The sequence goes on from CM053163.1 coordinate 73,227,443, forward strand.
AGGTGCTTTAAGTTGGAATTAACTTCACAGTTACTGTGTTTGGTGTCTTTTTAATGACGTACACAGCACCTGGCTGGCTCGGCTTACACTAAGCACTACAGAAGTCTTCTTCCTGTACTCTTGAATTATTACATTGTTTGTTGCTTTTCCTGGAGACAAAAGAGAAACGTGGAACTAGCTTATAGCCTAGCAATTTAGCATCCATCATCTTGTTGGCAAATTGAACCCAAGTTCTTTCTGCCTGTCACTGTGGCCAAAAATTGAGAGACAGCGTGGGGTTCAAGGAATAATTCATTGGCAGATTTGCCAGCAATCTTAAAGACAGCACCCAAAAGCTGTCTCACTTGGGTTACATTGCTAGCGGTTTTTATAGCCAGAATTCAAAGGGGAGAGGGTTTGTCACAGAACAAGAGTCAGGAGTCACAAGATTTCATTCCATCCTAAGGTTTCATTACATCTAACAAACAGTGGGAATTACCCAAAAGTTTGTCAAGGATAATCAAACAAGGCAAACCCAAAAGTTTGTCAAGGATAATCAAATACAGCCAACTATCCTAAATTTGTGTACCTGTCTCTGAGGTCTTAATCAACTCTATATCCTCCGAGATCAGGAGCAGAAGTGATAGGGAGAGAGAGGCACACCTGTTAGTCCAGTTCTTAAGGCAGAAAATAGAATGTAGCTTTGAAACCTCAGTGACTTTGTTAGGCCTTCACGTTTACCATGAATCTGAAAGGAATGGGATTAGAGGGGGAAGGAAAGACTGGGAATTTTACTGCAGATTTTTCTCTTTTGTTGAAACTATTGCCCCTACTGGGAAAAAAAAAATAGGGTGTGTGTGTTTGTGTGTCTGTGTGTGTTACTTTTACCATTCATATAGCCAAAACTATTTAAAAGAAACAATAGGGAGAATTTTTTTAAAAAAAATAAATAAATTGTATCAGGTAAATTTAGACATGTCAGCATGGAAGGTGAGCAGCCCAGACAGACAAACTCAGGGAGACTGTAAAGACCTGGGTAAAGAGCGTGGGCGGCGCCGGCAGTTTCACCAGCCCAGACTCTGACAGTACACTTGTCTGCTTATTACCGCAGCCACATAAAGATGCATTCCTGTTTTTTCAAGTGCACTGAAGGTTTAACAATTCCCATTAGCAGCTCTGTGAAGAGCAGCTGCAAAGATGAAAAGCAGTTGCGTGATTATAAAAGCATTAGATACTTTTCGCATCATATTCTATTACTTTGTACTAAGCAAACTTTTACTGACAATTCTACTGTAACGTTAAGTTTGAAAGCCTAAGGCATTTTATTGTTAAACTCTGCAAAATATTACTATAATAGCTGAAAAATTATGCATGTTACATTTTAATTTTAAGAGACTAGGCAAAATGTACTTCTGCTAATTTGTACTTTTTATAAGCAGATTATTTCTTACGTATTGTTTTAGTCAGCTGGTGCTGCTCCAACAGAAATACCACACACTGGAAGGCTCTGACAAAGAAAAGCTGACTCTTACACAGTTTGGTAGGCTACAAGTCCAAATTCAGGAAATCTGCTCCAGGGGAAGGTTTTCCCCTTGTCGGCTCTGGAGGAAAGTCCGGCATTGCATCAGTCTTTGTCCAGGGAGCGTCTTGGCGCAGGAACCTCAGATCTGACGGACGCGCTCTTCTCCCGATGCTGCTTGCTTGATGGTGTGAGGTTCCCAAGTCTCAGCCTGCTTCCCTTTCCTTTTCTCTCTTCTAGGAAGAAAAGATTAATGGTAGAACAAGCCATACTTCAGGGAAACTCCCTTTCAGTGGAGCAGGGAGGTAATTCTATGAAGGGATTTACAGTCCCACCCCAATCCTTTAACATACAAGCACAGGAAAATCACAAAACGGAAGGCAATCATAGAAGACAGGGAATTATGGCCCAGCCACATGGCTATACATATTTTTGGGGGGACGTAATTCAATCCACGGCATCCTACCCTTTGGCACCCCCCAAAAAAACATGTCTTTGAAACATGTAACACATTCATCCCATCATAGCAAAATCATGTGCATCCCATACAGTAGAAGTCTTAAATCAGTTCCAGGTCCAACATACAGAAACCCTTCTACATCTGTGAAACCTAGAATACAAGCTATCGGCCTCTAAAGGTATGATGACAGAACAGCTCCAAGTTAGACGTTCCATTACAAACAGGAAAAATTACAGGGAAAGAAGACATCAACAGGCAGCAAGCGACTCAGCAGAACACATTAGCCCTCAAACCTTTGAAAATAATCTTCCTTTTTCTGAGACATTTTACACAACAGCTTTGCACTCCAGACTGTAGGTATTGGCCACACTTTCTGGATTCTGAGTGGCGACCCCTGGCCCACTTGGAGAGGGACTCTGCCCCTTCAGCTTTAGGTGCACCCTACACCCAACTGAGTGGCAACTCCACCCATACAAACACAGGACGCCATGGTTCCACCCTTTCCAACCTCTGGAGACTGAGGCAGCTGTGGCAGCTGTTAGGTCCCTCAAAGTACACAATTTTGTTCTTTTAATTTGCTAACAAATAATTAGGAAGTTATTCACATGCAAATCACTGAAAGACTCCTGAGAAACAGCCTGCTCAGCTGCTGAGGTCCTTTCTGAGTTGGGGGCTTTTAACCCAGATGACACCGAAGCCACCCTGCGCCCTGGGCGCCTGCTGCTGCGTCCCTGCCGCCGCGGCCTCGCTCCCCGCTTCGTTTGTCTCGAGTCGGCACCCTCCTCCGCTTGCCATTTGGCTCTGCGAGCCCTCTGAACGTGCTGGGCCAATGTGGGTGGGCCGGGGGCAGCGTATCCACACAGGACCCCTTCACTGTCTGCGCGATGATAAATGAGGTGGTCGGGCAGGTCGTCGCTGGTGTCTCGTTCCACCTAGCGCTTCGTGTCCCCGGACGGCTCCAAACCCAGTCATGTTATCAGCCGTCCACCCACCCACTCGGGAGTTCCCGGCGGTGCCAGCGGTTAACCTCCTAGCTGCTAACGAGAAGGTTGGCGCTTGAAGCCCACCCCGGGGTGCTCAGAAGAAAGGCACAGCAACTGTCTGAAAAGCTAGCCATGGCAAACTGACTCATAAGAATCAGAATCAGCTCCGCGGACAGAAGTGTTTGCACAGGCTAAGTGTGAGGCGTTCAGCTGCTGACCGCAAGGTCGGCAGTTGGAATCCACCAGCTGCTCCTCGGAGCCCGCAGGGCAGCTCTGCTCTTTCCTGTGCAGTCCCTGTGAGTCAGGACCAGCTCAACGGCAGCAACTCTAGTTTCAGTGTGGGCACTGACTCCTCTGAACACACCAGTGTAAGCGTGTGTGCACACGTTTATGCATTATCGGGGGGGGAGTGTCTATGCTTGTGTGCATGATCTGAGGGTGTGTGTGTGTGTGTGCATGTGCAATCTGAGGGTGTGTGTGCATGATCTGAGGTATATGTGTGTGCATGCATGATCTGGGGATCTGGGTGTGTGTGTGTGCATGCATGATCTAAGGATATGTGAGTGTGCATGATCTGAGGATGTGTGTGTGTGCATGATGTGAGGTTGTATATGTGTGTGCATGCATGATCTGGGGGTCTGGGTGTGTGTGTGCATGCATGATCTAAGGATATGTGAGTGTGCATGATCTGAGGATGTGTATGTGCATGAGTGATCTGAGGGTGTGTGTGTGTGCATGTGTGATCTGAGGATGTGTATATGCATGTGTGATCTGAGGGTGTGTGTGTGTGCATGCATGATCTGAGGGGGTGTGTGTGCATGCATGATCTGAGGGTGTGTGTGTGTGCATGTGCAATCTGAGGGTGTGTGTGTGCATGATCTGAGGATGTGTGTGTGTGCATGATGTGAGGTTGTATATGTGTGTGCATGCATGATCTGGGGGTCTGGGTGTGTGTGTGCATGCATGATCTAAGGATATGTGAGTGTGCATAATCTGAGGATGTGTATGTGCATGCATGATCTGAGGGTGTCTGTGTGTGCATGTGTGATCTGAGGGGGTGTATGTGTGCATGTGTGATCTGAGGGGGGGGTGTGTGCATGTGTGATCTGAGGGTGTGTGTGTGCATGTGTGATCTGAGGCGAGGGTGTGTGCATGTGTGATCTGAGGGGGTGTGTGTGCGTGCATGATCTCTGTGTGTGTGTGTGTGAGATCTGAGGACTTGGGTCCATGTGAAGGAGGGAAAGGAAGCAGGGCTGAGGAGGCTGCCTGTCTCGGTCACGCAGCGCTACTCTAACAGCTTTAACACAGAAACCCCTTTCTCTCCCAGTCCTGTAGGCTACCAGTCCGCATTCAGGGTGTCCACTCCAGGGCAAGGCTTTCCCCCTTGTCAGCTCTGGAGGAAGGTCCCTGTGTCACATCAGTCTCCAGTCAGGGAGCGTCTTGGCGCAGGAACCTCGGGTCTGAGGGACACGCTCTATTCCCAGTGGTGCTTTGCTGGCGGTGTGAGCTTCCCCAGCTCTCTCTGCTGGCTTCTTTCCTTTATGGCTCGAGAGCCTGCCTCGAGGTACAGTGCAGTCCTACCCACTGAGTCCTTCCGCGCCAACCCAACTGCTGCCCTCCCTCAGGACCGTCACAGAGGCAGAATTTACAGCTTAGAGGAACATCACACAATACCTGAAATCACGGCCTAGCCAAATGGCTACACACATTATTTTTAGAGGAACACAGTTCAATCCATGACACTGTGTCAGTGCGTTCCTGTGTACCTGCCTACTTCCTGCAAGTGGTGTCTGGGGGCCTCTGAGGTCCCGTGGCCATCCTGTCGTGCTGAAGACTGAGTGGTGAGAAAGTGCCAGCGCACACGGCGAGCCCCGTGTACAGACCAGGAAACTGAGAATAGTGGCTCTGCCCTGGACGGCCACTCACGGTGTTACTGGGAGCTGACACATACTGAAAGGACAGACACAGTGCACTAATTATTTTGGCTAAAATAAATCTCCAAGAGAGAAGGACTTCCCAAGAAAGAGATGCCAGTGACCGTCTTCAGCCACAGCAATGGCACCAACACGCGGTGAGGGCCCAGCTTGGTAGCCTCCACGCCTACCGGTCCCTCCCGGAAGCCCAGGTCAGCCCACACAGCTGTTTCTGGCCCCTGCTGCCCTGTGCCCGGCACTTTCTCCAGCCTGGACGTAATCAGCCCTTGGACATTATGAGATGCTGGTGGTGGACACGCGCATCAGACACCATCGACAGGTGTGAAGTTCAGTCTGCTCGTCACACTCCGTGCGACCGCAACCCAAGCTGTGGACAGGAGCGTCTAAAACGACCAATAAATCCCTGTCAAGTGGAGAGAATAATTTCAGAGATAATAAAAGGCAGCTGGTTCCGATTCTGATTTTCCTGGCAGAAGTTTCCTGCTGCCTGGGCATCATTAACTCTTCAAGAGACGGTGCCCAGGGCTGCGAGTCCAGCCGTCAGCACAGCCGCAGGGGGGGAGGAGTGGTGTTAGCCTCCTGAAGACAAGCTAATTATTGGATCTGATCTTAAATTAATCTGTGTCATTGGTGGGGAGAAGAAACTGAGCGGACTGGAGAGGCCTCAGAGATGTGTTGTGTGGAGACAGTTGCCATGGCGATAGGTCTGTTTTCCAGGAGACAGAAGCTGGAACACAGGATGCTTGTCCTTGCCAGGAAGCCTCTGCCTGACTCACAGCTGTGACTTCCAAGGTCCCGGTGAAGATGGTTTTACTTCAGCACTGCCCCCGCAGAGCCAACAACAGCTTGTGGTCAGCGAATGTCCCGGGTTGGGGGTGGGGCTCCAGCCGTTACCTTGAGACAAGGCGAATCCCCTGTAAATGTGGAGAGAAGGGGACAGACAGGGAACCCTGCCATCATCTCAGGAGGTGTGAGACTCTGCATCAGAAAATCCTAAAGTTCCGGATAGTCACATGCTAATTTAGAGAAAAAATATGGTATGTGGCTTTTTTCCTGGCCCCCATTCTGCGGTGATGATGTGCAGGTGACAAGACCTGGGTCACTTCTAAATCTGGGGCTGAGTGACGACAGAGGTCACGTTCTCAAGTCAGTAGGACAGGACAAAACTGGTCAAGATTACTCTTGAAAATCCCTGACAGCGCAAATCAAGTGCAGTGTGCTCAGTTGTGTGCGTAGTGTCCTGATACTTGTGTGCATGTGAAAGTTTGTGAACTCGTGAGGGCGACTGAAGACAGGGACAGGCCCGCTTCCCTTGCCTCCGGGGCGTCCCACCCCGGCCCCTTCTCGATGGCTGACTCTTGCAGCTGGACCGTCCGAGCTCAGTCCTCGGCCTCCTGCTCCTAGCTGTCTATGGTCGCTTCCTTGGGGCTCTGTGAGATCCAGCCTCGCTTTGACCCATCCGTCTGCTGCCTGCCCTAAATGTGTACTCTATCCCGGGCACGCTCCCCCCAAGCCCAGCTTGTGTACCCCACTGCACACTCACTACCCGCCCTTGGGTGTCTACTAGGTGTATCAAACAAGCCAGAACCGAGTCTCTCGTCTCCCCCCCGACACCCACTGATCCTCGTGTCCTCTGGGTCCTGCTCAGTGACAGCCCCTTCAGAGCCAGCCGCAGCTCCCCTCTCTCACCTCCTGTCTAGTCCGTCCGCCAAATCCTGTGGGCTTTCTTCAGAACATTCCAGCACGCACGGGTCTGACGGCTCCATAATTCACACGGCTGTACGTTTGCTTCTCTGACTTAGTGGGTGTTAAAAAGACAGACACGTTCACTGTTGTGAGAATTAGGTGAAATCATTTTGTAGAAGCTGCCTGGGACCCGGCCAGCAGTAGGCGCTCCCTCAACACTGACCGAGCTTGACTCTGCATTTCGTTTGGTCAAGCTCAGGCCCATTCTTCTTCTTATTATTATTTTAATTGTGATGACAACATACACAGTAAAATCCGTGTCGAGTCAACAGTTTCTGCACGGATTATTCAGTCAGCAATTATGTTTTTCAAGTCCTGTGACCACCCTCACGCTCATTTACAAACGATCCCACCACTGTGAACATGAACTCAACCTGCTGAGCACAGCTTCCCCCACCTCCTGTCATCCCTGGTGACGGTGACAGTCTCTGGTTCCTGTGTGTTTGCTCGTTTCCTAGGAGAGTGCACAGTGTCTGTCCTTTGGCGCCTGGCGTGTCTCACTCAGTGTGGTGTTTGCCGGGTCCGCCCGTGTGGTGACCCGTGTCGGGACCTGGTGTCTGAGTAGTGTTCCACCATGTGCACCTATCACAGCCTCCGGTGAGGACGTGGTGGTCATTTCCCCTGTCGGGCTGTTGTGGCAGGCGCTGTGATGAGCGCTGGCCTGTGGGTCATCCCTGGTGTCAGGAAAACCTGCGGAACAGCCCTGGGCCACACAGGGGGCCACTTTCCTTTGCTGTCTCCGGCTCTCTCGTGTCCTTGGACTTGATTTCAGGGTCTTGGTTCTGTGGTAGGAGTCCAGTGGTGCAGCGGTTCAGCACTCGGCTGCCAGCCACCACTCAGCAAAAGACGTGGCAGTCTGCTTGCAGAAAAACGTGCAGCCTTGGGAACCTCACGGGGCAGTTCTGCTGTAAGTCGGAATCCACTCAGTGGCGTGGACCTTTGTTTCTGTTTCTCTTTCGGGGCTGTGATAATCCAGTCGATCATGACGGAAAGCTCCGTGAGGACAGAGCCCGTGCCTGCCTTGCTGTTGGCTCTGTGCCCAGCACAAGGCCTGGCACGGAGCAGGCACCCACGGGGCACGTCAGAGAACGAGTGAAACCAAAGGTCGCTCGCTGGGTGCGAGCGGGCTGTCAGCACAGAGAAGCGGCACATCTCTTTTAATGTTTGCGAGCCCAGAGGTGGTGAAAGAAGTGGCCACCTGCATCCACCGCTCCAGGTACTAGCCGGGTGGCTTCATTTCACAGTGGCTTAGTTGTCTACTGAGGTTCTTCACAGCAGCCCTGGCAGCGTCCAGTTCTCAGTGCCCACTTCACTGAGCACGTCTAACATCACCCCAAGAGGACTGACATAGCCCCTGCTGTCAAGTGATCCCGACTCACGGCGACCCCGCAGGTCCGAGGAGGACGAGCGCCTGGTGGAGTCAGATGGCGGACCTTTGGGTGAGCGGGTGCAGCGCTTAACCACTGCGCCTCCAGGGGTTCCAAGCTGAACACAGTGAACCAAACAGGAAAATAACACCCTTGTTAACGAGTCACAGTGCCTTTTTGTGACACCTGACGGTTTTGAAAGCTGAGGGAGCCAGGAGAAGAAAAGTCATAGCACTGACGATGCTGATGTGTGCCGGGGTCGGCAGCAGGGAGTGGCATGAATAATTCAGATAAGGCACCCCTGCTTTTCCGTTCTTGTGAAAGGTTGAAGCACGCGAAATGGGGGAGGGGGCTTTGGGAAAGGTAGGCTTGTTTGTCCCACTGTCCTGCAATCTCCTTGGGTTTGGGGGTTAAAGCGAGTTGGCACACACAGGCCCCCTCTGTCTGAGGGGGCTATGGTGAACTCTTCAGGTGACGTGTTCACATCTCTTGGAGTCCGGCAGCTGCTGGCCAGAGTGAAGACTGTTTGATGCAAAGTGAATTAATGCCTATTTTTGAACTCAAATCTCCAGATCCTGGAGGAATGCTCACGGTTGTGAGCACTGCCTCCTTCCCCGCAGCCCACAGACGGTGATGGCAGCCAGACATGAAGCCCCCTGAAAGAGATCTGGGGGCACAGGTGACGACGAGTGTAGGCAGGAATCAAAGCCAACAGAGCTGCCTTTCTGCTGCCTCCCCTTTGTCCTTGTTGTCCCCTGCCCTTGAAGTGCCCTGCAGGACTTGGTGACAGACTGCCGGGGAAAACAGTCTTTTTTACCTTGCTATAGATTGCTGCGACTTCATATGTGTGAGAAAGCCTGGGTTTTTATTTGTCTATGTTCTTAATACATACATATCAAAACACATTGCCTACAGAAACAGGATATGTATAAACCCACACACATAATTAGTATATTTTAACAGTGCAGAAAATGCTTTTTAAAAGAAAATTCCTGTAAGTGTGCTCAAGGCTCAAATTAATGAAGAATGAGGGTTTAAGTGATTAGGGCAAGACTAAGTCTCGGGGAGACGATGAGTTTAAAGTTCTCTTGCAGAGGTTCAGTGGAGAAGATCAATCAATAGATACTTACTCAATCCATAAATTATCTGCTGCAGGTTGTCAGTCAGAAGTTGGTCCAAAGGGATTAGAACAAAGAGAAAAGCGAGGAAATCAACCCCAGGATCAGACAGCAGCCTGCAGCTGGGGAAGGAGCCATGCAGCCATGCCTCCGTGTGTCCGTGCAGCCATGCGTCCATCCATGCATCCATCCATCGGTCCATCTGTCCATCCATGCTTCTGTCTGTCCATGCACCGTCCGTCCATCCACCCACCCAACCATCAATATAATGAGTATGCACTAACATCCAGCACTGTGTGAAGGGTTACAAATATGAAATTTAAAACCAAAACTCCTCACAGAGTGAGTGAGAGAGAGAGAGAGACAAGGACCCCCAGAACCTGGTCACCATATGCTGAGCTGTGATAGGGCTGCAGTATTGATCTCCTCTGGGTGTACAGAGAACATAGTAGGCCTTAATTATCACAGAGCCATCTGAGGTTTCAAACTGTTCAAAGTTAGAATACAGCTCCTTTCCAGGATTACCTTTTGTACAAGCTGAATTTTGTTTCTTTATTTACACCCTGTAACAACCATTTCTGCGTGTTTCAGAGACAGCCCCACGGGAGTGTCTCTCCGTACGTTAAAAGCTGACACGTCATTGTTGTTGGGTACCATGGAGTCGATTCCCACTCGTAGCAACCCCGTGTGACAGAGTAGAACTTCCCCGTGTGGTTTTCTGGGCTGTAATCATCACTGACAACCTCCTAAATAAATAAATAAATGGCCTCTTGAAAGTGTTAAAAAGCAAAGATGATGCCTTAAGGACTAAGGTGTGCTTGCCCCAAATCATGGAGTTTCTAGTCTCCTCATTTGCTTGGGAGAGCTGGACAATGAATAAGGAAGGTCAAAGAAGAATCGATGCCTTTGAATCATATTGTTGTCGAAGAATATTGAATGTACCACAGACCGTAGACAGAGCAAACAGATCTGTCTGGGTAGAAGCACAACCAGAGTGCTCCTTGGAAGCAAGGATGGTGAGACTTCATCTCACAGGCTTTAGACATGTTGTTGGGAGGGACCAGTCTCTGGAGAAGGATGTCATACTTGGTAGCTAGAGGGTCAGTGGGAAAGAAAAAGCCCCTTGACAGGAGGGGTTGGCACAGCGGCAGCAGCGAGGGGCTCAGGCTTGACAACAGTTGTGGGTGTGGTACAGGACTGGGCAGCGTCTCCTCCCATTGTCCACGGGGTCCCTGTGAGTCAGAACAGGCTGGATGGCCCCTAACCACAGCACCCACCATGGGGTGGGGTCGCACCAGCGACGTCTCAGTGAGCGGCCGAGGGTCCATGGCATTTTATTCTTCGACTGCTGCTCCCACGGATGCTGACCGACCATCCCAGTGAAACAAAGTCCTCGACAACTTTAGTCTTTTCTCTGTTTATCCTGATGTTGGTTATTGGTCAGGCTGTGAGGCTTTTTGTTTTCTCGGTGTTGATGTAAAGTCCATGCTGAAGGCTCCGTCAGTAACTGTTTCAAGTCCTCTTCCCTTTCAGTGAAAAAGAAGCACTTGTCGAGTCGATTCTGACTCACAGCGGCCCCACAGGTCAGAGTAGAACTGCTGCACAGCTCACGAGGAGCGCCTGGTCATCTGAACTGCCCGCCTTTGGGTGCCCAGGCCTAGCACCCCACGGGGTTCCCTTTCATAAGACAAGGTTGTGTTTTCTGCATGACGCAAGTTGTCCGTCAGTCTCCCTCCAGTCCTGACGCTGGGTTCTTCATGTGGCCCAGGTTCTCGGATCATTTGTTCAGCACTCAGAGGGGACAATCATCTCCTTGGAAGAACCACAGAGCCCCTTATGGGATTTTGGAGAATGCGGCGGCATCGTGGTGAAGGGCTATAGCTGCTCACCAAAGATGGGCAGTCAGAATCTGCCAGGGCCTCCTCAGAACCTCTGTGGAGCCATTCCTCCCTGTCCTGAGGGTTGCTGTGAGTCAGAATCAACTCATTGACAGTGGGTTTGGTTTTTTTGGTTTTGTTTGTTTCTAGAGCCCTGGTGTGTAGGGCTTGAGAGGTCTGCTGCTAGCCGAAAGGTCGACAGTTCAAATCCACCAGGTGCCCCTTGGAAACCCCACAGGCAGTTCTGGTCTGTCCTGTAGGGTCACTGTGAGTCCGAATTGAGTGGGCGGCAGCATGTGTTTTGTTTGGTTTTGCTCATGAACCAAAGCTGAAGAGTCGGGAGCAGGTGTCCTCTTTGGCCCAGCCTTGGTCTGGCCTCTTGCATTTTAGACTATCTGTCCCACATGTCTAGAATGTCGTGTGTTCCTCTAACGAACACGTCTAGCTCTTTCTACCATTTAGATCCCTGAACATGCCTTTCCTTTGCCTGCAACACCTTCCCCTGCCGCAGACTCATTCCACCGGAAAACTCAGTAATTCAATCTTCAGTAATTGACACTAGATTGTCCCCAGTAAGCATAAATTAAGGAAATTGTACTATGTTCATGTTAATATATGAGCTTTTACAACATGAGGTTTTTCATTACATAAGACTTTATTTCCTATATTGAAGTGAATACAAAAATCAGTTATGATTGTGCTTTTAACAGTTGAAATAGTTTTAATACATTTTATAATACATCATTATAGGCCTTTTTGAAATTCTGAAATTTGTAAGAAGTAAGAAAATTGAACTACTCTATTATTAACACCAGGAACCCTGGTGGCATAGTGGTTAAATGCTATGGCTGCTAACCGAAAGGTCAGCAGTTCAAATCCACCAGGCGCTTTTTGGAAACTCTGTGGGACAGTTCTATTCTGACCTGCAGGGTCGCTGCAAGTTGGAATTAACTTGACAGCGGTGAGTTTTATTATTAAGAGCAGAATCACAGACGTGACACTGAGTGTGTGTCAGTACAAATAAACACAGACTAGCCCAGGTCCCTCAGCCTCCACCCACGCCAGCGGGAGACTCCTTTCTCCTGCAGAGACTGCCTGTGAGGGGGGCCCCAGGGCTGAGTTAGGAGGACACGAAGGGACTGTCCTTCTCCTACAGTCCCCTGGACTGCCATTGCTGCCATTGAGCCCCCTCAAGGGGACAAAATAAAAATTGTAACAAACTCAAGCGATGTAATACAAGATCCTGCTCAACTGAAACTCTGTCCTTCCTGAGTTGGTGACTTGGGCAGTAAGGAGGACCCTCATAAGCGGGTCAATACAGAAGTGCAAAGAGTTGTTTTTGCATGTTACCGCCCAGCGTGGTGGTGTTCTGACTGTGTGCCATCAAGTCGGTCTCAGCTCACAGTGGTTGGGACAGCACAGTGCCTGGGCTGCAGCCGGTGTTTCCTGGCTCTGTCTTCACTGAGTGCACGGGAGGTGAGGCCTGGGCACGCTGTCTCTTAGACAAAGTCCTTTCCGGGGGCAACCAGCTTCCTAGGTGGCAAGCCGGGCAGGTCACAGAGGGCAGCTGGCTTACACGGAAATCCGCCTCATTCTCTTCAGGGGCTCTAGAAGGATCTAGGAGGTCTGCCGTCAGGCTCCTTTCCTCCCAGAGGGAGGCCGGGTCTCCGGGCCTGTGTGTTGGGGTGCTGTGACGAACGACCCTGCAGGTGCCTACCAGCTGCCCGATGGCACTCCGGGGTCCAGAGTCAGGGGAGAACCACCAGGCTGCCTTCATTAGGCCCTCGCTATAAATTTAATCAGTAAGACAGAGACAGTGTGGTTATCTGCATACCCAATGTGGTGGTCACAGCTAGCAGTGTCTACATCCCAAAGCTGAGAGAACAGTGCAAGGCAGCTTCCAGAGGTCACGGACAGCTCTGTCACCTCACGCGGCCGTTGGGGGCTGTCGAGTCAATTCTGGCTCATCGTGACCCACGTGACAGTGTAGAATGGCCTTGTGGGGTTTTCTAGACTGTCATCTTTATGGTGACAGAGCTCCAGGGCTTTCTGCGGCCCCACTGGGCAGGCCTGAACTGCCAGCCTCTCAGGTCGCCACCAAGCACTTAGCAGCTGCGCCACAAGGCTCCCTCTGTGAGCTCACAGGAGGGAGGAGTAGATGGCGTTTGGTGTCACAGTGCTCGACAGTGGTCACAGGACAGACCCCTCAGGGCCGGGCCGCCCACGGCCTGCGGAGGCCGAGCCCTCCTTGTGCTGACACCACACCGCTAGCAGCCCACCCTCCGGGCGAGCGGTACCTTAGTGAGGTCGGGAGATGGAAGGCCAGCAGCTAGACAGTGACACGGGGGGAAGTCACCTCAGGGCCCCATCACTGGAGCTTCTCTGCGTTTAAGGGAAAGTGGGTGCCGGAGCCAGAAGTGTCCCAACTGCCTCGGAACAGCTCACGAAGGAGACAATGGCAGAGAGCGGCTGTGGGGTACCTTTTGTAATCTTCTCTGGATAAGCAGACAGCCGGAGCAGCGACAGGAAACTTTAGAGGGTGACAGTGGCAATGACAGAATGTGGGGAGCAGAGCTAATGTGGCTGAGGTTCACAGCAAAGAATGCTGAAATGGTCGATGTTCTGTTACACATGTGTTTAACAGACACACACAGACACACACAGACACACACACACCCCTACACAGCTTCAGGCCCCACCCCAGGTGTGAAGGGACAGTTCACAGCCCGTGCGTTGCAGAGACCGCAGCGCTCGGCCCCTCCTCTCTGGCTGCTGGTGTGGGCGGCAGAGTGGATTGTGCCCCGAGGGCTGCGCCCACACCTCTGCTCACACTTGTTCTATGATTTGTAACAACCTGACAAGCGGGGTACCACCTCTTTCTCCCCCTAGAGAAGGGGAAACCTGCATCAGCATTAGGGGCTGGGTGACCCTTTATTGTTCCCCGAGGCACCTTGTGCATTACTTCTGGCCTCTCCCCATTGTAGGACCCACCCCCACTCCCACTCTGCCAGCTGGGACAGCCAAAAGTGTCTCCAGAGATTGTCAAATGTCCCTCAGAGAGCCACAGCCCCCAAAGTAAGTGGCTGACCTGGGCTTTGAATCCAAATCTGTCTTCAGAGCTGACTCTGCCTGGTCAGCGACTAAAGTAGCCCACAAACAGGAGCACCCCAGGAGAGACGGCCCCGCCCGGCCTCCAAGGGCAGGATGGGCTCTCCGCCGTGCGCCTGGTTGTCAGGACAGTGAATGAGGCCCCAGGACGAAGGGGCACAGAACAGTCCGAGCTCATCACGTACGAGTGCCGACTGCACCCCAGGAACTGCCCAGGCCCCTTGCTCGCCTTTTCTCCGTTGACTGTCCCCACAGCCCTGCAAGGAGCACGTGCCCGCAGCCACTGCGTTTCAGGAAGCACCGTCAGGAAAGGGGCTCTGCCACTGCCGCGGCGTGAGAGCATCCCAGAGACACTCATCATTTTCCAGAGTCCAGTATCGAGCCTCTGTGAAGTGTCAGGCTTCAGTGACACCAGCAGTGCCCCTTGTCCCCAACCAGGAGATGCACGAGGCCAGGCTTGAGCTGTCCAAACGAGATTGTTTGGAGCGTTTTTCATGAGGTCAGCTGATTGGTTGAGATGATTGCACGTCCTTTCCGAGGACCCGGTGCTCTCTGCTGTGGCCTGTGTCATCCCCCTCCTGGGAGTGCGTGGAGCCTGCGGGGACACGGGGTGGCTTCAAAACTGGCTTCTTCCATATCCCAGACGCTTGGTTCCTTGACACTGTCTCCTAAAAAAAGAATTGGTTTTAGAAGTGTTTTCAGAATCAAAGACACAGTCCCAGAAAAAAACTATGTGATTGAGGATTGAGAACTCATTAGTTGGGGATTAAGCCAGTGACTTCACAGCAGCTGTTCCCGGGGCCAGATTAAAGTCAGTACCAGCAGAAGGCAACCACAGCACTCTTCTGAAGGAGGACAGTCTTGTTCAGAGGGGGCTCTAGCAACGCAGTGACACACTGGATGTCTGTTAAGGTTTATACCAAGAAAATTCCAAGTTAGCATTCAAATCAGCCCCAAACCTGGGCTGAGTTTATTACCACTGAGGTTGCTCAAGGGGATACAACTGTTTGAACAAGGGAAGGGGGAAAGAAGAACCTGGGAGAGGCGGGCAGGGATGCTAATTCTGAAGTAGAAGATACCCGAACAGGTAAGGGAACCTGACAAGAGAAATCAACGAGAGAAAGACCTGACTTGACATGAGAGGACTTGACATCACCCAGATCCTTGCCAGGACACAGCCTGAGGCACTGAGATGCCAACAAGACCCTCTTGCCCCCAGCCCCAAAGCAGAGTGGGCTAACTGAGCATCTGCAGAGTCAGGATCACCATGGGATGAACTGTGCCCCCAGAGAGCTCCTGGAGCCCTAACTCTTGGCAACAGCAGCCGTTTCCACCAACACACTGCTGATGACTTTAGCTGGGTTCAGATTTCATAACTGACATTCAAACCATCGCTTCATTTCTGTATTCCACTAATGCCTATGACTTTATTAGTGTTCACTTAAATAATTCCCTCCTTCCTATTCCAATTGTAACTTCAAGTAGAAAATTGACACGGAGGAGGAAGGCAGAGATGAGAAATACTGAGCTGTAACAACGGTCCGCTAAGTTTGGTCTCGGATCACTTGCATCAAGTTTAATGGGATGCTTTAAAAATTCAGACACCTGAGCCCATCCCACACCTATTGATTTGGAGTCTCTGGAAGTCAGGTTTAGCGATCTTCATTTTAAGTGAGGTACCTAAAAAATTCACCTGCACGTCAAGTTTGGGCACTCACGACATGTGCCCAGGCCCCGGCAGCCATCTCTCTGCTGCTGTCTGGCCCTTGGGTTTCACTTCAGTCATTTTGGGTTCTAAATTCACCATACCATTCCTTGAGTCAGAACCCAGCGTGGCTCTGTTCGGACCCTTCAGTGTGTTTAGACCTGTCCTCCAGACAGTGAAGGCAGCCCCTGGGTCTCTCCGACACTGTCTCACGAGCCTCGTCCTCTGCCCACGTGCCACCCCACTGCCCACTTGGACCAAGATAGGCCACGCCAACAGTGCTCAGTGAAGATCACCAGGGGGAGGGCCATCGGGGTGGCCCTTTGGGCATCAAGCAGGATACACGTGAGTGCAGGGCTCTCTGTCCACATCCCAACCACGACACCACCTGTATCTGTCTTCTGTTTACCGTGGTGTGCTTTCACACCAAGGGCACTGAGGACAGATCCTGATGGCAGACGAATCTTCGAGAGCTGCTGTCTGAGACAAGGTTTGCTATGGCCCTCTTCTGTCTGCAAAGACTTCATCCTTTCCCTGTGTGACACCCGCCCTGTCCTCCCACCCTCGCCAGCAATCCATGTCCCCTATGACCCTTCAGAACTTTCCTCGAGATGCAGCTGGGACCTAAGTAACCTGCCAGTCTCAATGTTGCCCCCAACGTCTTGAGCTGAGGTGGGCTCACTACAAAGGCAGCCAGTCTCCTTCCCAGCTTATTAAATTGCCCCCTTCTCAGCTATCTCAGCAAATGTTTATTGAACCACCTCGAAGTACCAGAACTTGCACTTTAAAAAAAGCAAACTCATTGCCAGTGAGTCACTTCCAGCTTGCAGTGACCGTTTAGGACAGAGTAGAGCTGTCCCATGGGGCTTCCCAGGGGTTTCCCAGGGTCTGAACTGCCGACCTTTGGTAAGCAGCTGAGCTCTTAATCACTGGACCACCAGGGCTCCTGTTAGGCCCTGGGATACTGAACAAAACCGAAACAGGTCCCCGTTCCTCATGGCTCCTGCTCTTTGTGTGTGTCTCCTTCCCAGAGGTCCTGAGTTCCCCAGAAGGCACTTGGTCTCTTGTTGGTGTGGCGTCTTTCCACAGAATTCAATAAAAATAATTAAATGAAGTCCATCACAGGAACGTGACGTAACATTCGTGACAAGGCCATCTCACCTCTTGGCATCAAAACCCAGGTGATGGTTCCTGTTTTTCAGATCATTTACAAGATGATTATGAGTAACGGTTTCTCTGCCACCTGCCCGTGGTTCAGATTCTGTTTAGAATTGAAGACCCAAAATACAGGGGTTAAAAACAATCAATGATTATTTACAACTCTTCAATTCTGTAATCAAACATATGATACCTTCGGAGTTTCCCCCTCTTTCCTGTTAATCATCTTCACTATGTTTAAGAGAAAAGTTTGCCTGAATTCTCTAATTTACCAAGCTAAATCTTTCACTCCCCGAATCTAAAGGAGCTAAAGGAAGGGAGAACACTGCTCCGTCAGTTCTCTTTGTTTTCTGACCTCAGTATAGAGTGGGGATGAATTTTATGTTCACAGAACTCAAGTCTCACTTCCGATATCTGGCACGTTTATTCAGACTAATCCTCATGATAAAAACTACTTACAATAATGAATAAAATATGTTTACAACTTTATAAAATATCAACAAGCCAAAACAGAGTAAGGCATGATTGGGCCCAAACCTCAAGTGAGGGAGAGCCCGGAAGGGCAGGCCAAGCATTAGAAGCTGCCTGTCATCCGAGGGCATTTGTCTGTTTCGTTGTGAAACTAAGTTGTGGCTTTCATGGAGCCTCAGGCGGAGGGACTGGAAATCAGAATTCCAAGGCCCCCTGAGGGTGAAGATTGTAACAGGAGAGTGCCCGTTAAGCTGGGACTCAAAGAGCTGTACCTGGCAAACCCATTCCCTGCCTCGTCCCACAGCAGCTATAGGAAGGGTTGCTTAGCACAGGAGAGAGAAAGGCAAGAGGAAAAGGAAAACAAAACCAGATCCTGGAGGACGGTAGGCACGAGAGTATGCAAAGCCCAACTGTGCGATCCGGGTCTGTCTCGCTGCAGAAAATCTCATGGGGAAGGTACCAGGCTGACATCTGACCTAAGCCCCTAAACAAGAAAATACCGGCCTTCTCCAGAGGTGGCTGCCTTCCCCTCATCAGCCCTTTGAGAATTCTCGGAAGTCATTTTTCAAGAGCTGTGAGCACCACGGAGGCCCGGTGCTGGTGCAGTGAGAGCCTGGCTGCTTTCACTGGTGGAACCCACCGGCTGCCCCTGGGAACCCTGAGACAGCTCTGCTCCTTCCTGTGGGGCTGCTGCGAGTCGGAATCAGCTCTGCAGCGATGGTCTGGCTCGGTTTCGGAGGGAGGGTGATTTGCTATGTGAGGTCCTCTGTTGGCTACTAGCCCCACTGTCCCACGTTCTTAGGCGTCCAGCGGCTCCCCTCCTCGCTGTGTCCACTACAGAAGCACCCACCCGCCCATAAGCACTCAGCTCCTCCGTCCACTCGGGTAATTCTCATCCATCCCAACCGCAAGCCGTCTTTAGGTCCGCTGACCTGCACCCAGTCCCGGCCTGCACCTCTAAGGAAGCTTGGACACCTCAGCTGCCGGGCTGACCTCTGGGCTGCAGGACCCCCACAAAGCTGCCTCAGGCCTTCTCTGCCGACCTCAGCTTCAGGAAAACTGTGTTTTCCCAGACAGGAAATAAGACAAAACTTATTTCTACAATCAGATCCACAGACTTACCTCGGTACTTTGTCCTTTACAACCTGCCGGACTTCTCACCCGTCCCCGAAAGGGTTCTGTCTCCTCCCTGCACTGCAGGAAAACACTCCACGTTTGTTTAAGGGTTCCTCTCAGTTCCTGTATTTATAAAGCCTACGGCCCTGAGACCACCAGTCTTTGTTCTTGATAGTCAGCTTTTGGAATTACAAAAACAAGGCCTGTCTCCCTCGTCTGTCTTGGTCAGGACGTACTGCTAAAACTGTTCCACGTCTTACCAAAACACAAGCCTCTGCTGACAGTTGGCTGGGGATGAAACCAAGGGTTCCCACATGGAAGGAGGGCATTCTACCATTGAACCACCTGCGCAGAAGGGAACCCCATGTGACACAGTTGTCCTGTGACAAGAGAAGAAAGGCCATACAATTTTGCTGTACCGGGATTTGATCATCCCATAGGTTTCTGAGAGTAGGGGGCTGACAAATTGTCTTCGCTCACTAGGCAGCTCTGGCCACACTGATCGAAAATAGTGCTACTGAAGAAACTGAAGATTTGGAACAGATTGGTGTTGACTTTGATGGGTAGCTATGATGATAGAATCAACTTGAATCTTAAAAATTAAAGTGGTGTGTTGTCACCATGCTTATGTCACCCCTGAATGTCAACAGGAGGGATTGTTTTAAAGCAAGAATTGATGCTCTAAATTGGAAGCTGAAAAGAGACTGTAACTCATCACCCCAAAATATGACAGTATGTAACGTCATTAAACTTAGTTTGGATTAAAAAAATAATAATTTGGATTTCATTCAAGCTGAAACACATTCTCACAGGAGAATGCAAATTCCAAGATCTTGCTTTCCTTCAAGGATAAAAAAAAAAAACCTATAAAGAGAAAAGGTAGATGAGATCTGCCAACTTTGTGTTTAGAAAGCAAGTCAGAAACGGTTTTCCTGCCAGGCATCTTGGGTGCAGACCAAGTGGACAGATCTGCCAGCCAGGACCAGTTGGGTGGCAGTCTGTAGGTACTGAGCTCCCGCTGTCAGTGTGCTGGCTGTGAGTGTCACAGGACACAGGGCCTCTTCCAGCTGAATGGAAACATCCAAGTAGACACAATCAGAAGGGACGTTAAGAAAGCCCCGAGGTCCCCGTGATCTTGTTGGCCTGTTCCCAGTCGCAGGCTCATGTCAGCCCTACAGAATCAGCGTCTACTCCGTAGTTCCGCATTTACAGTCAACAAAAGACCTCCAGTGACCGGAGCTCTGGCTCCACCCAGATGGTCACTTGGTGTTCTTTGCAGGCTGTGCTAGTGAATTCAGGCCCAGGGTGAGTGCGTGTAGGTGATGTTGGTTCCTGCACACTCCCTCACACGCACACACATGTGCACGCACACACACACACTTTTGTGCCAGTGGGGCATTTTCCATAAGAACTGCTGTTGGGTACCTTCAGGTTGACCTCGGCTCATTCAGTCCACAGGGTCTCCCTTTTATTGGGTTGTGACGTACTGAGGAAGCCCGCTGGTGTAGAGGTGGAGTGTTATAGCTGCTAACCGCAGTCAGCATTCGGAACCCACCAGGCGCTCCTGGGAAACTCTGTGGGGCAGAACTGACTCAATGGCAAGGTTTTTGGTTTTGTTTTGTTTTTTTGTGGTTTATATACATAGCTTTTTGTTTAGAATCAACAGAACTGTTGCAGGATTTTCTGATCCTATACATTGTATGGAAATATTTTTGTAAGTAAAATCATGACCAACAGTATATTTAAAAAATCAAATGAGCACTTGTTGGAAGAACCAAAATTTTCTAAGTACACAACTGAGCAAGTAACAGTCTGTTGCTAACTTCCTTGGGAGAAGTCTTGTTGAACCCTCTGCTTACTCCAGAGGACTCTGTGGCCTTCCTAGCATTCACCAGGTCAGGACGGCTTCCCACGAAAGCTGTTTGTTCTTCATCTGAGAGTGAGGGATGTCTGGGGAAAAGAGAGCAGCCCACGGAAGGTCTGCAAATGACAGAGGTCACAGGAGGCTCTTCTCAAGGCACTGAGGGAAGTTTATTACGAGCGGAGGAAGGAAGGGGCTGGCAGGACAGCAGGATGCAGAAATCAGCGCCTTGTCTGAGTTGCTCAGACTCCCGTTCCAGTGTAACGGGACGGCCCATGAAAGGTCTTCAAGGAGGAGGGGAGTGAGGTGATGAGATCTGCCTGTGAGAACGGGGTGGTGGAGGAAGGCCAGAGCTAATCAGGAAGCGTCACTAATCCAAGTGAAAGGCGACAGTGGACTAACAGCTGTGGTAGGCATGGAAAACAGGGCAAATTTTAGAGCTGCTTGAGCCGACAAGATTTATTGACTGGGCCAAAAAGAGACAGGAGGTTAATCCCTTCTTGCCAGATTTAGGTCGTTGTGGGTGCCGTTCGGTAACTAGTAATGTTCGGGTGAAGGTGCGGTTTTGAGAGAACGACGGTCAGCTCAGTTCAGGGACTGTGGTTTTGAGATGCCTTTAAGACAGAGGTATCCTGTAAGCATTTGCATGCACATGAAAGTAGAGATCAGAGGAGAGAAAGTACAGGATCTGGAAACAGAAGCTTGAAAGTCTTTAACATATAGATAGTAACGAGGCCGGTAAAATTAGTTACCTCTGTGTCTCCAGGGCCCAGTGCTGCGCCTGGTACACAGTAGGTCCTCTGACGACTCTACTGAATGAATGAATGAATGAATGACCTGCTTGGAAATACAACCAAATTTAATTTGAAGAACTCCGTATATAAAAATTGAAATATAAAAATTATGATGGTATTGGTACTCATTAACCTAGCCTATAGAAAAGCAGTTCTCAAATAGATAACCTAAAAAACCTTTTCTAAAAAAAGTTGGGTAGAATAATAACTACTCTGAAAGCAAATAACATGCACTCCATTCGCCCAGTTAAGGCCCAGTTAAGGCCCAGAATCACCAACGCAGACCGCACGTGCTCTTTTATTGTCATCGTTGTACAGCGTCTGTGACAGCGCAATTAAATTGTGATCATCAGATTTGTCTGTGCGTGGTAATTACCAGGAGACAAAGGGACCGTTACAGAGAAACAGAAGCGAGCCGCCTCTCCCAGCCACCCGGGCACACACAAACCTGTGCTCAGAGGTGGCGTGTCCCGGTGGCCTGACGCGGTAGCCTCTCATGGTGGCCTGTCATGTCTGCTTCACTTGCCGATTTGAAGTTTGTTGTCCTCACAGAGCTTAAACGCCAGGATCCAGCAAAACCTCTCTTGGGTATTACCATACTAGTTTTGTAATTATTTTCAAAGGTACTCTTTGAATGTTTTTTTTTTTAATTTTTATTTAACATAATTGAGTGAAAATGTACATTCCCATATAAATTTACATGCCCACCTACATGCAGCTTCCACTGCTCTCCCTGCCTGGTGACTGCACACTATTCCTCTCTGCTCCATACATGTCTCATCCTCCCAACAGCCTCCTTTCCCCTCCTCTCCGTCCACTCCCCTTCCTCCAGCCAGAGGTCATCAAGATGATATCCTATAGATGTATAGAACCATAAAGTGCTTCCAATATATGGTCACTCTGCATTGCCAAGTCCAATCCATTCCTGTCCAAAGAGTGGACCTTTGTTATAATTTACGGGAAAGGGCAGCATCAGGGCAGGGGGCCATGCTCTCAGAGGAACCCCAAAACTGCTGGACCATCAATAGAGGTCTTTTAGTGGAGATCTCATGATGCACCTCTTTATTCTTGTGTTGCCAGTGAGACTCCTCTCTGTGAGCTCCATTGTGGCTATCACTGGTGGTGGCCGGGCACCATCCGGTTCTTCCAGTCCCAAGTCAATGTAGGCACCCACTCTTGTGGGTCACTCTTTGAATGTTTTTATTCTGTCATTGAACATAACGTCTAAATGTAGGACTGTGTTATCAGGGGCCAAACAGCACCAGCCGTGGCCAGGAGGGCTGGCTGTACTCCTCCAGGAATGAATACACCCCTATTAGTATCATTTAATGGTTTGTTGTGCTCTGAGCAGAAGTTGACAGTCCGAGTCAGTTTGTCATGTAGAATCATGCGCACACACGGCTCCGCTCCTCTTCACCCTGATGACAGCACATGCCTCCTCCCCACCCTGTGGTCCTGTGTCCATTCTGCCAGCTCCCGCCCCCTCTGCCCTGTCCTCTTGCCTCTGGACGGGAGCTGCCCATTGGTCTCGCGTGCCCACTGAAGCCCAGAAGCACACTCATCACTGGCATCTCTCTAGTCCAACGTTCGTCTGCAGGGCCGGCCTTGGAACGCCTTTCGACTCCACACCAACAGAGTCAGGGGGCCTTGCTCTCCAGGGACCCACATGTCTATCAGATCACCAAGTCTGGTCCTTTAATAGAGTTTGAGTTCTGTGCACCTGTTTTTCTCCCACTGCATCAGGAACTCTGTGTTGAGTTCCCGGTCAGGGCAGTCGTTGGTGGCCGGGCACCACCTAGTTCTTCTAGTTTCATGCTGATGTAGTCTGTGGCTTACGTGGTCCTTGCTGTCTCCTGGGCTCATATTTTCCTGGTGTCTTTGATATCCTTCCTTCTCCTCTGCTCCATGTGGGTTGGGAAAAAGTGATGCTACTTAGGTGGCTGCTTGCTGGCTTTTAAGACCCCAGATGCCACTCACCAAACTGTATCCAGATTATTTTTTAACCACATCTCTTCTTTCCTCTTGATTAAACGATCCTTGATTTTTTGTTTTATTAGAATATATAGAAGGTACAACTCAGGGTTTGTTTGTTTGTTTGTTTTTTCCTTCTTGCTTCATAATCCCAGTCTTTAGTACAAGATCAAAAGATCAGTCATAAACAAGTCATTATCACCAACACCCAGGAGGAAAAAGGCCTGGTCAACATCAGATGTGCATTCACATGCCAACAGAGTTGGGGAATCTTAGGGAACGCGTTCACCTCTCTGAGCCTCAGGTGTCGTAGCTGTAACGTGAAGGGCTGGATCTGGTGACTTCTCAGACCTGTGCAAGAAACTCTTCACATGACGGGTAGACCCAGTGGACACAGCAGTGGATTCTGAGATGCCAACCATCACGGAGACAGCACAGGACCAGGCAACATTTTGTTCTGCTGTACGTTGGTCACCATGGGTCAGAGCCAAGGTGACAGCTGCTAACAACAGCAGGACACCTCTAGCTCTGCAGCTGGACTGCTCTGCCCGAGGGAACATCTTATGGATTTAAACTCCATAAGCCATTATCAGATGTGACTTTGCTTCATTGTTTCACCTCTTCTGCATTAAATACCAGCTCTTAATATACTAACTGTGTCTTTTTGAAGACTCATTTAAAGTATGGAAAAGTAAAGATGTCACCTTGAAGATGAAGAGGTGTCTGACGCAAGCCACGGTGTTGTCAGTCTCAACACATGTGTGTGAAGGTTGGACAGTGAATAAGGAAGACAGAAGAATGGACACCTTTCAACTGTGGTGTTGGAGAAGAAGGTTGAATACGCCATGGGCTCACAAATGTACAAATAGCTCTGTCTTGGAAGAAGTACAACCAGAGTGCTCCTTAGAAGTGAGCCTGGAGAAACGGTGTCTTACTTACTGCTGGGCATCATGTCAGGAGAGATTAGTCCCTAGAGAAGGACATCATGTCGGGAGGGATCTGTCCCTGGAGAAGGACGTCTTGTCGGGAGGGATCTGTCCCTGGAGATGGACGTCTTGTCGGGAGGGATCTGTCCCTGGAGAAGGACATCATGTCGGGAGGGATCTGTCCCTGGAGAAGGACGTCTTGTCGGGAGGGATCTGTCCCTGGAGAAGGACATCATGTCGGGAGGGATCTGTCCCTGGAGAAGGACATCATGTCGGGAGGGATCTGTCCCTGGAGAAGGACGTCTTGTCGGGAGGGATCTGTCCCTGGAGATGGACGTCTTGTCGGGAGGGATCTGTCCCTGGAGAAGGACATCATGTCGGGAGGGATCTGTCCCTGGAGAAGGACGTCTTGTCGGGAGGGATCTGTCCCTGGAGAAGGACATCATGTCGGGAGGGATCTGTCCCTGGAGAAGGACATCATGTCGGGAGGGATCTGTCCCTGGAGAAGGACGTCTTGTCGGGAGGGATCTGTCCCTGGAGATGGACGTCTTGTCGGGAGGGGTCAGTCCCTGGAAAAGGACGTCATGTCGGGAGGGATCTGTCCCTGGAGAAGGACATCATGTCGGGAGGGATCTGTCCCTGGAGAAGGACGTCTTGTCGGGAGGGATCTGTCCCTGGAGATGGACGTCTTGTCGGGAGGGGTCAGTCCCTGGAAAAGGACGTCATGTTGGGAGGGATCTGTCCCTGGAGAAGGACGTCTTGTCGGGAGGGATCTGTCCCTGGAGAAGGACATCATGTCGGGAGGGATCTGTCCCTGGAGAAGGACGTCTTGTCGGGAGGGATCTGTCCCTGGAGATGGACGTCTTGTCGGGAGGGGTCAGTCCCTGGAAAAGGACGTCATGTCGGGAGGGATCTGTCCCTGGAGAAGGACATCATGCTTGGTTGGATGGAGGGTCAGCGAACAAGAGGCAGATGGTCAAGGAAGTTGGCAGACACGGTGGCCGCAACAATGGGCTCACACACATAGCTACTGTTGGGGTGACGCGGGACCGGGAGTGTTCTGTTGTGTAGGGGGTGCTATGAGTGGGAACCAACTCAGCAGCACCTACCAATAGCAAACTATGTCTCCAAGTCCCATGGAAACTGGACAAGATAGGCATTTGTCCATAGTCCATGCGCTACGCAGCTGGAGACATAGAATAACCATAGGAACATGATAATGATAATTATTGGGCTCCCATTCTTTGGTCAAAGAGCTCCGGTGGTGTAGAGTTTAAGCACTCTGCTGTCAACCAAAACACTGGCAGTTTAAACCCTCCCAGCTGCTTTGCGGGAGAAAGATGTGGCCATCTGCTCGGTAAAGACTTACAGTCTTAGAAACCCTATGGGGCAGTTCTACTCTGTCCTGTGGTGTTGCTGTAAGTCAGAATCCACTCGATGGTATGAGTTCTTCTTTGATTGGTTAGCTTGGGCTGGTCTAGGTGTTTGCTCTGTCTCACTTAATCTTCAGAACAAACCTCTGTGATAAATATTAGCCTTTGCACTTTACACAGGGTAAAACTGGGTTTGTGCATGTTTGTAACTGGACAGCTAACCACTTGGAAGCCAGATGTCAGCTCCAGCTCTGTCTGCCTCCGGAGCCCAGGCCCGTAACCACTGTGTTGAGTCTGGATTCCAGCTGGACCCGCTCTGAGGCTTGGGGCGGGCTCAGCAGCAGCTGGGAGCCCCAACAGGGGGGGAGCTGCCTGGAGCCCCAACACAGAGCTGCCCCGAGCCATCAGCAAGAGCTGCCCGGAGCCATCAGGGAGAGCTGCCCGGAGCCATCAGGGGTGTTTATCCAGAACACTTCAGACTGGAGAGGTGAGCGAGGAAGGCAGAAGCACAGAAGAGCCAGAGCCGCAGGGATGGTGAGGGCGCATGAAACAACACATCACAGAACAGCAAGGACGGGACACGGGGACATGAAACGGGGTGCTGGCAGCCAGGGGCAGGACGTGGGGACATGAACAGGGTGCTGGCGGCCAGGAGCAGGACACGGGGACAAAAACGGGGCTGGCAGCCAGAAGCATCCTCAGCGGGATTTTCTCCAGGGGCTCATCCCCGAGACCAGGTACATCTGGACCACGTGGAGCAGTACCCGGAGGCGGCACGGGGAGCAGAGCGCACACCTGTAAGACCCCGGACAGATTCCAACTGAAGTCCAGGCTCTGAAGCGTGTTGCTCCTAAGCCTCTATTAAAAATAACCAAATAAATAAAACCCATTGCTGTTGAGTCAATTCCAGCTCTTAGCTAACCTTCAGGACAGAGTAGAATTGCCCACAGGATTTTTAAGGAGCAGCTGGTGGACTTGAACTGCTGACTTTTCAGTTAGCAGCCATGCTCTAACCACTGCAGACCAGGCCTCTTGTGCATCAATAAACCAGCTGTGAATGGGGATGATTGTGACAGCACCCCAATCTAAACTCGCACCTTGGGGTGCCCTGGAGTGAAAAGCAGGCTTGCGGAGTTCTGACCAGTGTCCTGAAAATCTTGCTTGGAAAGGGGACAAACGAGCCCACGGTGACATGGAGCAATACTTGGGCTCACGGGAATTTACATCTTAGGACTCACGACCGTGGGACTGACAGCTTCTTAGCTAAAGTGCAGCCCTCGGGCGGGGACTGCAGGTGACTGACAGAGTTCCTGGGCCACCAGCCATCACCTGCTTCCAGAGGCCGCGGAGGGTCTGGGGTTAGGAGAGAACACCACCCCCAGTTCTTACTTCATTATATGTTCCAAAAGAAAGCCACTCCCAGACCTTGGTTAGTGTATTTCTAATATCTCTCTCCTACATGAATTATTTTAAACCCTCTCTTTCTTTGTCTGTGGAATAAAGCCACGTCAAAACTTCCCCCCATCTCCCTCCCAGCAGTCCCTGAGTGTGCAAATGGTTGACACAGTCTGAAAGGTGCGAGGGTCAGGGCCTCCAAAACCACAAACAGTTGAGAGCCCTCTGGAACGCAGTTCCTGCTCTGGCACAGAAGGGTCTTCATGAGTTGAAACTGACTCAACGGCAGCTGGAAATCTACTCCTGATCAAAGGCTTGTGCAGAAGGGAGCTTCAAGGACTGCAGAGAGCTAGACTGGTGTCGGCCGACAGCACACGGAGAGTGATGGGGAGTGGTCAGCTTGCCCAAGTGGGCCCGAGTGAGCCCGAGAGTCCAGAGCCTTGTCCAGCTAGGTGAAGCCCCCTGTATTTGTCTCGGCCTCGGTTGAGTTTAATAGAAACCATTTGCGTGTCTGCTATGCACCAGGTGCTGTTCCAGGGAGCAGGGAAACCAAAATTGAGGCATGGCCCATGAGGAAGAGGCCCCTTGTCTGTGTGGTAAACAAGGAAATCAATGGATCAATGTAGGTTTGAGAACATACAGCCTGTGGGCATTTGTCTCACACAGCGTTTGACTTTTAAACAGAAAGATTTCAGATAGAAATCAAAGTCTGTGGGAAAAGCCACCAGGAACAGCCTTCTGGGCCTGGGCTCCACGTGGTTGCGGGTGCTCCTGCGTCACTGTGAAGCTGAGTGGGCTTCAGAGAAGCTTCCAGACTGACACCAGGAAGAAAGGCCTGGTGACCAGCCCCTGAAAATCAGCCGGTGAGGACAGAGGGGGTCACGGTTGTGCAGGACCAGGCAGGGTTCCCCTGTGTTACACCTGAGGCCTGAGGCACCATGAGCCCCTGAGGACCGATGGCAGCTAACAGCAGCCACAGTCAGGGAGAATTGTCAGCTGTCCTCTCCTTGGCCTGTCCTGGAAGATAGACATCCAGAGTGTCCTGAGAAGCGAGGATGCTGAGACTTGGTCTTGCACACTTTGGGCATGCCATCAGCTGAGATCAGTCCCTGGAGAAGGACAGTGTGCTCTGCACAGGGCCAGCGTGAGAGAGGAAGACTCTGAACAAGACGGACGGACGCGCAGCTGCAGCAGTGAGCTCAGGTGTGCCAACAGCCATGAGGCTGGCGTGGGACTGGACAGTGTCTCACTGTGCTGTACGCTGGGTCGCTGTGCACTGGAACAGACCCAATGGCTCCTCACAGCAGCATTCTCTTTAGAGAAGTAGCCTGATGGTGCAGTGGGTAACCACCCAACTGCTAACTGAAAGGTCAGCAATTTCAATCCTCCCGTTGCCTGCAAGAGACAGATGTGGCTGTCTGCTTCCACAGAGGTCAGCCTCTGAAAGCCACCAGGCACTTCACCTCCATACTGTAAGTCACTAAGCATCAGAATCAACAGGGCAGCAACGAGTTTGCTTTGTTTAGAAAAGGTGCCCCTGTGCCCCAGTGATGAAGTACTCAGCTCCTGATCAAAAGGTCGGTGGTTCAAACTCAGCCAGGGGCTGTGTGGGAGAAAGGCCTGGCCATACACTCCCATGAAGATGTCAGCCTAGAAAACTCCATGGGGCTGTCAGTCACCTAGTGCCGCTGTGACAGACACCATAGTGGCTGGCATCTCAGTCACCTAGAGTGGCTGTGACAGAGACACCACAGTACATGGAGTCTCGGTCACCCAGTGCTGCTGTGACAGAATTACCACAAGTGGCTAGCTTTAAGAAAATAAAGTTTATTCTGTGATATTCCAGTGGGCTGCAAGATCAAATTCAAAGTATCAGCTCCAGAGGAAGGCTGTTCTGTTTTCTCTGGAGGAAGGTCCCTGTCCTCAGCCTTCTCCTGGACTGGGAGCTTCGGAGGCACAGTGACCCCAGTCCTTTGCAAAGGATGTGCTCGGCTCCAGGCGGTGCTTCTTGGTGGTGTGAGGGCGCCTATTCCCTGCTTGCCATCCTGTCCCTTACATGCCAGGAGGCTGCCTCTGGCACAGCAAAGTCTTGTGGAGTCCCGCCCACCAACACAAGTGCCCCCGTCCTCCTTCGCTAGCATCCTGGAGGCCTGATCTACAACGTACAGAAACATCACACGATACCCAGAGTCAAGGCAAATTGCTGCACACACTTTTAGGGGAGGGGTACAATTCAACCCTCGACCAGCCTGTCCTACTGTCTCACCTGGGGGTGCTATGAGTGGGAGTCAGCACCACAGCACACAACCACCTCAAAACTGTAGGTGGGACATGGCTTCCACGGGGGTAGCAATGTGTCCCCAACCTGCCTCACATGCTTGGGTTATCTGTCCAGCTTCTGCCAGCAGGGAAGCCCTGGCTTCTAATAGGGTGGTTTTCCAGGTGACAGGCACAAGCCTTCAGAGCCCTTCCAGCTGAGTCTTGATCCTCATTTGTGTCTGAAGACCAGATTCTGAGCCAAGTGATTTTAACAAACACAGGAAACCATGCTGCATCACTGCAGAGGCTGCAGGAGAGCCAGCAGTGGCAAGGAGTGATCTGAGGTTTACTGGATTAGAAAAAGCGCAAAATATATAACATAGCCCACTGGAATTGGACTGGATCGCTCTTCAGAAGAGCACACTCTGAGCTGACCTGTGCTCACGGTGACAAGCCTGCTCAGGTGTCATGTTTCTGGGATTCCTTCAGCAGATAACATGTAAATGTTGTACATGGGATGGAAAAAAGATTCATTTGCTCTTAGCCAGAGAATATTTATAATGTAATTGCCGATATAGCCATATCTTGTCTTCAATTTTGTGATACGAGGGGGACGTCTCTGTATCTGACAAAATCAGCTACCAAGAGCTAGCAGCCACGCTGAAGCCTGGAAATAGGAATGCAGAGGTGGAGTCAAGACTGCGGACTAAACACCCATCTCCCTAAATCCCTCTGGAAGCCAAGAGCCGACATCATAGTCAAATGGAGCCTTCTGGACACCTAGCGAGCCCTGGATGTGGCACAAGGCTGTTAATTTGGACTTCATGCCACTGAAGGCAAAACCTCCTCTTTTGCACTGACCCCACTCTTGGTGAGCACAGGCTTGCACAGAGCGAAGATAACTCACCATTTCCATTTATTTTTTCCGCTGTCTTGGCCAGAGGGCAGAACTGGGACTTGACTAGCTGCTGGTCTCCGAAGCCCTGCTGGTGGGACCGGCAAGCGTAATTGCCAGGTTCTGAGAGCCTGGCTTTGGACTTTGTATACCTGGGCTCCTCTGGCCTATCAAGAAAGGAGAAGCCCAGGCGGAGGCCCTGGCTAGACTTGGTTCCTAGGCTGGGAGGTGGCTCCTGCTGGGGGGAGAGCACTTTTCTAGCAGGGAGGCAGTGTTTTGCACACTGTACCCTGGGGCCAGGGCCCAGAGGCGGAGGCTGTGGACTCTGGGCATTTTGGCACCCTTGGCCTCACTTTCCGCCGGGAGCCCAGTCCCGCCAGCTGGCAAGCTTACATGGGACTCCTGTGCTGGGAGGTGGAGTCATCCATACAGAAGCCTCAGGTGGACCTACTTCCTGGGCTGAGAGGTAGTTCCTACCCAGAAGGGACTGCTTTTCTAACAGAAAAGCAGAGTTCTACACAATATCGCCTACAGCTGGGGCTCAACAGCAGAGGCCAGCCGGCCAGTAGCCTTTCTGTATTTTGAGCTACTTTATAACATCAGGTGTTCAATATAGAAGTGCTTGCTTTGCCAGCTGGGAAGAGGGACTTAGACACCTGAAAACCTGACTGACTTTGGAAGGTGTCAAATACTTTTTACTCCCCATCTTAAGACAGCCTAGAGAAACAACTATGGTCCATCTTCACAGCATCTCTCCCAGCCCCTACTGACCCACATGATGCCCAAAAAGCAGCAGACGTTGGAGAGGACAGCAACCCAGAAGTCACCCACAGCATCAGAAGGCCCCCAAAAGAAACCACCTGAAAACTTCCCAGACGAAGAAGCTTTTCTGAAACTGTCAGAAGGTGAATACAAAAGGATTATGTAGAGAGGCCTCCTAGACCTTACACAAAATGCAGCAGAGCAAAATGAAAAATTAAGCAAGCTTTTCAATCTGATGAAACTTCAGTACTCTGAAATCCAACAGATCAAGAACAAAATCAAAGACATAGAAACTTCAATTCAAAGTCAAGAAAACAGCATGGAACAAATGGAAAAGAGAATTTCTGACTTGGAAGACAGAGCCACTGACTCCAACATCTATAAGGAGAAATCAGAAATAAGAAACAAGAAAAATAAAGAAGCATTAAGGAGCATGTGGGACTCTATTAAGAAGAACAATCTACAATTAGTTGGAGTTCCTGAACAGGGCAAGACACCTGAGAACACAGAGAGTATTGTGGCTGAGCTGCTGACAGAAAACTTCCCAGAGATTATGAAAGAAGAGAATATAGATATCCAACATACATATCAAACACCACTCAGTATAGATCTCAATAGAAAGACTTCAAGACATATTATGATCAAGCTTAACAAAATGAAACATAAGCAGAAACTCTTAAAGGCAGCAAGACTCAAAGCAAAGCTAACATTCAGAGGGAAACCCTGTAGGCTTTCATCAGATTTCTCAGCAGAAACCATGCTGGCATGGAGACAGTGGCATGACACATTCAAATCCTTGAAGGAGAGGAACTTCCAACCAAGAATTATATATCCTGCAAAACTGTCTTTCAAATATGAAAAAGAAATTAAGACATTTGCAGATAAACAGAAGCTCAGAGATTTTGTAAAAACCAAACCAAAGCTACAAGAAATACTGAAAGAATCTCTTGGTTTAGAAGAACACAACCACTAACTTTGTGTTTTAGAAGGACACATTACCCAGAATTCTACTCAGTTAGGGAAGGCTCCAAACACAATCAAAGCTATAATAGTGAAAGAAACAATCCAGTGATCATATCATGTAAACTATGATATCATCATATTAAAAAGAGGGTTGTACTACAGTAGTTATAGTCCTTCCAGATGGAGAGGAAGTTGACAAGACTGGTAGCAATCAAAATTGGGGTTATATATAGTTTATTAAGTGGGATCATAGGCGCAGCCATAAAGCACAATAAAGATGCAACATACCATATCAAGAAATGTAATACAGGAGTCTCAACAACCACAAAACCAACCCTGGAAAAGGTGAAGAAACAACTAGCAAAGAAGATCACAGAACAGGTTCATAAGAACCACAGAGAAAACATCAACACAAAAATAAACAAATCACAATGGCAGCACTGAACACATACCTATCAGTAATTACACTGAATGTGAATGGACTGAATGCTCCAGTAAAGAGACATCAAGTGGCATCTTGGATTGAAAGACATGACTCATCTATATGTTGCCTACAAGAAACTCACCTTAGACCTAACGATATGAACAAACTGGAAATCACAGGATGGAAGACTATATCAAGCTAACAATGAGCAAAGAAGAGCAGATGTGGCAATTCTAATCTCAGATAAAATCAATTTTGATGTAAAATCCACCATTGTGGATAAGAAGGGACACTATTTATTACTGAAAGTTTCAATACACAAGCAAGACTTAACAATATTAGATATTTATGCACCTAATATTAGAGCACCGAAATATGTCAAAGAAACACTGACTACACTCCAAAAGGAGATAGATCACTCCACAATAATAGTAGCAGACTTCAGCACTCCACTCTCAATATTGGACAGACTGTCTAGAAAAAAGCTCAATAAAGTCACAGAAGACCCCCTACTGCCACAGTTAACCATCTAGACCTCATTGACATATATAAAACTTTCCATCCATCAGCGGACCACCACACCTTCTTCTCCAGTGCACATGGAACATTCTCCGGAATTGACCATGTGGGAGAACATAAAGCAATTCTCAACAAAATCCATACCATTGAATTAATGAAAATAGAAATGCACTTTGAAAATACGTTTCCCAGGCTGCTCCTCGCGGGTACCATGAGGCCTGAAGTTGGCTTCTGACTGAGATGTTGGGAAGCGAGGGCCGCGTCGGAAGCCCAGGGCACGGCGGCACTGTGCACTTGACCTTCCCAGGTCCCGCCATCCAGGCTTCGCTACGCAGCTCTGCGTTCCAAAACCTGATAACTGTTTTCCAGTTAAATGGAAGGATCATTAACAGTTTATGATGACCTTTTCAAACCGGTGAACTGAGACACAGTCAATGACATCCTTTTCCTTGCATTTCTGTTTACAGAAGTGGCAGTTCTTCCTTAAGCGATTGTCAGTATGATTGACAAAGCACACACATCTGTTCCTTCTCTGTTTGCTGGTCCCTGGACACACAGGGGTAGAGGAGGAGACGTTGTTTGGGACCTTCAGCAGAATTCACGGCTCTGATCTTAATTCACCTAAGAGATACAATCCCCTCTGGTGCCTTTCTGCTTAGACTGGACCAGATACGGGGTCAGCCCTGAAGAATCAAACAACTCAAGAACTTGAGCTGCGGCATCAATTCACCTTCTAGGGTGCCTATAGATTGAATGAGTCGAACCTCTTTTCCATCGGAGGAAATTGTTGCTCAAATTATCTTCCATAAATGTTCACTTTCCAAAATCATCTTTCCTTTATTACCCTAGGAACAAGCAGAAGAGGAAGAAGTGAGTGACAGTTTAACAGGGGTATGGCACAACAGCCGGGGAAGGATTCCACCCAAGATCAGCAGCTGACAGAGACACGGGTAAATTGTGTCACAAAGAACTCAGGGTTGATGTAGGGGTCCCACAGCAGGACATACCACAGTCTTTCAGAAAATGGATTCCCTAGCCAAACCTGGCTGCTCTCTCATGCCTTGAAATGTTCTTGAGACCCTGGCCTGTCTTGACGTCACACAGCTCATTCATGCCAGCAGACTGACATCCGCTCTGAGAGTCGAGTCTTTATTCTGGTGAGACAGGAGGAAACAAAGGGACTCAGGCATGGGTTCTCTCTCGTGTGCTGAGCTGTGTTTGGTCAGAGCCCGTTCCCTTGTTGTTGCCGTCGCTGGCCGTCAAGGTGGCCCTGACTGACAGTGACCTTGCGTGTAGCAGAACGAAGCAGGAGCCAGCCCTGTGCTGTCTTCACGATGACGGACATGCTGGGAGCCACTGCTGTGCCTGCTGTGTCAGACCGTCTCCCTCAGACTGTCCTTCATTTTTGCTGGCCTTCTGCCACTTGCTGGCCTTTCCCACTGACTGGTCCTTCCTGACGACGTGTCCCAAGTACGGAATTCCGCTCAGCCTAAATCCGGGCAACTCCTCCTTCCCCAGACAAACTCTCCCTTCTCTTCTCTGTGTTTTGCACATTCTCAGTGCTGTCTCACATTCTGTCACAGGGTAAGAGCCTACTCTTCCTCCCAAGCAAAAGCCAAACCTCACTTCCTCTGGGAAATACCCCAGCTCCTCTTCCCAAGACCCGTTTCGTCTGGACTGAGTACCCTTGAACACCCATTAAAGGAGTATTGTTGCCTGCCTTTCTTTTCACTACACAGTGAGTGCAGGTGCCGTGTCTTTCCCACGTTCAGTTTCAAAGGTTGAAAAAGAAAAAAAAACAAGCCCGTTGTCATCGAGTCAATTCTGATTCATAGCAACCCTACAGGACAGGGTAGCATGCCCCATAGAATTTTCAAGGAGCGCCTGGCAGATTCAACCTGCTGGCCCTTCGGTGAGCAGTCACAGCACTTAACTGCTCCGTGACCAGGATTTCCACTGGGGCTCAGGGACACATTGACTGGATGAGCGACTGGATGGATGTGTCTGTTCTACAGTGCCCCCAGACATCAGCTCATCGTAACAGAGACCTGGTCCACTTCATCATCAGACCGGTGTTTGGATCTCTGTGTCCGCGGAAATCACCTCTTCAAAGAAGAGAACTGGAAAACCAAACCACCTGGTACCTGGAAGTCACTCGGGAAATAACTGCTGAATGACTAAACTTTTTTAAGGAATGGTCGTTTTTGTGCATTAAGCAATTGGAAATTAAAGCTAGAATTTCCTTCACAGAATATAATTGCTTTCTCAACCACAAGAAGACATCTAGTCAGGAGTATTTGAGTCTTGTTCTCAAGGCCAAGATTATCAGCAGGGTAGTGTGTTAAGTGCTACATCTGCTAACCAAAAGGTCAGCAGTTCAAATCCACCAGGCACTCCTTGGAAACTCTATGGGCAGTTCTGCTCTGATCTCTAGGGTCACTATGAGTCAGACCCGACTTGACGGCAGTGGGTTTGGTGTTTGGTGTTTTTCGTAGTGTCTAAACAGGGTTGACGTGGCAATACCACTTATTCACTGAAGGAAGAATATAAGCTGTTTAAACTGCACACTGGTAGAATTCGGGTCACTGAGTATGGTAGCATTAAGGCTGGGAGC
Organism: Heterohyrax brucei; assembly: GCA_028571685.1. Taxonomy (NCBI): domain Eukaryota; kingdom Metazoa; phylum Chordata; class Mammalia; order Hyracoidea; family Procaviidae; genus Heterohyrax; species Heterohyrax brucei. Next base: position 73,262,740 of record CM053163.1, read on the forward strand.
ACTAAACCGTGAATGCCAGGAGGTGTAAACTCTGATTTGCAAGCTTGTTGCAAAAGAAACTCGGTGAATCTTTAGTTTTCCTTGAATCTAGTTAAGTCACAGTCTAACCAGACCAAAGAACTGTGCTAGATCAAGAAATTACATTATTATTAGATTCCTTTCTCCTCCTAGGAGGTACAAGAATACAGGTCTTTGGATGATGGAGACAGACCCTCTAATCTTCAGCCTGTGGTGTTTATCACTGATGGCCGTATTATCCCAAATACCTCACCACTTGAAGGGGTGGGTCTCTGGTCCTCACCTGGGGCTCCCCTTGGCTCCTGTGCTCCTTCTCCCTCTCGCCTTCTGCCTTTCACCCTCTCCTCCTCAGGCGTGTTGTGTCCCTCCGCTTTCCAAAGCAGTAGCTTTGTCCTTGACAGTTGTGATGGCCTAGACTGACCATGGTGCTGGCACAAAGAGGACCTGGGCCCCACCAAAGCCCTTGAGGCAGAGGACACCAAAGGCCTGGGTCCGCCTCAGGAAGGAGAGAGGAGGAAGTACAGAAACCAAACACAAGACCCCAGATGAACAGACCACGCGCCGTACTTGTTCCGAATGACGGTACGTGGAGGAATAGTCAGGCCCTGCATTCAGAATGAGCCCCACAGATGACTCGTTGGCTACCTTCTTCCAGGACCGAGAAGTGAGGACAGCTGGACAAAGGGCTAAGCTTGAGGTCCCCAAGGAACAAGCCCCAAATGGCCTCCTGGTGGCACTTAGGGTACAGAAGGCTGGCTACAGAAGGTCTGGGTGATGAGAGGAACAGGCGTAGACATAGGAAGAGAGAGATTAAACAGGAGTGAACAGCTGGCTCGCTGGAATGTATGTGCTCTTCAAAGGTTCTAGCTCTGTTTACAAAGCTTAAAACCCGGGACAGAGGAACACTGCTCTCTAATTAGTCCTTAGTCACTCCGTAATGAGGCTTGGCAGGGAAAGTCAGGTCATTCAAAGAGTTTGAGGAGGGCTAGTGAAGAGCCCACCTACAGAGATGTGAACAGGGTTAGGACATTAGCAAGGGGTGGTGAGGCACCCGGGCACTAGCAGGAGTGGGGAGCTGTCATCGCTTCTGGTCCTGAGGAGAAGTAAGCCCAGTTACGAGAGACTGAAAGAAACCCGAGCCGTGGAAGTGGCCATCTAAACAAAGCTGTCACCTTTTAGCACAGCTAACAACAGCCAATGCCAGCACTGCGGTAGGCTAGGAGGCAGAGAAAGAATCATGGAAGGGGACACACACACTCCTCTCTCTTCCCCTTACCCCATCTTTTGCCAGCACCTGCGATGCCTGAGGCCAGCTGGAAGCCAGAGAACAAGGGAGACTAGGAGACACAGGCTTTGGAGCCTGGCCTCCCGGTCACCCAGCAGCTCCTTAAAGGGCCAATAAGAGGCTGGAATTGGGGCGGGTAGGGTGGTCAATACAGTATAGTCAGCTGTGATGGCTGTACATGCCGTCCAAAGAAGTTCACTCACTCTTGAAATGACAGAGCTGATTCGAACTTCTGACTTTCTGGTTGAGATGACAGAAGGGAAATGTGAAACAGATTAGTGGTGGCCAGAGATAAAGGAGAAGGAGGGGGAGAAGTGGGCATGCCTACAGAAGGACAGCATTTGGGATCTTCCCGGTGGTGGGAGCCCCCGTGTCCCAACTAAATTGGTACCAGTGTCCTGGCTGTGATGGCCGGCCACAGTTCTGCAAGAGGTGACCATTGGGGGATCTACATAATGGTACATGTGATCTCTGCATTATTTCTTACAACTGTACATGAATTACAATTATTTCAAAAGTAGAAATTTGATTTGTTAAAAAGAGCTTAGCTTAAGATTGAATGCTGGCTACTTCCTGGCCTTACTGTGTCATCAAACAATGTCATTCTTTGCTTCCTCCAAAGACTGACACTTCTGTTTGATTCACACATTACTCAGGAGTCAGTCACTCATGAGATTCTTACTCACTAGTAGTCACAGAACACAACTTTCCTAAATGTTCCCCATTCCTCAGCTTGTCTTCAGAATGGTTTTCTATAGCAGTGCCTGAACACACCCATCAATGGCCTTGGTCTGCAAGGCATTGGCAGGAAGACGTGAGGGCAGAGAGAGCCGTAGAATGGTGTCTGTCAGAGGTAAAAGGAGCCGAGAGGGAAATTAAGGCAATTATTGGGATATTTATTTATAAATCTCCATCTTGTTGGAAGAACATTTAATATGAGTTTCAAACATAGTACAGTGTTTCTGTTTTTAAGAGATATGTGAATAAAGCTGAATTAAGAGCAGCCAGGTGTAGGTTTAGCCACTATGCCCAGACATGGAGTCCAGGCGTGAGGTCATGTGCGGGGACCCCAGCATCGGGGTGTGAACTCCCCTGGGAAGTCCACCGTGTCTGGGCATGAGATCATGTGTGGGGCAAGAAGTCAGCTACTCAGGTGGCCTTTGACTCCTGTCTTCTCTGACTTTGACATTCTGGAGTATGTTCAAAACAGAAGGAAATCAAGTGTTCTTTCAACCAAGCTTTAGATAAGTCTTAGAGGGCTAACCAGCACAATCCCCACAGGGCTCAAAACACACCCGTTGCTGTCAAGTCGACTCCTACACATAGTGACGCTATAGGACAGAGTAGAACTGCCCCATAGTTTCCAAGGAGCGCCTGGAGGATTCCAGCTGCTGAGTTTTTGGTTAGCAGACAGAGCACTTAACCACTGCACCACTAGGGTTTCCCCCACAGGACTCAAGAAGGTGAAATAACTAAGAGAAGCATCTGCTTTAAGACGAAGACTGAAACGTGGCATTTGACAGGGAGGCTGCTCCGGGGAATGCGGCAGGGGACGGTGGGAGCCGGGCCACACCCGAGGCCGGCGGCCACGCCAGCCTGTCGTCACTTACCGTAACTAAGACAAATTTCTCCCACTTCCTCGGGTGCTGGAGACCTGAAACCACTCTAACTACTGTAAGCACCGGGGGCAGAGGGCTTCAGACAGGGAATCAGGGGCTTAGGCTGTGGGGAGGGGCGGGTCTCCAGAAATGACTGCCCCCAAGGAAGTGCCAACTTGGCCTCTCCCAGGCCCCAGAAACAACCCAACTGCCACTGCGTCAATTCCGACTCATAGAGACCCTCTAGGGTGGAGTAGAACTGCCCCATGGAGTCTCCAGGGAGTGCCTGGAGGGTTCAGATTGCCAACACTGGCCACCAAGGTTTTACATCCCCCCCAAGAAGGGGGAAATCAGGAAACCTCCTCCTGAACCTCTAGGATTAGGACTGTCATGGGCCCTAGAGCCAGGCCTCACCTGCTTACTAGGTCCACCCAGCCAACAACCAAAGGGTGCTGCTAGCCCTCGCTGGCCCCTACAAAGCAGGTGACACATGACAGGAGCTGCTGTGGGAAACCCTAGAGCCACCAAGATGGCACATGCCCACTGCCGCAGCCGAAACCTCAGCCTGTGCAATCTCACTTGAAGACACCTACCTGGTCGAGGACAAAGCCCAGCCACACCTGGCCGGCCTGTGGCAATGTCATTTTGAGCTGTCCAGTCTCTGGATGGGGTGGGGGTGAGGGTGGGAGGAACGGGAGACACACATGCAGAGTAAGAATCCGTTCTGTCCTTCACACTGTATCTTTAAGGAGTCCCGGTTGCTCACTGACTAAGCACTCAGCTGCCAACAGGACGGTCTGCAGTTCAAACCCAGGAGAGGCTGCAGGAAAGACCCAGCCGAGCACTCCTGGAAGGAGTGCAGCCCCGAAACCCTCAGGACGGTGCTCTCTGTCCTCAGGGGCCGCTGTGTGCTGGAAGTCAGTTCAGGAACACACAACAATAACAAGGAATTTTTATCCAAAAACACGTGAGCTTTTTGTTTGTTCGTAAATAATCGCCATGAGTCGGATCCGACTCGACAGCACTTGGCTTGGCTTAAATAATCACATTTAACTCAGACTGAAAAGGATGAACGGACAAGTCAGCAGTGTGGGCGCTGATAAAGTCTGTCCAGGAGGAGGTCAGGGTCCTGGCAAGTGAAGAGGATAGTTTGGGTTTGCATCAGAATAGAGAGAAAAGCTGAGTCCCCGTCCCCCACCCCCGTCGGTGTGTGTGAATTACGGTCCCCCGATACTGTGTTGTGTGTAAAGCACTCTACATTGTGTGTATTATTACGAAAGTGGCAAATTCGTGATAAAACAACCTTCTAACTATACGCAAGACCACACCTTGAAGATGGGTTTCTCCCGTCTCACCCACTGTGGCTGCCCCTCCTAAGGATGTATCACACGTCGGCTCTCACCTTGAGTGGCGGTGGGACGTAAATCAGAGACCACTGGGTCGGAGGTGGACTCCGCTAGACGCACCTGTTCTCTCAGGTGGCACACAAAGAGAAAGCCAGAGCCAAGGGAGGACTAACAGGAGACCCTGTCCCACCCCTCCGTGGGGGTGACGGCACCGAAGTCCCCTGACTGCAGACTGGGCTGGTGAGCCGCGGGCAGCGTTAGACTCTGCCTGAGACCACGTTTCATGTCGCGTGGTTCGCACCGAGCCAACAGACGCATTTTACAAGCCTCGCGGTAACCTCAGACTTGTGGTTAGTGGTGGCATTTATTGTTATTGTTTGCATAGCGCAGAGAATGTCTTCCCTCCCTCAGTCAACACTGACAGAGAAGCTATAATCTATTAGCTCTAAACCACGGCAGGCAATATTGAAATTTCAGTGAGACCTTCGCTCCGTAGCCTGTTTTCAATGATGTTTGTTCTCTATCATGCTGTTTCTTACCAGAAAGTAGACGTCCCCTGATCTTCTTGTTCTTATCTACAGAGAAGAGGGATCACCCACACTTCTCTGAGGACTTGGGTCGGCCAGACACTTGTCTCTGGGCATGTCGTCACATCCGCCAAACCAAACCCGCTGCAGTCGTGTTGTAGTGACCCCGTAGGGTTTCTAAGGCCCCAAATCTCCCAGGAAGCAGACTGCCACACCTTTCTCCCACAGAGCCACTGGCGGTGTCACACTCACCTATCGGTTAGCAATTGATCACTGTAACCACTGCACCACCAGGCTTCCTTATCAAATTCAAAGGGATTTATCATTTTGTTTACATGTAGCCAGCATTAGATTAAGGGTTTGGGCTTCTAATTTTTATTTCCACAACTGCTTGACGTATAGATATTTGTGTGTGTGTGTGTGTGTGAGAGAGAGAGAGCGAGAGAGAGAGATGCATGTCATTTTTCAAAGACCTTTCACATAGACCTTATCTAGCCACTGTTAGTCACCATGTCATGCCTGTCACAATCCCATTTTACAGTAAACTGAGGCTGGAAGACGTTCAGTGGCCTGGTCAGGGTCACCCAGCCACTGAAGCAACAGAACCAGGCTTTCATCTTCTGGGGACAGTTCCCTACACCCTACACCATGTTGTCACGTGAAAGTCATCACTCACACCAGGACTTCTGCAGGGAAGCAGGGAGCAGAAGCAGTGGGTGAGGGGGCTTCCCTCTGCGGCGTCTCTGCCTTTCCTGTTACAGCTGTTAGAATCTGCCTGCTGCTCGGGGTAGCACCCACGTTTGTCTGGGGCTCCAAAAAAAAAAAGAACCAAACCCAGTGCTGTTGAGTGACTTCAGACTCACAGCGACCCTATGGGACAGAGTAGAATTGCTCCATGGTTACCAAGGAGCACCTGGTGGTTTGGAACTGCCGACCTCTCGGCTAGCAGCCATAGCACTTAACCACTATGCCACCAAGGTTTCAGAGACCAGTCAATACCCTGCAGCCTCTGGTCTGAGTCCCTGGCTGAGACTTAGCTTAGGTTCCAACTGCTTTCTTCTCCGATCTCTTAGTTATTGCAGTTCTGCCACTGAATCTGAATATTGGCATTTTTATTATTATACTGTATGTATTAACTGTAATTAGTTTAGGAAAAAAATTGCTTCATAAAGAAAATAAATTAGAAATCACCAGTAAACCCACCGTCTAAGTATTCCTACCATGGATCCTTCTTTATAAATGTACCTGTTGGAAAACAAGATCACACTGTATGTTCTGCTTGGCATTTTTTTTCTCATAGAAATGCATCACAGAGATATTTCCATGTCATGAAACAGTCTTCACAAAGATCATTTTATGACTGTACACAGACTAAGAGGCCATCATTCCAACAGAACAAGGGAATTTTGCATGGTTTAAAATCAGGCAAGAAGGGCATCCTGTCCCCCATTTATTCAGTCTCCATGCTGAATAAATAATCTGAGAAGCTGGACTATGTGAAAAAGAGTATGGCATCAGGAGTAGAAAACTCGTTAACAACCTGACTGATATGTAGGTAACACAAGCTTGCTTGCAGCAAGAAGGCTTGAAGCACTTGCTGATAAAGGTCGAAAACCAGAGCCTTCAGAACCAATTTCACCTCAAATAAAGGAAACAAACCTCCTCACGACGGGACCAATACGCACCCACATAAACAGAGAAAAGATTGAAGTTGTCAAGGATTTCATTTTATGTGGATCCATAACCAACCTCGATGGAAGCAGCAGTCGAGATCTGCTTTGGGCAAATCTGCTAGAAAAGACTTCTTCAAAGTGTTAAAAAGCAAAGATGTCGCTTTGAGGACCAAGGTGTGCCTGACCCAAGTTGTAATATTTTTAATCTCGTCATGTGGACATCAACACTGGACAATGAATGAGGAGGACTGAAGAACTGATACCTTTGAATTATGATGTTGGTGAAGAATAATGAAAATACTGTGGAAAATGCCAGAAGAACAAACAAATCTGTCTTGGAAGAAATACCACCAGAATCACCTTCAGACACGAAGATGGTGAGACAACTTCTCACATACTTTGGATGTGTCATCACAAGGGACCAGTCCCTGGAGAAGAAGACTTTCAAGGAGTCTGTAGGCAGAACTCACGTTAAAACAACAAAACAAAATGAACTCACTGCCGTCCAGTCTATTCCAACTCACAGCAACCCTGTAGGTCAGAGTAGAACTGCCCCGTAGAGTTTCCGAGGAGCACCTGGTGGATGTGAACTCCAGCCTTTTGGTTAGCAGACAGAGCACTTAACCACTGTACCACCAGGATTTCTGTAACTCATACTAAGGGAGTAAATTTCCAAATCTTCTAACTTCGTATTACCGGTTTCTGAAACTGAGCTGCCCTGGAAATCTTTCCCTACTTCCTTTTTTCTCGCATTTTCACCCGAGTTTGCTGTGATGAATTACACGGGAGTGTAAAACACTCTAGCATCCCAAACAAGAGGATAATTTGAAGCATTGGTCAGGGTGTTGAGAAAACAAAGGATTCTAATGTCTGGGTAACAGATTCTTTGCAATTCAGGTGGTTTCTAAATCTTTGCCTTTCACAAAACTGAAAGGTGACCCAATTCAGTTGTCAGCTGATAGAGTGTTAATGTTTTTATTATAGATTACTACATATATATAGGGGCCCTGGTGTCACCGTGGTTAGGAGCTTGGCAGTTTGAGTCCACCAACTACTCCTTGGAAACCCCATGGGGCCGTTCTAGTCTGTCCTATATGGTCACTATGAGCCAGAGTTGGCGTCATGGCAGTGAGTTTGGGGTATGTGTGTATAACTCAGTGGGAATTCAGGGACAGTCTTACAGCTCCCTGCATTCATAACTGTGTAAATAAGGTTTCTTAATGTTTTATTCATAAAAATAGGAATAGAATGTATGTCAAACACTAGCTCACCAAAACAATATATAACCAACCACAGTTACATGTATCTAATTAGAAGCTGCATTTTGAGGAATGTTAAATTTTTATTCTTAATAATTACCTGTCAACTCTCACGATAGAGCCATAGTGTTGTTTTTGGTTTTGTCTTGGTTTGGTTTGGTTTAGTTTGGTGTGGGAAACTTATCACTGTTGATTCAATTCTGACTCATAGCAAGCCTATAGACAGAGTAGAACTGCCTCATAGAGTTTCCAAGGAACAGCTGGTGGATTTGAGCCACTGACCTTTTGGTTAGCAGACACAATATTTAAGCACTATGCCACCAGGGTTTCCTAACTACCTTATAGTAATCAGTAAAATGTAAAACTTGAGTAGCTTACTGCAACAAAAGTTCATTGCTCATTGACGTCACATCTGATGCAGATGACGGGTCTTCTCCAAGGAGGATGCAGGCAACTAATTGTTTCCACCTTGAGTCTCTGCCATCTCTGCTTCCTCCTGTGAAGAGAGAGAGCAAAGAACACGGAACTCGAACCCACGCCCAGCTGCCTGGAACAGAAAATGCATCGTGACTTCTGCTCACACCCCCAGCGGGAAGATTGGAAGTAAAAACCTCCTCCACCTCCAGGAGAGAGGAAAGGTCGTGTCTGTGCCACGGACACTGCTGCTGATCCTTACGGTGATCCCCCAACAGACAAACAGCTCATGGCTGTCCGGTCCATTCTGACTCCTAGTGACCCCGCAGGACAGAACAGAACTGCCCCGTAGGGTTTCCCGGGAGCAGCTGGTGGATCTGAACGGCCGACTTCTTGGTGAGCAGCTCTGGTTCTTGTACCAGCACCACTAGGAGACCAGTTACAGCAGTAACGCGGCCCACAGGGTTTCTGGTCTTGTTTTCTTTTTTTAAGAAGTCACAGCATTGCGAGAGCAGAAAAGAGGAAAGCAGCCCCCGTTTATTTTTTCGTCTGTTGCTGACAGCCCCCGAGGTGGCCCCAGCTCGGGTGCCTGACATGTACGTGACAGTGAGAGGCGGCCTCAGCCGTCCTCAGAGCTGGTGTCGGGGCTGCTGGGCCGGTCCCTCGCGTTCAGGGTCTCTCCTTTCTTTTCGGAGCTTCTGCCAAGCGTGACATCCTTCTGCAGTGACTCGTCCCAAAGGCAGCGAGCGCTCCGGCCACACTTCCTCCAGCACCGAGTGTCCTTCTGGTGACCTCCGGCATCCTCAGTGTTCCTCTTCACTGTCCAGCTCTCACCACAGACGAGGCCACTGACGGTACCATGGCTTGGGCAGGCGGGCCTCAGTCCTCGAGGTGACAGTTCCGATGTCCAACACTTTAAAGATGTCTTTTGTGTCAGACTTGCCCAGTACGGTGTGGCGCTGGCTGTTTTGGACTGCTGCGTCTGTGGGCACTGATTATTGATCCAAGGAAAACGAAATCTTTGGTAACTTCGTCACTGTTTCTCATAACGTTGTTTACTGGCTCAGTTGTGAGGATCGGTGTTTTCTTTATCTTGGAGCGTCCTCCACGTTTAAGGCTGTCGTCTCTGACCTTCATCAATAAGTGCTTCACGAGGCCCTCCCTTTGGGCAAGCAAGGTGGTGTCATCTGTGCATCTTAGGTCATTAGGGAGCTTTCCTCCAACCTGCTGGTGTGTGCTTTGTCAAACAGCCCAGTTTCCCGGGTTCTTTGTTCAGCATGCACGGTGAGGAAGCAAGAGGAAAGACTACAACCCCGACCCACCGCTTTTCTAGTTTTAAGCCATGGAGAGTAAATAATTAGATGCTCTTAAAGACAAAGATCCATTTTTTAAGGATTAAATCCTGTAAAGGAATGGCAGTAAGAATTCAAAGGGGACACAAATGACATAAAATGCCCACCTGTTGCCATGTGGGTGACGGTCAGTATCGACCGGTTGACTGTTTGCCTTCCACTGCCTGTATCACAGTGAGCGAGATCACAACAGTACTTTAACATTCCAGTCGTCACAGCACTCCATAAACTACACACTTTGCAACTCTGAGGAGTCCAATGAATTGTTTAGACTACAACACAAAGGGAAGATGGGGCCTAGTTTTTCAAAATTCCCTCAGGGGTGTTCAGCAAAGCCATGGAAGCCCTGTCTTAGACCATCTTCAGAGAAAACCGTCCACAGTTGCGTTTCATTGTTTTAAAATCCAACCAAAAAGGAGTCAGCCAGTTGTCAATGGGTCTGCTTCTGCTGTAGCAGGTTTGCAGATGCGCTGGGCGGGGAACCATGGTTTAGGAGGTGGAACGATTCCTCAGGACGGCAGCCCATCAGGAAGTCCAGGGAGAGAGAGTCCCAGGGACAGGAACCTCTAGTTCTGGCATGAGCAAGCCCGCGTCTGCCACACCCGCTGGGCTGTGCTGGCAGGCCACCTTCCGGCCTGAGGCCTTAGCCCTGAAGTCACTGAATTCCTGTGGCTTTGCTCATCACTGGCCGCAGTGAACCATGCTTCCAGCTAAATAAACACCTCACCACTTTCCACAAGAATCTGAAGAAGCCTGTCTTGATGGCCAGAGATGGCCGTTTCAGGCAGGAGTCTGGCTCTCCTCCCTAAAAAGGCCCATTGACCTTTATTGCCGGTGAAGCAGCTTGTGGGATCAGTGAACGGCCGGCCTCACTGGACCATAAAATCGAGCTGCCTACGGCCTCTTCTCTCAGCTCTGCAGAGCGACCTGTAGTGGTGGCCCTCATAAAAGCCTTGGTGCCATTTCCAAGACGCAATCCTTTACAGAAGTGCAGCTGGGAGTCGCCACAACTGTGGCAAGAGGAGGCATTTCTTGACTTGAGATCCCTTTATTTTTGCATTGGCACCTTTCTACCAGGTAAGGCTGACACTGCACTGAAAACACGGGACCGAGCTGGCGTGAGACGTCTGTGGAGAGAGCCACCTGATAGGGAGATTAACAAAAAAATTCTGCTCTCTGAGTCAATAAAGTCACATCCATGAGAAAGAAACTTTTGTCAGGTTTCAAAAACACGACTGTATAATACTTACTGAGCACAGACCATTTGCAAGGAGCTGCCGGGACTAAGAAAAAGGATATGACCAACTTAAAGGCCGGGAGTTCAGAGGGCCTTTCCCGACCAACGCCCAGTCAGCCGTTCCCACATCCTGCTCCATCTCCATCACAGCCTCTCTCACACCCGACGTCTTCTTCTTCATTCATTGCCCGTCTCCCTACAAGAATGTAAGCTCCACGCGCAGAGGACTTGGCCTGTTTAGGTAACTGCTGTGGCCCCCAGGTTCTGAGCAGAGCCCAGAGGGTTACAGACATCCGACAAAGCTCATCAGATACGTGAGAACATTCTCACCTCGGAAGGCGTGCGGGCTGATGAGGAGCAGGAGCAGGGAGGTCCGTAGTCACACCTTCTGACCTCACTCAGAGAAAAGGAGCCCGAGCAGGAGAGTCGGTGGAGTGGGGAACTGAGGGCCTGAGAGAAGGAATCCTGTTACCTGGAGGAAGTGCCTGGGTTGGAACTCAGCTTTCTGGGCCAGTGTGGGGCTCGGGGCAAGGCCGAGTGTGGAGTGTAACAACACACAGAAACTCCGAACAGCTTGGCTCCACACCCACAACTGGACGTGAGCTAAAGGGCAGCCAGCAAAGCCTGCAGGGTGGGCAACAGGCTGATAAGCCTTAGTTCGGGACGCCGCTCAGTCCCACCGGTCCGTCCCCAAAGGGCTGTCGGGATGATTCCCAACAGCCACCGCATCCCAGGTCACACCCGTGGTGTCACCAAAAGAGGGGAACCCAGTCTCTGGCAGGGAGCGAATCTGAAGCCCGGGAGTGGCTGACCGGGCGGGGCTGCTGTGTGCTGAGCAGCGAGGGCTCCGCTGAGACCGAGCTCCCCGCGCTCAGATCAGGTCTCCTGGGGGCCTCGGGGTGCTCGTGTGCCTGTGGGTGGCTGCAGAGTGCTCCCCAGAAGGAAGGACGTTCCCCCGCTCCTGACAGGACTCGGCAGGAAAGACAGACCCCTGAGATGGCCCTGCCTCTAGTGAACGTCACTGTCTGCTTCCTTTCTGGCTTGGCGTCCCTGTAGTCCAGGCTCCAAGAGGCGGAGATGCTGCTGCATCAGCAGGGAGGCCCCCCGGCAGCCCCTGGCCCCCCACAGGCCCCCGGCCCCCCACAGGCCTCTGGCCCCCCCGCAGGCTCCTGGCCCCCCCGCAGGCACCAGGCCCCCCCGCAGTCCCCCAGCCACCCCCCCGCAGGCCCCTGGCCCCACAGGAGACCCTCAGACCAGCCTTCTCCTTTAACCCCGGCCTTCCGTGATGCTTGGATCTTTCCCCCTGTTGTCAGTTCTCTTGTGAGATAAAGGCAGAATCTCTGTCACTTTGGTTGGAGTGACAAGTGAAAGGAGATCCCCTCCCCGCTAAGGCCTGGGGGGTGGCAGTGGTGCACTGCAGCTGGTCACCAGCAAAGACTGGCTGGGCTCAGAAGCAGGTCATGAAAGTCACTTGCAGGAGTGACCACAGGGTGGGGGGAGAACAAGGAGGCCCTGCTCGTGGTGGCCTCTGACAGCACAGGACACCCCCAGAAAGAGCTGGGGGAGAGTTGGGGGAGGAGTGAGGCCTGGTCGTCAGGCCGGTGGGTGTTGGAGCCCACCGATCTACCCATTTAGGTAACCCCACTCATGGTAAACTCTCATAACAAAATTGAAATTTCAGACATAAATCTATTTTCACGGTAGTAAGCCAGTCTGTCACATGTGGTGACTTGCATGGTGCTACGATGCTGGAAGCCATGCCACTGGTATTTCAGATACCAGGAGGATCACGCCAACTGACCAGGGTTCAGAGGAACCTCCAGACCAAGAGTAGGAAGAAAGGCCTGGCCACCTGCTGCTGAAGAACCGGTGGGGTTGGACTCGGCAAGGCCAGACAGTGGTTAACGACATTACACTGCAGTGCTTAGGTACCCACGGGAGCCCCGAGTTGGCCTCGAGGCATCTTCAAAATTGCTGTGCATGACTCAGTTAAACTCTCCTTTCTCCTCAGAATCTGACATTTACAGTTGATTTGAACTCACCCCAAACCAGCAGGCCGGCTTTGTATCTGAATACCAAGGACAGAAGATGTCTGCTGTCTCAGAACGCATGCTTATCCGCACCTTCTGCTTACAGAGGCCGGCGGAGTTCCGTTCGGTTGTTGACAGCATCACTCTCAGTCAGAATCCAACAATGTTCTCACCAAAGGGAACAGGAAAGCAGCTGTTAAACTTCAGACAAGGGAGCCAGAAAGAGTCCTGGGCCTAGGGAACAGCCAGGCATCTAGGGGCAGGGGGATGGCCCCAGGCATCCTGGGACAGAGGGGGCAGCCTCAGGCATCTAGGGACAGGTGGAATGGCCTTGGGTATCCTGGGACAGAGGGGATGGCCTCGGGTGCCCTGGGGCAGAGGGGATGGCTCCAGGTGTCCTGGGACAGAGGGGATGGCCTTGGGAGTCCTAGGACAGAGGGAATTACTGTGGGTGCCCTGGGGCAGAGGGGATGGCCCCAAGCATCTTGGGACAAAGGGGATGGCCTCAGGCACCCTGGGGCAGAGGGCACGGCCTCGGGCATCTTGGTGGAGAACTGTGTATGTCCCTCTGCTCAGAAAGGGCCTCTGCCAGCTGGAAACACAACACAATCCCACTGCAGCCACTTTCCGAGGCTAATCAAAACTTCACACCCCAACCTTCTCACACTGCTCAGTGGTCCCCCTTTGGCCTCCGTGTTGGAAAGAAGGGGGTTGGTCTCAGAGCCTCCTGTTGGTTGGAAGGTGATCCAAGCTGATCCCCTCCTGTGTCACTTAGGAAGACTTTCCAGGCCCTACAAAGCCCTGTTCACAGAGGGACAAGCTCCATAAAAATGATTCTTTGGTCTTTAAAACTGGCCTGCCAAACACCCTTCTTGTGCAGAATGTATTACACTGCCTACTATGGGCAGGTGGCTGGGAGCTAGCAGTCTCCAGGTCTCCCCAGAAATCTTAAGCCTCTGCAATGTCAGAATAAGGAGCTGCTCTGCCCAGGCAGGTTCCCAAAGCAGAGGAGTGGAACTGTCTTCCTTATATGGAGAAAAGCGCCCTGTCCCTTTAAGGCCAAGAGACTTGGCTGCAGACAGCCCCTGGGAAGTTTGCAGGCAGCCCGTCCTGTGTCTGGTCCTGGCCGCTGTGCAGGTGAGCTCCCAACCCTCCGGTTCCCTCCGCTTCCTGTCCTCACTCTCCCGGGGGTCGCTTGTGCTGTTCTCAGAGGGCTAGAGACCGTCAGGGTTAGCAGAGATGGTGTTGTTTTGGGAGAAGTTTGAGTGAAAGGAAAAAAAAAACCAGGTTACACAGAGCTGCGCAGTGATGCAGCTACTGAAGAGGCATCTAACTTCCAGCAGAGAGGCATCACGGTTAGGAAGGCCCCGCAGTCCAGGACAGGCGCAGGAAACCTGCTGGAGAAGGGCAGACCCTACTGGGACCACGCCGGGTCGAGCCGTGCAAGCCGGTGAGCTGCAGGCTTGGTCCAGGCAGAGCTCCGAGCAAACGCAGCCCCTGCCAGAGCTGGAGGCTCTGCAGGACCTGGAGCGACTGGCTGCCTGCGGCCCCAGGCGCCGGGGAACGTGGGCAGCGTCCCCAGCCACCGGGGCTCCAGCCTTGTGCAGCCTGACTGGGCAGAACGTAGGACCTGGCTCCGGGGCTCAGGGCTGGGGTGGCTGTGCCCTCCAGTAGTTTATAGCAGGGGACTACATAAACATGACTGTGGCTATGGAGTGACATCTCAGATCCCCAAACGCAGAAAATGGAGAAATCCACTAAGAAGTCTCATTTAAGGTGATCCCTGCTCAGTCATCTCTGAATTCTACTTCCAGACTTCTTGGGTCTTGGGGCCTGGCGCCTCCTAAAACATTGATCTGAAATTGAGTGATTGAACGTCTTCCCAGCTGGAGATCTGGGGTATGAGGTGTGCGTCAGGGAAAGGCTCAGCTTCCTGGGGTCGGGGCTGGGACTCTGTTGACAGGGTGAAAACGGGCGACGCTGGTGAAGGGCGAAAGTTGCTGGTTGTCATTGTACGGTATGTCTGTCACTCCTGGCAGGGGCCATTTGTCCAGCTACAGCCCCCCGAAAAAAGGCTCCCTAAAGATTGAAAGGAAGCCAGGTGGCAGGCTGGGGGCTGAATCTGGGGCTGCCTGCCAGGCAGAGATCAGTGGTTGCTCTCCAGTTGTGTGTGTGTGTGTGTGCACAGGGGGGTGAACACAGAGGCTGGATTAAAATTCCTCACATACTCCATGCCTTTTAAAAATATTCATTCATCTGCGTAGTCCCTGAAGAATTCTTTTCTTATTAACTCACAAGTGCTCTGCCCACAAGCTAGCACCTTCCAAAGACAGAATAGTCACGGAAAGAAGATTGTGTTGTATCGATAAGGATGTCTCCCTTCTCCTCCCTTTTTCAGGCAGCGTTGGGGTTGTTACCTCGCTGAATGAAAGTATCTGTACTTGGCACTAAAATTCCCAAAGGACTCCCTGGGCCTGACTGCACTGCTGGTGTCCCGAGCAAAGGTGCCACTCATGTGTTCACCTCAGGGACAGCAGAGCACATGTGTCACTTGACTACCTTCTGTGTCAGGCTAAGTTCAGAAAACTGTCAGCCGAGGTGAGGTGCGCTACCAAGAAAAACACCCCACCGCCCAAGTTGGCAAACCCCTGAAAGTAGCGTGCTGTGATCTGTGATAATCAAGGCATTAAAAAAAGAAAAAATAAGAATAAAAAGGAGACAATTTGCCCACACATTTTGCTGAGGGGCCCCCAGGCACCGACTCCAGTGCAGCTGCCCATGAGCCGATGGCTTTGTCTGGGCCTCATTTCTGCATCCTGCAAACTGTTGACAGTTAGGAGGGACTCCCGAGGAAGCGTGAAGGCTAACTGGGCCCTGAATTAGGCAGGTCTGCTTAGAGTTCCAGAATCTTCATTGGTCCCATAAACTTAGGCCAGCTGCTCAGCCGGTCTGAACCTCAGTTTCCTTATTCGTAAATGAGTAAACGATTAACCCAATTGGTAGAGTTCCAGGATCCCAGCACCCAGCGCAGCTCCACAGAAGTGACTTGTTTCTTTTTCAGTAACCCTGGTTGAGTGGTAGTTAAGTACTGTCACTGCTAACAGAAAGGTCAGCAGTTCAAACCCGCCAGGCGCCCCTTGGAAACTCTAGGGGCCGTTCTCTTCAGTCCTGCAGGGTCGTCAGGAGTCGCGAGCGACTGGGCAGCAGTGGGTTTGGGGTTTCTCTGTGTGACTGAAGACGGTCTTCTTCCTTGTTGTCACTGCCATCGAGTTGATTCCCACCCAGAGCAGCCCCACAGGACAGAGCAGAACCGCCCTCCGGGGTTTCCCAGGAGCGCCTGGGGGATGTGAGCCGCAACGTGATTAGCATCCGAGACCTTAACCACTGCGCCACTGGGGCTTCCTAGAGGGAGGAAACGTGCGGCACAGCTCTGGGACGGCAGTCCGCCGCCCCCGCGCCCACCGCCTCCGCAGAGGGGGCTCACCCGGCGGACGCCTCGCAGGCTCCACAGTAATCATTAACCGGGTGCATTGTTCAGCCCTTCTTGAACCAAACCCACAGCCACTTGCTCTGTGCTCGGAGAGGTAGCTGGTTTCCTTGGTTATAAAAAGGTGTCACATTCTTGAAGGACAATGGCAAACCCTCAGATCCCTAAGGCGGGCCATCCCAAAATATGTTGGAAAAGCGTTTTTACAGAAGACTTCTGTGTTGTTTTCATACAGCACCTCTGACCAAAGGCTCAGATAAGTAAAGGTAACTTTCCTATAAATGTCTCCTATAAAATTTCCTAACACATTGACACGCTGCCTTTGCGTGCCGGGTCCCTGTGCCTTTAGGAGTCTCTGCGGTTCACTGGAGGGCGCTCTGAGAATAGGCGGGCTTTCCTTGCCGTGCAGCTGCTGTGGATTGAGTTGTGTGTCCCGAGTGTGAGCCAGCTCGTGTGACTAGCTGCTGTTCTGTGATCTGACGTGGTTTGCCTGTGTTTTGTCAATCCTCGCCTCTAAGATGTTTCTGAGACAGGGTTGGAGGGGGTTCTGTTCAGCAGGCGGCCCTCAGTTCACAGGAGTAGGTTGATTTAGGAGTCAGTCTCTTCTGAGGTATAAAAGAGATGAGCAGAGGAGCAGGGAACCTCACGCCACCAGGAAGGCAGTGCCAGGCACAGGGCACACCCTTTGGACCCACACACTGAGAAACTCCTAGACCTGGACAAAATCACTGACCAGGACCTTCCCTGAGAGCTGATAGAGACAGAAAGACTTCCCCTAGAGCTGGCGTGCTGAATTTGGACTTCTAGTCACCTGGATTGTGACAGAATTAATTTCTCTTTGCTAGAGCCCTCCATGTGTGGTGTTTCTGTTACAGCACTAGGTGACCGAGACCCCATCCATTGTGGTGTTTCTGTCACAGTGGCACCAGGTGACTGAGACACACTCTAAGTGGCTGCTGGCAGCTGCCTGGAGAGCCAGGCTGAGGGTTCCCGGGTAGTCTGGGTGCCCAGCAGGAGAAGTTCGGCAGCAGGTGAGCAGGACCCACGTGGGTGCGGGCACCGGGATGGCGAGGTGTGCCATGCCTGCCACGTGTTTGCTGTTGCTGCGCTCTGCCTCGCCTCCCTTGCGGGTCAGCTCTGGAAGGCACCAGAGTCAGATGAGTGCTAGGTCATGAACATTTATTCCCTGGGGACCAGGGCAGCCTACCTTTTCCCTTCCCTTCTCTAAAAGGTGAATCTACGTTTTTGAGCCTAGGTTTGAGAAGGTGTATTGTTAACTAGGAAACCCGAATGGCACAGTGGTTGATTGCTACGCCTGCTAATCAAAAGGCTGGCAGTTCAAATCTGCCAGGTGCTCCTTGGAAACTCTATGGGGGCAATTCTCCTCTAACCTGTAAGGTCACTATGAGTTGGAATTGACTCGACGCCAGTGTATTTTTGTTTTTTGTTTTTTTTTATTGTTAGCGGCCATCAAGGTGGTCTCCAGCCCACAGAGACCCCGTGTAAACACAGGGTAACTATCTGAATCATGGAATCTTCTGTGTTCTGCTTCTTTTGCTTCACCTGACAGATTGCCAGGCCTTTCTCTCTAGTCTGGCTTAGGCTGGAAGGACTCCTCCCTCTGCTGACAGACGGGTGGTGCCTGCCCTTGGGGTGCACTGGCCAGGCATCAGACTTTGGTCTCCTGCACGGAGAGTGAGAATTCTACCGCTGACTGACCTCTGCTTCCTTGAGTATGCGTAATGACCCCGAATGTAAAATGCAATCCCACTGGTCTGTAGATCCCACGTCTGACTCACAGTGACCTTCCAGGACAGAGCAGAACTGCCCCATAGCGGGTTTCAAAGGCCGTAATCTTTGTGGGAGCAGACGGCCACATCTTCCTCGTGTGGAGCTGCTGGTGGCTTCCAAGGGCCGGCCTTCTGGTCAACAGCTGAACGCAGCCGAGCTGAGCCTCTGCACCACCACGGGCCCACAGCACAGACAACTGTGGCAAGAAGGCGAGCGCTACATCAGCTCCGGTCTCTGTACGCTGTGTCGGTCAGTACGACCAACTGGACGGCTGCCTCGGGCTGAAACAAGCCCCCAGCGTTTCTCCCCTTTGGCGTCGGTCTTCAGTGGGGGTCTTATTTATTTTAGTCTCTTAGTACTTTGTCTGAAAACAAATTTGGCAGTGCTCCTTAGCCTCTTCCTAACATTTATTATTGATATGATTCAATGACACATAACATGGTATCTGTCTTATTTGATCAAAAGATATTTATAAAGCTTTAGCCCCAGGCTCTGGGCATACCTTGCAGCAAATGGAGCAGGGGGCTCACCTGGAATTTCACTCTAGAGAAGAGAGGTGTGCAACAAGCAAGTAAAGAAAGAAGATGACTGTGGAGAGTGCACACAGTGAGGGAGACACTGGCTGTGTGTGCACGCGTGGGCTGTGTGTGCACCCGCGGGCTGTGTGTGCACGCATGGGCTTGGGTTGCTGTCTGAGACAGAGTCATCAGGGAAGGCATTTCTGAGGAGCGGTTATTTAAGCTCGGTCTTGAGTCTGAAGAGAGAGCCAGGCCTGGCATGTCTGGGGCCAGAGCCCTTCTGGCAGTGGAAGCGGCTGTGCAAAGATCCTGAGGTCGGAAGCAGGCAGAGGTTGGGTCAGATAGGCTAGTGCGGGATCTCAGCTGGGGATGACATACCCCACCTCTGCCTATAGGGTGTTTGAAGGGGTGTGTGGAGGTCCCAATGCTCCCAGAGCTGGAGGTGCTATGCGGCAGGTGACAGGGTGCAGGCTGGCTCCCCGTGGGCCGAGACGGGGGTGCTAACTAAGCATCTCCCCCACCCTGCATGGTCGCATGTGAGGAGACCTGCCCTGCTTGTGTCGTCCTGCCGACAGTGCTCTGCTGGGAAATCCCGAAGACCTCGACGGCCTGAGTCGGAAACCTGGGCTTCACTCCACGTGCATTGTGTGACCGCTGCAGAGTTGTAAGCTTTAAAAGGAAGACATGCAATGACTTTTATTTTTCAAAGTTCCCTCTGACCACTGAGTGGAGGCAGGGTGTCAGGGCACAAACGCAGAAGCAGGACCTTCAGCAGGAAGTGGCTCCAGGGGTCCAGGAAGGAAGGGCGGTGCCCGAGACCGGGCGGAGCGGTAAAGGCGCTCTCTTTGTGCCTTCCAGAAGGCTGCCCACTACAAACTGCTGTTTCAGCCAGGATATCCCAGCGTCATCTTCAATCCCGAGAGACGTCTTGGTTCCCGAGTAAGCTGGCTTCCTCGGTGTTCATCTAGGAGGACTTTTGTGGCTCCAAGTCACAGGAAGCCTTGCCCTTCAAGTGCAAGCCCTGGCTCCCTGCTCTCGAACATGGCACAGCCGTGCGCCTTTCAAGTGGCTTGCTGCTGAGGGAGAGATGAAGTCACACGTGCGTCTTGAATAACAATATGTGATTTCTATCTGTGCAGGGTCAGTAGGAATTAATTGAGATGGATCATTTTACAAACTGGTGGTTAATCCATGAATCGCAGAGACAAGTTCTACATCTGTGCTGCTGAAAGGGTGTCATTAAGGGAATGTAAACAGCTCTTATCTTTACTGAAGAGACTGAGGCATTTGGGCAGTGGTTTCACTTGGACGTTAAACCCTTGCAGGCACTTTTCAGGTGCATCAGCCCCTCTTCTGCAAGGACCGCTCACCTCTCAGAATTGTAGAGCGCTCCCCCACTGCTGCCTTCTCTTACAGCCATCTCTTTGTATTGCGCCCACCCTGCCGGTGACCAGCCTCGAGGTCCCTGCAGAGGTCAGCAGGCAGCAGTGTGGGAGCCCGTCTCCTCAGCGGCAGGAGACCCCACCTCTCACACAAGCAGTCACGGCGGCTGTTGAGTCGACCCCAGCATGTGCGATGCCCTGGGTGTCAGAGTAGACGTGCTCCCAGGGGTTCCAGTGATGGGCTTCTGAGAAGCAGGTTGCCGGGCCTGTCTTCTGAGGCCGTCGGTGTGGACCCTCACCTCCAGCCTTCTGGTGAGCCACTGAGCATGCTGACCGTTTGTTCCCCCTCCCCATGCGCGGCCCCTCCTACAGACTCTGGCTAAGCTGAAGGGGTGGTGGGAGAAGAGGGGAGAGGAGGTAGCTGGTTTTAGGGGAATGGCCCACCACCTGGAAGGTGTCTCTGGGATCAGCAGGTGGGCTGTCCTCACCAGGACCGTGAGGCTGAGAGCAGAGGCGGGTCGACACTGAAAGAGGAGATTGGGGGGGCACGAATGACCCCCACAGCCTCCAGCCAGAGCAGGACCCAGACGCTCACCAGCCACATTCTGCCCCCAGCATCTGCATGAAGCAGAAGAAGAGAAACAAAAAGGAGACAGACCATCCCAATGAATCAGTGAAACCCTTGAACCCACGATCCAGTCTGTATGCAAACCCTAGGGTGGGTTAAGTTCATGTCTGCTAACGAAAAGTTCAGCAGTTCAGATCCACCAGGCGCTCCTGGGAAACTTGATGTGGCAGTCCCACTCTGTCCTGTGGGGCCACTGTGAGTCAGACTCGACGGCTCTGGGTTTGGTTTGGGTTTGGTACCCAGCCTGTGTAAACCCAGCTCCCAAGAATTAAACAAGCAGTGGTCTCAATTCACTGTAAAAAACAAGAGGAATGTGTTTGGTTCTGAAAGAGGGGGACCACTTGGTTTGCCTAGACAAAAAGGGGGGACCCAGACGGAGAGTGATCCTGCTGTGGGTTTGAACTGCTACAAGGTCATGTGCTTGGACTTCAGAAATCAGGAGTTTATTGACCATCTTTCTGTGGTTTGAGTTTCTGAGGTACACTGACGTCAGGAGCCACGGTTCAGCTGCAGGACTCCACTGGTCCCTAAAGCTTCTCATAAACGACCACCTACCCAGGTCCTCAGAAACCCTGGTCGCAAAGTGGTCACTGCTACGTCTGCTACCCAAAAGGTCGGCAGCTTGAACCCAGCAGGCGCTCCTCGGAAACTCGGCGAGGCGTTCTACTCTGTCCTGTAGGATTGTTATGAGCAGGAACCGGCGCGGCTGCGGGGGGTCTGACTTCTTACCCAGCGTCTGTCGCTCCCCACGCTCTCTGGTCTGTCCTGACCGGCTGTGCCCAGCACCACACCTCACGCTCGACCGTCTTTCCCTCTTTCGGTGCGCAGCCCTCCCAGCCCTCTGCCAGCGCGTCAGCTCTCCTGCTGGACGTCCCGACGCATCGGGTTTTTCCTTTGACTTTCCACTGATTATTGCTGCACTTACTGGGTGTTTGATACATGTTTATCGTTATGTGAGTGAATAGGGAGGGTGTGAAAACAAAGAATAAGCCCAAACCCAGTCACAGCCCCGAAGCTATCTTTCGTTTAGAATTATACATTCAGTCCATAAGCTACGGGACTTCTTAGAAGTAAAAGAGTGTTAGATATTATAGCAGTAATTTTCAGACATCACAGTTTCTATTACCTATGTCTGCACTGATACATATATTTTCACAGAATTTTAGAGAAACTAGAGTTTTGTCTAGCTTTTATGGGGTACCTTATATCTGTAAAGAGCTGGTGTGAGATTGCTGACTGGAAATTTCCAGATCCCTCACTCCACGATTTCATGCCTTGGCAAGCTGTTTCCTAAAAGAAAATTCAAATTGGAAAGCTGAAAACTGACCACATCTTCTCCTCCTAAACTTCCGTCCTTGCCGGTATTTAAAATACCTGACCACCACGGCTCCATAATTTTAATTCTAAAGAGCACGGGAGCCCACTGGTGAGGCAGCCGGGAGCCCCGCTGCTCACCCAAGGGCTGGCAGGCTGACCCTCCAGCTGCTCCTTGGAAACCGTGTGGAGCAGTTCCGTTCTGTCCTGTAGGATCGCTGGGAGTTGTAATCGGCAGGACGACACACGCAACAACAACAAAGACCACAGGAAAGACCAGGTGGGACCACACGCCTGGTTTGTCTACCTAATGACCGAAAAGGGAAAGAAAAGAGAACTTTGTTTTGTGGCATCGGGAGAAGGAGTGAGAGCCGGCGCAGGCAGCCGAGGTGGGCTGGAGCAGGGCAAAGCCAGGCCTGGTCCAGCGCTAGGAGTTTGGATTTAGAAAAACTGAGATACAACACAACACCACAACTTCCAAGCAGCGGCCAGAGGTGTGATGAGTCTTGGGATCAGCAGGGAAGTTGGTCATGAGTGACTCCAGCCTGAAAGGAACGCCAAGAGGAAAAGGGCAACGCCAGTGATCTCGCCTCTTCCTTGCACCAGGCCTGCCGCTGAGCAGATGCGTGGCATGGGGAAGGGAGACTCTGTCCCCAGAGAGAGCCTCCAGTGGTAGCCCCAAGGGACACTGCACCTTGTCAGCCGGGCAGGAAGGAAGGACGTCTCTGGCTGCGTGCACGGCTCGTCCCTGGGGGCAGCCTGAGCTGCAGGTGCGGTGAACCCAGCCGTCTTCATTTTTCTGTCCACTGTGCAAAGACGCATGTGCCTTACCTTCCTGGGAGTAGGGGTGAAGGTGTCCCACCATGAGACATTTCTATGGCTGTAAGTTTTGTGACAGTAATAAACTTTATTCTGGCTTATTTCAGGCACACTCTTAAGAGACCAGTGAGCTTGGGTGTATGCCCCCCTCTGTCTGCCATAACCCTGAGAGCTGGTGGACAGGCCAGTGGTCTCCTGCTTTCTCAGCCTTCCTCTCTCCCAGGATGAAATAGACTTTGTCTTTTCCTAAACAGAAGTTGCTTCTAGTCTTAGCCATTTTAATGGTTGTTGTAGATCTAGATTAAAAAATGGGACTTTAAGGCAATAAAAGTGACCAGACAGCTGGGTACCATGGTCCTGGGGGACACCAAGACAGCTGGCATGCCATAGCTCATAAAGAACACATTCTACCCCCTACTCTTGATGAGAGGCTGGGGTCTCAAAAGCTTGTGAGCAGCTATCTAAGATGCATCAATTAGTCCCATCATGTTCTGAGCAAAGAAGAAGGAAGAAAACTAAAGACACAAGGAGAATGTCACGTAGGCCAGAGGACTTGTAGGTCATGAGAGCCGCAGCCTCCTTGGGCCGAACCTGGAAGAACTAGATGGTGCCCGACAGTCACCACTGATGACAGTGAGAGGGTTCACAACCGAGGGTCCTGGACAGAGAGGGGAAGAAGGTAGAGCAAAGTTCACATTGACACACACACACAGAAAAGACAGACTTACTGGTCTGACAGAGACTTCAGGAACCCCCGAGACAATGGCCCCCCGACACCCTACTGGCTCGGAACTGAACCCACTTCTGAACTCTGCTTTTCAGCCAAACGTTAGCAGGCCTATGAGACAGACAATAACGCACGTAAGAAATGTGTTTGTTAGTTCAAGCAAGTATAGGAAAACCGAGAGGAAACACTGGCCCGAAAGCAGAGATGAGAAGGCAGGAGGGGACAGAAAAGTGAATGAAGGGACACAGGGAACAGGGTGAAAACGAGACGGGGAGAGGCTGGCACGTTGCTGAGACTGCAGCCAATGTCCCAAAGTAGCCTGTGTCTGACGTTTGAATGAGAAACTGATCGGCACTGTCAAGTTTGAGCTAAAGCACAATAAAGTAAAAAATTTTAAGTGCCCAGACACATTGGGAACACCTGCCTGTATTAAAACTAAGAAGCCCACCATGATGACACAGATAGCCTTCAGTGGATGCATGGCCAGCGAGCAGCGGCCCATCCACACATGGGACACTCCTCTCTCCGAAAAGTAAGTCAGACTGAGGGTCTGACAGAATCGATCAACAACAAAAAAAGTTGCCAAAATACAGTGAACAAGACTTGAAGTAAAAGTTTAACACAGGCCCAGAGAGCCAGTACACAGCAAGCTCTGTCTCACTTTCTTCATCTGTAAAAATTTCTGCTGACTGGAAAAACCACTGCAGGCATGCAGAGCGCTGGGACTTATCTGTAAAACATATTTGATTGAAAATACTTCTCGCATGCCCTGCTCGCCAGGGCAGGGAGGTTTAGCAGTTTCTTTTCCAAAGTCGAGAGCCGGTGCTGGGATCTGAGACGTCCTTCAGCAGAAGCCTGTTTGACAGCAGAACTGTCCTCGGGGCGGGTGCTCAGAGTGCAGGGAGCAGCCCCCCGGCCGCAGCCCACCTTTCCTGGGCTGAGCTCCTTTGCAGGGCCTGTGTGATGCTCAGCGCACTTGCTCCGTATTTCTGGTTCCGCTTCACCCTGCGTGCTTCAAATGGCACGTTTTTCTTTAGCCTTTGCGTAGCCAAGTTCCGTGTATTGGGTTCCTTTGATTCTTTCTGCTAAAATCAATCTCTTCCCCCAGTTGTTTCCTGTTCCACTTCTTTGAATCCCTGTGGTTGCCTTCATTTCTCAAGGAGCCAGGAGTTTCATAAAGAACGTGAGTCAAGTTCAGGCAGAATCAGGGGGCTGTCTGGCCCCAGCTCACAGGTTGCCGCTCCTTCTGCAGCAACAGTGGTTTCCTACAGGCAGGTGTCGGTGCCTAGCACAGTGCCTGGCACGTGGCAGGAGCTCAGGAAAGCATCCCTGAACGCCTGAATTAAGTGGGGTCTCTTTCAAACGAGCAGGGCCACATTCCAGCTTGGCCCTAACCGGCTCCCCCTCCTCACCATGACCTGGGTCTCTTTCTGATCTCAGGTCCTTCTTTCTGTCCAGTCTTTACCTCACAGCTTATTTCTTGGATGCTTTTGTTTACACACTCTTGAGATGAATTTCCCCCTTTCTCCCTGCTCATGTGTTTAACCTCATTCATTTTGCTCATGTCCTAGGCTTTTTCCAGTAATCTTGTTTAACAAACCACCATTATTTACAAATTATTCTATTTCATCCCTTTCTCGAGTGATAACCATGTCAATACTGTCTATTTTTTATTTCTTCTATTACACATGGGACTTGGCTTCCACATTTGCTGACTTTCAGTCCTTTTTCTAAATATCCACAGTGCAAGAGTTATCGTACCTTGTGATTCTGGCACAAATGCAGGCTGAGAAGAATAAAAACTGTTGTCTCAAAAGGACACAGTGTCTAGGATTTGCTTCGAAATAACCTGGCGGGGGTGGGAGTAGCAGGATTACGGCTGAGATCACACTGTCCCTCAGTGATGTTGTTAGAACAGGGGACTCGATTACGTACATGCTTGAAACGTTTCCATAATCAAAACTTCTTTTTAGAAATACATACATTAGCAGCCCAAACAGTCAAGCACTCAGCTGCTGATGGAGAGGTTCATGGTCCAAGCCACGCTGCCACCCCACGGGAGAAAGAACTGGCCACCCGCTGCCACCAGGGTGACAGCCTGGAAAGCCAGACGAGGCAGTTCTGACGCATCGCAGGGGGTCGCCATGAGTCGGAATCGACTCAATGGCACCTGACAACAATGTACAGACACCCAGTTGACGCCTAGGAGCTGCACGACTCACAGAAAGGGACCCCGCCGCCGTCCTCCCCCGTCCTTGTCATGTCATCTGCTGACGGTTCAGCCGTTCCTCCGCTGTCACCGAGAATGCAGCATCTGCTTCTCTCCCTGGTCTTCTAAACCCCTGCTCTCACCTGAAGACTCAAGGTCCTGTTGTCCTCCTCATGTGAGCACCAGGGATGGTCTGCGTTTCCACATCCTCTCGGTAACTGTCTGCACCCTAAATCGTCTCCTTCCAAGGGCTGCGGGTCTACACACACTCTCTGGCACACTGGTCAAAACCTTTGGATTATGTTGTGACTTAAAATTCACCTTTTCTCAGCATTGCTGAACACATAAAACACACATGCAGTCCAGCGATTCCTGGGCTCCAGTCCTTCGGGCTTCTCTGCGCACCTCACACTCAGCAGCCTCTCCTCCAGCTTTCTCTCCCAGCACACTGCGGCCCTCACTCTCCTTCCCAGCTGGATCCGACTTCTCTCATCTGACCAGATGGCTCCCCAAACGCAACTGTAGCGGGGATAATCTGTGTTTCCTCCCTAGCCTCTGCAAGTCCCCACGCACCCCCGAATCCTGCCCAGTGCCTGACACACAGTAAGCATTTGAGTGAATGAACGACTAACAGAGCAGGCGGATGGCCCACTCAGTGCTGTGCTGTCCCCTCAGGTCCTGTGTCCCAGAGATCTGGGCCGATGCACTTGGCCTTGGGACAGCTCTCCAGTTCTAGCCTCCTGACTGGTCTTCTGAGCCCGCCCGACCCCCTGGTTCCAGCTGTGACCAGCTGTCCCTGTCACCTTAAGGCTTCCTGCTGAGTGCTTCACCCAGACGAGGGTTTCCCAAACTGCAGTGCACAACATTTTTTTTTATTGTGATGAAGTGAAAGTATACAGTCTAAATTAAATTTGCGTGCCTGCCCATCTGCAGCTCCTTCTGCTCTCTTTTTCTGGTGACAGCGCACTCCTCTTCATTCTGTGTATGTCGTAGCCTCTCAACACTCTCCTGTCCCCTCCTTTCCACCCTCTCCTCTCCCATCTAGTAAGAGGCCACTAGGACAGCATCCTATAGATACACACAACCATAAAGTGCACACACCATATGGTCACATTGTGCCCCCAAGTCCAATCCATTCCTGTCCAAACAGTTGACCTCAGTAATGATTTCTGATCGGGGGCAGCAGCAGATCTAGGGTACGTGTTCCCAAGGGAACCCCCAGGCTGTCGGACCATCAGTTGCAGTCTTTTAGTGGAGTTCTTGAAGTGTGCCCCGCTTTTTCCAGTGTTTCCTCTGGGACTGGACATTGTGTGCCCCCCTGGTGGCTGTCTTTGGTGATGGCTGGGCACTGTGTGGCTCTTGTCACATGTTCATACTTGCTCTGCACAACAGTTTTAAAATGATACTCAGATAAACCAACCAGGACATAGTATCTTTAATTTCACAGAAATTATTGTTTAGGATGAGCATGACATAGGTAAACCAGTCACTGTCAAGTCAGCAACTGCTCAAGGTGACCTCGCAAGCGTCTGAGCAGAGCCGTGCTCCCAAGATAGTCCAGTGGATGATGTTTTAGAGGAGATCATCAGGCTTCTCACCCCACAGCACCTCTGGGTGAACTCGAAACTCCCCCCTCCCAGGTAGATGAGCACTCAGCTGTCCCCACGACCCGCGGACCCGAGTGCTACAGGTGGTGGCACCGAGGTCAGCCACACCCTGGTCTGCTAAGTGAGGGGTGAGGGCTAAGGGCTGCAGCCACAGCCACGTGGGTTCTAACCCTTCAACAGCGGATCCCTGGCTGCTCCCCCCAGGAAGCAAGACAGCCAGGGTCCCTGACACGGAGGGACTTCCCAGTGCTGCACTCACAGGCGTCTCAGTAATCAGGGGCTTGTTGGCATTCGCTTCCCGAAGTGTGTATGTAATCACTACAACAGATAAACCAGTTAAGTCTCTTCTGAGCTGTGCAATCACGTCTTCAGGTGAGATCGCATTTTGTGTGGTTAATATCAACACTGACAGGCTTCCCTCAGTGATGGGGATTCTTATCTTCCTCTGCAGCCATCTCCATCTCCAGACATCTGATCAAAACAGGCCCATTCTCCTCCATCATAACTTGTACAAGTCAGCTTGATTTATTACTTCTGGTCATTGTTTTGTATTTCTACTGTTAGTTTTTCACAGTAACAGTGCTTCCACAGAATTTACTGTATGGCTAGGCTGGAGTTCCTAGAGAAGCGAAACCAGTGAGACTTGTATACTTATATACAAGCTCTGCCAACTAAGTTCACAAACTCGTCCTAGAAAAAAGAGCTGCATACCTTACTGTTGAATATCACTACCCTTGCCTTTGAAGTCCTCCCCTTGGGAAGCTACGCACCAATGCCAGTGCTTCGTCCACCCTTCAAAGCCATTTGGGAACTCTTTTTCTGGAACAGCCATCAGAGCTGTTGTATTACTCTTGATGTCCTGAATGTCATCAAAATCTCTTCCTTTCACTATTTCCTTTATCTTCAGGCAAAGAAAAAAGTCACTGGGGGCCAGATCAGGTGAGTAGGGAGGGGGTTCCAATGCAGTTACTGGTTTCCTGGCTAAAAGTGCCCTCACAGACAGGGCTGCGTGAGCTGGTACACTGTCATGATACAAGTGCCATGAATGGTCAGCGAAAAGTGCGGGCCATTTTCTTGTAACTTTTTCACGCAGCCTTTTCAGCATTCCAAATAGTAAACTTGGTTAACTGTCCAGATGGTACAAATTCACAATGAACAGTTCCTCTAATATCAAAAAGTTACAACATCATTTTGACTCTTGATTTGGACTGATGGAATTTTTTTGGTCATGGAGAATTGGCTGACTTCCATTGCACACTTTGATGCTTTGTTTCAGGACTGTATTGGTGCACCCCTCTTTTATCATCAGTGATAGCAGGACCCCAAACATCGTCTTGCCTCTCCAAAAGGTCTTGGCAAACTTCGACTCTCCTTTGCTCTTGTTCATTGGTGAGAAGCTTCTGGATCATTTCTGCACACACCTTTCTCATGCCAAGATTGTCACTTAAGATTTTCCTGTTTCTCTATTGATGTTTCCTTGGTCTGCTATGTTTCATATATTCAGCTGAACATTTTGACACACAATGTGACCAATTTTTGCAATGTTCTCATCAGTTCTGCTCATTACTGGCCGCTCTGACCTCTTCTCATCAGTGACACCATCTCTCCCCTCAGAAGAACATTTAACCCATTTGTACACCGCCGTTTTCTTCATGGCATTGTCCACATCAACTTGGACTAACATGTCCCCCATCTCACTTCCACTCTTGCCAAGTTTAACAAGAAACATAGTGTTTGCTCACTGCTCTAATTCAGGCTCCACCATTCTTGCCACAGCACACAAAAATAGGCAACAACAGTGAACCCCACTCAGCAAGACACTGCCATACATTGACACAAACACAGCTGTGAGCCACTGATGGACCAAGGTTATGAACAACCTCACCAGGTTGTTTGTACAGTGCTACCAATGTAAAGTCACGCTGGCGAGTTTGCAAACTGAACTCAGACCTCACATGTATTTATAGAGACAGTGAGATAGAGAGAGAGAGAGAGATTTCTATCAAGGAAATAGATCATATGGTTGTAGAGACTGGGAAAGCTCCAGACCCCTGAGTCAGTCATTAGGCTGCAGGCTTCTCCTGACTCAGTGACTGCAGGGGCCAAAAAAACCCCAGATCAGCAGGTCAGGTGACAGGCTGCGGAGGCCAACAAACCCCAGATCAGCAGATCAGGCGGCAGGCTGCAGGATGCAGGTTGCAGAGGCCAACAAACCCCAGATCAGCAGGTCAAGTGGCAGGCTTTGGAAGCTGACAAACCCCAGATCAGCAGGTCAGGCAGCAGGCTGCAGGCTACAGAGGCCGACAAACCCCAGATCAGCAGGTCAGGTGACAGGCTGTGGAGGCCAACAAACCCCAGATCAGCAGATCAGGCGGCAGGCTGCAGGATGCAGGTTGCAGAGGCCAACAAACCCCAGATCAGCAGGTCAAGTGGCAGGCTTTGGAAGCTGACAAACCCCAGATCAGCAGGTCAGATGGCAGGCTCCAGGCTACAGAGGCCAACAAACCCCAGATCAGCAGGTCAGATGGCAGGCTGCGGAGGCTGACAAACTCAAGATCAGCAGGTTCAGCTGAAGGCTGCTGGCTCAAGTCCCAAGAACTGGAGGTCAGATGATGATGAGCTGAATTCCTAAAACAGAGCACAAGCCAGTGAGCTTTGCCAGAAAATCCATATATATGTTGGATGCAAGCCACACCCCCGAGGTGCGCTTGTGGCAGAGCTCATTATGGAGGTGATCGCACTGTCACAGAACTGCAGAACTGATGGGAAGCATGGCCCGCCGCCCCAACACACAGCCTTGGCCACCACACTGCCCTTCATCAGATCTGATGCTGTCATTACTTGTAGGCCACTGAAAAGGACAGAAGCACAACCAGAGACAACTGGAAGGCATTACTGATGCCAAGACACGTGCCCACTTGAGGGATGCAAGAGTGACTGTTACAAGTATCTTGAAATAGATGGAACACAGTCTATGGGCTCTTGCTTTCTCTTTGAGCAGATGGTGATTGTGTTCCATTTACACTCATGATCAAAGTTTCCTTTTTGAATGAATTTAACTTAAATATAAGTTGATTTAAATGGGCTCTCCCTTTTGGGAGCAAAGAAGAATGAATAAAACTAAAGACACAAGGGAAGGTGAGTCCAGAGCCCTGACAGACCACGTCTACCACAGCCTCCACCAGACTGAGCCCAGCCCAGCCAGACGGCGCCCGGCTGCCGCCACCGCCTCCTCTGACGGGGTCACCGCAAGGGGCCTGGGCAGAGCTGGAGGAAAAGGGAGGACAAAATTCTGACTCAAAAGAATGACCAGACTGACTGCTGTGACGGAGACTGGAGAAACCCCAAGAGTCTGGCTCCCAGACACCATTTCAGCTCACTCTTGAGGTTCACCCTTCCGCCAGACATCAGACAGCCCCCTAAAACAAAACAAGGCTAAAGGGGCATACCAGCCCAGGGGCCAGGACGAGAAGGAAGGACAAGGAAGCTGGAAACAGGGACCATAAGGTCGAGAGGGGAGAGTGTTGGACTGTCGTGGGGTCGCTAGTCCATGTTGTAGAACAATATGTATACTAACTATTCAATGAGAGACTAGTTTGTTCTGTAAACCTTCATCTAAACTACAATAAAAAAAGAAAAAAAAAGTTGATTTAAAGAACGCCAAGCCAAGTGCCGACTTATGTAAATGAGAGTAGAGGTGCCATATCACATGGCAAGATCCTAGAGGTTGCACCCAAGTGACAGTGACCAAATGTCAAGACCCCAGTCGCTGTCCTAGGGCCCCATGTGTCCATCAGGCCCAGCCACTCTGCACTCCTGCGCTGCTGCCCAGCACCTGCGTGGCCGAGTGCTGGCTCCTGGACTGTGCGTGGAAGGTCCGGCGACAGTGACGCCTGCGGTGGAAGGTCCTGCAGACGGTGACGCCTGTGCTCGGCGGATGGTCCTGCGGACGGTGACGCCTGTGCTCGGGTTGAAGAATGTGGCTGTAAACCCACTGCTGTCAAGCCAGTGCAGAGTCACAGTGACCCCACGTGACAAGGGGGCACGGTCCCATCCAGTTCCGGGGCTGTCATCTTGAGGGAAGCCAACGGTCACGTCTTTCTCCAGCGGATGACAGTTGACACCGCAGGTGAGCGCCTGGCCGCTGTGCCGTCAGGGCTCCCTCTGGTTGTCACTCACTTGGGTCACTGTAGGACAGGGCAGTCATTCCTAGGAAGCGGACTCATTATAGGTATTGGACTTGCCTCTAACAGCAGCGTACTTAGGGGTGTGTCGCCGGTTTTTGTTTTCTTCTGTTTTGAACCTGGGCTCTAAGAAGTCTGTGGGGAAAGGCATTTCAGCCAACACCGCCGAGTAACTGAGTTACTACTGATGGCCGACTAGACCCTCACCTCGCAGTCTGAGCCATTATCAAAGCAAAGAACCGTCCACTTTGCTTTCTGTGGTAGATTTCCAATTGGAATTAATTATGAATAACTGGAAGCAAAATACATTTCCCTGGGAAACTGTCAGCAGTAGCTAATCCCCTGCTTCCCGAAGAGGAGAACCAAGAGCGCGGCTTCAGAGGGAGTTGGGAAGACTTTAAAAAGAGGAGCAGAGCACGGCTTCCCCACTCGGGAGGCCAGGCCCACAGACTGGGGCGCCACAGGCAGCCCTTCCCGAGAGCCACGCGGGGCCATGGGACACCCCTGAGCTGGTTCTTGAAGGTCAGGGTGACTCATCCTCCAGAGGGAACTAGAGTGGAGTCGAGTGAAGGTCGCTCATCTGGCAGGCTCCACTGCTTGCATGGAGCCTGTGTTCGCAAACTTCATTTTGAAGGTTTTAACGCAGATGTAACTGGAAAGAGATGCATTGCCCTGGGAAAATCTGCTGCAAAGGACCTCTTCAAAGTATTCAAAAGTAAGGATGTCACCTTGAAGACTAAAATGCGCCTGACCCAAGCCGTGGTATTTTCAGTCGCATCATATACATGTGAAAGCTGGACCAGGAACAGAGACAACAGAAGAAGAATTGATGTCTTTGAACTGTGGTGCTGGAGAAGAATGTTGAAGGTACTATGGACCACAAAAAGAACAAACAGATTTGTTCTGGAAGAAATACAACCAGAGTGTTCCTTGGAAGCAAAGATGGCAAGAGTGTCTCTTACACACTTTGGACATGTTGTCTGGAAAGATCAGTCTGTGGAGAAGGACATCATACTTGGTAGAGTGCAGGGTCAGCAAGAAAGAGGGAGACCCTCGACAAGATGGATCGACACAGTGGCCGCAACAATGGGCTTAAGCATAAAAACAGTTGTGGACGAGGCACAGGACTGGGCAGTGTTTCATTCTGTTGTTCATAGGGCTGCTATGAGTCGGAACCGACTCAACGGCACCCAACAACAACAATGACAATTGGAAGGATAAATTGAACGTATATGCATATCCTAATAAATGTACTATTTGGAGTCTGCAAATATTCCCATCATGTTAAGCATCAATGAACCTATTATATTATAATAAAATGGAAAGGTCTTAGAAGACTATTTATAGGCTATTAGACATTACGGTAGTTTTAAAATATAATCAGTAACAATTAGCATCACTTGTAACACTCGAGAGGCAGCTCCCTCCACCCCGTTACTAATACTGCTACAAGAGGTCTACAGCAGCGACAACCAAAAGCTGTAAGCCCTTTCTACTTCTTTGTTGATTCTTACGCTGTCCCTGTGTATCAGAGCCAGCTGCATAATTTTATGAGGACTGTTTCCTGATATTCATAAAATTGACATCATTCTCTATACTGGCATCAGACACTAAATTTTGAAATTTATTCTTAGGCTAGAATGAAACCCCAACCCAGCCCAGCACCCAGGCTGATGTACTGGCCCAAAAGCCATAAATATTTAGGAGGTGGAATCATTGAGACTGAAGGACTTAGGTCACGTTCCCCCAAAAGAAGCCTGAGACAGGGGTTTGGGTGCAGCTAGTTTGCTGAGGGACAGATCTGTAAGCAGGTAGAAGAAGTGGGCTAGAGACGGGGGAGTGCCAAGCGGGATGTGGAGTCAGACAGCCCGGTCCGGCCTGACGGTGGTGCCACGGAGATCAGAGGTCAACTGTGAGCCTGGGCGGCCAGCCCTCATGGGGACAGGGTGGGAGCTGGAGCCGTAACAGACCTCTTCTGCCTAGAGCACAGACGGCACTGACCACAGCGAGTGGTGATGCGGGGAGTGAGGGGGAAGGTGTCACCAGGGCCCTGCAGCACAGACGGCACTGACCACACCGCGTGCTGCTGCGGGGAGTGAGAGGGCATCATGAGGGTTCCCGTGTCCCTGGCCTGAATAGCCGAATGGATGCTTGTACACAACACGGATCAAAACCAGAACACACTGTGGGGTCAGTTCCAGCTCACAGCCACCCAGGTAGCACAGAGCAGACTGCCCCCTAGGGTTCCAGAGAGCCCCTGGTAGGTTCAAACTGCCAGCTTCTTGGTTATCAGCCAGACACTTGAATCACTATGCCAGCAACCCAAAGAAACAAACCCACTGCCACTGAGTCGTAACGGGGTCATAATGGACAGAGCAACCCTACATACAGGACAGAGTAGAACTGCCCCATAGAGTTTCCAAGGAGCTCCTGGTGGATTTGATGTGCTGACCTTTAGCACAGCAGACCTAGCACTGAACTCCTAGGTATGTAAGCTTTTTTAAAAAACAAAAAAATGTAGTATTGCTCTTTAGACTCTTTTTCTTTGTTTTTTTCCTGTTGAAAATGCGAGATACAGGTTCATTCTAGTTCGCTAATAACTGAAGATTAACCAATGCACATGGAATATAATAAGTATTACTCACCTAGGTATGAATCCCAACATTAGGCTAATTTTTAATGAAACAGTAGTCATGCATTTTCTTTTCTGTGTTCACCCTTGATCCTGGGGTCAACAGACCAGGGGCCTCGGGCCCAGTCCAGCCTGAGGCCTGTGCTTTACAGCCTGGGAATGGCGAGTTTCTAACTCTTTACAGGAAGAGAGGAACAGAGAGAAGGCAGCAGGAGACGCAGCCTGTGTGACACAAAGCTGAAA
Source organism: Heterohyrax brucei (assembly GCA_028571685.1). Taxonomy (NCBI): domain Eukaryota; kingdom Metazoa; phylum Chordata; class Mammalia; order Hyracoidea; family Procaviidae; genus Heterohyrax; species Heterohyrax brucei. Next base: position 73,297,020 of record CM053163.1, read on the forward strand.
GTACCGACTGTGCCCCCAGCCCTGATTCCTTCCGTTATGACCCCAAAGACTGCACGTTTGTTTGTTTCTAGAAATGTGCTGATTCTACTCTAAAACAAACAAATCTTGATACTGGAGAACTTTAAATTAGCAGGTGATTTATGGAACAGTAAAATTATTTGTGTTAGAAAAGGATTAATCACAGAATTTATATAAATTAATTCCAGCTCATCTAAATAATTATTTTTACTGTAATTCCTCATAAGTCTTGGAATCATTCATATTAAGTAAAATAAACATGCATAATTTATTCTGTTTTGTAAAAATATTATGGCCTTACACTGGAATACTTGTGGAGAAATTGAAAACTACCAACAGCTGCAGAGAGAAAAGCCACCCTCTGTCTCACCAGCCACCACTGAGCTGCTAACATTTAGCCTCACTTCTCTAGGGCAAGTACCTCATCTGAGTTTTCAAATGTGGGTCACACTATGTGGATAATATCAGACAGCGTTTATTCAGTTATTCGGAAACCCTGGTGGCACAGTGGTTAAGAGCTACAGCTGCTAAAAGGTCGGCAGTTGGAATCCACCAGCTGCTCACTGGAAACTCGATGGGGCAGTCCTACTGTGTCCTTTGAGGTCAGTTCTACTCTGTCCTGTAAGGTCACTTCTACTCCATCCTACAAGGGCAGCTCTACTCTGTCCTATAAGGTCACTATGAATCAGAATTGACTTGATGGCAACAGGTTTGCCTTGCCACGCCAGCCAAGTGCTGTCGAGTCGGATCCGACTCATGGCGACCCTAGGGGCCAGGGTAGGTTTGCTTTGGTATTTTTTAATTCACTTACCATTATAATTTTCAAAACCATTTTATTTTTCTTCATTTGTTCCACATAGTGAATGTAACATTTATTTAAGCATCTATTTTGTGACACTTACGTAGAGTCTAACATTTCCCTATTGTCAGTGCCACACTGAACATCTTTACACACAATTCAAGCTCCTTGCCCCTGCGTCCTTACACTAGATCATTAGGAGGATGACTAGAGGCCTCTACTCTCCACCCCCCTCCCCATCCCCAGCTCCACTCCTGGCTCCTTTATAAGCTCCCCCCTCTGCCCCTAGATCTATAAGGGACAGCCCTCCCCACAGCTGGAAAATCCACCTCCTTTTCTCACTCTTTACGTGTCTCCAGACAATGTCACCCACACTGAGGTTCAGACACTATCAGCATGCTGGGACTCCAGCCTCAGAGTGTCCTCTTGAGCTCCAAAGCCACACGTACAAGTCCCTAATTATCACCTCCACTTGGAAGTCTCGTACCACATGAAACAGCAAATCTGCAAACCGGATTCCACCTTTTCCCCCTTCTTCCCCCAGACTGCAACCTCCTCCTCCACGACTGCCCGTTTCAGTGGACACCCCCTCCCACTGGGCGCTCGTGATTCAGCCCAGAAACCATTCCCAGCATCTCTGTCCCGCACACCCACCCACCGACTACACCACCAGGCCCTGGTGACCCGACCACCTAAGGAGATCTTGAATAAGTTCTGTTTCCTCCACTTCCCCGCCCCTCTGCCACCCCCATCCCTTTCTCGGACATTGTATCTGCGCCATGGACTTCATCATGTCCCCTGGGACAGTGCTGAGCGTGCCGGTCTCCATCCACTCTTGTCCTGCCAGGCCTCTCCATCCTCTCTCAGCTGGGCAGAGAATTTCCGAAAATGCCGGTCTGCTTCCCCAGGGCTGTTGTTGGGCAGGTTTAGCAGGCGGCTCTCTTCGCGTCTCCGCCCTTTGCGTTGCCATTTCCCGTCCCCTGTCCTGCAGGAACCACGGTAGATTCCTGTCCGTCACTCAGATGTGTGCTTCTTCCAGCCTCAGAGCCTTTGCTGATGCTGTTCCCTCTGCCACTAGCACCCTTCCTGTTTGTTCCCACGGCCCTTTTTCCGACTCCTCTCCCAACACACACACACACACACACACACACACACACACACACCCTACTGCTTTCTCAATGTCATGTGCGTTTACTTTCTAGGTGCTTACTACAAATTGTAATCTAAATATCACTGTGTAAAAATTGTTTCCGTAGTGTCTCCTTTCCCCCAGAGTGTAAGCTCCCCAGGGACCAACACGGTGTTTCTCTCTTGGCCACACTCCACTGGTGCCTAGACTCAGTAGGTGTTCAACAAATACGTATTGAATTAATAACAGCCACGAGGTGTACGCTCTGTTAGGACGTTTAAATGGTACAGATGGCTTAAATCTGACGCACTGTCAAACTGCGTTCCAGAGAGCCTGACCCTTTCGCTTGGTGAACCAGCAGCGGCTGTGAGTTCTTTGACCACGCTTGTCCGGACCCTGAGAATTGCACCTTAAATAACTTTTCAGTATTTCGACAGGCAAAATGCTGCCTCATTGCTACTGAAATTGCCTTTTTGGGGTTATGAGTGACATGGCGCATTTCTCACGGTTGACGGCGTCTCATATTTTCCGTGATCTCTCAGTCCTTGGCAGGCTGCTTCACTGGACCATGTTGGAGGGATACTTGGGGGGGGGGCAGTTATTGAGATCCATTACCTTTCCACCTACAAAACAATACTCTCAACCCTACTTCATTTGAAAGTTTGGACAGATGTGGGAAATACTGCTCCGTGAAGTTTGCTCACAGTCATGAATAATCCCCCCTTACTTTGGTGTGTAATTTATCATCTAAACTGGAACACATCTAACAGTGAAGCAGGACCGCACTAAGAAGGGCAGTTGACCCAGTACACAAGCTACACTTGGGGTGAACCGTACTCACCTGCTGATCTCTAGTGCACAGTTTCACCTGTTTTCGGCTCTCTGAAAACCACGTGGAGCTCCAGAGTCCAGCCCACGTAACCAGAGTTCCCCCCACAGAGCTGGGCACGTCCCGCCCACGTAACCAGAACCCCGGGCACATAAACAGAATTCCGCCCCTGTAACCAGAGTCCCGCCCACGTAAACAGAGTCCTGCCCACAGAGTCCCGCCCAAGTGACCAGAACCCCGCCCACGTAAACAGAGTCCCGCCCACGTAAACAGAGTCCCACCCACGTAACCAGAGTCCCGCCCACAGAGTCCCGCCCATGTAACCAGAACCCCGCCCATGTAAACAGAATCCCGCCCACGGAGCTGGGCACGATAGAGGCCCACGTAAACAGAGTCCCGCCTACATAACCAGAGTCCCGCCCACGGAGTCCCGCCCATGTAACCAGAACCCCACCCATGTAACCAGAACCCCGCCCATGTAAACAGTCCCACCCACGGCGCTGGGCACAATAGAGCCCCAGGTAACCAGAGTCCCGCCCACGGAACCAGAGTCCCGCCCACGGAACCAGAACCCCGCCCACGTAAACAGAGTCCCGCCCCCGCGCCCCTCCCTGGTTGATCCCTTTGGCCGCGCTGCAGCTGATCCCTGATTTTTATAGTGCCACTGTGTCAGGGAGCAACCAGACCCGAGCTGTCGCTCCCTAGAGCATCTTTGTTGATACGCGTGATGGATCAGAGCACAAGGCGCTCAACTCCTGAGGCCGCTCAGCCTGCACTGGGGTCACGTCCACAGGGCGTCAGGTGCCCATTGCCCGATCAGCACGCCTACACACATTCCCGGCTTTTCCTAAATATCTTTTATGTAATTGATGCCTTTCATTGAAGTTCAGAAAAGCAGACTGAGAGTTGCTTAGAAACTTGTGTTTTCAAGAACTGCTAGAAGTTAAGGAAAGCAGAACATGACAGCACAAACTTCCAGAAAACAGGAGAGCTCAGGAGCAGTTAGGTAAATTTTGCCAGTACCACTCAACATAGGTATGACTATCATGCAAAACCAGGAGGTTGGCTCTCCTAGCCTTGTCCACAGAGCAAACTCCCCACTAATGCCATTCCCTCTGGGCCTGAACACCTCCAGGGGGCACTATTCGCATTGCCATCTACATAAAAGGTGCCAAACGGTCCCTCCTGGCAGGAGACAGTCCTGCTGACACTGTGCAGGGCACACTTTGTGCAGCCGTATGCTGAGGCCATTACTGACACCCCTTAAGCTACTTCCCTGAGAACAGCACTATCCCTCTGACACCACGAGGATTGCTGCATTTGCCAGGCCTACAGATTTTTCAGGGAACTCTTCATTCTTTAAGCGCTGTAGTATTCATCAAGCTGAGTATTCTGGTTTCCAGTTCGGAAAATAAGTTGTTGGAGTTTTATATGCTAGGTTTTGCCTAGATTTTGCCATTTCATTTGTACTGAGAAAGACACAAGAAATAAATCAGGGCCTCAGACCTCTTGGTTCTGGTTCTGAGCCCTGTTGAGAACGAGAATTTGCAGTTGTAACACACTTCCAGGAAGCTATACCTCAGAATCGCCCAGGGATCTTATTATGATGTAGGTTCCAACTCAGTCTATTTGGGGTGGAAATGTAAATTATTGGCAACGAGCTTGTTAGAAATGGAAGTGATCAGCAGACTAGTAAGTTAAGATGTACTCACTGTCTGTACAGAGATAAAGGGAAATCTTTGACCCAAGAGGGATGTACGTAAGGGGGACTGCCCTTGGCTTTGAATTCGTGGGGGAAGTGATTCTGTATCTTCCCGCAAAGAAGGTGATGAAAAGACTCAAAGACATCTTCATACAATTTTCCATAGTTTCTAGGATGAAATACATAAGACTCTTTAGGTTGAAAGAAACCCTTGAGGCGCTCCACTTACTCGTTCATTAAATTCTGTTTGCCAAACAGTGTGATCACACGCCCAGGCCCCTTCTTTAGGAAACCGAGGCTACCAAGGTGGTTAGAGATGGGGCAGGAGATGAAGCCCAGGTGTTGTACATCCAGGACACCTACCTGTCTAAAACCCCAAAAGTAAACAAATAAACCGCTGCCATGGAGTCAGTTCCAACCCCCACACAGTCACCTTCAGGGGAGGGGATAGTATCTGTGTATGTGTGTGACGTGCATGGAATTCATGCCATAAAAGTGAGAACGCCAAAAATCCCACAGCTGCTGAGTTGATTCCAACTCACAGGGACCCTATAGGGCAGAGTAGAACTGCTCCTTGAGGTTTCCAAGGAGCACCTGGCGGATTCAGACTGCCAACCTTTTGGTTCGCAGATGAGGCACTTAACCACTGTACCACCGGGTTCCCAATAAAGGTAAAATACAAGCCATTTATTACTGTAAATGCCGCAACTCAGAGAAGGTCCAGGTCAGGGCTAACGACTGCAGAAGCTGTTGGGGAATTTTGCAAGTCTTCTCCCAACTGTCACAGGCCTTAGGGTTTAAACGTCTCCATCCTGTCCTCTCGGAAACCTTGCCTATCAGATGACAGACCCCTGAATGTGGCTGTCTGTCTGACTCCAGACACCCCTGCTCTGTGACAACATGAATGTCCCACCCTCAGGGTGGCTTCCTTCTTGAAAGATTTGTTTGGGAGCACTGTAGGTCTATATCTTGTTTAACAGTGGGGGATTTCCTTTTCGGGGTGTCTGTGCCTGTCCTTCACAGCTAAGTCTCCCCAGACTGCTGAATTTGGCTGAGCTGGGTGACGGGAGAGGGTCAAGCTGGTGACACAAGGAGAACAGCTGCTCTAACCAGCTGCTCCCCAACCCCACATGGGCTGAAAGAGCGCCCAAGAAGCCTCTCCCGGGGGGGGCGCCCAGATCTGGGTGGAGGTGGTGGCAAGGAGACAGTTTTGCTAGGTAACGTTACCCAGGTGCCTCTGGACCATGGGACACAGGGCTTTCAATGGCATATGAACAAGGATTCTGAACCAAACCAGCCAAACCCGGCCCTGTCGAGTCGCTTCAGATGGGTGACGACCCCGTGTGGGTCAGGGCCAGGTGGTGCTTCAGGGTTTCCAGGGGCTGAGTTTCGAAGGTCTTTCAGAAGCAATTCACCAGGCTGTTATTCCAAGGTGCCTCGGGGTAGACCCCAACCTCAGCGTGCTGCGGGACTCATAACCATGCGCACCATGCCGGAACTCACAAGTCAAGCTAAAAAAGAATCTCTGCCTAGTCAGTTCTGACTCACAGGGACCCCACAGGAGGAACAGAACGGCCCCTTTGGGCCCCAGGGAGCTGCTGGTGGATTTGAACTGCCGACCTTTGGGTGAGCACCGAGCTCTTAACCACTGTGCCACCACGGCTCCAAACTCAGTCTAGCTGGGCTCAGATCCCAGCAAGCTGACCAGCCCTGGGACCTCGGTGAGACACTCACCTTCGCTATACCTCAGCTTCCTCTCCGGATGGGAACAGTGACTGTTGGTTCCTAAGGATTCAATGAGTTAGATTTTATGACTATTTCTTTTTTTTAATCATTGAATGAAAATGTACATTCCCATATAAATTTGCATGCCCACTATATGCAGCTCCCACTGCCCTCCCTACCTGGTGACAGCACACTTTTCCTGTCTGCTCCATACTTGTCTTATCCTCCCAACAATCTCCTATCCCCTCCTCACCACCCACTCCCCCGCCTCCAGTAAGAGGTCAGCAGGACAACATCCAATAGATGCACAGAACCATAAAGTGTCCACATGATATGGTCACTCTGTGTTGCCAAGTTCAATCCATTCCTGTCCGAAGCGTGGACCTCCATTATGATTTATTCAGGGCCAGGGGCCATGCTTCTAGGGGCACTCTGAGGCCCCTGGACCACCAGCTGCGGTCTTTTATTCTTGTGTTGCCAGTTAGACTCGACTTTGTGAGCTCCATCACGGCTACCACTGGAGGCTGGGCACCATCCAGTTCTTCTGGTCACAAGTCGATGTAGTCACCCACTCACATGGGTTTCTGTCTTCCGGGTTCTCTTTCCCCTGTGTCATTTTGGTCCTTGGTGACCATCTGTTCCTGCAAAATTGGGACAATTTACTGTATCCTCAGATGGCAGCTTGGCAGCTTTTAAGACCCAGATGCCACTCAAAATGTGGGGTACACAGAAGGCTATCTTAGCAAAATGCTAGTTATGCCACTTGGCCTCAATTTCCCCTGAGAGCATGGTTCCTGGTCCCCTGCCAGCTACTCTGTCCTTGTAATATTGGGTTAAAATGGGAGGAGTAATCATGTTATGTTGAAGTCCAGTTAATATTGATCTTCTTTCTAATGTGTGCTGTCACAGATTTCACCTAACCAAATTTCTATCAACTGTCTAATCTAAACCCTCCCCCCCCGCCCTCCCTCCCTCTGCACCCTTGCAGCCATCAAAGAGTCTTTTCTTCTATGCATGAGTCTGTTTTTAAATTCTTATAGTAGGGGTCTCACACAATATTTGTCCTTTTGTTGCTGACTACTTTCACTCAACATAATGTCCTCCAGTTGAAACCAAGTTATGATGCTTCTTAAAATTGTCTTTGTTCTTTATCACTGCATAGTGTTCCATTGAGTATATACACCACAGTTTACCTATCCATTCCTCTGTTGTTGGGCATCTGGGTTGATTCCATCTTTTTGCTATTGTGGACTATGCTGCAATGAACATTCATGTGCATGTATCAGCTGGTGTGAATGCCCTTGACTCTGCAGGATACATTCCAAGCAGTGGAATTACTGGGTCAAATTGTATATCTATATCCATTTTTTAAGGGAGCGCCAGATTGCTTTCCAAAGCGGTGGCACCATTTTGCAATCCCACCAACAGTGTAAGAGAGTTCCAGTCTCCCCACAGCCTCTCCAGCATTTGTTGTTTTGCATTTTTTGGATCATGGCCAACCTTGTTGGAGTGAGATGGTATCTCATCGTCATTTTTTATTTGAATTTCTTTAATAGCTAATGATTGTGAGCACGTCCACATCCATTGTAGTGGGTTTTTGGCTGCCTGGATCTCCTCTTCAGAGAATTGTCTGTCCATGTCCTTTGCCCATCACTTAACTGGATGATTTATCTTTTTCTTATTGATATTTTGTAGTACCTTATAGATTATGGAGATCAGGCGTTGGTCTGACATAGAGTTGCCAAATATTTTTTCCCATTCTGTAAGTGGCCCTTTAATTCTATTAAAAAAGTCTTTGGATGAGCAAAAGTGTTTGATTCTTAATAGTTCCCATTTATCTGTTTTCTGGTTTATCTATTTTGTGGTTTGTTTGACAGATTTTGAAGTCTGTCTACACTGTGTTTAAAACTTCCATTGTTGTTCTTACTTTTTCTTGGATGATATTTATTGTTTTAGATTTGATATTTAAGTCTTTTATTTAGTTTGAGTTGGTTTTTGTATGAGGTATAAGATATGGGTCTTGGTTCAGTTTATTGCAGGTGAATATCAAATTTTGCCAGCACCACTTGTTGAACAGATTGTTTTTATCCCAGTTTAATGTCCTACAGCCTTTGCTGAATATCAACTGTTCATAGGAGGATGGTGTCATCTCTGGGGTCTCAATTCTGTTCCATTGATCTATTTGGCTCTTTTTGTACCAGTATCAGGCTGTTTTGACTACTGTGGCTGTGTAATAAATTCTAAAGGATTTGATAACTATTTCTTAATTCCAGGAAGACTTTTTGAGTTCCTACTACAAACAAGATAGTTTTCCTTCAGGGAATTTATAGTATTTTTTCTGACTAGAAGTTCTGACCCATTAAAGAATTGTGAAATCCATGTAGTGAGACGTGACCAGATTTTGTTTCAAATGATCTAGAATAGTATTTTACAAATCAGAGTTTTATGAAACTTTTTTTTCAGGGATTTATATTTCTATATGTGTCCAAGTCTTGATCTAAAATATATTTTGTACCTGAGTCACTTTAAATGTGTTTTGATGTGGCCCTAGTAGAAAAATAAGCAGCTGAACAAGTGATCTCCACACAGAGTGTGTGACAAGTTCAGTGGGTGCCCTGGGAGCAGCCACAATCACCCGACCAGGCACAGATCCCCCAACCAGGTACAGGCCCCCCGACCAGGTACAGGCCCCCTGACCAGGTACAGGGCCCCCGACCAGGTACAGGGCCCCCGACCAGGTACAGGCCCCCCGACCAGGTACAGGTTCCCACAAGTACAGAGAATGAGGCAAAGCTTCCAGGAGGAGGGAACCCTTGTGGCATAGTGGTTAAGTGCTACATCTGCTAACCCGAAGGTTGGCAGTTCAAATCCGCCAGATGCTCTTTGGAAGCCCACTGGGTCAAGTCTACTTTGTCCTGTGGGGTCACCATGAGTCGGAATCCACTTGACTGCAGTGGGTTTGGTGTTTCCGGTTTTCCAGGAGGAAGTGGCACTTAGGGGTGAGCAGAAGTTTGCCGAGGAAGTTAGGGGAAGAGGGAGAGCGGGTCCTTAAAGGCCATGGGGAGCCTGATGGGGGAGGGGTGGGTAATGAAGCAGAGACACCTGTTGAGATGTGAATTATAGAATGGTCCCTAGGGCTTTGTAAGGAAAAGGGGCTCAGTCAGAGAGGCGACTGGTTAGTAACTCCGGCTTGACAGACAAGAGGGGTCTAGACCAGGACTGGGGTGGTAGGGTGCAGGGACACAGGTATGCCCTGGGTTCAGGGAGAACTGCCAGGCCGTGGCGTAGTGAGCTAACTGCTATGTCTGCTAACCAAAAGGCAGCAGTTCACATCTGCCAGGCGCTCCTTGGTACGCCTGTGGGGCAGTTCTGCCCTGACCTGTAGCGTCACTGTGAGTCGGAACCAGCTCGATGGCAGTGGGCTTTCACTTGGGGACTGACACAGGATTGTGCTGGAACTGCAGCCTCAGGGCGGGCGAGCTCCCCCGACCTGTACCTCTGACGCTAAATACCAAGGTGTCAGAGCACAAGGTGAAGTCTCCAAGCTCCGGGCTCTGAGCGAGGAAACCTCCCTGTAAACAGGAAGACAGGGCCTTTCAATCACTCTGCCCAAGATTCCTCTCCCTCTGCTGGACGTATCTGCAGACGGCTGCCGGCCGGGACTTGGCAGGGCGTCCTGTTCCTAAGTGGGGTGGTTCTTGGCAGGAGACAGAGGCTGAGAACAGAATGCAGAGCGGGCCAGGCAGGCACCTTCCCCGAGAAAAGGAAACCTGGCACTCTCCTCCCTGTCCGAGGAGCCTTTAAAAGCCCAGATAACGCTCAGATGCTGATAACTGGTTTTGCAATGCCAGGCATTTGGGGCAGCAGATCACCTTGCCAAGTATTTGTCTAGGCCTTCTTTTGCTGTCTCTGAACACAGACCAGCTGGGTGGCCAGGGAGCTTGGGAGGGTGTTTAAAAACTGTCCCCGATTGCCCAGGGGATCAGTAGCTCTCTGTCACCTGTGTCCTCCTAGAGTGGTGGGGCTTTTTCTGACCTAACTCTTGCCAGGTCATGTGGTGATTGGAAAAGCTGCTCTCTGGTTCCCAGCGTGCCCTGTCTCCTGCCCACACCTCGGGGACTCCCACAAACACACACACACACACACACACACAAAACCCGCAGGCTGGCAGCCGGCCCACCAGGCTGAGCAGCCAGCTCAGAACCACACCGTATTTGGAGCACCAGGCCGGGTACTTACAGAGGTGACTGTAAAAGACCTTTTAAGCCGTCTTAGGTCCTGTTCCAGAGAAGAGCGGCCCTGACCAGAAGCCTCCTTTCCTGTCCTTTCCAAGATGGCTGCTTCCAGACTCGTAAGAGCCCGCTTATCTTACCTGGCTGGGGTCCCCTGAAACCTCTAGAGCAGAGGGGGTCTCCAGGCCAAGTGCCCACTGGAGCCACCTGGGACAGTGTGTCAGCATCCCCCTGATCCACCACCCATGCCAGGACAGTGGCCTGGCCCTCAGGCTGGGGAAGTCACTTGGACAACCAGGAACAGGCCCAAATTTTGGAGTTCAGGGCAAATGGGCTTTGCAATCTCTTCAGCATGCTTCTTGTAATCACCAGAGGGGACGGCGCAGCCTGGCTCTCCTCTTCCCACAGGGCAGACCTAGTCCTTCAGAGGAATTGTTCTAAGCCTGGAAAATGCCCTGTGACCCACCAAGTGCTCTGTGACCCACTGTCCTTTCCCAAATGCCGGTGTCCCTCACATCAGATCTTCTCCCGAGGAGACAGGCTGCCTAAACTCAGCAGCCCGTGTGTTTTGAAAAACCCTGCGTAGGTGTCTTTGACTCAGTTTCCAGGAAGCTTTGCAGAAGCCAAGCCAGGGCTCAGTGCCTGTGGCCCTGCCACCTCACCGCCCCCCGCCGTGTCCTTGATTTGAGGGGGCAGAAGTGGTCTTTTGATGTTTGTCCCAACCCAGCCCCTCCCCGTCCCCTCGCGAGTCTCAGCCCATCTCTCAGGGCGCGCTTCCCACACCTTGTAGAGGTCATCCTCAGCCGCCCCCGGGAGCAGGAAGGAAACCAGCTAAAGCAACAGGTCCCACCCACAGCTGAACTTAGACGGGGCGCGGGGCGGAGGAGGCAGAAGAATCCAGAGGAAGGTGGCGGGGACCTGCACCCACCGACCGAGTCGCTCAGGCTCCGTGTGTATAGCGGCTGGGGGGGGGGTGTTGCTCCACAGGGTCACTCGGGGACTTCCGAGTGAGTTTAGAGGCACGGGGCTTGCCCTTTGGGGTGCCCGGTGGCCTCTGTGGGGGCTCGAGGCTGGTGCAGACGGGTCGAGAAGCGCTAAGAGAACGCGAGTGTGTCTAGGGTTAAAACACGGCGTGTTTAATCGGGGCGCCGCCCTGGCTCACTGGCTGGCTCTGCGCCCCTGCGCCCCTGGCGCCTCGCACCCCTCACTCGGGCCTCTCCGGCCTCTCCAGCCCGGTCCCCTCCCCAGCCTGCTGCCGCGAAAACCGGGCAAGCGGATGGCGCCGCGCCCGGCCGCCTCTGGGCATGCTCCGTGGCGGGACCGCTCCAGCGCCGGGAGGGCGCGTCCTCGTCCCCCAGGGCGGCGGCGCCTGCTGCCACTGCGGCCGCGCCCCGACCCGGCCAGACCTCCGGGGCCGGGCGCGCGCCCACAGGGCTCCCCCCCGCCCGGGGCTCCCGGCGAGCCCAGCCGAGGGGCCGGCCACCGCGGCCCCGCAGAAAGTACCGCTCGGCGCGCAGCGCAGGGGCGGGCAGGGGGTGGTCTCGGAGTCCCCCGCCTCTGCGTCCCCGCCCCCCGCGAATTCTAATGATCGGGGAAAGTGTCTGGCTCGGCGAGAATCCCGGGGGCGAGAAGCCGGGGCGCGCACGGCGCAAAATGGTTAAAACAAAGTCCGTGCGCGCGCCGGGGTCCCTTGCATGAAAAGTGTGCGCGCCGGAGACTGGACACCCCCTTTGCCAATTTGCGGGTTAGTTCCCCGGGGGGGGTCTGGTCGGGGCGGGGTGACTAGGGGAGCCCCAGGCTGGCGCGCACTCCGGCCCCCGGGTCTCCTGGGGGCGCGCCTGGGCCTGCCGGGTGGCGGGCAGCCGGGGCTGGCTAGGCCGGCCGCTCACTCTCTGCCTCCTCCCCCAGGACTACCGAGAGGATGGGATGGATCTAGGCAGTGACGCCGGCAGCAGCAGCAGCAGCAGCAGCAGCGCCAGCTCGCAGTCCAACTCCACCAAAGTGACCCCGTGCTCCGAGTGTAAATCGTCGTCGTCGCCGGGGGGCAGCTTGGACCTGGTGTCTGCCCTGGAGGACTATGAGGACCCTTTCCCAGTCTACCAGAAGAAGGTGATTGATGAGTGGGCGCCGGAGGAGGACGGAGAGGAGGAGGAAGAAGAGGACGAGCCCGGGTACCAGGATGACCGCTGTCCGGCCCGAGAGCCGGGGGACGTGAGTGCCAGGACCAGCGGCGGCGGCGGCGGCGGCGGCGGGGGGGGCCAGAGCGCCGCCACCGACATGCCGCCTCCCGTCCCCAACGGAAACCTCCTCCCGCACGACCCCCAGGACCTCGGGCACAATGGCAACGTGGTGGTGGCCAGCCGGCCCACTGGTCCCCGGGTCCCCCGCCGATCACTCCAGAAGACCCAGCCGGCGGGGGTCCGGCGCGGCGGCCGGGGCCCCACGGTGGGGGGCCTGGGCCTCCACCCCCCGGACTGCGGGACGTGCGCTCCCGAAGAGCCGCCGGCTCCCCCCATGGACTGGGAGGCGCTGGAGAAGCATCTGGCGGGGCTGCAGTTCCGGGAGCAGGAGGCGCGGATCCAGGGCCAGGCGAGGACCAACTCCACCTCCGTAAGTTGGCCGGGGCGCGTGCCCACACGCGCACACACACGCGCCCGCGCCCCGCGCAGCCCGCACGCCTGCGGCCCCGCGCACCCGTCCCCGAGGGCGGGGGCCGGCGGGAGAGGCGCCTTCTGCGCCCCTGCGTTCGGTTGCTCAGTCTGTGAGCTGTGTCTGGGTTCCGGGTGGGCGGAGGGAAGGGAGGGTGGCGGAGACCAGCGACTCATTTTGATGGAATTACTTCAGGAGAGGAGCTTGTGAGTCACTTGCCTGAAAATAAATCCGGGGAGATTTTGGCACCGAAGCCGGTGCCGGAGGGTGACATTTCACATCTCAGTGGCTGGGGCCCTGCCAAACGCGGTGGGTCTCCCTTCCTCGCCACGGAAGTGTCGCCCGGGTGTGGGCCGTGCCTGCGCGCACGCACGCGTCCGTCTGCCCGCTCCGCCGGGTCTGAGCGCACACTCCTGCGTCTGGGTGGTCGACTGTGCCCCTCTAAGACTGCCCCTCTCTCCAGAACCGGAGCGATTGTTGACCTGGGTAGGGGGTGGTTGCAGGGTGCAGGGTCCGACCCTTTCTCGCCTGGTGAACTCTTCCCCCAGGTTTGGGGAACCGAGAGGTGGAGGTTCCCCGCCGCGGCTCCTGCTTCCGCGAAACCCAGCCAGACAGGGAGGGGTGCTGCGGTGGGAGGGGCGGGGAACCCTCGGCGCCTTGGAGCCAGTCTCCACACCCTTTTTGCCCCAGAGGTGAGAGCAGATGAACGGTTTAAAACAAAAGCATCCGGAATGCAGCCCCTTGGTGGCACTGTTTGGAGTGGTGATTTGCAATCTCTAAGGGTATCGCTAAATGGACCTGGAGGGCAGTTTCATGAGCGTCTGTCTCTGCGTGTGGTAGCTGTGGCGGGTGGGGGGGACGGATGAAAGGGTCTTTACTAGACTCCTGGGGCTATTTGGAAATAGGGTGCTTGCACTTCTGACTTCGAGACAAAGATGATGACTGTGAGTCACAGAAAAGCTGTAACGGTTTCCATCAGAGAGAGCCCCCTGGTCAGTGCCCTTGGAGGAAGTACCGATTAGATTCACACACTCGTCTTAATCCATCCACGCAGGAGTGCGCCCGCCGTGGCCACCGGTCACGGAATCTTCCTGTTGCAGCCAGGCTGTGTCCTGCGCCCTGTGACAAGGGAACCCAGCGGTTCTCACCTAGTGCCTCCGGAATGCACAAAGGTCACCTAACAGTCAAGGGAACTCTTTGTGCATTCCGGAAACATCTACTAATGAGGTGTTGTAAAATACTGTTGTATACTTGAAGATTTGCGGTCGGGTGGTGCAGTGGGTGCCATTGTGCGCACTCTTCAGCAAACCTGTGTTGGGCACCCGTGTTCAAACTGCTGATGTTATACACCCGAGGGGGGCCTGCGTCCTGCGCGGGGAGGAGGGGTGCAGACTGCCTCCCCACCTGGAACTGAAAATTGAGTTTAGGGTCCAGATCTGGACCATCCTGGGAACCAAATATGCCGCTTCTAGAGGGAGCAGGCTGTGTACTGGGGTACTGCCCCTCTCAAAATGTCACTTCTGGATGTTTCCACCAGAAGTCACAGAAATTTCGGTTCTTAGGCTTTAAAACAAATGAGTGCAGGAAAAAAAGGGGGATACAGATGGGTCTTTGAGGTTGTTTAATATTTAATTTTTCCGTGTTTTGATTTGTGTCTGAACAAGATTACTAGCTAGTGTTGGTTTAGAAGAGTGCTTTCAAACTTCAGGTTACCTGGGAAATCATCTTAACCCCTAAACCATTGCTGTCAAGTCAATTCCGACTCCTAGTGACCCTAAAGGACAGAGGAGAACTGCCCCATAGGGTGTCCAGGGAGCACCTGGTGGACTTGAACTGCTGACCTTTTGGTTAGCAGACATAGCTGTTAACCACTGCATTGAACTAAATAGACAAAAAAACTATACAAGCCACTGCGTACATTTAGTTGTAGGAAGCTTCGTGTTGGAGACCCTGGTGGTGCAGCAGTCAAGCGCTCCATCTGCTCACCACAAGGTCAGCAGTTCAAATCCACCAGGCACTCCTTGGAAACTCTGTGGGGCAGTTCTCTGTCTCATATGGTCACTATGAGTCAGAATCCACTTGATGGCAGTGGGTTTGGGTTTTAAGCTTGGTTTTATGGAATCTTTGTTTCAGCTCTATGTATACATGGGTCACCGTGTTAAACTTTTCTCACAGTGGATCAGGTCACTGTCTTAGTTTCTTAGTGCTACTGTAACAGAAACACCAGAAGAGGCTGGGCCTAAAGGACAGACGTTTATTTTGTCACAGTTAGGAGGTCAGAAGTCAGGGCACTGGCTCTGGGGAGGCCCTCTGTCCGTTGCCTCCAGGAGAACATCCGTGTCTCTTCTGTTTCTTGTCCCCTGGTGGTCTCCTGATGGCGTGGCATCTGTCTTCCCATCTCTGCTTCCTGGCTCCTGCGCCTAGGGCTGTGAGGTGCCATTGAGGTCATCTGAACTCAGAGCCACCGCTTGTGACAGAGTGGAACTGCCTGTAAAGGGTTCTAGACCGGGGTCTGTGCAGAGGGATTGCCAGGTCTGTCTCCCTCAGAGCCACTGAACGGGTTGGGATGGCACCACTGCACCCCCAGAGTAACCACTGCACCCCCAGAGTAACCACTGCACCCCCAGAGTAACCACTGCACCCTAGAGTAACCACTGTACCCCCATAGTAACCACCAAACCCCCAGAGTAACCACCGCACCCCAAGAGTAACCAGTGCACCCCCAGAGTAACCACTGAACCCCCAGAGTAACCACTGCACCCTCTAGAGTAACCACTGCACCCTCAGAATAACGACTGCACCCTCAGTATAACCACTGCACCCCCAGAGTAATCACTGCACCTCAGAGCTCCCTCCATCAGCTCTCTTCTGTCTCGAGTGGTTCGCTTAAGACCCACCTCTGGTATCGTCAACATAACAGAAAACAATTCCCAAATGAAAGAATTTTCGCAGGCATGGGGGTTAATATTCCAACATATTTTCAGGGGGACAGTTCAGTCCCCAACTACTGACATTGTAAAGTTTGAAAACGCGCTGTTCCGTTTACTTCTGTACAGTAAGCGCAAAGGGTCACCCGAGGGCGGGACGCTGAAAACAGAGGGCTGAGGAAGAGGGGGGACCTGCCTCGGAGGAACTGCTCTATCGAACTGTGTTTATGCTTCTTTTGAAAAAGCTGTGTGTAAGCACGGTTCTCTGGGCTCTAGTGCATACCTCTCGAAGGAAGGAGATGACAGGAACCAGGGGGTCTCCCTCACCTCCCGCAGTGAAGGGACAGAGGGAGCTGGTTCCCGCCTCGGGGCCTCTGCCCTACCGGCTGCCTTTCCTGGACTTGGGGTCTCCAGTGCCTGGTTCCTCAGCCCCCCAGCTCCGCTCAGCACCGCACCCCCAGTGCAGAGAACCTGTCCCCAAACACCCTCTTCAAGGCAGCGGCACTCCCCCGACCACGAGCACTCCCTTTGCTGACTCCCAGAGCTGATTCTGTCTGCAGTGACCTTTAGTTCTTCATTTCAGTCTCTCCCGGCTCAGACCCAGGTCACAGTGCAGGACCTCGCCTGTCTTTTCACAGGGAGACCTAGCGCCTGGGACAGTGCCTGGCATGCAGGAGCTTCTCAAGTAGAGAATGAAGTATTGAGCCCACGAAGAAACAAGTGGATGAGGGCACAGACCTGAGCCAACCCCTCGTTTTACAGTTAACTGGTTGGCAGGGTGCCCCAGAGAAAGCCCGTGCATGCAATTTGGTCATTCCTCTGACACCAGACTAACAGACTGGATTCCCGCCCCCCATTTAATGTTTAAAAGAATTTGATGTAAAAAGAACTCTTACCTTCCTGAAATAACTTAGAGTCTTCTAGCTCATTGCTTCCTTGCAGTGGACTGTTGTTGACTTCTGCAGAGCAGACAGGTGACGGAACCCAGGTCCCCTCACTCCACTCCACTCCAGGACCCCGTGCAGGGCACGGTGTGCACACAGGTGACACAACCTGGGTCCCCTCTCTCCACTCCAGGGCCCCACGCAGGACGCGGTGTGTGGTTGATGCTGGTGTTCTCGGGTCGGTTCCTGCCCATAGCAGCCCCGCGTCCAACAGGACGACACACTGCCCAGTCTTGTGCCGTCCCCATGGTCCTTGTGCTGGAGCTCACTGCTGCAGCCACTGTGTCAATCCATCTCTGTAAGTGTCCCCTGTTTTTTTGCTGACCATGGTGTCATAGTGGATAAGTGCTACATCTGGTAACCAAAAGGTCAGCAGTTCACATCCTCCAGGCGCTCCTTGCAAACTCCATGGGCACTTCTGATCTGTCCTGTAGGGTCACTGTGGGTTGCAATCAACTTCACAGCAGCATGTTTGTTTGGTTTTGGGGTTCTACTTGACTAAGCATGATGTCCTTCTCCAGGGTCTGGTCCTGATGCAGGGGTGCAGTTACCAGCAAATGCTGTGGTTTCAAAAATGTTGTGACAGCCATCCATAATCCAGGGAAAATCTAGAGGCAAAATTTGAAAACACATAATATTTAAAAGCCAAAAAAACCATACCTGTTGCCATCGAATCAATTCTGACTCATGGTGACCCTACAGGACAGAGTGTAACTGCCCCATAGAGTTTCCAAGGAGTGCCTGGTGGATTTGAACTGCCGACCTTTTGGTGAGCAGCTGACATAACATTTAAAAAACCAACCAGACCCACTGCTGCTGAGCAGATTCCAGCTCACAGTGACCCTGCATCCAGGTGGGACTTGCAGCCTCGAGCTGGCTTCAGATGGCGCAGGGCTGCAGTGGTGCGCCTCCCTGTGTCCCGGCTCTGGGGGGACGGTGCCGCCAGGACCTGCCTGAGACACCACGGTAGCAGAGGGTCGGGAGTCCTGGAGAAAGCACTGGCCACCTGACGTCCTGCTGCGTGTCACTCACGACGGCCCAGCCCCCCACCGCGACGTGAGGGCCTTCAGGGGGCGGGGGTTTTACTCCGGGGCCGTGCTCCCGGCAGCCAGCCAGCGCTACACATGAATGCTTGACACACTTGGGGAGCACACGCTGTGACCCCAACAGCCAGAATTACCCCCAGAAGTGCCCCCTCCAGCTGGACAGCCCCTCCGGACCTGGGCTCAGTGTGTCCCTCACAACCCTGCCCTCGGCCCACGCAGCTCCCTACCTGTGCACGCTCTTGGTGAGCACAGTTCAGGGGCGAAAGGGGATCTGGGTGTCAGTGCCTTTTCGCTGGACCCAAGAGGTGAGTCGGGGAGCTGTGTGCGTGCGCTGCTCCTGCCTTCGCATCTCCCACCTGCTCTGACCCCACAGCTGGGCTGACAGTCTCCAGGTCAGCGTAGGGCAGTCTTCAGTTCTCCCCCTTTCCTGGGCTGGCCCCAGGAAGCTGGCCTTCAGTTTCTTCTGCATCATGAGGACCTGATGTATCACTGTGTCCCCCTTTGTACCCCGACACATCACCAAGTAGGGCGAGGGTGCCACGGCCAGTGTCTTTCCCTTCCAAACTGACGATAATTCCAGCTCTGTCTCTAAGTGGCTTTTCCATGATGTTTCCTTCTTCAGGCCTGTGGTCCTCCAGCTGGACTCTGTGCTCTCCCTGAAAACTCGGCCCTTTGTTCATCTCACCTCCTTTCTCCCTTATGTAAACTGCCTAAGTAAGGCCCACCTCACCCAGAGTACAGTGTGCGTGTTTAAAGTGTGCAGTCTGACGAGTTGTGACACACGCGTACACTAGTGAGCCCATCACAATGAGGTAACCACTGTACCGCCAGCCCGAAGTTTCATCGTTCCCTGTGCTTTCCCTCCACCCAGTCACTCGGCCACCACTGGTCGGCTGGATCCCTGTGACCACAGGTCAGTGCACAGTTCCTGGAATTAATGTCCGTGGACTGATGTCGCCTGCCCTCCTCTCGGCCTCACTTCCGTCACTCAGCGTGTGGTTGCTGTCAGACGTGCTGGCTCTGCGTGGACAGCCGGTCCGGTTTTCATTGCTGAGCGGTGCCCGCATTGCTGTGTGGACCCACCGTCTGGACATCCAGTCACCTGCTGGCGAGTGTTGCGCTGTTTCTGGCTGTTGCTGTTACATATAAAGGTGCTGTGAACGTTCCTGTCAGTCTTTGTGGATGTGCACTTCCATTTCTCTTGGGCACGTGCCGGGAATGGAATGACTGGATGACACATTAGATCTGTCTCTGACGTCCTAGGAGGCTGCCGAACTTTTTGGAAGATGCGGTATTACTCGAGGTCACTGTCACCAGGGGGGGTCTCGATGCACAGACTGCCCCTTTGGCTCGCCCCACCCGGGGCGCCCTCCATCTGCATCCTGGGGGCTCTCCAGGGCATCTGTCCCCAGCCCCAAGCAGTCACCCTGACTGCTCCCTGTCTCTGAAGAGACAAGAAGGCACCAGAATCACGTGTCACAGCCAACAAAGTCATAGCTCCCGTTGTCCAAAACCAGGAAAGGACCCATCTTTTAAGTTAGACAAGAATCCTAGCTCTAGACACATGTTTTCAGTGCAACGGTATTACTTTTTAGTGCCTGTGACAGGTGTATTTCCCTCAGTTAATGAGAAGATAAAGAATAATTTTAATTGGCATGTTGATTGAAAGCAAAGTCTCCAGATGAGGTTGTTTCCAAAACAAAGCACTTGGAGATAGTTTATCTGCTCCGTATTCGGTATTCGGACTGTTAACTAGTAGCGAACTTTGAAGCCCCCGCAGTTCTTCCTAGAACAGCACCGGCCACAGGTTACTCTCAGCGAGCGGAGGTCCTGGAACCTGCCACCACTCGCGTCCCTTCGCCTGCCTCCCCTGCTCTGCCACTGCCCACTGGGAACTCTGGGTCCCTTCCCTCAGCATTCCTTCTGTCTTCCCTCAGAGGCCAGCAGGAGCCCCTAGCTCAGGAGCAGGTCTGCTCCCCTCTGTCCTCACAGGTCTGGTGACCATTGTCCCCACACTGCCCAGCACTTGCTCCTTCAAGACCTTCTCTGACCAGGGCCCCACTTCTCTGGGAAGCCTCTCCCGATCACCTCAGCCCTGAGCAGCCTCTCTTTCTTCTGAGTATCTGATGCCCTGTGTCTGTACCAGTGAATCACTCTTAGACTTTATGAGACTTCTTATAAAATGTTCATTATTACAGTGGATCCTCATGAGAAACCTGAAAATTGGACAAAGCTGTTACTGTTTCCATTTTAGAGGTGAGAAAACTGAGGCCTGGCAAGGTTCGGTGACTCGCCTGCTCAAGTGACAAAAACCCAAAGACAAAGCCATTGCAGTAGAGTAGATTCTGACTGACAGTGGCCCTCTGGGGCAGAGTACAAGTACCTCATAGGGTTTTCAAGGAGCCCCTGTAGAAGTTAGATCAAAACCCACTGCTGTTGAGTTGTTTCGACCTCGGGGCGACCCTGTAGGATGGAGAACTGCCCCAAAGGGTTTCTGTGGCTGTAAATCTTTCCAGAGTGGGCTGACACATCTTTCTCCCGCAGAGGCTGGTGGGTTGGGTTTGAACCACTGACCTTTTTGGCTGGACGCTGAGCGCTTTAACAGCTGTGCCACAAGGCCCCCTAAAACTCAGACCAGACTTCCCAGTTTCCGACCCTAATTCGGGGCTCTTTCAGTGACACTGCAACCACCATTGTGTTTCATTCCTGGTTATTTTCTGGTTGCTTCGCCCCTTGTCTGCCCAGCGGTCGTCCACCCTCGTGGGTGGGTGGGTGGGTGGCCCTCCTGTTGTGACCGTGACTCGCGGCGTCCTGTCTAGCTGGCTCTTTAACTCGCCCCGAGCAGCCGCGCTCGGAATGTTCCAATCCGTGCGGACAGTTCACTCCGGGTCATTTCCTAAGAGTTCCCCTGAGCGCGGAGGGGGCCCCGTGTTTAGGCAGCCCCGAGTGTGTGTCGGTGCGGGGAGACCGGCCGCGGTCCCAGCTCGGGGTGGCCCGGGTGACTCACGTCACTGCTCGCCACGCTGTACGCCTGGGACGCGCTGAATGGGCAGATGTTGTGTATGTCTATTTTTACAGTTCAATAAAATGTTGATCCAAATGTGTGACCTAACATTCGCGTTTTAGGAGAGATCTGATCTTACTCCTCAGGCCTTGGCACGATGATAACAAATGGTTTTGTGTTTCTTACTTTTGAAATTAAGCCCTGTGTGTCTGAGCACAGAGGCTTTTCTGTAAATACTTGTTCTCAGCTGCTTCTGCCCCGCAGAGCCGTGTGACAGAGGACACTTTACACTGTCAGTGACTGTGAGATTACTCTGGCCCTAACATCGGTGGAAATTCAAGCATCTCATAATCGAGCGTTTTCAGTATCAAAGTGATAGGGTTTTGGAGGCAGAAAGAATCGGAAGCGCTGCGTAATCCCACCCTCCCTATTTTCAGAGGAGGAGGCAGGCTTCTGGCAGTTCCAAGTCTTCCCCTGAGTTCCTCGGCCCTGGCCTGGGGAGGCCCCAGCCACTCCTGATCCACACGTCCTGTGGGCTTCTCCAGCATTCGCCCACACCAGGTTTACCAAATCAATCAATGAAGAGAGTGCTTTGGAAACTTAGTTTGGAGGCCCCTTCAGACTCTTCACTTAAATCTTCTCGGACTGGAAGCAGGTGCTCCTTTTTGTCACCTGGTGTAAAAGCTTTCATTTTATTTTGTGCGTTGCCCTTTTTCATTTTTTAAACCGCTGGGCGATTATAAAATCACTTTTCTTCTTCCCGACCCCAGCTCAGTGCCGTGTGCATCTCTGCCAGTGGGGCAGGCTGTCCCGGGAGAGACAGTTTCTCCGGGTCCTGTTCTTGCTCATCAGCTCTTAGGCACGTTGTCCCGGCTGTTCCTCCTCCTTTCAGCTGTGGGTGTGCGTGTCTCCTGGGCTGCCATCGCAAAGTGCCACCATCTGGTGGCTGTAAACAACAGGGAGCTTTGTCTCGGTTCCAGAGCCAGAAGCCTGAAGACAAGGTGTTAGCAGGACCGTGCGCCCCTGAAGACTCCAGAAGACCCTCTTTGCCTCTTTGCAGTTTCTGTTGCATCCTGGCCATGCTTGTCTGACAGGTGGCTCACTCCAGTCTCTGCCTCTCGCTTCACGTGGCCATCCTTCCACTGTGCCTGTGTCTCTATGGCTCTCTTTCACTTTTCGTGAGAACGTAAGTCACATTGGCCTAGGGCCCACGTACTCCAGTGTGACCTCCTGTGAACTAATTACACTCGCAAAGACAGTTTCCAAACAGGGTCACACACACAGTTCCTGCGGGTTACGACTTCATCGTCCTTGGGGAGACACAGTTTGGCTCCCAGCAGGTAACACAGCCCGCTCCTGTCCTGGGTTCCCAGAGATGTTCAGGATCTGAAGTCTTTCGCAGATGCCCCCTGGACCCAGAGGCACAGAAGGAAGCAGATGGATGTGCTCACTTCCATCGAGGAAGCCCCTCCTGCCTGTCAGGGCTGCAGGGGTGGAGGGCGTCTCGGTTCTGAAAGATGGGACAGAAAACATCTCTGCCTAGCTCACCCTCCACGTGGAGACAGAGTTTGTTCCATTTAGACATACTTGAAGCAGATAACTTATTATAATTTTTAAAAAATGAAAAATAATAAAACCCAGAAGGGGCTAGAAAGCTGTGAGTGGACTGAGAAGCAGCCAGAAATAGTGGAGGTCGTGGCCCGCGGCTTAGTCACCCCGGGATGGAGACAGGGCTGGGGAGGTGGGCCGAGGGGACGGGGCGCGGCTCCTGTTCCCAGTCCCATTTGTAGGGCCGAGCCGCACTAATGCTTCTTGTCAGGTCCAGGGCGGTTGTCGTGACCTCTGTCTCCGCCACTTCCCGAGTCTCTCTCCAGACCAACGTGAGCCGTCGTTGCTCCTGATGCTCTCAGTCTGTTTGTTTAGTTGGTTTTGTTTTCAGTTACTATTTCACTTGGGGGAATAAGTCCATTCTTCTCCTTATGTGTTCTGTAGTGGTGTGAAACACAGTCTGTCACCCATTCTTGTCACCTTTCTCTCTTCCCATCCAGGCATGTAAAACACATTCAAAACCTGTTGCCATCACTTCAATCCCGACTCATAGCGACCCCAAAGGACAGAGTAGAACTGCCCCATGGAGTTTCCAAGGAACTTGGTGGATTTGCACTGCTGACCTTTTGGTTAACAGCTATAGCACTTAACCGCTGCCCCACCAGGGCTTCCCTCCACAACTATGCACACCTAGTTTTATTTTCTCCCCTTGACACGTTTCTTCGTATTTGTGTCATCTGAGGTTTCCGTACTGCTGTCATTTTAGAGGGTTCCCTTTGAGTGACTTCTGCTGTGAGGCGAGGTCAGAGCAAAGTTTATGGGAGGCTGAAGAGTCACCAGTTCTCTTCAGTCTAGTTTTAAAAATCAAGTTTCCTAATTGCCTCTTATGTCTGTGCGTCTTCCTAGCAGCCCCACGTTCCCACCCCAAGTGTTTTAAGGTGCACATGTGATGGGATGCCTTCTTCCAACATCAGCAGTGTCTTGTTAACCTTGTTCTTCCTTTTTCCCTTCCATATTTCAGCGTCTTTCTTTAATATTTACAGTTCCTGACAGTGACGGTGAATCTTTTTTCTTCCTTGGGATATTAGCATGGTGTACCAAAAAAAAAAAAAAGCTTCAGTTTTTATGGACTGCACAAAGCAGGACACCAGTCAGAAACTGATTTCTGCAAATTCGTCATTTCAAGAGGGCTTTATTGTTTGTGTCCTAATAGGGATGACTGATCCCTTCAAAACTCTTGCTTATAGAAGTCAACATCTTAGTTACTGGTGGAGTTATTTCCTACAAAGTATTACAGAAAGCTGCTGTCAGGAGTGTGTGGGTTGGGCTCCTCTGGACACCAGGCAGGTGATGCTGCATTTGTCTTGGGTGGCCGAGGCTTGCTCTCAGGACACCTGGAGCAGGGCAGACAGCAGAGGATGGTCCCTGCAACCTCTCAACCTGGCCTGCAGGCAGCAGCTGGTGGTCACTGGCATCTTGGGCACACACCAGCTGTCGGGTCTTGTTGCTGTCCTCTCGGCACTCATCACGTTCTCACGGCTTCTTCCCATAGGATTCTCCTGTTTTGGTCCTCATCCTGCCTCCGTTTCCCCTCTCACTGCCCCGCAGGCCTCCTGTGTGTGGAGAGAATCAAGTCAAGTTTGTAAGAAAGTCTGTGACGAGCAGTCTGGTGGCCACAGCCTTGCTAGGCCCCGTCATGGGCCCGTCATGGAGAAGGGAGGACAGACGCTTTCCCTGGCCAGCAAGCTGTGGCCAGTGCCCACTTGCTCACAAACCACTTGTAGGTGTGGCCCAGACAAAACAGTCAGTCAGTGCCAGCAGCTAGTAACCTGGCATCAGGCTGAATTCCACTTCATTCTTGGTCTGCTGTGTATGGAGAGGGTTTTCCTGGTAAAACATCTGGAGGGAACACAGTGGCTTCTGTGAAGTCCCTAAGCTTTCCAGCAGCATCAGGAGTCCCTGATGGTGAAGACGGGGAAGCGCTCAGCTGCTAACTGAAAGATTGGAGCCTGACTCCGCCCAGAGGCGCCTCAGAAGAAAGACCTGGCAGTCTGTTTCCCAAGGATCAGAACCCGAGAACCCTGTGGGAGAGTACAGCTCTACTCGGGGACACACCAGATCACCAGGAGTCGGAGCTCACAGCAGTGGCTGGTCAGCCCAGTAGGGTTAGAGACGTCCGTTTAAGGTTAGAGTGTCAAAAGAGTGAGAACAGAAAAGCTGCTTTATGATGGCATGCTGGGGGCGTTCTCGGGGTCAGGTCCCACAGAGTCATGGCCTTTATCCCCTCCCCCAACCCAAGGAGGGTGGTGCTAACGTACTTCCAGAATCAGAAAGGCCTCCGCTTCTGGGATTCGGGACCTCAGGGAAGAACCTGAGGCCTAATCTGTATTTCTGTAAAAATAACATATTTTCAAAGAGTTTCAAAACCAAGTTAACCTCTGTTTTTCTCCTCATGGCACCAGTAGCTAAAAACTTTGCCACTTGTGAAAACCCTCAGACAGTGTTTTTCCTTGTGTGACTTTGCGTGATCGTTTCGGTCCACTTTGACTGGATCCGGGGCTGACGTCTTCCTGTGAGCACAGCATCTCGAGGGCTCTGTCCTTCCTGTCTCCGCTCTGGAGCCGGTTCCACACGGAGTGAGAGAGCACACCACAGGGGGACGAATTCTGAGTATTTGTCTGCAGTGGGCCCACAGGCAGACCCGAACAGTCTTCCAGTAAGATCTCCGTCTGCAGCAACCTCAGGTGTCAGTGATGTCCAAACTTTGTGAAGCCGTGCTCTGCTGTGCTGTGGTGATTGGAATACTGGGTTTGTTTTCCTTGTGTTTCATCACAGGAAACTCTCAACCAAGCCAACACGCAGTTGTGTTTGTAATAATACACAGTGTGCTGGAAGCTAAATCTGAGGCCTCTCAGTAATCGTGCTAAGGCTCTGAATAGCAGAGCTCGAAGGGACACCAGAGCACGTAGCACAGGACCCGCCAACTCCAGTGCTTCTCGGGACTAGCACTTACTAGTGAGAGTAGTGGTCCAGGTGTGAGCAAGTGCATGGGGAGCAGAGAGTGTGCCAGAGGTCCCTGATGACACAGGACGTTTGTCCTCTTCTACCGATCTACCTAGGGTAACATCCATAGATACAAGGAGAGTGGTTAACACAACTATCACTCAAATGTATGCCTCAAGCACTAATGCTGAAGATAAAGAAATTGAAGACTTTTACCAACTTTTGCAGTCTGAAGTTGATAAAACATGCTATCAAGATGCATCAATTACTGACTGGACTACGGAGGTTGAAATGAAGAAGGTCACCTAGTTAGAAAATATGGCCTTGGTACAGAAATGAAGCAGGATATTACATGACAGAGTTTTGCTTAAGACCAACCACTTTTTCATTGGAGATAACTTTTTTCAACAACATAAACAGCGACTATACAAATGGACCTCACCAAATGGAATACACAAGAATCAAATCAACTACGTCTGTGGAAAGAGACAATGGAGAAGCCCAGAGTCATCAGTCAGACCGTGGCCAGCAGCTGACTACAGAACAGACCATCCACTACTCATGTTCAAGTTCAAGATGAAGCTGAAGAAAATTAAAATAAGTCCGTGAGAGCCCAAGTATGACCTTGAGTATAACCCACCTGAATGTGGAGACCACCTGCAGTGTAGGTTTATCACTGAGCAGAATAGATTTGTCACACTGAGTACTAAAGGGACCAGATGAGCTGTGGGGTGACAGCAAGAACATCACACATGAAAACGGCAACAGGTCGTTAAAAAGACAGAGAGGAAAAATAGAAGACCAAAACGTGCATCAGAAGAGACTGAAAGTTGCTCTTGAACACAGAGCACTAAACAAAAGGAGGAAGTCATGAAGTAAAAGAGATGAACAACTTCAAAGGGCAGCTCAGGAAGACAAAGTGAGGTGCTCTCGTGAGATGTGCAGAGACCTGGAGTTAGAAAACCCAAAGGGGAGAATGCGCTGGGCATTTCTGAAGTGAAAGCTGAAGAAAAAATTGACGCTTTGGTCTATGGGCAGAATACTGAACAATGCAGAAAGCAGCAAAAGAAGATGGAAGGGACACACTGAGTCACTGCACCAAAAAGACTTGGCTGGTGCTCAGCCATTTCAGGAGGTAGCACGGGACCGAGAACCGAAAAGAAGGAAAAAGAAAGAAGAAGAAGAAGAACCAGTAGTACTGAAGGAAGAAGTTGAAGCTGCTCTGAACTGTTTTGGGGAAAAACAAGGCTCCAGGAGCTGATGGAACACCAGCTGAGATGTTTCAGCAGACAGACACAATGCTGAAAGTGCTCATTCTCTACGTCCAGAAGTTGGAAGGAGAGCTGCCTGGCCAACCACTGGGGAGAGATCCGTATTCATGGCCGTTCCTGCGAAAGGTGATCCAACAGAGTGTAGGAATTACAGAACAATGTCATTTATATCACATAGAAGTAAAATTTTACTAAAGGTCATTAAAAAACAATTACAGTAGTACATTCACAGGAAACTGCCAGGAATTTAAGCTGGATTCGGAAGAGGATGTGGAACCAGGAGTATCACTGCTGGTGTCGGATGGATCTTGGCTGAAAGCAGAGAATACCAGAAAGATGTTTACCGGTGTTTTATAGATGATGCAAAGGCATTTGGCTGTGTGGGGAGTAACACATTATGGCTATCGTTGTAAATAATGAGGTTTTCAGAACAACTAACTGTGCTCGTGAGGAATCTGTGTATGGACCAAGAGGAAGTTGTTTGAACAGAACAAAGGGACACTGCATGGTTTAAAGTCAGGAAAGGTGTGCATCAGCCTTCCCCCGCATTTATGCGATCCAGGGGCTGAGCAAGTAATCCAAGAAGTGAACGGGCATCAGGACTGGACGGAGACTTCTTAGTCACCTGCCCTGTGCAGATGACACAGCTCTGCTTGCTCAAAGTGAAGAGGACTTGAAACACTAATGATCAAAGACCACAGCCTTCAGTGTGGACTGCACTTCAGCATTAAAAAAAAAGATCTGCAAACTGAACAAGTAAGTCAGCATCGTCATAATAAATGGAGAAAACAGTGAAGTTGTCAGGGATTTTGTTTACTTAGGTCTGCAGTCAACACCTATGCAAGATCAGTCAAGAAATCCAACTGTTTGTTGTGTTGGGCAGATCTACTTCAAAAGACCCTTTTCAAGGCTTAAAAATGGCAGAGATGTCACCTTGAGGACTGCTGCGGGCCTGATCCAAGCCATGGTATTTTCTGTATAGATGTTACCTCATATGAACTCAATAGCTGGACATTATTAAATAAGGAAGACCGAAGAATTGATGCTCCTGAATTACAGTGTTGGTGAAGAATATTAAATATACCATGGGCTGCCGGAAACACCAACAAATCTGTCTTGTGAGAAGTACAGCAGAAGACTCTTTGGGAGCGAGGAAGGACATGTTATCAGGAAGGACCAGTCCCTGGAGAAGGGCGTCAGTTTGTACAATAGAGGGTCAGGGGAAAGAGAGACCCTCAGGGAGGTGGGCTGGTGCAGCCGGGGCACAGCCGGGGCACAGCTGGGGCACAGCTGGGCACAGCTGGCCCAGACACAGCAGGGGCTGTGGAGACGGCCCAGGACCGGGTGGTGTTTCTCACAGGGACGCTGCGAGCGGGCACCGACTCAGCGGCCCTTGACAGCAACTGCTCACCTTGCCGAGTTGGTTCTGACCACAGCCGTGCCGCAGGACAGGCGAGTATCATCGCCCTGTAGGATTTCCAAGACAGAACCTTTTCAAAAGCAAGTGGCCACATCTTTCTCCTGTGGGGCAGCAGGCAGGTTGCAGCCAGTGAGCTTTCCTGTTGCAGCCAAGCACGTGACCATCATGCTGCAGGCCCCACCATCTGCTACCCAAAGGTGGACAAACTGAGCCCATGGACCAACACCACGAAAGAAAGCTCTGCTGATCAGCCCCGTGAAGACTGCAGCCGGGAAAAGACTGTGCAGCGGTTCTACTCTGTAAAACACAGGTTCCTGGTAAGTTGTCCACAGCAGGCTTGCCTTTCGGTGTTGTCTTCCTGGCCGGCTAGCTTGTGGCTATGCCAGAACGTGGTCTCAGGGTCCTGAGAAGTCCAAACCAGGTTCTTAGGAGAAGTATTTTGGATATTAAGTGATGGCAAATAATTTTATGCAAATGCATGATTTTGTTATGCTAACAAGCAGATCTGTGGTTTGAAATATGGCCTGTAGGCAACCCACTTCCCATCCCTTCCTTAACCACCTTAACATTGAAAAAATTAATCTCCTAACAGATTCGAGGGCTTCCCTGCTCAGGGTAAGGTGGGGACAGGTGGGGTGCCTTGCTGAGCAGTCTGGTGGGATTCTAGAAGGGAGAGGCCCCAGAAGCAAGCCCAGGAACAAGTGTTGTCCGTCTGCACTGATGCCAGAGCAGGCTCTTTTCTTTTTTCAGTACCTAAAATAAATTGAAAGGACAGTGTCCAGAGGAGACCAGAAACAACAGATCCTGTTCACTTTACTCTGTTTCACTTCACTTTCATGTACATACCTTTTTTAGGATTCACTTTTCTCTTTCATCTTCAAAGCAGTTCAACAATTGATTTGTTATTTCAATTCAGGGAAATGTGTTAAGATTTAGTTTTCATTATTTATGAATAATGACTAGGGAAGAGCTCTTTGAAAATGAGTTTTCTTAAACGTAAAACACACACTGCAGGAAGTGTGGCCTCGGCGCTCTCACCTGCTGGAAGCCCATCTGAGACCATTTAATTCCCAGGGAGAAGGTGACTTGATAAAATTTCTTGTTATGTGGAATCTTAACAAAATTTCCGGGTTGTTGCACTGCCAAAGCCAAGTGCCGTCGAGTCAGATTTAATTTCACCTATTTCTACAGAATATTGAAAAGGAACTATTCTAAGTATAAAACCAAATACCAAACCCACTGCTGTTGGGTCAGTTCTGCCTCCTAGTGACCTGATAGGACAGGATGGAACGGCTTGTTAGGGTTTCCGTGGAGTGAGTGATGAATCTGAACTGCTGACCTTAACCACTGTGCCGCCGGGCCTCCGTTGTCAGCACAGAGATTGGGAAGTTTGCTTTTTCCTCTTTAAAATTGCTGGGTCTAAATCTAAAGTCAGCACAGATTTCAGACAAACAAATTAGCCTTAACTTAGTGCGGGGCACTTATTAGTCATTTCCCTTTACAAAAGTAGGAGGTGTCCCTCACACTGGCTTCTTTTATTGAACTGTTTATTTTGGAATAATTGTAGTTATTTCAGATAGCAAATATAATTCCAAACGTAACTGCTGGGCAGTACAGAGAATTCCTTTGTATGCTTCACCAGCTTCTCATAACGTGGACATCTAACAGAGTCGTACGTTTGCCCAAACTCAGAAATGAACCTGGGTACAAACCATGACCTAAACCACAGGCTTAAATGGAGTTACGTTAGCTCTTAAAATTAAAAGAAAATATTCAAACAGTTGAGCAAAGCAAAGACAAGAAGTCACCTGTCCTCTTGGCTGTGGCTTCTGAGGGGAGGGAGAGTTAGGTCCCCATAATGCTTCGTCCCAAGCCCACACAGAGCAACACAAACAGGGCAATACCACGTTTGCTCTGGGACTGTGCTCTCAGGACTAACTCCTAGTCCCGTCGACCAGCTGGATTCCCTTGGGTAAATTCTTTTCTGACACTGACCCCATGGAGAAAGCATACGAGTTCTGACAGTTAAGTTCGTGAACTCATCCTGGAAAAGGTACCACATACTTCATTGTCGAATATCGCTACGGTCACCTTTGAAATGTTCCCCTTGGGACTCAGTGCACCCACACCAGTGCCCAGTCCACCCTTCAGAGCAATGTGGGAACTCTTTCTGGATGGCCATCAGAGCTGTCATTGTATTACCCTTGAGTGTCATCAAAATGTCTTCTTTTCCGCATTTCCTTTATCTTCAGGTAAAGAAAAAAGTCACTGGGGGCCAGGTCAGGTGAGTAGGGAGGGTGCTCCAATGCAGTGATTTGTTTACTGGCTAAAAACTGCCTCACAGCCAGCCAGCCAATCGACTTTATGAACCTGCCCCCACGTCGCAGTGCGCAGTGGCTGTTCAGAAGGAGTTCCAGAATTGCTCTGAAGGGTAGGCTGGGCACTGGTGTTGGTGCATAGCTTCCTAAGGGGAGGACTTCAAGGGTCACTGTAGTGGGTTCAGCAGTGAGGCACGTAGCGCTCAGAACAATTAAATTTGCGGACTTAATTGTGGCACCTCGCCTGTGGTTCGTTAACAGAGTGCCACAAACTGGGTGGTTTGTAAGAACTGACATGGAGTCTCTCTCGAGTCCATAGGGCAGAAGTCTGAAATCCCGGTGTCAGTGGGGGGCTGTGTGAAGAAGACCCAGGAGGGCCCTTTC
Source organism: Heterohyrax brucei (assembly GCA_028571685.1). Classification (NCBI taxonomy): domain Eukaryota; kingdom Metazoa; phylum Chordata; class Mammalia; order Hyracoidea; family Procaviidae; genus Heterohyrax; species Heterohyrax brucei. Next base: position 73,327,968 of record CM053163.1, read on the forward strand.
CGTGGCCCTCAGCCTCCGTGGCTGCCAGCAGCAGCAGGACCCTGTCTGTGCTGCACTGTCACGGGGCCACCTTCCTCTCGGTCTCTGTCGTGTCTCCCCTTTAAGAAGGCCAGCACCATGCTGGATAGGACGCAGCGCGCGCTCTGATAGGACCATGTGTCAACTGATCGCTTCAGGAGCTCTTTTTCCAAGCGCGGTCACACTCACGGGTGCCAGGACTTGGGGCTCCAGAGTAGCTCTGGGGAGACACAGTTCAATCTATCGCTTGGGGAAGAGGGGTGAACAGACAGCGACACATAAGACGCCACCTGCTGGGGTGCTCTGCTGTTCCCACCGAACAGTCGGCTCCAGCTCTCGGCCGTGTCGCACCTCACTCTCAGTTCCCAGCGGCCCGGCGCGCGACCCTCAGCCCCCAGCAGCCTCGTGCCTGACCCTCAGCTCCTCACTGAGGACCCTCAGGCCCCTGGCGGCTTGGCATGTGACCCCCGGCCCCCTGGGGCTTCGTGGGTAGAAGGGCGAAATTTTCTTGTCCATCTCCACAGCCCCTGGCTGTTGGAGCCCCTTGACAGTCGGGGGTCCGGGCCCCCTGGTCAGGAGGAAGAGGGCGAGGGGCCTGGGCAGGGAGTCCTGGCTGTGTTGAGTAGACACGACTGCGCGCTTGCCCCGATCTGCTCCCCACGGGGGCCGTGTGGAGCCACACACTGTCACTCTTCTGGGGAAGGTCACTTGACTCACCACCCTACCAATCTGGTTTTCCCTTTTTAAGTCCGGACAGCTTTTCCACTTGGGACTTGTTTAAAGTCTGCTTCCCAGAGGGACCCTGAAGGTTCCGTGAGTGTGTCTTGTGAGAATTCCGATGGGAGGGGCTGTGCCGCAGATGAGCAGGGAGGGGTGAGTGCCCTCTGGACGCGTGCAGTGTGGGGACGGTCCCGGGGCCGCGGTGGGAGACTTTGCACATTAGAACGAAGGGGAAGCTGGAAATTCCTGCCGGAGAGCAAAGGGGCAGGCAGCTGGCCCGCCAGGGGAGTCTGCATGCGCGGACTGACGGCCCCGTCGGGATTTCAGAGAGGAAACCGCAGCTGGGCACCGGGCGCAGCCTTGTCGACAATGGAAGGATGTCCTGTGACTCACTGGTTGTTATCAGCGGCTTCCTGCGTACTCACTCAGGCCTTGGGGTGGCCTGGCCCGGCTGAGGGGCTCACTGCCTCTGCGGGCTCGTTAGAGTCTCCCAGAATGCTCTTGCTAACGGCCCACCCAGTGTTGTGTGGATTACGGCAGTTCTGTCTCTCTCGGCCAGACCTGTTCCTTCAGCCAGTCACACTGGAAAGTGCCCATCCCAGACCGGAAGGGCTCCAGTGGCTGCTGTGATCTCCACCCTCACTTGAGGTCCACGGGACACTGTCCTCAAGGACAGGACTGCTGGCTCTCTCTGGCCTCTGGCCTCTTAGGTCCTTCCTCAGATGGAGACATTCCCAGGTCTGGGCTTCCTAAGAGCCCCCACTTTCCTCTGAGGGTGTCACCTCGCCCCTGTGTGTGACTTTGGTGGCTGGCTCCGTTCTGGGAAGCCCAGCCCCAGGTTCTCCCTCCAGGCTCTGCCTCAGGTTAGAAAAGCCCTGCCAGGACACCATGTCATCTACTGGATGAGGGAAGTGGGGGCCCTGCAGGGCTGGCTGGTGGCGTGTCCCTCCCCTGGAGGGGCCACACTGGTGGCGTCTGCTGGCCGACCCACCTTCCTCTGCTGGTTTCTTTCTCCTCGTTGCTGCCCCGGTCTCCCTACCCCCGTGATGGTTCTGCGGTTAAGACGCCCGAGCTACCCTCCAGCACTGTCCCTGCAGGAACACCGGCCGACAGCAGCGGGACATCTGAGTGTGCCCCCATGTGGACAGAGTCTCCCCCGGACATCCAGAATCATGCAGTATCAGAAGTAGAATGGGATCTGTAGATCGTCTGGCCCAAACCCGTCTGTTTTACGGGTGAGGAAGGAACCCCCCAAAGTGAGTAGCTTACAGGGTGTTCTAAACAGACTGTTATTTACTGAATTGTGTTTCTCCCAAATCGGAGTATTAAATCCTAACTCCAATGCCTGTGGCTATAAAATACTGTTTGATTTTATATCCAGTCGTTGAGTGGCTCCGGTGTCTCAGGGGTGGAGGGGGCACTGACAGACAGGAGCTGGTGTGGCCCCTGCCCTCATGGAGCTTGTAGTCCAGTGGGAAAACTAACATATGTCACGTTAGTGCACAGTGTGGCAGGTGCTGCAGATGAGGGGATAAAGGGGCATGTCATCTCCTGCTGGGACAGGGCTCCCTGGTGGCCTAGGCCGAGCTGCCCTTCACTGCCTGTGCCACTAAAATCTATAAAATGGGCAAAAACTCTTAAGGAGAAGTCCGGTGTGTGTTTTGTGGTGTTTAATGACAACCACAGCCCCCCAGACCAGACCCACTGGCCCGGAGTCGGTTCTGACTCACAGTGGCCCTAGAGAGCAGGGTAGAACTGCCCAGCCCCTGGGGCTCCCGAGGCCGTACGTTTTGACGGGAGCTGCTGGCCACCTCCTCCTCCTGAAGCGCGGCCGGTGGGCTCAGACCGCGAGCCTTTCCGTCCGCCACTGAGCGCTTCCACTGCTGCGCCACCAGGGCGCCCCAGTAACAGGAGGGGCTGTCAGGTGGTGCCTGATGCCCAGGGGGTACAGTGTGGGCACCGCTACCCCGACTTCACTGCTGTGGAAGCCGAACCTCCGTGGTGGGTCACAGATGGGGTGGGGTCTCTGGCCCCAAGGCCACTTCCCTTCCTCTGCCCACTTGCTGTCAGAGTCTGCAGACCACCTACCTGGAGTCTGGCTCTGTGTCCGTCATCACGCAGTCACGGCTCGTCCCGCTGAAGCTGTGGCTGGAACGGACCCCTGCCACCCCGGGCCACAGGGCACCCTGCACGTCTGCGCTCCTGTGTGAGGCCTTCCTGAACTTGAAGAGAAAGTTCACCAAAGCTCACGGCGTGACCCCGAGCACCCCTTTGGTGTAGAGTGTCCCCGCCACCCCTCCCTGCCTACTTCCAGTGATGAGACTGTCTATCCTCAGCCAGAAACTCCACTGTGAGTTGGTTCAAAGGGGTCTTCAGGATCCTGTGGGTTAGCTGAGACTGAGGGAGGTGACATGGTGTCCTCCGAGTCATTCCTCCTGGAGCCCCAGTCTCTGGGCACCCAGGCCTGGCCTGGCAGTGTCTATGGGACCCTGAGGTGACAGGTGGCCCTGGATGGGGGAACGGGCCTTGGCAGTCCTTGCCATCTGGGGACCACACACCTGAAGAGCTGTCCTCTGACAAGTCTGGGCCACACTCACCAGCAAAGAGACTGTCACCCTAAGGCCAGGGACCATGGAGAAGGCCTAGGGAAGATGAGGTGGAAGGGGCTGGAGCTGCGGCTGAACCAGCGGCTTTCTGTGATTTCTTTCTCTGCTCCCATGCAGCGTTTTACCTGGTGAGGGAGACGGACACGAACAATCCCAGTTAGGAAGCTGAGGTCTGAGGTCAGTACTGTGAAGACAACGTCCAGGCTGCTGTGGATGGACTGCTGGGGCCGCCCACCCAGCAGTTACAGGGGACACCAAGAGGCGGCCACCAGCCAAAGGGCGAGGGGGCTAGAGCTGCCGGACAGAAGGACCACATACTTGGGGGTAGCTGGGAAGGTTCCTGGAGCCCTCTGACCTGACCACTCTCCTCCCTGGATGGCACATCCCAGGCACCTCAGTCTGTACATTGTTATGGAACCTTCCAGCAGTCCCAAAGGTGATCTCATACACAATAAAACAATTTGGGATTTTCCCATCGGCCCCAGCTCACGGCAGCCTCCTGGCAGGCGGAGCCAAGTGGACCCCAGCCTCGCACCGTCCTCCTGACCCTGGGGTGTTCCGTCTATTGTCATGCTGTCACGTCTTTCAACCAGGTGGACTCAGCTTTCAGCATCGTCCAAACCAGAAACCATGCTGCCACTGAGCTGATTCCAGCTCATAGGGAACCCACAGCGTCCCCAAGGCTGTGGCTCTTGCAGAGATGGACTACCACGTGTCCCCTGAAAGGCCACCGGTGGTTTTGCACCCTCAGCCCTGCAGTCACTGCACAGCCACTTTAACCACGAGGCCACCGTGCCTCCTGCCCAGCGGTACACCTGACTCTCTCGGTTGGGATTCCAAAGGTTTTCAATGGCCGATTTGGAAGTAGGTCACCAGGCCTTTATTTCTGGTCTCAGTCTGGAAGCTCCTCTGAAAGCAGTCACCTCAGGTGACTGTTGGTGTCTGAGACACCAGTGAGAAAGCTTCCAACACCACAGCCACATGCAAGCCACCACAGGGCCACAGACGGACGGATGGCGGTCCCCTTCCACTGCGCCTGAAAGCTGCCTTTTACACAATAAAACAACCTGAAGATTTTCCCTAGTTCAGTTTTTCCCCATGCTGCAGGACATTTAACAGTGAGCACTGTGATTGAAGTGCTACTTCTTGTACCCAGAGAATTAAAGGGGGTGGCCTAGGGGCTGGAGCATTTTTAGGGAATTAAATGTGAAGCAGCGACTTGAATTCAGGGGTGAGTTAATGGGAACCTGGCTTCTCACACTACAGGACCTCCGTCAGAGCGTTGTTTTAAAGGAGATGGCCTACCTGCAGGCTTCTCTGACCAGTGACGGGATGCTGTGGGCCAGAAACAGGAGCAAACGGAGCCCCGGCCTTTCTCCTAGGGAGCCACCAGTGACTCGCTGGAGTTTAGGCTTCAGAGTAGGGCAGAGGTGTTGAAATGCCAGATGCTCCTGGGCGTGGAGGCGGAAAGTTGGGTGTTCTTGCGTCAGCTGTGTGAGCTGTCCCTCTGGGACCTCCCTGCAGAATCCCCCCAAAGCCTATAGACCACCAACCAGGGGAGGTTCGAGACACCCCGCCTTCCCCACCCATCAGATTGGCGATGGGAGTGGGGGGTCTCGGACAGGATCCGAGGGTGATGATCGTGCCCGAGCCGGCCAGTGGCGTCTGAGCTGCGGGGAAGCTTAGTTCCCTCAACTGGCCACCTGCGCTGACAAGCTGATGCCCATCAAATATGGTGTGCAGCTTGGAAGTGGAAACGTTTCCTGCCACGTCTCGCCCAGGGGAGCAAGTCCACCGACTCTCGTCTGGTTGCTGGTGAGAAGGGAGAGAGAGAGAGCCCTTTGCCTGGGAGCCAGGCCGGCTGGACCCTCGTTCGTCCAGCCTCAGGTCTCCTGCCACCGTCCCTGCGTCTTGATGCTCCAGGCGATCCAGGCCCCCGCCCCCCGTGTGGCAGCGCAGCGCTCCTCAGCCGGCGACAGCGCCCAGCTCAGGTGACCAGCTCTTAGCAGTGCGGTCTGCTGCAGGCGAGATGGGGAGTGTCGTGGTCCGGCCGAAGTCCGAGGGTGCCTGTGGGGAGCGTCTCCTGTCGGCTGCCGTTCCTGTTTCTCCTTTCATGTGTGGCTTGCGTTGTTCTGCTTCACCTGTGGAATAAATGGAGGGGTGAGTGGCTTCACAGCCAGGCTCGAGAGTATCACTTACAGGGCTCTCACAAACCAGCCCTGGGAAAGCTTGGCCGAGTAAAAGTCAGAAAACAAATCTGAATTGTTTCTTTAATACTTTGTTTTGTAACCAGGAGACAGAGCTGGGCTGGAGGTTATAGCGAGACAACTAGTTGGTGTTTTTGCTTTTTTGTAACCCAGACACCCTTCTCCATTTAAAAAAGAGAAAAAAAAAATTGTAGGATAAACCCAAAGGTCTGTGATACTTAAAAACAAATTACCATCGTGTGTTATTCATATAATACACCTACCAACACAAGGCACTGTGAAGACCAGAGCGGAACAGGTGTGCAGCTTCTCAGCTTAGCTTTTCTGAGGAGCTAACCATGCTTCCTAAGCCTCCTGAAAGCTTTTCTCCTAGTCAAGGTGCCTGTTGGGAGGTGGCGGGCTTCCTGCGCCCACCGAACTGCACAGTGATCGTACATGGGCCGGGGGCCGGGGTGGACAGGCAGCGGCCTCACCCCGTCAACGCTGATGTGTGGGGCCGAGTGTCAGCACGGGGCCCTCTCTGCGGGGTCGGGGGCTTCTGTCGGGAGTGGGAGCAGGCAGGTTGTGAGCGGTGTGAGAAGCATCCGGGTACACCTGCTGCCTTCCAGTGGGTTCCAACTCATAGCGACCCTAGAGGACAGAGCTCCACTGTCCCTTAGGGCCTGCAGGGGGCACCTGCTGGGCGCTGACTGCCCGCCTTGGTAATGCTGTGCCCCCACCACGGCTCCCGGGGCCGAGGAGCGGGATGAGGTCAGAAAACAGGCGACTCCTGAGAAGGGGGCTCTGCAGGGGAAAGGTGTGGCCTGCTCGTCAGCCCGAAGAAGGGGCGCTCACCAGAACCCCGGGCCAAATACCAGACCCCCGGGGGGACACCAGAGCTGTCTGCAGCTGGACTGCAGGCTGGGCTGCCGTCAAGTCAGAGCCCCCCGCCACCCTGTGACCCCCTGAGTCGGGGCGGGGTCTGGACACCCTCCCGTGGCCCCGAGCGCCGGTTGGGTCTGGCGCGGACTGGTTAGCAGAGGCCGGGCTTAATCCCTGCACCATGGAGGGTCGTGTCGTCACAGGAAGGGCGTGCTCATTCATAGACAGCGGTGACTTGTTTATGTAAAGTGAACGGATTGGAATAATGGGATTTCATTCTGAGATGGACATGTGGTTGGGAAATTTCACTTCTCTAGGGTCGCCATGAGTCGGATCCGACTCGACGGCACTTGGCTTTGGCCTTGGCGTTCCCGTTGCATGTGTGTTTTCTTTCCTGTGGTTGTTGCTTTAAACATCTGTGTAAAGCATGCAGCATATTTTATGTGTCAGGGGCTCCCCAACTTCAGCGGGCATTGGAATCTTGCGAAACCACGGATTTCTGGGCTCCACCCCGGAACTGCTGGTTCGTGGGGTCAGCCCTGGCCCGTGCATCCCTAGCAAGCTCCCAGGCGAAGCTAACGTTGCTGGCTCGGTCCACACCCTGAGAGCCGGTGGTGTCTTGTCATCTGAGTCCGACCCTTCTGTGCCTCAGAAATAGATTTTGGGACCCCAGGAAAGGTAGCCAGGGTCCTAGCGCTGATGTGTAAATCCCACGCGCCAACGTCCTGACTCTTACAGAAGAGCCAGGCGGCCCTGACGGCCTGGGGTTGAGTGCTAGCGTTGGGCGTCAGCTGGCAGTTTGAGTCCCCCGGGTGCTCCCTGAAGACCCTGTGAAGCAGTTCTACTCTGTCCTGTAGGGTTGCTATGAGCCGGAATCAGCTCGATAGCTGAGGTTTTAAGAACTAAAACCGCCACGAGAAGAACCGATCCATTGCCAGCGACCCTATAAAGCGGCCGCAGTGAGCAGCGTAGTGGCACCTGCTACGGAGGGACGTCCCCACCTGCGGGCAGCCCCATAGAAACCTGAGCAGTGGTCGGAAGGCGTCCGAGATGCTCTGCCTGTTCGCTGCGGCCACCTCCCCGCCTGAGAGGCTTTGCCAGAGCGTCGTGTTCTCAGGGCCCACCAGCCCGGGCCCCATCCCTGGACTCTGAGCCTGGACCCAGACAGAGGCCTCGGGTGCAGAGGGGACTCGGCCAGCGGAAAGCGTGGCCTGTGTGATCTGGAAGAGTGTGGCCGCCAGCCTTGTCATCTCTGCTCAGCCCTGGGCCCCACGTCCATGGAGACTGAAATTTTGTTAGTGAATCATTAAAACTTTAGTTTTTATGGAAACTTCATTACATGTAACATACACTGCTTTTACAGAAGCAGAATGGGAACAGCACTCCAGTTTGTTAATATGTGCCCTTCCTAAGTGGGGTCTTCTTTCTTGTTTATAATTTGAGGAATCAGCAGCTGCCCTGAAGACTGTTTCATCCCCCTGTGTTCATTGAAGGGACTTGGTTTCGAATATATCTCACAGTTCCAAGATTTTCCGTGTCTGTTTAGAAACCATTCCTCCCCTAATCCATGACTCTTTCCCCACTGGGTTGTTTTTAGATTTTACATTAGGAATGGGATTCCTTTCTTAATAAACACCTTTGGACCAAATTATGTTGCAAACAATTTTTATACTACTCGTAATGTCCTTTTTTTAGAGGCTTGCAGTCATCCACCTCAGCCTGGGAACTTTGGCCTTTTGAAGAAAAGCAGACCCTTAAAACTGGTTCTGAGAACCTGGGTGTGGGCTCGGCCTGCAGTAGCACCTCCCATCCCAGCCGGCCTGCCGGGAACATCTTGTGAGAGATGACTGAACACAGAGCCCTGGAGTGCGGGGACAAAGCCCGGCCCGGGGACTGTCCCTGGGGAGTTGTCTACAGGAAGCGGGGAAAGGATCACAGACTGGGTGGAGCGGACGGGAAGTGGAGTCACACCACCCTCCTGACACTGTGTGAGAGCCGCGCTTTGTCACCGGCAGCCTTCCGGCTCACTGTCATCAGTCCAGAGTCTATTCTGCCGACAGAAACCATTCTCAGGATGTCAGAAAGCAGAGTCGTTGTTGATCTGTGCAGAGTAGGACTGTCTCTTGCAGTTATCTTGTTTGTAACTGTACTGGAGCAGGTCTGTTGGGCCTGTTTCCCCACTGTGCAGCCGGGCAGGTCTGAACCCCCAGATTTTGGGGACCGTCTGCACCACCCAGGGGTCTGTCAGGAAGCCGATTTAACCTTTTCAAGACCCAGTTGTTTTCTCCTTCAAGTTTTCCGGTTGCTGTTAAGTGTTTTCACTCATGAAGGCATGCGGATGAAAGGAACTACTTGGAATTGTTCTTACACATTATGGATTTTGAGACCCGTTTATCTGGGATACCGTGTGTCGCGGAAGCCTCTGGATGACATAAATCCTACCAATATGAATCAATATTTGTGCTTGAAAATTTGTAAAACATGGCGCAAAAACATGGCGGCACATAGCAGTGACTGAATGTACATTTGTCATTGTCGTCACCTGAAACTTACTGTTTTTCATGAAACTTTTGAAAACATGGTGCAGTCCATTCTTCATTACTGCAGAAGCGGGACTTACATCCCAAATGAATAAATGAAGTGAAGAGAATTTTTTTTTTAATCTCAGGATAATTACCACTGTAGTGTATTTTCCATTACTGCAAAAAGTGGTATGTAGATGCAAAATAAATAAAACTAAAGAATCTGAATCTCAGGAAATTTACAACTAGTGTGTACTAATCACACTCTTCTTCGTTACAAAAAGAAAGCAGCACTGACAGCTGAGAAGCAGAAGCTGCTGCCCCAGAATCCTGCAGGACTGCTCAGAGGGGTGCATGTGACTTGTTACGTATGAAAGCAATGATTGGGCCCTGAGATTGAACAGAGGGTAAAAATGAGTGGTAGGAGTTCCAGTCTCTTGGAAAGCACCAATGCACTGCATTATTCCTTATTACAAAGGCATTATTTACTGTTTAGAAAGTAGGAGAGAAGAGAGCCAGCGACACCTGGTAACAATAAATGACGTAAAGGAGAAAATGGCCACTATGACTGACTGAAGACCAGCAACAGCTTATTCTCGTGATAAGAACATTCTCATGAGAACGCAGTAGCTGGAAAACACAGTGAGGAGGCGTATCTCACAGGAATAAAGGCAAATTTGTCAAAATCTTAGAAAATTCACACCTGAGGCATCATGCAAGAAAATGTTCATCTACACAAAAATGAGGTACCCAGGACTTTTGAGTTTCATACCTTTCCAAAGGCTCCCCCCACCTTGAGACTACATGCATTCAAATGTAGCTACCCCCTGTCCGAACAACTCCAACAGCATACAAATGAGTGGGATACCGTGTGTCCCACACATCTTAAAAGAGGTGTTGATTACACAAGTGAAAGACAGCTGAAAGAGTGAAAGGGGGACACCACAGCACCCCAGAGACAGGTCACTGCAAGATGCAGCTGCCACCCTGGCACTGAGGAGGTGGTCTCACCAGAGTCTTCCTGGGAGAGGTGTCCTTCCTACAGATGGACACTGCCAGGGCTCCAGTCCAGGGGCCTCCGAAGGAACCCTGCAGCCCTCTAAGGAGGTGCCTTCTGGCTGAAGGCAGACCATTGAGGGGGTGGTCCAGCACAGCCATGCTTGGTGGAGGGGGACAGTCAGGAGCCACACTGAGATCACTGCAGCGGTGTCCAGGGCTGTGCCCTATGCAGCTGCCATGGGAATGCCTGCAAGAGGTGGGCTAACAAAGTGCAGCCCTCCTCACTCCCCATCTCCACTGGCCAGTCTCCTCAGGGTTCCTCCTGGTGACAGGGTCGAGCAGGGAGCCACGTGGCAAGGGAGCTTGAAATCACAGCCTCTGTGTCACAGAGCAAGGCCCGTGTCCTGTCTGTCTTCCCCTCCCCTCCTCCGTGTGTTTCAGTTTTTATTGTCACAGGGGTATCCCAGTTGATCAGAAATGAGGGTGTTGTTGATGATGAAGTGAGCTCTGACTTAGGAAGAACAGAGAATCTACTTATCTGTGTAGATTATCCTACAGAGTGGTCCCTGATCGTTATTTGGTTGATGAAGAAAATAGACATATCAGCTTGTTTTTAACATTGCATTTACATTTCCAGGAAAATAGAGTGTTGTGTAACATTTTCATTTAACCTTCCAAAGTTTTTTTTTGAAGTCATGTTCATATTTGGGTGTGAAAGTGTGTCCTTGTGGTCACCATCCTTTGTGTGTTCCGTCTTGTGCCTAGAAAAAAGTGACTTATTTTCTTCTAAAGATTAGAATTCCATTGACACCTCTGTACACTCTACCCCCTTGGTTTGTTCATTTCCGGAGATTGTTGGGGAGAGAAACAGAGGCAAAGACACACCAGTCCAAGGGTCCAGTAACATTCATTCAAAGACAGAGAGAGAGTGGGCTCCATGCCGAGGGTGGCTCAGCCCACCCCTGACCAGTAGGGCAAGTTTTTTATAGTTTTAAAGTTTTGATGAGGTAGTGTGAGGTGAGGACATTTATGGTTTAATAAGGGATGAATGTTAATTAAGAGAAGAAAGAGGGTTGCAAGAAATTCCACTAAGGGGTTATATGGTCTGATGAGGAAGAAGAGTTGATCAGAGAGAAAGGGGAGAGGTTTCTTTACGGTCACAGTTTGATAAGGGAAGAGCTTTGACTAGGAGGCTGGGGGTGGCAAGCATCAAGTTTTGTTTGTGGTCAGATTCCTGTGGGCTGTTTGGGGGTAGTGGTGAGGGACGATGGCTTATGCAAAAGCCTCTCTGAAATCCAGGGACCGAATGCCCTAAGAGGTGGTGGTGTTGGAGTGATGCCTGTGGTCATCCCAGCCCCTTGGTTTGGTCATGTCTTGAGATGATGACTTTGGAGTGATTGCCCTCCTGGCATGACATTTGGCTCGGGTCAGCATGCCTTTTTTAAGGACCTGGGACCACAGAGGCAGAGCCGAGTCAGCTCAGCTGAACAGCTGGAGGCTTGGCGTAGGGCAGACTGGGCTCCGTCTTCCGGCTCTAGCACCTGAGTTTCTCAACTTCCGATGCTCTGAAGTTCCTCTGCGATGTCCCGATGGGTCCTAGCGTCACAGGTTGGTTAAAGGTTTGCATGGCAAAGCAGCTGACACTGTATCTGGAGCATCAGTTATTTAGTAACATGATGCTGTTATCACTATTATTATTTTTATAATTATTCATGGTTTTGGCACAGACATTTTGGACACTACTAAGTTTAATAGAGTTTTCATTTTCTTAGATATTTGTGTTTCACTCACACAGTTAGTCCATATTTTACTGGTTTATATCTAGTTATTGGCCTAGAAAATAATTTTTGTTTAAAGTTATTTGTTTTAAACTTCTCTTGGCTTGTTTGTCATTTACAAGCTTGTAATAAACAAACCCATTGCCGTCGAGTCGATTCTGACTCATAGTGACCCTAGGGACAGAGGAGAACTGCCCCATAGAGTTCCTAAGGAGCATCTGGTAGATTTGAACTGCTGAGTGTTTGATTAGCAGCCGTAGCTCTTAACTGCTGTGCCACCAGAGTCCCCAAGGTTGCAATAGGAGAGTTAAAAAACAAAAAAACCTCAGCTGTTTGAACCATTTCTCAGGACTTTGGTTTTCACATTGATTTCCTGGGTGACGGTTGGTCAGTCGGAACGCAGATTCAGGGTGGAGGTCTCTTCATGTGACTGGAGGACTGGACTGGAGTTTTGGAAAGCACCTGGATTCCGTTTGTAATGAAGTCACAGACTTGCCCATAGCCATAGGCCAACAGTTACCTCTTCTCTGCTTGTGTTCACTGTCCAGTTGCCACCTGTGATTCACACTGGTTTTACAGGAATTAATAAGAGCATTTATAAACAGCATGTATTTACCTTGGATGAAAAGGATGGTGCATTAAGTGGTATTGCGTTCTAGTTTTGTCAGTGTGGTGCAGGACTCTTAGCTCTCCCTACCATGGGTCGTAGTCCCCGGGATGGCTTCTCACCCCCAGGATTCTGACTCAGTCTGCCCTAGGACTCTCCCTGGTGGGTGGGTGTGTCTGTCTGTCTGTATCTGTGTGTGTCTGTGTGTGTGCACGCACGTGCATGTACAGGCGTGTGTGGGAGCCGTGGTAGCATAATAGGTAAGTTCTGCAGTTTGAGCCCACCAGCTGCTCCGTGGAAACCCTGTAGGGCAGTTCTTTGTCCTGTAGGGTCGCTGTGAATTGGATATGGTGGTGCAGAATAAGGGCTCATGGAAGGAGCAGTAGTTTCATCTGTAAAGTGGGGCCACAGAAATGGTCAGTAAGTCCATTAGTAACCCCCACCCCAGTTCATCTTCCAGACACTGTCTATGGCCTTTAAATAGGGTGGAACTAACCTGGACACTTAGAAATGTGTCCTACTTCTGTTCCTTCCTTAGAAAACAAGGCAGGCGTCTGGAGGTCAGGAATCTGGGCTTGATCCAGATTGTTGGGTTTCCATCCCAGCTTGTGCGTTCCCGACAGTACGGACTCTGGATGTTTAGTGCCCCTCTCTGGGTAAGTGTCCCCGGAAATGGTACATCGTAGCATGTTACCCGCAGATGACAAGGCAGTTACTGTCGTTAGCTCTGTTTACAGATGGCGCTTGGTGTGACTCACCCATGATTTAACAGCTGGTAAGGGATGAAGCTGGAACTGGAAACCACATCTGGGACTCCCAAACAGGGGTAGTTCACATGCAGAAAAAACCCTCCAAATTAGGTGGTAATTGTAATAAATGCATGCACTGGGCACTTCATTTGAGTAAGCTAGGGGTGGAGAAGGTTGAGCTGACTTTTTGAGAAATAATTAGGATTTTCCAGGAGCATGTGGAAAAAGGTACACCAGGCAGAGGGAACAGCACATGTGACACTCTGGTGACCTGGAAGAGCCATCTGCCTGGGGCTCACGTGGCCAGAGGATGGGGTGTTGAGCGGTTGAAGGAGCTGTTTCTCCAAGTGCTGGAAGCATCAGATATATCACCTGCCATTGATGTGCAGATCCTGGGTTCCCCCGAGTTGTAGTCAGCTAGTGCTGCTCTATCAGAAGTACCACAAGTGGATGGCTTTAACAAAGGAAACCCTATGCTGACACAGTCCAGTAGGCTACAAGTCCAAATTCAGGGTGTCCGCTCCGCAGGGAGGCTTTCCCCCTTGGCAGCTCTGGAGGAGATTCCTTGGGTGACGTCAGCCTCTGGTAAGGGAGCATCTTGGTGCAGGTGAAGGACAGGCTGCTGTCTGGATGGGGTGAGGTTCCCAACTTTCTGCCAGATCTTTCCATTGAAACCTCCAGAGACCGCCGCAAGGCACAAAACAAACCTACACACTGAATCCTGGTCCACCGACACAACTGCGTGCCCACCTACCCTCATTAACATCAGAGAGGCAGGAATTCCAACCTGGAGAAACAGGGTACAATGCCAGGAATTAGGGCCCAGTCAAACTGCTTCAGAATTTTTAGGGAACACATTCAATCCATGACACCCTCCGGGTGTGTTTTTATTGTTGCAGCTGTGGGGTCGGACCCTGCACACAAGCACAACAGTACAGAATCCTGCCAGCCCTCGCCGTCTCCATGGTCGGCTCACCAGTCCTGGCGGGCTGAGTGTTGGGAGTGAATGCCAGGCCTTTCTTCCTAGTCTGTCTGAGTCAGAAGGGCCTCCGAAATCTCCTCAGGATCATAGCATCCCGAGTGCCTCCACTGGCACGGCAGGCAGGGGTGCAGGTGAGCCCCAGTGGCCAGGCGTCGAATCCAGGTCCCCTGCAAGGACGGTGAGATTTCTGCCCTGAATCCCCCCACCCCTCCCCCAGGTGTCATAAAGTGGAACCCCAGGGGCTAGAGCTGGAAACCTGCATTTTCACTGAAGCAAGCCCTGAACCGGTGAAGACTAAATAGGGTGGCCCTCCGAAGGGGCAGGAGAAAGACCACAGATCGCCCTGGGTGTCACGCTGAGCTCTCTGGACCAGAGTGGGGCCACTGTAGGTCAGACGGGGTTCTGCAGAGAGATCGCAGCCTGGAAGAAGGAATGGAAGGGGTGTGCAGGGGTCAGTGTCTGGGGGCGGTGGGCATTGGTTCTCACAGGGAGATAACGGTCCTCGGTGAAAACACGCCTGGGTGGAGCAGTGGGAGAGAGAGACAGGGACACGGGCTGTATGAAGCGTGTGAGCTGTCAGCCCGGTAGAGATGGCGGGGACGGCGGGGACGCGTAGGAGTCAGGCCGGAGCCAGGTGGTGGGGTAGGTGTGAAGGACAGGCTGGGACCCAGCGCGTCTTTGATGTGCTGCTTCTTGCCAATGGCGTCCCCCAGGGGGATCCCCTATTCTGCAGAGAGAGCTTGGAGTGAGTGGGTGCAGTGCGGGGAGGGCAGGTAAGGGGCTGCAGTCTGCTGGCAACATCCGGGTGTAACAGGGACAGCCGTCAGCACAGCCGCGGTCCCCCTGCCCATGTCACTGGTCAGGTGAGGGTAATCGTCGTAAAAGGTTTGGCTTTTGATTGGACACGTGAGTTGGGGGGCAGAGTTGTGACTCAGTATGCTAAAGCAAAGTGCCGATCTCCTGAAGTCCCGTGGTGACAAAGCGGCCTCACACTGGCCGAGGAGGAATGAGGGACTTGTCACTGTCCAGGCATACCAAACCCATAAAGTCATGCGTGGGTGACGCAAACGAAAACCATGGCCTCTGCGCGTTGAGGGGACCCTGGACAGGCACTGCTGTGTCTTCCCCCAGATGAGGTCATTTAGCTGGAGTGAGGACTCGGGGACCAGCTAGTGAATGATTCCAGTTTTCCGTGGCTGGCTGATTTTTTCCTGTTGTTTTCAGTCTCCGGCTTTCTGCTACCCAGGAGACTCAGACCCACTTGCCAGCCGCAGGGCCCTGAGGGCTCGGTCTGTGAAGGGCTGTTTTGTCACTCAGGCCCGGGGAGGCCGGGGGCCAGTGCTCCTGCGGCCGGAGCTGACGAGGTGGTACCAGGCCCGGGCTCTGAGCCTGAGTGTCTGTTTTGTTCCTGGTGGTGACAGTAGCCGGCACTCACTGTGACACTGACTTTATTATGAGATGTCCTTTAGTTTCTCTTAATGTCCAAATGTGAAGCTTGTGATTCCCTCTATGCTCTGCCTCCAAGGATTGTGTTCTCTGTTTTCTTTCCTTGTTTCTTTTAAAGGAATTAAGTGTAACAGCAACTTTGTGACACTTCTTATGGTCAACAACACATTTGTGTCACACACCTCAGTATTGAAAGGTTATTAAACTACTTCTTAAAGTAAATTGTTTTGGGAAAATATGGTCACTCGGAGAGGTCGTGACCGCAGTCGTGTACAAACTAGAAGGTTCCGGGTGTGCTGAGGGTGAGAGCTGGTACCGGAGCCAGCGGGTGGCTGAGTTCAAATCCTCACCATCCACCTGCAGCTGTGTGGCCTTAAGCCACTTGCTTAACCTCTCTGTGCCTTGATGTCTGTATCTGTAAAGTGACAACTATTTGCAGCACCTGCCGTGCCAGCGTGGCTATGAGGATTGACGGTGACATGCGTACCTGGCCCATGACTAAGAGTTGCTGTTTTTTTCGTCCTCCTCCTCGCCTTCCTCCTCCCTCTTCTTCATTGTCCCCATCTTAGTGACAGCCAGGCAAAGCTTCCTCTTGCGGAGACCTGCCACAGCTTCTGCGTCTGCTTGGTTCTTGTCAAATTAATGAATGGGAATTTTGAGTGAGATCGATCACGAGCTAAAACAGAGAACGATTTTAAAATCCTTTCCCTGGTGTCTCGAGCCTGGGCATTTATTGCCGGTCACAAGGGCCCTGGGTCTCACCATGCAAGTGACAAGGATGGACAACAGAGGTGACCATGGACAAGGCGGTCGTCTGACCTACAGCCCCGTACTCCGTGTCCAGGAGGCTGGGTGTGTCTTCCTGTGCCATCCTGAGTGACAACCAGCAGGTTCCGTCTCCCCGGGTGCCTTCCTGCCAGGGTGATTGGTGCAGTGCTGCTCCATCCTGTGGGCACAGGTGTGCTGCCAGCAGAGGACAGTGAAGTGCCACCTGGCCCCCCGGCATGGTGGCGATAAAATGGGCTCTGCAGCCCCCAACCTGGATTTCCACCCCAGCCCCCAGCAAGTTACTGATCGTCTCCGCCGCCTCATCCGTAAAGGGACGAACCCAGAGGAGTAGGCTGAGCATGGGGCCGAGGAAAGGCCCTTGTCCAGACAGGGCTCCTCGTGCCTCTTTGGGGCCAGGCCTGCCCTGTGCTGAGTACCAGGGACACCAGAGTCTGAGACAGGAGTTGACAAGCAGAAAGAGCAGACCAGGACTTCAAGGGAAACCCTGTGGCCAGTCTGGAGGTTGTCCCCCAGCCTGGCATTAGATGGGAGGATGGCGCGCCGGGCACACGGAGGTTCAGTGGGGCTGGAGGTCAGGGGTGGCGGTGTCGGGGCCAGATCAAAGGGCACCCCATGCGCCGTTAAAAATTTTGGACATTACCCTAGGGATAATGAGAAACCTACTGAGGGGCTGTCGGTGGAGAAGTTGTAGGATTGATCCAGATTCAGGAAAGGTAACTTGGTGCATTGGAGGCTGTCCAGGGGGAGTTGCAGTCCTCCAGGTGACAGACGACAGAGCCTGTTTGCCGAGTGCGGAGGCTTCTGGGAAGGACGTATGTGGACTGAGGACCTGCTTTGTGCCTGGAGCTGTCCTAAGTGCACCAAGTAAGAGAGGGAGCACCAGCGTCCCCACCAAACGGAGCTGCATTCCTGTGAGCAACACGAACGAATGAAGGAGGAAGCTCGTTCTGTCCCTGCCGTTTGGGCAGTGCTCCTGACACACTGTGACACCAAGTTGATTGCCACCCCGTCCCACCTGGAGAGGGGTGGTCCAGCAGAGCTGAGCTTCCTGAGCACAGCGGGCTCACCTGGGGGAGGCCTCTGACCCAGCTAGAAACCCCTTTTACGGGGGCTCCTCACCCACTCCCAGAGGCAAGAGAGGGACCTGTTCAAAGCCAGGGCCGCAGAGCCAACGTTGCGGGAGCAGAATGTCCCCGCCAGCTGTATGTCACACGGATGGCCCTGTTGGTAGAAGGTGAACTTTGCAATGAGAGCGCCGGGTCTGCAGAACGTGTGGCCGTGTGGCTGTGATTCTCCACGGGTGGCAGAGGCTGTGAGGGTCCCGGTGACAGAAGTGAGCCATGTCAGGGCTGTCTCGGGTTGCTGTAGGTTAGGTCCGTGATGTGTGTGTCCCTGGATTTGCATTTTCCTGGGAGGCAGAGGCCTGTGTGCAAACGGAGATGCCTCAGGTCTGTACGTGCAAATTCAAATGCCGTAAGTGCTCAGGGCAGGCAGGTCTGTAACAAGAGAAGCCCACTGCCCTGAGCTGAGTTCAACTGATGGTGGCCTGCAGGGCGGAGAAGAGCGGCCCCGGGGGCCTCCCGCGGCTGTGCATGTGTGGAAGCAGCCTGCGTGTCCTTCGGCCAGCAGCTCGAGGGTCCAGAGCACCAGCCTTCTGGTTAGCGGCGGAGCACTCTAACCTCTGCACCACCAGGGCCCCTGTAACAGGCGGAAAGCAGGAGGGGGCTCAGTCTGAGGGGACCAGGTAGTTCTCTGCACAGACAGCTGTTTGTGGTTCTGCTGAAATGCGGGTCGTGGGATTTTTTTTTTATGTGAAAATCCCTATTTTTAAATATTGGCAGTGAAGTCTCTCTTTTTTTTAATGCATGTAGTTGCAAACCGTCTGCGGACTGGGTTCTTCTTTTACTTTTTCCCCTGAAGCCGCCCTGCAAAGCCCTCTGCTGCTGGCTGCTCGTCTACCCCCGTGCTCCCCAGGCTCCTTGAGTTCGTCGGGACAGCCACGGGGACTCAGAATCTGCCCCAGTTTGTCGCAGAGCGATATTCTGGAGTGACCCCCGTGTGTGGCGCCATGGCCTGTTGCCATCCAGTCACTTCCTGCTTACGGTGACCGTGCAGGACAGAGCAGAACTGCCCCCAGGGTGCCCGGGGCTGTGAACCCTTACAGACGCCGAGGGCCGCGTCCGCCGCCTTCTGCAGGGCAGCTGCCAGTTCAGACCACTGGGCTTTCGGCTGGCAGCTGAGCGCTTCACTGCTGCGCCACTAAGGCCCCTTGATGCCGTGTGCACAAGGACAGAGGAACGATTTCCAGTTAGGACGGTGTGGTCACCGCAGGTAGAGTGCTGTGGCGAGTGGTGTTTGTCTGGGGGAGAAGTGTGTGTGCCGGTCAACTTACAGGCATCGCGGGGAGCAGAGAGGGCTGGTAGGTAAAAGGGGGTGGGTGGCCGGTGTGTTCAGTACAGGCTTACACACAGCGTGTGGGCACACATGACGTGTTTACACACGCAACATGTGAGCACACACAAGATCATGTGTGATGTTTGCACACATAACATGAGTGCAGAGGGCATGTTTACACATCAAATGTGAGCATGCATGATGTGTTTACACACAAAACCACTTTGCACATTTACACACACAGCATGACCACACGCGACACATGAGCACGTGACTTAAGAGTACACACTGCATATTTACACACAACATGTGAGCACACAGCCTGTTTACACACATGATGTAAGAGCACACATAAGTTATGAGCACACTGCATATTCACACACACAAAGTGTGAGCACACACTGCAGGTTTACACACAGTGTCTGAGCACACACAGCATGTTTACATAATGTCAGCACACTGCATATTTACTCACATGAGTCTGAGCACATGGCATATTTACACACTACATGTTTACACATTATGTATAAGCACCGTGTGTTTACACACGTGACCTAAGAGTATATGCTGAATGTTCACACTCAGGACACAGGAGCACAGATGTGAGCACACCTTAATTGTGAGCTCATACTGCAGTTTTCCTAGGAACTGTCAGATTGTCGGTCGGATTTTGTTTGGACCAAACCGTGAGGACTGTAAAGCAGGAGAGACAGTGCACCAAATGTGTTAAATTCTGATGTGTGCACACTCTGTATTTACACTGTGTGTGAGCATACACTGTGGTTTTCTTAGAAATTGCCAGATAGGTAGTTTTTCCTGGGCTAAAGGATCAGGACTACATAAAGTGAAAAAGGAAGAATAACCAAATATTCTTTAATATCACTTTTATAGTACGCGGTTACATAGCTTATGCCTGTTACACTAGCATTATACAATTTTAGACTAATTTTAAGCTTAAATGCAAGTCATTTGAAGGCAGTTTTGGGGGGTTTTCTTTAACCACCTGTTAGGATTAAAAAACCTTACACTAAATTGGAGAATTTTCTTCTAAAAGAAGTTAACGCTTGAATCAGCAGTGTTATTACGTTCATATGACTCTTACAATCTAAAATGTTCACAGGGCATCCTCATAATGACTTTCTCATTTTTATTCATATCCTAAAAGTCATCTCTAGGAGGTAGAAAAAAAAATATTTTAAGGAAAACAAAATGCAGCATCTGAATGATAGTCATTCAACACACTGGCACCTGTTACTGCTATTATTAATAATGCTATTGTTGTTTTTATAAGCCTGATGGACAGACAGTTAGAGAAGTTGGAACCTCAGTAAGGGAGGCGATTGAACTTTCACTGTCAAACACAGTTCCCCTGACCTAAAATCCATAGTCTTTCATTCAGAACAATCCCCCACAGACAGAAGGGCCAACAGAAAGCCTCCCCCGTACTGGAGCGCCTCGTCTGTGCCAGGTGTACTGTGCACAGCTCACGAGATCGTCTGCAGGTCTGTCTGAAGTTTCGTCTTGTGGGCGAAACTGGGACTGATGAGAGGTTTAAGCTTCTGCCAAGGTCACCTAGTGAGTAAGGGGCAAATCCCGAGTGCTCCCCGCTCCGACTGCCGAGGGCCCACCTTCTCTTTAGAGTGCACTGTGTCTATTACTGTGTGTCTCGAGTCAACAGTATCTTATCTTTAATTGATAGTAGGCACGTGAGAGATTTGTGTCACTTGGAACTAGAGAAAATATCCTTAGCTTCACGAAACTGCCAGCGAAAGGAGGAGAGAGTGGTAATTGTGAGTAGACGGGTTTCTGAGGATAAACACAGGGTTTATGTGCTGGGTTTAAAAAAGCTGTTTCTCCCTATGCTCAACAAGTGACTTTTCTGATGTCACACAGCAGAATTTGTTCTGTGTGGCGTGAGTGGGATTTTGAGGGGAGTGACTGAGGAAGCCACACCTGTAAGTGGCTTGTCACATCAAAGCTCAGCGCAGTTCTGATATCATAGATGAAGAAAATGTGAACGACGGATATAGGAATGTGTATCCACTCAGATTAGGTTAGCTGTGCGCTACAGAAAACCCCGAATGCCAGCACCTCAAACAGAATTTTGTTTTTCGTGCATGTGAAAGGAGACTGGAGTCAGGAGTCTGTGGCAGTTTCAAGGTGACCTTGAAGCTTCTGTCCGTCTTGCTGCTCCACTGTCCTCAGTACCTGGCTGTTTTGCTAGGTGGTCCAGGGTGGCTGCCTAAAGACCTGCCATCACATGTGTAATCCAGTGTATGGGGAGTAGCAAGGGATGAGGGGGGGCACAGCTCCCTTCTTTTAAAGACATCTGGAAATCACACATGACTTCTCTGCTTAGACCCAGTTAGCCAGAATTTAGTCAAACAGCCACCCATAGCTGCAGAGGAGAGGGGAAAGTCTGTCTTAACTAAGCACCCCTGTGCCCATCTGGAAGGCCTGCATGTGAGAGGGTCTATCCATAAGGAAGAGGAGAGAACAGAGTTGGGGAATAAATTGTCCAGTCTGCCACGGAAAGAATGAGACGGAGTTAACCACACAACCTAGGGCTGCCTCTGTCCCAGGCGGCGCCGTGGGGTGTGTGTGTGTTCTCATCTGGGGCAGGAATCCCGGGACCAATGTGCAGAAGCGAGCCCTGAACTTCTACAGTACTCTGAGAAACTACTTTTGAGTAAATGATTTTTTAAAAAAAGCTGAAGATGGCCCTAACATTTGGCTTTCGGGTGGCCCTTGCACACCACCTGACTGGAGTACAGCCCCCCAAAGGGACTGCATCCCTCGTGAATCATTAGCCCCAACCCTGCAATCACTGTCAGAAGCCGAGACCTCCTGGTGAGGCAGACCCCACAGGGGGACAGGAAGCGCTTGTGGCCACTGTCCTGTGTGTTCACCTGGGGCGTCTTCTCATGGCTGGGGAGTCAGTATGTCCCTTGGGATGCCTTTGTCCCTGGAGAAGGACATCGCGCTTGCTAAAGTGGAAGGTCATTGTGAAAGAGGAAGACCTGTGATCGGACGGACTGACACCGCGGCCACAATGACGGGCTGGGCCGCAACCACAACCGTGGGCATGGCGCTGGGGGGCCGAGCTTGGCGCTGCTGTGGGCCGCGGTGGGTCGGGGCCACTCTGGGTCAGAACCAAGGCTCCACACCCGACAGCAGCCGCAGCAGCCCACTGCCTCCCTGCGTTCTTCTGCCGCGTGGAGTGGTCCCGGAATAATCCTAGCCGTGCTTGTTTGAATGCTCGGTGTGCTAGTACGCATTCTTCTGCTGAAACTTCAGGGTAACTCTGGGAGATCGGCACCATCCGTTCCCGCTTCCAGAGACAGAAGCCTGGAGACTGTCACCCCCGCAACAGGGGAAATTGCTGAGATCTGAACTGAAGCCCCAGTGACCTCATAACCCGTGCCCTTCACCAGGGTAGCCGTCATCTCTAAAAAATACGACAGGATCCATTGTCCCCCTCAAGTTTCCTTTTGTATAACAGCAGGAAGAGGGAGCAGAGCCAACTGCTCTGAGTCCCTGTTCTCATCCTGGGGCCTCCCTCCACCCTCTCACTGCTGTCTTCCTGAGTTGCGGGTAAAATCCCATCACAACGAGCTGAGAAAACCCAGAGACTACTTGGCCCTGAGCAGCTGAGGGGTGTCCAGGCAAAGCAGGGCCTGGAGCCCTCCCTGCCCTCCCCCCAGTTCATCGCCTTTTAAAGGCCTGTCCCAGTCCCCCCCATACAGAGGAACGTCACTGTGATAAATACATTTCCAGGCCGTCCGTCTCCATGGCTAAGCACGTAGTGAGGAGTGAGACCCCCCAGTGCGAAGAGCTTTGCAGTCGGGAGGAAGGAGACCTGTGTCTGCGATCGCCTCATAGCTTCCTTGTTCTTCTCAAGTCCGGAGACCTGCGTGCACGAGGCTTTTGTTTAATTTCTGAAGAGTTTCCGAGTCTGCAGGCTAGATGGAGCCAAGCGCAGCTTAGCAAGGAGTACCTTGCGCAGGAGTGGCTGCCTGCTTGCAGCCACTGCTTTGTCCCCTCTGTGTCACACTTCAGAGACACGGAGGAGAAAGCAAAACTCCAGCTGACTGCAAAGGGATGAGCTTCGTTGACTTAGTATCTGGAACATCAGTTATTTTGTAACATGGTGCTGTTATCACTATTATTATTTTGATAGTTATTCATGGTTTGGGTACAGACGTTTTGGACACGATTGAGTTTAATAGAGTTTTCATTTTCTTAGATATTTGTGGTTCACTCACACAGTCCACATTTTACTTGTTTGTATCTAGTTATTGGCCTAGAAAATAATTTTTGTTTAAAATTACTTCTTTTAAACTTCTCTTGGCTGGCTTGCCATTTATAAGCTTGTACTAAGCAAACTCATTGCCACTGAGTCGATTCTGACTCGTAACGACCCTACAGGACAGAGTAGAACTGCACCGTAGAGCTTCCAGGGTCGCCTGGTGGATTTGAACTGTCGACCTTTTTGGTTAGCAGATGCAGCACTAACCACTGCGCCACCAGCGTTTCGGCGTTAAGGCGTAGGGGCATTTAATTGGGAGCCTCCCGAGAGCCCTCCCGGAGGCAGCAGACAGATGGGCCTCTCGGGATCTCACAGACCAACACTGGCCGATTACACTGTGGCCCCTGTCTCACCTCTAACTGTCCAAAGGGGGCCTTTCTCCTCACAAGAGGAGGTGCTCTCTGAGGGCAGGCCTGGGAGAGACCCCAGCCCCTTGCACAGATACCGTCAACGTCAGAGAGGACGTGTATGGCTCAGTGAAGACGCCAGCAGCGTGGGCAGCCTCCCTTTCCCTTCCCCAGTCACTGCTTTCACTGATAAATAGCGGTACAGCAACCTAAATTGCAGTCACAATCAAAACATAGAAACAAAAGAAGCAGCAATCGATTGTGTTTTATAATTTTGTTATACAAATGTAACAATGTTGCTGTAATCCAAAATTCACAGTTAAATAGTTGTTTTTGTGCTGTGGAGTGGCTGCTGCAGAGAAAGTGGTGAGGCTGCAGAGAAAGCGTTTCATTGCTTAGGACTTTTTAACAAAATCAAAGCGTGGTTGCTGGGAGCTGTACTCTGCACTGCAGGCGGGCCCTTCTGTGGCCAGGGTTGTTCAAGGGTTCCACGATTGGGATATGGGCTGAAAGGGAAGGCAGGAGCAGGGAGATTATGGCATGGTGTGACTCTCCAGAAAAGAGAATAAGATTGGGTCTTCTGCGTTTCGCTGGCTTCCAGTGCAGGTGTGGGATACGGCAGCACAGATCTCAGAGGAGAAGTTAATTCCCGTTGGCTGTGGCACGCACCCAGGGTCAGAGCAGATTCTCAGTCCGGGGTCTGGGGCAGAGGGCCTGGGAAACGGGCAGCAACCGCTGTGGACACCTGGCAGCTGCTGGGTTTCTGCAGGTGGAGCTGCTGCCCGTGTGCAGAGCTGCGTGGCCTCCTGGCCGAGGCCCTGTCCCGGCATCATGCTCCCGGTCTCCTGTCGGGGAAATCACTTACTGGCTTTTGCTCTGCTTTTCAGAGGGGCCCTAACCCTAGCCCTAATCCTTTTCAGAGAGGAGGAGAAAGACGGACAGGTTAAGTAGCATAGTGGTTAGATAGGCCATGGAAGGAAGGAAAAGTGTCCGTTGCTGATATAAAGTGACGTCAAAGACCGAACTAGCACTGTGCCATGAAGCATCCTGTCTGTTTTACTAACCTGCTGTTGTCATTTCGTCGGATAACCTTGGTGGTGGTGTGAGGTGCCGCCGAGTCGCTTCTAGCTCACTGGCGACCCGGAGTGCAGCAGCACGGAACATGGCCCGGCCCTGCGCCTCCTCACCAGCAGGGCGCTGCCCGAGCCCGCTGTGGCGGCCACTGGCTCAGTCCCTCTCCTGAAGGCTCTTCCTCTTTTTCACCGACCCTCTACTTTACCAAGAGTGATGTCCTTCTCCGGGGACTGGTCCCTCCTGACGGCAGGTCTGAAGTATGCGAGATGTTGTCTCACTGTCCCTGTTTCTGAGGAGCCTTCTGGCTGTCCCTGTTCCCAGACAGACTTGCTCCTACTTCGGCCGTCTGTGGCGCATTCACTCCTCTCCAGCACCGCTGGTGAATTCTTTCTGTCGTCTGCATGGTGCAGGTGGTCAGTGACTCTTCCTGCAGGCCTTCTCAAATTATTTGCTCACCATACAGACGGAATAGACTTGGTCAAAGGATACAACCCTGACTCACACCTGTCACAACTTACGCCGCACGGTATCTCTTTGTTCTCTTCAAATGACCGCCTCTTGATCTGTGCACAGACTTCTCATGAGCACAGGCGGGTGTGTTCTGGAATCCCGTTCTCCACGATGGTAGCCGTAATTTCTTATGTTCCGCGCTGCAGAATGCCTCTGCATAGCCAACAAAACACGAGTAAGTGTCTTTCTGGTGTTCTCTGCTTTCAGCCGGGATCCGTCTGACATCAGCAGTGATGTCCCTGGTTCCGCATCGTCTTCTGAATTCAGCCTGAGTTTCTGGCAGTTCCCTCTCGAGATACGGCCACAGCCTCTTTTGAATGATCTTCAGCAAGTTTTAGTTGTGTGTGGCATTCATGATATTGCTGAACGATTTCTGTTTGGTTGGGTCACCTTCCCCTGAGAATAGGCATGGGTATGGGTCTCCCAGTCAGTTGGCCAGCTGGCTCACCTCCAGATTTCTTGGCACAGACAAGTGAGCACTTCCAGGGCTGCCTATGTTTGTTGAAAGATCTCGCAAAGTATTCTGTCAACTCCTGGAGCCTTTATTATTATTATTAATTTTTCGCCAGTGCCTCAGTGCAGCTTGGACGTTCCCCTTCATGACCACCATTCCCGATCAGGTGTTACCTCCTGAAGTGGCGAAACAGTGACCAGTGTTTTTCGGTACGGTAGCCCCGTGTGTTCCTTCCATCTGCCTGTGGTGCGTCCTGTGCCGTTGAGTATTTCCCGTGTAGACTCCTTCACTGTGGAAGCTCCGGGCTGGAATGTTTCCTCAGCTCTCCCAGCTTGAGAAACGCTGAGCGTGTTCCTCCCTTTAGGTTTTCTTTCTGTAGGTCTTTGCACATGTCATTATAATCGGTACCTTATCTTCCGAGGCTGCCCTTTGAGATCTTCTGTTCACCTCTTTTACTTCATCTTTGTTTTTTATTTTTTGCTTTTTCTTTAGTTACTCCACCTTCAAGAACCAGTTCCAGAGTCTCGCCTGACGCCCCTTTTGGTCAGACCAGCAGTGGCGGGGATTGGGGATGTGGGGTACGGTATTAAATAAAGACCCAACTCAGCGGCCTGGGTTTGGGTTGGGGTGTATCTTGAAGGCATGTTACCAGTTTGGTATGTGGGAGAGACTACAGATACAGGCTAGATACCTGTTCTGGCTCCCAGCTGACAGACTTCGTGGTTTGGCTTTAAATTCCTCCTGCTCTTCGGGATGCATAGTATTCTTGCAGAGCCGTAGATCGTATTCAGTCAAATTTTAATCTTAACTTTAAAAAAGCAATTGAAGTTGCAAAGCACTTGAAAGTTGCAAACAGATGGGATTCAGCTGCATTTGTGCTTTGCGGAGAAAGCGACGGAAGAGGCTGCCTGCCGGCTCAGCCCAAGGGGTGGGTGAGCAAGAGACAGGCGCTGGGTGACTGAGCAGCGGGTGACTGAGCAGTGGGTGACCGAGTGGCGGGTGACCCGGAGATCGTGCCGGCTGGTCCGCCGGTGTGCCATCTTTCACCAGCACTTGACACAGACTCCCTCCACCTTCTGTCGGTGGGCCGAGTGTGAGTCAGGCACTGTGTTTTTCTGAGTGAGCTCTCTGATTCTGTAAAAGCCTCATCCAGTGAAGGGGTTCTACAGTTAGGGTACGAATATAGAACCGTATTTTTGTAACTTTATCTTTCTCTTCAGTTTTTCTTTCTTTTTACTCTACTTTCTTCTTTCTTCCCACCACATTGTGTTCGTTTGTCTGCTGAAGAGATGCCATGTGATTAGGAATCCTCTTGAGGAAAATTTTTGCATGAGAAATGTGAGGAAACCACGCCTGGAGGATTCTGGGACAGCTGCTTAGTTTGGGCAGGAAAAAAACAAGTGGGACCTGGATTGTCCTTGGCTGGTGTGTGAGGCAGCGCCGTGCTGCTCTGCGGAAGGGAGCAGGCTAACGCGTGGGCAGCTATGTGACACCGCTGTCTTTTTAAGCCCTCTCAGCTACCCCTTGAGATGGGTGTTGCTGTTCCCCTGGTGCAGATGGGGGCTCTGGTGGTGCAGTGGTTACAGCACTTGGCTGCTCACCCAAGGGGTGGTGGCTGGAACGCACCAGCTGCTGCCTGGGAGAAGGGTGCAAAGAGTGCAGCCAAGGACGCCCTGGGGGGGTCGTACTCTGCTCTGTAGGGCCACTGTGGGTAGGAATCGACTCAACAGCAGCGGATTTGGTTTGTACAGATGAGGAAACTAAGGCTTAAATAAGTTACAGCGTCTTCCCAGGGCATGGTTGCTACACAGTGCGGCTGAGATTTGACTCCAGATGTTTCTGACTCAAAGCCGCCTGTCCCTTCGGCTGTGCCAAGTAGCTCAGCCCTTGAGATTTTTGCCCTAAAAATAAAAGCAATGAGTATTTGTCATCATTTTTCACCAGAGGCACAGACATCTTCTCTGTAGCCCTTGTGGTTTTGTGGAAGATTCAGTGGATTCCGTTTTCGTCTGAGTGATAACCAACCTGCTAGGTGCCACCGAGGCAGTGCCCACTCAGCGCCCCCATGCCACTGTCTGGTCCCGCACCATCCTCGTAACCAGGGCTGCCGTGTTGGAGCCCTTCGAGGCAGCCACTGCGTCCGTCTGTCTCCTCCAGGGTCTTGTTCCCTATCGCTGTCTGCCATCAGGAGGGTAACACAGAGCTGTTGTTAGTGAGTGTGTCCCAGCTCATCAGGGTGGTCACTTCAGGACCAGGCACTTGTCGGTGACGGAGGCTTTAATGGCTCCACTTGTGTTTTTGTTGACACCGGGAAGTATCCCAGCACCTCCAGAGCTTGCTGGCTGCTGGGACGTTGGCAGCTGATGGTTCTCGGCCAAGTCTCCTCTGGGGGCAGTGGCTGGTGGCCTTGCAAGAGGTCATGTCCCTTCCCAGGACAGCCCGTGTCCAATGATGGATGGGTGCTGGGACACGATGGCCAGGCCTTGTCTCCCAGCTCAGGTCCCACCGAAGGGCCGGCCCATCTCCAACGTGCTCCTGAGGGCCCGCCCGTGCGGTGGCTGCCTCGCAGTTCGTCTGTGACCTCTGCCCATCTGCTGTCTCTGTTCCCGGGCCTGGCCCCGAGCGCGCCTCACCAGCCTGTCAGTACGTCAGGATCGCTGACTGCCGTGGTCTACCCTGCCTGGACTTTAAGCCAAGTCTCAGAGTTACCTAAGACTTCCCAGGGACCTGGTACCCAAGGCCAGTGTGGTCTCATTTGTTTTTACTCATGCTGGTGAGACAGAATTCCGTTCGAAAGAAAATTGTTTTTCTCTCTGTTTGATTTTTACCTGTAAGCTCTGCCCACCAGTGGCCGAGTTAAGAAAATGTTTTCCCACCTCCGAACTGTTTTGAAAGGAAATAATTGTTTGCATAGTAGAGAACGCTTTACTTTTCAAAGGAGTTCACAGGGACTAGAAAGTGGAGCAGTGATAACAGCCTGTGCTGTTGATTAAAACCCCAACTTCGGGCCAGGCTGTGAGTCAGAACCGACTCGTGGGCAACAAATTTGGGTAAGGGTGTAGGCCAGGCTGCGCGTACAGGCAACCCTGTAGGTCAGTGCCCTGTGGGACCCCCAGAGGCTGAGCTGGGCAGCCCACAGCTTTCCCTGAAGGTGTCTCTCAGGGCACAGACTTTAGCCCCTCCTCTGGTCACCCTGACCCAAGGACAGATGGCTAGTTCATCAGATTTGGGGGGTGTCTCTTCTTGGGCAGTTCATCTTGATTGGAATAAGTCAGTGATTTCCAGAAGGGGAACATACTAGGTTTGAATGAAGGCTATATTGGCTGACACAGACACACATTGAGCAAACTGAATATCTCTGCTATCGGCCACTTCCAGCTCCCCTACCACGGCCAGGTGTCTGTTCTCTATAAATATTAAATACTGTAAATATTTATAGAGTTCTCTGTAAATACTGGGGCAACCCCAAGGCTAATTCTGCAAGGTGAGCCCAGGTAAGACCTCAGAGCCGGGCCCAGAAGAAGCGCCTTTTCCTCTCCTCTTGCCTGTCTTCATCAGAAAACGTGTTGAGAACTTCTCCCCTTAAATTAGACGCCAAAGTTGAACACTGGAAAGCACAATTTCTTCCTGAGAGGAAATAACTGCAATGTCTGAAAACTACAGGCAAGTTAATTCTGTAAATATGTTTCAAATGAGTTTTATCACTCTAGAGTATTTTTAAATCTGTAACTTTGGTTCTGTGTGAAGTTAAATGAATTGTACTCTAAAGGGGGGTGAGGTTTCTAGAGCAGAGTACCTGCATTCTGAGGAAAAGTAAGGAGAAAGAGAGGGCCACCTTCAGGCATTCATTGGAGAAACTTTTATTGAGGGGCTGTCACCTGGGAGCGTTCTGGATGCTGGGGGCTCACCTGTGAACAAAATCTAGCCCTGCCGTCTTAAAGCTTCTGTGTTCGTGGGCAGTTAAAGAACGTAAGTGAAAGTATGTCTGTAATAAATGAAAGTACATCTGTAATGTTTCAAATGCCATAAATGCTGTAGGGAAAGCTAAAGCAGGGTGAGCAGGGTGATGGGACGGTTTACAGCTTTGTGTAGGGCGGTCAGGGAAGGTCTTACCGCACAGGTGACATTGGAAGAGAGATCTCAAGAAAGTAGGAAGGCACGTCACATGGGCATCTGAGGCAAGAGAGTTCTAAGCAGCGGAAGCAGCAGGTGCAAAGACACTGAGGTGGGGAAGTGCTCGGCGTGATCTAAGCTGTGTAGGGAGGATGGCGTGGCAGGCAGGGAGTGAACAAAAGAAGGAGCGGGTGTCGGGGAGCTGGCCTCCGAGCATGCTCTGCAGGCTCTCGGCGGGGCTTTGGCGCCTGCTCTGACTGGGATGGAGGCCCGGAGAGGGTACGGAGCAGAACTGTGAAGTCAGGCGATGAGATGACCCTTTGGGAGAACTCCTTGGGCCATTTTACTGAGAGCAGTAAAGGTGGGGGAGGCTGGCGGGCAGAAGTGTCTGCGGGAGACGACCTGGGCAGGAGGAAACGTGGTGGCAGCTAGAGCAGAGTGGTGGCAGTGGACGGGTGACAAGGAGCGGAGTCTGGACATATTTGACGCTAAAGATTATTTACTGGTGGATCGAAGGGTGTGACCAACAGGAAGGAATCCAGGACGACCCGTGGGCTTCAGGCCTGATCCGCTGGAAGCACGAAGCTGCACTTGCCGACACGAAGGTGGCCGTGGGTGAAAGAGTCTGAGAGATGTCGGGGGCGGGGGGCGGGGGGCGGGAGCTTATTTTGGGTACCATGAGTGTGAAGACACCTACGAAACGTACAAGTGGAGATGCTGAGTAGACAGCTGGATCAGGGAACCTAGAGCTCAGGAGAAGGCCGTGACGGAGATATGAATTCTGGAGTTACCAGCCGGGAGCCTGGACGATGTTGCCAAGACAAGGAGTTTAGGTAGAGAAGAAGTCCAAGGGCTAAGCCTCGGGTCTTCCCATTCTGTGCTGGCCAGCAGCACTTTCTGCTGAGTTGGAAATGTTCTCTGTGCGCTGTCCAGTAAGGAAGTCACCAGATACATATGGCCGTTAACCAAAAAAACTCAGGGCCATCAAGGTGATTCTGACTCGTTAAGACGTTGAAACATGGCTATAGCAAATGAGGAACTGAATGTTTAATTTAACTTAAATAGCCACATGTGGCTACTTGATTAGATAGGACAGCTCCAGTGGCTAGTAGCAGGAGAAATGAGACCAGTAGAGGAACAGCCTTAAATTCTGGAAAAGAACAGGAGAGTGTGCTGTCCAGGACACTGACGTGTGAATATTGCCCGTAGATCAAGTGTGATGACGGCTAGGAATTGACCTGGGGTGTACGAAGGTCCAGCTGCTTCAGGGGACTCGCCAACAACCAGGGACATGCAGGGGACCCGATCCTGCTTGCTGAGAATAAGGAGGACTGGAAGCACTTGCTAAGGAAGACCAAACACCACAGCCTTGAGTGTGAATCACACCTCAACATAAAGAAAATGAAATCCCTTGCAACTGGGCCAACAAGCAACGTCATGATCAATGGAGAAAATGTTGAAGTTGTCGTGGATTTCATTTGGCTCAGACCCACAGTCCACACCCATGGAATCAGCAGTCAAGAGATTAGATGACGTAGTGTGTTGGCAAATCTGCTGCAAGAGACCTCTTTAAAGTGTTGAAAAGCTAAGACCTCACTTTGAGGACCAGGGTGCACCTGACTGCAGCCAGGGTGTTTTCAGTCACTTGATGTACATGTGGACGTTGAGCAGTGAGTGAGGAAGACTGGAGGGGAGCTGGTGCCTTTGAATTGGGGTGTTGGCGAAGAATGCGAAGTAGACAGCGCGGGGCCCAACAAACCTGGGAGAAGTGCAGCCAGAACGTCCCTTAGCCGCCAGACTAGCAGGACTTAGTCTCACGTACTTAGGACATGTTACAAGCAGAAACCAGTCCCTGGAGGAGGACGTCATGCTTTTTGAAATAGAGGGTCAGCAAAAGAAAAGAAGACCCTCAGTGAGATGGACTGGCCCAGTGGCTGCAGTGAGGGCTCAGGCGTAATGACGACTGTGCGGGTGGCACGGTCAGGGTAGTGTTTCTTTCTGTCGCACATAGGGGTTGCTATGACAACATCTAACGATGCAGTGGCTGCCTCTATGGTATGAGGACCGAAGCCCACTGGGAACGAAGGGGGCGGAGGGGTCGCAGGCAGCATGTCTGGACAGCTCTTCCAAGAGTTTTGTGTTTGTTTGGGAAAAGGTGGGAATGAGTGGGCTGGGGCACGCTGGGGCCAGTAGTCATGAATCGGAGGTGATAACCATTAGCATCGTTGTGTCTGTTTCTGCAGCCACGCACATCAGCCTGCGAACAGGCACAGAGTAACAAGCTGGGTGGATCCACAGCTCGGATTCGGAGCTGGTGTGGAAAACGGAGGGGGGCAATGAGATGGAGTGAGAGGGGTTGGTGGTCATAGGATGGACCCTGGAAGTCAGACGTGTAGAGAGAGAAAGGAGGCCGGATGTGCAGTCAGAATGGGAGGAAAGGTGGCAAAAAGGGGGGAAGACTATAGCGTGTAGGTCCTGACGTTGGTGAGGGATTATGGGAATCCGGGCGCTGAGCTCGAAAGACGAGATGAGATGGCTGGGGTGCGGAGGCTTGGAGTTGAGAGTGGGCGACGGGGCTGCTGGTCACGGCAGGGCTGGGGTCTGACCGCAGGGGTGAGTGAGCGGGGCAGAATGGCAGAGGCCATCAGGGAACCGAGAGGTGAAGACACGGAGGGACCACGGAGCAGACAGGGGACTTGCTGGGTGTTGTCGGAAAGCAGCTATTCGAGGCGCAAGGCAGAGTGACCTGGAGAGGAGAGCTGACCGCACTCGGCGGGTAGGTAGGAGTGCTGCCAGGAGTCTGGTGGAGGCAGGGCCCCAGCTGGCTGTTAGGAAGGCGCAGAACTGTCTGGAAGCCAGAGAGTAGCAAGGAGGACCCCCACCCGTCCCACAGGCCTTGTGGTAAGAGGGCGGTGGGAGAGAAGACAGCCATCCCCCGGGAAGGCAGCAAAGGAGACAGTGATTTCAGGGGAGACCCTCATTCCTGTTAAGCTAAGACAGCAAAGGAAGTGTTCAGAAAAAGGGGTGCCCCGGGGAGTATGGACTGGGGAGGAGGTGGAGATGGGGCTGCAGGATGGACCACCTGGGAAGGAGAGCCTGCTCCCTGAGGGGTGCCCCTGAGCCCGGGATGTTCAGGTAGCGGTAGGAAGCCTGCTGGGGCGGGACTGGGTGGCCTCTGAGGCGGGTGGCGCCGCGCTGCTGGTGCTGAGCGGTTCCTGCCGAGCACCCACGTGGAGGAGATGCCCCCGACGGACAGAGTTCTCCACTGTGTTCTGGGGCGTCGGCCGCGCTGGGCCTGCTGCCCTTCACCTGAAGCTCCTTGGCGTCGTCAGGGCCCGCCGACGTCTGCGTCTGTAGGGTTCGCCCCCCAGCAGAGCCGCCGCTGGAGCAGGAGCTGGTGCCGCCGTGGGCCCAGTCCGGGGGGTGGGTGCTCGGTTGGGGTCGGCCTCCCCTCCTCACTCGCCTCCCTCTTGAATTTCCTGTGCCTTCCTACTGAGGGAAGTCACGTCTTCCTACTGGTGTCTGCCTGCCAAAAGCCAACAATCTTTCATCTGTCAAAATGGGGAACCAGCACAGTAGGGTTCTGTGCCTGATTCCCGTCTTCTTTCTCAGCTGCCAGTCCAAGGCCCGTGTCCAAGGCCCGTGTCACAGGCGTGTGACTGTGCCCGGGGTCTGCCCTTTCAAGGTCTCCCTTCTGATTCAGTGGTCAGCTGTCCCGGTCCTGAAAGCCTTGAGTTTGGAATTTTGTTTTGCATGGCGCCCTGGGCTCATTCCAACCCTAGAAGCCAAGCAGTAGGGGACCCAGCACGGATGGTGGGGGCACCCAGCCATGGAGGGTCGGGGAGACCCAGCCACGGAGGGTGGGGGAGATGCAGCCACAGAGGCGTCAGGTGACTCGGTGTGTCATCCCATTCGTGTGTCAGCATCTCTGTGATGGAAGGTATTTTAAAATAATGAAAAACACCTTAACTGTGCTGTTTCTAAATAAGAAAATAATTGACTGTGTCTGAAACCTCATTACACTCCCAATTTTTAAATAGTTTTTTCAGCATGAAGAACTGTCATCAGTTTGGGGACGATTCTTAATTCCTTGTCATTAGCCCCATATGTCAATACATCAGAACCTGAAAGTTATTCTTCACTCCCAGTGAAGCCTGACGGACAGCGGCGAAGGCTTCCTTGAGGACACTTCCTTGAGGACACTTCTCTCCCAGGAGGTGGGAGCGTTCTCTCTGTCTCTGTCTCCTATAGGAGAGGTAGCTCCTAGTGTTTGCATCTGAGAACTGAGCTTTAGAGGAAAGAAAGGGATGACATGGGCAGGGCAGGGGAGGGAGTGGAGGGCAGGGTGAAGGATGAGAGGGGAGGGCAGAGGAGGGGACGGAGGAGGGCAGGGTGGGGGAGGACGGGGTGAGGGAGGGGAGCACAGGGCGGGGTGGGGGAGGACGGGGTGAGGGAGGAGAGGGCAGGGCGGGTGGGGGAGGACGGGGTGAGGGAGAGGAGCGCAGGGCGGGTTGGGGGAGGACGGGGTGAGGGAGGGGAGCACAGGGCAGGGTGGGGGAGGACGGGGTGAGGGAGGGGAGCACAGGGCGGGGTGGGGGAGGACTGGGTGGGGGAGGGGAGCGTGGGGCAGGTGGGGGAGGATGGGGTGGGGGAGGGGAGCGTGGGGCGGGGCAGGGGTGCACAGCAGCCCCAACTCTCGTTTATGCCGACTTGCTCGCAGACCGGCCTCATTAGTGCCTGGCTTAGGTTGGGGAGAGAGCACTCGTCTGCACTGAGTCGGTTCACTGTTAACCTCGCACCAGTCACTGTACGTGACCGCTTAGCCCGTGGGTCCAGCCAGCACAGCCCTGTTCCTGAGGCAGAGCCACAAGGTGAGGGCCCTCTCTGAGGCTGCCAGAGCCACGGCTCACCGCGAGGAGGGACCTGCCACTGAAAGGCCTCTGCCGTCAGCCCCCAGGGGAGGCTGCACCTGCCTTCTGGAGCTGAGGCCCTGACAGCCTGGCCAGCTTTCCCAGCAGGGAGTCCCCTAATGGTCCTTCTGCCCTGGGTCCCCAGGCCCTGAAGGGACAGGACTTAACCGTCCTTTCATTCAGATATTTGTCAAACACCTGCCGTGACAGATACGGTCCTTGCTGCCCCGTGGGACACCAAGGTTGGGGGGCAGAGCAACCCCACAAATCCTGCAGATGAATTCTTACGTGCAGTGCGAGTGCTACCCAGACAGTCGCTCGTGTGCCGAGTGAATTCAGCGCAGGGCCAGGAGAAGGCTGCCAGCTTACAGCCGGGGGTGCTGCTCAGGTGAGGAGGAGGGGCGTCCAGGTGGCCCCGAGAGCCAGGCCCTGAGGCAGGAGGTGATCAGGGGTGCAGAGGGGGCCTGGGGGGCACACCTGGGCCTGGAGCAGCATTAGGGATTTGCTACTTCTTCCTAAGGCTTTAAAACCAGACGTGGCGTAATCTAAGGGGTGATTTTAGCGCATTTTTCATTCATACAGGCTTAATTTTTATAACAATTTGGGCACTGAATCAAAAGACATCAGACTATCAAATTGGCGGCAGCTGTCTGCATGACTTTTAAAATGATACTTGACATTTTCGCACCATCTGAATTTGAGGTTAAAGATTGGGGCGCCTCACCCCAGTGACAGCTCTACCGGACAAGTCCCCCCGTCCTTTGGAATCTGTGTCAGGTTCTAAAAACTTCAGAACAAAGCTCAAGTTGCTTTAACTGCCGGTAGAATTTCTTGATGTCTGCAAAGCAGATGCTGACCGCTTCATCTGGCCACTGGGCCTCCCAGTGACACCTCCCGTCAGAGCAGGGAAGGATGGAAGATGCTCGGGGTCTGGGCATGTGCGTCACCAAGAATGAAAACAAGCCAGCCCTGTGGTCCCTGTTGTCACAGATGAGAGATTGGAGTGAAGTGGACAGGCACATTGGTGAGGTGCTCGGCTTTGAGGAGTTGCTCATTTCTGGCTTCTCATCCTTAGAAACAAGCAAAAAAGCCCCGGTATTTATGCATAAAGTGAACGTGTGCTGGCCCAGGTTGTGCATCTGAGAGACACTCTCTCCGCTCTTCGCAGAGGAAAACTGGTTTACACTGCAGAGTCTGAGAAGAGCCGGGATTAATGTGAAGATTAGTTTTACTGCTTCGGAATAATCCACGGCTGATCGTAAGCTTCTTTCTAAGAATACCAAGTTCGCTTGTCATCCCCTGCTCTGAGGAGCGCAAGGGGCCCTGGTGATGCAGCAGTTGAGAGCTCGGCTGCTAACCGAAGGCTCAGTGGTTCGAAGCCACCAGCTGCCCCAGGGAAATTGTGTGGGGTGATTCTGCTGTGTCCTATAGGGTCGCTGGGGTTCAGGATTGGCTACAGGGCAGTGGGGACCTGTGTTCTCTGGAAGAATATGCTTCTGAAAAATGAGAAAGTGCTAATTCAAACGTTTTCAGATAAAGTTAAGCAGAGTATTAAAAACTGTCCTGGAATTGTTATTATATTACAGATGTTTGAAACCTGTGTTTGTTATCTTACTCTTCGGCAAGTGAAGGCATTTCAGTCCCCTTCTGAGGGGGTAGGAATTGAGAAGATTGTAAGAATCATTCATGCTGCTGCCTAAATGCCCCACAGAACCAATGAGAGGTTGTAGAAGGGACGCCTGTGTGCTCAGTCCTGTCAGCACTACAGCGCTTAAAAACCATCCCCACCCAGCCCCAAAGAGCCAAGGACACTAAGGGCTTTTAGTCATTCCTTAGGGATTATGTTCACAGAGTTTAATTGTAAATTACTATGTTTCTGTTCTGGGAAATACATCAATAGTTGATGTGCAGATAGTGTTCAGAAAAGGTACACTATGTGAATTATTGTTTCTTTTCATTATTTTGTGAAATACAGCTTTTTGAAAATAGTAACTCCAGTTTTCATATCTGCTATGATAGTTCTTTTAATGAATACAAAATACGCAAAAAAAAGAAAACCCAACCTGAAATAACCTCTCCCTAAAAAGACACAGCCCTTTGTTTTTTGCCTGTGATTTTTATGATTAAAGGAAAAGTTATTACAAGCCAGGTTGAGACAGCTCAAACAAATAATAAGCCAAATGATCTGGTGGTTTGGTTTTTGTTTGGGGTCCTGATAGCATCTTGGACCAGGAGTTGCAGACCTGAGCTCTGAGATCGATGGTTCCCCATACCAGGTGTGTTCCCTGGGCGACATACATCTTCCGTGGTGAGTACACGCACCTATTGTATCCTTGGACACCTGGTGGTGCAGTGGTTAGGTGCTGTGGCTACTCACCAGAAGGTCAGCAGTTCCGATGCACTGGTACCCCTCAGAAACCCCGTGGGGCGTGCTGTTCTGTGGGGTTGCTACGGGTCAGCACCCGCTCAGCGGCAGTGGGTTTATGATGCCATAGTAAACAGAAAAGAAAAACACATTCTTTGCCTCTGCCACATGTGAAGAAGACCCTGGATGTGACACAGACACCACAGACAGAAGCCTGGTGTGGTTTGTGCTGAGTTACCCAACGCTCGCAGACCTTACGATGCACGTTTTCACTGATGATTTAGAAATTTTGTGGTATACAGCAAATCAGACCACCTGACTGTGATACAGAGGTGGGGTTGTGAGAAAAGACAGCTTAAGAATCAACCCATTTTACGGATTGGGAAACAGACACATGGCAGCTATCTGGAAAACACACCCAGGGAGGGGGACAGTCCAGCTCAGAGCTCACATCTGTGACTCCTGGTCCAAGATGCTATCATGATCAAGAACGAAAACAGAACAAAACCCACCACTGTGGAGTTCACTGCAACCCGTATCCACCCTGCAGGGCAGTATAGAACCACCTCACAGAGTTTCCAAGACGGTAATTCTCTATGGAAGCAAATCCTCTTTCTCCCAAAGAGCAGGTGGTAGGTTTGAACCGCAGACCTTGCAGTTAGCAGATGGCCTAAATTTCAACTTTGGCTGTGTTAATAGTAATGTAGGCTTTATATTTTTTATTCATTTAACTCAAGATTGATAAATTTATATTACAGTTATTATTTAAAAAATCACCAAAATGTCAGTAAGGCAGTGGATCATACTTAGAACCTGTTTTTTAGCCCTGCTCACTATAGCGGCCCCATAGGACCGAGGAGGACGGCCGCACAGGCGTTCCCGGGAGCGGCTGCTGGGTGTGAGCTGCGCCTCTCCGGCCGGCGCCCACCGCCCTCGGCCCCGCGGCCGCCTCCCGGTGGCAGCTGCTGGAAGCCGAGCCGCCCACTAGAGGTCGTCCTTGTTCAAGGCGAGTTTCCGGCTCCTGGCCTTCATTCTGGGTGAAACCCAGGCTGTCCTGTTGATGCTGACCCAGGAGGGCCTATAGGACAGAGCGGACTGGCCCCTGGGTCCCCAAGGCCGTCGATCTTTATGGAGGCAGACTGTCCCATCCTTCTGCCACGGAGAGGCTGGTGGGCTTGGGTCTTCGGTTTAGCAGGAGACCGTGTTAACCACTGTGCCACCGGAGCCCCTCAGTGCTCCTTTAACCTGGTTTTCAATCAGTAACCCCCACTTCAGAACAATGAACACCCCTTTTTTTCAGGGATTCTGTGTGTTGCTCTAGTGAGGTGCTGGAGTGTTAGCAGGTACAGCTCTCTGCAGTCCTGGCATGCCAGCGGGGCAAGAAGGGAGAGCCAATAAACACACCCACGCACACACATGCACGTGTACACACACGCGTGCACACACACACCTGTGTGTGCACGTGCTGTGTGCTGGTTCTGGCTCGGACCCTCCTGGCACACTGGATTTTCATGGGGAAAGTCTCGTATGAGGGCTGACAATAAAGTCTGCGGACCTCACTGGTCTGGGTGCTGCGAACCTCATTGCTGACCGTCACTGTGGTCACCCTCCACTCCCCTTGGGCACCTGTGCACTGATGCCAGCACCTAGTCCACCCTTCCAAGCTATTGTAGAACTCTGTCTGGAATGGTCATTGCACACAGTAGCACAGCAGTGAATTTGCAGACTAATTGTCTAGTTGTCTGGGAGGGAGGTTGGGGCCAGTAAACAAATCACTGTACTGAAACGCCCTCCCTCCCCACCCGATCTGCCCCCAGTGACTTTTTTCTTTACCCAAAGACAAAGGAAATACTGAAAGGAACACATTCGGATGACATTCAGGACATCAAAGGTAATATGATGACAGCTCTGATGGCCATTCCAGAAAGAGTTCCAGAATTACTTGGAAGGGTGGACTAGGCGCTGGCATCAATGCCTGGCTTCCCAAAGGGAGCGCTTTGAAGGTGAACATAGTGATACTCAGCAGTGAGGTATGTAGCACTTTTTATAGGATGAGTTTGGACCTTAATTGGCAGACCTCATAAAACAGGACCGTGAAAAGTAGTTTATAAAAGTAATATCAACCACTTGAGACTTTTCTGTCACTGCTTTCTCTGACTGCAAATCCTGGGAAATGTTCCTTACACACTGATATAAATTTGGGGCAAATCCAGGTAGACTGACCCAGATTGACGTGTGAGTCAGTTGCTGTATTCCTCCAGCGTGCAGATTCCAGCCACTTTGGGCAGAGAGCGCCACGGGGAGAGGGCAGGGCTCTGTCCAACGAACAAGGGCCTTGGCAGGTTCTGTGAAATCGAAGCCAGCTCGGGAGGTGTTCCTGGGGGAGGGGAGGCAGCGCCTGCCTAGGCCTGAGGTTCCCAAAGGTGTCTGTGGAAACAGGCTGGCGGGCACTATTTTTAGAGGGCTAATTTGCACCAGCTATGTGGGCTGCTGAACACCTCACCCCACCCAGCAGGAAAAGTCAAGGGGGACGCGTGAGAGAGAGCTCTGTGATGTGAAACTAATTCTAAATTTATGTACAGAGGAGATGGTCTATGGGACTTCTGTGCTCGGAGAGAAAAGTAGCCCTGCAAAGCTATGTTCAGAAGAGTGAGTGTGCGAAGGCCCAAATTCTGTTCACGCCTCCGTCCCTCCTGACTGTGAAGTTTTTTCCACCACCTGTTTTTCTGTTTTGTTGTCTTCTTTTTTCCACGTTGACATATTAATTTGTCCCACTGGGTTATATAGTCTTTTATAGCCCTCAGAGTAGTGGGACCTGTAAATGTGGCTTTGATTTTGACAGCGGTAGCTGTGTTCTAGTCTCTTTGAAGAATGTGTGCCTGTGTGTGTCCAAGCAGGACGTGTGCTCTGGGCTCTGCTGCGGGCAGCCTGGGCGAATGCCAGGCCAGGACGAGACACACCTGTGTGGCGCATTCTGACGTGAAGTCTACAGCAGATGATGCCGTGACATGTGACTGACTGGTATCTCAAACTGTAAGGTCTTCATGTAGATTATTGGTCTGGGCGCTGGGTCTTAGATGGAATGAGAAGTGTCAGCAGTTGCTCTAGACTGTCAGTAAATCAGGTTTGGAGTCCATGTGGTACTGCTTGGCTCTTTAAATCTATGGACATGTTCAACGAGGGTTATAGGGAGATTGTAGCATGAGCTATTTCTTAAAAACTGTTAGCATTTATGGCTGTCTGTGTGAAACAGGATTGTCTTAGTGTGGTACAAACAAAATGCAGAAATAATGTAAATCTACAGCGGGAAGAGGGCTGTGACTTGTATACACTGTGTTTTCTGTGTCTGTGTAACAGTCTGATGTTCTCTTGAAGGATACAATGAGTAAATACAAATTTGAACTCAAACTGTTTTATCCTGATAGAAACACCTTTGATGATTTGTCGTATTGTGTTCATTTCAAAAGCAGGTTCTGATACTTTAAAAAAGAGAAAACATTGATTTACACTAATCATCTGCGCAGGATGTGATTTCTTTAATATGCCCTAAAGTAACAAATGTAAGTATAAACAAGATCAGCAGAGTCAAAAGTTCTGAGTGAATTAGGTTGTATAGTATATTTGAAGACTCGTAGGTAAAAAATGAAAAGAATGAAAAACAGGTAGTTTTCTCCATTTCATCCTTCTCTCTCTTCTAGTTGTGGACCGCAGAGCATTGCTGAAAGATGTGGTAGAAAGGTCCTTACAGAGTGTGATGTCCTCCTCTGCAGTGTGGGAAAGGACTCTGGAGCAGGGACAGCCTCGAGTCTACTGCTGGGAACACCAGCCCAGGAGCCACAGACCAGATTAAGGTGCTCAAATCACAGTTTTTAAATCAACTTCAGGCACGCTGCAGGAAACCAGGGACAGACAGAGCTGGGGTGAGTTGGCACCCGTGGGTGGGACACTGGAGAAGGGGATCACACTGTCTGAATCTCAGGCTCTGTGGTGTCTGCGTGTCCGATCTCTCTGCCACAAGAAACTTCCCTGCTGATGAGATAGTTACGCACCAGAGCTGAAGTTTGAGAAGTGATGCCCAGTTAGGCGAAAGATGCCGGCCGATGACACGACTTGTCTCATCAGAGGACGCATGAGCAAGTCCCCTGAGCTTCCCTGTAGCCCTCCTGCTCAGCTGGTGAGCGTGATGGCTTGTGTTTGCAGGGAAGTCACCAGTGGGCGGGTCACCATCTGATGGACAGTGCGTGTGTCATGCGCCTTGGGTCAGTTAGGGTTCCTAAGTGTCTGGCATCCCTGGCCACTCCGCCCCCCTCTGCGGTCAGCCCACACGTGCCATCCATACTTGTCTAGGTCTCCTACATCTCCTAGGCTGCTGACTTACTTTTCTGTCCTTCACACCTCTGCTGAACCCCCCCTGGGTCTCCTTGCTCGCTCATTGTCTGAGGCTGACACAGGTTATGAGCTAAGAAGCTCCTTCCCGGTCCAGCATGTCAGGACCTGCTCCTTTCTACTCCTGTCCTTGCATCCTCCGTCTGGCGGGCTCGTTGCCTGACAACAGGCCACGCACAGGGCCTCCCTGTCGTACAGAGCCTCTGGCCCTGCTCTGATTCACTGATAAACTTCTTCACAAATTGCTCTTCATCAACCCTCAGCCCCGTAACTTCTTGTAACTGGGCACCTTCCCGTTGTGGGCTGTGACACCGTTCTGTGGGAGTGACTGATGACTTCCAAACGGGTGGCCCTCAGGTCTTCGTCTCCTCCGCCCTCACAGTGGCCTCTGCTCCCCTGTGTTCTGTGGGGCAGGTGGTTCCTCTCAGCCCCCCACTCTGCTGCAGCCCTCATCGGAGCCCAGGTGGCATGGTGGTTAAGGGTTCGGCCGGTCACCCGAAGGTCAGCAGCTGAAATCCATCTGCTGCTCCTTGGAAACTCTGTGGGGCAGTCCCACTCCATCCTCTTGGGTGCCTATGATTTGTAAACAACTCACCAGCCCCAGGTCTCCCCTCGGTGGCTGCACATCCCCCTCTGGCTCCTGTGTGTCCTCTTGCCATCTAAACAAGGACTTTAACCAATGTGACTGTGTGTTTCCTAAATGTGCTGTAGCAAACGAAACTTCGTGACTGAGATCATGCAGCTGTATCATCTTGCATTACTGGAGGCTGGGATTGCCAACTGGATCTCACCGGGTGAAATCGGGGTGTCTGCATAGCAGCGTCGATCCTGGAGGCTCTAGGAGAGAATGTCTGTCCTCATCTTTCTGTCCCAGCCTCTGGAGGTTGCCGGCACGCCTTGGCTCGTGGCACCTCCTCCGTCTTCAAAGCCGGCCGCACTGCGCCTGGTCGTTCCCATGCTGCCGTCCGCCGCTCGTCCTGCCCTGCCCTCCTCTTTCGCCCTGTGAAGATCCTGGTGACCGCGCCGAGCCCTCCCCGCCTCCCCGCTCGCCATCCGGCCCAACACCTCCTTGCCGTGTGACCTGCCGCAGCTTCTCCCTTCTCTGTCATCTCTCCCTCAATCCGTCCCCTTCCCACGTCAGCAGTCCTCGCTGTGCACAAACCCCCCAACTCCCCGTCTACCTGACTTCTCTCTGGAGCCCAGGCACCGCCTGCACCTTCAGCTCAGAAGTTTGTGGTTAAAAAAAAAGTTTGTCACTCCTCACTGCACCTCTCCTCCTCCTCACCACCCTGGTCTCCCCACAGCTCCTGGTGCACCCCAGGGGCTCGAGACCCACAGGGCTCCTTGCTCCTCTTCTCTCCACGTGCCCTGCAGAGACACAGTCGGAGTTTTGTCTTTTCCGCCCCAGTCCCACCTCCTTCCCTCAGGCCCGTTTATTCCTTGGACTGTTGTTACTGCCTTTAACTCGGAGAGAAAAAGAATTGTTTCCTTGCTGAGCACCGAGAGCGGTCTCAGATGTTGCTTTCATTTCTTCCTGTCCTCAACTTGACGAACAAGTAATGACCATTCTTCATTTGTAAATGGGGAAACTGAGGCCAGACGAATTACGGTCGCACCCAGAACACTTACGCATTGACGTGTGTGTGCGGTCGCTATAAGAATGCTTACCAGGAGCCTGTCACGTACCAGGCACTAGTTCCAACAGTGGGAGCATAGCGCTGAACCCCTCAGCCGAGACCCAAGTCCTAAGGGACTCCCGTTGACGTAGAAAAGACAGACGTCTGAGAGTGGGCCTCCAGGACAGTGTGGTCTCCTGGCTTACTCCCCACAGAGTTATCTTGTTATCCTGTTTTGTGAAAAACACACAAAAACAACCTCTTTGAGACGCACAGTCACTCTCCCTTCTCCTCTGTCGCCTGCGAACTGCCAAAATGTCTCTTCGCAAACTGCAAGAGGGAAGACACCCCTTTTTCGCGGGGCACACAGCTGACTTTCATTTCAGCTGTAAATTGTACAAGTCAGAGGACTGTTTGGGAGAGGACTTTGTCAACTGTGAAGCCGCTTTCAAAGGTTTCCTGTCATAGATGATGCTGACTGTGTTGGTGGCCACGGTGAAGTCATCGAGTTGATTCCGGCTCTCGGCGGCCCCGTGTCAGAACAGGACGGTGC
This sequence comes from Heterohyrax brucei, assembly GCA_028571685.1. Taxonomy (NCBI): domain Eukaryota; kingdom Metazoa; phylum Chordata; class Mammalia; order Hyracoidea; family Procaviidae; genus Heterohyrax; species Heterohyrax brucei. The sequence goes on from CM053163.1 coordinate 73,371,283, forward strand.
GCTGTGGGTTCTCAGGGGCTGATTGTCTTCGTCACCCATGTCACCAGGCCTCTCTTCCAGGTGCCCCTGTGTAGGCTCAGACCGCAGCCCCAGGGCCAGCAGTTACTGTGTTCCACGTGTGTGCCTCAGGGCCCGGGTGGCCCGGTCGTGATGACCCTGTCGCCTCGCAGTGGGGCAGTCCAGGACTCGCTTCCCCAACAGGGACCAGGGTTTCTTTCCCTCAGAGTCTGTTTTGTCCCTTGCCCCTTGGAGAAGCGTGGGCTAGCGCGGCCTCGAGTGCCTGCCTCCTCTTCCTGATTTCCCGAGGAAAGGCTTGGGAGTCACCGCTTCGGAAAGCGACTTCCTACCTTCTTCCCCACCCAGCACTTCATTTGCTCAGCACTTCATCAGGGACGTGTTCACACTGAGGTTTGTTTACTGAGTCCTCACGTGTGTCTCACCTCGATTTGACAGTGACTGTTTCCATAAACGTGTTTTGTCACAGCTCTCCACTGACCCGTCCGTCTGTCCATTTGTCAGCCTGTCTTATTCATTGGGTGCCTTCCAGTGTAAGTCACAGACCTCAGCCCACTTTCCCCTAAATACTTTGGCCTACATAGCGTCTGTAACGTTTTCACTGGCCAGTTTTTCCTGAAGCAAACTACACCAGGTCTGTCATCCCAGTCT